>CM054180.1:94293759-95589384 GCA_028829895.1 Sinotaia quadrata
TTCTTATAAAAAAGTTATAATTTTTTTTTTTAATGCCATATCCATCAACAAAATCTTACAATGAACTTTAAAATTCACAGTCCCAAATTTACACCACCACCACCCCAAAAAAAAAAAGAAAAAAGAAAAAGAAAAGAAAGCATTTAGGCTTTTAATTCCTTCCTTGAATTTGTACCCGTACAAATTGCTACCTGAAATCAATTTCAAAACAAATTTCATCTGCCTACCTTGCAGTTGCTGGGCAGGGTACCAGTGCAAATGTTCTGAGGTGAAGTTTGCTTATCCCATTAAATTTTAACTATAAACAGTATGTTTTCTCAGTGGAACTGATTATTATTAATGGAGTTTAAAAAACAACAAGATTTTGCGAGTTCTTCCCAAAAAATGAACAAGAGTGGATGGCATGGATACCAAAATATTTCAATTGATGAGATTGCATCTGCAAGCAGACTATCTAATTTAAAACTGGTTTTGTAGAGGTCAAGGTTTCTCAATGGCAAGCCCTACCCTAAAGAACAGTAATTAAATTGTTTTAAGTATTAATAATGTAGAGAAGATAATTTTCTTTGTTTCTATATGCCAAGTTCCTGTGTATATGGCAAAATACAAACTTTTGGCTCATTATACAAGTATTGCCAATTATTTTTTCTCTAAACTAAAATCCAATCGACAATAACTAAAGAAAAAAATGTAAAAATCACCATATTAATGTTTAATAATATAATGTTTAAATAATTATTTGAATTACTGTGGTAGATTTTCCAAAGATTGTTTGCACTGTTTTAGTCAGACATAGTCAGATTTCTATCTGCAATGCAGAATCACTAAGCTTGGGTGGATAATTCAGAAAAGATTGATATTTATAGTAAACAGACTATGATAATAATAATAAAAATAATTAAAATATGTGATTAAAGCACCTAATCTTACAAAAAATTTTCAGTTATTAGGAAGGTAATATAACAAAATCAAAAATAAAATGAATTTTAAAAATCAGACTTTTTCACTGCCCTGATAAATAAATTAATTCAGCATCTTAATCTATCTGCAAGACCATCAGAAGTCTTTAATTGTATAATGCAACATGTTTAGATCTTTGATGTCCACTGTTATTAAATCACAATTTTAATCACATGAGAAATGAATATGAACATAAAATCCAGTTTCAAAGTAAGCAATCAGATGTGAACATGCTCTAACACTTCTTCAATATCAACAATCTAGAAAATACACTCACATCAAGTGGCTATATAACAAAGTTTGGATAAAAAGGTCAAAAGCACAACTCAGAATTTTGCTTGTTGCAAATCAGCATATATGTTGTTAAATTGCTAATGCTTCTGAGACATTAAGTGTAAATGTATTTTGCATTTAAAAACAAAAAAAGAAACAATTATATTAAGGCTGAGATAAACAAATATTCCTGATAACTGGCAATTTAAAACTGATCGTCTGATGCTATAAACAATTTGGTTCACACAATAAGCTATAATTCTCAACTCCCGTCAATATGCCAACATCATTGGAAACTAATGCCCCTGAAATGAAAGCTCATTCTGGACTTTTTGATTTTGATAGGAATTCACAAATTGCCGAAAGAAGAGATGTATTGGTCATCTGATGACAGATTAGGTGTTCCTGGTGTCAACAAAACGTGTGTACACATAGTCTATGTAGCTGACAATCACTGGACAAGAATTTTTTTGTGTAAATATATGTGCTCATGAATGGATTAAAATTTGACACCTGATAAGTATACTTCAATTAAGGAAATTAATAAAGCTGCTTTCATTTTGCATTTTATTTCATTGAAATATATGCATTAATACCTAAGATATGATGCTTTTACTAACATAGCCCTAAATCTCACTGAAATCCTGAAAATTCTTGCCTGCACAGAGCTAAGAAAAGAAAAAAAACATCTGCCCAGTAAAGGGTTAAAGTGTCAGAGTAAAGTTTGGTGAACAAAAGATCGCCTTATATTCACATCTAAAGAAATGAATGCTATTAACTGGAAAATGGTTAAAAGAAGTCTGGGTTTTTCCTCCAATTAAAGCAGCATACAGAAAACAGGAACTTTTCTCTATCAATTATTATCATCATATTTTTAATGAATGAACTTTTCAGCAAAAGTTCTCAGAAATTAACTAGTCGTCAACAAAATGAATGTTTGCTTACTCTCTTAGGCCGTTTCCTCTCTAATTTAGACTGTTATTCTCTCTGACAACCCTTGAATTTTCTGAATATTTGTGCAACCCCAAACCCCAAAACTTCCTATAACACTTCCAGCTAATGAAGAAAATCTCTCTAAAATAAATAAACAAATGCTGGCTATGGGTCTCAGCAAAATGTAGTACATAAGAGCCCATTTCTCTCCCTACATTACTCTAAAAAAATATAATAAATTTATTCTTTTTTTAAAGTGTAAAGAAACAAACAATAATTTTTGTAAAATTTGCCGTTGTTATACAAGTTTAGTCAGAATTTAATTTTAAACCTCTTTAAATAAAGAAAAACAAAACTGAATATTTTTTCATCTTCTAAATGTGCTTTAACAGCACAGAACCGTATTATGTTCATACATAAAATTAAGGGAAAAGATCCAATGTATGCATTGTGATAGTCAAACAAACATATTAGAATGTTCTTGACATGCAAATTTATTTTAAAAACAAAAAGCTATAAAGATCTGGTATGTACAACTCCATGCATTTTTGTTGTAAATACTGTTATATTAAGAATCTGTTAAACTACACTTATTTTAATGCCATCATGGTAAAACATATTCTAAGTTACATTTTTTTCTTTAAAAAAAAAATACTGAGTGGTTTCATATAATTAATTTGCACATACAAATAAATGTGAATTCATGGCCAAAATTTCCACCTTGCACACATTTGAATGCTCTGCCATTCCATGATTGATTGGTGGCTCGAAGGTGTGTGTTTTACTCTCCAAGGCATCAGATTTTATGTTTGCAGGAGAAAATACCATGCTGTCTGGAGGACTTGGTGTCAGATTCCTTGCAATGCTATTCGATTTGTCTAGACCAATCACAACTGGATTAAGCACAGATCCAGGTGGTGAGGTCTGGGACACTGTCACTTCAGCAGAAGTGGTAAATGTGGGAAAAGATGATGCACTGACTGATGTGCTGTCTGTACTTGTCACAGCCACAGTGGCTGAAAGGGAAGTGCCAAGTGTAGAGCTACTTGACAAGTTTGACCTAAGTAAAAAAAGAAAAGACATTTTAAAAAATCTTTTAGCTATTTTTCTAAATAAAGCACAGTCCCATAAATTTCATATATAAACCAAGAAACCTTAAAAGATGATGTAGCATTATTTAAAAGATTTACTGTATCCTTACTGCCAATAGAATTTTTCAATTATAGAAGGCTATTCCTGATTAATAGACAGACAAACATATTGTAGTAGATGCTAAGGGGTTTAGGTGCAATATGCCAGAGCAACTAGAGTTATAGGACATTCTATCGTAGCATCTCTGCCTCTTGAATCCTTCTCTCAAATCAAAAAAGAGATTATAAATTAGCTAGGATTTTTAAATAAAAAATTGGCACTTTTCTGTTAACCATTGGTTCTCTATTGATGCAGCTGAAATTTAAAGAGAGAAAAATTCTTCATCTTTTGAGTACAGATGTTAAGAGCTCAAATGTCTAAACCAACAAGATTTACCTTCAAACAAAAGAATCTGAAGTGAGATCAGCAGTAATTATTAACTATAATAAATTCTGATCAGATGAAATAGTCTTGGAGGACGAAGGAGACTTTTCATGTCATGCCCCATGTAAATATTTTTATTGTGCACAAGACAACCAGCCAAATAAGAGTTTCATTTCTACATAATCAATTTTGCAATAAATTGTTTTAAAATACTTTCATTTCACAAGACAACCTGCCAAATAGAAGTTTCATTTCTACCCAATCAATTTTGCAATAAATTGTTTTAAAATCTTTGTCCCTCATCAGATACATCCCATGACAACAAAAACTGCTGGAAAACCATTTTAATCCAGAAAATTATAGTTGAGCCAAATTACATATGTTGTACCGATTATAGAGACTAAACATTTAAAGAGTCCCTAATAGCAATATCCACACAGTAAATAAATTTTTATATAAGAACAAAATAAACAGAAAATATTCATCATATTGTCATGATCATCCCATAATAGTTTATTATGTAAATGTAAGAATAGATAAGATTATTAAATTTAGATCTAATCCTCAGTAAACAAAATCAAAGAAGATGGTAAGATTTGCCCCAAATTATAAGTCTCTAAAAATATATTATCAATACAAAAATATTTCTAAATGATAAATGATCCACACTGTGAAGAATGGCTTTGTGTACACGTTTTAAAATTCAATATTATACACCAGATGAGTAAAGTGTTGAACTGAGAGCAGTTTGCTATACTGGTTGCTGTAGCACTGAATTTATTGTGAATGGAAGAATGATATTGTGCATAGGACTGAGATATCTACAAAAACAAATTAAAATAACTATATTACTTGCTAAATAATAATACTTACAAATTAATAATTACTTTTTTTTTAAATGTGAAAACATAACCAATTAAATCAATATTCTTTTCTATTGTTATTTTGAATTCCTCTTGTCTTCAGAGAGTATATACATATTTTTACCTATAAAGACTTAAGTAATAATATGCCCGACATTTATTTGTAAACATTTAGTAGTCCCTGTTCAAAGCATGATGCAAAGCTGAAGCATGGAAATAAAATAATGACCCTATGCAGTATACTAGTGAAGTAATAAATAATTATAACCTCAGGTAAAGATTTTTAAAGCTGTATATTTTTAATTTCACATACTGAAGGGCTTATGCTGGTATTGATTATCAATAAGATTTCCATGTGTAATTCATTATGGGTTGTTTTTACACCTTACTAAACAGTTTATAGAAACGTTCAGAACTATTGAGTGAGTTTTGAGAATTCGTGAAATAAGTTGAAATGTTGCTATTTATTTGATGAAATTTGTTAAGAATAAATTTTAGAATGAGACATTCTATTTATGCTTAGCTACTGTAAATATTCAAGCCAGACAGTTGTATTAAACTTTTTATTATTAAGCGAATGTTTACCATACTTTTCTGTAGGATAATAGAGAATTTCTTTCTGTATAATTTTAGTAAAAGCTAGTTGCACCACAAGTTAATAATATGTGTATACTAACATAACTTGAACAACTGATAGGTAATTAATATTAAAAATGTGCCCAAAGAATTTTTTTATTCATGCATTCTGACTGGTTGGATGGGCCGACAAAAACTGTTTATAAACCAGCAACTTTGTCACCATTGGGAGGGATGGCTCTGTCTCTCACTTGCTACCACTCAACTAACCCGATCTCAGTGACTTAGCTGGATCTGGAAGCCTCTAAGATGACTCTATGAATAAAACGATCTTCCAATTTTTTACTGTTGTATTTTAAATTAGATTCCAGTCATTTATGTGAAGCTCTGATTTCAATAATGAAGATAATAGAAGTCAAAATACAGAACTTGACTTATATATGGCCATCTTGACGATTTTCTTATAAACGGAAATATAATTGTACTCTTCCAACTGTGAAAAACTGGCTGATTAAACGCAGTACCAAAAGTCTCAATGACTTATTACAAAAAGCACATGAATTAATAATACATTTTCACTATTTATTTTTTCATTAAGCTTATCGAAATCTAGATCCAAGTAACAAAACTTGTGTTTAACCTTTATCCATATTTATTAAGTTTTATTTATTAAGTTTGCTTATTGAAATCAGACAGAAGTAGCAATACAAAGAATATTTTTAATTAACCATAAAGACTATCTACGTTAAAATAAGAATAAGGTATATTCATAAAGAGCAAAATTACACAGTAATAGTTAAAGTAATTGCCAAATAATTTTTATATGAAAAATCTCATCTTTAATATTATAGATTTGCATATTATTAATGTCCAGTACAAAATAAGCTTTGAAAAATTGTTGGCATCTGCTACACTCTTCTGAAAATGCGAGTGTGCTCGTGACCACAATAGGTGGGGACTGCTGCCTTAGAATTTATGTGACATTTCTTAATACAAAGTTATTTATTCTTCTTCATGATTCTATTTATAATTCTTCATTTTCTGTAAAAGGCAATATTACAAACTAACTTATGAACAACAAAAAGGGAAACAATTACATATCACACACTTGTAATTGGTACTTTATTAAGTAAATGTGCATTTTCCCCCAACATGTAAAATGGACAATGAATTAAGTAACTTTTCAATGATGAATAAAATGATTATAGTACATGCTTTCAATTAACAAATAGTAATTTAAAGATATAATCCTGTGAACTAGTGCAGTTAGTAAAAATAATTCAGCTAGCACTGCTGAAGGATTTATTAAGTGCTAAAACTCTGAAATAATCACACTGCTCAGTATTGAATTACTTTTTTATTTAACTCTTTACTGGGCCGACGTTTTTCCTTTTTTTAGCTCTAAACGGGCAAGATTTTTCAGGATGTCAGTTAGATTTAGGGGTATGTCGGTAAAAACATCATATCTTAGGTATTAGTGCATATATTTCAATGAAATAAAATGCAAAATGAAAGGAAATGAAAGCAGCTTTATTAATATCCTTAATTGAAGTATTCTTTCGGGTGTTAAATTTGAATCCATGCGTGAAAATATATATTTACACAAAAAAATATTGTCCATTTATTGTCCGCTACAAACACTATGTACACACACTTTTTTGTTGATACCAGGAACACTAATCTGTCGTCAGACGATCTATACATCTCTTTTTTCGGCAGGTTGTGAATTCCTATCAAAATCATAAGTCCAAAATAAGCCTTATTTTCAGTGGCATTAGTTTCCTTCCAACCTGGATCGCCATTTTGTTTTTTCGCAATTTTCGGACGTGTGTACTTGTTCGTTTATTCCACTATCGAAGAAAGCCAAGGGAGTACTATCATTAGTTACAGTCACATTCGGCCCCATTTCTGTTATAAATTCCGATATTTCCAGTGCTAAAGTACTATTATTCCAACCATGTGCATCTCCAGATACCCATTCCCCCTATTCCTCTTCGATATCCTCAGAATCTGACGCACTCTCGTCCAAAATTTGAAAGATACTACATGTGCACGCTACTGACACTAATGTCACTTCCAATCCTATCATCTAATTCAAAAATAAACTTCTCTTACCTCATTATCTGATAAATTGAATCCATTAAACTTCTCATTAACGATCGACGACACTAAGAAATCCATTTGAAACACCGAACGCGAAAAACAAAGAAAACTTTATGAAAAAATGAATGCTGCCACATGAAAATGTTTCAAAATGGCGTGGATATCGTTGTACAAACGTCATGCTTCCTGTAGAGACCAGATATGATGTAAATATGGAAAGGAAAATAACTCTAAGTGAAATCGTTGCTTTGGGCGCTATTGGGCGATCTGCCCTACACGATGTACGGATGAAGTTGGGCGATCCACCCGGTAAAGGGTTAAAAAGAGCTGCGAGCAAAGCCAGCAAGTCTTACAAACTGAAACAGGTTAGAAGAGAAAATAACCTCTCTTGTAAGGAATCTGAAAATGTAACCATCATATTCTGAGATTGAGAAATCTGAGTTGGACAAAATTTTCTAGGGCAATTATTATGGTGTCCATTCTGAAATATCTAGCTGACAAAAAAAGTCAGGCTCCAGCAACAACAAAAAATATCAACACAGGTTATGATGAAAGTGGCAGTCAAATCAATGTGGAAAACACTCTGGTAATTAGAAATTATATTCATTTTATTTGTTTCTCATAATTCCACAGTCATAAATTTAGATTAAATGAGACTTTGCTAAATATATGGAGACCTTTAAAATAATTCCTTTCAAAATAATATGACATGAAAATCAAATACAACTCAGTAAAATTACTAAATTATATATATATAAATCACTTACTTTTGTTCAAAGACAGATGGCAGATCCCAACAATTTTTAACTGAAGCAATCTTGGATGATAAGTCTTGGGTGGCTGGAGATGTAGGAGAAGTTAGAGAGGTTAACTTAGGGGAAGTTTGAGACATTTCCTCTCTATCATCTCGTCGCTCCACATGATTATGGTCACTGTCAGGTACAGGTATGGGCTCTAATGAACTGTCAAATCCAAAGTCAAGCTGAATATCTGAACCCTGTAAAAAAAAAAAATTAAAGAGCTAGTCAATAAGAGTGATCAATGATAAAGTTTAAAAATAATTCTCAGTAACATGTAATCAGATCCACAATTCATAATCATGAACTTTTGTTTACATGTAGAGATACTGTTAACAAGTTACTACTCAACTTGTAACATGCAAAAGCTTTATCCAAAAATGCCGTCTTAAATAATGTGTCAAAACTCCTCGTGTAAAATATTTGATCTTACTTTGAAATATTAATTACCAATTACTGCCGCTAGCAAAATATTTTTTTTGCACTTTCACTGCAAAGTTGCACTCATATTTATTAATTTTCTTTGCATTGGTGTAACTTCTAACTGTCATAACAAAACACCACATGCAATTAGTTTTTTGTTGGTAAATTAATCATAGTTTTTGTTCACTATTACATAAATCAGATTTTTGCTGTGTATTCGGTTTCAGTTCTCTTCTTTAAAAAGCATTGCATTAACTCAACATAATGAATTGAAAAAACATTGCTTATCTCCAAAATACTGACTCTACATATTTTTACATAACTTTTCCTTAATTATGACCTCTAGTTTCTTTCTTTGTCAACATGTTAGATGTCATTATTAGCTATCTACTATGAATTGAGTACATAAAAGAATATTCTGACTTCTAACCCATGTGGACATGTATGAAATCTGTTTATGTTGCATACACCTGTGCCTACATAACTATCGGCAAGCATAAGACGAAGTAGACACCCTTTTCTGTGCAAGCAGAAATAACTAATGACGTAAGCAGATAAACTGTTAACAAATGCAGGCAGAACATTGAACCTGGGCAGACTATATTTCATATAATCCTATCCATTCAACGGAATCATCTTCATACCTGTCTCCAATACCACATTACTAGAATTTCTGTACTGGCATACTGGAGATGTAGGTGGCTCTAAATGTTTCTCTCTGTTGACTTGTGTACGTCTGTGAGCATTCAAGTCTACAAAGGTGGAAAAAATACAGCTGGAGATAACAGCATTTCCAGTCAATGTTTGAATAAAAACAGTTCAGGGAACTCCACACTTCTCAACCCCCATCAATATGCCAACATTAGTGGTTTGATTAACCCTTTACTGGGCAGAGCGTCCGAAATCATTTGTATATCTTATCGGGCAAAACGTCCAAAAGCATCCGTTATCAACCAGTGCTCTTTTTACAATCCTCATTCTTCTCTTCAGTTATAGTGAGCTCACCCTACTATATATGAAAGGAAAGGTTTTTGTTCCAACTCCAGTTATAGTGGGCTCAACCTACAATATATGAATGGAAAGGTCTTTGTTTCAACTCCAGTTATAGTGGGCTCAACCTACAATATATGAATGGAAAGGTCTTTGTTCCAACTCCAGTTATAGTGGGCTCAACCTACAATATATGAATGGAAAGGTCTTTGTTTCAACTTTTGAACTATGAAGGGTGACTGGCTTTTTGTAAACAAATGACCAATGGAAAGGGATGAAATGTAGGTTCACAATGGGGAAATACCACCTGTGAGGTAGATGTGCACATGTGATGTCAAGGAACCAATCCACATAAGTGTTGTCATTATCATGGCATCGAAGAGCAGGCATATGGAAATTCTTACTAAAGCTTTAAATTCTGCTCGTCCTTTTAAGAAGTGCAGGACAGAGTATGCCCATAATCAAGTTCATTTATTGCCACTGGTTCTGTGGTGTAAGAATGTGGATAGTATAAACAGTGCATATTTTGATACAGGTGTAACTAGAACATTTATACCACATTATTTGTTAAGTTGTCATTTTCAAAAGTGCAACATTGCTTTAACCGACTTCACTAAAAGTGTGATGTCATGAAACTTATTGTAAAATTTCCATTTTAATATTAATATATTGTATTGTTTTAGTTACATTTATATTATTCATTTTAAATAGTTCATAATTAAATTTCCTGCACGGTGTTTATGTTTCTATAATTTAATATTTAGGATCATCAACAAAAAAATTTTGCTTTCCTGTTCTTGTCCTTGCTAACAGCAGTTATTATTTTTTTCTCCTTTTCATGTGTGTAGGAAGCTATAAATCAACTTTGATTGAAACTAAAAGGCAATCTACGGTAAGAAATTGTGAAAGATTATTTTTTTAAAATACTGGGGTAAGAGTGTGTGTGGATAAGACTGTTTTCATTCTAAAGGCCAACAGTGATATATTGCATTGGGTATTTATGGTATTTTGTTATTTAGGAAGATTAGTCCATGATTTGCAGTGTTTACATATTGAAATCACTACAACCAAAGCCTAAACAACTTTTTGGGGTGGGGGTGGGGGGTAGGGTTGTGAGGTGGGCTCTAGACAATAAAGTATTAATATTTTTCAAACAGAAATTTTGCATCCTTTTGCCAATTTTCATTAGGATATATGCATGGTTGCTAAGGAAAACATGGATAGGTTTATAGGAGACAAAAACTAGTTTTTATTGGAATCATATTTTCAACACATACATTATTGAAACAAAATCAGTATATAATAGTCCAAAGCAGCATTAAAAACTCTTTAAGACAGTACCAACAACTCAAAATCAACAAATGGCACAAATGGTGGAGGGTTACATTAAATTAGTGCCTATGAAAACAGTCGTAATTGCAAAGGTTCCCAATAAAGAATTGCTAAAGGCAGTTCCATGTATTCAAAATCTTAAAAGCATCGTTTTAGTTTTCAAAATATAATTATATATGTCTCATCTGTTCTATTGAAATATATAAACACATACTTTTTTTTCACTTTTGGTTTTGTACTTTAAGAAATTAACAAGTTCATAAAATTTAATGAAAAACTCTACCATAAAATTACAAATGGTCAGAACATTCAAAGATTCCTTCAGAATTCTTTTCACATTCTAAAATATGCAATCATCCTAATTCTGTTGTGGTGGTCCAAACTGTAGTTATAAGTATCTGTTCATAGTTCAATAGTTTAGAAAGGCTTGCTGTAGAAACTACAGTGAATCTTGATGGTATGATAGTTTAGTTTGTCAGTCAACAAGGCCATCAAGTTAATAAAATGCACCAAAGAAGAGATGTGTGTGGTGACTTGGTTTATGGGTTACAAAAAAAAAAGTAAAAATGCATCATACTCTCATCACAAAATTGTGCAATATCTTGCCATGCATGCAATTAGAAAGACTTATTTTTTTTGAAAAACCCATCCTCAACAAAGAATTAAGGTGGTCTTTCAGTAGAAGTATGAGATACACCAAAATATAATTTATATGGAACCCTCAAAAATGCTCTAAGAGGTCAGTGTTTTGTAGTGACCTCAAAGATATTGATTAATTAGCTTGCCACTCATTCAATTTATTTTTTTAAGGCATACATACACTTATGCAAATCTTGACCACGTTAAAACCAAGGGGACTAATATAAAAATTAAGCACTTGTGAATTCTGTTTCACTGGTGTTAATTTTAATTTATAATATATATATATATATATAATCTTCCACTTCCTAGCCAAGATAGTTGTTTGGGAGCATGTACAATCTTGCCTGATTGGCAGGCAAGACAGACAATATTATAACAAAAATAATATAAGAATTTTACACTGTAAAATTAAATATGTATGTATCATTAAAAAAGAAAAGACACTGAAACTTTAGAAACTTGAGCTTTCTCATGCTTTTTCCCCTATATATATATATATATATATTTTTAATGCAGTGTAGAATAATTTGTACACACCTTGCCAAAAATTGGATCTTTGAAGCTAGGAGGCATCTGAATGGGTTCTGGCTTTGTGCTAAGATCTGGCATGCGCAGAGGTTTATCTTTGCTAGAGTCAGGCTTCTGAATTACCTTGACACTGACTGTTGCTTCATTTGTCTTGGTTGTATTCTTTTCACCTCTTACTACCTGCTGTAAAATTTCATTTTAAAAACACAACACATCAAAACTGGATCAAATAAGTGGAATAATTATATTAAATAAACAAAATAGCAGCAGTATAAAAAAAAGTGAAATAAGTCAATACCAAATCACTTTTTTTAGTGTCTGTCAAAATTTTCACTACCACATTTTTGCTCCCTTGACTATTTTTTGAAAGTTCTATACACTTCTAAAGCATTAATGCTCATTCTAGGTAGGTGACTGAGGAAGAGTTGAATAACCACTTCCAACTTGATTTCACAAACAGACTTGTACTGCCACAAGAACACTAAATTAGTTCAATTTATCCTCCAGTGAGAGATGAATATGCTTTTATTGTGTGCCACATTTAAACATCATTTGATAGTAAAATCCATCTATTCAATGCTCATATAAGTTCTTAATCTTGTTCATTAACAAGGGTCCAGAAATCGGTATGCTTCTAAAAACGGTAAAATATGTTAAACAAATGGGTACAACAACTGTAACTATGGGGTTTTTCATATCTATTTTCTGACTGGTCATATTTTTCTATAATTCTAAGTTATGAATAACCAAATAATATAAAAAAATAAAAAGTCCATGATACATTTTTCAACACCATCTCATTATCTTTTCCATGAAATGATATCGTATGTAATTACTGATTGTTAGAGTTTGAACAGAAAATTCTGTATTACTGTACATGCCAGCATGACTTCCATTCTTCAGACATACTGCTATTTCTTTCATGTACGAACTTATTGTTAAGAATTTTTCATAAGAATTTATTAGTAAAGAATAATACTATTTTTAAAAGTAGAATTATCGATCCCACCACCCCTTACCAAAATAACATTATTTTAATGAGTATAGATCAATCTTTGGCAGATCTTGTAAAAATGTTAAAACAAATAAAATATATTGAAAATTGGAAGAATGCTATTTTCCTGAAATACACCCTTTTCCCCTAAGCCACAGATCTTATTCATAGATATTAATTCATTTAGTGATTTCAGTTATGGATGGATGGCAATTTTATTATTTAGAAAATTAGTATTAAAACATTGATGATTTAACAAGAAAACTCTTGATACAAAAATAGTAAACAGCTAAACAATGTAGGTTGTGAAATGTTTACTTCAAGCACTAGATTTACTATATGACATCATTTACTGTATTTTCTTTCTGTTCATACGTATTTTTTGTATGAACTTATTTAATTATTCAAGTTAGCAGTTAATTAAATTATATGGTTAGTCACCTTCAATGTTTTGAGCAAATTTAATATTCCTTTATTTTATTATTAAATGTTAAAATTATATATTGAGTAGCAGGTAGGTTACTCTTAACATATTTTAGTTATTAATATCTTTAGGTTAATTATGGTGTGAAGTTACTCTAGTGAATTTGGTGATGAAATTCCACATTTGTCATCATGTGTTCACAAGGTTCTACTTGAAAAATCACATATTACATCTATAAGATGCTGATTATAAATGTCAACACTCAGTTAATATGTCAAAAAGTATTTTAGCTATCATTATGATTTTTTTGTAAACACCATATATCATCAGATCGCACATTCTGAAATTCAAAGATTTGTAAACTATTAACAAGAAAAAAATTATAATGCCTACTGATAATCAATTTACAAGCCAAAACAAGCAAAATATTGTATACTGTGATGCAGATTTTTGATTGGTGGGGTTTCTGAAGTTCGTAGAACCAGCATTACCAATATTTATGGAGCAGTACAGAAATAAAAATATTTTAAAGTGAGATGATTAGATAAACCATGACATGTTGCAAATTTTTTTTTTTTAAACAGGGCTTAACCATGGAGACATCCAATAGAAGATTGGAACCGCTGTGGAATACAGAGCTTTACAATTAGAATTTTTAATTATAAAAATATGTACAATTAATTTAATATTTATTTTACTTCACTAATTTTCAAGGCTTACTATGCAGCTGTATACATCTTATTGTTTCTAAATGCTTTTTGTTGTCTTATGTACATATTCATTATTTGAAAGAAAACAATCACAGAATTAAAATTATTTTTATTTATAATCTATACTGTTATTAAGTGCAATATCTTTGCAATACTGTTTATTTAGTTCATGTACAAACAGGTATAGCACTGTTTTAGCAATAAAGTTTTTAAGCAGATTTTCGGCGCTTTAGTTTAATACTTGGTTATAAAACCGTCACAATAAAAAAAGATGTTTTACTCATTATTTTGGTATAATTTGTAATAGCAAATCTGTTCAATATCTTAGTTTCTATATCTATATATGTAGAATGTTTTGTATAGAGCAGACACATTTTAAACTTTTTAATTATATTTTAACATATAAAAAGAAATAAAATATTATAAATAACTTATAAGTTGTTTAGTTAAATAGGTAACATTGCACTGATCAATTTATTAGGTTAACCATGATTGACTAGATTATGTATAGTTTCAGAGTTGTGACAATTTATATCTAAATATATAAAGATAATTTGTATTTAATTATTTATTAATAAATATCTTGATTTTATTGTAAAATTTTTATTTATAAAGAATATGCAAATGGATAAATTATCTTTATACATGTAGAAGGACTATAGTTTAATGATCATTTTGATATGTGAACCATAACTGTGTTATGTATAGTTTCTGAGATGTGACCATTTAGCTGTTTTTATTTTCTTTGTAAATAAAAATTGTACAGTAAAATAAAAAATGTAACTTAATACGTGATTAGACAGAAATTATCTTTATACATATAGATATAGTTTGCTGATCATTTTGATATGTGAACCAACTCTGTATGATGTATAGTTTCAAAGATATGGCTGTTTGCTTGTGTATGTTTTCTGTGTTAAACTTCGTTAATGCTTTTTCTTTGTTAAAATATGCTGAAAAGGTCATTTTCAGCATCCAATAATTTCCGCATTTTCTTTGCAATGCCTTTGGGAAAAAATAGGCAATAACTACATAGTAAATGATTTAATAAATGCATTTTGGTTGTACTTTGTTCATTATTTGCATATGTTATGATGCCATGAATGTTCTTTTGATTGCGTTTTTATGAGCAATTTTATGAAACAAAAGCCCATTTGCAATTTATAATAAACTGAAAAGTAAATTTTGCATTATATCTGTTTTTTCTTGTTGTATGTGACTATGTTTATTAGAATTGTTGGATTGTTTTTTAGTGTGGTTTATATTTTATTTGTAATAAACTTGGAAAATCACACTTTCATTACGTCTAAAAAAAAAAAAAGCTGACCACAAATAAAGACACTAAAATTAATATCTCAAAAAGTATTGTAGCTATCATCACAATTTTTTGTACACAAACTTATTTCATCAGTACACATATTTTGAGCATAAAATATTTATACTATATGAAGTAGAAAAAAATTAGTAGGACTACCTATTAGAAAGTATCAGCAAATACTTTAGAATTTTAATATTTGTAGTGTGTTTAAAATTAACTATATGCTGTATACCAAACAAATTCACATATTTTAATAAATAATTCATTCTGAAAAAGTATTACACTGCAGTGAGTGGGCATGATAATCAATGACAAAGTTTCAAGGTAGAGTTCTTCTCAAACTTAGCATCGCGGTATGATTTGCTAAAAGGTAGTTCTGAGTTCATCAAAATCCAGAAAAATACTAATTAGAAATATTTCAATATGATCAAAAAAATAGTTTAAAAAAATATCTTCACATAAAAACTGTAATTCAGAAAATGTCTCAGACAAACAAAAAATGTCTCAGACAAATGCAAATATATGCAACTTACTTTGGCTTGTCGCTGTGGTTTGGGAGCATCATATTTACTTCCATTATTTTCTACAGCTTTAAGTTTCTCTGTAAGCATCTTTTCATTCACCTGAAAAATCACATCACATAACACAACACACAATATGCAACTAATTCACCTCCAGGCTACAAAGAATGTGTAGTTCAAGAAAGGTATTTTGATTTATTTTAAAGATCACTGCATCACATCACAGGTTCTGAAAGACAATCCTTTAAACTCTCAGTAGCAAGCAATATAAACAATATATAATGATGATATACAAAGTATTTGATCTCTTTATAACAACAACTATAAGCAAATTACATTGTAAATAAATATATATTCTAATATAAATTTTAAACCATATTAACCTAAATAGTATTTGCTGAATAATATAATCAATATATTGGTCTCATATATAACAAACACATTCTTGCTTTAAAAAAAAAGGTGATACATAATCATCTAACAATCTAATTTGTGGGGTAGGGTGCTTTGAATCTTGGTGCTATATTAAAGATGAGTGCAAAATATGCAATTATAATCTATTTCCCCGTTACTTGACATAACTGTTAAGGGTCAATCTCCTTGTCCAAGTTCAGAAATATTAACCAGACTTGCTTTTACTCAATAGGCAAGCACAACTGATTCACAAGAAATTGAATGAATCAAAGTATGCTTAGTTCACTGGTTCTATTCTCAATAAATCTTTTGATGATGAAAAGAATCTAGCACGACTGGGGTTCATTGTCTATTCCTTCGATGATAAAAAAGAATTAATCAAATGTATTTTGATGGCACTCAGGTGAATGCAAGGAAAAAACTTGGTAAGTCCTATTGGGTCAGTGATAAATTTTTTCTCCAGCAGGTAATTCAATGATAAAAAGAATCAATACATAACAGTACTGTTCATTTATTTGTTTTATATTTTCATAAGGAGGTTTTTGATGAAAGAATGACAGAAAAGTGACGTTGTCTTGTCCTAGTTAGTCATTAGTTCAAAATTCATAAGGAGCAGACAAAGATCCATTGAAAAAATTCCAATAACCAAGGCTGTGTTCAAACCCAAAACATTCTATTCATGAGACTAATGACATCACCACTAAACCACCAAGCTCTCATAATATGCTCTTTAATACAAAACAAACCAAGAACAATGATTGCTATTAATGTAGTTTACAAAATTTAGCTAAGGCAATTTGCACTTTCATTTTTATGACTGTCTTAGGATTAGTAAATGGAAAACAAAGGGAATGGCAAAAAGGTTTGTGCCTTATGTCATTTATTATAATCATATCCAGATTGTTTACTGATTTAGCCCATTTTAATCATTTTACAAGAAATAGGAAACTTGAAAAAATACTGATTTGATCTGATATGAAAAATATTTATCAGAAATGATTTAACTTATCAATTATAACAAAACTTACTATGAGGTTGTACCTTGTCATTTAAAAATGTATTACAATATTTAATACTAAATAGAAAAAACAATAACTTATTTAAAATCTACAGATAAAAATGTACAAATATTTTATTAACATCTAAACTTTAAACAATCTTAAAGTTAACTTTTTAAAAAAAAGCATATGTATTTTGTCCTGGAACACTATCTTAAATTAACTTTTAAAAATCAAAATTAAAAATAAAATAAATAGTAAGACTGAGTTATTTTTTCAACCAATACAAGTCTGTGTCAACTCTTAGCTCTGACAACATTACCATACATTAGATCAACAAGTGTAGTCTAAAATAACACACAGTTAAAAATAAAATACTGAAATTAAATACAGTAATCACTTGCCAAAGTTTGCCAACTGGATTTAAGCAGTTTACCATACATATAAATACAAAGTTTTATGAAGTATACTTTAAATCTGCTAATCCAATTTACTGATATCCTGACACCAACACATATTGTGTAAACGTATTCTCTCTCTCTCACATACACCACTAGTTTAAAAATCTAATGATTATTGATTATACTATGAAGTATTAAAAGTAGAAATAGACTTTTTTTGTATTTTGTTGCTGCAAAAGATCTACACATGTAATGTGCGCAGAGATGCTGATATTCTTGTACTATCGGCAGCATATGAATTACTGTATCATATCTAAATATTTATAATATCACCCCAAGTATAGTTTTTATGAATTGTAGAATGATGAATTTTTAATTATAATGGTATTACAGGTGACAGCTAAACAATTTTTTTGTGCTTATAATCTTATTTCATCAGGAAATTTAATAAATAAATTAATATACTTTACTCACTATTTAATAATGCCTATACAGAATCACAGTAGTCTTTCCTAATTAAACTTGTTTTAAAACATTTTATTACAATATTAGTGTGTAAATGTGAAATTCAGTTGTCAATTTCTCATTTCAGTAAGTTACTGTGATAACAGGAGAAATAAATAATTATATTAATTCAAGCAAATAAAGACTCTTTTATATTCCAATTCTTATTCTTTATAAACTTTTTAAAAGTGTCATAATAATTATTTTAAAAATAGCATATGCAATGTGCAATCATGCTAATTGTACTGGTCATCATGGTTGTGCATGTATCATATTTTGTTAAGAATTAATGTTTACTTGAGATGGATAACCGAAGTGACAAACTCTATAAATAGTATAATCTTTCTATTTTACAATTTCAGTCAAGTGTGTTTAACTTTCAGGAACAAATCCCCTGCAAATGGCAAGAGATAACTGTACTGTTCAAATTATGAAACAGAAAACAATGCAACACTAAAATAATGTAACAATTTCATACAATTATACAGAGAATAAACAAACCATAAAGTATTTTACTACCACTCTTTCAACATTTTGTACAATGTATTAAATGTATAAATTAACAGTATAATAATATATAACAAACTACATGTAATATCATTGGAATTATTTTTAATTTTGTAATTGGCTATTAACCACCTTCACTGCCAAGGGTGACGGTCGTTAGATGATAAATAAAGGGAAGACAAGTATGCTGAACATGTGTAATAATATCATATTGGTTTTGTGTTGTTTAGGATAATCATCAAAAGTATTTTTTTTCAATCATTTTTAAATTCATGGAAAATTAGTTTAAAATGTTTTCTGGACTTTAAATTCTAAAACTCCCAGCAGTGAAGGGGTTGAAAAGCCTTACCTGAAATGATTAAACTATAAAAAAAAAATTAAAAGAAACAGAAGATTATGCTTTGTTTAAATCTTAAAACAATACTGCAAACTAAAAACATTTTTGTATTCAACCAAACCAGAGGAAGAAAAAAAATCAAAACAATCTGTCATGCAAATTCAAAGCTTTACTTTAAGAGACAACCCACTATTAAAATAAATATAAAGCCACACACAAATAAAAAAAAAAGTGCCTGGTGACAAAGCTGTCCATTAAACTAAAATAAGCAAATAAAAGCAAATTCTATATACACAAAAATAATGAAGCATAACTAAGTTAATCATTTTATTAAATTATAGTTACATTTTTCCTGATCAATTAAATATTTTTACTTTTAAAAAGTTTTATTCTTGATTAACTATTTCACAAAATTTTAAAGTGCACATATAAACATATATACTTTAACATTAGAAAATAAATTTTTATATAAAGCCTTACAACTTGTATATTAAAATATTACAAAGAATTATAGAATTGAAAAATAAACAGAAAATGCCCAACGTAATATTATCTAGTGGTATTCAAATAACTAAAATAAGATAATTCAAAACCAGGAAATTATTATTAACCATAAGCATTATAATCAAAAGCAAAATCTCAGTAATTAATTCAAAAATACTTGTTAAGACTAAGAGGCAATTGGGGTAATTTAAGCAGAGCAAAAAAAGAAAAAGAAATGAAGCTTCATGGTTATTAATAAAGGATTCTAAATCAAATGTATTCATTGCAGCATTATTGACTGCCATATTATTGTGGTTCTGATTTTTATTGATAGAAATTGTCCAAAAGGCTTGCTTCTGCTTAACACATCTTATATCTCCAAATCCAAACTTATTCCTTCAAAGTGGAAAATAGAATTAACACCTTGAATGGAAAAACCCAAAATACCAACTAACAACGGACCAATACTCAATACTAAAGACTAAAAACAAATTCTTTACAATCATGGAAAAACCCAAAATACCAACTAACAAATGACTAATATTCAATACTAAAGACTAAAAACAAATTCTTTACAATGTCATTGCAATGAAAATAAAACCTAGTAATAAGTGATTTTGCAATGCTTATGTGTATGAAACTGTTTTAAAGTCTAGGAACCTCGTAAAATAAGCATCCAAATTCCAATGCTATCACTCAGGATACATATACAGAAGTATTTTCAGAATAAAAAACCTGAAGAGACACAGGAAAAAACTTCATTAAACAGCAACAAGTGTAAACATCATTGTAGAATATAGTAATAATTTGACACTGTAGGAAATAATAAAGATACTCTAGGAAAACAATAGTTTGAATATAACTTATGTCTTGATCAACTACTATTTAATCTGATTCCCAAAAATTTTTAATGAAGTCAGTTTAGCATAGCAGTGACCCAAACAAGACATACATTTATGAAATCTTTATCTTCTGATGTGTGTGTGTGTGTGCTACATAACTCATTAACATTATCAACACCACAAACTGTTGTAAATTTCTCTATTTTTCTAAACTTTGTTAAAGCTATTTTTCTGTTAATATTTCTTTTAAATTCATGTAATTTTTGTCAATGGATGATTTTGACACAATGCCTCAAACAAAATGCACATGAGTGGTGAAATCTGCGTATGAAATAAATTATATTATGATGCTATAATCAATAATAATTACTAATTTAGTTTTCAAGCAAACTGTAATATGTACCTTATGATTAAATTACCAGTGCACTGATTTCACTTTTTTCAGTCAAAGTACAAAAATGGGATCAAATCATGTCCATTATGAGAAAAAATATGATAGGGCAATTTCAATTTCTAAAATAAAGACACTGACTCAATAGTAACAATGTTAACAATTAAATGATTTTAATCAGAAAATGAAACATTGATATTTAAAAACCACAACATATGAACTGAAGAAAATGATCAAATGCAATGCAAGCAGTAAAGTAAAATCATGCCCAATTTTGTACAAGTAGGCTAAGACTAAAAGGGGACAGGCATTAAAAAATAAAGAAGAATACATATATATAAATAAAAGTTGCTTTATTGTGATAACACAAAAATCAGATAATAGTTTTTTTGCATCACAAAAATCATGCAGTATTTTTTTAATTTGTAACAAGCTCATGCTTGGTTATTCTAATAGACAAAATTTTGTAGTTTCCTTGTCAGTATAAAATTAAAAATAAATGTGTTGATTTAATATAATAACACTGTTTTTATCTAAATAACTCAACAGGCAGAGAGAGCGCTGATAAATTAAGGATCATAACAAATAAACTATGATGACAAGCATTAAGAGAAGTCAAAACCAGTTGGGCACTGTAAAATTAAAAAAAAAAATCTACAGTATCAAGCTCTGTGACTGTGGCTATATCAAATAAATTATTTGTCTTTTATACTAATGCCATCACATATGGACAGAGCAATTATTTCGTCCTCTCTTTAAAAAATAAGAATTATTGCATAAGTAAACTATACTCATTGTACTGCACTATTCTTTAACATCATTAACAATCATTGCCAAATATATTTCAAATATTATTCTTACATATTATATGTGTACAAATTTGGATTTTTGCATACGTGTGACTCCTGTTGTATTCTTAATTTTCTCTGGATATTGTGTCATGTTTTGGTAGATACTTTATAGAGCAACCAGAAACCAGATCCTCAATTTCTTAACATCATAATGACAGGTTTCTTTCTATTACAACCAGCTCAAGTTATATGTATATATACACAAGTAATTAATTTTTAAAAAATCTCCTTTCAGCTGTGTGGCAGAAAAATGCAAATTAATGCTGTTTAATTAATTAATTTAATTAATTCTTCATTTTTGTAATTTTAAATTTAAAATTTGCACCATTCAAATCAAACAACTATGACCTACATCCAGAATAAAGGGGAGTTATTGTTAAAGGTAAGTGCTCAAATTAATTTTAGTAACAAGTTCACCCTGCCTTTAGTGTTTTCGTAGTCAACCGTGTCTATTCGGACAAAGCCGTTGGAACAACTCTGTTCTAGCCCGAAGGCTGATAAATAGAATAGAATCTTCCAGACGACCCCTAGAATCACATATAAGGGCAGATTTGAAATGGAACCCTCACTCTTGCTAAAATCATCGGAGTCCCCTGTGCAGCTTCGCGGTTAGTGCTGAAGAGAAAGGTATGTCCGAAATAGTGAATTATCATTTTCCTTGTAAATATTTTTAATGAGTTTAAACTATGTCATTTTTATTCTCCGTTTAAACAAAGAATCAGATGAAAGAATTGTAAAAAGGAATTTTAAATGAAGAAACAAGAATAAAAGTACAGATTACGAATATTTGAAACACAAGACTGATGCGCGCCATAACGTTTCTTCTGTCAACAGAAAGTTAGTAAGCCGTTCCATTCCGTTTTTCTTCCATTCCATTTTTGCTTTGCTGAGATGCAAGATTCAAGTTCTACTTGCAAGCAAGCCGTTTTGTCTCTGCTGATGTGCAAGTGTTGGTAAACTTCATCCCTCGTTGCCATCATCAAGCTTCACTTATCTCGACATTGCTTATGTCGACATTCGTATTAGTCGATGGTTGAAGATTGAAGTTTTACTTCGACGTTGACAACTGTAACTGCCATTAGATTCTGCTGAAGGTGCTGAGATCCATGAGCCAGGAGAAATTCTTGTGGGGACTCTAGGTAAGAGAAGTGTGGGACGCTGCGTGTGTGCTATGACGTACCTGGAGGGTATGACGAACTGTATCTTTTAACTGGAAGAAGATTCATAGACAACCAGTTGCACTTGCTTGAAGAATGGGGTCCACTCAAGAAAGCCGAGTTACTGTGGGGAGCTGCTGCGAGGAGTATAAGTCGGACTCTGCCAAGTAACTGTTGAAACCATAAGAGCCAAGTAAAGGGGCCAGGTGTTTGAAACCAATATTACAAAGTGTAACTGTGAAACTTTATCCACTTATTTTATTCAAGGACACTGGTGAAGACTTGAGTTTTGAGCACTGTACAAATTCAGACAAGAAATGATTTGTGTTTATGCTGTGTAATTAGTATTGGACAAGGGTCTCAAACTCAAATTGCTCAGAGGGCCAAATGAGGACTTGTAAAGTAACCTGACAATGATAAAAAGTCAATAAAAAAGACAACATAATAAGAACACAGTGCTTTACAAATTTTATTTAATGTGAATTTTCATTGGATTCACTGATACAGGTAAAGAAATAATGCTGTATAATGCTGATTTAAGTTGCATAATTTTATCTTCTCTAACCTTGCCTGCATAATATCATAATCATATTTCTCATGGTGCATTGTTTCGTAATGCAGACGTGTGTTGTACTCCTTTGTTTTGTTTGAGGGAACTTAATATGGTAAAGGAGCACCCAGCTTAGTCTTGAGAAAATAACAGCTCATTAGTGTTCTACAGTGTATGCTACAAGGGAAACACGCGAAAAACTGAAAATTTTATTGTGAATAATAAGCCTGTGACTTTATTACAAAAGTACACGAAAGACTATTGCAACAACGCCTATATACATAAATATGTACAAACTATTATCACTATAATCTCTATAACTCCATTTCTGGTCTCTGATAAGAAATTACCCTGTGATTTATACTGACACTTTTCTGCTAAATTATGTGTTAGGATAAAAGACTATACAAACATTGAAACTATTCGAACGTGATGGAAATATTGCAGATTTAATAAATTTATTGACCTTACACATATTGATAACCATATTCTGGAGAGATAGTGGTTGGGTGGGGCTAGCTAAATATTGATTAAAGATGGATTTATCTTCTCATGTGGTAAGAAGTTTTCCAAACTGTGTAAGAGTGAATGTTTGTTACATAAATTAAAATTCTCATCACTTATAATTAGTTATGGAAGATTATTAATAAATAATAATCATAACCATTAACTAGGGTGGTGTGTCATAGCATGATTATTTTAAGTTAAAAACACTTAACAAAACAGAGAATTTATTTTTCTATTACAACAGTTAAACAAAGTTTCACTTCAAAATGGCACGTGCTTTCTGTGATGCAGCCCAGCCTAAAGAGGCATCATTAACCAATTTTTATATTAAAACCAATAATGATGATTATTTTTTAATATATACTTTTTTAATGTCCATGTGCTTTAATTATCATTCTATATACTTACTAGGGGTTTCTCAACTGGGGTTCCCCCATGAGTTTGCTAGAAGCATCGTAGCCATAGTAATTTTTTGTAGGGGTTCCCTGAGATCTGAAAATTATTTAAAGGTTTTTCCAGGGTAGAAAGGTTGAGAAAGGATGCTATATACTGTCTGCAGAAACATGGATGTCATTCTGACTTCACAGCTGTTGTTGCATTCAGTCCTGAACTCAGGTCTATATTGAGTCATTGTATTAAATCAATAAAAAAAAAAAAAAAAAGAAAAAGAAAAGCCCAGCATCACGCTTTCTCTTATTTACTAACTGATGTATTCACAAACATTTTTACTCCCACCACTGTTTTACCTTAAATCAATCCCTGGTCATGTGATCATAAGATTTATATTACAGTTTGCTTGAAAGTCAATTACTAATTACTACTGCTAGTTGCAACATAATACACTTTATTTCATGTACTAAATTTTTCATTAATTTTCAGTGCAACACAGAATAAAACAAACTCCTACTGGAATTAGAATTCTGAATACCAATTGGTATAATACAAATTATATTTCCAAAATTGTGTTCCATACAACACCTTGGTAAAGATCAAACAAATCTAAGAGAAAGTTGTTAGTAATAATTACCAGCTACAGTCCTGTTTCAACACAGTTGTAACATGATGTTTTAAATTGTATGCACCACATATGAGATGGTTACATGATGCTATGTTCTATTTTATTCTTGAAAGTTTAACTGAAGATGAAAGAACAACAAAAAACAATATACAAAACATTTCAAACAGAATGTTGCAGTCTATTGTTGCCAGAAATCAGAAAGTGAGCTGTCTAAACTGAATTATGCCTGCCCAAATCCACCAATTTAGCTGATGACAGTGAAAAAATAAAAAATTAAGTCTTTGGTCTTTATAGGTTTTAAAAATATAATGCTCTTGATAGTGTTTGGTGTGCAATAAAATAGTACCAAGTTCTCTGGTCATTGCTAAATTTAAAAGGTAATTAGAAGCCAATCATACCAAATAAAAAGACCAAGAAATTTATTTTCCAAGTGACCAAGTGACACTCTCACTTGTACAGCTACCCTTGAAAATTGTAGCCAAGAGTAACTCACAATTTATTATGACAACTCAGTAGTGAAAGAATGCCAACAATTGGGTCGAGGAGGGCAATGATGCAACTGCTTACATTGAATATATATGTAATAAGAGGTTCATGTAAACAAAAAAATCTGACCATATATTTGTCTTTTGTCGTAATGAGAAATACTTTGGTTTAATTACATTTTTTTCATATAATAATTGCAGTTTTTATGTTTTATTAAAAATTTACCTAACCTATAAATCAGCCAATGCCACCTTACTTTCAATTTTTTTTTAAAATTTGCATTTGAAGAATTAATTTCTGCACAACACACCTCTAACCCCATCCCCAGTAACAACAGATTCATCTGCTCAGATTCACCAATTTGTTGCAATGTGCTGGGCAATGATTGTTCCATGCAATTGGGTTTAGTATCACTTTAAAAACAAAAACTAAAATATATTTGATTGCTGCATTGTCAATTATTATACTGAAGGTTTTAAGTATTCAGATACTTTTAACTAGCTATACATGTGAATGCCCCTAAATAAAAACAGCTTTAGTGCCCCTAAAAAAAGAGAAAATAAATGCATGCACTAAAGCTGTTTTTAGTTTTTTATTTGCTGAATCCTAATCTTCCTCTTAAAAAAAAACAAACTCCTATCTCTAAAAACAGGTAACATGATAAACTTGTACCATTTCCAGTTTGTACAAACATTGCCAAAATGAATGAAGCTAAAAAACAAAGCCTGCAGAAACTAACACACATGTGATACACATGTTGGCCTCAAGCAACTGAATCTGAAATGGTCCAAACATTGCCTAGTTACTTCAGTACAGATGTGCAGTTGACAATACTCTGAAAGGGGTGAACATCTATGCACTAAATATGCCTCTAAAAATGTATATTCAAGACATACAAATACATTGTTACTTTTATTCTAATTCTATTTTCTTGGCAACCATAACTCACATCTAATCTGAAAACACTAGTCAAACTGATTGCTAGTAATTAAATTACTTTCTTAAAACATAGTAGAAAATCATGATTCTTTTTTTTAAAATACTGCCTTTTCAAAGCTTATTTATTATTTTCTGAGCTTGCAAATTGCAAGTTTGTGAGTGGGATTTTCAAGGGTTGTTGTACAGTGTGAACTCTTAATGATTAAAGTCATTAAAACAACAGAAAGACAAGAAAGGCAACTTACAAAGTGTTACCATAAAGTGTTCACTAGAGAAGAGCAGACAACCACCTCTCAAGCAATGTTCAGCTATTAAATGTGTATCTGAATGAGAAATCTAGTTTTTAAAAAATGAGAGTTTAGCTTTCAAGATAACATAATTTCACTGTATACTGACTATCCTGCTGCAGATATTGAACAAGAGATAGAGAACTGTTCTTCCCTTTCATCATCTGCTCTTATAAAATTAAAAAAATAAAGCTTGTAAAAATCACATATATGAGAATTGTAAGAAAAATTACACTTTGAAAACAAGATTTGTTTTCTTTATACTGTGCCATTCCAGATATGATGTCATTTTCTTTATACAGTGCCACAGTCAGATATGAATGTTTGAATCTTATAAACTTACCAACACAATATTTTGAGATTCTGTCATAGTGTTCTCATGCTAAAAAATTTGGAAAAAGACATTCTAAGCTAGTTTTATTTTTATTATAGTTTTTGCAAAGGTAAGCCAACAATGGATGGTTACCGAGAAAACCCCCATGTTTAATACAAATGGGTTTAGTTTTTCTATGTAGGTTGTGTAAAATTTCAAGTGTTTTGTTATGCCCCATTTAAGTAGTTCATTACATTATTCTTTGTTTCTTAAACTAATTTTTAATAATTATTTTAATTAATTAATTTAACTTTTAAAGTTTTCAAAGTCAAAATATCCTATGTCTAACAAAAACATTGTTTACATTTAAGGTGATTAATTTTTTTCTAACCCACTATTTTTTAAAGTTAAAACAAAATGCACATATAAAAAGATGGCAATGGCTTATCTATCTTAACTCTTTACCAGGCAGAAGTTTTTCCATTTTTTTGGCTCTGAACGGGCAAGATTTTTCAGGATGTCAGTGAGATTTAGGGGTATGTCGGTAAAAACATCATATCTTAGGTATTATTGCATATATTTCAATGAAATAAAATGCAAAATGAAAGGAAATGAAAGCAGCTTTATTAATATCCTTAATTGAAGTATACTTTCGGGTGTTAAATTTGAATCCATGCTTGAAAATATATACAAAAAAATATTGTCCATTTATTGTCCGCTACAAACACTATGTACACACACTTTTTGTTGATGCCAGGAACACTAATCTGTCGTCAGAACACTAATCTATACATCTCTTTTTTCGGCAGGTTGTGAATTCCTATCAAAATCATAACTCCAAAATAAGCCTTAATTTCAGTGGCATTAGTTTCCTTTCAACCTGGATCGCCATTTTGTTTTTTCGCAATTTTCGGACGTGCGTACTTGTTCGTTTATTCCGCTATCTTGTCAAATGTTTCTTCTTTGAAAAACAGATAGAAGAAAGCCAACTGAGTACTATCATTTGTTACAGTCACATTTGGCCCCATTTCTGTTATAAATTCTGATATATTCAGTGCTAAAGTACTATTATTCCAACCATGTGCGTCTCCAGATACCCATTCCCCCTACTCCTCTTCGATATCCTCAGAATCTGACGCACTCTCCTCCAAAATTTGAAAGATACTACATGTGCACGCTACTGACACTAATGTCACTTCTAATCCTATCGTCCCAATTAAAAATAAACTTCTCTTACCTCATTATCTGATAAATTGAATCCATTAAACTTCTCATTAACGATCGACGACACTAAGAAATCCATTTGAAACACCGAACGCGAAAAACAAAGAAAACTTTATGAAAAAATGAATGCTGCCATATGAAAACGCTTCAAAATGGTGCAGAAATCATTGTACAAACGTCATGCTTCCTGTAGAGACCGGATATGATGTAA
This sequence comes from Sinotaia quadrata, assembly GCA_028829895.1. Lineage (NCBI taxonomy): Eukaryota > Metazoa > Mollusca > Gastropoda > Architaenioglossa > Viviparidae > Sinotaia > Sinotaia quadrata. The sequence continues at coordinate 94,322,082 of CM054180.1, forward strand.
ATATGGAAAGGAAAAAGCACTCAAGTGCAATGGTTGCTATGGGCAGCGTTGGGCCTTCTGCCCGGTACGATGTACGGGCGGCGTTGGGCGATCTGCCCGGAAAGAGTTAATATATGATTTCAAGATAGGAATTATAAAATTATAAACCAAGAAAATACTGGGTAAGAATTGTATTAGTTTTAACAGAAACAAAGATAACTTAGTGTCATCCTTGCACTCAAATACATAAAATACAGAATAGATGCAATTAAATTTCCAGATGACTTTACACTTCAGAACAGCACAAGCATGCAAATGAGAAATTTCACCTCTACACAATCTAAACCTACACCAAAGACTGATCCAAACTCATCTGCATGGTGGACATGTTAATGATGAACACCAGCAGAGGCACATGACAACAAACTAAACTCCACTTTTATCAGATCAAAACTTACTAGAAAGGGAGGACTAGAGACAATAAGGTGTCAGACTGAGCAAGCCATTGTACCTTTGTTTCAGAATCCTTCAGCTTGTTATCTGCACTGGGGGAACTCCGGGTGGATGAAGCAGCAGAATTAGGCTGGCCATCACTTACATCTATCCCACTATCATGCTGGTCTCCTTTGTCAAACTTGCCACAGTCCATCACTGACACTGACACTGCAGTCATGGAAGGCAGACTGATGGATGATACCACTGGTGCTGATGCAGCTTTAGGAATGAGGACTGATGATGATGACAGGGTTACTACTGGTGAGGTTGAGTTTGGAATGGCACTTGACACTGTGTTACATATAGGTCCAACAGTAGCTGCAAAACTGATTGGTTTAGTCCAGGCACTAACTGTAGGGGGTGGAGCTGGAGTCAGGGAGACAACGGTTGCAACAGTAGTAGAAGTCAGGCCTGATGCTGAAAGCTTGGGAAGCAATACCTGTGAAACACCTGGGGAGGTGATGGTTGTAGTGATTGGCGTCACACTGATAGTCTCTCCTCCTGTAACAGCATTGATTAGATTTTATTTTTAAGTCATCCATAATATTAACACCCTCACTTGCATTGAACTGGAGCTCCAATAACTCCAAACCCATTATGTATTGAGTATTCTTTGAAATTGTTTGATATAATAATTCAAAGATAATTAGACAATTTAAATATTAAAATTATTAAGTAAGACCACTCAAATTTTGAAGTCTGGCCAAATAAGCTGATATTTGCCTCAAAATAAGTTTGCATTTTGGAGCTCTAGCTTTAATTGAAAAAAAGTTATGACATTTCAAAGTTTGGCATAAATTGCAGAAAAACAGATTTCATGAAGACCCCTTTTGAAATGACCACACAACAAAAACTATGAAACATACACAGCTCATCTTTTACTATTTCTGCTCTCTGTAACACAAATATATTGCTGATTTTTTTTTTTTAAGGATCAAAAATGCATAGAAAATGAAATACAATCCTGTCAAATTAGTATTTTGTTTACATTTTCAAATGGCAAGTGGTCAAAAACTGAATAAAACGTCTCTTTTGGAATCTTGTAAAATAAAAACTACTTCATGTACATCATCCAAATTTGGTATACATGCTCTTTAGAGTATAGACATTTACAGGGTGAAGTTTTAGACAATCTTTTTGTACAGACTTAGAAATATAACATCTCAAATATGTAGTTTCATGCAATACATCCGCACAGGTGTTTTTAGAGGGAAAAAAAGGTAAAATGAAACATTTATTACAATGCAATGTTTCTAATTTCTGTAACTCACTGCATGATCATTATAACTAAGTAAAGTCAAAAATTATATTTTCACAATATATGCTTGTACTTTAACAATTTAAAAAAACAGTTCAAAACTGATGCTCTTTAATTTAATAAAATGCTATTAGTGTTTGTTGTTACTATTTACAGTTTCTTTTTTGTAGTTCAACAGCAATTGTAATTATTAGTATCTTTACTTTTAATAGTGTCTATTTGTTTCATAATATAAGACATTAACATTCTAAAAATATCTTGAAAATTGAAAGCTAGTCTTTCATAGTTTTACTTATTATATACCTATTATCAGTGTATACTGTATGTGTATAGTGTGAGTAGCATATTACTCCTCATCATTGTCCTGATCTCAATTATTATCATACATCAATTCACTCATTGACTGACTCATACACTTATTATTATATATATATCAACCCTGATCAGTCATTCAATGACAAATTCTAATTATCATTTACTAGATTGTTTCTTAAGGTCTGAGTTATAATAAAATAACGAAAAGTACTGGTCAGCTACAGACAAAAATACTTCAGTATTAATAGTTGTCGTTCTTTATTTTGGATTGATGCTTTATAAAACTAATTTAAAATATCGCCGATTAGTTAATATATTTTTCAAAAAAAAAATTAATCTCATCATGAATCATCGTTTAATCATTTCCACTCTGTATTTTGTATTGATTTGATTGATTGTAGGGGGCGCTTCCGGCTTCCGCGCAATATAGGATTGTTTTTAATATAAGCAGTGTGTCATAACAAATCATCACCCTCTTGTGACCATATTTTAAATGGCCGATATTTAGCTAACCTCGTTAGTGATCAAAATAAAACATTCTAACAAATCGTAACCTAAAAATAATGAATGATCGTTTTACTGTAGCAATATTTCAATGAATTTAATAGTTTTGTTAAAACTTAACGCAAAATGTTGTCTAGTCGATCCATTTTAAAACACGTCTTGTCCAAAATGGCGATCTCTCTTCACCTTCAGCATGAGCGAGAACAAACTCTTTGGGTTTCCCGCTTTCATTGCAAATCGCTTTTTCTGCATAGAGACTTCCAGTTTATATTATATACCATTTTAAAGGGCAAAAAAATGACCTTTTCAACAATATAAATGCGGCTAATAGATGATAATGGGTTCCGAAATTATAATGAGTCAAACATAACACATAATTTGGACTCAATTTCTACAGTAAAAATTAAAAAAAATTTAAACGAGCCGATGCTTAAGTTAAAGGTCATTATCTTAGCTTTCCGTTGATATAAGATTTATTTTTATTGGTTGAATACAGAAAAGCCGATAGCGCATTATTTGAGCATACCCAAAAACAATGTAGGATGTAAGCCATTTTCAAATCTCGCCACGGGCACTTCAGTACACTTTACCGACAGAGTTTATCGATCAAAACGTAATAAATATGTCATTCAAATGTCCAAACAAAACTTATAGTTAACGTTGGAAGATTCATTTATTTATTAAAACAATTTTCACCCATTTCTTTCTTCTAATTACCGAGATAGTTTTGAAATCGGTCAAAATGTGACGTTGTCTCCAGTCTCCATATAGCAAGTGGTCTTACCTAAAATTACTAACTTTTTTTTTAAAAAAGGCTAGGGGCTAACATAATACCACTTTTCTAATTTAAGTTGGATTAAAACTGGATAAAGAATACAACTTCTTTGACTTTCTAGAGAAAAGAGATACTGAAAGAAGGCAAGAGAATGAGAGTATACTGTCTGAATGGTGCAATTTTACTGTAGAACGAGATTTGCGGGAATCGCCAGAGAAAATTTGACAAGTTTGGCTAAAGGTAACGCATGGCATTTTTACTATAGTAAATTTCACAAATATTAATCCAATACATTTAGCATTATAAAAATACAGACCTTTTTCTTCTTGGCCACTAGGTAAACTTGCTAATGGAATATTGTTAGCCAAGTTATTGTCCCATTGCTCTATGTTTGACATGATGTTCTTGCTAAGCTCTTTCTCTTTCTCCCTCTGTTCCTTTTGTTTGGCTAATCGTGGAGGCAGCTTGTTTGATTTGGTGTAGCTGGTGCGGCTGATCTTGGGAGACAAGCCTTTGGGACGGGCAATAACCTGAATAACCCACCAGAAATTAAAAGCAATTATTTGTTAATTAAATTATAAAAAACAAATATCTGTCACAAAACTGATGAAACAACTGGTAGTATTCAGAAAATTGTTCTAATAGTCTACAAGTCAATATACCTTGTTTGAATTATCACGCTTTTTCTGCTGCTGCTCAGTCTTCTTTTGCTGCTCTGCTTCCTGTTTGAGTTTGATTTTTAAGGTCTTCTTGGAGGTGACTTCCTGAAAGCCATCATTATTTTCAAAAAGGAAAGCTGGATCATCAATTGTAACTTCTGGTTGATCATCAATCACAACAACACCTGTAATTTAAATTTTTTAAAAATCATTAACACACCTGATAAATAGTTATAAATAAATAATATTACTATTAATAAGTAGTCCCACTCATTTTTTTCTACTTAATATTGTACATATCTTTTATGCTCAAAATGTGTGTTCTGATAAAATAAGGTTGTAGAAAAAGTTGTGATTATGATTATAGTTATAATATTGTATGAAATACCATTAATTTATTAATTTAGTGTCATAATTTGCAATCAATTTTTTTTAAGATATAATAAGTGTGCAATTTGTCAAGTTCAGTATAACTACTAATAAAATATATACCACATTGATCAACATTTCAACATTTTAAATTAACACTCACAGACAACAAATAAAAACAGACATAATGCAGATTTGACATTTTAGATTATTATAAATTACAATGGAAAACATACTTTTGTTTCTTAAAATTGCTTATTGCTTAAAATGTAAATTTTTCCCCAAAACAGAGTCTCCCTATGGTGGATTCATTTAAAAATAAAATCTCCAAGAGAAGAAAATGGATTCTTTCGGATTAAAATAAAATCACCCATGTTTGTAAAATAAATCCTCCCAAAATAAATTCAGATAGGGGGGAAAAGATTCAGACTTTAATATATTAAATTTACACGCTTATCTTCAGTTTTATAGGCTGAACTATTCCACAATCCTTTGTTCTAGGCTGCTTCCAACAAGTTGTTTATAAAAATCTAACAGTTTTGAGTGCAGTTAAACTTACATTCACAATGTCATACTACAGAGCTCTGTTGCCTTATGCAATGCATTGTTAATACAATTGGATGGGGGGGGGTTGTTATATTTTAATTAGGAGCTATTATTTTAAAACAAAATATCCGTTGGAGAATTTGTTTTAAAATAAAACCTCAACAGGAGACTTCATTTTTTTATTTTTTTTTTTGGGGGGGGTTATTTGGTGAAACCGGCTGTGGGTAAGCTTATGCACTGAGCAGCCACTGTACCTAGATCTAATTATGGATAACATGGATAGCTCATGCCCCGTTTCATTTTTGCTTATATTTAAAAAAAAATTCTTGTCCCATTTTGTTTCTTATTGCTATTTGAACATCGTTTACAGTGTAAAAAATCTCATTTTATTATTTGGGGGGGGGGGTCTCCCCCTTCCCGACTTTCTTGTTTCCTGTTTCCCTTGTGCAGAGCTTTGATGGAGGTGTCTTCAATGTCAAATGAAAAAAATCCTGATGCATACAACATAGGGCTCCAATCACCATCAGTTTTACTGATCGATTCTCATGGTCATGAGTTGCCATGATTCTCACGATTTCTGTTGAAATTGGCCCACTGTGATCTGGTCAGTCCTATCCCCATTCCTTACCCACAATGGTATATGTATATGCATCCTGCCCAACAGGGACACAGTTTAGTAAACATAGTTTTAATTGTTTCAAACTTTACATTTTCACGTGGTTCAGTTTTTTTTATTCTGTAGTTAATTAATTCATTCCATTTCTGACAGTAAGTGATTTACATATAAGTATCAAAGAGTTTCATTTTTTCAATAGTCATTTTGCTATTTCAGGGAGTAGTTTATTACGATGTTGATTAGCTGGCATATAATATGCAGTGGCTTTGTATGTCAACGACAATGATCAATCGCCAGTAATGGAGCGTGCTTGGCATATTTGGCAGGGAATATTTATGTTTACTGTTAGTGTCAAGTTCCATATTAGTGCATGATCGCGAGATTGCCTTGCGCATGAGATCTTTTACGAGAATTAAAACTGAAGATGCACAATCCATTGCTATACTACTGGTTGATAGCATGCACTTAGATATACCATGATTGTTTTTAAATGGAAACAACCAACAAAAGAACCTGGACAGCTTTTGGCTATTGTGCTTCACAGGAAGAATTTTCTATTTATAAAAATATATACAGCAGTTAATATTTGAACCCATGTTGTGCATAATCATTGTTGAAAATAAATATCACAGAATTGAATGAGGACTTCTTTATAGTAGGTAGTCCCACCTCCATTGCTTTATGGGCAAAAACTCACAAACACACACAAATTTGCTAATCTTTACTCCAGAGTGGTTTTCTTCACATTAAACCTCAACTAACCATTTTTATATGAAAATAAAAATCAATGTTTTGTCTTTTGAACTGTTTTGTTTTTTTTCTCTGAATTTTATTATAGTATCCATAAATGAAAGTATCTTAGGGTTGCAAAAAAAAAATGGGTCAAGTGTTACCTCACGGCTGAAAAAGTAAAGTTCATGTTTTTGGGTACCAAGTTTTAAGAAGAAATCAGAGCTTGCAAGGTTTTGTAACCCCAAAATTGATTGGTCCATTAAACAGAGGACAGATAACTCTTACACTCATATTTTTTTCACTTTCGTTTGTTGCGAATAACCAAATAAATTTTCAATCTAAAAAGTTTTTCGAAAAAAATACTTATCACAAAATAGTGAAAAAAAATCATATTCTGCAGAATTTCAATCTCTCTCTAATGATATGCCGTAGTCCTCGATTAGTGACCATTACAAGATCCGCTAAATGAAAAACCCGTAGTACGCATCCTGTTTCAGTCATGACTTCCAGGGGCAAAACGTGTTGACGCTACCACTGAGTTTTCTGACATTTTATACGAATAACTGAAACCACTTATTAGTAAGATCTTTTTGTAAGGATTTAATAATGATTACTCTGTGATTATTTTATCTGTAAATATATCTCTATTTTTAAAGCAGAATTATTAATTTTGTCTTTATCATCACTATCGCTTCTGTACTTTGAAAATAGGTCAGTCTGTGCGCCATTCTATCACGAAAGTTTGATTGCTATTTCCTTGCAATATATATTTTGAAGTCGCAGATTGAATTGAAGTATATTATTTTATTTACTTAATTAATTTTAAGTCATGATGGTAATCTTATTATTTAGAAAAATTGTTTTCTTACTACGATAACTGAAAAAAGAAAACTCTTGATGTAAAACAACCAAAACACTTGGGTCTGTGAAATGTTTATTTCATGCAGCAGATTCATTTATAATTATACTAAGATATTTTATTTAGGTAAATGCTTTTATATACATATAATTTAAATAATTTTAACCTGTTTTGTTTTGAATTTGTCAAGCTTCTGCCTTTGTTTTGGTTTCATGATCTTTTAATTTCTTTGGTGGTACATAAATGAAGAATAAGTTAACATGAGGACTTTTATATTACATTATTTAATTATTAAAGACATCATATTCATCAATAATTCTTGTATATTTTATATTTGTATAAATTAAAAACTGGTTGATGAATAGTTTTGTCTTCACATTATTTAATTAGCCCTCTTAATTGTAGTAGGATTTTTTATTAGTGAGGAATTAGAAGTTCACAGTACAAACATTGCTAAGATAATATTTATGGAACAGTATAGAAATAAGAATATTTTTAAGTGGGGTGATAGCATGGACTGTGGATGCCAAGTTTGTTTTTAAATGGGGTTTACAATGGAGACAAGCAACAGAAGAACTTGGACAGCTGTGTTGGCTTTAATGCATTACATGAAGAATTTTCTATTTATAAAAATATGTAGTGTGATTAATATTTGAATCTGTGTTATGCATATCACAGAATTAAATTATATTTATAGTGTACATTATTATTATATTAAATATCATGTCACTAATGTGTACTTAATTCATGTAAACGCTGATAGAGTTTTAGCAATAAAGTTATCCATACAAATTTAAGTTATATTTCAAGCTATACTTGTCACAAAACTTTCAAAACATAAAGTTATGTATTAATTATTAATACTTTAATAGTCGGTAAGCCCACTCGCTATATGGACAGTGAAGACAACGTCACATTTTGACTGATTTCACTCTTTTTCAAAAGTATCTATATAGGTGACTAGAAGAAAGAAATAGGTGAAAATTGTTTTAATAAATAAAGGAATCTTCCAACATTAAATATAAGTTTTGTTTGTATGTTTGAATGACGTATTTATTACGTTTTGTTGATAAACTCACAGCCGGTAAAGTGTACTGAAGTGCCCATGGTGAGATATGAATATGGCTGACCTCCAACGTCATTTTTGGGTATGCTCAAATAACGGGCTATAGACTTTTCTGTATTCAACCAATAAAAATAAATCTTATATCAACAGAAAGCTAAGATAATGGCCTTTAACAAGCATTGGCTAGTTTTAAATTTTTTAAAATTTTATTGTAGAAAATGAGATTCCAAATTATGTGTTATGTTTGATGCATTTTAACTTTGGAACCAATTATCATCTCTCAGCCGCCTTTATATTTTGAAATGGTCATTTTTTTTTTTTTTCCCTTTAAAATGGTATATAATATAAATCGGAAATATCTATGCAGAGAAAGCGATTTGCAATGAAGGTGGGAAACCCTAATAGTTTGTTTGCACCCATGCCGAAGGTGAAGAGAAATCGCCATCTTGGACAAGATGTGTTTTAAAAAACGGATCAACTAGACAACATTTTGTGTTAAGTTTTAACAAAACTATTAAATTTCATCGAAATATTGCTACAGTAAAACGATCATTCATTATTTTTAAGGTTACGATTTGTTAGAAAGTCTTATTTTGATCACTAACGAGGTTAGCTAAATATTGGCCATTTAAAATATGGTCGCAAGAGGGTGATGATTTGTTATGACAAACTGCTTATATTAAAAACAATCCTATACAAGAAATACAGACTGGAAATGATTAATCGATGATTCATGATGAGATTAATTTCTTTGAAAACATATTAACTAATCGGCAATATTTTAAATTAATCTTATAAAGCACCAATCCAAAATAAAGAACAACAACTGAAGTATTTTTGTCTGTGTTTATTAGAATTGTTGGACTGTTTTAAGTGTGGTTTATATTTTACTTATAATAAACTTGAAAAATCACATGTTCATTACGTCTGAAAAAAAAAGTTGACCACAAATAACAACACAAAATTAATGATATCTCAAAAAAGTATCGCAGCTGTCATCACAATTTTTTTTGTACACAAACTTATTTCATCAGTACACATATTTTGAGCATAAAATATCTGTAGTATATGAAGTAGAAAAAAAAGAGTGGGACTACTTATTTATAGTGTACATTGTCATTATATTAAATATCATGTCACTAATGAGTATTTAATTCTTGTATATGCAATAAAGTATTCATACATGTTTTCAATGTTTTAATACTTGTCCCTAAGAATATAATTTTTGTTTACTTATCATTTTATTATAATTAATAATAGTATGTGTTAAACATCTTTTTATATCTATGACTTATGTGTATAGAATACCAAGCATACAGTTTTTAAGATTTTTAAAATATGAAAGATTGTATTGTAAAAAAGCTAAAATAAAAAGTTACAGATAACTCATCAGTCTTAAGTTTAAATGGGTAACATCCTGCTGATCATTTTAATAGGTGAACATTAGCTGTGTTATGTATAGTTTCCAAGATGCAATCATTTATCCTTTTTAATTTTCTTACTAAATAAAAATTGTACAGTAAAATGAAAAATGTAAATTAACAGTTTAACAGATTAAACACAAATTATCATTATATATTTAGATATAATTTGCTGATCATTTTGGTATGTGAACCAACTCTGTGTTATGTATAGTTTCAAAGATTTGACAATTTGCTTGTTTACCTTTTCTGTTTTAATCTTTCTTGATTTTGGAGGAATAAAATTTGCTGAAATTTTCATTTTTAGCCTCCAATAATTTCCACATTTTCTTTGCAATGCCTTTGTAAAAAATAGGCAGTAGTAACATGGCAAACAATTTAATAATATGCATTTTGGATATACTGTGTTCATCATTTGAATATTCTATGTTCCATTTTGTTGCATTTATGATGTAATTTTATGAAACAAAAGCATGTTTTCCTTTGCAATTTATAATAAACTGAAAAATCAATTTTGCATTATATGTTTTTCTTGTTGGACTATTTTTAAGAGTGGTTTATATTTTACTTGTAATGAACCTGGAAAATCACACTTTCATTACATCTAAACAAAAGCTGACATAAATGACGCACTAAATTAAATATCTTTAAAAAAAATTACAGCTATCATTATAATTCTTTTTGTACAATATGAAAGAGAAAAAAATAAATGGGACTACCTGCTCATTATGATTTTTAAAAAAATTAGAATTTTTTAATCTGAAAAGTTGCAACTTACTTGCAAAATTGTTGATGTCAATGTTGGCCAGTGCATCTTTTTTATCTTTCTCTATTTTGAGAGGTTTAGTAATGTCTGCAAGGTCAGGCTTTTTACCTACTTTGCCTCTGCATAAAAACATTACATTATTATAATATATATATATAAAATATTATATAACACATGTATAAATTAATATATAAAATTACAAAAATTAATGGCAAGCAACAATTTTACAGAATAAAATCAAATATTTGAAAAGGTCTGCTCAGATTTAATTAGGATTAAATCATTTTCATTCATTGGATTGACAGATAATATTATTAACATCACAGCAAACCCGCTTTGTGGCAAAAAAATTCGTCAGCAAATTATATGAGAATTCAATATTAAATTTGTTAGAGATTTATCATAATGACAAGTTTGGACTGTTTTAAAAATGAAATGCCTTTATTTCTATATTTAAGTGCATACAGTAAAACCTCGCTATAATTTTAATTTGGGGGTCCATAAAATTGAATTGTATTAAGAGTAGGGTCGTGTTAATGTGGGGTTTTGCATTATTTTACTTTTTTTCTGAGAACAAATACGTGTACATGTACTTTCAACTTATTGAGTATAACAACACCGCCAAACCAAACCAACATATTGGTGGCTTTCATCCTTTCATGTTTATTAAATTGTGAGAATCTTTTATCAACCACTGCTTTGTCAGCTGCTTGACAGTGTATGCACAGATAAAGAAGGAGCATATGTTGACTATTGCTTGTGCAACGATTGTATACAGAATTAATCAAATATAATCACACAGACAACTTATTGGCTTTACTCATGGATCAGTAATAAGTAATTAATAAGTATTAAATTAGTAATAATTATTAAATACTAATTATTACTTATTACTGATTAAGTAAATAATAAATTAAGTATTAATAAGTCTTGCGAAGACGATGGGTGGGGGCTGTCATTGACGTAATAACGTATAGAAAGTTGGTCAGGCGCAGGTTTAGGATAGTTCCCATTGTCGATAGAGAGCATATATGTGGGGGGGCTGGGTTAAAGACAGAAGATTGACAAGATAACTCAATTAAAGTCTGTTAATCCAGACAGGTAACACTTGGACAGAGAGTTAATTAGTTAGCAGACTGTACCAGGGTTTGACCTAGTCGCTCTCGTGACCACAGGACAAAAGACCCCTGTCGGGTGACTGTGTGTGTGGATTGCAAGGAAGGATTATTGATTTGTGTATTAGTTATGGATTAAAAATATCATAAATTAATAATTAGCAATTCACAGACAGAAACCTTGCCACATAACTAATAATTAGTAATAAGTAACATTTTCTGATAATGTTTATTTTGGCATAACACTTCTAAAATCTGGTTAAATTGTTATATTTAAGATTGTTTTATATTAAAAGTCATGCAAACTCCAGAATGATTGAAAAAAAACAAAATGTTTTACACACTATTTCTTGTACTAAAAAAAAAAAATATTTCCTGGTGCGAGAAAAATACACATGGATGAATTTCAAAATTCAGGAACTATGCCACGATCGTATTACATGTATATTTTTATTCATACGCGATCTCATCCCCCATATGAACTTCATGAAGTTAAATATTTTTAATACTCTTTTTCACATACTTGAAAAAAATTTCATGTGCGAATGAATATACGAAATTTGGGGAGCCATGCCACAACCGCGTTATATCCAAATTTGTGTTATAGCAGGGCGCGTTATCGCAGATTCCACTCTATTTTGCACAGCCTAATTTTTCACTACATTAAAACCAACAATTTAGTATTACTGATCTATATGTTTTAAAAAAAAAATCTTCCATGAAGATGCATTGCGTACAATTTGTGATGTAGACCTGCATAAATATCTAGTGATATTGTATTGATAATGCCTTTTTTGTTTTTTTGAGGGAGGGGGAGAGGAGAGGATGAGAGAAATTGCTACAAAAATTCATTGTTCTCTTGCATAATCCTTTTAGCAAGATGCTATTACTTATTTTCCCCCATAAAATGGTAATAGCAAAATTTCACCATGTGCTAATATCCTAATAAATATTATTATATTAATTATTTATTCAATAATAATAATATTTAAATAATATTAACAATTGAAGCACAAAGTGTTTTTGAGCCACTGGATTAATTGGTTCCACAGAATTGGCTTGCAAATACCATAATACATGATTCTCTACAGAAAACACTATGGCATGAATTTAATAGCAAGATACCATGTTATGTGTATGAACAAATTATGCATGGACAGAAATGGCTCATATCTGGTATTCCAAACATGCACTGATTGGCTGATTATGACCTTGGTTAGTCAATTTTTCTACATTTTCAACACTCATGTTCACTGAAGCTTTGTATAATAAAAGCAAACAAAACAAAGATTTTTGACAGATACAATTGGTTAACTGAAGAAGCAAACCACCAATGATTATTTTAGTATCTTTGTCTAGCAATTTGTTACACAGCACCCGCTAGTATTTCACATAATGACTATCATTGACAGATGCGGCCAGCCGGCCAACACAGAGGATAATTATACACAAGACAAGAAGGTTTATCATCCTGTCAGAACTGATTGGAAAATTATCGAAATTGAGAGCAGAAAATGCTTCCATAAGCAGAAGACCAGAAGATTAGAGGTAAGACCAGAAAATTCTTCAAAATGGAAGGGAGGCAGGTCTGGGTAGTGTATTGGAAAATAACATTCCACAGCCTCTTAAATGAATTCAGACATATTTGTATGTTAGACACTACTTAAGTAAAGGGTCTGAACTACACTGTTTACTATTTCTTCATTATGTGGATTTGAAATTGAGCTATTTGTGTAATTTCATATTTGAGCATACTTTTTTTTTTAAATACGGGGGGGGGGGGGGGGGGGGGAGGGAGGGAGGGAGGGGATAATAACTCTGGTTCTGAGCTACAAAATTGGATTTAGTACCAATGACATCAGCAGAAAAAGTTCTATCTGTCTATGTACTTTATTATTATTATTATTAATCATTATTATTAATGATTTTGGAAAATATGTTTGGAGTACCTACTCATATACCAATTTAAACAGCACAAGATTTATTCACACGTGCATGTGTGTGTGTGCGTGTGTGTGTACAAACACAAGGAATATATGTTTATCTTATCACCTGCAATTTAAAACTACAGTCAAACCCACTTATCTTGACCCCGGTTAACTCACCAACAACCTGTTATGTCAACATTTTTGAAGTGGAACTGCTAAAGTCCCTCTTTGTCTTAGCATTTCTATCATCGATTATGTTGATTCTTTTATGTCATCAAATCCTAGTATCTCGAGCACAAAAGAGGGACCAAATCGCCACTTTAACATCGGTTATCTCGATCCCTGCGACTAATCTGATTGCCGGATTTTGAAAATATTAGTTATCGATGCCACTTCGGCATCTCTTAACAATAAATGGCCACAGCTTGTTAACTACCTGTAGCTTAAAATTACTAAGGGCATTGTTTCTCTCATCAGGCATGATCCTACCATGGGCAAAATAGGCCCTTCAACTGGCTCACACCTCTTTTATATTACATTAGCCCACTTTTGAAGTAACCGCATGTATGATACTTTCCAGAGCTGTGTCAGAGCGAAATGACTCGCGAATTTAATTTCAACACTGGTTAGGTTTTTGTAAAAACAATGTACAGTGTACACCCTGCAGGTTTTTTGTGATTTTGTAAACAATCTTTGTGTTCGCAATGTTGTACTGCATAATGAAAGATTTGTATCGAGAATCAATCGTAGGCCAAATTCCCTCTTTGCTTTAGCATTTTTTCATCAGTTATGTCAATTCTTTTATGTCGCCGAACATTAATATAATGTCTCTTTGTTTCTTTCTTTCTTTGTACTGTACATGTATCTCAAGCACAAAAGAGGGCCCAAATCACCACTTAACATCGGTTATTTCGATCCCCATGACTAATCATTGCTGGCTTTTGAAAATGCTAGTTATAGATGCCCTTCAACTGGCTCTCACCTTTTATGTTAATTAGCCCACTTTTGAAGTAACCCGTGTGTACGATACTTTTCAGAGCTGTGTCAGAGAGAAATGACTAGCGAATTTAATTTTGACATTGGTTAGCTTTTTTGTAAAAACGAACTATAGTGTACACCCCACAGGTTTTTGTGATTTTCTGTTTGCAATGTAGGAGAATATAATGAAAGGTTTGTATATTTTTATTGTATACATGTACTGGTAAATCTATGCTGTTAGTTTGTGCACATAAGCTTTTTGTTGTTAGCAAACATGTATGTACATTTTTATAGCATACCGATCACATCATCAAACAAATTGCGGCAATGCTGTTGTGTAAAATATCAAAAACATGTGCATGTATATTCTCATTTATTAACGCACATCATGTACACACAAATATTGAAGCATTTGTTTTCAAGTAGACTGTTAAAGGCAAAAAGCAACAAAGCATTTTAACTTTGTAAAGAAACCATAGTAACCGCGTGTACATAAGCCTTTTGTTGTTAGCAAACGTACATTTTTATAGCATGCCGATCAGTCATCAAACAAATCACAGCAACGCTATTGTGTAAAAAAATCACCAAAAACATGTGCATGTACATTCTCATTTATTAACGCATATCATGTACATAAAGAAATTTCAAGCACGTTACAGTACTGTAATATATTGCCGCCATATTGGTTTTCGGTTATCTCGATGCTTTATGGCAAACCCCTAGGCCGGCAACATAACGGGTTCAACTGTATTAGGGTTTGGCATATTTTATTAATTAGCAAAATTAGCATGTATTTTTTGTCATTAGTAAAGTACTTAATCTTCTTTTTTAAAAATAAATGTTATTCAAATGAGACCATAAAAGCTATATATTGATTCCCTAAACAATCCATTGGCTGTCACCATGACAACTGCTGTCACGCAAAAACGCTGGCTGAGTCTCAGTCACACTATTCATTCAAAACAACCAGTTACTTTTTAGATTCCTTATTATACTATAATACATAGTAATTTAAATTTTTAAAAACCCTTTATAAATACAATCACTTCTAGTCACTTTTTTTGGTGACCCATTCATTTACTGGTAGCAGCAAAACACCCTGACAAATCTTAATATTAAAATATACTTAATTTTATACATTTGACTATTTCTTTATGTACAATTGCTTATGGGCTTAAAGGTCCGTTTTTCTGTAACATCTATGGAGGCAGTTAATTTACATTATCATATCAATGTTGCTATAACTGGTATGTAAGTTGGGCCTAAGAATATGTGACTTGATATGTATCTGTGGGCAGATAGGATATAAAAAGTAACATATTTTCCTAGACATTTGTTTACCATGTGTGCAGGTCATAAAAAAGATGTGTCAAGATTAATCAGTTGTGAACTTTGCTCCAAATTTTACAATACAGAAAGATGATGCCAGAATTTGAGTGTCAAATTTGTTCAGTTAACCAACTTCAAGTCTAAAAAAATGACTGCATCTAAGATTCCAATTTTTAACATATCTTCTAAAAGAAAAGTGTCCCAAATCAGAAATATGACCTATCAACTGGCAAACTATTTGTTACCTGCTAAAATTTACATGTGCATGAAATTCTACACACAATTTGGACACAAAAATTACTTTACGCAGACAGTGAAATATGTATGTATCAACTGAATTTAAGCCAAAAATACAAAAATCAGACAAATATAGGGATAAGATATCCAGGCATTGTGTAGCCTGATACATTACACCCATAATAATTATTTATTCAGCTGTCACTTACTTGCTTTGCATGCTGTTAATAGCATTGTTGATGGCTGTCTGGTCATTAGGTATAATTGCATCCACTCGCATCACAGTTTTTACATTTTCTTTGTGATTAATCGCAGTACGGTTTTTACTAGTAGGTCCATTCGCCGCCGAAGTCCTCGGCGGCGCTACCCCGTTTTTTTGATTCGGGGACCTTTCTTTATTATTCTGCCTGTCAGAGCTATGCGATTTTCTAGAATCTGCATTACTGCCTCCACCACCACGTCGATTTTGGCGATCACCAAATGGACGCTGACTTGAAAAACTCTTTCTTGAGTTCTCTCGCTGATTATCACGGTTGTCACGTGACTCGTTTTTTGATTCACGACCTTTTTCTAGGAAGTCACTGCTTTCTGAAGCAGTCTCCCACTCTTCACCCTCATTTGATGGCTGTTTCTGCAGTGGTGGCTTTTTATTGGAGGTGGAAGTTGGGACACTACCACCTCTACCACGAGATGGACGTCCTCGTCCAGAAGAACCACGTTCAAATCCCCTGCCCCTTTCATTGGCACCTCTTCGAAATCGAGGTGGTGGTGGATTTCGCTCTTGCCTTCGATCCCTCCGACGATGCTCCATACTAAATCAAGCAAAACAAAAATATATATAAAAATATTGTAGCCATGACAATTGTCTTCTGAAAAAAGTTTTCATTCACTGCAGTGATAAAGATTCTTAAATAAGGTTATAAAATGTAATAAGAATATACTGTTATTCTCACATCTAATGTCTTAATTGAAGGAAACTAACAAACAATATATGTGTTACTGCTTGCAAAAAGCTGGCTAAAGTGAAAATAATTCAAAAGTTTTTTTTTTCTAATTTACTAAAATTCAGAATGTCATTTAACCCTGTAGTTGGCAAGTAATCTACAATTTTCTTCATTAGAAAATGGTCAAAAGTACACAATTACTAGGCTTGAATAAAAATCTTTGCACTTTATTTTGTGCAATTTAATGTGAAATAAAGAGAAGGCACTGTAGGGATGGGGTAGGGATGGTCAAAAATCAGAAAAGAAATTGGAAAAAAGAAAAAAGATCTATATGGACTAGTCAATTAGTCATACTACTGTACATTACACTTAAGTTGAACTTCAACTAAGCCAGTGCGTGTACAATTAAAATAATTTCGGCTTTCTTACTTTAAAAAAAACCAACTATATTTAGATGCTAAATAGATCTAATTGGTTAAACAGACAAGTAAAACCGTGGAACGTCAAGGTTAGAAGTGAAAGTAGCATCTTTGCAACATGTAAATACTGATAGGCCTAATCTTCCTTATAAATAAAATAATTTCAGCTTTCTTACTTTTTTCTGAAATAAACTATATTTGCACTATATTTAAACTGTTGAGATTTTAAGTAGGCCTAATTATTTAAACAGAGAAGTCAAACTATGAAACATTGACGTTAGAACAATAGAAGTGAAGTAGCGTCTTTGCAATATATATACTGATAGACTCCCTTGATTTTTGTAGTGACCTAATTCAACATCGATTTATGAATGAACCAAGTGACATCCAATACCTATAAAATTAAAATGAAATATTAACACTTCCAAGTTTGTAATTCACCTGTCTTATCTTCATAAAACTTAGTATATTTCCTATCGAATGTGACTCGATTGTTCGCTCCCGATTCAAGGTCGCAAGCTCATGACCCACTAATTTCGAAAGAAAAAAACTGCTAATCATACTAAACTGCATAATAAAACTATAACCCCTTTAAAGAATAGCAACTAAAGTACTTATCTAAAGCAATAATGCAGTATTAAATTTAGTATAAACTTCGCGATTTCACTTTGGAATGAAGCGTGCTCGTTACAATGTTGGAAGCCATTGTTGTAAGGCCGATCGAATTTAGTTTGCCACATTTGATTGGATTGCGAGTGTCCCACAGATCATGAATACATTAACCCCATACCTCATTCAAAAAGGGGTGGAAAGACCTTTCATTCAAACCTAGTATTTGTGTACTTTTGACCATTTTTTAACGATAAAAATTGCAGATTTCTTGCCGAAGTTCGCTTTAAAACTAATTTTTAAAAACTTATACAGGGAAAAACCACACCAGCGTATAGCGCAATCAATGCAGCATTTAATTATCTTCATTTTGATACCAAATCTATGTGCGTAGTGTGTTTGTGGGATTTCCGCAGAGATAAGAAACAAGGTATACCAAAACGCGCATTCTGTTAAGTCACATAAATCGGCAGGACAAAACTCAACATGGGTGAAAAATTAGTCAACTTTATTCAATCAGTGTAGATTCCACATACAAACAAGACATACAAATTTACAAGCATAAGAAAATAGAAACATTAAACTTGATTTTGAATGTTTGTTTGAATTAAACAATGCTTTGGTTGTTGAGAAATCAGTGAATGAAAAGTAACGAAAATGCGCACTTTTACAAAAGTATAGCGGCTGGCGGGCGACTGTGCCGCTACCTAATCATAGTATAAATACTGTTAATGGTGCTGGTTTTTTATGCAACTAGTAATTTAAACTAAGAAGAATTGTGCACAATTTCAGTATTTGAAAATAATACCTTTTTTAAAAAAAAAAAACACAACAGAAGAGATAATTAATGAAATAAATTAATGAAAGACCATGATACATATAACAATAAATTAACTGAATAAAATACATGAAAAAAATTTTAAAAGCTAGTTACCACAAACACAAAATTAGAACGAGTTTATATTCCTTAGATCCAAATCCAGGAAATACAAAATTTTCACAGAAAAGTAAGGACTATGCCCAAAAAGCAATCCAGTTTGCATGTCTTAAGAAATGCAACGACAATGTTTACATAAAACTCTACAAAAACTTTTGCAAATAATCTCTGGATAGTTTTGATTACTTACTTATTATTGTTATTTTCCGAGTAAAGCCCATGGTCTCTGTAAGAAATATCTCCATTGCCATTTCCATCACCTCTGCCCATAGGTGGACGCCCAAAACCACCACGTGGTGGTGCAGAGCCACCACGTCCAGCTCCCCGCCCTCGATGGCCTGGATGTGCACCACCTTTCAGAATAAATCAATCTAAATCAGCCTAAAGAAAAATTCTAAATTAGGAATAATAATAATAATAATGTAAATTGAAAAAACGTGACACCAAGAATTATTTTTTAAAAATCCTGCCTACGGAGTTATTCTCCCTAAATGCCGGCCTCATTTGCAAGCAGTCTTTCGAAGTGTGATTCTAATAGTTTATAAAAAAAAATAAATCATGCATCAAAATAACGGAAAGTAAAATTTCCTTCCAAAAGAAGCCAATCTCGGGATAAGTTATTCCAAAGGGGTCCATAGGGAAGATCCTAAAATACCTTACTAAATGACTCTTTGAATCTTAGCTAACATTTATATCAAGTAAAGCTAACGATCTAAATTTTTTAAATTAAATTTGTGAATATTCTGGTTTCCTTTTAAGTGATGTTTGGAACACTGGAATTTTTTTTCTATATTGCTAAGAACAAGAAACTTAGAAAATTATATAACTTTTCAAAACTTGAAATAAATTCTCGGAACTGTCAATTATTTAGACAATGGTTAATAAATGAGTATACAATTTTAAATGGATAAAAGTTCAAATACTGACTTCTGAAATATGGAGAAAAAAAAAATGCCATCAAAAAAGTATAATTTGAGTTTGCATGTCCTAATACTTGTTAACTATATCTTTTGATCCTAATAATTTTTTTTAAAAATGATTAATCAATTACTAACTAAATAAGAGCACACAAGATTGCAAGTCATTCATAAATAATACAGCATTACATAATGTATGTTACTATGTACTGTTTAATTTTACTGATCTGTAGTGAAGTCTAATCTATAACTATCACAATAGTTTAAAATAATAGTGAATTAGATATATGTCTTCAGAATTAGAAAATAATTATTTCAGATATGAATAAATTTTATTTGTGATTGTACAAAAGTTCTGATAAAAATCTTAGGTACACCAGCCTCAACTGCCATATCCATTTGGAAATTTGAAAATATGATTTGCCAATTTTCATGTAAATTTCAATGAAATGATCATTTCCACCTAAATGTAGATTATTTGCCAAATAATTTGTTTGAATATATGTGAAAGCCCGGCTAAAGTGAAAAAAATTCAAAAGTGGTTGTTTTTTTATTTTATAATTTATTAAAAGTTCAGAATCTCACATTTAAAAAATAAATTTAATTTATGTCAGATATTTTTTTTCACTATACATTTTTTAAGTACATACATCCCTGGTTTAAATGACAATAAATGGCTGTAGCGCAAAATCAATTTTAGCGACTGTAACCAGGTTTTCCCAGACACCATCACATATTCTTACACAGGTGTCCTATCTTTTAAGCTAAGTATAGTATATTTATATAAAACATAACACTTGCTTCTGTCTTTCAAGTAAGCAGTTGTATGTTTTAAATGAGAACTATTTTAGTTGCATTTAACAAGCATTTATTCATTCTGATATGCTATGCAACAGAGCAATGCCACTATGCAGTCAAATAAATCTTCAATGTGGCAATATCCACTTCAACATTTTTTACAAATGGCAAAAATCACTAGAAGTGCATATAATCAACTAAAATTTTGTGTGAAATAAAAACTTGTAGCTCTATGCAAAATAAATTAATAATTATTTTCTTTAAAAAAAAAAAAAGAAGTGGAGGTAAACTTGTATGCTGATTAAAAAATAATTTATATACAGTAGGTTTGATATCTCTCTATTGTTCAACACAAATATGTGAATGGCATTCTTTCTGGAAATAACAGTTTCAGGAAGAAAAATGTGTAAACATATGCAATGCACTTACAATTATGAATATGTTTATACCAAATTTTTGTAGTCATAATACAATTTTCAATGATTCATAACCATATTATTTTGAATTTAGCAATATAGGTCTTGAGTATGCTTGTGGAACTAGTTTAAATAGGTAGTGGAACCAACCAACAAAACAAAAATAAAATCAAGCATTCAATTTTGTTATTTTCATTTAAAACTTTTTGCATGAAAAAAAAAATTGTGAAGCTATCTCAATTTGTTCCAGATGTACTGTTTTAAGTTTTAAAATATGTCGCAGTGAAAAAAAATGGTCATTTTGTTATTTTCATTTAAAACTTTTTAAAACATGAAAAATTTAAAAAAAATTGTGAAGTTATCTCAATTGAGAGAGATATGCTATGGCGGCAGTGAAAAAAATGATTATTTCAACCATTTTTAGACTTGCTAAAGACTAACTAAAATCTAAAATGCAGTTATGAAAGTTTAATACTTTATTCCTTTCTACTTGCAGATAACCAATGCAAAGTTTTAACTTTCTATATGAAGAAATAGCAAAATGCCTAGCTGCAGAAATTAATTTTTTAAAAATCAAGATAGCTAGAAATAACACAATTGAGGAAGTTTGACGCAGCATATCTGATTCATTAATTGAAATATATTATTGAAGCTGTTCATTTATGTTAAAATGTATATAAAGAATAAGCCGATTTTTAAAAAAAAATCTCAATGTTATTTTCATTTGATTCATGTACAAGGTTGGCCCAAAATGACTTTAGAATTTATTATAATTATCCAAAGCTTAAGGTGCACACGTAACTAAAATCCACTAAAAATCAACAACAAAAATGGTATCAAATAAATTAAGGAAATATTTATTCAAGTTTTCAGAAACTGGTGAAAAATGGTTGATGATTCAAAATATATAAGCCTACTCACTTTTCTTATGAATTTAAGAGGTTTTGCATCAAAATTATTTATTTAATATAAACATATTTTCTTAAACTTAAAATTTGTTAATTCTTTTTGACAAGATTAACAGAAAACCTTCAAATATATAGACAAAATATTTGGTAGTCAATTAATACACTGTAATTTCTGGCTGTGTAGCAATCATTCAGCTGACAGAGCACATATTTTATTTAAATAATAATTTTTTAAAAATATTAATTAATTGTAATTCCATATCTACACTATTAGTAAAATATACAAAAAAAGTTAGAGGTTCAGAAGCCAGCTTATGTTGTCCTTAAACTGTGTTCAAAATTCTTTGCAGATATCATTAATAGTTTTGTTTGTTTTTTAAAGATATCCTGCAAAAAACGAAATTAATTACTGATTTTCGGTTAACTTTTTAACCATAAACATCTCCCATGGTATACTCCCATCTTTGATTGAAAATATCTTCAAAACTATTGTGATTTGTCCAAAAATAAAAGCAATTTCATAAATTTAGCCATTTTTATATCAGAAAAGACCAATAAAATTTTTGTTAATGAATTTTTTCAATTTTTCATGCTTTTTGAGCTAGGTGTGCCACCTTAAGAGATTGTACCATTCAATAGGGGAAAGATTTATGAGGTACAAATACAAAGCATGTCAGTAGAAAGACTGGCTGAGAAAAGATGATGTAGAGGTAATAAAAAACTGCAACTATGAAATTCTGTCAGTGTCCAGTGAAGGGAGATTGTGGAAGAACGGTCTACTAGCAGATTGCATCACTTATTTAGGTTAAACATCACAACATGAAACATGCTGTTGTGGAAAGAATGTAATTGTGTGCATTCATTGTATAGAACATTCCTTGTGGTTCCATGCTAGACAGCACTAGAATCATTGAACTGAAAAAGCATTAAATTAGATGAACGATTGGCAAATGTCTGAGTGTGTGTATAAAATAATGAAGATTTTTTTACTGTGGTGAGTGCATTCTTAATATAGATCTTTCCAAACTGAATCCAATGATACCAAAAGCATCTCTTTAGCTCAATTACAAGCAGAGTTATTACAGTTTTAATGTTTATAACAATTTCGTCCATTTTGCATTAACTGCGTTAGAACATTTTCCAACCCGAAAATGAATAAATTGCTAATTTTGACTGACAGTATATTTGAAAAAAACATTGCAAAGCCTCTCAAAAAAAATTCAGCCATATTTGTATGTTGGATACTACTTATGTGGAGAGTCTGAACTATATTGTTCATCATTTCTTCATTTTGTGGACCTTCAAAATAAGCTATTTGTACAATTTCGTTTTTGAGCGTAAAACTTTGCGAATAATTAATTATTGAAAAATTTGTAACTTTGGTTGTAATTGAGGTACAAACTTCATTGAAATCAGCTAAAAAAAAAAAAGTTCTATCTGTCTATTTACTTTTAAAGTATTAATAATGATTTTGAAAAATATGTTTGGAATACCTACTCTATACCAAACAAAATTAGTTATCGTCATGTTTCACTTACTAAAGTTAATCATAAAAATGTTAAGATATTTATTAATAGGTAGCAGCACAGTAGTAAACCAGCAATAATAAATGTATAAAATTGCAATTGCTCTAATGAATTATACTGCAATGTTAAAATAAAAACTGGCCTCCTGAAATAATGGTATGTTAATTGCATAGTGATTAAAATAAATATTCTTTTACAAATACAACTCATTCTAATTATTGTAATAAATATAAGGCTAAAAATCTGTTTTTTAAAGAAAGTATTTGCTTTGAGTTTTAAAACAAATTCATCTGCAATATGGAAACAATCCTACAAACCCGTTCTGAATGTCACTAATGCAATATAACTATTCATAAAAATGTTATTTTACATCATTTCTACTATAAATTTTAGAAATATATAAATGGGGGAATATGTAACTGTATTTATAAATTAACAAGATATTTTAAAACTAATATTGTTTTCTCATATAAAAGGCAACTAATATTCCAAATTTAAAGATTCTAGGTTGATAAATAATTTTTTCCTTCTTTCATGTAGTAATGTGGCCTCAATGACAATTTAAAAATGAGTTCTTATACAAGAGATGAGACAATTATCAAGTAATATTCTACTTTCCATTTACAAAATAATTCCCAAACCTGAACAAGGCAAAAGAAAAATCACAAAATGACACAGAAATCACTTCAATTAACTAAATAAGGCAAACTTCAAAATATAAAGCACAAAGTGTGACCAGTAAACAGTCTAAGAGTCTTTTGAAACTTTTCCATCAAACTCATGATCAATAATTTAATATAGAAAGGCACTGTACAAGCGAAAATTAATTTTACTTGAATTTACTTTTCTACAGGTACAAGTAAAACTGAAGGAAGAAGCTATAACTTAGCTTCCTCATCAAAATTAAACCTGAAATTCTTATATTACCAAACTTATTTGGTTACAGTGTCAATCTCACCTCTGCCACGCCTAGAAGGTTCTCCTCTTGGGACAAAAGCCATATCAGTTAGTTCCTGTTTATCACGATTGCTACGGTCATCACGACTACCTCGATCATCACGGCTGCCTCGGTCATCCCGACTGCCACGATCGTCTCGACTGCCGCGATCATCATGACTACCACGGTCATCTCGATTGCCACGATCATCTCGCCCACTTCCAATTCTGTCTCTATTTGACTCCTGTCTACCAGTTCGATCTTGCCAATCTTCTCTTCTTTCACGAGTGTCACGTCCTTCCCGAGCCTCTTTATTGTCACGCCCTTCCCGAGTCTCTTTATTGTCACGCCCTTCCCGAACATCTTTATTGTCACGGCTTCCTCGTGTCTCTCTCATATCTTTAATGTCTCTAATGTCTTTGCCATCCCAATTCTCTCTTTTTTCACGAATTTCTTGGTTTTCGCGAATTTCAGGTGTGTCTTTATTATTCTCCTTTTCTTTAGACCAAGGAGAGTTGTTTCTAAGAGCTTGCTGAGGAGGAGTATTTCTATCTTCACGGTTCCAAGGGTTTCTCGGAGATTCCCGTTTTTCAGCTCCATTCTTAATCTGACTAGATTCTTTGTCCAAGCCTTTCTCTCGTCCAGCATTTCCGACATCTTTGGCTTCAGGTGCGCGCTCACTTGAACTCTCACTGTATGCACTGGCTTCATCCACAGATTCCTCACTCTCTTCATCACGAGCACGTCGACGTTTATTTTCATGCCCTTCACCTTCAGCACCAAATTCTCCTTCTGCGGATTTTCCCGCCCACCGGCTCATGCCTGAGCCACCACTGTATTCAGACTGAGACCTCATGCTGCGTTCATAACCTTCATGTTCCCGTCCACGAGGACCACGTGCACCGTAAGTCCCAGTGCGGCTTGAGCTTCCTCTGGGTCCCCGTGCACGCCCTCGCCCTCTAACAAATTCACGTCCACCACGGCCGGAAATGCTCCGTGGACGATCTCGATCCCGGTCTCCACTTTGTCGTTCCCGATCTACAAAACGATCGCTCCTCTCCAATGTATCCTCGTCGCGCTTTTTCTTCGCCGGTGGGCGGCTGCCGTTTCCCTGCCTCTCATAGGAAATGTCCTTGGGAGAGAGAGTTAAGTGGTTGTCTTCAGCAAACCCTTTGTCTGGATCCTTTTTTTCTTCAGGCACAAGAGCCTCAGCTGCAGCCTGCTCTGCTCGTTCTCTTTCTTTGGCTTTTCTGAAATCATACAAATCTAATATTACCATCTACTTTTTAAAAACATATAATCACAATTAACTGATTACCCCCTTTTCTTCAGATAACAATTAATATATCAATTTTAATTAGTGTATAATTTATTTCCTCACGTGCTCTGTTGTGACTAAATCCAAAGTTACTTAACTAGTTTTATTTTATGATAAAATGTGAATTAAACCATTTTTTAACCGGTCCACCTCAACTTCAGTCCCTTTTCTAACAATAAATAAAATTAGAATACAAATTCTAATGCGAAAGCAGTTAGCCTGGTCAAAACTCCTCAATATTATATGCAGATTTTTATTTTTCTTAAATTGTGAATCTTGATAAAATGATACCAATAAAAATTTGCCAATAAAGAAATATCCCAAATCTACAATTTATTCCTGGTCAACACAACATTTAACGATTCCCAGATTTAAAAATGTGCATGCCCATTTATTCCTAGATGGTTTTTACCTCCTGAAGTCATACCTCGATTCCTCCTTAGCCTCCCAAGCATTAGGACGAGGTTGTTCTGGGGGTTTGTCTCGAACTGGCACTTGTTTCTCTTTTGTAGGTTCCTGATTTTTTAAATATAGTAAAATATTTGTAATATGTATAAAAGATAACTTATGTGGACTTTTAAGTATGAGGCACTGCTTTATCAGAGAATGAAATAAAAGGTATGCCCCAAAATTAATTATATGTGAACAGATAATTTTTAAATAATAAAAAGGAGAGACACACAAGAGAGAGAAAAGGTGTATAGCATTTAGTAACTTAACAATCTACAGTTTTCAGATATAATTGAAGTAACTTGGTTGGGGTTTTTTGTTTTTTTTTAAGAAAAATTTGTTTTAATGAACTAATATTTTTTAAAACCACTGAGAGTGATGACTGTGCATGTACTGTTGCAATTCTTGTAATAGTTCAGAGGGAATGAGGGACTGAAAGAAATATCGAGAGAAAAAAAGTTAAATTTTACTGCTGAGTTTGTGATACATTTTATCAGTTAATCATTAAGTGCTTGAAAACTTATGCAATTAATCTTGTATGTATTTGTGTGTTAACAATCAAGCATTATAATACTAATTAAATGGTTGTTTCTAGTGTTTATATTTTTCAAACTTCACCTTTGGTAATGATTATGTCTTAAAATACTTTTTAAAGAAAAGCTTTCTTTGAGTTGTTTCAGATACATATTGATTTATTAATATGTATAAAAAGCTCTGAATCTGAGCTTTGAATGTGTATTTGTGAATTTATTATATGTGAAGATCAGTCTGAATATATTTGTAATATTAATTTAAATAAAGTATAGACTAAGTATTTTAATAAAAATATTCAACGATCAATCAATTAATGTTGATTTTAAAATCTTTGTAATATTCAAGAGTGAGAATATATTTTTTACATTTTTCTATGAAAATGCATGTGAACTGTTTATCATGTAAGGAGGATAAAATATATAAAAGTGACTCAATACAGCTGGGTTTTAAAATTATACATAAAAATATATAGATAAATAATTTTATGGTATAAATAGTACTGTCAGGTTATTTATCTACAGTGGAGGCCAGATATAGCACTAATTAAGTATTAGTGTTCAGATATTTTGTTTCAATGTGTATCCCAAAGAAAAAATGTAATTGTTCAGCATGTAGCAAAGTGATCTAGCTTTTAATTAACTAAATCCAAATTAACAATTTGATAAGTTTAATATAAATATTAAGATTAAATAATCACTGAAGTTAATTCTGAGAAGGAATAATTTTTTAAGGTACCTCTGTGCATTATTTTTTAATTGAGAAGACCTATATTGATGTGTGTACATGTAATGTAATAATGAAAATCAGAATTAGTAGTGTAGTAATTTTGCAGTAAATTATGTTTCTAAGATTCACTACCTAAAAAGCAGTATAATTACTATAAAAGTATTATGATAATGGTCGCAATCAGCACGCATGCACACACTCACTCACACACACACACAATGCTTTGAATTCTCCTTGACAAATGACAGACACACTACTGATTTTTTAATGCAATATAAATTAAACTAGCATAATAACACACACACTATATATATATATATATATAAAAGTCATGTATATTTCATAAACTTCAGGGAAATGGTGACAACATAAAATTAAAAAGACAAATAAAATTTAGAAGGCACCTTCATCTCTGCAACTTATCTTTAGCTTTCTTAGCTGTTCGTCCTTGGGAAACACATGGAATGTTAAACTGAACATTTGAAGCTTACAAGAGTACAATCAGGAATACAACACGTGCGATGACAATTACTAGTCATAAAATGAAAGATCAATAGTATGAAATTAAATATGATCTTCACAAAGTAAGAAAACCAGAAATAGCCTGACTTCCATGACCAAAAGGTCTACCACACATAATTCTCTGAAATAGTCCATAGCAATTTATGTAATCAGTCATGAAAATAAAATGAATTTCAAAAAAAGAAACAGGATACTTACTAATAGTAAATGCAAATATACTTTTAAAGTGTCATTAAAAAATAATTATTTTATCAGTTTTCAAACTGTGTTGATTATTTAATTCATTTACAATAAAATATGAGATTTTACAAAAAAGGATAACAAGTTTCATTTAATCAAACCCATTTTCTTTTAATCAATTGTAATAATATTTGTATCTAAGAAGTTAAAAATAATAAATCTACAAGCAGCCTCTGATAACACCTTGTCACTTATGATGAAGCAAAAGAATCTCCCCTAGTTTAGTCCACCTAACATATATGAAAGCATAGGACACAACTCCATCTGATGCTAGAACAATACACACCTCTATACTGCTCTTAATAATATCTACTGTGTGCCGCCATGTCTGTAATTTCATCACTATGCAAGGGTCTCGTTAACCTATGGCTGTCAGCCGAAATTGCGTTATCTGACACCACCATATCAGGCTATTTTGACGCTTAGGCCTACCGATATCTGAATGGGTCAGTGTACTAAAAATTGAACAGTGACTGTAATTATATATGGATTTCAAAAATTTAAATTACTACCTATTATAGACATACTAAGGAATTTTAAAAGTATTATTTTTAATTTATTTCAAATTCAAATAATAAAAATTTTCTTATCTTTTTCTTGAAATTGTGAATTTCGGCATCGTATTTTTTTTAACAAGTCTACTAAAAAATTTAAAGTGACTGTAATTCTCAATGGAATTTAAAAATTTAAATTACTACCTATAATAGACATACTAAGGAATTTTAAAAGTATTCTTTTAAATTTATTTCAAATTCAAAAACAAAAAATATATAGTTTTCTTCTAATCATTTTGTTGCACTCATGAATTTCAGTATCGTTATTTTTTTTAAAAAAAACAAATCTACTAAAAAATTTAAAGCTACTGTAATTATCAATAGATTTTTTTTAAAATTAAATTACTACCTATTATAGATATACTAAGGGATCTTAAAAGTATTATTTTAAATTTATTTCAAATTCAAAAACAAAGAAATAATAAAAAGTTCTCTTATCTTTTTGATGAACTTCTGAACATTTCCACAGTTGCTTTTTTCTTACTAGTCTAATAAATAATTAAAAGCAAGTATAATTCATATAATTCTAAAAAAATTTTCAAAATAAGTATTATGGAGGACATTTTAAAGTATTTATTTTATTTTATTCAAAGATAAATAAAAAATTTTCTTACCTTTTCCTTGCTTTGATCTTCATCAGTTGTTTCCTGGCATAAATACCTAAAAATTTATCTTGTTGTATGAAATATAACAATGTTCTTGTGTAAATATTCAATGTTTCTTTTAAAATTTTATGCTTTTGAACAGAACGAAAGTACCTCATGAAATCCATGCATGCTTTGATGACGACTGGTATTTTGTTGGTATTTTTTTTTTTTTGATGACAGGGTTTGTTTTTTTTAAATTATCACATGGTCACATCAAAAATTTCAGTAGGGGCTGGTTGAATTTCATCAAGATTTAATTCTAATCAATTATACAATAAAGTTCGTTAGTTAGGATCCACCAACAAATCAAAATCGGCATAAAAACTTGTCATGCATGATAAAAATCTCTTTTCAAAATGGCTGCTCAACAGAGGGAGTAGATCCAGTTTGAGAGCTTTTTCACCCTCATGACCTTTCTAATAATAGTTCTCCAATGGTAAAATTTAGAGCAGATTGGATGCTGAAGTCAAAAATATCTTTCCTTTTTTCTGATTGGTTATGGTTTTAATGAATGGTTTCACTTTACAGGCACGTCTGTACGTGCGTGGACGAGTCGTGGTACAGCGTCACAGGCGCATGCACTTCTGGTTGAGACGTACATTGTCTCAAAGACAGCGATCGGATTAAACGTAATAAATTTCTGTGACATGCTATGCTAATTGACTGATCATGTCAGAGAATATTTATACTTGTTACTGAAAGGTGAATATTTTCAAGGAAAAAGAAGTTCACATTTAAATTTCATGACATTTGCGTTTTATGAAGCTTCATCCGGTGAGGCTGTCATTCTCACCACCCAAAATCAGCTACCTCAACCATGCTTCACTTAATCAATATTCCCATTTTTGCAACACAATTACATTTTAAAACTTGTTTTTATATTTCACAAAGCTGATTTAAGAAGTAAATGATCTTCAAAACAACCCAAATAAATAAATAATTCTTTTAAAAAATGTTTCAGAGTGGTATTTCCTTGAAATGTTGACAACCAGATGTACTCAATATTCATTTATTTCTCATTATATCTTTTCAATGCTTTAATAATTAGAAACATTTACATCTGTATCAATAATTTGTGAGAAAATGAGCAGCGTTCCCTTGATCTATGTGCAACTGCGAAAGAAATACATTTGGCAATAGAGAAATTATTTTGGTAATAGAAGAATTTTTTTAAAATAAAACTGTGAAGAAAATGAATATTGCAGGCAAAACAAACATCAGGAATATTTACCTACCAGTCAAGAACGACAGGAAAGATATAAACACTGAATAGTGTACACAGAAGTTGTTTATTTGTTTAAATTTCTTTAATAACTACCTTCTTTGTGAATGTATATTCATAGTCAAGAATTGGTACAGTGTGTTTTGTAAGAAAACAAAGATTTGTTGATTCCTTCTCAATCTTTCTCCTTTGACCTGAGGTATGTGTGCTTCAATTTTTTTAACAAACATTTATCACAACCTGAACCACCACAATATATAATTTGGATACAACTCTATTTAAGTGAAATCCAAACATCCAATTAAAGAAATTAGTTTAAAATGTATGCAAATCAAGTAAACGTCTATAAAACATCTATGTACTTTATTCATATATTTTAAATTACATTTGTGTTTTCAATCTTTATTAAAAAGAGAAAAAGAAAATATATTTCAGCATCCGACATGATTCAAACCTAGGTGCCCTAACTTAAAAAAACCACAGTGCTATAAAAAAATTATGCTCATATGCCCAAACTAAGCTATTCAGGATACAATCCTAACCATGCAGCCTGTCCAAATATGCTTACATCATGCAAAAGTTAATAATCAAGTTTGCTGAAATATGTATAATCTATTAATATACACTGATTTTAAAGTGAGAGCACAAAAGTACTATGCAATCCCTATTGCATAGAAAAAAATTAATTGCAAAAGATACTTTAAAAGAAATCTGAATCATTATGTCAGATAGCATGACTGTATGTAGACCGAACTTCAGACCTGCCTAATGAATATTAGTAGCATGCCTTCTCCTGTCAGCAGTTTTAGGATCCCTCTCAGAGGTATATGACTCCACTGAAACTAAGAAGCAGAAAAATCCCAACAGAAACAACAGATTTCTCTGATCTTGCACTTACACTAAACCAGAAGCCTGTTTACTTTGAATATGAGCTAAGAAATGTATTTAGTAATCAAGAATCTGAGTCTGTAAAATGTGATTTACTACTTTAAGACAATTTCCTCTGTGCTTTTATTTAATACATATATGAACCTAGACTTTTCACAAATAATCTTATCTGCAGACAAAAGTTTATTTAGATATTGTGGTTGCACACGCACAAAATTTGCATGGTCAATGGCACAGCAATGTGCAAGGCCTCAAACCTCGATGCCTTGTATCAAGTATAACAGACCTTGCCATTATGGTATACAATCTGGAGTGACCAGTCTCTAATCTCATAGTAATTCACCTAATTAGTTCATACTCAGAAAAAATACTGGCAAATATTCAATGATCATAAAAATCACAAAATGTCTAACAAAGAATTTGTCCTTACCTTTACTACATTATCTTTCCTAGAACTGTTAGATCTCTCAATGATGATTGAATCTTTTGGAGAGTCACTCTTTCTTTCCCGTTCACGTTCAGATGATGTGGCTGAGCTGCTAGACATATTAGATGCACTGCGTTTTAGAGAAGTCAGATTACTTTTTGGAGGTGGAGCTTGCTTGGATTGTTCATATGAGATGGGTGGAGGGGCACTAGGGTGATCTCGACCTGTCAATTACAAGAATTGATATATAATGCAAGCATGCAATACAATCTATTAATATATTATTAAAATTCATATGATATTTATTATATGTCTCACTCAATCAATCCCAATACTTCATTCTGAATAGTGTATAGATTTCTATTATAACAGGAATAGAGAACATAATGATTTAAGAGTGAAATCAGCCAAGTAGTGTAAGATTTTGTCCACATTAATTAAATCAAGTTCTGAACCCAGATAATGCTATAAACATTAAAACTGTAATAACTCTGTTTGTAATTGAGCTATAGAGATGCTTTTGGTATCGTTGGATTCAGTTTGGAAAGATCTATATTAAGAATGCACTCACCACAGTAAAGAAATCTTCATATTTTATATACACAACACTCAGACATTTGCCAGTCGTTCATCTAATTTAATGCTTTTTCAGTTCAATGATTCTAGTGCTGTCTAGCATGGAACCACAAGGAATGTTCTATACAATGAATGCACACAATTACATTCTTTCCACAACAGCATGTTTCATGTTGTGGTGTTTAACCTAAATAAGTGATGCAATCTGCTAGTAGACCGTTCTTCCACAATCTCCCTTCACTGGACACTGACAGAATTTCATAGTTGCAGTTTTTTATTACCTCTACATCATCTTTTCTCAGCTAGTCTTTCCACTGACATGCTTTAAAAAATATTTGTACCGCATAAATCTTTCCCCTATTGAATGGTACAATCTCTTAAGGTGGCACACCTAGCTCAAAAAGCATGAAAAATTGAAAAAATTCATTAACAAAAATTTTATATTTTATTGGTCTTTTCTTATATAAAAATGGCTAAATTTTATGAAATTGCTTTTATTTTTGGACAAATCACAATAGTTTTGAAGATATTTTCAATCAAAGATGGGAGTATACCATGGGAGACGTTTATGGTTAAAAAGTTAACTAAAAATCAGTAATTAATTTCGGTTTCTGCAAGATATCTTAAAAATAACTATTAAAGATATCTGCAAAGAATTTTGAACACAGTTTAAGGACAACATAAGCTGGCTTCTGAACCTCTAACTTTTTTAAATATATTTTACTATAGTGTAGATATATAATTATAATTAATTAAATTTTTTTTAAAATTATTATTTAAATAAAATATGTGCTCCATCAGCTGAATGATTGCTACACACTAGCCAGAAATTACAGTATATTAATTCACTACCAAATATTTTGTCTATATATTTGAAGGTTTTCTTATAATCTTGTCAAAAAGAATTAACAAATTTTAAGTTTAGGAAAATATGTTTAAATAAATAATTTTGATGCAAGATAAAAATAAGTGAGTAGGCCTATATATTTTGAATCATCAACCATTTTGCACCAGTTTCTGAAAACTTGAATAAAAATTTTCTTCATTTATTTGATACAATTTTTGTTGTTGACATATACTGGATTTCAGTTAGGTGTGCTACCTTAAGCTTTGGATAAGGAATATAAATTCTAAAGTCATTTTCAGAGTTCACCCTCCACCACCAAAGTTATGAACCGTAGGCCTTGTAAAAGTAATACTAATAGTAATAGTATGTGCATTATCAACTCACTCTTGCAAAATACAGGTAATAAATATATAACTCACTTTTGTCTATCAAAATTTTAAAAAAGAAAAGAAAATCTGATAAAAATAATAACTATTTATTAAAAAATTTTTGTTTACACACTGTGCCCAGCTAATGCAGTAATGGACGAAAAATGGTCACGTGACCACAAAATAAAAAGAATTAAAAACAAATAACACGCGATCCGAATAAACGAAATACATTATATTGCAAATAAATCTTTCCCCTATTGAATGATACAAAACTTAAGCTATGGATAAGGCAGGAATAAATTCATAAAGTTATGTGTTCACCCTCAACGCCTCAAAAGATGAACGCT
Source organism: Sinotaia quadrata (assembly GCA_028829895.1). NCBI lineage: Eukaryota > Metazoa > Mollusca > Gastropoda > Architaenioglossa > Viviparidae > Sinotaia > Sinotaia quadrata. Next base: position 94,356,109 of record CM054180.1, read on the forward strand.
ACCTTAGGCCTATAGGCACTGACAATTCTTATATATCGGTATTTATAGTCCTTTAAACGAACAAACATACACTATAAATTGAAAATAATTGATTTAACTTATCAACTAACATTTCAAACAGAGTGATGCGCAAGAATGCAATGTGGAAATTGGTTCAATGTCACAGAGTTGAACACTACGGTACTCGATAAAGCCCGCCATTGTCGTTGACAAGTCTTCGGTGATTTCAGTCACTGACTACAGTTCTTTCAACGCATTTGGGGACACGTGCAGTATTTTTTGTCTCAAACAAACTACATCGACTTATAGATGAAGAATTTTCCTATTTTCTGGTAGCTGTTAAGGTTGCCATGTTATCGGAATCACCAAAAACGTAATTTAAGAAAATTTAAGGTTAACCATATTTAACTTTATTTTGAAATTCCTGCGCACCATTTAGTATGGAAATGAACCTTGTTCTCTCCCATACATGAAAACCGTTATTATTTTTAGATTACTGTACCGCACACAACCCCACAGACCGAGAAAGAGTGCATGTGTTAAGTGTTAGTGCTGGACAAGTTTTGACGTCTTGGTCAAAAAGTCGCTCGGTTGGTAACTTCTGAACAACTTCTTATTACTTTTTCACAATTATTCATTAAAACAAAAAACACAGAAAGAGAGAACAGAGAACAAACTTTTGTTTCATGTGCTTTTATTTTACAAAGCTTCAATATACTGAGGAAACAAGTGTTGAAAAATTGACAAAACAATGTCCCAATCAGCCATACAGCAATGTTTGGAATACCTACTATTATAATGTGTGTACTATGTAATCACAAAATATCAACTGCTAATTTACAAATACATATATATATATAAGAAATGATTAAAATTAAAAATTCTAGTAAATGTTCTCAATTCCGTAAATTACAATCATTGAATTAAACAAATTTGACTTAGGATCATTCCTTTATCGCTGCCGACATTTTGTTTTAAAGCTTTTGTCACATTTTAAAGAATAAATTTTGAAGCCGTACTTATTATATTAGAATAATTACAACGGATTCCAGAAAAATGATTATATGAATCTCTATGCAGTTTCAAACATACCGTTATTGAAAACGCCGATCGTTTTTCCTAGCAAATCAATATAATTTGTCAAAGTAGCTCGTTTCGGATGAATAATTTCTGAAGAATATTGCATACATTGTCTAACATTGTAAGCTTGATATAATTTATTAACTCTTTGAAAGGCAGACGTTTTTCCTTTTTTAGCTCTGAACGGGCAAGATTTTTCAGGATGTCAGTGAGATTTAGGGGTACGTCGGTAAAAACATCATATCTTAGGTATTAGTGCATATATTTCAATGAAATAAAAGGAAATGAAAGCAGCTTTATTAATATCCTTAATTGAAGTATACTTTCGAGTGTTAAATTTGAATCCATGCATGAAAATATATATTTACACAAAAAAATATTGTCCAGTTATTGTCCGCTACAAACACTATGTACACACACTTTGTTGATGCCAGGAACACTAATCTGTCATCAGACGATCAATACATCTCTTTTTTCGGCAGGTTGTGAATTCCTATCAAAATCATAAATCCAAAATAAGCCTTAATTTCAGTGGCATTAGTTTCCTTCCAACCTGGATCGCCATTTTGTTTTTTCGCAATTTTTGGACGTGCGTACTTGTTCATTTATTCCACTATCTTGTCAAATGTTTCTTCTTTGAAAAACTGATAGAAGAAAGCCAACTGAGTACTATCATTGGTTACAGTCACATTCGGCCCCATTTCTGTTATAAATTCCGATATATTCAGTGCTAATTTACTACTATCCCAACCATGTGGGTCTCAAGATACCCCTTCCCCCTACTCCTCTTCGATATCCTCAGAATCTGATGCACTCTCCTCCAAAATTTGAAAGATACTACTACATGTGCACGCTACTGACACTAATATCACTTCTAATCCTATCGTCCAAATCAAAATAAACTTCTCTTACCTAATTATCTGATAAATTGAATCCATTAAACTTCTCATTAACGATCGACGATTCTAAGAAATCCATTTGAAACACCAAACACGACAAACAAAGAAAACTTTATGAAAGAGCACTGAAAGTGCACTGGTTGCTATGGGCGGGGTTGGGCGTTCTGCCCGTCAAAGAGTTAAAGTAAATATTTCATAATTGTCAAAATGGCATGGTGTTGTGATGTAGTATCGGTACTTGGCCGCCATTTTAAAAATGCAAACTTTGTCTATCGGTCGAACAGGCAGTAGAAACGTTATGTACCGAAGCTCTGACTTCTAAATATACAAAAATATTTAAAGAAAATGTTTATTTCACGAGCGAAATTGTGTTTTGTCAACTAAAATTAATAATGGCCAACGAATAAGATTCCGGAAGTGTTAAAAAAAGGACTCATCTGCTGAAGAGCTCCAAGCAGATGACAATCAAGCATGTGTTTCGTCCTTTGAATTTTCAAATTTCATTACTTAAAAAAGAAATGTATTCCATGCCTGTAATTACCTAGTGATGATACAATGAAAAAATGAAAAGCAGTGTGTAAAATTAGTACCAAATGACTAAACTTAAATAAGGGGAATAGTTAAAACTAAATATTTATTTATATTAATACTCACGATCACGCCTGTATTCTTCTGAAGAATAAGCCCGAAATGTTGGAGTTGGTCCTGGGCGCCCCTCACGAGAAATCTGTCGATAGCCTCGACTACCACCCCAAGTTTCCTCTTCCAGCTTAATATCTTCTTCTTTCTCCTCTTTCAAATCATCTTTCTCCTCTTCTTCTTCATCCTCTTTTTCATGATAGCTATAATAATAATGATTATTAAGCTCAAATCACTATAAATTAGTAAACTTATGATGCTAAACCACAACGCAAATTAAATAATTTCATGCAAATTTTTTCTTTAATACTTAACCAGCTGTTCACCTTGGGAGTTATCAGCATCTTCCCTAATATATAAAACAAAGGTCAAAAGGGAGATAAAGTACTTGTTGGGAAGCAATGTCCTTTCTGCCTGAAAGACTCCCCTAGTATCTAGAGATACTGCTGAAATGAACAGAGACCTGAGATGATCTAAATCAGTCTTATGTCAATCACAAGACATGCAGATCAATGTTTTGTCTATAATGAACTATATTAATACTTAATAAATTTTTTAACCTGATAAAACTGTAAGCCTATACCAAGTAAATAAAAAATATTAAGTAAAAGCATTTTTTTGAAAGGGTGATTGGTATAACACCTAGCCATTATAGTATTAAGAGAGATTTGTCAAATCACATCATAAACAGAAATATAGAATAATAAATTATGTTTCTAACATGCATGAATAATACAATAATGAAAATTATAGATGAAATAAAAGTATGACTAGGTTGTCCAACTCATTTTTTTCTACTTGATATTTTACAAATGTTTTATGCTAAATGTGTGTTCTGATGAAATAAGGTTGTACAGAAAAAATTATAATGATAGCTATAATACTTTTTGAGATATTGTCAATTTAGTGTCATAATTTGTATCAACATTTTTTAGACGTAACGAATGTGCAGTTTGTCGAGTTCAGTACAGGTAAAATATAAACCACACTGATAAACAGTCCAACATTTTAAATTAACATAATCACAGACAACAAGAAAAAGCAGACATAACGCAGAATCGAAATTTAAGTTTCTTATAAATTACGACGGAAAACGTGCTTTTGTTTCATAAAATTGCTTACAAAACGCAACAAACTGGAATATTCATGGCATCATAGCATAATCAACTGATGAACAAAGTACATCCAGAATGCATATTATTAAATCATTTGCTATGTAGTTAATGCCTATTTTTTTCCAAAGGCATAGCAACAACAGTGAAGAAATTATGTGATGCTGAAAATGGCCATTTCAACTAATTTTAACCCAAAAAGAGCAGTAACCAAGTGTTATAGGGAAAACGTAAAAAAGCAAATTGTCATATCACTAAAACTATACAAGCTGGTTCACATATCAAAATGATCAGTAAATTGTGATCTATCTCAATATATAAAGTTTAAGTTATGTTTAATCATTTATTTAATTTATATTTTTAGTTTTATTATAAAATTTTTATTTACGAGTTAATTCGGAAACTATCAATAATTCTACTTCAGTACTTGAAAAATAATAATAATATGCTTACAAAAAAATTCAAGAAAATGAAAATAAACTTTAATAAACACTCACAAATAGATCTGACCGATAAATGGTTTCAACTGATCGTATAGGGCAGAATAATTGGCGTTAGCGTCGGTACACCGTGTCTCAGAAATGAAAGCCTTGACTGTGGCATGAATTGAGAAAGATGCTCCGGGGTTTTGAATTTAGCAAGAACCGCATGGACTAATATATAATCCCGTATTGTGTCATGTTTTCAGAAAGAGGTTGAAATGCTGAATAAAATACAATATGGAAAAAAATATGAGTGTATAGAGTTATCTCTCTTCTTTTTAATGGCCCAATCAGAATTTCGCCAACCTATCAATGCGGTTCCATCCAAAAAGTTAAAATATGGTACCGATAAACGTGTATTTTACTTTTTCGGCCGTGAGGCGCCCGATGAGAAATTTTCGACGTAACCCTAAGGTACTTTTGTCAAAGTTTATGGATACAATAATAAAGTTCAGATGAAGAGCAAGAATATACTTTAAAAGATAGCTCTTTATTTTTTTAATAAACATCATTAGTCCAGGTTTAGTGTGAAGAAAACTGCTGTGAGTCAAAGTTCAGTGAATTTGTATGCAAAAGAGCGTTTGACCCCTGTAAAACAGCGACGGTGGGACTACCTACTATGACAAAACATTAAATTAAACAAAGTATGCCAGTATTAACAAAGTCTTTAGCACAAAATAATAATGCAGTGACAGAAAAATGTACAATAATTTCTTAAATAATTAGTTTAGTGAAGCATTTCAGTGAGAAAAATAAAACAAAACAATCAAACAAAAATCCCCCTACCAACATTCTCAGATCAATATCGTGGGTTGGATAGTTATATTGTGTACAAGTACCTGTTATCTCCTCTACACTGATATTTGCTGAATGGTACACAGCAAATATCAGTATAGAGGAGATAACAGATACTTGTACACAATATAACTAAACAGTGCATACAAGTGAAAGAAAAGGGAATTTTTTTCCATCAAGAAAAGGAGCAGAGAGATCAATTAAACGACCCGAAAGATTAACTGAAAGGTAACACCCCCCCGATTAGATAAAATCTCAGTAGGTAGAAAGGATATCAAACCAACTTCAGTCATGATATATTTATGTTTATCATTGTGACTGATCAAAGATAACAGTAGATTTAGTTTCTTAAAAAACCTCCATGAAGTACAAATGAGTGAACAACAAAAAGTTAAGGTTGTTTTGCTGCTTACAGAATCAAGGTCGCTGATTGTAAAATGAACATCACTGGTAAGGAATTAAAAATTGTTATCGAGTATACTGATGTAGTACATTTATCTCTATTTTCTGTTGGAATGGCAGACTATCTAGAATATTCAATCTCATTTATGACAATGTAATTATTACTGCATATTTTCCAACATAATCTGTCTACCCATATGCTTGCACGTCTTGTTTGAAGAATCAGATGAGAGGTTGAGTTTGAGTACCTCCATGACAGAAAGGTAAATTTGGAGACGTTCTCTCTGCGGTGACATTTTTAGAAAAAGGAACACGAATAAACCCTGCAATAACAAATCCTAACTATTCTTCTAACTATGAGAGGATTCAGAAAAGGGGTGGTGTACTGTGGTACTAACCATACCATGCAGTTAAGACTTACAAAAAGCTATCTCCATCACTTTCACAAGATTAATCCTATCAGGCTGAGTTTGATTCACCATTAGCGTATAAATCTCTGCAGGTAGGAGGGGATTATCTTATTATATATTATATCAATCAACTTGATTTATGTGTTGTTGGAGCCACTAGTCTTCACTAAATAACTCATCAGTCACAGAAAGGTGCATTGTCTGCCTTGGACTGAGTCAATCCCTTCTAAAGCTCACAGGTAAGGCAATAGAGTAGCTAAGCTATTCAATAATTATTTGCAACAAAAAAAGTACATTAAATATTTCTATTTATCTAATAATTTGGTTAGATCATTATACAAATGCACAAAATTTAGAGATAGTCTTAAAATCTAAGAACAAATTATGCAATCAATATTATAGAAATTTGGCTTACAGTTCTGGCTCATCCCAAACAGTTTCAGTGGGGTTTTTTCGATCAAGACCATTATCAAAAAAATCTCTTTGATCTCTCTGTTCTCGAGCTGATGTGGTGGGTCTTTTATCAAGTTCTTTGGGAGCTTTGTCTGCCTCTGGTGGACTGTCATGGTCATCTTCTGGATGTTCACGTCGTTCAAACTCACTGAAAATGGATAAAAAATGCTTTAAAATGCTTTAAATATAATGAATATGTTTGCGAACATCTCTAATAAAGAAAATATACTAAAACACACACACACACACAAAAAAAAAGAGGAAATAATGAAACTGAGAAGCAGCTAGAACATTCAGATGTGCCAGCCTCTAGAAAGGGCAATCAGGAAAATAAGTGGCAAAGAGTGACTAAAAAATTAGACTGATTAATACTCTAATAAAATGTATCAGTAAATAAAGTATATTATTAAACCAATATAACTATGAAATCATAGTGCAAAAAATTAACTGGAATTTACAATATCAGTTAAAACTTTCTTTTCTTCACCATATTCTACTTATAAAGCATAATTACTACATTATTAGAAGTATATTATACTAAAAGTAAATTTTCCATGCTGAATTAAATTAATGCAATATTTCCCAATCTTTGCATCTCACTACTTTAAACAAATTAAAAGCATGATAAACATCAATTAAAAGTAACATTATAATATTTTATAAAAAGATAATGATATAAAATAAAAAAAATAGAAACACACACAAAATTGGGGTGAGCTCTGCACTTAAACAGACAATTGTAACTTGATATGTTTTGCAGAATTTATCATCAGTAGTTACTACATGATGTTTAACACATTCTTAATAAAAGGAAGTGTTTCTTTCAGGTCAGAATTTACAAAATAAACTAAATATAGTTTACTGTTAACGGCTTCCAGTAACTTGTCAGATGATTGATCTGTAAAACTGGTCATATACAGAATTTATTTTAAAATTTTCGTGGGCTTTTAAAGGAATTTTTAAATGCTGCGTATTATGAGATTCAAGGACCACCAGTATATGCACTAAGTTCAAAAATACAACATTTGTTATAATAATACCTCTGATTTTTGTTACAAACAAATTAAAATAGTATAAACACATCTAACATCAATATACAATGCTAATTGCTATGCATTAATCTTTAGCACATTGAATTCTTGTTTGTAGTGCTAGACTGTTGAACAAATAACCAACATACAAACCAAATTTTAAAATGAAATGTTTGTTTTTTAAAGCTGGCATAAATTTATAAAACTTTACCACTTTTTAAGAGAGTGGGATATAAACATGAATATATAAGTTTATTTGGCAAAAACTATTTTTAATCATTATATAAATTAAAAAACTGTTGAAAATAAACTAGAAAAATATTTCTAGTCAATTTTATGTGCCTACACTTGCTTAAAATGCTTATCATATGCAAATATTTTTTTTAATTTTACATTAGTTATTGTAAGAGTATATAAATGGGTAGAACATAAGTTTTTCAATAAATTATATTTCAATCATAAGCAAGTTAGAATCTTAAATATGATATAGTAGTAGGGAGTCCCACAACCACTGCTTTAAGGACAAAAACACACACAAACTCAAATTTGTTAAAATTTAACCACAAAGCAGTTTTCTTCACATTAAACCTCAACCAACCAATTTTATATGAAAATAAAGACCGATGTCTCATCTTTTTAACTGTTCCACCCCCACTCCCTCCGAATTTAATTATAGTATCCATAAACTTTGATGAAAGTACCTTAGAGCTGCAACAAAAATGGGTCAAATGTCGCCTCATAGCAAAAAAAGTAAAATTCACGTTTTTGGATTACATGTTTTAAGAAAAAAGAAGGGCTTCCAAGGTTTTGTAACCCCAAAACTGATTGGTCCATTAAATAGAAGACAGATAACTCTTTACACTCATATTTTTTTTCACTTTTGTTTGTAGCGAATAAACAAATAAATTTTAAACTTAGTTCATGATCATTTTTTGCAGATTTTCAATTTCTCTCCAATGATATGCCATAGCCAACAATTAATAACCCTTGGAAGATCAATGAAATAAAAATAAAAACCAGAGGCCAAATTTCCAATTGATAGTGCATGGAGGGCCACCACATGGAAGGTTCAGTACAACACAAATAATGAAATAATGTGCTTTGCATTCGTAATATGGTAACATCCAAAAGTCCTCTGCGGGCTGCATAGAGCCCCGTCTCGGGCGGCGGTTTGTGCACCCCTGCTATAAACCTTATGTATGAAGTCCAAATCTGTGTCCAGTTGCAAATGCTGTCATTTCATTTTGTAAAGCAGTATTTTTTTTCTCATTTATCTCTAGAATTACTTTTTATATTTTGATTATCTTCTTAAATGAAATTATCTATGCCTACATCAATGACTCAAATGAAGCAAATTGTACTTTAACAATATGGACTACAGAATACATATATTGCATACCAAAGAATCTATATTATAAATAAAATGATCCACAAATTTGCTCTCATGTCAACAACTTGACTGAGACTAATACATTAAATCCATTTTTGTATTTTAAAAAAATAATTGGAAAAAGTATACATTTGTGATTTCAGGAACAAGTGAGTAAATCTGAACTGGACGAACAAGAAAAGAAGACAAGTCTGGATATTACCACTAGTTAAGCTTTTTACCTTATCTACAATGGAGTAAACTCTTGATACATGAAATGATTCATTTGCAAGGGTATTTTGTTCCTAAACAATCTAGCAATATATGTGCCCAACGACATATAGATACTGAAAATAAAATAGAGAAACCCCATAGTTAAGTATTTCAACACCAAATTATTAAATACTAGCTTTATGCCCATGGCTTAGCTCCATTTTTAGAATATGCTGCTTAACTCTTACTGGGTGGAGAGTTTTCCTTTGTTTATCTCTGTGCAGGCAAGAATTTTCAGGATTTCAGTGAGATTTAGGGTTACGTTACTAAAAACATCATATCTTAGGTATTAGTGCATATATTTCAATGAAATAAAATGCAAAATGAAAGCAGCTTTATTAATATCCTTAATTGAAGTATACTTTCGGGTGTTAAATTTGAATACATGCGTGAAAATATATATTTACACAAAAAAAATGTTGTCCAGTTATTGTCCGCTACAAACACTATGTACACAAACTTTGTTGATACCAGGAACACTATTCTGTCATCAGACGACCAATACATCTCTTTTTTCGGCAGGTTGTGAATTCCTATAAAAAAAAATCATAAGTCCAAAATAAGCCTTCATTTCAGTGGCATTAGTTTCCTTCCAACCTGGATCGCCATTCTTTTATCCCACGATTTTCAGACTTGCATACTCGTTCGTTTGTTCTGCTCTCTTGTCAAATGTTTCTTCTTGTAAAACTGATAGAAGAAAGCCAGCTGATTACTATCATTAGTCAGAATCACATTCGGCCCCATTTCTGTTATAAATTCCGATATATTCAGTGCTAAAGTACTACTATTCCAACTGTGTGCGTCTCCAGATACCCCTTCCCCCTACTCCTCTTTGATATCCTCAGAATCTGATGCACTCTCCTCCAAAATTTGAAAGATGCTATATGTGCACACTATTGACACTAATGTCACTTCTAATCCTATCGTCCGATTCAAATCTCTTACCTCATTATCCGATAAAATTGAATCCAGTAAACTCCTCACTATCGATCGACGATTCTAAGAAATCCAATTGAAATACCAAATGCGAAAACACCGGAACTCTCACGATTTCTTGAATGATATGAGAAGAAAAGAGCACTTGTTTGGGTGTTTTGCCCGATATGACATTATGGCGGTTTTGTGTGCTCCGCCCGGTAAAGAGTTAAAAGTAAAATTATTACATAGGATTTTTTAAAAACTTTAATCACCAAGTAAGAAACAAAATACAGCTGGACAAAAACTGAAGACAAAGAGGGAAGGGAGAATAAAAAGGTTAGCAGAAATGGAGGAGGAGGGACAAAAAAATAATGAAAGAAGGGAATGGATGAAGTGAAAGAATAATAATCAAGAGAGAATGTGATAGTGAGAGAGAATTATATAGACAGAAAATGTGATATGATCTCTTTTCAGTAGGCATTATAAAAATAATAGTGAATCAAATAGTGTATTGGAAATACCAAATTACAATATTACATCTTAAAATCTAACACTCAGAATGAGAAATGTAATCCGAGTGGAATATGAATCATCCGCTGCGCCCGGAGGTCAGAGTGTGATGTATCAGTCAAGGCCTGCACACCTATGCTTTATTTTTAATGGAAATTTTTTGTAGTTTTAGGGCTATTAGTGAGAGGCCTGCATTCATGTGCTTTACTTTCAACGGTAATTTTTGTAGTTTTATACTGGCAAGCTCCCTTATGGGATATATGATATTGTGTAGCTCACCTTGATTCTAGAGCACCAAGGTATATACAATGGAAAATGTTTTAAAAAAGGTCTGTCCAGTTCTTTCCTTAAACCTGCACAAACCCACAACCACAACAATTTTATTATATGTACAGATAAATTATACTAGTATCATAACAGAAGGCAAATCTGCTGATGTAACAATAAAAACAAAGCCTTTAAAACAAAAACTTAAATAAACATTTTAAAATGTTAATCAAAAATAAAATACATTACTAACCGTCTTTCATAATCATATCTTTCAAAGTCTGGATACATTCTCTCAAAGTACTGGCGTCGCATTTCATCAAATGGACCTATAAATAAAATTGTATAATTTTCAGCCGCTATAATTTATTCTTTCATATTTGTACATAATTATCACTATTAAAAAATAATTTTAAAAAGTTTTCAAACCTTTAAAACTTTTTTAAACCTTTCCAACCCAAGACTGTGGAAATGACTAATAATAAACAAAATGTTCCATGCTTTGGAATCCATCCACCTCCAAAACTGAAAGAGCTACTAAATAAACAATGGTATTGACTCATTAGTGGCATGGCAGACCAATCTGTCCTCCACCCCACCCACCCACATTTGAATTAAGCATTTACAATGTGATAGACCAATGAGTTGAATAGCATTAAAAGTGCTACAAGTTATAAAAAAAAAAGAAGAAGAAAGAAATGTAGCAAATGAGAGGAAATCATCAACTTTGAAAAACAGCAGAGATTTCTGGTAATCTCAAAAAAGTTTGAATAAACTAATTAACATCATAAATATCTGATATATTTATGTAATCATATCCACATGATTTTTTTTTTTGCATTTTACATAGCTCTTGTGTATGTTTTAAACCTGAGCAAGCATGGGTTTAAAAAAACAAAACCTTCTGAATTACATTCAAGAATATAAACATCACAATTAGGCCTATTAAATAATTTTTTAAATGTTATATTTAAATAAAAATTGTGTTTATTATTTAATATTCTCTTTGTAATTTAACAACTTGGCCTGTTTTATATTTAGTTGAGAAAAATATTGCTCCTTTTATGATGATTGATATCCTTTGTCACTCGAAGCCAAATAAGGTTTCTGAATAACGAAGTTAATAGTTTTATAACCCATTTTAAATAAATATGTAGTTAGTTAGTAATTTGGGTTAATAACGAAAATATATTCTTTGTAATGAGATAAATTATATTGCTTATATAAAAATAGATTTTTTTTGTAAAACATGTCTAGACTTTGTAAGTTTTCTACAAAAATATATGCTTTTTACTATTTCAAATTCCTTTAACATTATTTAGAATAGTTTTATCTTTTCTTTTAACGTTTTAATGTAAGCACTAGGCCACGTTACTGACGTGTAAAATAATTACATTTATAGTCGAACCTGGTTATGTTGCTGGCCTAGGGGTTTGCCCAAAAACGTTGTGATAATCGATGATCGAGATAACCAAAATATGGTGCAATATATTACAGTACTGTAACATGTGCTTGAAATTTCTTTATGTACACGATGTTCATTAATAAATGTGAATGTACATGCACGTTTTTGGTGAGTTTATACATAACAGCTTTGCCGCGATTTGTTTGATGACGAAATCGGCATGCTATAAAAATATACATACATTATATGTTTGCTAACAAAAGGCTTATGTACATGCATTTACTATGGTTTCTTTACCATGTGCTTCAAATTTCTTTATGTACATGATGTGCGTTAATAAATGAGAATGTACATGCACATGTTTTGGGTGATTTTGACACAAAAGCATTGCCACGATTTGTTTGAATATGTAATCGGTATGCTATAAAAATGTCCATACACTGTACATATTTTGTAACAACAAAAGACTAATGTGCACCAAACAGCAGAGATTTACCAGTATACAATAATATTCTCCAACATTGCAAACACAGATTGCTCACAAAATCACAAAAAACCTGTGGGGTGTACACTGTAGTTCGTTTTTACAAAAAGCTAACCAGTGTCAAAATTAAATTCACGAGGCAGATCTGAAAAGTATCATACACGTGATTACGCCAAAAGTGGGCTAATTAACATACAAAGTGTGACCCAGTTGAAGAGAATCGATAACTAACATTTTCAAAAGCTGGCGATTAGTCATGAAGATCGAGATCTATTTGGGCCTCTTTTGTGTTCGAGATGTACATTTACAAAGAAAGAAAGAAACAAACAAACAAAGAGACATTGTATTATTGTTCAGCGACATAACCGATGAGAAAATGCTAAGACAAAGAGGGAACCTGGCCCGTCAATTCTTGATACAAAACTTTCATTATACTGTACTTGTATTCTCCAGCATTGCGAACACAAAGGCTGCCCACAAAATCACAAAAAAAGGGGTGTACACTGTAGCTCGTTTTTACAAAAAACTAACCAGTGTCAAAATTAAATTTGCTAGTCATTTCGCTCTGACACAGCTAGGAAAAGTATCGTACATGCAGTTACTTCAAAAGTGGGCTAATTAACATGTGTGAGCCAGTTGAAGGTCACCAGTATGCCTATTTTGCCCATGGCAGGATCACGCCCAATGAGGAAAACAATATCCGTATGCCCTTATTAAGTTTAAGTTGCAGATTGTTAACAAGCCGGCGATTAGTCACGGGGATAGAGATAACCAATGTTAAGTGGCGATTTTTGCCCTATTTTGTGCTCAATATTAGGGTTTGGCGACATACAAAATATCAACATAACCGATGAGAAAATGCTAAGACAAAGAGGGAATTTTGCAGTTCCGCTTCAAAACGTCGATATAACAGGGTTGGCAAGTTAACCGAGGTTGAGATAAGTTGGTTCGACTGTAATTAACTTTATTTTTTGCACTATGAGTCACAAATTGGTACACTCATACAGAGAATTACTCGTATATACATGACCTTAATTTTGCATATTTCAATATGTATTATTCTTCCACCTACAGATATTTATATTGCCAAATACTAAAGCCCAGTTTATCAGTCAAAACTGATAAGATTAATCTATGTATTCACAATCTTCCTTACAACACACACACACACAAAACCAACATATCTTGTATTTTCTCAGTAGTATAAAATGTGAATTATTCTGCTAATTCATTCCACAATAAGTGGAATTAATCAGGGTTCAATATTACATGCAAATTACAGATTATAAAAATGATTACTAAAGCGATCTTTAACAATCACTATAGTAAATACAACATTCAGACTTTTCAGACCAACGAAGTGAGAATAAAACCCAAGAGAGACATTGAGTACATAGAAGAAAATCAGGGTCTACAATTATTATTAATAAGAGAAAGATGATACTTTGCCTAGGGGGGTTTCTTGGTTTCCCTCTTGAATGGACACAGGGTAGAAATCATGCAGAAATTTTGCAACATTTATGAATCAATTGGCCATGCTTGGCAGGTGTTATAATTTTTTACCATTTCCAGTCACCATTTTTAATTTTAAATACCTATATTTTTCTTTTCAGGTTTTTTTTTTTTAAAGTGACTAAAATAAACATATTTAAAATATTTTATTTTCAGAAAGAAAAATAACTTTATAAAATTAGTACTCATGAATAAAAAATGAGCTAAAGTTATTCTAGTGATATTATTCATCAACTGTAAATATTAGTGAGAATTGAGAATTCACCTATCTTATTAATGTATTTACTTAGCCTGAATTGGAAGAAAAATATTTAGTAATGTTACAAAATTATAGATTATTTTTTTAAAAAGAGTATTACCTGGAGGGATTCCTGTAGGCATGTAACTTCTCTCCATCCACATTCTGTGGTCACGTGGATCACCTCGTTCATAAGATTCAGGGTGACGACCTTCATCTTGGCCTTCATTACCAGACCCTAAACTATTGGTTCGACGTCTCATAGGTGGAGGATACATAGGCATACCTGCAAGACAAGATAAGGAGGTTTTTGTATTATTATTCAAAATCTTTCTTCCTTATATTTTTCATTATCTTTTATTTTTTAAAAATCATAATTATTCTAATCCAAAAAAATTTAATGTTTATCAATATACAGATCCATTTACTTGCCAAACAATCCAAACTAGAAACAGATTTTTACAAATTCAAAGATTAAACTTTCAAATCATATTCTCAACTTATTATTTTTAATTTCCAAACAGATATTGAGACAGTGAATTAAATACCTCTTTATGCTGCCATTCAAATGAAAACTTATTCCAAACTATTCTGGAATACATAAGACAATATTTTTTTATCTGATATTTTAAACCAGAAGGATGACTAGCTACAGACAGATTCAGAAAGACAAAATACTGAGTTTGCATTATATATGAAGGCAGTTAAACACACAATTTCATTGTGTATAAGAGTAACAGATGCAAGTGGGGATAGATGGCCTTTAGATTTCATTATTTTTCTTTCACAATTACAATTGCCAATCCAATTCATCGAAGTGTATTTTTATACAGCTATTTACACATGTAGATGATGTCAACCAATTTATAACCAGTTATGATAACGTCTATCATATATTTAACCATTCTGTGCATTAAAAAAAATTAGTGTAGTAGTGTAGTGTAGTATGCTAAACACTTGACATTGTTCCTAGTGAACCTGTTCATAAACTATTATATTGTTTGTATTTATTATGCTGTGTGGATGTATCAGGCTAATAAATACTGTTGCATGTAAATTGAATGTAAGAAAGAATGGAGTTTAAAGATGAATAAACTGGAAACTTAGCGTTTGTTCCCTGATTATATTTTACAGGTGAAAAGCAGTTATTCCTTGAATTATTTCAATCTGGTTTACTAATTATAAATGCTACCATTGTGGTAGAAGCAAGAAGTATCTATCACAGTGTGCAATTGTAAGGAACACACTGAGCAATTTCTGGTACAAAGAAGTTACTGGAAATTGCTACAATTGTTCTGCCTGAGGGGGCTTATACAGCAGAGGAGCACCCAGTTAGCCTAGAGGGAATATCGGCTAGTCAGTGTTCTACAACGTGAGGAGGAAATCACATGCAATAGACAGAAATAACATAAACAATAAACTTTCTTATAAAAAGCCTGCAAAAGACTATTGAGACAGCGCCTAAACCAGGCTATGTACAAACTATTATCGTTTATCTCTAATAAGTCCATTTCTGTGTTCTGATAAGAACTATCATGTGATTTGTAGTGATGCTAATCTATTGAATTGTGTATTAAGACATAAGACTATATAGATATTAAAATTATTCAAACTTTTGTTCCTTACTTGCTTGGTTATCATTTTTACACTGTAAGTCAAACTGCAAGTAAAAAATTTTAGCATCATTTGGCAAATGACCATTCTTTTTGTGTGAACGCAAGAATGCAAAATAAAGTTGGTCATTTGAGAAAAAAACTCCCATATGTTTGAAGGACAAGGATGCTTTAGCATTGTTCCCCCAAATTTCCATGCTCAAACATCATTTAGCAAATGACCATGATCGTTGTTTTTTTATAAAATTTTAGTACTATAATGTTATCTCTGTTTCGTGAACGTGACAATGCATCATCACGCTGACCATGTGAAATTAAAAAACAAACACATGCTTCAAGGTCAAGGACTCTTTAGCATCACTCCAAATTCTTTAACATTTCACACAGAGCTGGAAAACTATTAATCAACAAAATTATTCAGTTCTTCACATCAATAGAATCAAGCTCTGTTTTGGGCTAAATCTAAGTTACTAAACTGTATACTGAGCAGAATGAGTAGACAACTATCTGTAAGACAAAATTCATCTTGTTGCTGGCATACATAACCACGTCCTAATCTTACTGACAATCTATCAACATTCATATTCAGTATGTCTTTGTGTAATGTCCTTTACATGATACATTTTAAGCACAGTAACTGTATATTTCACACCACAGGATCATGGAAAATCTGTCATGAAAAAAAACTCAGACATTATGTAATTATCATATATCTGTTTTTAGCATTGTGTGTGCACATGCGCTTGTTTATCTGTTCAAATAGGAAAGGAGGGATGTAGTTAAAGTTTTGTTGTTTGTTAATTTTTAGATAAATTTTAATATTAGCAGCTGTGAAAACTGCCTAGTTATCAATATGTTCCTTTCATCTGTTTCTGGTGAGGTGAAGAATGTCTGAATGCTCTTCCCACCAAACAGGTCTTCGGCTTTCTGTACTAATATTTTAGCAACTCAAAAGTTTGTGGTGGTCCTGACTTGCCTAGTATTCAATTTCAAAATTAACCATTATTTACTAGTTATTATTGAGGTAAACTAGTTCAGAAATGGATGAATAGCACTGGTTGTGAATGACAGAAATGAGACATTAATTTGTTCCCTCGTTCCCTACAGACTGAATTGTTTATTTTTTGCAATTTACTGTATTTTACCATACTGTATGTATGAGCTAGAGGCTATTTTCATTAAAATAAAGGTTAAAAGGCATTAAAGTTTGCCAATATTTCAATACCAGACCTAACATTTCTGTACAAATTCCAATTTACTTAAGAATGGAATTCATTGTAACACACTCTATGCTGATGCAAACTTTGTTTTGACAACACAAAGGAGGAAGCAGTGATAACACACAAAAAGAGTTGTACAACAGATGAAGTAACCTGCACCACACTTAGAAACTGGATGCAAACCACAATATGCAAAAATGCAGATAATGAAAGCATGTAGAATAAAACTGTTGCATTTTATTTTTTATGTGATGAATTTATTTGAATTTATATATATATTTGCTATTTTTTAAGATGTAATTTAATTTACTTAACAATCTGTAAAATACTTAGCTAAATCATTTTAACGTTTCACTAAAAATAAAAATTTTCTTCTAAAGTTTAAAAGATTCATTGCAAATATTATTTCTAGACCTTTATATGGTAGCAGACATATACTATCATTTGATTAATTATTAGTGTATACAGAACAGTTAAATATGACCATATCATTTTGCTGCAATAATAATTTAATGGGACTGTTTATATGCTGATTAGTAAAACATAAATCATTTGCTCTATTTACAAGGTTTTATTTTACTTTTAATAGACAAAACCCATAAACTGTTATATCTAGATTTTCAAGAAAGTGAAGGGGTTAAAAGAATTTATATAGATACATACAAGTGACTATGCATTTCAAAATCTAACTTACCTTGCATATCAAGAGGTGGCCGTGGACCATATCGAGGATCCATGAAGTATGGTGGGGGCATACCTGGCCAAGCTTGGGGTCCCCAAGGGGGCGGTGGCATTTGTCCTGGCCCTGGTCGAAAGCCATGTGGCATAGGTGGATGTCCACTAGCAGGTGAAGGAGGTTGCTGGCGCGTGGTAGAAACTGCAGTTGATGATGGAGTTGGAGGTGGCATCATCGGCTGGGATTGATCTTGTTGCTGTTTTTGAAAGCGTGGAGGCACATTCCGAGCATAGCCTTTGGAAGAAGCTTGGTAGTCGTTCTGTTGGGGAACATCAGGCCATTTTGCCACTAACAGTTTTGGTCTTCAATATTAAGGTCTGTTTTGCTTTGGGCAGGTTTCACAGTTAAATGATAGAGGTCTTTTAATTTTTTTTTTGTTATTTGTTATTGCCTTCTCCCCCCCCAAAAAAACAAAAACAAAAACAAAAACAAAAAATTTTTTTTAAATATCTGTGAAATAAAACTCATAAATTTTTATGACTGTTGGAAGTGGGGTATTTACAATATAACTATAGGAAGCATAAGTATAACCTATACCATCATAACAAATATTGAATATGATGATTATATTACTTTTTTCATCTGCTAACTATATTAGAATCCTGTAAAGGAGGAGGTAGCCATGTCTGGCCAAGTCTATGTGTTACCGAAAATCCATCAGGGTTTTTGCTACTTGAATCTGTATTAAAGTTGCCTGCTGTTCACAACAGAATTTAATAGTGATTAGATTTGCAGTATTTTCTAAGTAACTTTGTGTAGACAGTAATTCCTAGCTTTTCTTAAAAAATATATAGATGCTTCATAAAGATGCTAAAATAAGAGGATATTTATTTAAAACTTACTTCTTTTTTTATTATTTACTTCTAACACTTGCACTTTTCCCTTTTTTTCTATTCTGATGAGTATTATTTTTACTTTTCTTAAATTTTTTAAATGTGACTTTTCAGAGACGACGTATTCTATCCTTAATTCTAACCCATCTTGATCAGCTCATTCTTTCTCTTTCCGCTCAGAGACAAAGTTCAGCTTTACATTTGTATCATATTTTCTTATTACATTTATATACGTTTAATTCAATGTTAAAGCAGGTTGCCACACAACAGTTTGAGTTTAAACTTATGTCAATGTTGTATTTTTAAAAAAATTACTATAGTATAGTAAAGCACTGAATCTGACAGTTCTCAAGTAACTGTTTTATTTAAGTTATTCAGATTCATAGTTTGTATCTTCCTCTCAAAATGCACAGTTTAGTTAGTTCACATAACTGATTTTCAAATTACACAAATTTAGAATTCTGCTTCTGAAACAGAGTTCAAACCTAAAATGGAATGCTAATATACTAATGACTAAAAAGAAGTTTGTTATAATAAACACACAAACTGTGGAAATAAACTAGAAAGACAAGCAAATTCAAACTTCCAAAGAAATAATTGCAACTACAACAGATGATAAATCTGTACAATCACATTATCAAAAGTCTTGAGGTTTCTCCCCTCTCAACAGGCGACGCCAGGGGGCTAATCAGCGCCATTCATGAACCAAAACACACTTTAAAATCTCTAAATCAGGGGTGGGCAAACTTCTGAGACCGTGGGCCAGATAAAACTGTTGGAACAGTTCGCGGGCTGGATGGACAACCAAATATCACAAGTCCAGAATATAAAATGATTAAAAAAAGTAAAAATAACTCAGTTTCAATGAAAGGTTAATGAGATGGATGGTGCTGCTTATAATGAATCAGTGGTTCAATGTCTGGCTTAACTGATGAGGTTGACAAGCAAAGAATGTCATTTAGATGACAGTCAGAGAGTTGAGAGCAAAGGCAATTCTTTGTATATTTCATCTTTGAGAACAGTTGTTCGCAACAAAATGTGCTTCCGAATATAGTTACAATGTGCTTAGCATTTAACAAAATGTGGAAACTTGTTGCCTAATGGAAGGATGACAGCACGAAAAAAACAAAGAGGAGAAGTGCGGAACTTTGCTTTTAACTCATTGCTGCATTGCATATCTACCAACTCCATCTGTAAGGAAGCTGGAGCGTCATCCACTGTGATTTCAAAAGGGGCAGTGAACAACTTGAAATCTGCAGAGAGTAGTCTGATATCTCCAAGCGTGAGGCAAATTTTTCCTTCAGTGAGGTAATAACTGCACCACAAGTCTCCTAGTCAACATCTGCTATGGAGCAAGACATGGAAAATGCTGAAACTGACCATTAGACAACTGGAATTCCCACAAACATAGTTTCACTTCAAATGCTGTGATGTGTGAATACATTTTAGGAACAAGAACATCCTTATCATGCAAATTGACATCGAGGGTGTTGAGGTGTGTTGTGATATCCGCGAGAAAGGCCAGACGAGCAAGCTATTTTAGGTCAGTGAATATATCAGCATAGGGAAGGTTCTTTTCATGAAGAAAGGTGAAAATTTCTTGTTGCAGGTCCTACATACGAGAAATCATGGCTCCACAACTTAGCCAGAAGTAGAGCAGGTCACCATAGTGAGCATTCACTTCATCCATAAGTGCCTGAAATTGACGATGTTTGAGGTTTTGGGAAAGTATGGAATTTGCAACCTTCATCACAACTGACATGACCTCAATGAGGTTTGCAGACTTAGCACATAAGGATTCTTGGTGAATGATGCAGTGCAATTTAAGGATAGTCTGATTGTGTCCAAGCCTAACAGTGGTGAACGAGCAAAGAAGCTGTGCCCTTATTCTCTCCAATCATTGCAGGTGCACCATCAGTCGTTACACATACAAGACAAGACAGATCAAGGGAGTGATGTTCCACAAACTGAAGTAAGGCATTTCTTGATGTCTTGCCCAGTGGTGGTGCCATGTAGCGGAACAATCTGTATGAACTCTTCATGCACTTTGAGGTCAGCAGTAATAACTTGTATGAAATAACTAGTTGTACTGGTCTTTCATGTCAGTCCTCTCATCAAGAGCAAGAGAGTAGGCAACAAAGGTTGAGCAATCACTCTTCACCTAGTCTTGCACATTGTCTGACATCTCCTCAATGCAACGATTAATAGTACAGGATGACAGACTCATATTCTCCAAGACCGAATGTTGCTCTGGCAGAGAGAAGTCACCACAGTCATGAGACATTCCTTGATAAAGTCTCCATCAGAAAATGGCTTCATTTTTTTGAGCAAGGAGTGGTGAAACTTCATAACTGGCACTTTATGCACAGATATTTGTTTATGAAACATCAAGCTGCTTTTCTCGATATTGCCTGTGAGTTTAGCAATAGTATTCTTTTTCTCAGTGGCAGACATTAAAGCGAATTTCAAAGTTTGGTGTACTGTTTCCCAGTGGCGGCACACATTAAACTCTTTGAAGACAGCAACAGTTTTCAAACAGATCAGACACTGAGCTTGTCCAAATCGTTCTATGAAAAAGTACTTCTCCGTCCACTCAGAGTGAAATGTCCGACTTTCCATATCCACTTTAAATTTCTTTGGATGCAGGGTTGCAGACATGATTGGGGGAAGATGGGAGGGAATAATAGCAAAGAAATAGCAGAAATGCAACAACCAGTTCAGTTGTGATGGCAAAAAACTGTGTTTCAAATTTGCACGAACCTCTGTGCACCACCCGCCTCTTTCCCCATGCCCATGGTGATGGTCAAGTCACGACTTAGGCAGAGTACAGATGTTGACATACATCTACAATTGTACATCTATCTTAGGCCTGGGAGAGTTCAAAAGTCAACGAACTATAAAGAGGTGCTAGTGCAATATACAGAGCTGCAGGCGTAAATTGTACGAGCACGCATGATTCTGTGTGAGTAATTCAAATTGTTAAAATTACATGTAGTCTTTAGACTAGTTTAGCCTTGGCTGTTTGACAGCATATAACAATGCCCATTTGTTTTAGTAACTTGTCTTCAGGACCAGATGGCAATGTTATCCGTGAATAGCTTGGTGGGCCAAACAAAAATGCTTTGCAGGCCAGAGTTTTCCCGCCCCTGCTCTAAATGGTCAAAATCAAGTTGCAAAAGTCATATGAAAGAAAACCATCTCACAACCAGAGGTAACAAAAAACATAAGCAAAAGAAACATCATCAACTATCAAAGCAGAGTAATAAAGAACAAATGACAGCAAAACCATGACACCAATATCTGAAATGGGAATATTTTAACCTTTTGTGGATGTGATATAACATATCTGTAATGCTGCCTACTCTACTCAACACGAGAAATGCCCTAAGAAAATCAAGGACAACTCAACAAAAACAAGAGCAGAGCCAGCAAGATGGCAATTTACCTCCCAGGTAATGCCAGCAACAAACAGCAGCAACAGTTTTCAACACCTTTTCAACTTTAATATCAACAATCTCTAGACCATTTATTTCATCGTCATATGAATTCTTCTGACAGTAACACACATTGAATAGGTTGCGAAATCTGCAAAAGCTGAAAGCAGACATCATCCCAAATAAGCAAGCAGAACCAAACCTATGCTGGTAGAGTTTACTTTGGAATCATGCTTATGAGATTAAATTCTAAGTGAAATAAATAATTTATTCTCCGTAAGTGATCAGAAAAATAGCAATGGAAATTAAAACATATCAATGTATCACAAAACAAACCGTTAAATGGAGGTTTTATTATTGAAGTTGCTATGTGCTTTACGCTTCACACTTAATTTTTCAAACTTTTAAAAACAGGAAATGAGGCTATTCACATTGTACAGATAACATAATGAAGCAACCACATTAAATATATATTACTAGGCAGGTCTTATCTATAAATATTTCAACTTTCAATTTTCTATTAGTGATATTTTCAAGATTTGTTTTTAAAAGCGACTTATTTAGAACATTAACCCGTTCGCCGGCAGCCATGTTTTGACGCTTACCGATAACTGAATGGGTCAGTGTGCTAAAAAATTTAAAGCGACTGTAATTATCAATGGATTTTAAAAATTTAAATTACTACCTATTATAGACATACTAAGGAATCTTAAAAGTATTTTTTAAATTTTTTTCGAATTCAAAAACAAAGAAATAATACAAAGATTTCTTATCTTTTTGTTGAACTTGGGAACATTTTCACCGTTTTTTTTTTTTTACTAGTCTACTAAATAATTAAAAGCAAGCATAATTCGTACAATTCTAAAATGATTTTCAAAATAAATATTATGGGGGACATTTTAAAAATATTTATTTAATTTTTTAACGTTTGCTTATTATTATTTTAAATTCAAAAATAAATAAATAAATAAAAAGTTTTCTTACCTTTTTCTTGTGTTGACCTTCGTCAATTTGTTAGATGTTTCCTTGAATAAAATCCGAAAGAAAACGATTTTTGTTGATTGCCATTTGAATATATGGTATAAATAATAATTTATCTTGTGTAAATTAATATTATTCCTGGGGAAATTGGTTGATTTTGAACAAAACGAAAGAGTCATATGAAAACCACGAGGGTTCGGTTTGAGACTGATCGGTTTTTTTTTTTTATTATCAAATGGTCACATCCAAAAATTCAGTAGGCCTGTCGAATTTCATCTACAATATATTAAATTAATTTACACAATAAAGTTCTTTAGGTAGGATCAGGCAATCAACTAAAAATCGTGTTTGAAACGTGCAATGTATAATTCCAAACCGGTTCAAAATGGCGGCTCAGCTTCTTTACAAGCGAGGGGTGACTCGGGATTTCTGAACTTTGTAATGGAAAATACCTTTCTAAAATTAGTTAGCCAATGATAAAATTAGAGCAGATTGGCTGCTGAACACAAACATATCTTTCTCCTTGACCTTGATTGGTATTTTTTTTAAAGTGGTCATCGATAAAAATAGTATCATAACGACGTCATAACGACGTCCACGAGGGTTCGGTTTGAGAGCGATCGGTTTTTATTTTTTATTATCAAATGGTCACATCCAAAAATTCAGTAGGCCTGTCGAATTTCATCTACAATATATTAAATTTATTTACACAATTAAGTTCGTTAGGTAGGATCAAGCAAACAACTGAAAATGGTCCTTGAAACGAGCCATGTGTAGTACAAACTTCGGTTCAAAATGGCGGCTTAGCTTCGATAAACGTTAGGTGTCTGGGGATTTCCGAACTTTGTAATGGAAAAAACCTTTCTAAAAATAGTTAACCAATGATAAAATTAGAGCAGATTGGCTGCTGAACCCAAACATATCGTCTGCTTGACTTGATTGTTATTTTTTTTAAGTGGCTATCGATTTAAAAAAGTGTGCGCATGCGTTAACCGAATCCGGGAGCGGGCCGGCGAACGGGTTAATCTCCTAATTATTCGGGGAGAGGGAGGGGAATCATCAAATACTATGAAACGTGCCTTTTCAAAACTATTCTTCACATTTTCATTTTATTTTAAAGGAAACCACTGTTGCATGCAGTTTAAGATTCACAGATAAATTGAAAATGATAGGAGACAATATGGACAAAACCACCCAAGTTTCATCACAAAGCTATGCTCACAAACGTGCACGTTAAACATAAAATGGCATGCAACACTGTAAGAATAATAAAACCAAGTGAAACATAAATCTTACATGAAAAATTATGATGTAAATTCAATAAATAAAATTTTTTAAAGTAGTTTTTATATCATGTTCAAATTTATTTCTATGATGAACACATTACATTTTCAACATATTTACTCGAAAAAAAAAATTATAAAAAAACCCAGCAGGTGTCACTTAATATAACTGTTTATTAGAATGTATTACATACATACTTCTCTCCCCCATAATTTTTGAGAAATGGATGAACATCTCACTAATTTTATAATTAAAAAAAAATGATTAGTATAAAGTGCATTGTGAAAACAGAAATATGTTTAGCAAATTATTGTTTCCTCTATTCTTGTCTTTCTGCTTTTGTCACTGAAGTCTTCAATTCACATAGAATGCACTGTAAGAGATCCTATAAATGCATTCTGAAATCATTTTGATTTTTCTATAAAGAAATGAGTAAACTAACTTACCCAGTAACAAATTAAATTTTAAAATATTCATCAAACAAAAATGTATGCTATAAACGTTCCAAAATTTGCAATCCACAATTGTTGCCACAGACATCCAAAGAATCACAATTCAATTTTAAAAAATAAAAACACCAACTATAATCCAGGTCTCTCACTGTTACATATTTTAAAACATATGCTTCTGAATTTAAGAAAATACCTCAATTAAAACAACAACAATTTTTGAATTAACATGAAAGTTTATTTGGTGAAACTACTTTTAACAACTATATAAATAAATTGGTGACTGGTGAAAATACACAAGAAAAATATTTCTGGTCAATTTTATGTCAATTTTTTGCATTCTTGCTTATAACTATCATTACTGTCAGCCTATGTCAAAATTTGCAAAAATTTGAATGATTAAAAAAATATTATCCCACTATATTTAAAGGCTAAATACAGCACAAAAAATCAATTGTTTTCCGCATTTAATTTTTTTCTCCAGTTTTGAGATTTTTACACTTTTGAATACTTGGATATCTTCTTTTGCAGAATTTATATGTTTCTTATTAAAAATTGTGTTTTTTTGTTCAAATAAAGTTGTTTATCCAACCTACCTGTATTCAAAAAAGCACTTTCTTTTGCATAGTACTGCCGATAATAGTCCTCTTTGTATTACAATACTCATCATTTTTTAAAACTAAATAATAGAGACTTATATATAAAATTAAAATGTATTATCTCTCCTATTCAAAAAAAGCGTTTGCTACATGTTTATTTAAAAATATCATACGAATGTGGTTTGAGAAACCTTGACCCACTACCAGTACTTGGATGATAAAAGTCATGTAGTACAAAAGTGAAAACTGCTCTTTGAATGGTTAAAACAGCATTTTCTATGGATTTCATGTCAAATCAGGGCATTTTCACACTGGCCGCCAATGATTTATGCATGCCCTCATGTCGGTACCAATTAGACAGAATTAGTCTCTCTTAGCAATTAACAGTTGCTCGAGAAACAAAAATTGTCAATGGCTGTGAAGGCTTGAGAGGCAAGGGGAAAAGCAGAAAGCAATGCAGGACATTCGTAGAAGTCCTAGCAGTACCATGTTGCCTGCTGGCAGACAACATAACTGAATTTACATGCTGAGACACACCCCCACACCCACACACCCATTTACTTAAAACAAGCTTTATAGCAGTAGACAGTGTACAAACTCCAAACTTTTATATCTCTTCAGCCACCTCCTACCCATCGCCTTCTTGAGGAACAAAGGATGTTTATTTCGTTCTTAGCTCTACCATACTCGTTCTTGCAGCACACAGTTCAAATTTCCATTATGTCCAACAGATCACTTTCCACCCGGCTGCTTCGATAAGAAAACAAACTTTGATTCCTGCTGGTGAAGTAGAACAGCCCGAAGTAGAACTATCCCCATCCATCTACTTTTAGGAGTGCAGTGCCGGATATTTCTAGTATATTCCTAGCGCTACCATGCTGATTACTGCTCCTGGTAATTTGCATGATTCCTCTACCCTCTTTTACCCCACCCCACCCCCGACTACTTCCAGGCAGAAACTAACTTTGCTTCAGCTGAAGTTAAAAGCCATCGACACTGCTATAGAGAAAAATATCAGGTGCATCAATGAGTTAGATAATTTGAATGCATTGTTTTCGTTGGTTGTTTGCTCTGAATGCAAAAATGTTGTTAAGTTGGGGAATGTGTGAATATCGGCTATTTTGTTCATATGCAAAAGCATGTTGTGATGAATGCACATTCAGAAAGAGTCAGATATGTTTTAGGCATGGGGACAGTAACAATTCTAGTGTTGGGTTTGATGTAAATAATGCAATACTCATGTTTTTAATGTGTTGGGGATGGGGCATGCAGAATTGAGAAAATTTTCTTCTTTCAAAGAAAGTTGCATTAGCAAACATTGCAGTTGCTGAAACTATTTTATGAAGATAGTATACAGTTGTGTAACGTGTGTAGAAAGGGCAAGTGGACCCTTACCTAAATATGAACCACATGATTGTGGAAACATATGCTGGCAACATCTGCTATATCTGAAACTCTGCTCTCATTTCTGTGATAATATCCATGAACTTGATTGTCTATTTAAGTTTTCTGACTGTTTATGTCTATGTTAAGGTAAACTGAACAATTGTCCCACATTAATTGAACATTGCTGTGAAGTGATGTAAATGTCAATGCTCTTTGATTATATTCACATATTGTATATTTGATTGTTGATTAAATAAATGTATTGACTTTTTGATCACATATTGTTAACCATATGTTGGAAAGACAGTGAGTGGATGGGGATCACTAAATGATTTGTCTAATCCTTTAGTAAGAAGTTTTCCACATACAGAAATATTGTGTGTGTCACTTGGTGAGATAGTTCCTGCGAAATTATTCTTGCAAGCAAAGGTAACAAGTGCATGACCGCTCATCCCGACACTTTGTCACCTGCACTCTCCCCCCACCCCAAGAACCACTGACACGCTTAGCAGTGGAATGCAGTCTGACAGTTAATTAGGTTACATTTCTACCTCCCCTCAAAAGTATATAACTTGAGGCTTGGTTCTACAAAGCAGAGCAAAGCCACACTATTCTCCCGGGACAAAGAAAGGGCCAAAACTTTGCTGACCCGGTCATCTCATGAAGTTACATGCATTTTAGAGCATAACACTGCCGATTGAGGCGAGTCTGAATTGTCTAATTATATTTGTAAAACTTGTTATTATATCTATTTGTTATTATACAGTAAGTAGGGATTGGTTAAGAATATATGTGTATAGAAGGTCAGAGTACATCACTAACCGTGATGCCTGAACACTTATCTATTCTATTACAACTTGCCATCAGAAAAATCAGCCACAAAAGTTGCTATGAATAACACTCAAAATCCCACCAAAAAAAAAGGGCTGCTGACTTTCCTTTATTTCTACTTTGTTCTGTAACTTGACAATTGATTGTACCTCAAGTGTGAGTGAGATTGTGTATGTTGCCACATAGTTTGGGCATTCTAAACCATAAGTAAACAGACTTATGAAAATGACCCACACACCACATCACAGTGTGACGATATATGTTTCATATGCAGACCAAATTTACTGTTAACTTTACAACAAAGAAATTTATAAAGTATTTTCAAATGATCATATTTTCTATCTTTTAATATTAATTATGCTACAATCAAATTAAAGCGACAAAATCACAATAAGTGACACCTACTGTGTTTACAATTATACAACAAAAAAATTATAGCTCAACAGACCTGCCTACCCCCCACCTTAGGAAACCAGAAGATCACTGGTCCAAAACCAGAAGATTTTGAATGGAAACCAGAAGATTTTATGCGGAGTCTGGCTTTTTAATAGAAATACCAATAATATAAAATAAATGCAAAATAAAAAAAATAATGTTAATATTTGTAAATAAACTTACCAATAATGTAATGATTAATGCAAAGCACAACAATTTGTCTACATTTTGTCTAGTCTCCATTCCACTGTTTATTTTAGATGATTTTTGTCAAGCACACCAAGTGTTAGGCAGTTTTATTTAGATATTTCTTTAGACTTCATTTGAAGAAGGATCTTCACATTTCAGAATAATGGGCCATTGAAGTACCGCATCATGATTTTCACTTTTACAGAAATTCATTAAATATTTCATAAATGGATTTTTTTTAAAAATATATATTTAACTTTTTATTATCTAATGTACAAGCCACAAAAAGGAACATGTGCCTATTGAAAAATTTTAAGAAAAAAGTTATGATTTTTTTTTTATTGTACCCATCTAAAATATATATTTTGGGAGAACATGTAGAATTTAAAAAAATAAAATTTACTTAAACCTAAAGCATATAGGCTTTCATCCATGCACAACCTTTTAATTTTATGTATGAGAAACTAGTAAACCAAATTTCAGGGACATGGAATAATTACAACTATTCAAAAGGGGTCTTAGCATTTAGTTCAACAGAGGAAAAAAGTCATTTTGAGAAAAACACATTTAAAGTAAAATAAAGACTACAGAACTTTAAAAGTGTTCAAGTGGTTTATTTTTTTAAAATAAATATACCCTATCCATACTACATTGGACTGCTCTTAGTCATTTAGCTCTCTCAGAATTAAATATACTAATACTATATATTACTATCCTTTACATCCTCAGTGTACAGTCTTTTTATTTTCTACTACTACATAGAACCAGAATATTGCAAAGAAATTTTTTTTAAAATATATTTATCAATCCACATTAATAAAATTTGGAATATATGTTGTCTTTGTTATGAGAAAGCAATACCAGTTATTAGTTTTAGAATATCTGGTTCAGATTTTAATTTATAAATGATTTAAATATATAAAACACCTGCATTTTTCTAAATTTACATGTCCATTAGACTAGAGAAAAAACAGTGAAAGTCTTCCAGTAACATTTAAAATGTTATTAAAAAGACATTATTCTTCAATAAGCGTGCTTTGTTAATTAAGAATTGGATATGATTAATATTATTATTTTTAATGTTTTATGCATTTCTTTTGTCTTCAATGTACGTGTATTTATTATCACGCCTTCTAAAATTCTATTATAATAATGTGTGTACTGCGTAATCACAAAATATCAACGGCTGATTTACAAATACATGTATATATATAGGCCTATATATATTTCTAATTTTTTATTATTTTTTTAGCAGAAATGATTAAAATAAAAAATTCGACTAAATCAAAATGTTCACAATTCCGTAAATTACTTTCAAACAAATTTGACTCAGGATCATTTCTTTATCGCCAATGATCTTTTGTTTTAAAACTTGTGTCACTTTTTTTAAAAAAATAAATTTTGAAGCCTTACATATTATATAAGAATAATTACAACGGATTCTAGAAAAATGATTATTTGAACTTCAATGCGGTTTCAAACATAGGCCTACCGTTATTGAAAACGCCAATCTTTTTCCTAGCATTGCAATATAATTCGTCAAAGTAGCTCGTTTTGGACGGATAATTTCTGAAGAAAATTGCATAGACTGTCTTACATGTAAGTTGAATGTTTATTAAAGTAAATATTTCGTAATTGTCACGCATATACTATCGCTACGTGGCCGCCATTTTGAAAAAGCGAACTTCGTCTATCGGTCGAACGGGCAGTAAAAACGTTATGAACCGAATTTGCTTATCCCGCTAAGCTCTGACTTCTCAACATAAAAAATATTTAAAGAAAATGTTTATTTCACGAGCGAAATTCTGTTTTGTCAACTAAAATTAATAACGGCCGACGAATAAGATTCCGGAAGTGTTAGAAAAGGACTCGTATGCTGAAGAGCTCATAGCAGACGACAGAGAAGCAGTTAGAGTTACGCCGCCGTTAGCTCTATTGAACGCACGGTAAGTTTTTCGTCCTGTCATAATCGATCGTGAAAAAAAAATTGAAAATGAAAATGAAAGCGGAAGATTTCTTTTGGAAGCGGAAGAGCGGGAGATTCGAGGTAAAAGCGGGAGATTCTTCCGCTAAAAGCGGAAGGTAGGCAGGTATGGCTCAAATCTTCAAAATGAATTTTAAACAGGCATCATATGGAGATTATTAATCAAACGCTGCAGGAAGTGTTCTTAAAAAAAATTATTATTAAAAGGACACAATAAATTATTTACAGTACAAAATCAATAACATGCTCAAGTCTTTTATAAATGTTAATACAGCTTATGATTTCTGTGCCTACCACTAATGCACCATACATAATACTTGTTATGTATTTTGCAACTACATAAATCACTTGGTAAATTGCATAAATATTTTAATATCAAAGATAAACTATCTAACAAATACTTTATACCTTTTACTGATAGTATTCACCATAATAAATAAGTTAGTAAGCATATTACAGAAAAATCAAATTTTAATACCACATACCTGCCAACTTTTCAAAATCTAAATGCAGATTATTTTCGTGAATTTTTATCATATCACAATTTGTATATTTTTAAAATCTCACTTATCTATTCATTTATTAATTTAAAAAATCAAACAAGGAACAATGATGTAAAAATGTACTGATACAATGCATTGAAAAACATTCTATAAAAATAAAATATTTTTTAAAAAGAAAAGGAACGGCCCAATAAAAAGAATGTAAAAACTAATATGCAAAAACAAATTTCTAACTTTAACTACAGTACAATTTGTACTTTGTTTTTCTTGGCACAAATTAGTTGAACTATTTATGTATATTTATGACAATATGAATCAAAAGAATAATAACAAAACTGTAATATATATAAAAGTAATCTGTTTTTCTTCCTGGTTGCAACACTTTTTCATTCAGGTTTGCTTGCTTTGAGAGCTCAGGGTTTGTATGCATCACACATTCCATTCTTAACTTATGCAATAAGATTTAATACTTGTTATTTATCACATTTCCTTCGAAAGCAGATTTCTTTCTTGAATTACTTCCATGCAAAGGAGAAGACTGACACATTATAAAAAAATGCAATAAATTAAATTAGATTTTCAATCATAATATTTTAGATCTTTTATGGGAGAAATGTTGAGAAGATTCCTGCAAAGATTTGGAGGGGCTGGCAGATATTATGGCAAAGCTAAATGCTTCACACAGGTAAGCATATATTTAGTAATTTAAAAATTAAAAATAAACACAAGACAAAAATACCTGTACAGGTTTCTGTGACTCTCGATAGCGACCATCTCGACTGTCCTTATCACTGCTCTCACTTGGGGTACGGCTTGAGCGTTCCTCTAAATCACCATCTTTACCATCCTAATAACAATTAAAATAGACCCAGACACTTTCAAACCAAATTAGATTATACAGAAGTTATTAACATCTTAACATTAACATTTTTACATTTAAGTTTTAGCTCATTCAAAACTGTAGAAATTAAAACTGTAGAAATATAACATTTTTTAATAAGAGTGGTGTATGCATGATTTAATACTTTTATTTTTGTGGGAATTTAAAAAGAGTCAGTTGTCTAAGTTAGTATGGTGCTGATCAATATTTCATCAAACAAAAAGAATCAACTAGCTTATCTGTCTACATGCTATGCTATAGTTCATTAATGTCAGACGTTAGCATGCCTTGTCATATGCTGGTTCGTTGGCACGCACACATTTTCTTAGTTCTTTTAAGTGACCAATCACTGTGAAGCTAAAGTGTTTGGTTTACCATGCAATCAGTATCAATTCTACCACTGGATAGTTGTAATTAGACCAACCCGTTCGCCGTCTTTGGTACGTAATCGTTACCCTCTAATAAAATATGTACAAACGTCAAAGGTATTCCTGTAGGACCATGCGCATGCATCTTCAGTTCGACAAATGATATGTAATTAAAGTAACCAATCCGAGGGAAGAAAGTATGTGCGTTCGCATCAGCATCCAATTTTGTTCTAAATTTTATCATTGGATACTTTAATGAGAATGCTCATGTGACTGAATTCCCGCTTTTGGTAGCGTCACCCTACTTTTCTTTGTTCAAAGTTGGCAGCCATATGTCCAGTTCAGTATTTTTTGTACACATAAAAACTATTTCTATAAGAATTTTTTTTACACATCAATAAAATAAGTCCCAAAAACTGATACATTTCAGTCACCTCTGTATCATGCCACTGTTTGATAGAGACAAAGTTAGAAAGATTTGCATGCGATCGATAGTAGATCTGCGACATAAGTATTCACGAACTCGACAATTTTTTGCACAAAATTCACTGGTAAAAATGCTTTCAAAATATCGACTTTTCCAGTATTTTCTGCAAATGGCATTTATATTTCACTATTTCCTGCAAAAGCATGTGGCTTTTCCATGCACGTAGCAGACGCCGCCTCCAGCTTTGACACGACCGGTTTTCAGTTTTCGTAGTGCTGGCCTCGAGGTCAACTGCATCTAAAATTTCAATAGGGGCTGGTTGAACATTTTTATTTTCTGATAAGAAATCAGATTCTTCTAAAATGAATCAAATTCTGACCCGACTGTGGCTTCAAACTGTGAGTTTGAAAACAACAAAACTTGCCATGGAGATCAACACAAAATGTCTGCGCGTCTTCACAAAGACAGTGGGTTGTATTGAAAAAGCCGCCAATTCAAGCTCATTAGCATACTGATTATAAGTATCCAATCATAAAATTTATAACAGATTGGGTTCGGAAGCCAAACATATCTTTCAATTTTTCTGATTGGTTATTTTTAATGAATGGATTAATGAATGAACGAACTACGCGCACGTATCCGTAAGCCTCTGACACACCATGGAACGCAGTCAAAGGCTCAGTCACTTCCGGTTGTGACATAACTTGACACCAAGACTGCGAACGGGTTAAAGGAGCAAACAAAAACTATCTTAATATATTTAGATATAGTTTGCTGTCATTTTGATATGTGAATCAATTCTGTATAATGTATAGTTTCAGAGGTATGCTTGTTTAAGTTTCCGGTATTAAACTTCATTGATTTGGGGGTGGGGGTGGTGTGTGTGTGTGTGTGTGTGTGTGTGTGTGCATGTGTGTGTGTGTGTGCGTGTGTTAAAATTTGTTGAAATGGTACTTTTCAGCCTCCAATAATTTCCACATTTTCTTTGCAATGCCTATGAGCAAAAATAAGCACTAACAATATGGTAAATGATTTAATAATATGCAGTTTGGATTTAGTTCACCAGTTAGCATTTGCTAAGATGCCATGAATGTTCCTGTTGCGTTTTGCGAACAATTTTATGAAACAAAAACGTTTTCCTTTGTAATAAACTAAAGACAATTTTGCATTGTTTTTGTTATCTTGTTATCTGTGACTTTGTTTATTAGAACTGTTTGACTGTTTATCAGTGTGGTTTATATTTTACTTGTAATGTTCTTGGCAAATCACACATTCATTATGTCTTTAAAAAAAAAAAGAAGAAAAAAGTTGACCATAAATGATGACATTAAATTAATATCTCAAAAAAGTATTAAAGCTATCATAATTTTTTGTACAATATGAACTAGAAAAAAAAATGAGTGAGACTAATTACTACTACATATGGTTGATTCCTTAATACATGGCAGTATATTTCTTTTAAACATATTATGTAGAAATCTGTGAATAATTTCTGCATCATTTGAGCCAGTTAAAATGAGAATATAAACAAAAACAAAATTAAAATATAATGCTGTACAAAATTATTGTTATCTCTGAACAAAGTTCAATTACAGTATGATTTGTGAGAAGAAGCTCCATTCATAACTAGAATATATCATTTTAAATGAGTAATATCCAAACTTCTCAGTACTCCAGGTCCTGATATAGCTAATCTTGGGATTTTGAAGTTGCCTGCAGTCATGCTCTGCTTTGGAAAGGTTAGGAGATTACTGTATAATTTTTATTTTATAAAGAAATAATAAATTTTTTTTTTTTAACTTTAGATTTAAATAAATAAAAGAGCATAAAATAATTATTAGTGACCTTTTCATCTCCACTTCGTCTTTTAATACGTTCATCTAACTGTCTTAGTTTCTCTGCTGCACCAGCCTTTCTTTCCAACTCCATTCTTTTCTCTTCGTCTTCACGTCGTTGACGAGCACGCTCCACAGCATTTGCTACTTCTTCATTTGCAGCACGACGGCGTTGTCGCCATATTTCATCCTCATCCTCTGGTGCTGAATTAGGAGGACCAGATGCTGACCTATTTACTGGAGGAGGGGGTGGTGGGCCGTAAGGTCTCTGCAACTTTAAGGAGTAAATTAAAACATGAAGAAAGTTCTCAATACTCCAAAAAATATTTTTCAAAAGTCTGAATAAGATTCCTGCATAGTCTCAAAACTACCACTTTGGAGAAAAAGTGTTCTAGTTTAAATAAAATATTTATTAATATACATACTGTACCAGCAGTCGAAATAATAAAGCAATATAAATGAAATAAAAAGTCTATTTTCTGAAAGAACTATTAAGTACCCCTCCCCTTCAAATATATATATATTTCAATATACAATTTCACATTTTAGTTGCAACACCAATGTGAAATTTATTTTAAAAGGAGGTAATAAAATCATTTTCAAACCATTAGAAAATGCTTATTAATTGCTTGATTGTCTTCCAATATCATATTTCATACATCTAAATATAGATACAGCATATTTCCAAATTGGAAGCTTGTATTCTTTTATTAATTTTTAGTCAAAATTACCATAATATTCCATTATTTCATAAAGTCTATTACTATACTGCAATACTTTTATTAAGTACTAGACCAAATGCAATCACAGTTTGAACCAGAATTGTATTACATAATTGCTTTGTGCATCATCTGTTAAAAAGAATCAATTCACACAAACTCCTTCATTTTCAGAGAGAGAATACTGTATAAAAAATATTATGTTTAGATCCAGAACCCCAAAACCTTACTGCATTAAATCAGACAGAAAAAGCACATATTTAATATTGACCAGTTTTCTATTAATACATGTTCATCTCTTAGTGGTTTTTTTTTTTTTAGTTTTTTCTTCATTAAAATATAGTCATTAATTGTTTGCAGTTTTGTATTTTCTTAGCTGGTACAATATATCTGCAAATTATTTTCAAGAAAAGTTAAAGATAATAATAATAATAAATTGTTGAATGAAGAAAATCATTTTTAATACTGCTAAAATTTACATGAATGCTTTATTACTGTAATAGTTTCAATGTTTTAATGATACACACATTTAATATAAAATGGTAACATTCCCCTCCCCCATTAACTGATGATTTACTCTACTGATAGGTCTATTTTGTCAAGTATTTCATTTTAAAATTCAGTATTCAGCAAACACTGAATGGTAACAAAAGTTTTTAGAGAATGGTTCTTATAAAATATATTCATCTGAAATCTAAAATTTGAATTTTTAACACATAAATGACTGCTAGATACATCAATTTAACAAAATAAAAAAAGAGAGAAATAACAAGGCAAAATTTAATTCAAGGTACTTTAATTTAAAGACTTATCCATACATGCCTAAAAATGAATCCTTAGTCATGATTTTTTAAACATTACTGTGTGTCATTGAAAAGGGGAATGGACTTGCCAAGAAAGTTTTTGTTGTTGTTTCTGTTTGCAGAATCACATATGATTCTCCCCATATTAAATTTTCAGCTATCCAATTACCACGAAATTTCATGTTAGTGTCTCATCACACAGATAAGCCTAAAAGCTTTCCAAATGTTAAGATTGAAAGTCTAGCTAACAAAGATATACATGACTAACAAATACACAGTATATTTCTTCACAGCAGCTCATAATTTAAGAGTTAGGTAATAACAGTTATTAATAAATCTAATTTTTAATATGCATATAAAACCAAGGTTCAAGTTGTTGGTAGGTGCGCGCGCACGTGTGTGTGTGTGTGTGCAGTTTCGCTATTGTGATATACTTTTTAAACAATGTATTAATGCAGAGAGTTGTGTCATTTTGTCGAAATGTTGATTTGGGGATATGACTTTTTGAAATGCTTTCTGAATGTGTAAATTGTGAACCACTTTTAAATCTTTGCGTAGGTTCAGCGTGACAATGTTTTTGCTGAGAATATTGATAATTTTTTTTAGCTGTATGCATTGTTTAGGAACTAGCTGGTATTGTGTATGTGTACAAGAGAATGAGAACAAAGTAACATTTTCTTTTTTTAGAAATGCATACTCTGCATGGATGGAGTTGTGTGGTGTGGCGATATCGCCAGCTTGCAGATTTTTTCACGTGATCCTCCGACAACTATGAACTTGAAGCGCAGATGGAATATAGAAAGAAAAAGAACAAAGTCCAGAATTTGAAAGAGAGAGAGTTGAGAATTTACCTTTAAGAACACAGTTCAGAATGGCTTTGAGAAAAGAAAGACAGTTGATATTTGACCTTTGAGACAGTAAACAGTTCAGAATTGGCTTTGAGAAAAGACAGACTGTTGAAAATTTACCTTTGAAGAAACACTGTTCAGAATATGTTGGAGAAACAAATTGTTGAGAATTTACTTGTAAGAAAAGATAGTTCAGTAAGTTAATTCAATATACTGTAGAAAAAAACATCATGGCATTTAATTTGTTTATAAATATGCAAAGTCAGTAAATGATTTGTAATTTAATTAATTATTCATTCTTGCTCAACAGGTATTGACATTTATTAAATAATCTTGCATTTAGAGATAGAAGCAGTTGATAGTGGAAGTTATCGCATTGTCACGTATACTGAATTAATTGTTTTAATCATTATTCATTGCTTAGAAGTTACCCCTGTTTATGATGGATGATCTGCAGTTTCCTTATGAGAGAGTTGTAAGATGATAAATTTTATTCTCACTCATCAGAAGATAAACCTCTCATCTACTGTTGTTTTGAGAGGGGTTGTTTGTGTTTGTTTTCATCCTGTATTGTTTACATTTTCCTTTCATTTAATATGCACTCTCACTGCAAACAAGTCAATAAAACATAACCCTTGCATGCGCAATAAAAAGAGTCAGACATCAATGGCGGTGTGTGTGTATGTGGAATTCTGTGACAGTCATCCTAACAGTTCCTACGTTTGTATTGATCGTACAAAAAAGCAGCCAAGCCTTTGGTTTAACTGGGCTTCGCAAACATTTGCCCTTTTTGTGACACTGTGGAATTTAAATAATAAAAGTAATGCTCAGAAACCTTGTTGCCAGCTGAAATTTTTAGGTGCCAGAGGCATGCACAGAAATTAGCTTGTTAGGGATGAGAAATGAATATCATTAAGTCAAATAATATTTTTTTAAAATAAGGGTTTATTTTATCAGCAGATCCCTTTAATTCAGGAGCCACCAAAATCCAAAATGCACTGGGTATATAAAAGTGCACGTAGTTATCTATTTTCCAATCCTCAAGTGTGCCAGATAATCAGGTTTATTCTGTGTGTGTGGTGTGTGTGCATATATATGTATGTGCATGTGCACATGCAAGTATGTATTAATACATTTTTTTTTTTAACGCATATTGCACATACGCACAAATTCCAAGCTTTACTATCTTTTCTGGTTTTCTGAAAGAAATCTTGTAATAGGTTAAATTTCCATTGCTTTCAATGTCATAACTAATGCATTAATGAGATACAGAAATATGCATGTGACAATGCATTTATCAAAAGTATCCAAGGATGACAGAAATGACATTTTGCATATTTCTAACATTTAGAGTATCTAACTCATTAGGCCTAGCTGTTGCTGAGCTTTGATTAACCTAATGAACTCTGTTGCTGTAAAAAAAGAAAAATATTCAACAGATGATTTACTAATAAAGAAGACTTGATAAAACACTTCATCTTAAAAAATCTCTAAATAAATGCTTTACAATAATTACACAAAAAAGTATTCAAAGTATTAAAAACAAAATGAACCTACATGCACAATATATAATACAAATAATTGTATTCACAAAAAGACATATAAAATAAATGCATTAAAAACATAATAGTAATTGCAAAAATATATACAGAAATCAATATGACTTTACAATGCACAGATAGAACTGACACGGAAGAGAGCTGAGCAAGCAGAGGTTACTGGCCACCTAAATAAACACACAAACACACACACGCATTATATATATACACACACACATACACAAATGATGGACAAAATATGCACAATCAACAGGAAGATATAATTTTTCTTCTTTCTGTAGAAAATTTTTCTTAAACATTCAGTGTTATTTCCCTTCACATCTGGGGTTTTAGTTCCCATTATAGAACAGCAAAGACATCAAGCAGCAATGTCCCAAATCAGCAAAGTTTGTAAAAACAATTTTTCTCTCTCACCACCACCGTCATCCTAAATGTATGGCTATAATGTATTTGCTAAACCTAGCTGACTTTTTGTTTCTATATACATCCTTAAATTATCTTTTGAAAGAGAATCAGCTAAAGATTTCAGCAAATGATCAGAAGCCTCATTTAAATGTAGGTTCTTCTGTTTTGATTTAAAAAAACACATTCACAATGCTAATAAAATGCTGAGCAAAACTGTAAGATTTGTACCTGGCTAGGATGAGGTGGTGGCATTCTGAACTGTGGTCCATAGCCAGGACCTCTGGGTCCCATAAAGTCATAGGGGTTCACAGGCCATCCACGCTGTAGAAGAAATTAAAATGTTTCATGCAGAAAGTTCACAAATTCTAACCATTAATAAACAAATTTGAAAATTATATAATTATTTTATTAAATAGTAAAAACCAAAGTCCAACTTTATCCATAAAGTATGTGCAAAAATCATCTATCTTTGCAGCTTTCATTACATTTTTGTTCATTGTTTATGAATTTGTTTAGAATTCTCCAGTTGCAAACGATCCTAGTATTGTTTTTTTAAAACAGTTATTTGATATCACTTTAAAAATAAATTCCATTTTTTAACACTCAGAAGTCTAAATCTGAGGGATGTTATTATTTGATTAACAATATATCACTGGCTGAGTTTAGTGTCTACATTTTTCTGTCAAGAAGAATGCTATACACCAAACATTGTTGCAAGTTATGATAAAGTTCTTTGATTTATGCACAATAAAAACATTAGGAAATAAATTAAAATGCATGTTTTTATCCTGGCAAAAGACATTTTATCAAACACTTTTAAGCATTAATGGAAGATACTTATGCTGACCGATATAATTTATAATTATGCATTCTTGTGTAAAATTAGTTTCTATATGGGATGCTGAATTACTCATTCTGCCTACAACACTACAAGAAAGGCAAATGATTATGGTATAAAGATCAATAATAATATGCACAGAACACATCATTCAATTGTTAAGAACTTTTGAATATTGTTATGAAAGTAAAAGATACCGATAATTTATCAAGCTGTATACATGCACATTTAATAGTGCTACTCCATTTTATGATTTAGAAACCTAGAAAAACATAAAAGACTATTTTACTTTCAAGTATGTAATGCGTGCAAAATACTCTTTTTATCATCCTGCTATATTTGAAAAAAATTTGAAAAAAATATATGGTAAACTGTAGACTTTGTAAATGTGTGTAAATCACAAAAATAAATTAAAATCAGAAGCAAACTGCAATTACCAAGTTTCCAAGAGCGTCATAGGAATACATATACCAAATTTCAGGAACATTTGAGTAATTAAAATCCATTCTAAAAAGGGGGTCATACTGAACAGGCATTTGGAGAACAAAAAAATTGGAGGAAAATACTCTGAAAATATAAATTTTACTCAACAAAAGAGACTGTCCAATATTCTTTGATTTTTTCTTTATTTAGCATGTTTTATCATTTGTAGAAGCTATAAATCAATATCATATGATAATCAATGAAAACATTTGTCTCTCTTATGGGTATGATTATAATATACAGTTACAAAGGAGTAAGGGAATTCATTAGTACATTAAGTACTTTTGCAATTAATTGTGACCAATAATACAACAATGGCAAAAATAGTGCCTTATCACATTTTAGACACAAAAATATCTAAAGGTCATTAATAATGCAATTTAGTAATAATACAGTAAAATGCAAAAAATAAATAATTCAAACTGTACAGTAAATTGACGCATTCATATGCCTCACATAAGAGACAACCAGCATACTTCTGCTATTAATCCACATCAGGACTGAATTTTTAAAAATTGAAAATTAATGGATCTTATAGGCTTATTTGTATCCATGGGTTTCTGAAGTCGTTATCACTGCACTCTAATTTATTCTGTTTCCATATTATTTCACACCTGAATTTCTTTTAACTATTCTTGTATTATATGTTCAGAAATTAAAGTTTTAATGTTAAAAAAAAAACAACCCCCCCCCCCCCCCAACTTATTATTTCACTTTTTTTCTAAATTAAATTTCTAATTTCATATTTTTCTAATGTCAAATATAACCAGAGTAAAAAGAAAATATTAAATTATAAATATTTTTCCATTACAAATTAAACAAAACTGCTTATCAAGTGCATATACATTACATATTTACAAGCCTTGTAATTAAATGCACCACTTTGTGAAAATAATTTTAAAAGGCACTTTCTTAAATACTGACTTAAGGTCAGTTTTAATACTAGGACTGAATTGTCAAGCTGCACTACATAATTTTATAAATATAGTTCAGTTCCATCAGATTTTGAAACCACATAATGAAGCATAAAGTTAAGTAGTTTTATTAAGGAAAACCTTTATGGTTATGGTTTTTTAATATACCTGCCTGCCTTCCGTTTTTTGCTGAAGAATCTCCCACTCTTCCACTTACAAAACATACTTTCATTTTCATTTTCAATAATTTTCCTATCAGTATAACAGGACGAAAAATTTGCTTGACTCATATACAATCACCCACTCTGTGTTTCCTTGGCCAGCTGCCCCATCGGTCAATGATATGCATGCCAAAGATAAAGAATTAATCATTGGTAGTTTGCTTTTTGGTTGACCAATCATATATGTCAAAGTGTGCCTGGATATTTTATCTCTATACTGGGCGGAGTGCCCAAAACCGCCATAACGTCGTATCGGGCAAAACATTAAAAAAGCGTACGTATCAACCAGTGCTCTTTTCTTATGATATCGTTCAAGAAATCGTGAGAGTTCCGGTGTCTACAGGAAGTATGACATTTGTACAACGATTTCCGTGCCATTTTGAAATGTTTTCTCCTTGCTCTGTTCATTTTTCATAAATTTTTCTATGGTTTTCGCGTTTGGTGTTTCAAATGGATTTCTTAGAATTGTCGATCGATAGTGAGGAGTTTACTGGATTCAATTTATTGGATAATGAGGTAAGAGAAGTTGATTTTGAATCAGACGATAGGATTAGAAGTGACAATAATGTCAGTAGCATGCACATGTAGCATCTATCAAATTTTGGAGGAGAGTGCATCAGATTCTGAGGATATCAAAGAGGAGTAGGGGGAAGGGGTATCTGGAGACGTACACAGTTGGAATAGTAGTACTTTAGCACTGAATATATCGGAATTTATAACAGAAATTAGGCCAAATGTGAATGTAACTAATGATAGTACTCAGCTGGCTTTCTTCTACCAGTTTTTCAAAAAAGAAACATTTGACAAGATAGCGGAGTAAACAAACGAGTGCACACGTCCAAAAATCGTGGAAAAACAAAATAGCGATCCAGGTTGGAAGGAAACTATTGCCACTGAAATTAATGCTTATTTTGGACTTATGATTTTGATAGGAATTCACAACCTGCTGAAAAAAGAGATGTACTGGTCGTCTGACGACAGATTAGTATTCCTGGCATCAAAGTGTGTGTACCTAAGTGTTTGTAGCGGACAATAACTGGACAATATATTTTTTTTGTAAATACAGTCAAGTCCGGATATGTCGAGGGCCTAGGGGTTTGCCAAAAAGTGTCGAGATAACTAAAGATCGAGATTACAGAAAACCAATATGGCGGCAATATATTACAGTACTATAACATGCGCTTGACATTTCTTTATGTACATGATGTGCGTTAATGAATGAGAATGTACATGCACGAGTTTGGTGATTTTTTACACAACAGTGTTGCCGCAATTTGTTTGATGACGCGATCGGCATGCTATAAAAATGTACATACATGTACGTGTTTGCTAACAACAAACGGTTTATGTACACGCGGTAAATATGGTTTCTGTACAAAGTCTAAACTGCTTTGTTGCTTTTTGCCTTTAACATTCTACTTGAAAACAAATGCTTCAATATTACATATAACGTGCTTGAAATTTCTTTATGTACATGATGTGCGTTAATGAATGAGAATATACATGCACATATTTTTGATTATTTAACAGAAAGTTGCCGCGATTTGTTTGATGACGCAATCGGCTTGTGTACATGTACATTGTTTGCTAACAAGAAAAGGCTTAAGTGTACCAACTAACAGCAGAGATTTACCAGAACATGTATACAATAAAAACGTACAAATCTTTCATTATATTCTCCAACATTGCAAACACAAAGATCGTTCACAAAATCACAAAAAATCTGCGGGGTGTACAGTGTACGTGTAGTTCGTTTTTTTTTTTACAAAAAGCTAACCAAGTATCAAAATTAAAGTTGCGAGTCATTTTGTGTGTGTTTGTGTGTGTGTGCGTCTAAGGTGGAGGGCAGGAGGAAGGGGGGTGTCGAAGCCGCCTACTAGGGTTCGGCAACATAAAAGTACATGTACATAAAATCGTACAAGCG
This sequence comes from Sinotaia quadrata, assembly GCA_028829895.1. Taxonomy (NCBI): domain Eukaryota; kingdom Metazoa; phylum Mollusca; class Gastropoda; order Architaenioglossa; family Viviparidae; genus Sinotaia; species Sinotaia quadrata. The sequence continues at coordinate 94,399,089 of CM054180.1, forward strand.
GTTACTTCAAAGGTAACTTTAAGAGGTGTAAGCCAGTTGAAGAGCAACAGTGTGCCTAGTTTGCCCTTTATTGTTAGCGAGATGGCGAAGTGGCATCGGTAACTAACTTTTTCAAAAGTCGACGAATAACTGATTTTAAGTGGTGATTCGGGCCCTCTTTTGTGCTAGAGATACATGTACAGTACATTACAAAGAAAGAAACAAACAAACAAACAGACATTGTATTAGTGTTCGGCAATATAAAAGAATCACCATTACTGATAAGAAAATGTTAACAAAGAGGGAAGTTGGTCCACCGTCCATTCTCGATACATGTATGTACCGTACATGTATTCTCCAACATTGCAAACACAAAGATTGCTCACAAAATCAAAAAAATCTGCAGGGTGTCAAAGTTCGTTTTTACAAAAAGCTAACCAGTATCAAAATTAAATTCGCGAGTCATTTTGTATGTGTGTGTGTGTGTGTGTGTTTCACTCACACACATCAAAAGCCGCAATAGACCTTTCATCTTCATGATGTTCTCGTCTTGATTTGCTTCTTGCCTCCCGGTGCGTCTAAGGTGGAGGGCAGGAGGAAGGGGGTAAAACAGATCGCACATATTAGGCGCACACCCTCAACAGCTCTCGGTCAGTGGGGGGGGGGGGGGGAGGGGGCCGAAGCCGCCTCTGAAAATATCCTACAAGCGGACAAGCGGTTACTTCAAAAGTGGGCTAACATAAGTTCTGAACCAGTTGAAGGGCAACAGTGTGCCTATTTTGCCCGTGGCAAACACCGCGCCCGATTAAGAAAACAATGCCTTTCTTAAGTTTAAGCTGCAGTTTTTAACAAGACATGGTCATTTATTGTTAGTGATTAGTCAGCAGTAGGGTCGAGATAACCAACTTAAGTGGCGATTTTGGCACTCTTTTGTGCCCGAGATACTAGGGTTCGGCAACATAAAAGAATCGACGTAACCGATGAGAAAATGCTAAGACAAAGAGGGAATTTGGCGGTTCCACTTCAAAAATGTCGACTTACTAGGGTTGGCAAGTTAACCGATGCCGAAATAAGTGGACTCGACTGTATATATTTTCATGCATGGATTCAAATTTAACACAGGATACTATACTTCAATTAAGGATATTACTAAAGCTGCTTTCATTTTACATTATATTTCATTGAAATATATGAACTAATACCTAAGATATGATGTTTTTACTAATGTAACCCTAAATCTCACTGAAAACCTGAAAATTCTTGCCTGCACAAAGATAAAAAACGGAAAACACCCGCCGAGTAAAGAGTTAAACTTAGCGTCTTCAAAACATCTATAAACGGCTCTGTCTTTGTAGAATAAGAAAAGATGGTGGACACAAGAGAGCAAAATTGTGGAGTTCAAAAATGAATTAGAGAGGCTTTCAGTAAAAAAATCAAGATGAAGAGAATAAACTGCAAATGAAAATAAAGCGCTATGAACAAAAATACCGACGAGACTATCACAGAAAGTGTAATTATCTGCACCCTAGTGGAAAAGGAGAAACCTTTGTTTTTTGCACAGCTTGCAGACAAGAATTTAAAATTGCACAGGGCAAACTGAATATGTCAATAGACATCTTGAAACCAAATTGCATAAAAGTAACATGACTTCGTTCAAGGGAAAAAGGCAGCTTATAGCGTTTTATAAGCCAAAGGATTCTGAAACAGATGAATTTCAGCTACAAATCACAAGGGCTGAGGCAATTATGTTTAGTTAGCTTTCAGCAATCTACTTATTGCTTGTTCTGACAGGTTTCCTAATGTTTACAAGTGCATGTTTCCGGAGAGCAAAATTGCTGCTTGTGAGTGTCTTTCTTTCTTTTTAGTTTTTATTATTGATTTTGGCATTCTTCTGAAGAGACCTCCAGTCTTTGTTTTATTTTTATGAAGTGAAATTTACAATAAAGGTTATTCATAATTATATTTAATTAGACTACTACTCAGGTTAAGCTTAGTATTCCCTACACCAGCAATCCCCTCTTTGTTTTCTATTTTACATTAAGAGTTAGCATTAGTGGTTATGAATATGGCCCATAATAGAGTAATACCAACCCTTCCAATAACTATAATTATCAATAAAGTGATTTATTAAAGTAATCCCAAAATTGATTTTTTTTTTTAAATGTTCGATTACAAATGGCTGTAGCACATAAATAACTATAGTGACTAAAGCCAGCTTTTCAAACAAATTATAAAATAATTAAAGCTTGTAGTGGATGTGCATGCCTACTAAATATCCAAATTTAGTTACAGACTAAATGTTCCAGACTTGTGATGTACAACTTTGAAAATTTTCGCATCCTGATTTGGGAGGGGAATGAGCCTTACATATTATATCAGAATAATTAGAACAGATTCCAGAAAAAATATTATTTGAACATCTATGCAGTTTCAAACATACCATTATTTCAAGAGGGCAATCTTTTTCCTAGCATTGCAATATAATTCATCAAAGAGCTCGATTCAGACAGATAATTTCTGAAGAATATTGCATACATTGTCTTACATGTAAGCTGGATATTATTTATTAACCCGTTGACCGTCATTGGTGCATAATCCTTACCTTAAAAAAAAACAATGTACAAGCGTCAAAGGTAATCCTGTTTTACCCTGCACGCGCATCTTCAGTCTGACAGATGATATATAATTAAAGTAACCAATCAGAGGGAAGAAATTATGTGGTTTCGCTGCAGCATCCAATTTTGTTCTAAATTTTATTTTTGGATACCGTAATGAGAATGCTCATGTGACTGATTTCCCACCTTTGGTAGTGTCACCATCACTTTCTCTGGTCAAAGTTGGCAGCCATTGTGTGCATTCATTTGGGGATTTTGTGTACGCTACGTTTTTCATTCGCCATTGCAACTTTTCATGCTGATTTTGGAGAATTTGAAGCCACAGCTGGGTCAGAGTATGACCCATTAGATGAGAGTGTTTTTTCATTAGAAGATGAAATTACAGCTCCTACTGAAATTTTTTATGAAGATGAACACGAGGCCAGCACGAAACCAGTCTGTCATGGCGTAGTGTGCATGCGTCTGTGACTAACGCATGGAGAATCCCCCTTTTAAAGAAAGCAATGGAGTACAAATGCCATTTGCAGAAAATGCTACAGTTCTCAATGTTTATCAAGCATTTTTCCCAGAGGTTTTGTGCAAAGAATTGTCAAGTACACTAATATTTATGCCGGTATGTGACCAATCTTTCCTTCGTAGATCCTTCCTTCATAGGTTTGTATCAAACAATGGCGAGATACAGATGTAACTAAACTTTATCAGTTTTGGGGGATTTTTATTTTGATGGAAATAGATAGAAAACCTTTTATTGATCAATACTTTACAACAAATGAAACATTTTATAATATGTCTAATTCATAAAGTCATGTCAGGCCGTAGATTTCGTTTGCTGCTAAGCTGTTTACATTTTTCAGATAATGAGTCTTTGAACCTAGCAAATAATCAGATACTTTGTTGATCATTTCTGACAAGTATTTTCATCAATTTATGTGCCTGGTGAAAATATTTGTGTGCTGAAACTTTGATGCTTTGGAAAGGTCGTTTGTACATAGTACATAAAATTTAAATGTACTAGATTTGGAATCAAATCATAAAAATCTGCAAAAGTACAACAGGGCATGTTTTCAATTTCATTATGTACACGGCGAAAGACACTGAGCATTATAATATTTTAAATTTATTTTCTATTCATTTACATTATTAATATTATATACATCATAAATTTATTTGTATTTTTTTTCTTTTACTCCTGATGAAATTGTACACATCCCAGCACTTATTATTTTTACCTGACAAGTTACCTCTGTATTCATTGTACCATACAGACTAGCAGAGTTACAAAATTTCACTGATATTGATTTTTATAATAACATTTTCTGCATCTGGATTTGTTCTTCACTAAGTTTGACTACATATCTTACCAACCAAATAGAGTCAGCTTTCATTACTTCAGCTGAATATATAATTTCAGTAATTTTACTTTGGAACTTTTCAACTTATTTTCTGCACCTGGATTTGTGCTTCACTAACTTTGACTACAGCTACAATTTTATTGCCAATTCTACATTTTGTACAAGATATAAATCTTCACATCTCCTCTCCTATTTGGAAATTTTGAACTGTGATTTATACTTCACATAAGCTTTCATCAGATAGATCTCGGACAAGGTAGCCATTGAGTACAAGTATGTGGTGTTTGTGTGCTAGACGTTCCATATAAAAACAGTTTCGGGTGAGGCGACACCCTGGATATTTCTCCTAAATATCCTAAACATCGCCAAAACATCCCAACAACACTTGGAGTATAAAACATTCTTCTTGATGGGATATAAAGCCTTCCAGGAATATGACATCGATGCAGAAATTCACAAGTTCAACAAAAAGGTAAGAAAACATTTTATTATTTATTTATTTTCAAATTTTAAATCAATTAAAAATAGGACTTTATTAATTATTTAGTTTGTCTAGATTAATTTTCAATTAACGTTTTGAAAATCGGTGTAAAAATACCGTCGCTGTTATTGTTTTCATAAGGTAACCCATAAAATAATAAAATTAATAAGGCCCACGAATAAGATTTCGGAAGTGTTAAAAAAGGACTGGTATGTTGAAGAGCTCCTACCAAATGACAAACAAGCAGGTTTTTCGTCCTGTCATAACTGATCGTGGGGGGTGGGTGGGGGAGGGGAGAGAGAGATTGAAAATGAAAATGAAAAAGGAAGATTTCTTTTGGAAGCGGAAGATTCAAGGTAAGAGCGGGAGATTTTTTCCGCTAAAAGCGGATGGTAGGCAGGTCTGATACAATTAAATAACTTTTTAAAAAAATTTCTTGACAAGCATACCCCTTCAATGGCACCAGGGGGTGGTGGTCGAGGGCCACCTCTGTAATGTTGGGGTGGCATATTAGGTGGCCATCCCTCTCTGGTCAATGGTGGACCATTATCATCCTTAGATTAATGATAAAATAAACACATACAGCTGACTCAGGCAGTTGGAGGAAGGTTAGCATGAATAATCACAACAAAAATTAAAAACTACAAAGCCACACAGGAAAACATAATATAAGGTACAACTGATAATTTTAATGTTATATAAAACATAAAAGCTGCTGCACACAGCAATGTCTTAATCAAACTGTCTAGAAAAACGTGTATATAATACCTTTTTCTACCCTATCTGCACATGGTAAAATAAGGTCACATAAAACTTCCAAATCAAATATACTTAGCTCCGTCTTCATACCATTTATAGCAATGTCACAATAATGAAAAATGGCTGCTTCCCATGGGTGTTAAAGAATTCAGCGAAAGTGACAGTAACATAGAGGGTATTTTAGCTACAATGGCTGAAACATTAGACAACCAAGGGGAAAAGGCTCTTGTTGGGTCAGAGGATGGATCTCACGCAGTGATTAGTATGGTGCACACGTGCAAACTCTCTCTCTCATTTTTTATTGCTCAAATCCAAATCTGCCTTCACATACTACCACCTTTTTTCACCTTCACAGTTCATCAATTCATTGCCAGTCTTTTCTATGACTGCATTGCACATTCATATAGGTCAATAAACACTAGATTTTTGTACTTATAGTGTCACATGATTTGATGGATGTTTACTAGTGGCTCTGATATTTTGACATCAATAAAATGTCTTAATATAAGTTTCTAAACTGTATGACATGCCATAGGGATTTTTTTTTTTTTACATCATATCTGCCCATAATATTGCAAAGCCTCTTTAAAAAAAATTCAGCTATATTTGTATGTTGGATATTACTTATGTAAAGAGTCTGAACCATACTGTTTATCATTCCTTCATTTGGGACCTTCAAAGTGAGTAATTGTACAGTTTCATTTTTGAGAGTAAATTTTAAAAATTTAATAGTAGAGATGATAGATAAGGGCTTGTAGCAATTCTAGTAACTCCACCAAAGTTGATGGTTGTGATTATTTTTTATGGTGCTAATACAATGTATGATTGAAGGCACTTTGGTAATTTTAACATTAAATTTAATTATAAAAAATCAAATTTAACTATATCTGACCTTAATACTATAATAGAAAATAAATTTACCCAACCAAATAGCATCGATGATTTTTTCTTGCTACTGTATCATATCCATATCAGTGCAGGAACAGATCTCTAAAATGCTTATTCAATACTTACTTTCTCCTTGTCCAATTTATCCTCCTTTCTCTCCAGGTCCCGATCACATTCTTGTGAAGGAGAGGATATCTTTCTGCTGCGGCGAACTCTTTCACCTGAGCTACAAAATGATAATATTTATATATATAAAAAATGATGCAGCTTAAGGCCATAGACGGCATGAGCATATACAATGAAAAGTCAAAAAAGCAACCATATGACATAACATGAAATATCTAGATCTGTCCTGTAAATCCTGTTTAACCAATTTCATTGCTTGTTAGGAACTGCACTGCCAATAACTGGTTAGTAGGTTTATTTAATGTCTTTTCACTTGTGTGATATTAGACGCATTCACACAATCACACATATGCATAAGCATACTTTGATACACCCATATTCATGTACACATATGATTGGAATAAAAATTATAAAACAGACACTGCTCTGATAGTAGGTAGAACTTCAAAATCACTGTCAAAGACATACTTAGCAGCAACATGTCAATGTCATCTGCCTCTGGCCACCTAAAGATATTGTCATTGCCACTGTTAGTACTTGTCATGGTTTCTTTTCTGCAGCATCAACAAGTTGCTTTGAATAAATATCATTACATTATTATTATTATTATAAAATGAAGGAATATCAAATGTGAAGGCCTTGGTGATCAAAAATTTGAAACCCACAGTTATCTTCTAAGATCATAAACTTCTTACATTTTTTAAAATTATGATTAAGTAAATCAAAAAAAGTCAAGTTTTATATAAAAAAAAAACAAACCTTCTTTCTCAAGTGACCAAGCAAAACAAAATCAAAACATCTGTAACATGAGAAGAATGTCTATTGTGGAACTGGAATATGAAGTTTTGATGTGAAATTATACCCAAAGTCTTGAAAACTCAAAATGGGAATTCTTAATACCGTATCTCACTCTCCTGAAGTTGCCAGAAACATACTGAAGGTGAGGGGGAAAATAGTGCTATTTTTTATCACCAATTAGAGAAGACTAACAGTAAACCCCTTTTCTTCTGACCAATCAAATGTGCACCAAAGTTCAAACCAATAAGCCCATTCCAACAAAACAAGCACATTGCAGAAGCAGTTTACATTTATATGTTAATTTATTTAGAATAAGCATAATAAAATTAACTCGAAATATTTGTGGGTTGCCAAATACAACTCCAATGGTAAGCAAATTACTAAGTACAGCAAACAAGAAGCACCACTGCTAGAGACATTTGGAGTCAATCAAAAAATCCACAGGTGGATGAATACGACATAATTATCATAAAGGTCCCTGACTATGTCAACAAATGCATCATCACTGGTCAACTGCTTAGGTCTACACTATGAGAAGTGGCATAGATACATCGAATATATAATTTGTCAAAGTCAATGGAAGACAACTCTGCAAAAACATGTTACATATTGTATAATTATTCCCTTTTTGCTCAATCATTTCACTTTGGTAATAGACATTTGGCATAAAACCATTAAAAACTCTACAGCAAACAAGTTTAAAATTAGCAGAGCAATCACAACTAACCAACATATCTAAGTATACCTGTTACAAAACAGATTTCTAGACAATGCCAATGTCACATCAACTAGATCACCGAAAGAAACTTATTGGCAGAGGGTATGTGAAAATTTGTGAAAATGATGTGCTAGTTTATTTTTCTGTGAGATTTTAATTGTACTGTTATTTAGATCCTTTTGCTGTTATATATAATTTATGTTCCCTGCATCAAAGATATATGTCAAATTGAAGCTAACGACTTGTTCATCTTAAAATTTAAAGCAATTTCAGAAACTGGTAAAATATCAAGTCAAGTTTACACCCAAAAGATTCTTTAAAAAAAACAGACAACCACAAATTTGGCTAGAAATGTCAAAATCGCTAAAATTGAGAACAATTCCAAATAAAACAGACTAGTTGGCAGGTTTATTAACAAAATAAGGGAGAAAACACTTCAAAATTCTGTGTTCCTGGTATTCAAGAGGTTGAGAAAACAACTTTTTGTAAGAAACCAATAGGGGTGCATTTTCATATCGCCAAATGACTACCCTTGGGCTCTGATGCAGCTTAACATATGCTAGTCTAATGAATGTCTTTGGCAACAGAAAAATTATTTCTTTTGGGTAAAATAACTTTATAAAAGTAATGGTCAGAAACGTGAAATTAAGAGATTTTTTCCAAATGGATTCTTATAAACAATAGTTTAACAGTTTTTAAAATTCTCTGAATTTAAGGAAATCCTGCATACTTTTCAATCAAGAATAATAAATATTAAACAACAAAAATATACCTTTATTCATCAAAACATTCAAAGAGAGAACATGGATCTAAATGATTAAAAAGTACTTACCGTCTGTCTCTGTCCTTTGACTCATCTTCATCATCACTAAATACTAGTTTGGCACTGGAACAATTACAAAACAATATATATAATATTTATAATTTTAAATACAAAAATAAACAAAATGTGTCCAAGAAAGCACTTATCTGCAATTTTCAAGAAAGAATACAAAACTAACATAAAAAGAATGTTATTTTTTAACTAATAAACCATATATTACTTTCATTCATATTTATTATGTAGTCCCAAAGTGCCATTTTACAGGGGACAAATGCACTTTCGCACGTAAATTTACTGAACTTTGTTTCACAGCTTTTTCTTCACACTAAACATGAACTAACTATTTTTATGTAAAAATAAAGAGCTAAGTTTTGTCTTTTAAAGTATGTTCTTACTTTTCATCTGAACTTTACTATTATATCCGTAAACTTTACCTTAGGGCAATGTCGAAAATTTCTCATCGGGAGCATCACAGATAAAAAAGTCAAATCTGTGTTTTCGGGTACATTTTTAAAGAATTTTGCAATACCTGCATGGACTTGTAACCTAAATTCTGATCGGTCCATTAAAAAGGAGAGATAACTATCCACACTCAAATTTTTTCAAAATTGTATGTTAGGAATAACACACCAAAAATTTAAGTAAAAAGTTCGAGACAAATTTTTTGGGTCAAATACTTTTCACAAAATCATGAAAAAAATATAATTTTATTCAAAATTTCAACATCTTTCTTAAAACATGACACAATATGGGTTTATTAGCGTCTTTAACCATTACTCCAGACGTCCCCAGGCCATAAGACCAGATAGTGGGAGGAGTCGCCCTTACAAGCTGTCACCAGTCAATTCTCTCACCAATCATTTTCTGCTGCAGCTGGGACTTATAAATATCTCGCCTGATTTATCTTAGTCAACACTAACAATTTTTTCAAAAAAGCTTATTGACATTCAACTCTTGTTGGATACACTGGTAATCTTGAAAAACATGCAGTGCAACAAGATACTGATGAAGCTTCCATTCCCAATTTTCTACAAAAAAGCAGATTTTTGGTTTATCCAAAGGATACTACTTATTGTTTAAGGCATCATGTCACAATGGCTTTCTGTTGAATAAGCCTGATGTCCCATACCTCAACACTGTGTAAACATTCCAAATGGACTGATTTTAATTTATTGAACCTGATCATTTCAAATGTAAAAATAAGTTTGGTTGTCAGCAGCTGGGTTTTAGTCTTATGTGAGGACATCTCCTGTAGACTAACAGCTCAACAAGAAGGTGAATGTACATAAGAGAAAATGAAAAACTATGCAAGGACAGCAAGAAAAAGCCAGAAGCAACTAAGTTTTTTCTTCGGTCCCACTTCTTCACCAAAAAATGTTCACTAATCAATTTAATGTTCAAATTACTTTTCTCAGTGAAATTTTGTCTGCAGTGTTAAGAATGTGCACGTTGTATTTTACTGATTTCTTAGTATATATAATCACATATTTATAACGATGATACAACAGATGATTTACTGCAACTGCACGTGACTGAATCTTCCAAATGATTGAACTTGGAGGTGTAACTTCAAATGCTGCAAGTAAACTGTCCACAACTCTCCACCAGACTGAACAAATTAACCAAAAAACTGAAGAGTGCTTGAGCTGAGCTGAAGCCAATAAAACAGATGACAGATTCTCAGCATCATCAAGAAAGTCCAGAATTTACAGAATTGAGTCTCTAGATAGAACAGCCATTACAAACTTACCTCCTTCATATCACAGTATCAATGATATGAAAAATATGCTCCATATTAGATACTAGAGGTTGACTCTGGGTGCTAAAAGTAAGTATTTAAAATTAAAAAGTAAGTGTCAACAGCTTGTTGATAATTTGTACACATATTTGCAATAAAGTGTGCAAGTGTCTAAGAGTGCACACGTTGAGCATTGGTAGATGCAGATAGAAGCCGAGATGCAATGGAGGTGATTAGGGCAGTTGTTGACTATAGAGCTTTACAGGAAGAATTTCCTATTTATAAATATATTTTCAAAATATGAAGATATGTTTCACTTATAATTTGTTGTAATTAATAATAGTAAACAAACTTTTTTTTTATATCTATGACTTATGCCTATAAAATATCGCACACAGTTTTTAAAGATTTTTTAAATATGAATGTTTGTATTGTACAAGTACTAAAACAAATAAAAAATTACAGATATCTGTTGATCACTTTATTAGGTGAATCTTAAATGTGCTATGTATGGTTTCCAAAATGTGACTATTTATCCTTTTCATTTTCTTGTAAATAAAAATTGTATAGTAAATTGAAAATTGTAAAATTAATTTAAAATTAAAACAATATATATATATATATATATATATATATATATATATATATATATATATATATATATATATTTAGAGTTTGCTGACTGTTCTAATATATGAATCAACTCAGTATGATGTACAGAGAGATAACAATTTGCTTGTTTACATTTTCTCTGTAAAACTTTGTGAATGCTTTCTTTTGGTTAAAATTTGCTAAATGGTCACCTTCCACATTTTCTTTGCAATGCCTTTGGGAAAAATAGCCATTAAGAGCATGGCAAATGATTTAATAGTATGCATTCTGGACGCACTTTCAGCTGCATACTCAGATGCCATGAATGTTTGTTGTGTTTTGTGAGAATTTTGTGAAATAAAAGCATGTTTTCCTTTGCAATTTATAATAAACTTTAAAGTCAATTTTGCATTAAATCATTTTTCTTCTTCTAGTCTGTGACTATATTTATTAGAACTGTTGAACTGTTTTCCTGAGTGGTTTATATTTTACTTGTAATAAACTTCAAAGATCCCACATTGATTAAATCTAAAAGATAAATGATGAAACTAAATTAATGATATCTCAAAAAGTTTTTAAGCTATCATCATTTAAATTTTGTACACAAGTTTATTTCATCAGACTCCCATTTTGAGCATAAAAGATTTGTACAATATGAACGAGAAAAAATGCTAAGGGACTAACTAGTTTAAAGGTAGCTGTAACTAGAAGTACTACCATACATGTATATTGTGCCATAATGCATTAAAAAAAAGTCAGGGCTTTATAAGGTTGTGATCAGAATGAAATATTTATTTTGTGCTTTACACCATCACAATTAACCCGAAGGAAGATTATTCTTGTATGTATATATCATTATTCTCATAAAAACATAAAATTAGATATGAACAAGCTCCTTCAGAACATTTCGCTTTAAAATCTTTATTTGAAACAAACAGGTAATTATTCCTGATTTTAAAAAAATTGAAGTATTAAAAGCTTTTCTCAAAATTCAAACACTTTCCAAAGCTTCGAAATGACATGTTCAATTTCAAATGAAATATCAGATTTCAAAATGTCTAATCATTTTTTTTTTTTAAATAATCACCAGAAAACCCTACTGATCTCTCAAATGACTGAACTATCAACGTCCCAACACAAGTCATTATAGTAGCAATATAACATTTCATTTTTTTTTTTTTTGCTAGACCATTTATTGGTTTACATTGAAACAGAATTTTTTTTTTTAAATAAAAGAGTATTCAGCAGTGAAGAATAAATATATATTTGAATAAAATTTCATAAAGAGGATTTAAAGTTCTTAACTCTAGATCATGTAATCATTTTGGAAATGAGAAGATATTTTGACAAGAAGATTCATAAAGTTATATATAGAATATATGACAAGGACTTTACTTGAATACATTCTTTAAATAGGTGTCATATATTGTAACCATAATTACTGTAAATAAATGTCTTTATTAGGATAAAAATAAACAAAAGAGATTATACTGCAGTTTCCTGGTATTTTAAATAAGAAAAACAAGGTACTTTGGGTAATTACTGAACTAAAAATCATATATCAGATTTCAAATTTGGGTGAACCAGTTCTTAGGCTAAAGAACTATATGAATGGCCAATGTTTTTTCAATTTCAAAGTATATTTTTTAAACTTAAAATTTAGAAGTAACAGACCTGTAGTCAATCTCGCCTTGAGCACCAGCCCAACCCCCATCACTGGCCTCAGAACGTAAGATTTTATCAAATTCCTTCAGATCCTTTTCAGACACAATGGCTGGACGCTTTGGCATTTCTGTGTCACCCTCTTGTGGCCGTTGAGGTGGCATAGGCGGCATTGGTCCTCGGAATCTTAAAAATATAAAATTTATTCAAGATTAAAGATTTTAGTGCCAGAGTGTCAAAATAATAGAGTAGCATATCCACAAATTAAATATATGAGTGCCAATCAGAAAGTTCATATTCTGGGTCAAGTATAAGGAACTCAAGTTATATTATATGCCCCATATATATATATATATTTCTTTTGGGGGGGGGGGTATGTGAGTGTTTGTGTGAGGTAATATGTTGATGTTATTGTGGAAAATTGATGAAAGTAAAACCAAAACTGAGGTAGGGACTTACTAATATAAGAAACATGAAAATACCATATTCAATTGTCATGAAATGGCATAATGACACATGTAAAAACTGCTTAGGATGCCTATCAACATTTATCACTAGAATAATGATCAACTCTTTGTGCACATGTGCTGCTTTGTCTAAGGATCAAAATGATAGGCGTGTTTCACACATAGTTTCTGTAGTCCCTTTGATCATCATCCAACATTCATCAAACCCAATCTGGCAACAATCTTTTTCAGCTTCAAACTGTCACTCGTAAATGAATGGATGCTTCTAATTCTTCGAACCTTTGTCAAGTACTAACAATTAACAAATTTGTGAATTTTCACCACTTTACAGTGGATAAGAATATTGTTATTGACAATAATTGTCATCGGGTTCGCTTTGTGCTACTGCTTACCAAAATTTTGTTCATGCACATTTTGAAATGTTATTACTGGCAAACGATAATAATACTTGTCTTTTACATCATTAACCATTCTGCTACATCCTATACAAGATTCAAACTCGTATACAAATGTTTGTTTACTTGTATTTTTATGCTAAGTCAACCACATTGTTATCTCACTCTCACAGCAAGACAGACCAGATGAACATGAGTAATATTACAAGTGAACAGGACTTTTAAAAAAAATTTAATGTAAAAATTGAAACAAAGACTAAAAAGGACATAGATTAGTAAAAGCATATAAACAAAACTGGGTAAGACTAAACTGAACCTTCATTAAGTCTATTCTGGATGTGCACATGAAGTAACCCAGAATGTCTTGTTAAATATATATTTAAGATAAAAGATGTAAAAGCAGCAAATTATGAGAGATACGCTGAATGACTCAGGATATGAAATATATCAGGTGCTAAGTATGAATGGTCTATTTTAAATTTAGTTTTAAAGATTTTCAGAATGAACTGGATAGAACAGAGTGCAATTTATTTTTGTGAATTTGGCTATTCCAAACTTGATGCAAGAGAAGATACAACTTAATCGTAAACAAACAACAAAATTTATTTTCAGAATAGTGAATATTTTCCATGGGTAATGATTCCAGGAGCTGCCTTTGCCAAAGTATTAGTTTTGTCATTGTTGTATATAAATATGATTGGGATTCCAACCAAAAAAACCCAACATATTCTTCCATTTATTTATCAAAAAAATTTTATATGATTTAAGCATCTTTTTAATTAGGTGATGGTTAAACTAGGGTTTTTTTAAAGCTATTAAGACTGAAAGGAAATAACAGAATTAAACTAATTAAAAGGTTAGAATGGAAATGTAAACATTTTAAGGCCTCTAGTTTCTACTCAAAATACTGAGCAGGTGCAACCTTTTCACCCATTTTTGTTGCATCATAAGAAATACATTCAAAACCAGGGTATTTCCCTACTATTTCTGAAAAGTATTGTTTAAAAATAATTGGTTCGTTTCCTCTTTCCTAATTCCTGCTAAGCTGAGAATTTCAATGTCCTGCTTTTAGCAACTGTCTCAACCAATCAAACTGAACCTTTTAAATGTTTTGCACAAAATCTGTAGAATAAGGCCAGTGCATGATGTAAAGTTTGATTTGGGATAATACCAGACCTGCCTACCCCCCACCTTAGGAAACCAGAAGATCACTGGTCCAAAACCAGAAGATTTTATGCGGAGTCTGGCTTTTTAATGAAATACCAATAATATAAAATAAATGCAAAATAAAAAATAATGTTAATATTTGTAAATAAACTTACCAATATTGTAATGATTTATGCAAAGCACAACAATTTGTCTACATTTTGTCTAGTCTCCATTCCACTGTTTATTTTAGATGAATTTTTGTCAAGCACACCAAGTGTGAGGCAGTTTTATTTAGAAATACACTGGCCAAGATATTTCTTTAGACTTCATTTGAAGAAGGATCTTCACATTTCAGAATAATGGGCCATTGAAGTACCGCATCATGATTTTCACTTTTACAGAAATTCATTAAATATTTCATAAATGGATTTTTTTTAAAATATATATTTAACTTTTTATCTAATGTACAAGCCACAAAAAGGAACATATGCCTATTAAAAAATTTTAAGAAAAAAGTTATGATTTTTTTTTTTATTGTACCCATCTAAAATATATATTTTGGGAGAACATGTAGAATTTAAAAAAAATAAAATTTACTTAAACCTAAAGCATATAGGCTTTCATCCATGCACAACCTTTTAATTTTATGTATGAGAAACTAGTATACCAAATTTCAGGGACATGGAATAATTACAACTATTCAAAAGGGGCCTTAGCATTTAGTTCAACAGAGGAAAAAAGTCATTTTGAGAAAAACACATTAAGTAAAATAAAGACTACAGAACTTTAAAAGTGTTCAAGTAGTTTATTTTTTAAAAAATAAATATACCCTATCCATACTACATTGGACTGCTCTTAGTCATTTAGCTCTCTCAGAATTAAATATACTATATATTACTACCCTTTACATCCTCAGTGTACAGTCTTTTATTTTCTAATACTAAATAGAACCAGAATATTGCAAAGAAATTTTTTTAAAAATATTTATCAATCTACATTAATAAAATTTGGAATATATTTTGTCTTTGTTATGAGAAAGCAAGACCAGTTATTAGTTTTAGAATATCTGGTTCAGATTTTAATTTATAAATGATTTAAATATATAAAACACCTATATTTTTCTAAATTTACACATCCATTAGACTAGAGAAAAAACAGTGAAAGTCTTCCTGTAAAATTTAAAATGTTATTAAAAAGACAGTATTCTTCAATAAGCATGCTTTGTTAATTAAGAATTGGATATGATTAATATTATTATTTTTAATGTTTTATGCATTTCTTTTGTCTTCAATGCATGTGTATTTATTGTCATGCCTTCTAAAATTCTATTATAATGTGTGTACTGTGTAATCACAAAATATCAACGGCTAATTTACAAATATATATATATATATATATATATATAGAGGCCTGTATATATTTCTAATTTTTTAATTTTTTTTTTTTTTTTTAGCAGAAATGATTAAAATAAAAATTTCGACTAAATCAAAATGTTCACAATTCCGTAAATTACTTTCAAACAAATTTGACTCGGGATCATTTCTTTATCGCCGATGATTTTTTTGTTTAAAACTTGTGTCACTTTTTTTAAAAAATAAATTTTGAAGCCTTACATATTATATAAGAATAATTACAACAGATTCCAGAAAAATGATTATTTCAACCTCTATGCGGTTTCAAACATAGGCCTACCGTTATTGAAAACGCCAATCTTTTTCCTAGCATTGCAATATAATTCATCAAAGTAGCTCGTTTTGGACGGATAATTTCTGGAGAAAATTGCATAGATTGTCTTACATGTAAGTTGAATGTTATTTATTAAAGTAAATATTTCGTAATTGTCATAATGGTATGGCGTTGTGCATGTACTATCGCTACGTGGCCGCCATTTTGAAAAAGCGAACTTCGTCTATCGGTCGAACGGGCAGTAAAAACGTTATGAACCGAATTTGCTTATCCCGCTAAGCTCTGACCTCAACATAAAAAATATTTAAAGAAAATGTTTATTTCACGAGCGAAATTCTGTTTTGTCAACTAAAATTAATAACGGCCGACGAATAAGATTCCGGAAGTGTTAGAAAAGGACTCTTATGCTGAAGAGCTCATAGCAGACGACAAGAGAAGCAGTTAGAGTTACGCCGCTGTTAGCTCTATTGAACGCACGGCAAGTTTTTCGTCCTGTCATAACCGAATGTGAAAAAAAAATTGAAAATGAAAATGAAAGCGGAAGATTTCTTTTGGAAGCGGAAGAGCGGGAGATTCGAGGTAAAAGTGGGAGATTCTTCCGCTAAAAGCAGAAGGTAGGCAGGTATGTAATACTGTATGGACCATAATGTAATGGAAATAATCATCTTTGTTTATGTCTGCCATGTTCTTTCCTACAATATAAAAAAAATGGTGGCAGCCCTGAGTCAAGCTATTGTCTTTTCAGCAATTTTTGGCTTCAGAATTAATTTTTTCAACACTGGGTTCAACAAACGTTTATATTAACATAAAAAAAAAAGCATTTGATATCAGAAAATATAAAATCCTGAAAGAGACACTGAACAATGCACATATATAATAATAATCTCAAATTGAACAAAATAAGAGCAATTTTTTCCCCACATTGGCTTGTGCTGTCTATAGCCCTAATGGTTTTAGAAAAATTGGCTCTGATTTGTTTTAATACCGTGAGTAGGTGATTGGAAAATCTTACATAAAGCTTTGGCGCAGCTAAACTAAAAGAAGTATGTCAGTTGAGACTCACATAAGGACTGAAACAGGTCCCAAATGACATTATGAAATTTCCAATTACATGGATATGATTCTTCTATTTTTGTTGGTGAGAGTAAAATAGAATAGCGATCACTACCACTTATATTATCAGTATCTTTCCGCTTTAAATCAAGTAATAATGATGGGTAACATAACCACAGATAAAAAGCACGAGTGCAGACTGGCAGAATGTTAGAACCATCATTTAAAAGAAGTTTCGATCATAAAGAACCTCTTCCAATAATTATCCAAATTGCCCTAACGAGTACGCACATCAGAATATCACGAAAAAACAAAATGGTGATCCAGGTTGGAAGGAAACTAATGCCACTGTAATGAAGGCTTATTTTGGACTTATGATTTTAATAGGAATTCACAACCTGCCGAGAGAAGAGATGCATTGGTCGTCTGATGACAGGTTAGGTGTTCCTGGTGTCAACAAGGGGTGTGTGTATATAGTGCATGTAGTTGACAATCACTGGACAATAATTTTTTGTGTAAATATATGTGTTCATGCAAGGATTAAAATTTGATACCTGACAAGTATTCTTCAATTAGTGATATTAATAAAGCTGCTTTCATTTGATTTCATTATGCATTATTTCATTGAAATATATGCACTAATACCTAAGATATGATGATTTTACTAACGTAACCCTAAACCTCATTTAAATCCTGAAAATTCTTGCCTGCAAAGAGCTAAAAAAAAGGAAAAATGCCTGCCCAGTAAAGGGTTAACTCTTTGATGGGCAGAATGCCCAACGCCGCCCATAGCAACCAGTGCACTTTCAATGCTCTTTCCTTCCCATATTTACATCATATTCGGTTTCTACAGGAAGCATGACGTTTGCACAACGATTTCCATGCCATTTTGAATCGTTTTCATGTGGCAGCATTCATTTTTTCATAAAGTTTTCTTTGTTTGTCATGTTTGGTGTTTCAAATGGATTTCTTAGAATCGTCGATCGTTAATGAGAAGTTTAATGGATTCAATTTATCAGATGAGGTAAGAGAAGTTTATTTTGATTTGGACGATAGGATTAGAAGTGACATTAGTGTCAGTAGCGTGCACATGTAGTATCTTTCAAATTTGGGAGGAGAGTGCGCCAGATTCTGAGGATATCGAAGAGGAGTAGGGGGAAGGGGTATCTGGAGAGGCATATGGTTGGGATAGTAGTACTTTAGCACTGAATATATCGGAATTTATAACGGAAATGGGGACGAATGTGACTGTAACTAATGACAGTACTCAGTTGGCTTTCTTCAATCAATTTTTCAAAGAAGAAACATTTGACAAGATAGCAGAATAAGTACGCACGTCCAAAAATTGTGAAAAAACAAAATGGTAATCCAGGTTGGAAGGAAATTAATGCCACTGAAATTAAGGCTTACTTTGGACTTATGATTCTGATAGGAATTCACAACCTGCCGAAAAAAGAGATGTATTGATCGTCTGATGACTGATTAGTGTTCCTGGCATCAACAAAGTGTGTGTACATAGTGTTTGTAGCGGACAATAACTGGACAATATTTTTTTGTGGTAAATATATATTTTCAAGCATGGATTCAAATTTAACACCCGAAAGTATACTTCAATTAAGGATATTAATAAAGCTGCTTTCATTTCCTTTCATTTTGCATTTTTTCATTGAAATATATGCACTAATACCTAAGATATGATGTTTTAACCTACGTACCCCTAAATCTCACTGACATCCTGAAAAATCTTGCCTGTTCAGAGCTAAAAAAAGGAAAACGTCTGCCTTTCAAAGAGTTCAATAATAATTTAAAAGTATATGTATTATGGCATATAATAGATAGCAACACCATTTCCTGCAATGTTCAAATGACTCACCAAAAATGACATTCAGAAAACCCAAATTTTGTTGTAATTAAGATACAAGTTAGTAAATTGAAAGGGTGAATGACAATACTCTTGCTAATTATTGCAATAAGTTTCACTATGAGTGTAACAAAATAAACATGAAAGAAAATGACTTCATTACAGAAAATGGTCTTATAAAATAGTTATTTAGCGAACAAAACACGCTGATTCACATACTAATGGTAAGACTGAATAATACCTGACATCATGTGGATATGGACCCCTTGGTGGGAATCCTGGATAGTTAGGTGGATAACCCCCAGCAGAAAGACGGCCAAACATCTGTTTAACACAAACGTGCATAAAAAGTCACAAATTTAAAACAATATATTTATTTTAGTTTTCATCCCAGTTTCTTTTTACAAACAAAAAAAATGAAGGAATGAATGAATAGAGCACAGAAAACAAGAAATAGTTGTTTTTTTTAATATGAGAATGAAAGATGCAGAAATGAAACAGACAAATAACTTTGGAAAATGAAGAATGGAAATAAAATTTTAAACTGAAAACTGAAAAAAGGATAAAACAATAAATAACCAGAGTACACAAAAATGCCCTTTAATAAAAATGTCACAGGCACAAACAAACAGCAATTCCTTTTATACAGTTTTCTTACAGGTCATAATTAAACTGGTCTCTCCTGCTAATGCTTGGGGTTTTTTTGGTTTTTTTTTTTTACTCAATATGACATGAAATGAGGTATAGATGTGAGGCAAGATTACCAACATTAGAATTTAATGGTAAATGGTCCGGGGAGGCAATGTGGGGGTGGGTGGGGGAGAGAAGAGCTTTTAAGACAGTATTTCTGACATTTTCAAACAAAATTTAGCTTTTGTATTTTTAAATTGTCATTTATTCCTTTCCTCACCAACCACATTTTAACATATAAGAAAATAAGATATGAAAATATATTTCTAAGATTCCCTGGAAACTATCATCCTTAGTCAGTTAAAAAATAGTTGGGCATATTTTTCCTTTCTTGAATGATACTAAGCAATAAAGGTATTTGGAAGTTCTACATCATCCATGTAAGATCTGTGTAATAGGGATTGTATGAGCCAAATATCTGTTACCATCAATTAAGTTTAATACTAGAAAAAAGGGGCATCATTAATTTCACATATTCAGGAAACTACCACCAAGGTCTTCATCTCTTATTATGCATTAGATCTAACCAGAGTTCTTCGCACTCCAAGTGGGAATACCTAGTACCTATTTCAGGTGACATACAATGTGCTAAAAAAAAAAGTTAATTTGATCAATTAAAGCAAATTTTTTAAATTAAAAAAGTTGTGCCCAGAGAGAGAAAAGGGTATCAGGCTGATAAGCTCATCAACCCCTTCCTTGATGGAAGACCATTTCCCAAACTGCTCTGTAGCTTAAGCAAGCACAGTTTCCTGCACTGCTCTGTAGATTACATAAGCATCTTTTTCTGCACTAATCTATGACAAAAGCATGTCCAAGTGTATCTACGTTCAAAAGTAGAGAGTTATTTTACATAATGCAAAATTGAGGCTGATTTTGAAGCCAATCAGAACTTCGTTCAATTTCAAATTAGTTTATGATGTCAACCAGCACTGCTTATTATTTGTTTACCCATGCCGGCATCCTTTGCGCCAAGCACTGATCAGGAATGGCAGATAGATGTCATAGCAGTTCTGAGTCAATAATGTTAAGTGTTCAGTTCCATCGATTTTTCTTCAATTCAGTAAAGGATAATTTTATGGCTTTCAGATGCAGGCTGATCATGATTTGAATGCAGATGATAGTGAGGATGAAAGCAATATTTTTTTAAATCAGGACAGTGATAGTAGCCATTTAAACTAAGACATAGAAGATCCAGACCCACTAATTCAAACTGTCAATGAAAGTACTGCACATCTTCACACACCATTTACTGTCAATGATTTTAATTCAGCTAGTGCACAAGCTGTGTTTCCAGATGGATTTGATGTTATAACTGCAACAGCATTGGATTATTTTTCCTTATTTCCTGAAGCACTCTTGGTAGACATCGTCCTTAACACCAACAAATACACTGCATTTTGGCAAGGTGCCTGTATTTGTACAAACTTTGAGCAGACAACATCAGCAGAGATGAAATCATATTGCATGCAATATTTTGATGGTCCTGTTACCAGAGATTGTTCTCTACTGGTCTGCAGATTCTTTTATTGGCAATGTTGGCAAAAATCGATGCCAGAAATTGTTTTTATCAGCATTCCTTCACACTTTCAGGCCAGTGACAGATAGGCAGAGCCAACCAGAGGAGATTCGAACTTTAACCATTTACACAAAGTGAAAAGAAGGAGTGATGAATACTCTGGCAACTACATTTGCTGCTACAGTCATACCTGGGCGTCATTTGGCAAAAGACAAATCAACGATTCATTTTACTGGGCATCTTATCTTGCGTATCTACAGAATATGCCATCAAAACAATTCAAGTGTGGTATCAAGTGTGGATGCTCTGTGACAGTGAAACTGCTTATTTTGAAATTTACCATGACCATAAAAATCCACAGCCAATGCCTAATGGTCGGTCTTTATGTCTCTATGTTGTCACAAAGCTATCAGGAGATTCAGACTTCCCTCGCAGTTATTTTTATCAGCAATTTTCTTACATCTCCTAGACTTATGGAAGATTTGCTCGAGCGAGGGCTGTATGCCTGGGGAACTATAAGATGGCAGAGAAAAGGTTTTCCAAAAGAGCTGAAACGGGTGCCAAAGGTGAAAACAAAATTTTGAGGAAGGGAAACTGTAATCTGACATCAGTGGTGTGGCAGGATGAAAAATGAGTGGCTGCCCTTCAACCTTCAGTGACCCAACCCCCATGCAGCAAGTTTACCTATGCACTGGTCTTAATTATGCCCAAGAGAAAAAGTTCATACAACAAACCCACAAAGATATGATTTTGGGGTTGTGATCAGTGTAACATTAATTTATGTAAAGAATGTCATGCCCCATACCAAATAAACTGTAAAGTGTTAGTATACTAAAAAATACCAATCCCACGCACCCACCCTGAAAGTAAAGGTGTTTTGTTTGTTTTACAAGCAGTCACAAAATTAAAATAATTACATTTAAAGCAATGTAAGTAGTCAAATGCAACAACAAGAAAATACAAACTTTTGTTAACAGCTTCATTTATTAATAGCTTAGGTCCAAATTAAATGTAAGTATATATTTCTGTTTTTATACAGCCATATTTTTTGCATGTATGTTTGTTCTTGAATGTGCATAGTTAATTAGTTCTGTCATCAAAGTAACTAATCTTCATTTTGGGGTGAGTACAAAATTTTCCAAACATAGTTTTTTCTTTTTAGTTTACTTTAAAAAAAAAATATTATTCCTTATCAGTTTTTAAATTTTAAAAAAAAATGTATCATTGGTTTTCCAACTATTTCACTGAACCAGGATATTTTTTAAAATAAATTTTTGAATAAAAAATCATTCCTGAGTAACTTTTATTATTATAATAAACTGATTAGGATCTCATTTTGTGGGTGATATAACAGTTCAAACATGATAAGCCAACTATGCTCTCATTTTATAAAACCCAACATCTGTAGGGTATCAGATCTAAGCAAATTAAGCTGTTTTGATATAAATGAACGTCACTGAGAAAGCTGCTCTATAAATAATGGACATCAGGGATAGAGATAATTAATATCTTTACTTCACCAAAGATATGTTATAGGGCAGTAATGTCAAAATTAAATAAAGTTACCTGTTTACGGTAAAGATTGCCCCCCAAAAAGTTTGAGAAAACATTATTGCATTATATGTGTTTGCAATTAAAGTAATATAAGAAGCTTTAATAAAGTTTCTGAAAGCTAATTGTTCCTTTATAAGTTGTTGTTTTTTTCAACCATGTAGGTTATCCTACAGTAGATCTGAAAAATGAATCTATTATAGAAGAACATATTAAACACTTAGCAACAATGACCTAGAAAAGGTACACATATAAATCTAATATTATATATATATGCAATCTATCATGTGATATGTGTACCCAACGTCTGGCAATTCATGTCTAACATAAAATTAAAATCTAAGAACTTACATAGTGAGGCATCATGCCACGATAGGGTGGCATTCCCATTGGTGGACCCATTGGGATTCCTGTCTGGGGCAACCCCTGACTGGATCCTGGGCGAGGAGGCATATGAGGGCCCAGGGAGGAGTCACCCACTCCCACCCCTGGGCCCCCTCCCCCTGCGCCGCCTCCGCCGCCACCGCCACCACCTGACATCTGGGGGCCATTGGGCTGTATTTCTGTCTGGCTTGGGGCGGACGTAGCTGGCAGAGATGTGTCTTCGATCTTCACGCTCTGCTGCTGCACGCCACGACCACCACCTTCGCGCCAGCTTCCAACATCTGTTTTGAACATTTTAAACAGGCAATCACTGTAAATTAAATTATTACTTTTACAAATAAGAAAACTTAAAAACAACCAAAATAAGTACAAAATGAAATAAACATCACAAAGATTTTTAAAAAACTACTTACAGAGATGTTGAAGAGGCTATCAAGAATTATTGTAAATAAATTTAAAGAAATCATTCCAAGGCACGGAGAAAAAGCAGGCCAGTTGAGAAAAATGAGTGCCAAATTCATGTGCAAAGATTATACCAGCTTACATAAGCAGATGCTTTCAAAAAAATAAACAAGTTACTTATCATTGAAGACTGGCTGTCTCTAGACCAATATTTGCTCTTAGAAAATTTACCAAATTGCTAATGTGTGAAATAATGCAAGGAAACAGTTTATTTTGTTTGCCTCTGTAAATAAAGTGCACCATATCTGCAACAAAAGTTCAAGTTTACCCAAATGAAAACTATTTCTGACTATCCTACTGCCTATAAATAAAAATAGTGTTAATACACAAGAATGTCTAGTACTGTAACTAATGTTAGTATTAGTATGACTGTAAGAATCTTCAGATGAAATAAAATGAGGGAACTTGGATACATTAAGCTTAGCCACTATTATGCCATGATTGAAAAGGATGCACTAATCTGAGCCAGGCCTTGGTTGAGTTCTCCGTAGGAAAGTGCGAGTCCTCCACAAAGTCCAAAAAAATCATTTATTTATTTCTCTCTCTGTCTGAGTCACTTATTGTTGTGGGGCTGATTTGCCTTTATCGTCAAAATTTCAACTTTTTACAATATTCCTTTAATGTGCCAGCTTAAAATGGAGATAACGTATGCATACGACAAGAATGAAACACCAAAATGAGACACGTATGAGACTCTCACCTGAGTGCAAATCTCAAGTGCTTAATGGACAAGGCGCTGCTTAATGTTAGTTGCAAGTTTTATAGTAGGTGTGTTTGCAAGTCCTAGATTGTATTATAATCATTTATATTTTGGTGTATAATTACCCTCAAAATGAGTTACAATGACAATAATCCTCAGCTTAAAGAAAGCATCAGAAAATCATGGAGACGAGAAATGTGTGCAAGCAAAGTGAAAAAGGAACTCTGGTTTAAAACTTTGAAACATTTCTGTTCACAAGATGGAGTGCTTTTCTGCACAGGGGGACTGGATGATTATAATTGTAGAACAGCAAAATGTAAAATGGTGCTGAGTTAAAAAGAGATAAAGCTGGACACTTCGCAGTATCAAATACATTAAACATTTTGATAGTATTGTGCATGCTGCCCTAAAGTATTCAACTGCATTCACGATAATAAAGAGTATAAAATAAAAACTGCAATATCGCATTTACAGAGGTAGTAAATATGGTATCATTAAAGTTTTCAATTTATAATTATATAAACTCATTGGCAGGCTCACTGCCCTTGACGTGCATCCTAACTTTCAACTCTAATCTTTTTCATAAGAAATGGTGGCCTCGCCCTTGTATGTAATGCCTCACATGAACTTGAAAATTTTGACACAATGACAACAGAAAGATTGTGAGGGAAGGGGGCACCATTGGATCTGACAGCTAACGTATTTCTGTTAATGTCATTTGTCTTAATGAACCAGACTGCTTGTGGACAGGACAGCTATCATCAATACATAGATTAAATCAACCATACTGGTGAACCAGACTACTAATAGTCCTGACAGTATCATCTTTGTGTGGGTAGTCAGTCTACCACCTTTGTGAAGCTACTGTACCTGACAGCTATCATCCTTAAGTGGGCCAATCTACATGGTTGTTCAAAAAGAAAAGCAACCCACAACCTGTATGTGCATATGCACATAATGAATCTATAATTATTATTATTTATTAACATTGACAAATGTGCCGTTATGTTAATTAGCCCACTTTTGAAGTAACTGCGAAATGACTCACAAATTTAATTTTGACACTGGTTAGCTTTATGTAAAAACAAACAACAGTGTACACCACGCAGGGTTTTTGTGATTTTTGAGCAATGTTGGAGAATACTTATACAGTATAATGAAAGATTTGTATCAAGAATCGACGATGGGCCAAATTCTCTCGTCTTAGCATTTTCTCATCAGTTATGTCGCCCAACAACAATACAATGTCTCTTTGCTTCTTTGTACATGTACCTCGAGCACAAAAGAGGGCCCAAATCACCAGTTTAACACCGGTTATCTTGATCCCCATGACTAATCATCACTGGCTTTTGAAAATGTTAGTTATCAATGCTCTTCAACTGGCTCACACATCTTTTAGCCCACTTTTGAAGTAACCGCATGTACAATGCTTTTCATTGCTGTGTCAGAGCAAAATGACTCGCCAATTTAATTTTGACACTGTTTAGTGCAGGAGTTTTGCAATCTTGTGAGCGTCTTTGTGTTTGCAATGTTGGAGAATATAATGAAAGGTTCATACATTTTTATTGTATACATGTACTGGTAAATCTCTGCTGTTAGTTGGTGCACATAAGCCTTTTATTGTTAGCAAACATGTACAGTGTATGTACAATTTTATAGCATGCCAATTGCAAACAAATGGTGGCAATTTTGTTGTGTTAAAAAAAAAAAATCACTAAAAACGTGCACTTACTTTCTCATTTATTAACGCACATCATGTACATAAAGAAATTTCAAGCACGTTACAGTACTGAACTGTAATATATTGCCACCATATTGGTTTTTGGTTATCTCGAAGTTTTTGGCAAACATAAGGCTGGCGACATAAGTGGGTTCAACTGTATTACAACAAAGACAGATATGAAACCATTTTTCTTTTTGTTTACAAGAACCAATCATTATAATAATATTTGATGTTAGCAGTTGTCATTCTCGTCCCCTCTCCCCATTGATGACATTCTTTCTCTAGTTACAGATACAATTTTCAAGGGTTGATTAATGAAATGAAAATTTAAGAATTATATTCTGTACAACTACCAAAGTGTCTGCACTCAAACCTTATTTTAGTCTGCCTACCCATTGAGTATTCTGTGCGTCATTAATTCTGTAATTTGTTGTACAAAAGCTTTTAACAACAAATTCACAAGTTGCTGACAATTATATTCAATACAACAAAAATATGAAATACAAGATATGATGTGCCATAGCAAAAGTTATATCCATACACTTACAATGTGGCAACATCTTTACTGTGTCTAGTTCATGCTATATGAAACTGCAAAAATATGAATTTTATGTACTTTGATAAAATTTATGGTAGCCAGTGAACTGCAGCAATTTAGAAAATTTCTTCTCTAAATGTCCTTTACAATGTACATATTTCAAGTTACTAAAATAGACTCAATATTATTTGTATTATATTATTTTAAAAAAGATATACTAGCATATTTTGATTAGAAATACATGGAAGAACAATTAGTTTCAAAAGAAAACCCAATTATATATTATCCACACTTCTAAAGTTGATTAAGTTTATTTCAGACAAAATTTAGAGTTACTTTGAGGTCGCAAGCTTGGCCCTGGTCCATATTGAGTATCCTTGTTTTCTTCTTCTTTTTTGACATCTTTGCTCTTCTCCTCGGGTGCTAAAGATGGAAATTCCTCTTGAAATGCAGGAGACTGGTGACTCACAAGACCCCCTGCATATAAAAAATTTAAAAATTTAAAATACATGTGTAATAATCTAAAAAGATGCATATTAATAGACAATTGAATTATATGATTTTTCAATCCTTATTTCAGCAATATTCAGATTGTTATATTATAATATAATTTTATTCTATAGGCCCTATAGGAGAAAAACTGACGACAACAAAGTCCGTGAACTGAAAGCTATTGATTCTTGCAAAACAGTGCCTTCGGACTATAAGTAAGATAAACTTACATTCAGTTATACTTATTTAAATGTCAAACTGAAAAACACATTTTTTAAAATTATGTATCAATTGTGCAGCATGATTTATCTAATATTTTTTAACAAGGAAAATCAGTTCTTTTAAAAATAATTTATACACAATGGTAGGTGTACAATTATCAGATTAGTATAGCAATTCCATGACTAAATTTGCTCAATAAAAAGGAAATGTTTTAAACAACAAAGTTTATTTTTCTAAAAATTTTACCCTGTGTGTTGCCTCCTACAGTTACACTGCTCCAAGACCTCGCTCCCGCATTTGTGCCCCCAGATGTGGGAGTGCTGGTCTGCTATAAGAAAATAAAATAAATTAATTATTAATTTTAAAAAAATCAATAAATCAAACAATTCATTTACTTGTTTATCTGGATGGATCATCAACTGTCACTTACCTAGAAGAGGATGCAAATTTTTGTAAAAAGCTGGTACAATACGAAGCACTATCACTGCTTTTGAAAACAGGGTCTAAATTTTCTTTTGAATGACGTGCAATACAACTGCATTATGGTATGCTTAGTTTCATATAATTTTAAAATGCTTTAAATCCTCTTTCTGATGGTATAAATCCACTTACGTTGCTTTCAGACATTTATGAGATTGATATGACCCTTTTTGGGGGATATCATTTACGGACATTTTAGTAAAATTTCATTAACAGGACTAACATGGTAAGAAAGCTGAAGGTCTCCTCTACATCACTATGTAGTCTATTTTTAGATATGTGTCATTCATAACGCGCGTTGGAAGTAGTACACAGCTTAGTGAAAAGGGAATTTTGGACTGCACTGCGCGAGATGCATCAAATTCTCGGCAGCAAGAAATTTCAGCACATATGGGTCGTTTGATGACAGGTTAGGTGTTCCTGGCATCAACAAAGTGTGTGTACATAGTGTATGTAGCTGACCATCACTGGACAATAATTTTTTGTGTGTAAATACATTTGTTCATGCATGGATTAAAATTTGGCACCTGACAAGTATATTTCAATTAAGGATACTAATACCTATGATATGATGTTTTTACTAACGTAACCATAAATCTCACTGAAACTCTGAAAAAATCTTGCCCGTTCAGAGTAGAAAAAGGAAAAACGTGCGCCATTTAACCCGTTCGACGACGTGCGACCTCGAAAGGCATGCGCGTGCGCACATCGATAGCCACTTAAAAAAAATAACAATCAAGTCAAGCAGACGATATGTTTGGGTTCAGCAGCCAATCTGCTCTAATTTTATCATTGGCTAACTATTTTTAGAAAGGTATTTTCCATTACTAAGTTCGGAAATCCCCAGACACCTCACGTTTATCGAAGCTGAGCCGCCATTTTGAACCGAAGTTTGTACTACACATGGCTCGTTTCAAGGACTATTTTCAGTTGTTTGCTTGATCCTACCTAACGAACTTAATTGTGTAAATAAATTTAACATATTGTAGATGAAATTCGACAGGCCTACTGAATTTTTGGATGTGACCATTTGATAATAAAAAATAAAAACCGTTCGGTCTCAAACCGAACCCTCGTGGTCGTCGTTATGACGTCGTTATGATACTATTTTTATCGATGACCACTTTAAAAAAAATACCAATCAAGGTCAAGGAGAAAGATATGTTTGTGTTCAGCAGCCAATCTGCTCTAATTTTATCATTGGCTAACTAATTTTAGAAAGGTATTTTCCATTACAAAGTTCAAAAATCCCGAGTCACCCCTCGCTTGTAAAGAAGCTGAGCCGCCATTTTGAACCGGTTTGGAATTATACATTGCACGTTTCAAACACGATTTTTAGTTGATTGCCTGATCCTACCTAAAGAACTTTATTGTGTAAATTAATTTAATATATTGTAGATGAAATTCGACAGGCCTACTGAATTTTTGGATGTGACCATTTGATAATAAAAAAAAAAAACCAATCAGTCTCAAACCGAACCCTCGTGGTTTTCATATGACTCTTTCGTTTTGTTCAAAATCAACCAATTTCCCCAGAATAATATTTATTTACACAAGATAAATTATTATTTATACCATATATTCAAATGGCAATCAACAAAAATCGTTTTCTTTCGGATTTTATTCAAGGAAACATCTAACAAATTGACGAAGGTCAACACAAGAAAAAGGTAAGAAAACTTTTTATTTATTTATTTATTTTTGAATTTAAAATAATAATAAGCAAACGTTAAAAAATTAAATAAATATTTTTAAAATGTCCCCCATAATATTTATTTTGAAAATCATTTTAGAATTGTACGAATTATGCTTGCTTTTAATTATTTAGTAGACTAGTAAAAAAAAAAAAAACGGTGAAAATGTTCCCAAGTTCAACAAAAAGATAAGAAATCTTTGTATTATTTCTTTGTTTTTGAATTCGAAAAAAATTTAAAAAATACTTTTAAGATTCCTTATTATGTCTATAATAGGTAGTAATTTAAATTTTTAAAATCCATTGATAATTACAGTCGCTTTAAATTTTTTAGCACACTGACCCATTCAGTTATCGTTAAGCGTCAAACACTACCGTCGTGGAACGGGTTAAAGCAGGGGTGGGCAACTTCTTCAGTCGGCGGGCCGGGTATGGGAAAATGAAGTCCTTGGCGGGCCGGATTACTAAATCAATACCTTAATCGCGTATTAATCCACCTATGCAAGGAATAAATCGTATTTAATGTAAACTTTAAACTTGTAAACATTAAAGCATAGAGACCAAAAACAGTATTTAATGAATTTAACGTAATGTACTTCAATAGCTGCTGAAGTCAATGAGACATTTGTGGTCGATCAAAGTTTTCAACAAGTTGTTTGAACTCTGGCTGCATGTCGGACGTAGAAATTCTCAGTAAAGACTGCACGTGAACATCAGTTAGATTGGAACGCAGCTTTGTTCATGGTCGAAAATGTTTGTTCGCAAATGTATGTAGATCCGAACAGAACAAGTAGTTTCATGGCCATCTTTCTCAGGTTGGCAAACTTGGACTCATTCATTGACGCATAAAATGTGTCAATGCTTTCAGATTGGAATTTCTCTTTCTGGGTAGAGTCACATTGCAGACCAATCAGTTCCAGCTGTAGAGCATCCGGCGCCTTTTCAAAGTCAGTTGTAAACGGTGATGACAAGATATCAAACTCAGCAGCAAGTTTCTGGAAGTCCGCAAAACGACGAGAAAATTCATTGTCTAGTGCAGATATCATATGGGTATACTTCTCAGTTGACATCATCTGGGGTGCCATAGTTTCGAGTGTTGGAAAGTGTGTTGTGATATTCTGACTGAACTGGCGAGAAAACAGTTTTAGCTTCACCTTGAATGCCTTCACTTTTGAGTACATTTCGTGAGCAAAAGTGCCCTTCCCTTGAAGTCTGGGTGTTCAATTCATTCATATGTTCAAAGAGATCAACTGCAAACGCCAGATCTGACAGCCATTCTGATTTTCTGAGTTGAGGATATTCTGTATCTTTCCCTTTTATCTCCAAAAACAGTAAGATTTCTGTTTTCAGGTCCCAGACACATCTCAGAACTTTCCCCAAACTCAACCAGCGTACAGCTGGTATGATACAAAAACCACTGTGATCAGAACCGCAATCTTCCAGAAGTGTGATAAACTGTCTGTGATTTAGACCTCTCGCCCTGATGAAATTAACATTTTTCACAACTGGATCCACAACATGTTTCATGTCAAGCACACTTTTACACAGCACTTCCTGGTGTATTATGCAATGTTAAAATATCAATTACCTGGTGCAATCGACCTCTGCAACACGGTCACCCAGTCTCTTCAGTAGACCAACTTTCTTTTCTGTCAAAGATGGAGAACAATCCGTAGTAACACTTACCATTTTCTGCCAGGGTAATTGCATTGTGTGCAAGGCATTTTCCACACATTCGAAAATATCTTCCCAGGTAGTAGTGTCTTTCATTGATTCCATTGACAGCAATTCTGTGATTTAAAAGTTTTCTGAAATGCCTCGTACAAAGATGAACAACTGTGCAGTGTCATCGATGTCAGTGCTTTCATCCAATACCAGGGAAAACAGCTGAAATGAAGATACACGCCCTTTCAGTTGTGATGTCAGGTCTTCACCAATTGCTTCAATGTGGCGAGCCACGGTTCTTCTTCACAAACTGACTTCTTCAAATTCTTTCTGTGTTCTGGACAGACTTGATCAGCTACATCGAGCATGCACTTTTTGACAAATTCACCATCACAGAACGATTTGCTGTGCTTAGCAGTGTTGTATGCGGCCACAAAGCTGGCATGAGTAGCAGCTTTCTGGGCTATTTTGGCTTTTCCGAATACATTCTGCTGCTTTACAAGTTTTCTGTCCAGTTCTGTTGCTTTTGTTTGCCGTTCAGCTGCTGATAAAGTGCTGCCATAGCCTGCATGTTTCGTCGCATAATGGCGGCTAATGTTGTACTCTTTCAACACGGCAACACTTTCACTGCACAGCAAACATACTGCTTTCTTGCCGACTTCTGTAAAAAAAAGTACTTAGGCATCCAATCTTTGTTAAATGCGCGACACTCCCTGTCAACTTTATGTTTCTTGGCAAAATCCATGATAAAAATTTTAATTTTAATTTTAATTTTAATTCTAAATCTAACCGAAAACAACCAAAGAATAACTGTCACTATTACTGCACACAGTAAGAAAGTAGTGGGAGATTGCAACAGGATGTGGCAGGATGTGGACAGGGCCACATTACCATGGCGGCTAATGTTGTACTCTTTCAACATGGCAACACTTTCACTGCACAGCAAACATACTGCTATCTTGCCCACTTCTGTGAAAAAGTACTTAGGCATCCAATCTTTGTTAAATGGCTACACTTGCTGTCAACTTTATGTTTCTTGGCAAAAAAAATGATAACAATTTTATTGTAAATTCTAAATATAACCGAAAACAACCAAAGAATAACTAACAGTCACTATTAACTGCAACGCAGTAAGAAAGTAGTGGGAGATTGCGGCGGGATGTGGACGCGGGCCACATTACCATGTATGGCCAGAAACAGTCAGCGGGCCGGTCAAAATCCCTTCGCGGGCCGGACCCGGCCCGCGGGCCGTATGTTGCCCGTCCCTGGGTTAAAGGGTTAAAGTACCAAGGTGTTTTTAACCCGGTATTTTGCAGAGAGACTAATTTAAAAACCCAGTGATGTATTAAATATTTAAAACGTAGATTTAACACATTCAGAATAAAGATAAAAAAACTTGTTTAGACATGATTCAAGCATTAGCATAAATAAGAATTTGTATGCAATCTATCTGAAACAATCATTTTATGCTTACTATTTTAATTTTTGCATACTGTCATATAAAAATATTTAGAAAATTATTTAATTTTTTTAAAAAGTGGTAAACTTGTATCATTGAAGTTTGCTTTATTTTTTTTTTATATATGCTTATATGATCTACATAAATATGCACGTCTACAATTTAGGAAAATGGTTTAATTTTATTTTTTTTAGTTTGTCGTGTATGAAATGTGAAAATGTATAGCTCAGTACATATTGTATGTATACACTGAACTGTATTGTGTGTGGTTTTGCTTAACTCTTTACCAGGCAGACGTTTTTCCCTTTTTTTGGCTCTGAACGGGCAAGATTTTTCAGAATGTCAGTGAGATTTAGGGGTACGTCGGTAAAAACATCATATCTTAGGTATTAGTGCATATATTTCAATGAAATAAAATGCAAAATGAAAGGAAATGAAAGCAGCTTTATTAATATCCTTAATTGAAGTATACTTTCGGGTGTTAAATTTGAATCCAGGCGTGAAAATGTATATTTACACAAAAAAATATTGTCCATTTATTGTCCGCTACAAACACTATGTACACACACTTTTTGTTGATGCCAGGAACACTAATCTCTCGTCAGACGATTTATACATCTCTTTTTCGGCAAGTTGTGAATTCCTATCAAAATCATAACTCCAAAATAAGCCTTAATTTCAGTGGCATTAGTTTCCTTCCAACCTGGATCGCCATTTTGTTTTTTCGCAATTTTCGGACGTGCGTACTTGTTCGTTTATTCCGCTATCTTGTCAAATGTTTCTCCTTTGAAAAACTGATAGAAGAAAGCCAAGTGAGTACCATCATTAGTTAAAGTCACATTCGGCCCCATTTCTGATATATTCAGTGCTAAAGTACTATTATTCCAACCATGTGCGTCTCCAGATACCCATTCCCCCTACTCCTCTTCGATATCCTCAGAATCTGACGCACTCTCGTCCAAAATTTAAAGATACTACATGTGCACGCTACTGACACTAATGTCACTTCTAATCCTATCATCTAATTCAAAAATAAACTTCTCTTACCTCATTATCTGATAAATTGAATCCATTAAACTTTTCAATAACGATCGACGACACTAAGAAATCCATTTGAAACACCGAACGCGAAAAACAAAGAAAACTTTATGAAAAAATGAATGCTGCCACATGAAAATGTTTCAAAATGGCGCGGAAATCGTTGTACAAACGTCATGCTTCCTGTAGAGACCGGATATGATGTAAATATGGAAAGGAAAATAACTCTAACTTGAGTCTAAGTGAAATGGTTGCTATGGGCGGCGTTGGGCGTTCTGCCCTGTACGATGTACGCCTTGTACGGGCGGCATTGGGCGTTCCGCCCGGTAACCAGTTAAAAAAAAATATATATGCATGCACAGAAATCTGTAAAAATATGTACAACTAATGAAATCAGCAGCATTCAGTACTCTACTTCCAATAATAATACAAAAACATTTACAGTGCATGTGATTGCTGTAGTTTGTCATATCCAGATAACTACATTCTCCAGCTGACAGTAAGCAACTCATTATCCCATGCAAAAATAAAGTTAAGAGTCAGTATCATCGTAATCAATCAATACTCTTCCCCAATTTACATGTTCTAGTGACACATCTGACAGGTATCTAAGTGTAATTAATTTTCTTACATCGTTCAATTCACATTAAATATAATAATAGGTAGTCCCACCGCCGCCGCTTACGGGCAAAAACTAACAAATGCACACAAATCTGCTAAACTTTACTCAGAGCGGTTTTCTTCACATTAAACCTCAACTAACCATTTTTATACAAAAATAAAGATCGATGTTTTGTCTTTCGAACTGTTTTGTTCTTTTCTGAATTTTATTATAGTATCCATAAACTTTGACGAAAGTACCTTAGGGTTGCAACAAAAATGGGTCAAATGTCGTTTCACGGCCGAAAAAATAAAATTCACGTTTTCAGGCACCAAGTTTGAAGAAGCGGAGCCTGCATGGTTTTGTAACCCCAAAACTGATTGGTCCTTTAAATAGAGGACAGATATCTTTTCACACATATATACTTTTCACTTATGTTTGACGCGAGTAACCAAATAAATTTTCAAACTAAAAAGTTTACGACACATTTTTCGGAAGAAATATTTATCACAAAATAATGAAAAAGATATCATATTCTGCGGAAATTCAACATCTTTCTAATTTTTCGACATTTTATACGATCAGTTGAAATCTCTTATTAGTAAGATTTATCTGTAAGCATTTAATATTGATTACTGTACTCTGTGATTATTTTATCTGTAAACATATCTCTATTTTTAAAGCAGAATTATTAATTTTGTCATCATCACAATCGCTTCAGTAGTTTGAAAATAGGTTAGTCGGTGCGTCACTCTATCTCGAAAGTTTGACTGCTATTTCCTTGCAATATATATTTTGAAATCGCAGATTGTATTTAAATCTCATTGTATTTAATCTCATTATTTAGAAAAAATCATTTTCTTACAACGATAATTTAAAAAAGAAAAATAACTCTGGATGCAAAAATAGTAAACAACCGGAACACTTGGTCTGTGAAATGTTTATTTCATGCAGTGGATTTATAATAATACTAAGATATTTTAGTAAATGCCTTTATATACATACATTTTAAATAATTTAAACCTGTTTTGTTTTGAACATAATGTTTTCCTCTTAATTTTTCAAATTTGTCAATCTTCTGCCTTTGTTTGGGTTTCACGATCTTTTAATTTCTTTGGTGGTACATAAATGATGAATAAATTAACATATGAGGACTTTAATATTACATTATTTAATTATTAAAGATAGCAGATTCATCAGTATTTCTTGTATATATTCTTTTAATAAATGAAAAATTGGTTGATGAACAACCTATAGTTTTCACATTATTTAATTAGGCCTATTAATTGTAGTAGGATTTTTCATTTGTGAGGAACTAGAAGTTCACAGTACAAACAGTGCTAAGTAATATTTAAGGAACAGTATAAAAATAAGAATATTTTTAAGTGGGGTGATAGCATGGATTGTACCAACATATTTGTTTTACTCTTAAAAATCTGAAAAACTTAATGCACTAAAGTGAATCAAATGAATCAACACGACAAATTTTGTAATACAGTAACTACATAATTAAGAATAATTTTCTTTTTTATAAAAAAAAAACAAAACCTGTAATAATGGGCACAATTCATTATTAAATTTAATATTCAATGATTCACGCTAACAGCACCACAAAAAAAGACTCGAGATTTTTCATAATGTATAAATAAAATTAATATGAGCTTACTTTGACAGTGGATTGTGTTGATGGCGCAGGCACGACCGGCTGCTGCTGCGACACGGGCGGCTGATTGCCAATGATCTCTTTCTCCTTCTCCTTCGAAGCCCATCCTAAAAAAAAGAATTTCACTTGTTAAGATTCAAAATAAAGAAATGTAATCAAAATGTAACACAAAAACTAATGAGGGCTGCAGAGTTGTACACTCTGAAAGTGAGCAAAAAGCAATTTATTTCATTTATATATATAATGTATTTGACTGAATTGAGCTGGGTTTCTTCTAGTCTCTTATTTAAAACAAACATGAAATTTTATTTAAATAGTTTAAACCCCTTAAATCCATCATGATAAAATGCTTCAACCAATTCTCTACTAATGAACTGATTATATTAACAATGTTTTACAAATTGATTAAATTATAAATTTCTAAGTAAATTTATGAAGCGAAGTAAAATTTTACAGTCATTAAAAATATAAATGGGTGCAATCTGTGGGTATTAAAAATAACAAAAGAGTTTGGTTCCTATGACATTAGGTAAAAACTATTGGTAGAGGATCCTTCCAAAAAAAGATGTGCAAAACATATTTCTGCTTTTGATAAAATGACAAAGACCACAGAGTTCTTTATCATGTATATAGGCCAACTCCAACATAACTGACGTGGCAGTCCGATGCACAAAGCAGACTCATAAATGGTCATTCATAAGTAATAACAAGTTTACTGACCAAAACTATGGGCTCATATAGACAATCTTTGGAGAGGGGGGGGGGGGGGGAAAGAAATTGCAGGATTTTCAGGAGCCCAATATTATAAAATTCAAGGATTATTTAGTGTATGCAATAAAGTTCAAAAATATTTGTTATAATAAGCTTGACCTTTATTTCTGTTACAAACAATTTAAGTCAACATAAGCAAAGTATATTTTTAAAATATGTGCATATGAATCTGATCAAAAATGTATTAAGATAATAAGAATGACATTTCTAAAAAATAAAAGTTGTCATCTAATTTACTCTGTAGATTATCAAACAGTTTTACTATTTTACAATTTTTCTGGAAGAAATTAATTTTGTAAAAAACGTTTCCAGTTGCCCCTCTGGGACTTTATCAAAGCATTCATATGTGTCACTGCAGGTGAAAAGCCAGCTAAAGTAGCTATAATTAATTACAGCCATTGTAGTCGTATATTTTTTTATAAAAAAAATTTTGGAATTACTTTTTAAAAAAATCACTTTATTGATCATTATTTTCAATAATCCAAGAGGTTTTTTTGGCTGTTTGAACTCGAGATGATAGCTTTTTAAAGCATAAAATGACTACTAGGAGGGTGGTCAACTCTTTGATCTAGCATGAAACTATTTTGTCCCTATTAACAACTGTTTGTAATGTATTTTTAGTGATCGGAGGTGCATGCATGTGTCACATAGAGTGATGAAGCTTTTATTTTATTTAATAAATAGGACAGGTGGCTGTACAAGAATCAGACACAAAGTTGCTTGAAATTTACGGTGTTACGACTTTGGTTGGGTGTGTTAAGTTAGTAGTGCCACTCAGTTTTCATAGAGAATACTAGATGTCATGTAATAAGCACATAAATATCATAATCATAATAAACTTTACTCCAGAGCAGTTTTCTTCACATTAAACCTCAACTAACAATTTTTATATATGAAAATAAAGATGGATGTTTTCTCTTTCGAACTGTTTTGTTGTTTTTTTCTGAATTTTATTAAAGTATACATAAACTCTGATGAAAGTACCTTAGGGTTGCAAAAAAAATGGGCCAAATGTCGCCTCACGGCCGAAAAAGTAAAATTCACATTTTCGGGTACCAAGTTTTCAGAAGAAAGCAGAGCCTGCAAGGTTTAGTAACCCCCAAACTGATTGGTCCTTTAAATAGACAGATAACTCTTTACACTCACATATTTTTCACTTTTGTTTGATGTGAATAACCAAATAAATGAAAAGTTCATGATACATTTTTCAAAAGAAATATTTATCACAAAATAATGAAAAAAATATCTTATTCTGCGGAATTTCAACATCTTACTAATGATATGCCGTAGTCCTCGATTAGTGACCACTGCAAGATCCGCAAAATTAAAAACCTGTAGTACACATCCCGTTTCAGTCATGACTTCCATGTGCTAAACGCGTGTTGACGATACCGCTGATTTTTCGACATTTTATACGAACAGTTGAAACCTCTTATTAGTAAGATATTTCTGTAAGCATTTAATAATGATTACTGTACTCTGTGATTATTTTATCTGTAAACATATCTTTATTTTTAAAGCAGAATTATTAATTTTGCCTTACCATCACTATTTCCTTTCATTTTGCATTTTATTTCATTATATGCACTAATACCCAAGATATGATGTTTTTACCGACGTACCCCTAAATCTCACTGACATCCTGAAAAATCTTGCCCGTTCAGAGCCAAAAAAAAGGAAAAACGTCTGCCTTGTAAAGAGTTAAAAATAGCATATCTCTGGAACCAATTGAGATAGCTTCACAATTTTTCTTTTATTTTTCATGTTTTAAAAAGTTTTAAATGAAAATAACAAAACTGAATGCTTGATTTTATTATTTATTTTTTGGTGCCGCTACCTACTTACTATCAGTTTCATTGACAAGGTATGATTCTTTTAAACTTATTTAATTTTATATTCTATTATTTTAAAATTATAGATATGACAGTTTATTATTAAAACAGATGCATCTATAGCTTCATTTGTACTGTATCATATTTTCTCAATCATGCATATAGTTAATAGTAGCTGCTCTGCATCAGTAGCTGTCAGTTAATGTGTAGTGATGCATATTTTCAAAGCTGAATGGATTGTGTGATCAGCAGTAATACACACAGTGTATAGATGTAGTGCATGAATCATAGGAAAATGGTATTTTAAAATGTAAGTCACAATTAAATTTAATTTTGTCTTCTTAGTATTAACATACCACTAAGAAAATATGTCTGAAGTGAACAAAAATGTAACCAGCATGCTGGTAAGCTGCCAGCTATCCACATAACACATATCCTTGACATTTGCAAGTTAAACAAATAAAATTAAATAAATCTACCACGAGTTTTAAAGAAAAAATCCTCTCATTCTATTTAAAAAGATCGTTTGAGTACCTGATCCCCCAGATGGAACAAGACTGATTGTTGGGTCGTTGCCACTGTGTTCACTCTTTAAACTTGGTAAATTAGCCGGAGGCGGCATTCGCCGCGCTGCTGACGATACCTTGCCAAGGCTTTGTAGTCCATGCTGCCTGGGAACTGAAAAAAACAGCACTGAATCAACAATCAAATTAACTTCATTCCAGGAAATTAAATGCTTACCATAATTATATTTAAAAATATC
Source organism: Sinotaia quadrata (assembly GCA_028829895.1). Classification (NCBI taxonomy): domain Eukaryota; kingdom Metazoa; phylum Mollusca; class Gastropoda; order Architaenioglossa; family Viviparidae; genus Sinotaia; species Sinotaia quadrata. The sequence goes on from CM054180.1 coordinate 94,438,473, forward strand.
AGAATTTTAGACAGTTCTAGCTTGATTGTCTTCAAAAAGTTTTATTTTAAATAATCAAGTAAAGGGGATTAAGACTGTTTAACTTATGAACAGAGAGAAAAAACTGATTCATAGTGACTTCTATAATTAAAAATCTTTATATCTAGTTCCATGTTATGTATAGTTTCTAAGATGTGATCAATTATCCGTTTTGATTTTCTTGGTAAATAAAAATTGTACAGTAAAATGAAAAATGCAACTTAATATGTGATTAAACAGAAATTATCTTTATACATGTAGATGGACTATAGTTTACTGATCATTTTGATATATAAACCAACTCTGTATGAAGTATAGTTTCAGAGATAATGGCAGTTTGCTTGTGTACATTTTCTGTATTAAACTTCGTTAATGCCTTTTCTTTGTTAAAATTGTCATTTTCAGCATCCAATAATTTCCACATTTTCTTTGCAATGCCTTTGGAAAAAAATAGGCATTAACTACATATGATATAATAATATGCATTTTGGTTTTACTTTGTTCATCATTTGCCTAAGTTATGATGCCATGAACGTTCCTTTTTGTTGCGTTTTGTGAGCAATTTCATGAAACAAAGCCCATTTTCTTTTGCAATTTATAATAAACTGAAAAGTAAATTTTGCATTATATCTGTTTTATTCTTGTTGTATGGGACTATGTTTATTAGAATTGTTAGACTGTTTTTCAGTGTGGTTTACTTGTAATAAACTTGGAAAAAATCACGTTCATTATATTTCTATTGATATGTTTATGCGATGTGCAGTAGCAATCAGAATGTATAATGCTATGTATTGTGATGATTTGATTTATAAATTGTAATTCATAGGAGTATAGTTTGGAATATTCTATTCCAGGTTTTCTTAACTGTAGAAGTTCAATTAACAACTGTAAGACCACCTAATTCTGATTGCTACTGTGTGAATAATACACACATCTATAGTGATGTTGATAGAAATGGGGTATTTCTTTACAGCAGGTTTTTATTCTGGGTTTTAAAGCTAGTGTGAATAAACTGATGGCCATGCCTCACTCTTCGACTCAGGAGTGTACACGTATCAGGTAGCTGGAAGGGGGTGCTGTGTCAGTGTGTCACCTTGTGTGCAGTCTTGATTGACAAGGAACAAAGCTGAGTAAACTATTCTTGGCCAACTGACCTTTTTGAACTGTGATTAGGTAGTCTCAGAAGGCCATATGTACATTATTTCGCAAATCGATTATTGTTTTTGTATAATTTATCTTAAATAATTATCTTGGCTTAGTTGTCAGAACAACCAAAGCGGGTTGGTGGGGGTAAGTCATGTGAATGTTCTTTATATTACAATCAGTCAAGTAAAGATAACTTTCCTATCCGAGCACATTATGCTAATCCATAGTCACTGGAGCAATTAAATTGTGAAGACTCAAGTTGGATTAGGCAGCCAGTCTGTTCCAATATAGGTGAAACCCTAAAAAATTAATAATATGAAATCCTGATATTAGGGCAGGGTCGTTAAACATTAACTGGCACATAACACCCATATTCTCTCCCAAACACTTTCAAACTTTCAACGTTTTTGCATTCAGAGCAAGCAAACGATGAAAACAATGAATTCAATTTATCTAACTCAACAATGCACTTGATATTCTTTTCTGAAGCAGTGACAACAGCCGTTAACTTCAGATGAAACAAAGTTAGATTCCGCCTTGAAGTAGTTGGGTGGGGGGTGGGCATCAGGCAAATCACTGGCAGTAATCTGCATGGTAGCGCTAGGAACACAATAAATATCCGGCACCTCTAGAAGTAGATGGACAGGGGTTGACCAAAGGTACAGCAGGCAAATCAGCTGTTCTACATTGCCAGCGACAATCAAAGTTTGTTTTCTTGTGGAAGTAGGTGGTTGGAAGGTGATCGCTAGGACCCAAAGCAAAGTTGAATGAACAATGTGTGTCTGCAACAATGAGCGTGGTAGCACTAGGAACAGAATAAACATTCTGCATTGTTCCTCTAGAAGTAGATGGGTGGGAGGTGGCTGAAGAGATATTAACAAAATCTAAAGTTTGTACACTGTTTGCAGCTATGGAACTTAGTTTATTTTAGATAAACTAGGGGAAAGGGTGTCACAGCAAGTAAATTCAGTTGTACGTCTGCAGCAGTCAACATGTTATTTCTAGGATTACTATGAATGTCCTTCATTGCCTTTCACATTTTCATTCGAATTAAGGTTGCTTCTTGTTCTTATACAGATTTAGATGTTTGTTTCCTGAGCAAGAGGTCATGCAAAGTTCACTGGCGGCCACTTTGAAAATGCCCAGATTTGATATGTAACCAACAGCAACCACTGTTTTAACCAATCAAAGAGCAATTTTCACTTTTGTACTATGCGACATACCCCACACAAGCACTTGTAGTGGGTCAAGTTTTCGCCAAACCATGTGCTTATGTTGTTAAGAAATACTAAGTCAACATTTTTGTATAAGGGAGGCAATCCCCTTTAATTCTATATATATAACACTATGATTTGGTTTTTTTAATGGCAGGTATTGTGAAACAAAGTGGACTATTAATGGCGATACTATGCAAAGAAAATTTTGCAATAGATGAATGGATAAGTAAGCTAAATTCTGATTGGTCCATTAAAAAGAAGAGAGATAACTCTCTACACTCATATTTTTTTATTATGAATAACACACAAAAAAATTTAAGTAAAAAGTTTGAGACAAATTTTGGGAGTGAAATATTTTTCACAAAACCATGGAAAAAATATCATTTTATTCAGCATTTCAACATCTTTCAAAAACGTGACACAATACGGGATTATTAATCCATGCAGTTCTTGCTAAATTCAAAACCCCGTAGCATCTTTCTCAGTTCACGTCACAGTCATGGCTTTCATTTCTGAGACACGGTGTACCGACACTAACGCTGATTATTCTGGCCTATACGATCAGTTGAAACCATTTATCAGTCAGATCTATTTGTGTTTATTAATATTTATTTTAATTTTCTTGAATTTTTTATAAGCATATTATTATTTTTTCAAGTAGAATTATTGACAGTTTCCAAAATAACACTTTCAAATACAGGCCGATCTTGGAGTGATTCTTTTGCAAAGATTTGAAAATATACTATTTTCTTGAAATGTTTAGTTTTAAAAATGTCAATCATATTTATCAATATTGTTTTATTTGCTCATTTAATTGTAGGTAGGGATGACAATTTTATTATTTAGAAAAAATAGTTTTTAAATCAAGGTTAATTTCAACAAGAAAAGATAACTCTAGATGCTAAGATTGTAAACATCAATATTCCACAAATGTTTAACCCTTAAAATTTTCTTTTGCATACTTTTTTAAAGAAAATTTTAAGGGTTGAACATTTGTGGAATATTTTTTTTTTAGGAGATGAGCAGTACACAAACTTATCTTCAAGGTTATGACTGAACTTAAGAACACCCTTGTAACAACTGGGAAACTGCTCTTTCCAAAGCATTACAACTTAAGTGTTGGGCCTCTTTGTAGGTAGTCCCATGGTCACCGCTTTACAGGCAAAAACTCGCAAACGCACACAAATTTGCTAAACTTTACTCCAGAGCGGTTTTCTTCACATTAACCTCAACTAACCATTTTTATATGAAAATAAAGATCGATGTTTTGTCTTTCGAACTGTTTTGTTGTTTTTTTTCTGAATTTTATTATAGTATCCATAAACTTTGACGAAAGTACCTTAGGGTTGCAACAAAAATGGGTCAAAAGTCGCCTCACGGCCGAAAAAGTACAATTCACATTTTCGGGTACCAATTTTTAAGAAGAAAACAGAACCTGAAAGCATTTTGTAACTCTAAAACTGATTGGTCCTTTAAATAGAGGACATACAACTCTTTACACTCATATATATTTCACTTTTGTTTGATGCGAATAACCAAATGTACACGTGCAGAGCACTGTTTTAATTTAAGAATAAATTTTTCATGCACACTTTCAGTGATTTAAGACCTGGTCAAACCTTCAGAATAAAACAATATGTTTTGGGTTTTTTATTGTGTGTGTGTAGTGATATAATTAGCAATGGCATGAGTTCAACATCTTTATGTATCTTTGATGTATGTATGCATATAGAGTACTTTTATACCAATCAAACAGTTTTAATTTTGTATAATAAAATATTAAAACAAATAAAATGCTGAACAAATCTTTGTTGAGTTACATGTATAACATCCTGCTGGTCATTTAATAGGTGAACCATAACTGTGTTATGTATAGTTTCAGAGATATGATATTTATCCATTTTCATTTTCTTCGTAAATAAAAATTTTATAATAAAATTAAAAATGCAAATTAAATAAATGATTAAACATAACTTAAACTTATATATTTAGATAGATCACAATTTACTGATCATTTTGATATGTGAACCAGGTCTGTATGTTGTATAGTTTTAGAGATATTGCTTTTTTACGTTTTCCTGTAACACTTGGTTACTGCTCTTTTTGGGTTAAAATTAGTTGAAATGACCATTTTCAGCATCAAATAGTTTCTTCACTGTTGTTGCTATGCCTTTTGGGAAAATATAGGCATTAACTACATGGCAAATGATTTAATAATATGCATTCTGGATATACTTTGTTCATCAGTTGATTATGCTATGATGCCATGAATATACCAGTTTGTTGCATTTTGTAAGCAAATTTATGAAACAAAAGCATGTTTTCCGTCGCAATTTATAATAAACTTAAATTTCGATCCTGCATTAAGGCTGTTTTTTCTTGTAGTCTGTGATTATGTTAATTTAAAATGTTGGACTGTTGATAAATGTGGTTTATATATTACTTGTACTGAACTTGACAAACTGCACATTTGTTACATCTAAAAAACGTTGATCACAAATTATGATACTAAATTGACAATATCTTAAAAAGTATTATAGCTATCATCATATTTTTTTCTGTATAATCTTATTTCATCAGAACACACATTTTGTGCTAACATTTGTACAATATCAAGTAGTAAAAAATGAGTGAGACCACCTACTATTATAAAATATATTGGAGTTCTGCTTGCAATGTATGTGTCAGCTCCCCAGTTTTTTCCCTTTATCAATCTAAGTATATTTTAATTGTTTTGTTTATTTTTGTAAGAATGTGATGTGTACTGTGAAATTTAGGTTTGCATCAAAGGTAATTCATAAGAATCTGTGAGACTTTTCATTCTTAGTATTTTCTTGGTAAACTTCAGCTCTGGGTATATATTTTTTTTAATTGTTGAGAAGTCTAATGCAGTTGTTTTATAAGGTGCTAAATAAAAACCTATGTCTCTACCCATGTTCCTATTTCATTTAATGCTTTTTGCATTTGTCTCCATGTGTGTGCTATTTCTGTGTGCGATGAATCGTCTGCAAAATGTGTAATTTGTTTATTTGTATATGTTATTGTTGTGTCTAAATCTTACCATAAAATGCTGAATAGTGTAGGACTCAGGGCACTTGTGGGGTGCCATTTATTGTTGTTTTTGTTGTTGAGATTGTGTTATTTAGTTTGACTTTAAATGTTCTTTCTGGAAGGAAATTTTTAATAGAAGTGTACATGTTTCTCATTATTCCAAGATATAATGCAGTGATGAGCATCGTTTGATGCCATGTAATGTCAAAAGCTTTTGAGATGTCAAGAAAGATGACTACTGTGTTTTCCTGTCAGTTATATTACTGATGGCAGCTAGTGTTGATCTTTTTGATTTGAATCTGTTAGATGATAATAGCTTTTTGTGGTATGTATCTTGTTAATGAAAGTTTTTGCTAGCACTGGTAGCAGTGTTAGTGGTCTGTACGTATTTATTTCCTCTTTTCCTTGTTTTGGAATCAGAATAACTATAGCCTGTTTCCAGTTACTCTTCCCTTTCATTTTCCTATTTGGTTAAATAATGATGTTATGATGAATATCAATGTTGGCAGATAATCTTTGTAAAATTTAACGTGGTATTTTATCTTCTCCTGGTGCAGTATTCTTTTTGTTCTATTATTTTGTATTTAACTTCTATTGCTTTGTTGAGTTAATTTTACTTTGAAATTGCTTATTGTATCTTTTTTTCCCCTAATATTTTTAGTTTTTTTCTTGGGATTTGTTTTTTGAGTTGATGTGATTAGCAATGCTTTGGAATTGATTTTCTAATGTTTCTGCCTTTTCTAAGTCTGAAATTGCTAGAACTTCATCTTTGTATTTTAATCGGTGGTATTTATGCTTTCATAATACTTTTACCCATAATCGGATTAATTTTTTTCCATATTTTTTTAACTGCTTCTTTCCTTGTTAGATTACTGTATGTTTTGTGCCATGATCTTTTCTTTTGTTTTGCCACTTTAGTAGTGTTTTTGTATTGTGTATTTATTTTCTGGTATGTAAATTTTAATGTTCCATTTTCTGGGCTTGTTCTGTTTTCTTAAGGCGATGTGTGGGTCTGTAATATAGTGATTTTGGTAATTTTTGTGTGTTTAGACATTTTTACATATTTGGGCAATAAAAACTATCTTCTTTTCATTTCCAATGGTTATTTAGTTGAAAAATGTCTTTAATATGCTGTAAAAATTATTTAAAGTAAGTAACCCACATGCAGAAGTTTTCAATCGACTTCTATAATGATGATTTTCAACACTTGACAACGCACATTTCTAGCAGACGACATGATTATTGTCGCATACCGTTGTGTTCAGCATTTCCTCGCCTCTCTAATAAAAGATTGTCCTTTGGGATTTCCCGTTTTATTTCGGTAACAAGACGTTCGGCCTGAACACTACACAAGCACAGTGCCTTCCATGTATGGTAGTGTGACGTGAAGGCTGCGATACAATTCGCTTGACTAGGTCACGTGGTACTGTCATGGCGACTGTTTACATGTGCAAAAGTGACGCTTAGTGAAGTACTTGTGAGTGAAAATGCCTTGTACAAAGCAGTCAACACGTAATTTAGCGCCTAAAAGTAAGCAGAATAGAAAGAAACAGTTGCAGAATCTATGGGGAGCAAGAAAGGAAGCAAAATTAGCCACAGTACAGCAACAAGTGACATCTAAGTGTGCACAAGTCGAACCGAAAACTTCGTGTTACAAACCATCTACGACAGACAGTTTACTTGGCATGAAAACAATATCACAGTTCAAGAAAGACGCATACGAAAGTTTGGGTAGTTCTTGCAGTCATGTCAGAGTCAATGACAGTGGGAAAGAGAGTGTAGAGGCGAAATTCAAGATGCAAAGGGGCATTGTTGATTTCAGAGAAGTGGAGAGTCTTGTTGGCAGTCTCTGTTGCCCTCAGTGTAAAGGTATGAATCTCTGACTCGCTAGTGACTCCAAACCGATGCACGTTTTGCTGTTTATGCTGAAGTCAAGTGCACTGTATGCCAAGAAACAATCTATGAAAATTATCTTGCCTCCAAGGATACACAGTCAAAAGTACTTCTCAAAACCAGGCAAGCCGTTTATGCTTCAATAGATTTGCCTGCAATGCCCACAAAACATTTCATCAGCATGCAAACAAAATGTTTAGTAAAGTGGAAGACTTTAGAAATCATGTCTTTGGAGAGACAGTAGCATTTGTTAGGGATATGCATTCTAAGCACAGTGGAGTCTTGGTGTTTCTTCCAACAAGCAATTGCACGACATCAGCTCTCAAGCCCCCACCAGAGGTTCGTACACACACCACCAAATGAAAATAAATTAGCTGAGCACCTTCTACCGATTTACAGCCATCTCACAGAGGAACATTTGCTCAGTAGGTGTTGCTCAGGAAAGACATAGAATGCAAATGAAAGTTTACATAGCTTGATTTGGTCCAAAGACAAATTTGCCTCAAGAAAGTGTGTGGAGTTTGCCGTCATAACGGCAGTTTAACTTTGGAGCTGCTGCTGCCCACAGTGCCAGGTTCTTTGGTTTTCAAACAGGACATCATATGGCTAGGCTTTGTGAGTCAAGAATGAGGAAAGGACTTAACAACAGCATAAAGTATGTTAAAGACAAGGCCATAAAATGAAGAGACAAAGCTAGGGCTGCTGGAACCCAAAGACAAGAAGAACTTAATGAACTGGAGGGTGGCCCAGCCTATGTTGCTGGATTGTTTTAAGGTGACACAATTTTCTGTCTGGAAACAGTTTTTATCAATATCTTGTGTTTAATACAGTTGCCTGGTAAAAATGGTGGGTTAAAATTGTGTGTGAACACAAGTAATGAGGTTTTGAAAAAGTTTTTTCACTTTTCTTCGTTTTCCCGCTTTTGCATATTTTTACACTGGGGAATTGAATATTTTAAAATCTATTCAACCGATCTCTCAGAAACTTTACACAGTCAAACAACTCACTCTAATGCACATACTTACCATTGGATTTTAGTATATGTACAATACTTTTGAAAATATGACATTTCAAAGAAATCATTTACAATAAAAATATGTCGCTTTTACCAAAAAATTAATAAATAATTTTCTATCAAAAATATGGACTAAAGGAATGGTAATTCTGTGGACATGTGCAAAATATTTAAAAGAAATATTTAATAGGAACTGAGAAAACTTGTTCCTAAAATTTCAATATGGCGGATGTTTACACATGGTTTCCATAGCAACCGCAAAGCCAACCATCACGTTCACTCTATTTTCACATTCCATTTACCTCTAGTACTTAATACAAAGCAAAAAAATCAACTATGAAGTAATATTAAAAAAAACTAGATTTTTGACCCTCACATCGCCTTAATGCCCATTTTCTTTTTGTTGTTCATTTGAATTGTTGATCCCACCATGGTGTGTGTCACAATAATGGGGATATATTAATAAATTTTTTTCTTCTCTTCCTCTAAGTATTTTCTAACTCTAAACTATGAACGAAACCGATAAGTTAATTAAAAGAGGGACAGGGTGAAAATGACCATTTTGTCAACAACGCGAAAACTAAGTCGGAAACACTAGCTTTAAGTTCGTGCCGGAGAAAGGGAAAAGTATAACTAACTTGAGGAAGGGCCGCTAGCTGACCCTCCAGGGTCAGGACACCAATCCCATAAATCTATGTCAGTGTACCAAGTACGTGGGACGGTCATTGGGCGCAAATTTTGTCCGTGAAGAAAGAGGCTCTAAGTTTTGGAAATGTAAACAACTTTTAAGAATCACCACTATAAAATGTTTGGTAGTAGGTTGATATTGTTATTGTGAAATTGCTATTGTTTTATGAAAGTACTATTGAACTAGAATTTTGAGATTATTGGAAAGTTAATATTTATATTACTGTGTTGGTCTGTGTGTACAACCATTTCTTGCTGTGAGTTAATGTATGGCTGCCCGGTGGCCATGAGTTGCTATAGTAACTGTAGTTTTAAAATAAAATATGAGTAGGACTGTTGCTCTGAGATTTTAGTGTGTGCTCTGAGAGAGTTAGCTAGGTAAGGCAAATGGATACGTAAATCACAGTGTCAACTGGGAACTTGATATTTTGGCACTAATAGAGGTGGACCTTCAGGATGGTCAGATTATTCGTCAGCACGTACAGTGCCGTGCTGACTGGAGGTAACGTGTGTGCTGAAAGGGGGGGGTGTTCCAGTCAGCTCAGAGAAAGTGATGTGCAAGAACTTTGTGTATAAAAGAGGATATGGAGCCAGGGTGGATGAGAAACGTCAAAAATGTAGCGTGTTGTAGAGAGAGCAGGACATGCTCTCAGTTTCTCCCTGCATTATGTATCAGGAGCTTTCTTTTCGAAGTTGGGAGGCAAGCAACTAGAGAGTTCTTGAACACTGTAACAGAGTGCCAGATGTCTACCTGGCTGTATATAGAAAGCGCGCCGTCAAGGCCGCTGCAGTTCAAGATGGGCCAAATCAAACTGGATAGCCATCTCGGGTTTTCAAAGACTCTGTGCAAAGGCCGCGGGTGATCGATTATTTTCCATGCAGAGATAAATTCCTGATGGAAGTCTAATGTCACGGCGCTGGGATATGTTACAGAACGAGATGTTACATAATGGTAGTAACTATCGTTGGAAGCAGTAGCGGTCATGCATGTGGCATACCGACGAAGAACAGCAAGGTTGGCCGTTACGTAATGAGAAGAGACGAGAAACGTGAGAGAAGAGGAGAAACGAAGAAGAGAAGAGATGAGGAACGAAGTTAAGAGAAGAGACGAGATGAAATGAAATGAGCAGAAATTGAAGAGAAGAGAGAACGCAATGAGAGTTGAGAAATTAGGCCTAACGAGAAGCGCATGGGAGCGTGAAGTTGTAGCAGCCGTCGTAGCAGTGAGGACGGCCAGGTCGAGACGTCGACGATGTTTTTTTATGTATCATCAAAACCCCCCAGCACCAGAAGAAAGTGTAACTATGTGAGCCCAGCACAAGGAGAGATTAACAATAACGATGTGAACCCAGCACAAGAGAAAGTAACGTTGATTATACGAGCAGAGAACAAGAAGAATTGATTGATTGATTGTAGGGGGCGCTTCTGGCTTCCGCCGCTTTCATCATTCTTTCTTTCTCCCCCTTTACCCATGGGTGCAAGTGTGGATGGCTGACTGACTAACCAACGTGTGAGAGGAAACCCATAGACCAATAAATTTGAACATATACTCTGACATTGAGGCTTTCTCCTGTCTGTTTCAAAAGAGTGATTGCTGTCGTTGTTATACATTGTGTCGTCTGTGCCGTCTACACTTCACCCCTACCCGTATGCAAGCACACATGCAAACATGTCGGCAATACGTAACCTACACGCAGAATAAAATTCGAGCCAAACAACCATCTTGGTATTCTGTGTGTGGATTTGTAATTCTCTTTATGCAAGTCCTACGTGGCGTCGACAAGCCACCACCCTCCCCTCAAGAAGGGTGTTAGTTACTTTAAATAATTATAAAGATTCAGATTATATTCATAGATATTATTTCATTTAATGTTTTCGTTTTAGTCATGGATGATTTTATTATTTAGAAAAAAATAGCTTTCAAACATTTAAACAAAAAACAATAACTGTAGATGACAAAAAAACTCTGGGAAATGTTTCATTTCTTTGAAACACTGAATTTACTATACTTATACAGTATAAAGAAATTACATATTTTACTGTTTGTTGTTTTGCAGACACTTAAAAAAAAAGATTTGTCTCTAATTCTTCAGTTGAACAGATTTTATTCTTTTTAATTTTTTAATTTAATTTTTAGCTTTGGCTTTTTTTTGTTGTTGCTCGTCTGGTTTAACAATCTTTTATTTCTTTACAATGAAAAAAAATGAAGGTCAGGCTTAATTAAAAAGGTATCAGGTTATAAGTTAATCTTATTGAACATTTTGGGCAAACTTAATATTTCTTCTATACAATGAAGAGTGACTTTTTGTCAAAATTCTAACCACTCAGCAGTAGCTAGAGTTGGCAGATCTATGCAAGAGGAAAGGATTTTTTGAAAACTGCAAAATTTTAATATTACATATTAAATGGATGGCCTTCCATCAACAACATCACCCAGTTATATAAAATGCTTTTTAAGATTCTATCAATAAGCAAGAAATCTACTTACCAGTTGATTTTTGAGTCTCAACGCTTTTCCCTTTATAGATAGTATTGATGTCAATAGCCTTATATTTTCCTTTATTCTTCTCCCCTTTATTACCAAGCCCCGAGATGGAGGACATTTTGGCGAAGACAGTACATTGAAGGGGATCTCTCTATTTCGCCCTGAACGAACCGATCATGCCTGAAAATCAATATAAATTATTTTATCATCCACACTGTCAACATAAAAATAACACTCATCATGCTACTTTCACTTCTAACCTTGACGTTCCATAGTTTTACTTGTCTGTTTAAATAATTAGGCCTATTTAACATTCCAACAATCTAAATATAGTTTTATTTTTTTTAAAAGTAAGAAAGCTGAAATTATTTTAATTATACAAGCACTGGCTTAATGTTTAACTGTTGTGTATGTGCAGTAGTTATGACTGGCCTAATCCACACAGACCTTTTTTTTTAAAACAAATTTTTTCTAACTTTTGTCCATCCCTACCCCTTGAAGTTGTACAGTGTCTTCTCTTTCATTAAATTGCACAAATAAATGCAAGATTTTTATTCAAAGCCTAGTAATGGTGTACTTTTGACCATTTTTTATTGAAGAAAATTGAAGATTACTTGCCAACTTTTGTTTAAAATTAATTTGTAAAATGAGTACAGAATAAACCAAGCCATACTTCACAGCAGTGGATGCAGCATTTAATTATCTTTATTTTGATACCAAATATATGTGTGTAGTGTGTGTGGCAAACAAGCCAAGGTAAGAAACACTGTATACCAAAACTCAATCCATGTACTTTCTACAGATAAGCAACATATACAAATTTACAATCATAAGAAATAGAAACATTAAACTTGATTTTGAATGTTTATTTGAATTAAAAAATGATTTGGATGTTGAGAAATCACTGAATGAAAAGTAATGAAAATTTGCACTTTTATACATTTATTATTGCTGGCTTACTAATGTGCTGCTACCTACTAATTAATATCTCAACATTTTTATGATTAACTTTTGTAAGTGAAACATGACAATAAATAATTTTGTTTGGTATAGAGCAAAGAAAGAGATCAAAACTCAAGATTTTGACATGTGAAAAAATGTTAACAAATTCTGTGTAATTGTGCAATTTTTATATGCATTTTTAATGCATAAATTTACTGTTAGTGCATAGTGAATTTTTTTAAATAATGAGCAAAGTAATACACTGCAATATTTCATGATCATGCAAATAGTTCAAATGTTATGGCAAGTTTTGTGCAAAAAATGTGTAAAAGTGCTGTCGTCAGTCATTATCATGATTTTACAAAGTCTGGTCCAACCTGTGCACGAATCGAATGAAAATAACATTCTGAAAAAAATGGGCATATTCTTACATACATTTTAACATAAATGAACAGTTTCAATAATATATTTCAATTAATTAATCAGATATGCTGCATCAAACTTTATCAACCATGTTATTTATAACTATATTGATAGGTTGTTTTTTTAAAAATAATTTCTGCAGCTAGGCATTTTGTTATTTCATCATATAGAAGGTTAAAACTTTGCATTTGTTATCCGCAAGTATAAAGGAATAAAGTATTAAACTCTCATAACTGCATTTTAGATGAAGTCTTCAGCAAGTCTAAAAATGGTCGAAATAACCATTTTTTTCACTGCTGACATTTCTTACAATTTAAGAACATCATATCTCTGGAACAAATTGAGATAGCTTCACAATTTTTTTATCATGTTGTAAAAAGTTTTAAATAAAAATAACAAATCTGAATGCTTGATTTCATTTTTGGTGCCGCTGCCTATTATTTTATTTTTTTAGTTATTGATAACAGCTGATATTTTGTTGATAGACTAAGAAACAGTAATTATCTATAATTAGTTTTGTTTTCATGACACTACATCTCTTACCTGTAGTGTAAACTGTTTATACAGCTTGATTTAGAACTATCATGGTTGGGGTATTTTTTGTTGTTTTGTTTTACCCATAAGAATGGTACCCACACTTATGAAAACACTTCAATCACAGTTGTTACTGAGGGGAAATCTTACCCATGTACACAGGCCAAGATAATGTTTTGACAATTCTAATGATTTGTAAATCTCAGTATTGTAAATTTGACATTGTCCTTGCTGTGTAGGAGTTGGACACACTTTTAGACTTGGCTTTAATAGTTTAAAGATTCTTGCTCTTTCTTGAATTCTTTCTTTTCCTGATTCATGTTCTTTAAATAAATGTGTGGAATTTTTAATAAATCTAGTCATTAGAACAAATAAACAAGTTATAAGCTTCTTTACTACTTGTTCCCACCCCCACCCCAAATTCACACAGCTGTCAATTATCTCATTATCTAGGTCGTTGGACAGATCTATGGATTCTATAACTGGCCATCTATTTGAATTCCACACCACTTGACAAAGTATGCAATGAAATTACAGAAACCTGTTCACCACTTTTCATGGCAACTAGCATTTAGCAATATGCAAATATTTTTGTATTTGCAAAGGCATGAAACGAGATCTTATCCTACTGCATTAGTGACCAGAATACATATAATTCCACAAATATGGAGAATAAATGTTAGGATTTTGTTCAGAAACAATAATAAATATTTAGTTATTTTAATCACAATAACTAGCAAAGTAGCAAGCAAGTGATAGTTCAATTCCTGACCATGACATTTTAACTTATTTTTGTATACTGACTTCCTCAAAAGTACCACTTTAATCCCCAGGATTTATCATTTTAAAATAAAAAGTGTTAACTTGGTAGTAAACAATACAATAGTACATAACTAAGTCAGTAACTGTTCAGAATTTTTCCTATTAATAACTCCATACTAAAATGGTAATTAACAGTATCAGGAACATTTTCTTAATGCTTTGCTTTTCCATTAAAAAAAAAGTGTGCAAGAAAGTTTTTAATTTTGCATGTAGGTTTACTTTCTGATGTGCCTTCAGCCACCCACATATATACAATGGACTATTAATTATTATCCACAACCATAGGGTAAAGATAGGGAGTTAGAATTTTGCATGGAGGCATGGTTCTTTCCCACCTCTCTCCACCCCTGTTAGACTCAGGCACATTCTTAATTCAAATTTATAAGATAGGCTGTAAATTCATGTCCACAAAGAGAAATCTGGGATAATGTGATACTGTGCAAGGTGTAATGTACCATAATTTTAAAAGTTATTAACGTTTTTAATTTACTATCAATTGCATTGTATACCCAGACAGTGCTAGGTTATTCTGCTAGTGCTATATGCAAACTTTACATTTTATGGAAACAGAATTACATGTAAAATGTAAATTTATAATAAATGTACAAGTCAAACAAGCTATAGAGTTATATTAATATTATTACTACACTAAATAATACTAGGTAACAGTAGCTTATCTTAAATAAATTCCCTCAAACAGTCAAAGTCACATTATAGCCTACATAGTCACAAATGAAATCTCAACACCTACCAGTTTTATATTACAAGTATTAGCTTTTGTTTTACTAGAAATGTCTTACTAACTAGTATTAGTAACTTAGAAAAGAAAATTATAGTTTTAGAAAATGCAAAATTCAGATCTGATCCATCTGGATTAAGATTTGTAGCATTTACATTTACATATTTACATAGGTTTCATCATAAAACAAATATAACAATCAATAAGTATTTTGAACTGGAACTGTGATAATGAATCCAGTAGATTTGAAAAGCCAGGTAAATAAATGGCAAGTCGTGATTTTATTTTATTACTGGTTCCTAAGGAGTTAATTAAGTATAAAGGTTCACTGGAAGTCAATGAAATGCGTCTGTAGTATCCAGCACTCATGAAATAATATATAATATATTGTTCTACGCTTTAGTCTTCATCATCTTTTCGGAACAAAAATATATAAAGAAAAGATCTGCGACTAAGACTAATAGGTTTGAGATAAATAAAACTTCCTTATAATAGTTATATTAAAAATTGTTTTGAAATCATGACCAGGTATACACTAATACAGGCATTCAAGCAATCGTAAGTAATATAAATTATTTACGATTATCCAAAACCATAAGCCTAATTAACAGTAAAGAATTTAATGTCCAGGGCGTTCAAAATAATAGATTAACTTTTTTTTTCAACTGAACGCAGGCACGCCGTAAAATAAAATGATGAAGACTAATCAAAACGTGTATCGACACGACAAACGCAATTGATCAAACAAAATTATCAGCAAGATGTATTGTAATAATCTACTTTGTAAATGTGTATGAAAAGATCGCTATTTACATGCCAAAACAGATTTTTGGAAAATAATTTGAATAGTACTCTCACCCGCAACGACACGGGTAGTCGTACTTACTGCGAGACAAAGATAAATATCACAGCACCCCTCCTCTCGGGTCATGGGCGAGAAAAAGAAAATTTCAAATGAAAATTTAAAACTTACGACGGTCCGTTCCTGTGGGTGAATTGTTTTCACAAATGATGTGTGAAATTTAATGCGTCGCAGTCCGATGGCTGCTGATTTCACTCGATTTTGATCGTTAATTTTTTTCAGTTTGTGCTACCAAAATGGCGAGCACATTCAATATGTAAATGACTAGTGATGTCATTTACGTCCCAGAATCCCTCACGTCGGAACTTTTTGATCATGGCATTTTCAGTCGAAATTTTAGGTACAAGTAAATGCTAAATGATTAGATTCAGAAATTAATTACACCGAAAAGTTAAATTAACTTATAAAATTGTCGACAAAGGGATTTTGCTCAGAAATGTTTAAATGGCTATCAGCATTGACAGGTGGGCAGAAATGTCTTTACCTGGCTGCTTTAAAAGGTGCGTGTATATAGTCCGATGATAACAGTTTCTGTGGGCACATATTCAGCAATCACTATTCCCCCAAATTTACCATTATTGTATATTATTCAGAAATTAGTGAAAATAATTTGTATTTGCTTACATAATGAATCGCATTGAACTTTCAAAATATAGCAGCCTTGATCGTGCCAGCTAAGTCTACTTCGTGAACTCACCCACTATTTATAAACATTAATAAATAATAGCTACCAGTTTACTATCTAGCTTATAAAAACTTTTAAGCATGTAGTTGCTTCAACAGTGAATTGACTGGACAGTTTCAACCCACATAGTGGTATACACAGAGTAAATGGCGCCCGGGGTGACAATGAAGGTCCAAACGGCCGAAGCCTGGGAAGTTTTTTTGTTTTTTTTAAGGGGGAGGGAGTGGATCGGTAGTGCCCTCTTTAATGAGTTAGCTGTTATGGGAAGCGCGTTGAGCTCCTTTGGTAGGGCATAGGGCGGAGCCCTGCCACCAATGAGTTTCCATTATTATGAGTTGTTTGGGCACCCCAAGACCCCTGCTCACCGTTAATACGCCACTGAATGCACGACTGGGATATCAGCTCTACTCCCCACCCAAAGCCCTTTTCGGGCGGGGACAACATTACGACCAATCACGCTACACGACCACAAGCGACCTCTTAACAAAGTTGGCAAACGTATAAAGGGGCAAGAACACCAAACAAATTCCCCCCCCCCCCCCGACGGAGGGCGGTTGAGGGTGTGCGCCAAACTGGTGCAACCTGTTTCACCCCCTTCCGCCAGCCCTCCTGCCCTCCACCTCAGACGCACCGCGAGGCCGTGGGAATCCCCCAGAAGCAGACCAAGACTGAGAACATCGTGAAGATGAAAGGTCTTTTGCGGCTTCTGGAGTGAGTGTAAGCGAAACACACACACCAAACAATTCCAACTCTCACAAATTCCACACTACACTTCACATCGGACCACCCACGAACGCACTCCATCCATTGGACCGCCGGGAAGAGAGTCATGTCAAAGTGCCACACCAGGCAAGCCAGCACCAAGCCTCAGCCCTTTTCAGGGCTGGCAAAAATTCCTCTACTGCTTACTCCACCAAGTGACATTTTACGCGATTCTGAGCCAGTCATGGAAGATGCGGACGACCCTCTCTGGTTCACAAACGAGTGCACATCCCAGCTGAGACAGTTACGGCAAAAGAGGCTTGAAGAGGTGCAAACATTAACAAGTATAAACGGAGAAAATTGAACAAAATACGACTGCGAAATCAGCTTGCCAACCAAAAATGGAGGTGTACAAAAAGTTACCCCATTGACCTACACACTAGAAACTGAAAACGATGAACTAAAAACTGTATTCACTAATTTGCTGTGAACCCTCTTCCACACCAAAACGGAAGATGAACTTGCCACTAGACGACAAGCCATCTTAAACGCAATTGGTCTCCACCAGATTTTAAACAAGCACCTGACAATGCAACCGAAAAAAAACTACATCAACAGACTGTGAAACAGAGACAAACATCATCTGGACAATATCGCCAACAACAAAAACACGCTTTTCACAAACAGAAAAGGAGGAAACAAGATGGACTTTCTCCCAAACCCTGACCACTACCACAGAGAACAAGGAAACTCAAACTCTCACCACCACTCCAGAAAGCAGAGACATAAACTACGAACGACGACGACAAATCACAAAGCACAGGAAAACACGAAAAAGACGAAGAAAGACAAAACGGAAAGGAATACCAAATCAGCAGACCCTCCTAAAGAAGACAGACAGAATTCACAGTAGCCATCACTGAAACAACAAACACGGAGTGGCTCCTGCACTCTCACCACTACTAGAGACACCACCAAGGGCTGCTACAACAACCACACCGACGATGATGACAACAGACCAAAACAACCACACAGAACAAAGCCGCAAAACAAAACAATGGTGCCCACTACCAGGCATCAGATGACAACAGCCACAGCACCAACAGGAACTGCAACATCACCACAACAGCCACCACCGACAGCATCGACAACAATGGCAAAGTGCAGTGAGAATCAGTACATGCAGTGGGTTTTTTCAACCACCCCATTGCAGACATGATTCAACTCATACTAGACCATCTATATTGGCCACCAACAAGCATCTATACACAACCTACAGATGCCAGGGACAACAACAACATCAGCACCACCACCAACAACAACACTGACAACAGCGCCCAAACCACAAGCAGGAAAGGGGGTGAACATCCCGGGTGCACATACACACTAAGTACAGACTTGGTGTGTTTCTATCCTGGGCTCTGTAAAACATCCCCTCCCCACCACAACAATGGTGACAACCATGATGGCGACTTAGTCAACAGACCTCCCTACTACCTCCACCGACCAGACATGCTGACATGCAGCACAGTGACCATCACCAGCAACACGCACCGACACACACACTACGTCTACTCAACACTCATCCACCCCTCACCAGAAAAAAGTGAGGAGAGGAAGTTTTCTCCAGAGGACCCCCAAAGCTGAGAATATCACTGATAAAAGGCTTACTGCATCCTCTGGAGAAAAGTCAGCGAAAAAAAACCAAACAAATCCACCACACAACATTTCGCAATGGACCACCGACAAACGCATTCCATCCATCAGACCGCTGGAAAGAGAGTTATGTCACACCAGATAAGCCAGAACAAGCTTCAGCCCTTTTCAGGGCAGGCGAAAGCTCCTCTACTGCCCACTCCCCCAAGTGACATTTTACGTGATTCTGAGCCAGTCATAGAAGATGCAGACGGCCCTCTCTGTTTCACAAAAGAGTGCATAATCCCAGCAGAAACAGTTACGGCAAAAGAGGCTTGAAGAGGTGCACACATTAAGAAGTACACACGGAGAAGACTGGACAAAATACGTCTGCAAAATCAGCTTGCTAACCGAAAATGGGGATGTATGAAAAGTTACCCCCTTCACCTACACACTAGAAACAAAACTATGAACTCAAAAATGTATTCACTAATTTGCTGTTGACCCACACAAAAACGAAAGATGAACTTGCCAATAGACAACAAGCCATCTTAAATGCAATTGGTCTCCACCAGATTTTAAACAAGCACCTGACAATGCAACCAGAAAAAACTACATCAACAGACTACGAAACACTGACATACATCATCTGGAAAATACCGCTGACAACAAAAACATGCTCTTCACAAATGGAAAAGGAGGAAACAAGACAGGTTTTCACCCAAACCCCGACCACCACCTCAGGGAACAAGGAAACTCAAACTCCCAACACCACTCCTGAAAGCAGAGAGACGCAAACTATGAACAACGATGATGAAGACAAACCAAAAAGCACAGGAAAACAACCAAACACGGAAAAGATGAAGAAAGACAAAAAGGAAAGGAATCCTAAATCAGCTGACCCTCCTAAAGAAGAGACAGGACTCACAGTCCATCACTGAACTAACAAACACATGAGTGGCTCCTGCACTCTCACCACTACTAGAGACCACCAAGGGCCTCTACAACAACCACATCAACAATTATGACAACAGACCAAAACAACCACACAGAACTAATCCGCAAAATAAAACAACAGCACCCACCACCAGGCATCAGACAACAACCACAGCACCAATAGGAACCACAACAACAACAATATCAAAGCCACCACAACAGCCACCACCGACAACATCAACAACAAAGGCAAAAGCACAATGAGCATCAGTATATGCACTGGTTTTTTTTACAACCACTCCATTGCATACATGATCCAACTCATACTAGACCATCTATACTGGCACCAGCATACATCTATACACAACCATACGGAAGCCAGGGACAGCAACATCAAAGCCAACAACAACAGCAATGACAACAGCACTCAAACCGTTAAGCAGAAAAGAGGGGTGAACATCCCAAGCACATATACATGCTGAGTACAGACTTGGTGTGTTTCTAGCCTGGGCTCTGTAAACACCCACCACCACCACAACAACAACAATGGCAACATCTACAATGGCGACTTAGTCAACAGACCTCTGGACTTAAGCTTACCTTCACCGACCAGACACGCTGACATGCAGCACAGCGATCATCACCAACGACATGCACCAACACACACACTACATCTACTCAACACACAACCACCCCCCGCCCTCTCCAGAAACAAGTGAGGAGAGGACGTTTTCCCCAGAGGACCTCCAAAGCTGAGAATATCTCTGATAAAAGGCTTACTGCATCCTCTGGAGAAGTCAGCGAATAAAAACACCAAACAAATCACGGATTCCTACTCATCCCTATAAGCAATAGCAAACCCACACTTTCTAAATTGCAAACAAAAAGTAAACGAAATAAGAATCCTATTAAACAAACTCCAACAAGGAAACACAAAACACCACCTTCATTTGGAAACCAAGCCACACTGGAATAACAGGCAATGAAATAGCAGACAAAGGGGCCAAAAGAGGAATAACACAGGGACTCCTTCTACCCACCCCAATATGCACTACAGAAATTATGTCAGCCATAAACAAACATTTCAGGAAAAACACTTCCCCCCCCCCCCCCGCCACACTAAACAAAACAGCCATCAAAGCCATATACAGACTCTGACTAAATAAAACCCTCAGACTCCACCATCACAATGGACAACCCAAAACTTGCACACATTGCAACACTTACAACAGAGTAAATCACTTCCTCACCTCCTGTCTGCTACAACACCAAGAAAGGAAACAAACTCATGAAAGAAATCTCAAACCTAAACCTGCCATTCACTACTGACAACTCTGCTGTACCTATACAAGAAACATGCAAGAAAAGTACACAAAGCTCTTACACATTACCTGCAAGAAACACACACAATCAACACACTATAAGAGAACTAAAAAAAAACAAAAACCCACACACACTACCAAACACACTATATACAAATACCCCACCCCCAAAGGCAGTAGCTTAAAGAAAAAAATAATTCGTCAGCTACAATGGCATCGGAAACATGCAAGAAAAACATTCCCAGTGACACAAGCTCCAGATGTCTACTGCCAACTCTGTGTACAAGCACAAACCAACCTCCACCTCTAACACCACCACCAGTGCTCCCTGAATACTTGTAAGGGGAGCATGTCCCACTAGAGCACTTCAGGTGAGAGAACGTCTGAAGATGAAATGATCCACGAAAGCTCCATTGGTGACGTAAAAAAATTGTTAGTGCAACCACCACCACCAAACCAATGACAGGTGGCTTCAGTTGAGGGTGTGTGCCAAACTGTTGCGACCTGTTTCACCCCTTCCGCCAGCCCTCCTGCCCTCTACATCAGACACATCATGAGGCTGTGGGGATCCCCCCAGAAGCAGACCAAAACTGAGAACATTATGAAGATGAAAAGTCTATTGTGGCTTCTGGGATGAGTGAGCAAAACACACCAAATCAATGTTGTTCAATGATCTTCTCTGGTCCTTTACAAAACACTGATGGAGATGAAGAAGATTCAGACCATGAGAAAATTTTAGACACCATTGCAAGCACTACAAGATTCCACCAGATTCTTCAACGTCACCTCACTTCAACATGCAGACCTGCCACGAAATCAAGTGAGTCGCAAACTGAGAGCCTGATTAGAAAAGAGAAGGAAAGTAATACTCATATTCATTGGAAACTTCCCCCAACTACGAAATCTAACTCTACATAGACGCTTCAACAAGAACAAAGACAGACAGGAGAAAGAAAACCCAGACACCAATTACTTCAACAAGTGAAAAGAAAATACCCATCAATCTCAACAAAGACGGAAGACAAAAAGAAGAAAAAACATAGAATCACCTGCACACAGACAGCCACACCAGAATTAAAAAGAACAACAACACAAACAGAAGCTGTCATAGTGTCATATCAACTGACACACAGACAGAACTGGACATTGACACCGCCAATGCTGAACTCAAAAGAGCACTAGCGGTCCCTGCTAGCTCACCACTATCAGAGTCACCACCAAGGGCTGCAACAACAACAGTCAAGAAAAAACTGCAGAACGGAGCCCCAAAGCTAAAAATGGTGCCCACCACAACACATTGGATGACAACAGAATCAGCTACAACAGCCACTACAACAACAGAATCTGCAACAACAGCAATGCCACTTGTGCTCTTTCAAGTTCAACAATGATGGCCTCAATCTCTGTTGGTTTTTCTTCCTCCTTTGGGCAGTCAGCTATTTCGATGTGATTTTTCATTTCTTTCTGGTTTGAATTTCTTTATCTTTTGCACTGGTGGCTTTAGTCTGGCTGTTTTTGCTCTCTATTCTGTTTATTCTTGTCTTTAAGTGTTTGTGTATAGTTGGTTTTCTTATTTGGCAGAATTGTCCACATCACATTGGTGTTGATTTCTTTGTCGCTTTTTTGGGTGGGTGGAGTTTGTGTTTCTTTCATTTCTGTGGTTGGTGAAGGTTTGTTGTAGTGTTCCAGGAGTATCTGTCATAGGATAATCATGCTGTCTATGAGTGCTGATACATCTGTTAGTCAGTTGTTTTGATAGATTAACCATTGAATTCTACCCAAAATATAATTTAGGTCGTCGTCGGGTGTAGTCATTGAGTAGTCCAAAGGTGTTATTACTTTCCAACAGCCTAGTCCATCTTTCTCCTCAAACCAATGTTGTCTCTTAGAGTCTCTAAGTGAGAAGCCCTCTCCAACGTATTCTTCCTCATCTATATTTCTATCTTTCTGTTTCTTTTGTCTCTTGTGTTTTCTCTTCTTCAATTGTTTGCTCATTCCACCCTGACAAAGGCTTGGATGTCAGCAGTAGGGCTGATTTCACTGTCACCTGCCCTAATAAGGACTTGGTTGTCCATCTTAATTCGGTAATCCATTGAAAAAGGGTGGAGAGACGATGTTTCCCATGCATGCGTCCGTGCTGTTTATTGGCAAGAGCTTGGGGTGGCTGCATGATGTTTTCTTCTTCTTAACTTCTTTACCTCCAGAGGAATTGCAGGAAAACCTTTCATCTTCTTGATGTTCTCAGTTTTGGGGGGATTCCTGTGGGGTTTTCCTCTTCTCACTGTCTTCTGAAGAGGGTGGAAGCTGTTGTGTGCAGTAGGTGTTGTTTTTCGCTTTTCTGATGCATGCTCTTTTTGACTGTAGTGGGTTTTTTCTTTTTTTCTCCTTGGTGTAGATCTGCAGTTTTTAATTTCTTGTGTTTTGTTCCTGTTGCATTGTCAGTGATTGCTGATCTATTCATGTTGTGGTGGTTTTTTGCTGTTGTGGTGATGTTTGGATGCCATGCTGTCTATCATTGAAGCTTTGTGTAGTGGGGTTTGTAGTTCTTTCATCTGATGCTTTCTTCATGTCTGGCTGACTGATTCGGGCTTTAGACAAGTAGTCCATGGACTAAAGCTCTGGTTGATGCTGTTGTTGTTGTCATCTTCAATGTTTGTGGGAGGGGGGTGTCACAGAGTCCAGGCTAGTAGCGCACCAAATCTTTAGCTAATGTGTGCATGAACCCAGGATGTTCAACCCGTCTTCCTCACTGGTGGTGTTGACGTTGTTGCTGGTGCTGGCATTGTTGTTGTCCCCCGTGTCTGTTGGGATGTGTGAAAGCTGGCGCAGCATTGGATCTTGTCAGCAATGGGGTGTTGGGTTTTAAGCATTAAAGTCCTTCATTGAAACACCTGATGTTCAGCATGCTGGGTTTTAAGCATTTTCATTGAAACACCTGATGTTAAGCATGCTGGGCTTTAAGCATTAAAGTCCTTCATTGAAACAGCTGATGTTAAGCATGCTGGGCTTTAAGCATTAGTGTTCTTTGCTGCTGTTTGAACATGTTTTGTTTGAGGTATTAGTGTTCATTTAAACAGCTGATTGAGCATTTTGTATTTTAAGCATAAATGTCCTTCATTGAAACAGCTGATGTTTGAACATGTTCATTGAAACACCTGGTTTCTGAGCACATTGGGCTTAAAGTATCAGTTCATATTAAAACAGCTGGTTTTTTGAGCATGTTTGGTTTGAAATATCATTTCTTTCATTGAAATAGCTGATGTTTGGTTTAAGTACCACTTTTCTTAACTGAAACATGACTTTGAACATGCTAGGTTTTGCCTGTTTTAGGTGTTGGGTTTCACAAGTTTGATGGAAGTGAAAATGGTCAGAAATAAACCATTGTACATCAGCTGTCACTAATTGAAGAATTGCACATATAACCTTAATGAGTAGGTAGATTTAGGCCAAGTAGTGGTGGGATTGACTTTCATTAACAGCAAGTACAATAAACTAGTGAAAAACCAAGGTCATATGTTTACTGAAGGACTTTAATGCTTAAAGCCCAGCATGCTTAACATCAGGTGTTTCAATGAAGGACTTTAATGCTTAAAATCCAGCATGCTTAACATCAGGTGTTTCAATGAAGGACTTAATGCTTAAAACCCAGCATGCTTAACATCAGGTGTTTCAATGAAGGACTTTAATGCTTAAAGCCCAGCATGCTTAACATCAGGTGTTTCAATGAAGGACTTTAATGCTTTTAACATCAGGTGTTTTAATGAAGGACTTTAATGCTTAAACCCAGCATGCTTAACATCAGGAGTTTCAATGAAAATGCTTAAAGCCCAGCATGCTTAACATCAGGTGTTTCAATGAAGGACTTTAATGCTTAAAACCCAGCATGCTTAACATCAGGTGTTTCAATGAAGGACTTTAATGCTTAAAGCCCAGCATGCTTAACATCAGGTGTTTTAATGAAGGACTTTAATGCTTAAACCCAGCATGCTTAATATCAGGTGTTTCAATGAAAATGCTTAAAGCCCAGCATACTTAACATCAGGTGTTTCAATGAAGGACTTTAATGCTTAAAACCCAGCATGCTTAACATCAGGTGTTTCAATGAAGGACTTTAATGCTTAAAGCTCAGCATGCTTAACATCAGGTGTTTCAATGAAGGACTTTAATGCTTAAAGCCCAGCAAGCTTAACATCAGGTGTTTCAATGAAGGACTTTAATGCTTAAAGCCCAGCATGCTTAACATCAGGTGTTTTAATGAAGGACTTTAATGCTTAAACCCAGCATGCTTAATATCAGGTGTTTCAATGAAAATGCTTAAAGCCCAGCATACTTAACATCAGGTGTTTCAATAAAGGACTTTAATGCTTAAAGCTCAGCATGCTTAACATCAGGTGTTTCAATGAAGGACTTTAATGCTTAAAGCCCAGCAAGCTTAAATATAAGGTGTTTCAATGAAGGATGCCGTCACTCCAAAACCAATGTGCTCAAACATAGCTGTTTCAGGGAACACTGATACTTATGCTCAACCTCAGTTGTTTCAGTGAAGGACACTGATACTTTATCCTCAAAATTAACTGAGACATCTCTAGACGAAGTACAAACTGAAACCATTGACAATAATGAAATACGGCTGCCTGATATGCAATTGGACACGTCAGGATTTGAAGAAACTCCAATATTAAGGTCACCAGAAGAAAAGTCTGCCCAGGAATGAGTACTCTATGTGCAGCAGATAAAACCATCCCCAAACTGATGTATATATATATTCCCCCCCCCCCACACACACAATTCCTGCATTGTCAGCACTGCTTGCCACCTCTTAACTTTTTCCAGTTTTGAACAGTGGGATTCTACTGACTGCATACTCTTCATTGCTACTAGACACTTCAGACTTCAGACAGTCACTTGGTCAGAACTACACCATACATTCTGAGTGAGGCCCCAAGATCAATGAATGTAAACCTAATATCTGTTCCTTTCGTTTCCCAACTACTTAAAAGTTAAAACTTTGGTCTGAACTGTTCAGCTCTCATCTCCAGATCTATTTTTAGGGAAGAGCCTTATGAAATCAACAACTGACCAGACATTGCTGAAACTACATTACTGTGATTACTAAGACTACATTAAATAGTAGTTTTTAAAAAAAAAAATACACTGATTTTCTTTATTATTGTTCCAGGTCATCCTCTGACAATAGAACTTTGTATTGATGACAAAGCCTCATGAAAGTGAAAGACAGATGAGACTTTGATTATCCACTAGACACAAGCTGGAGTGAACTGCTAATGGTGATGATATTTTCGCTTGTTAAGGCCATTGGTGGGGAGATGTTTATTGCAACTGCTTGCTGCTTTTCTTTTTCTTTGTTTCCTATGACTTTTGTTGCAAGATTTACTCAACATTTACATGTATTTAAAAAAATATCCTTATTAAAATAACGAGAGTAAGATGGCTTTGTTGCCTGAATACACTGGTCAATAAATAAAATTATATTTGCATGAATTTAAAATTTAGCTAAATAATGCACTAATTTGTGTGGATTAATATGTTTATATTTCTCATTTTAAACAAAAATTAAAGAAATCAGTCAATTTCAAAAGTAATAATCAGTTTTTAAACACAAACCAAGCAATAAGCTAACATCAAAAGAAATAATCAGCTTTCAAACAAAAACATTGCAATCAACACATTTTAACAAAAACGTAACCAAAGTTTTCATTGAGCTGTATATTTTTATTTCTTTTAATTTACAATGTTGCAGTTCAATCAGAATCGGAACTGTACAATGCAGAACAGTACTTAAAAATTTATACAAATATCACATCCAAACTGAAAATTTACCAGTAATTATAATGATAATGATTTCCCTGAACAGAAAATAACTACAGAACAACAAAGCACAAATTTAATAATTTCATATTAACTACTAAAGTACATTAGTATGGATATCTACATTTAAACAGAAATAACTTTATGTGCAACTTATTTATTTCACTCCAAACAACATCCAATACTCTCCCCTTAAACAACAACAAAAAAATTAAAATAAAATAACAAACAAAATATCTAAAAATCAAGTTTATCATTGGGGCTCAACAGAAATATTTAATAGGCAATATTGTTACAGTTAGTTCCCTTGTTCTCTAAATGATTAAGCCCCAGTGCTATTATACAGATTACCAGAGCTAATATCCTGTGTGATTAAGACATTTTTAATTTCTGAAGAAAACAACAGCTGAACATTATTACCTATTGTGGGATCCTTTTCAGTAAAGAAACTTGCACCTTTATCTCATGTATTAAGATGACATTTTAACTGAAACGAGCCATGTATGTGAAGTGTTAAATTGCTTACCACTTAATTCTCTAAGCAGGGAATACTGATTGCTGTTGCAATTTTTATGTATAATAATGATTGTTGGAGATAACATTTTTGCACATTATGCTCATCATGCAGACGTTTTCTTTAATATAAATACTCCAGGAAATATAAAATTAGCAACTTTTACTTTCAATATAGATTATTATTTTAGAATTAGCTGAAAGTATATTGTAATAGCCAACCAGCATTTTTTTTTGTCTGTCCTTTGTAATTCATATTAATATATTGAAAAAAATGATGATTGTTATATGAAATTATATATTTTATAACAATGACTGCTGATTATTTATTTCTTGATCTTTAAGGCAATACTGGTTTCTGGTGTATTCTGTATTATACTGTCTGCAAATTAAAAAAAACAGCATAAATAAATAACCCCTGAACAAGACAACTTGCAGCAATGTACAGTATTTAATAATTTGTAAAAACACTGCTATACAACATTGCATATGTTCATATTAGCACATTCACAGTAATCCTTTGGGTCTAATTATTTCTCTGTATTTTCTTATATAACTCCTAACAATTGGATATAATTTAAAAATTTCTACCAGAAAAATTAAGATATTAAATTAGTTTTAGTATTTAACCTTAGTGTGATGATTTTAGTCATATTCATTTTCTATTAATATTTCAAGTTTTATATAACAATTTCTCATCCAAGGCTTGACAGATTCCAAACATCAATCTATTTAATCAAACATCTGATATTTATTCTCTAGTTTTTATTAATTAGTTTTCTGGTGTAAATGTTTATTTTCAAGTTTTATTAATTAGAAGTTGTAAATATTTAAATGTTTAGAGGATAAACCTAGTTCTGAAGAAAGTTGTAAAATCTTCCAAAGCAAGTGAGGAAAAATACAATGCATAAACATTTTATTTATGTTCCATATATAAAATAATGTATTGAACTGCTTTTTCTTTCCATAATTTAAAAAGCACAGTAAAATAGAGAAGATATTTTCAACAATCCAATAGCATATTTCATTATGGATAACTAAAAGCAAAAATTTCCATAATTTATATGTTGATGTATGAAAAAGCAATTAAATATAATTTTAAAAAAATATATGTGCAAATATATTAAACAAAAGAAAGAATGAAGATTACCAAGTTTTATTTATCATAAAATAAAAACAGTGTGATAACAATATTTACAAATTAGGAACAGAGAAATTTAAATAATAAAATAAGTGTTAAGCTGCTTTTTTTTTTTTTATAGTAAGCCAACAATGTAAATTAAGGGGAAATCAATGCTGTGGAATTTTGTTTGGCTTGTACCTTGGGTCATAGAAACCAAATCAAATTTTTATGACAATCTCATTGGTCAACAATCTTTTCTACAGCAGGACAATAAAGAGTATCATCAGATACATGTGGCTAAAGTAGGAAAATGGCAGAATATCATCAGACACAATTGGCTAGAACAATGGCATGATACCAGATGCACTGTGGATACAGCAGGACAAAGGCAAAATACTATAAAATGTATTGTGACTATAACAGGACAATGGCACAATACCAGATGCATTGTGGCCTATAGGAGATATAAACTACTGACAATTTTATATTTATCAATACTGTAAAAAAAAAAAACAGTCTAATTTTTTCTGATTTCATTTTTCAACTAAATCGTACAAGGTGGTATTTGTTTATTTAATTATTTATTTCTATAATTTGAATTTGAAATTATTTCTAAAATTAGGAAATATCACTTGTCATTGCATGATTGTTTCTGTTTGAAAGAAAATAACCTCAACCTTTAATGCTTCACTGAATAAATGAGCAATGATTCAAATTTTCAGAGTTCCCTATTATTATTATTATTATTAAAAGTATCAATTAACTGTTCTTGTTGATTACTAACATGTACCATATACCATGGTCAATATTGCACATAATACAAAACAAGCACTTGTACTCTGCTACCAAGTTTTTTTGTTTCAATATGTATGCCATCCTTTCCAACACCCTTCCCAATAAAAAAAAGCAAAAATGGAAAACAGTGAAAATACTACTTGTTTAAACGTGAATATGAAATATTCTGATTATTTATATAATCCTGTGTTTTGTTGCTATAGTATGTTATATAACTATTAGATGGTAGTGATATTAGGTACACATGGAAAAGATGTATAATTTTTTTTTCAAGACTTTTATAAAGATTGTTATTTTAAGGTGTCTGTTTACCAAGTCCCTAACATTACTAGACATTATTTTAAAACCTGTAAATATATATCTGCCAAACAGAATTGCATAATATATTGACTAAAAGTGATAATGATGCTTTCCAGTGTTATTTTCAAGGAACATCTGACTAGAGTAAATTTATCCCAGGCAGGTCAAATCCTTTCTTGTTTTGTAATTATGTTACTTTGTGTATTCACCATGTGATCACTTGCAATTTTACTGGGCTGAATGTGTTATAAAAATTACATTGTTATCTTATTTATTATTATGGCATTTCGTAAATTGATAAACCTGAGAAAAAGCAATGTTACAATGAAATTTTATAGAAATTAATTTATAAATATTGTAGCTAAATATTTTAACAAAGTGCAGATGATGTCTAAAATAAGTTTTTATTAATTAATTTTAAAAATCCCTCAGTAATGGTATTATATTCTAGGCATTTATACACTGACTCTTGGACAACAAAGATTAGTTAGCAATTCCCAAACTATAACAGAATATTTTCTTGTCAGATATTTGTGATGAAACTTTGGACAGCCATTATTATTAGATTTTGTGTTTCTAGCAATAAAATGTAATCATCCTGACACTGGATAGTTTCTTTATCAGATATTTGTGATTAAATTCTGGTCAGCCATTATTATTATTATTAGAGTTTTGTGTTTTTAGGGAAAAAATCTAGTCAACCTGACAGTGGAAAGTTTCTTCTGTCAGATAATTGTGATGAAACTTTGGACAGCCATTATTATTAGACTTTGTGTTTTTAGTAGTCTTCCTGACAAATGGATAGTTTCTTCTGTCAGATATTTCTATGAAAGATAGTTTCATACAAAGTACTAGTAATAAATGTGCACACCGTTTTGTCAAAACTGCATCCAGCATATTATTACAGTGCTTATCAGTCTTGTGTATATCTAATGGATTGCAGATGTATATTTTAAAGCAAATCAATGTGAAGAAATGATTGGATGAGGTTTTACATGGAAATACATGTACTTGGGAAATATGTTTTAACTACCAATACTGCTATCTGGTTGCATTCGAAAATTTGATCCAATTCAAAGCAAAATTGTAGGTGACAAAAAACGTTGAACTGAATCAAGAAATATTTGAACAAAAATATACATTGAATCAGTCATTGGTCTATATTAACACAAACCATAAATGAATCCATTATTTACAAACTTGTAAATTAAAAAATAAAAGTTTTTATTTAAAAAAAAAAATGGCACTAGCATGCAATGAATAAACATACAACCACTCACATTCCTAAAAGCATACAAATAAACTGTGACTTATTCAATAATCAACCACAAAGTTCCTGTATCTCTTTCCAAACTTTTTAACTTAAAAACTGACAATATTCTAAAGACAAATAAAACAAATAATTAAAAAAAAAAATTGCATAGTAATGGTTAAATTAAAAAGAAATCAAACATACTAAACAATGCAAACAAACCCACCAAATATTCAAAACTGAGCAAATGAGTAACCAAAGTAACTGTTTCGTGTTTTATCCAATCAAAAATACAGAAAATTATAAATTTTAAAATATATAAAAATGCCAGTTTTCCTAAACTTGTGATATAGTATGTTTTTTTCTCCCTATATGAATTAATATTAAATGACAATGGCAATAGCATCATATTGAATATGAATATAAATTGACAGCATCTGATTGACAAGTTAATCACTTGTGAACTGTCATTGACAACACTAACTTCAATGACAAGTGAAACATTTATGAACTATGCATGACAAACACAAATATAAGGTTAGGAAGCTCTTTGCATGCTAACTGTCATTCAAGAGACAAATTTTATTTACTGTCATTTGGAAGATGAGATTTTGCTGACTGTCGTTCGGGAGACATTTTCTTGTTTGCTATAATTCAGGTGATAAGGTTTTGCTGAATGTCGCTCAGGAGATATGTTTACTGACTGTTAATAAGGAGAGTTTGCTATCATTGAGGAGATGAAATTTTGGTTATTATCATGTAGGAGAAGAAATTTTGCTTTATTCATTTTGGAGATGACAAACCAAAAAGCAGGCACAATTTATCATTAAGGTTTATGTTTGTAGTCTTTTTCTTGAAATCATGTCATAATAATTATTCTCTCTCATAACATGACTTTAGGTGAAAACTTGAACACTACACTAATGCCCCAAAATACAAATAAAGGTTCACATAGATTTAGTCTTAAATGTACATATATGTTCAAACAAGCACTTATTACAGATTAACTTCAGTCTTAAACTGTGATGATGAAAATGCAACATATGCCTACCAATACATGGCCTGCTTATATTAGTTTAACTGTGGTATTAATTTTGAACACAAAATAATTTGTCAATTAAATATAAGAGTGAAAATAAATCAAATATTCATGAAATAAGGACCAAATATATCCACACAATAAATATTTAATAAAAAAATAATAATGATAAATTCATAACACACTTAAAAGGGGAAAAAAGAAGGAAAAAATAAACCATTTTTGAGTTAGAATACCAGTGTATTCTTCTAAAAACCTTTTAATGCAAATCAAAACATCATTTTATAACATCTTAGATTATTCTAACTATGTGTATGATTTAATACATGAATTTTTATTTAAAATAAATAAGAGATTATTCAAAGATGAAAAATAACTGCAGTTAATAGTCACACATGAATGTTCATGATATCCTTTAATAAAAGGAGCCTTTCACATATGAAAATCAAGAAAGATATTGCTATCAATTGGGAACAACAAAATGAAATCAAATTAAAAAATGAAAAGACCAATAAATACAAAATATTACATAAAAGACACTTTTTAACTTTCCAGATTAAAATAAGAACCACCGGTTAGCACTTTAAAATTTTATTTAACATCAAGTGAGAAATATTTTATTTAACACAAAAGTGTCTTTTTCAAAAGATTTTATCACCCAATCTCTGATCCAAAAATCTTTTATTGCAAAGCTAAACTAAATAAGAATAACTTTCTTGAATATTAAAGTTACTTTAACACAGTGGGATTTTGCTGATCTGTATTAATTAATTAACAGGTAAATTTAAATGTTAAGAAACAGTTTCTGAAACTAATATTCAAAAATATTTTACCATTCACCTACTATATGTAAAAGAGAAAGAAAATACTTACTATATGTGGCACATGCAATTTACTTTAGAATACAAATATTGCATGACAAAATATGTCTAAATCTATACATATAATAAAATTATGGTTGCTTTAGTAAAAATGAACTGGACAGATTTTAATCAGACTTTTTCTATTCCTTAGTGCCCTAGAATCAAGATAGGCTATATAACATCTTGATATCTCAGGCCAGTAGCCCTAAAAGTACAAAAATTTCCATTAAAAAGTAAAGTGCAAGTGTGCAGGTCCCTTGCATGTAGCCCTAAAACTACAAAAATTTTCTATTAAAAGCAAAGCACATGCATGCAGGCCTGGCTTTATATATTGCTATGATCTCCATGCACAGCAGACAATTCGCGCTTCACTCAGATTATATTTCTCATTCTGCATATTATATTTTAGGCTGTACTAAACTAAAAAGTGGATTTGGATTTTGGTAGGTGCATTAAGCTGTTAGGTTAGCTCTTATTTTTCAATGCCTCCCAACAGAAATCAAATCTCAGTGAATGCTATGTCATGGAACAAGTGTTTGCGGGTGGTACACCTGCTTAGGAATCTTATTGAAACCATATTGACAGAGTGTGGTAAAGGAGAACCAGTGTTCATACTATGAACATCCTTTGTTCTAAATAACTTTCCCTTTGAGTGTCTGCTTTGCAATGACAGATTAATAAATCATATGGACATACACTGCATACTGCATGGACCTTCATTCCAGCTGCTCCTCACATGGACAGCTGTACATTGTGAACTCCAGGGTCAGCTGCTTTTCACATGGACAGTTGTATGTTGTGAAGTCCAGGGTCAGCTGCTTTTCACATGGACAGCTGTATATTGTGAACTCCAGGGTCAGCAGCAGTGACAATCTCTTTGGTTATGCCCCAGATAAAAGTCTCACAACATTGTATGCCAAGAAGCACTTAGATCAAGTTTTGTAAACTAACAAAAAATTATAATTAGCAATTTTTTTTTTCAATCTTGCCAGCATTTATATGAGCGATGCTGCGGGCAAAAGCAAGTGTGAAATAAATTATTTTTGTGACAGAGTAATCCAAAGAAACAAATATCAAAATAAAGCAGAATATAATGTCAGTTATATATTCAAATTATTTAAAACATTTTAAAGAACATTTTTTTTCTATGGACATCCATTTTCCATCAACAAGGTACTCTATTCTTTAGACTGTGCATTACATCGATTTTGCCTTTCTTGAATCCCAAACCAATATTCTATGGACTGATGACAGATTTTTCAAGTTGATTTTGAAATACATTGCCTTTCGACTTTCTTAAGTGGAATATTTTATGGATTGTGTATGAAGCTCTCCAATCCCAGTGATTCTAAAGTAGATGATTTTAGGCATTGTGTGATGAATTTTCCCCTTCAAATATTTCAATATATAAAGCAAAATTTTATTGGCTAATTTCATTTTAATGCAAATAACCTCATGGATTTGTGGAAATTATTTAAATTTTAGCTTATAATGCACAGGAATCGGTGACTTCTGTGACATTATGTTCTATGAGTATTGTGGCTCACTGTCTTTTTTTTCTTCTGCTTTTTGTCAACATGTCACATATTTACACATCTAAACCTTACTATCAGGTATTATATACTCAGTATTTCAATATCTAATTTACCAATAACAAAATTTTGCTTAATTTCAAATTTTGTGAAAAATATAATAATCTCAGCAAAAAAGAAAAAAATATGTTCAATGAACATAATTAAATTTAAATAAAGTTTATGTGGTTTTAAAGGAGAGAATAGAAATTGAACAACAAGATGCTGTTTGATCATAAAACAGTGGAATACTCCGAATAGGGAACCAAGTTATGTTAGTTCTGATGTTAACACACTATACCAAACACTTCAACCACTTTTAAAATTACCACCCACCAAAATACCATACATTAAGCACTTCTAGTCAAGGGATAAGATATTAGACAGTAGTGATTTGTGTACCCACATCAAATAAAGTAACTGTCAGCGAGAGCTACCTTCAATAATGTTACTTGGCAAGCTATAAATATTAGTTGTACATAAAGCAACTTGCAAGTATTGAAAAACAGTTTTCATTGTTCAAAATTATTTCACTGCAAATAGAGTAACATTCATAGTTGTAGATACACCAAAATCTGCCTAGAAAAGAAAAAGTTGTGCTGTTTGAAATTTTTCTGATGCACTTATTATATCGACAGGAGTTTGGGTGTCTGGAGGAAAATAAAAAAAAGCACCACCAATGGAGCTAAATATATCTACAAAGGAATAAGCTTCTTATGCAATTCACCACTACTATGGTCACAGTCACATTACTATAATTGCAATTCATGCTATTTCACCACTACTATAGTCAAATTTCTATAATTGCAATTCATGTTATTTCACCACTACTATATTCATTGTCAGATTATGATAATTGCAGATGTATCCAAAATTTAAAACATGTCAGGAACAAAGTTCCTGCTGTTGTTCTAGTCAATACTTTAACATATTATATTGAAAAATGTTAAAGTGACTGTGTTCCAAACTCTTGAACATGCTTATTATATCGATAAATATTAAAGGTCAAAACTTTTGAACATGCTTATTATTTCGATAATAATTAAAGTTATTTTGTTCAAAATCTTTGAACATGCTTATTATTTTGATAAATATTACAGTTATTCTGTTCAAAGCCTTTGAACATGCTTATTATATTAATAAATGTTATTCTGTTTTCAGCATTTGAACATGCTTTTAATATTGATATGTGCATGCTAGAATTCAAATGAAAAACACAGGATTCAAATAAAATATAAGCACCATCAACTGAGCTCAATGTCTTCTCAAGGGATCCCTCTCTCTATTTTAAATAACATTCATACAGGCTAACTAACAATCTTCACCTTATAAGTTTGAATATTCAGCAAGACATACATTACACATTATGCAAAATGCTATCTATAAATGACTCTAATCTAACACAAATTCTTGAACACTCAACTGTTATGGCTCAGAAAAAAAGTAATGATGCCACAAAAACTTATTAAAAAAGATATAAACCGTTCCTCTGAAGTACAGTGCGTCTTGTTCAAATGAGATTTGCAAAATGTACACTGAAGCTGTTTCAACTACCTTTACACCAATGACTACAGCTAACAGTAAATACAAAATAATTGTGTTTCTCACAATGTTTGAAACACTTAAAAGAAAATTATTTGCACTTACCACCAACCTCCCTCAGGAAATTAAAAAAAAAACAACTTTAAATATTAGACAGGTATTTCAACGGCCTTCATGAAGTTCAAAAATTACAGTCACAAATTATCATTTATCCAACAAAGAAATAGCAAAAAATAAGTAATAAACAACATTTTTTTTTAAAAGGAAAAAACCCCTTATTTCTAGATAACATATTTTTGCATGCTGTTTTGAGACAAATATTATTGTTTACATTTTTTATTTTTCAAAAGGGGAAAAAAGTAAGGAAAAGAGTTTCAAAATTCTACCATTAAATAACATTCAAGAAACTGATCCATCAATCATCACCATTTTCAAAAGTACAATCACATGACACATAAGAAATTATAAAACCTTTTCTATAATAATTTTTGTGCTTTATTAAATTAAGAGTAAGTCCCTACTACCCATATCTAGCTGAAAAGCAATCTAAATTGTAAGGTGCTAAAACTTTTTGTACAAAGCCCTAACAATCCATTTGGGTAAAACAAATAGACAAGAAATAACAAAATTTACATTGAAAAACGTGATTTCATTATACTAATGGCTCTATGATATCAGATACTAATTTGATCCAGTGTTACATACATACAAGAAAAGCTCATGATTAAATGTTAACAGATCACTACAAGACCCGCAACAGACTGGTACCAAAAAGTTAAATGTAACAAAGAAATAAACAGTACACAGGCTGACATTTATGAGTAGACCACACTCCTTTGCCCTCTTTGGGTGGGGGTGAGGGACCTAAGAAATGCTAACAAACCATCACCTGGATTCAATATTGTGGACTCTAAACAAGTTCTCACATGGAAGGCTGAAGGGTACTAACAAACCATCACCTGGACTCAACACTGTTGATTGTAAAAATGTTCCCACATGTAGTGTCCATAAGAAAACATGAATAAGATGTGTACACAGTCAACAAATGTACATCATCTATAACTAATTCATTGCACACAAAATAAGTTAGACATGTTGAAGTTCTGCATCAGACACCAGATTACTGTTATAGTAAACAATTTTCTAAACAGCTCACATTCTCACTACATGGTGTCTATAGAAAAGACAAGAAAATAAATGTATGGGTAGAACGACATGGATAAGAGGATAGGAAGTGAATAAATGGAATGAAGTTCATTTTCAACATCGTGAATGTGTCTTCTAAAGCTGAAGTATCCAACAGCAGCTGAGATTTCTGTCAGCCAAATGAAGGATCAAAATCTACTATCCAAGTCTTTGTAAGCCATATCTATTATTGAGGTCTTGATGGCACCAAAGGTCGGTCTGGGATTCGTGGCACATTTCGAGAGTTGACGCTGTTGGGACGGCTAGTGGTGAACAGAAAAGAAATCCCACAATTTATGATTAATAGTTCCAAAATATAAAATTATTTAGTCAATAAGTTTACAATCTCACACTGTGACTTTACAATGAAGTATGAGTGTAAGAAAATCTCTGAGTACAACTGTAAATGAATCAAATAATCCAAAATACTTTATATCTTGCTTACAAAACAATTAAAATTTACATTTCAAAATGAGCCCAACAATGGTTCAACATATGTGCAAAGTAATCAAAATTATTAAAAAAATATTCATTCATCCTAGTATACTAAGCCACTATCGAAGAAAACTTTTATTCATTCTAGCTATGTCACTATCATGGATAAGGTGATGCAACAAATAGCAATGTACTGTACATTAGTAAATCTTTCCTATCTTTATCATGTTAAACATTGTTAACATAGTGGGTTAGACAGTATTTTAATAAATTATTGTCACTTTTACCCATTGTTTTCTTAAAACAATTTTCAGGCATGTGACATATCCTTCTGGTGATGTATTCTAACAATAACATTACTCAAATATTTAACAGACTGAAGAAATATTTTTCATTGAACATTATAACACCAATTGCTCTGAATGATAAGCTAATCAAGACAATATAGTATAGCGTCAAATGTGTTATGTACCTTTCATCAACCCAAGTTATTGTTCATTTATTTGATGGATTAAATGTTGGTATTTGGTCCATGTTACAGATATTTGATAGATTAAATGTTGGTATCCTGTCTGTGTAACAGTTATTTGATAGATTAAATGTTGTTATCCTGTCCATGTTACAGAAATGGAACAATCTGAAACTAGATTTTCCCCCAGCAAATATGTTCTTTTGAAATGATATAAATATTTTACAATGTTCTTTGAGAGTTTCCAGTGACTTTTGTTCACTGTTAAGTACATAAACCATATCAATTCATTAACTGTGAACACTTTTTAATTTGAAAGGGTGGAGGTTGCTGTTTTATTTAAAAACTCATTTTGAAAATTACGTTAAGTAAATATGAATGTAAATGTACTGATTAACTGTAAATTAATATGTGTTGTAATTTTAATATGTGCAAAATTTGTAACTGCAGTCTATCAATCAAACAAAATGGCTCACGTTGGAATGGAAGGTGCTGGTCTATTAGGAATATCTGGTGCTGACCGGTTGGGGATACCAGGAGCCGTCCGTATGGGCTGAAGTGGTGATGGAAGTGGCTGATCTCCAGGCCGATTAGGCAGTGGAGGTGGATTCCGTGGTCTAGCTGGGGAGGGTGGACGTCTGCAATAAAAAAAGAAGAGATTCCTGAAATTTTGATACTACTGATTCCACAAAACTGTTGCAAACAGATTTCTAGACATTAACTAACTGGTTTGTACCCATTAACATTTTCTTTTACATGTGGTTTAATGAGATGTCCTATTTTGCAACACACAATTATATCAACAACCATTTTGGTCTACACACAAGCACAGTACAAGGGAAAGTATGGTGCCTAAAACAGTAATTATTAACTTGATTACAATTATGATGACTTTGTGAATATTTCTTGTAAAAGTAATGTAGAACTATCTGAAAAGAACAGTTTGTACAGTTGTGAACGAAACAATGTGAGAGATTGCTGACCCATTGTAAGGAGTATTTCCAGCATTCGCCTCCAACCAATCATCATTCACAGGAGGTGGTGTGGGAGTAGTCACAGTACTGCTAGTTATGTCCTGAATAATGGTCAACGCCTCTTTCATGGCATGGTACATCCGCAACATTTCATCGCGACGTTGTGCTTCTTCGGCTGACTCTTCCATCATTGATGCCTGCAAATTGAGGCCCCACACCAGTCAGAAAGTTAAAATATCCTGACAAACTTAAATTCTTTATTAATTTAAATGGGAAAATTTCTCAATGATTTTTTCCCCTAAAACTTAAAAATTGTGAAAATAAATACTTTCTCTTTCCAAAATGAAATACTGAACCTAAACAACAAAAAAAAAAGAAATCACAGGATTGCTTCAATGTGTAATTCTTTGAATATTAGCTATTATGTATAGGACTATTTAAACATTTTAAACCTGCTGCAACAAATATAATATTACTATGACAAACATTATCATTAAAAAATGCATAACAAAGCCTAATTTTTATTTATATCTTAGCTAAATATTGTAAGGAAAAATGAGTATTGCAACATCTAAAATGTATTTTACTTCTCTCAGTCATAGTAGTTTAAAGGCACCTACTTGGTAAACGATCTAAATTACAATCTAAGTAAAATTAGAAAAATGATTTCTATACTATTATTATTACTACTATCAAATCAACTATTAAAAAAAATGAATAAGCAGTTTTGAGCCATCCTTTATTTATACATAAGCCATGAAGTACTAATCTTAGCTTCATGATATTAACATCAAACACAGTAATCAATACTAACGTCAGCTGCATGATATTAATATCAAACACAGTAATCAATACTAACGTCAGCTGCATGATATTAACATCAAACACAGTAATCAATACTAACGTCAGCTGCATGATATTAACATCAAACACAGCAATCAATACTAACGTCAGCTGCATGATATTAACATCAAACACACAGCAATCAATACTAACGTCAGCTGCATGATATTAACATCAAACACAGCAATCAATACTATCAGCTGCATGATATTAACATCAAACGCACAGCAATCAATACTAACGTCAGCTGCATGATATTAACATCACAAAGCAATCAATAGTAATGTCAGCTGCATGATATTAAAATCAAACACACAGCAATCAATACTAATGTCAGCCTCATGATAACTGATATTAACATAAACACAGTAATAAATATTAATGTCAGCTTCATGATATTAACATCAAACACTAATCAGAACTAATGTCAGTTTCATGATATTAACACCAAACAGTATCTATACTAATGTTTTCAAACAGTAAACAATCAATCAGCAAAATCAGTCAGTACCAAATGATATCACGATGAAAAAAATGTGTGGGTAAAACAAACTGAATTAAAAAGTGTATAAATTGCATCAACTTTTATTAATATTTAAAATTTACTGAGATCAAATTATCTATGCAATTTCTGTGACAATGATTACTAAAACAAGCAAGAAAGTGAGTTATTAAATAAATTCCATATTGTTAATTTGTTCAAAAATGAAATAAATTCCTGATTGTTAAGTTTTAATTTTTTGGGGCTACTTTAAAAAAAAAAAAAAAAAAAACCCACAAGAAACAGACTAAATACAGAGTAATCAATTAAAAATTAAAGTCTATAATTTTTAAAACAAGCATCTCAAACTTCAGGCAAATTCAACATGTGAGATTGAAAAAAAAATGTTATAAGGATAGAAACAATGAAGAATTTATAGTAACAGGTAAAAGGCAAAAAAAAAAATAATGAAAAAAAAACTGTTCACATAAAATCCAATTTAATACTAATGTGTTCCTACTGGAGGGATGAGTGCCTTCTGAAAGTAAATTAAAGATTGATAAAACTTTGCAGTTTACAAAACTTAATCATAAAATGACAAATGCTGCCAGTGTTATAACTGCCAGTTTTGAATGTATATACCAACAACAATACAAAATACCTATAACTGTTTAATCATAATGATAAGTAACTCTAAGAGTGTTTCTCTTTTCCAGCTCCATGCAAAACAGGTTTGTGCACATGCAAAACAGAAATGGTTTATAAAAAAACTGGGAGCAAACAAAATATTTGTCTGAACATATCCACACACAATTTAACTTTCTTGTTGAGGTTACTACCCCCTTCAAGTTCAATGCCAAGAATGTGAATTGGTGTTAAAAAAGGAAAGTGAAATACTTGCTCCAGTGTAAAAAGGATGAAAAGAAATATACACCTATCTATAATAACTACTGCTAATTCAATGGTTATGGAAAGTGGTGGATATTGTTGCAAAAAACACCTGAAAATATGACAACATTGATTTGCTCTCAATGCATGAAAAACACCAATTAGATCTCAATGCATCTCAGACAACACCAATCTGCTTTAAATTCATGATAGATAACATCAATGTACTCTAAATGTATGATAGTCAACAACGATCGACTCTAAATACATGACAAAGACAATGCAGATATACTCTAAATACATAACAAAGACAACACATTTCTACTCTAAACACATGACACTATCACTACAAACAACATTATCATCAATCTAAATTCAAGACACAGACATCATCTACTTGCAAAGCATGATTCAGACAACATTGATCTAAACAACACAGACAACACTTATCTAAATGCATGACAGGAATGCTAAACAAATAAACAACTAGTCAATGCCTTCTAATTCAATGTCCAACCAAAGACAAGAACTGCATAACACAACACCCCCCACCCACCCAAACAGCACACAGAAATACCATTCACAACAGAAATACTACTTTACCCAACAAACCAAGAAATATGGATACACACTTATAGATTTCTTAGCAGATGTGAGCATAGTAGGCAAATTATGCCCAATCAGAGCAACACAAAAAGCATTGGCTTACTTCAGTAATGTTGTTTTTTAAAAAAAATATATAATTTAAAAAATAATAATTAAAAAAACAAAACCAAAGCAAAATATTATATACTGTAAAAAGAAATTATGGAAGGAACCCTATAAAAAATCACCCCAAACCCAGAACTCTCTTGACAAGTCTAAGTGAGATGAAAAATACAGTACTGATCGGATGTAAATGTACAACAACATAGATTTACTCTAAACACATGACAAAGACAACATATTCCAAGATTTCAACAACAATGAAGGCTATGTCACCAGAGATATCTACTAGAGCTAACAAAATAAGGATGTAGGTCACATCTATTGATAGCTGCTATGCCTAACATGTTCCTAGAAAAAAATCAAATACAGTTATATTTAAAGTCTTAGGTATTAATTTGCTTTAGTCACCAAATTATTGTCATTATTTTTCTTATAGCCACATAAGAAAGACATTTAAATTAAAAACTCAACAGAGTGCATTATAAGAATGTATAATTTCATAAAATAAAGAGGGAAATGTAGTCTGCTATCTAAGCAAAATCTAAGAGCCAAAATAGAATTTAGATATAGTATCAAGTTCAGTAATTAATGATATACCGTAAAATCGTTTTTTTTCTACAAAGCTTTTTCTTTTAAATTCTACAAAATTAACTCATACAGATGTATCCTTTTCAGGTTCTGAAAGAAAAATATTATCACTCAGCTTCTGTTTTGTTGATTGTGAGTTATATATATATATATAACCATTCTTATTTTATTTAATACAAAATATTGCAAGTCAACCTTTCATGGTAATAAAAAACAACAACTAATGTTAGCCTTTTCTACATTTTTACTAAGTTAAAAATGACACAAATTTTAATGTTTAATTAAAAACTATCACCATTCTCCAAATATGCATAGAGAAATAGCAAGTACAATTACATTTATCATTATTATCAGTGTAGAAAGAAAATATTTAAGGAACCACAGTTTAAAACTGAAAGCTTAATCATATAAATTAATTAGAAAGAAATGACATTTAAAAAAAAATCCATATTGTTTTCATATTTCTGGATACAATGCATTATTCATTTGAATAAACATATCTAATGATATAAATGTAATTAAAATCAAAAGAAACAGACTTAAATTTCTGAAATGGTTTGAAAATTATGAAATATCAAATTTAATGTTCTCTAGTGTTAAAGCTACTTAAAATTCACATATAAATAAATATTTGTAACAAATTAAGAGCAAAAACATTTTTTAAAAAAGAAAAGCCAACCTGGTCTCCACTGGAGTACAAGTGTGCCAAAAGATCAGCTTTAATGAAATCTTTGATCTGAAATCAATACAGTCAAACTACACAATGAAGAGGAAGCAAGGACACAAATGAGAACAAGAACATGCATTAGCACAGGGAGTGTTAATCTACAGTGCTAAAACTGCACCATGCATGTGGGCAACTAAATGCCCTGACACCAAATAAGTACCTGATCACAGGCGGAATACAGGTGAGCAAGGAGATCACTGCCAATGAATTGTTTAATCTGCAAAGTTTTATCTAGGAATCATCAATTCTGTCAATAAATACTTAATCTAAAATATACCAGCTGTGAATCAGATGTTTTGTCAATAAAAATTTTAATCTGAAAAGTGTCAACTAAGAACAATAAATTTTGTAGTCAATACAAGTTTTAATTTAAAAAAATATATATCAGCAAAGTATCATAAAATTTTAAAATCAAATAAAAGTCTTAATTTAGAAAATCTCATCTAGGATTCATCAATTCTTTTCTTGAAATAAAATAAATTTCTTCAATTAACAAGAGACAATAACAGTTAAAAAACAAGTTTTCTTGTAAAATGTCTTGAATGAATTTATTAAATATATTATACACATTTTTCCCAATTATATGAACATTTAATTTAGTGACATTACTACTTACGAAAAAGGC
This sequence comes from Sinotaia quadrata, assembly GCA_028829895.1. Classification (NCBI taxonomy): domain Eukaryota; kingdom Metazoa; phylum Mollusca; class Gastropoda; order Architaenioglossa; family Viviparidae; genus Sinotaia; species Sinotaia quadrata. The sequence goes on from CM054180.1 coordinate 94,482,337, forward strand.
AAACTAGTTCAGAGATGGATAAATAACAGACTTAACATGGTCACCACTGATGCTGAGGTGTCATTAACTCATGGTCTTGTTCACTACATTGTTTGAATTGTATATGTTTTGCAATATATTGTATTTTACAACACTATCTTTATTAATGAACACTTTTTTTTCAAAGTAACCATAATTAATTTACTAGCTTTAAGATAAACACTATCCTAGATTTCTTGAGACAGGCTACGTTTACTATTCATTAAAATGGAAAGGTGTGCGTGTATTCACTAGAGAGAGCAAAGAATTTTTATTTTGTTCTTTGAGTTACAAAATTATTTTTATAAAACATTTATGGTTTAAAAATAAAACAACTTAATTACAGCTGCTGAATGGAGACACCAAGGAACAGTGCATTGTGACTACTGTAGTTATGTCTCCTGTAGTTGTGTGTCCACTGTAGTTGTATCTCCTGTAGTTATGTGACTACAGTACTTTATGTTTTTACTGTAGTTATGTGACTACTGTGCTTATGTTTGTACTATAGTTATGTCTACTGAACTTATGTTACTGTAGTTGTGACTCCTAGTTGTGTGTCTCATGTAGTTATGTGTCTACAACAAGCAAAGGTATTCAAATTTATTAGCAAAGGACACTATAGAAATAAAGGTGAGTGTAATAGGACACTTGATGTATCTTTCAGCTTTAATTAGTTACTGTTTTTAACTATAGCTTATGGTGCCAATGCAAAAATAACATTCCCTAAGATGTGGACCAAGCTGCTGATAACAGGTATGTGAAATATACCTAGCTTTCTTTTCTTCAAGGTAGAGTGAGATACTTTATGGGTTATTACCTAATAATTAAAACAAAAATGTAAAGCTAAATACTGACTTTAAAAAAAAAAAATCATGAGATGAAACAATTGAGAGCATATCAATTCATACAAAATATATTTAACTCTGTGATGTGAAAGCAGTATGTTAAGTCAAAGCTGTGGCTTATGGCAGAGGATTAGCAGCTGAGAGTAAAGACATGATGCTGGGGCTCTTTTGCTGGTATGGTCAACTTACAACAAAGAATAGTGATCTAAGTAACACATGGGACATTAAAAAACCTCATTAAGTCCCACTAAAGGGAACATTAAATTCTGCACTTTGTTATGTTCTTCATTATCTAGTAGAGAGTATATTTTGAAACAGCCGAAGGTGCAAAAGTAATCAATGCAAATGTAATCAGCTTCGATTAAAAGACTTCTGTTTTAATAGAATTTTATGGAAAATGATTTATTTATAAATAAATATTAACAAAATCCTGATCTTGAAGAATCACCCTAGTATCTGACTTTCAATACAGATAATAAACACACTTTATGCCAATATAAAACAGGAGCTATTTTATTTTAATAGTATCAGTTTGTAATTTATGCAAAAGAAATGTAAATTTTACATTTGAGATGACAATATGCATGATAGTCTTAGGAACCAGGTCCCGCTGAGTCTTATTGATAATCTTCATGTAAGAATCCACCAAGTTACGAATTGTCTCCACTTGCCGCTCAAGTTGTGGATCCATCGAGCTATAATCATCCTTGGTCTGAAAAATAAAAAAAACAGCAAGAAGTCCTTTTTTCCATTCAGTTTTTCTCTCTTCCTTCTTATTTCCTTCTTTACTTTCTTTCCTAACCTTGTTTCCTTATTTTCTTTTTGATTTTCTAGAACTAAATAAACTAAAACTGTAGTTAACACAAAAAACTAGAACTGTAATTACATAAGAAAAACTACTATCCTTTTATGCACTGGTCAAACATGGTAGTTAGAACAATGAGTAAAGTTAAATAAAATATCCATCCTAAGTTCAGTTACTCTTCAACTTACAGTTGTGCCCTCTTCAGTGCTTCGCTCTGGGTAGACACCAGCACGCAGAAATGAAGCCTTCCAACTATCAACCTCATCTTGTGATTCAGCAGAGAGTTCTAGCTGTTTGTAATCTTTGTACACATTTCTGTCATTAAACATGCATAGCAGTTAGTTACTAGATACAAATATTTAGAAGACAATATCATTTAGTAAGACAAATAGCTATATACTTATAATTAAAATGATTACGACATTATGAGAGATGTATGCCAACAATATAATAAAGCACAAGTTTCATTATTTTAAGAGTCTACCCAGTATAAAAAGGATTAGTGTTATAAAGTTCTACAGATTTCTTCTAAGTTTTAAAAAAATGCATTGACATTTGTTACTTTGAGACTCAAAGATACAGAATCAAATAAAATATAAACCCCCAATTAAAAAAAAAATCAGTAACAGCACAAGGGTTTGTGACATCTGGAGACAATGCATCTTTCAAAGCACCCTCCTCTTTAACCCAACTCTATTTCTTGTGTCAGATCTTAAACTAAGTCTGAAGGAACAAGCAAGCAAAAATACTACCCTATCACCATTATTTCCCTTCCTGCAAAACATACAAGCAGCAACAACACTAATTCCCAAACCATTTTGTAACTAGACAAAAAATAATTCTTTGTAATGCGAATTTGTCCTTTCCAACCAAAGTAAATATTTCCTACATCTTGAAATATTTTGACCATTTGTCACAGGCATATACTTGCTCAAAAAGAATGTAAGAATCATATTCTGATGTAAAATGTAAAAATTCATATTATTCAATTTATTATGAAAGAAGTTAATCTCACTCTACTATAGCATTGCACACTAGGTACCCATGGGCAACCTCCTACCCTCAGTTACACTGCACTGACCATCTTATATATGAATTTTAAATATATTTACATCCATATCCACCCCACCCCCACTCCCCTCTCATATCCCCCTTAACTATTTTATTTTATAAATTAAATAATACAATTCTATATGGATATAAATTTTACTATATTGCCAGATTTATATGAATGGGTAATTTTAAAATATTCAAAATTATAAACATAAATCTACATAATACATTTTCATTAAAGTTAATGAATGTACTTAAATATTTCATACTGATAATAAACAGAAGGTATAAAATAACTATAACTATATATATATATCTTAGTCCATTTTTGTTGAATTTTTAAAAATGTACTTATACACTTGCACACAATAAAGAAACAAAATTTTAATTTTTAGAATATAAAAATTATTATTGAAAATAAGAAAATAAACACCCCCACCCCCAAATAAATGATAAGTTTTTAAACATATATTTTGAGGAATAATATTTAAGATTAAGGGCATCTATAATCTTTGCATGATAAATTGCAGATTATCTGCAGTTACAAATTGCCTCTGTACATTAATATTAAAAATAAAATGTGCAAAAGTCATCTTTAAAGACTAAAATGGTGCAGAAATAAATTCCACTTTACAACTAATCTTGTGCAGAAATAAATTCCACTTTACAACTAATCTTGTGCAGAAATAAATTCCACCTTTACATGACAAGTAGGGTTAGTACAAAATAAATTCCACTTTGCATGAAAACACTACTCTGGTGCAGAAATAAAATAAATTTTACTTGATAATGGAGAAGAAATTCAATTTTACTTAACACAGAATAGAGAAAAAAATTCACATTTACTCAATAAAATATAAACACAACACATAAATATAATTTTACAACCACAAGTAAAATTTTACCTGTATATTTTAATGGCAAAACCTAAAAAAATGGCTCTCAAAAGATTTTATTGGTTTTTAAAACTAGCAACAGGTTGTTTATTATCTGACATAATAAAAATCTGCAAAATACCTTGTGATTTGATTTTTATTTTTGGTGGTAAAATTATTAGGCTAATAGAACTATAACCCAGATTTACTCTAGAATTCATAAGTTATCTGAGCCTGCCAGTAAACCTAGGCACATCCAAAATTGTTAAAACTTCCATCATAATAAAATGAAATGAACATTAACTCTGTATAATCTTACACTTGTCTGGCATATAGCTCATTAATGAAGTATAAATACTGAGATACACTAATTGACATATCTACACTAAATATTAGAAAAACAAATTGATTCTTGATAGATCAGTTTTACTGTTGACTTTAAGTATGGTTGAAATAAAAGGACACATATAAAGTATTTTTGTGAGTTGTCATTGTACAGAGATAATATAACTATCAAAGGATTAGTTATGTATATAATATGTTTGTTGGTCGTTTAAGTGAAGTAATCATTCAAGAATTAATTAAAACAAAATGTTAATAAAGCACAAATGTGTTCACACAGCCTTTTTCCAATGATGTAACTTAATCAATATTTTATATACTGCTTTATCTCTATTGCTCTTTAACTCAGCACTAACACTGAATTGTGACTATATAATCAATATTTCATATACTGCTTTATTTCTATTGCTCTCTAACTCAGCACTAATACCGAATTGTGACTATATAATCAATATTTCATAAACTGCTTTATCTCTATTGCTCTCTAACTCAGCACTAACGCTGAATTGTGACTCAATAAGTGCACTAGTCTGACAGTTATTTTTTGTTGTTGTAAATGTAGTCTGCTACAAGAAGATGCTTGTGTGTGGAGTATAGTTTTCCATTTGTCAGAGACAAGTAAAACTTCAAAAAGCAAAAACTTTTTTTTTAATGGTAATGAATACACAAAAAATTTTTAGTTCAAACAAATTTGAAATTCATCAGCATAAAGAGTAGTAAAATATTTTAAGTCTTGAAAAGTATGTTCTAGCAATAACAAAAAATAATTGACCATTTTCTTCTTTTATTTGTAAATTCAGAAAATATTTTTCATTCTTTACTCTTGGATGGCTTTAAGGGCATATGGGAATTATAATTTTTGGCTAAGGGCAGCAAAAGGCTTACAAGAGAAATAAGAGAATAACTTTTCTGATTGAATTATTTAGGTTTTTACGCACACACACACACACACACACATGCACGCACACCAACACCATTGAGAAAAAAAATTGTTAAGTTGGCCATGTATACATTAATTTAAGAAAGTCAAAGCAAGCATATTTCCCATCCCTAAAAGATGCATCAATGCCAACAACATACACTCAAGTCAAGCAATTTGTCAGGCTTTGTTCTTCAATGTAATGAAATTAAAATAATAATTTTATAATTACCTACAACTTTGTACAGGTGTTTCAATGTGGTGCATGTGTTATGATGTTAGCTTAATTATTAAATAAATATTGGCTGTTTTGCAGAAGTACTCCAGTGCGGTGCCTATGAGGTTAATATAATCAACCATCAAGTTATAATTATAGACCTTTTTGCAGGAGCACTTCAAATCAGTGAAAATGCTCACACTAATGCATCACTGATGCCAATGACACAAAGTGAACATGCTTTAATAAATAGATATGGTATGTTGAAAAATTCTTATAAACATATTATATATTTGCACAGTTAAAGTAATCCTCAGAAATGGAAAGTCCTAAAACTAAGAAAATAACTATTTCCAATGTCAGAAATGTCCTAAACTAACAAAGAGCCTATTAACAGTAATAGTACTGAGATGTCCAGGATCTCTTCTGAAACCTACTTTTTTACCAAAGCCAGATAAACTGAGTTAAAAACAGATGTGCTGTGTGGTGAATGACTGATAGTTGGTTAATAATCATAAGCTTCAATCTGGTTAAAAGTGTATTGAGTTGTTTCCCCCTCCCTCAATTTACATAATCATATTTTAAAATATCCAGCAAAGGTGTATTTTTACTAAAACAGAGAAAGAACATTATAGCCTACTCAGATTAAATCACAATTAGTCTTTAAAAAAATCCAGCAAAGGTGTATTTTTTACTGGAAGAAACCAAGAAAGAATTATATGGCTTACTCAGATCTTATCAAGATAAGTCTTACATTGTAGTAGTGTCCATTATATTTTTTAAAACATTTGTAAACAGTAACAAAGGTCATCTCTAAATGTGTCTCTGAATACATTGCTTGCTAATAATTCCTTTGATTTTATATCATTTAAAGAAAAAAACTGTATCTCTTTCACTGTATTTTATTAATTAAAATCTGCAAAACAGCCAATATCCTGAAAGTCAGCATACAAGTGTTAAGGCAAACTATTTCTGGCAAGGTTAGAGGCAGAAGGAAGCAGTGCACACTACTAAAAGCAAAGCTGGATGAAAAAGAATGGTATGAAACTTCCATCTCATCGGTTTTAGTTATATCCACTCAAATGAAATTGTGCATAATTAATAAAGGTGAAAAGAACATGAGTTTTGTGGGTTACTAGCAAATAATTTTAAAGATGATTAGGGAACTTAATGCCTGAATATTGTTTCAATGGTAACAAAATTAATTTTTTTTAAAGCAATTAAATACCTAAGTTATTCCAACTGACTGAAGGAGCTTTACTAAGATCTAGTTTGTTCAGTGAACTGCTGATTACAGTCAGACATATTAAGGAAATAAAGTAAAGGAATACTGTAAGAATATTTTGAACAAAATTCTGGATACAAACCATATAAATTATGCAAGAATTAATTGCAGCTGTTAAAAGATTTTCAATGGTTCAATGCTTTTATACCAAAACCCATTCTTATTTTATGCAAGTAGAATTCTTTTTCTTTAAAACAAACATTTCTATTTGTTATTCCATAGTTTTGGTTAAGTTTTGAAAGGCATATAGGCAGATGTTTATTCAATTGCCAGTTTCAAGACATTATCTTAATGAAGATGATGTAGGCTGCTTAAGCGTACTTTACTGGGATAGCAGACAATGATGACTTAGCACTAGATTTACATTAAAACTATCCGATACTGATTGTGATAAATGAGCACACTATGTGGAAGTTGCATACCATCACTTTCACCTTTCTCAGGCCCATACCTACCTGCTTTCTGGATTGTACAGAGCAAACAAGTGTTTTGAAGAAAATATACCGCCTTCCAAATCCCGTACCATTAAACCCTCTAATGGTAACATGTATCGCTTTTCTCTCTCCTAGGGACAACAAAATAGACAAACAGCTAGATAACACCTAAAAGCAAGTAACAGGAAAGTGCAGGGTTGCATTTTCATCAAACCAAAAGTGACTTTACACACATCCTCTGAAAAGTCAAAGGAGTTTTGTGGAACATTCTCAAGAATAGCAGGAAGTGTCAGGACTGAAACACAATTACACACAACACTTTGGTCTAATTCTGGTTAACTCTCTTGAAATCCTAAGATGATTTTAAAGAAGGCACTATAGTAAATCCTCGATTATTTTATAATTACTTGTAAAGATTTAATTTAAAGCTTTCTTATTTAAGATACTGCACAAATTAAAATTTTTATTATTATAAAATTCAATATTTTCTTTATTGGTCTACAAATGAGACTTTTATCTTTTTTTTTTAGGAATGACTGTTGTGATAGTTTTATTTACTATATTATAACTGTACAAGGTGTTATTATAAATACATAGTTTGTTTTAAAAAAAACTCTAACATACACAGAAATGGATGTTGTGCCTCAAAGACTTTGTAGCTGTATGAATTTTAAAACAATTAAACCAGATTAAACAGATTCTTTTTAATAGAAAATAAACATTCAAGACAGTTAACCATCCATCCTAGCATAAAGCAAATGATGCATGCACACATCATGCTGGCAAATAGTAATATTGAGGTATGTGGATAACAATGGATATGTAGTGATGGATAATCCAGGATGGATGGATACCTTCCTTCTGAATTGAAAAGAGCGAAAGCACATCTTTTGCTCATAAAGCCTGCTTCTATGTCTCGTAGCTTCAGATTGTCCAAGGACAACATATACTTCTTGTCCTTCTCCTGTCAGGGTGATATAAAAGGACAAAGAAAAAAATAACCAACTAAAATACTCTGACAATGTAGACATTTTTTCTCCTCCAATAAGAGGGACAATAAGACAAATGCTTTGGTAGTCTGCATTGTAGTCAATTTTACATCAATATAAGTCTGCTGTTTCTGTTGTCCTGTGGTAGATGAAAAATAAGTATACAATTATACAGTACATTTTTTATGCTGAATATAAGAAATAAAAAAATAATAGTATATGTTATCAGAAAGGACTTCACACTGAAGCAGAGACTGAACCCCTCAGACAGTCAATACACTCATAATGTTTGAAAACTATTAATGTGACAAATAATGTATTTGTGGTGTCACATTTTTTAAAGTGTAGGACTTCTTAATTTACCAGTTTAAAATGATGATAAACTCTTTCAAAGAGCAAATAAATCAGTCAATGGGGAAGGAGGCAGGGGAGAACCAAGAAACAAACACAAAGTATATTTTCTGTTGTGTGCTAGTGTGAACGAAAAATACAATGTCATCAGAATTATTGTCAACATTGTAAACAGTAATGAAATTCATGCAGCAAGTAACAGACTCCCAATACCACCACAGTAGCAAGCACAGAACATCCAAGATCACAGAAAAAAGCATGCACAAATAGCACCATGTATTTCCCTTCAAATGCTGGCACTTTGTTGCTTTCTGTTATGTGACAAAAAGGAAATGTTGATTTTCCTTCTCATTAATAGATTTAAAACCTGTCAAAAGCAATGTTAGTCTATGTAAAAGACAAAATTTCAGTGGAATGCCATTCAATTTTTTTAAGAATAAAATTCAATGCTTTGAATTCTCCTTGACAAATGACAGACACACTATTGATTTTTTAATGCAATATAAATTAAACTAGCATAATATTTTGCTCACACACGCACACACACAATGCAATTCAGAGTGTATCTACCTGTTATCTGAAATAAGGAGAAGAAAAATGCCATACTTATATGGTGTCATCTGTGTAACAAATATCTTTTCTTCTAGTTTTCTTTCAATTTTTATTAAACTTTACTGAATGGGACCTAAGGATGGACCTAGATCTGAAGACAGTTTGGAAAGACAGAAACATCTCAGACAACTCTAAGATCAGACTGAGGCGCTCCTTTGGTTGTATCTGTGTTTTTATATGCCTGTGAGTCATGGACCCTCACAGTGGATCTCGAAAGGAGGATACTTTCGAAGGTTGCTTGGCATTTTGTATAGAGATCATGTCACAAATGAGTAAATGGGACACAGAATTAGGCAAGCTATTGACCCTTTGAAGATTGCTTGGTCATTGTGAAAAAATGCAAAATGAAATGGTATGGGCATGTCAAACGATCAACATGTGTACTGACTGATGGAGAGAGAGAGAAGAAAAAATAAATACTGGAAATAAAAAAATGCAACAATGATACTCAGGGTATTTATATAGAAAATCTGAAATTTTGGATCAAATCAGAAACTGGTTAGAGAAAAAAATCTGGAATTCTACTAAAAACAGATTTCACAGCTCTGATGTATATATTTTGTTAAATTTTTTCTACTTTCTTATATCTTTTCTAAATGTAAATTATCCATCTGTTTCCTTTTTGTCTACATAATTTTGTGCATAAAACTTCTAAAAGTTTCCAGTATTATCAAATTTATATTTAACAAACATATAATTTGTCTATTCAATCATCAGTGGTTGCAGTAGAGTTATATGACTATCTCTTTGTAAAACATTAATTACAGGACTTTCGATTTGGCATATAATAAATCATGTCATTTGTACTATAACTGTAGAATACAAGTATTGTATATGGCTTTGTCTTAAGCTGCATTTTAAATTGTGCTAGATATTATGTCAGTAGCTGTATTTCTTATTCAAGTATGAGAGCTTGCAAGCCTGCTTGTCAGGTGATATCATTATTGCTCTCTTGTTTTCTACAGATTGGAAAATTGTAGCAAATGCCAGTACAGAGATAGAAGAGCCAACCACTGAAAAAGGATTGTACTGGCTTTTATGGGTTTCCTACATATACATAGATCTTCCTACAAAGACACACAAATCTACAAAGATACACAGATCTTCCTACAACAACATACACATATCTTTCAACACAGGCACATAGAACTTCCTACAAAGACATACAAAGATCTTCCTACAAAGACATACACAAATCTTCAGGCACAGAGATCTTCTTACAAAGACATACAAGACCTTCCTACAAAGCTGTACATTGATTTTCTGACAAAAGAATATTCAGAAGCTTTGCCTCCAATTCTGGCTGAATGCTACAAGCTACTATCCCTGACTTTACTATTAGATTTGCTACCATCCCTGAGTATACTATTAGATTTACTATCATCCCAGTTAACCAATTAAGACACCAGTTACCCATCCTCAATCAGCAAACTTGCCTATGAAGATAACTCTACAAGATTACAGCTATTTAGAAGCCCTCATTAATTAAGAAGTATTGTATGTGGACTCTATTTGAACAGGCTCTCTTCATTATCAACCAGTGCTGGGATAAGAGCTACGAGCTATTTGGAGAAATGATAACAATCGCTATAGCATTAGTCTTTTATGTGTCTACTGTAAACACTGTTGTATCTTTAGTAATTTAACTCTTAAATGCAATCAGTGGTCTTATAATATTTGTATTTTGTTTTTACATGTACATGTATTTAACTCTTTAGCACAGTCAGAGGTCTTATGATTGTGTCATCTTATGTATTTAACTCTTTAGAACAGTGAGAAATCTTATGATTGTGCTATCTCTTATATTTAACTCTTTGTACAGTCTTATTTTTGTGTTGTCTAGTACAGCCAGGGGTCTTATTATTGTGCTGTCTTTTAAAGTTTTATATTTAACTCTTTAGTACGGCCAGAGATCTTATTATTGTGCTTTCTTTTATATTTAACTCTTTAGTACAGCCAGGGGTCTTATTATTGTGCTGTCTTTTATATTTAACTCTTGTACAATCTTATTATTGTGCTGTCTTTTAAAGTTTTATATTTAACTCTTTAGTATGGCCAGAGGTCTTATTATTGTGCTGTCTTTTAACTCTTTAGTACAGTTACAGTTTTTACTCTACCCTTTGGTCACTTATTAAAGTCACCATGTTACCCATCAGACTGTTTATTCTATCAAATGTCTATTATCTGTCTAGGCCTGACTGAATTTGACTAAGTGCAAACCATCTGTCTATCTAGCAATGTGTTTGACATGCAACCAGTAATGTCTCCTGGAATTGTCTTCCTGAATGAGAGAATTTTTTTTTACACCAGTGTAGAGGGAAGTCCTATAAAATCTCCTTTTGGAGAAACTTCAACAACTTGACTACAGGAGATAAAATGTCTACTTTGACAACAACAAAAAATTAGTGAAATGGTCTAAAACCATGGAAGAAGAAAAAATTCTATATACCACCAATTGTTAATGTAACCTTTTATTAACTACACACACACTCACAGCTCACAAACTGATGTCTCAAGTATAAGCCAAATAAGTGTGCTAATGAAACATTTTAATACTTATCTGCATCAAGCAGAAATCTCTTCTTTCTAAGTTCTTTCAACAATTACTAATATCAAGTGGAATTATATAACTGCTGCTGCTATTTTCACATTCACCAGTGTTAAACAGAACATATTTGCTGCTGTTTGTTCTCCATATTTACCATTATCAAACAGAATATTTGCTACTGTTGTTTCCATACTTACCATTATCAAACTGAATATTTGCTACTGTTGTTTATGCATTTGTCAACAGACCAATATTAAATGGAACATGTTTATTGTTATTTTTCCTTTACTAGTACATATCATTGCCTTGGCCTTGGGGACCAAAACGATTTTGCGAAATAATATAAAAATCAACAGCATGTCTTGATTTTGAAATCATTTAGTAATTTATTTATTTTTTACACTGAGAATACAAGAGGGTAGCTCTTATATATGAATTATAAGCAGCATTCTTGAAAAGTAATCTTCTCTAAATCTTTTGAAATAATAACAAAAATAACAAAATGCACGCATTCCTGAAAAATTCCCCCCCCCACCACAATTGCAAAAGTACTCGTGCAGAATATGCAGAAAGAACAAGATAAGGCATGAAGCACATGCAATAAGACAAGCAGTTTTCCCCCCATTTGTGTGCTGTGAATGAACAAACATCGGATACTTGTACCTATTTTCAACATGGAAAAGAGCAAAAGTGGGGTGCCGTGAGAAAATGCCAGATTCAACATCACGCAATTTCAGGTTGTCCAGAGGGAGCATGTATTTCTTGTCCTTCTCCTGAAGAGTGAAAGCAAAGGGGAGAAGCTCAGCGCTATGGGATAAATCACAACTTTATCTTCCCCAAACTGATACACACATACAAAAGCACTGAAACTAGAAGAGAATCATTAGTGTTAGGGTTAGTTATAAGATTCTGCATCTGCAAAAAAATTATTAAAAATTGTATATTTATTTTTGAATCAGAAAAGATACTTTAATACCACAGTAGAAAAACAATGCTGCTTGCAGTTTTGATAGAGATGAAGAAATGTGCAAAGTGTTTTATTTATGAGTCCAGGGAAAGCTTGGAGAAAACTTTTAAATGATATCAACACAATTTAATGTAATTAATTCTGAAAAGGCATCAAAATTGATTTATAGTACTTAAACCAAGACTTAATCTATTAAACTTTATTTTGCCAACACTGTCATTCTGCCTGCCCAAAAGATTAGCATTTTCTTTTTTTTAAATTCTGACATCAATGAGAAAGAACAATTATTTTGTGGTAAATATGAATTTAATTTACAAAATATTAAAGGTTTAATTTTAGCAATTTAAAAAAGTATTTACACATATCTGTATAGACAAAAAAGTGAATTGTGCAGAAATTATGAGTGTAATTTACCAAATATTTTTAGTTTAAATTTAGAGGTCCTCTGACAAGAAATTACAAATACATGAAAATTAAAGTTTAAATAAGTGCAATATATTATAGTAGAGTACAGCTTTTAGAGGGTAAATAATTGCTTTTAATTTATTAAAAATGCCATTTAATAGAATCAAAATATGAATAGACATGATCACTGAAAGCATAGTGAATGTTTGTATTTGATTTATTAGAGATGTCACTTAATAAAATCAAAATAAAAAATAATAACACAATTGTGGCATGACTTAGTGATTTATGACCTTTGATTATTTTAGAAATGCACCTTTAATAGAATGAAAATATGAACATTGTTAGTGTAGCAAATGAAAAACATATTTTACTGAGCGGCAGTGAATGCTTTTCATGGTTAATTTTGAAATGATACCTAAGTGCATAAAATTTCTTTCATAACATTTTTTTTTTTTTATTAAAATGATTACACAAGTAACATGAGCCAGATTTTAAAAAAATTAATTTAATTAAGAATTTTACTTTTGTGAGAAGAAATTTCTCCTAAATTAATATTATAAGATTCATGTTTTTATTCTATTCATATTCTTTACTATAATGTGCAGACTTGTGCTATTTTTCAATAAATAATTAAAATGAATTAATCACTTTTAAATATAGGTAATTATTATAGAAAAAATTAATAACACTAAAAAAAAACAAACGAAAGGATTTCATTTATTAGACTATCATTGTGATTTCAGCTAATGTATATTTTAAGATATATGAATATGTTATCAGATGCATTAGATTTTTTTAAAATCTTACAAAAAGGGTAAAGTGTGCTGAAATGTGTATGTGCTATTAAAATTTCTAGCTATTCAAAATAATCATGGTTTAAGATTCAAAGAAATCTCTTGTGCAACATAATACTTTTTACACCTTTCAACTGTTTATAAAATCAATGTGTTTGACTGTTTTGACAGTACTTAACTTGTAAGTCTACAAAATCAATGTGTTGGACTGTTTTGACAGTACTTAACTTGTAAGTCTACAAAATCAATGTGTTGGACTGTTTTGACAGTACTTAACTTGTAAGTCTACAAAATCAATGTGTTGGACTGTTTGACAGTACTTAACTTGTAAATCTACAAAATCGATGTGTTGGACCATTTGTTTACATTGTACTTAACTTGATCTGGAGCGTTTTCACTGTTTACAAGTAAAAAAGAAGTACTGAAATATCTCTAGCAAAAAATATAGTCAGAGTACCAAAATTTTAGTGAAAATTTTTGAAGGAATACAGCCAAAGTGCTAAGGTTTTAGTGAAATTTTATGTGGAATATAGCCACAGCACCAAAGTTTAATAAGTTCTCTATGGATTACAACCACAACACCAGTACATTCTGTAATCTGGTACTCAAGCATCTGGAAATCCCATTAAAAAAAGGCATCAAATTAAAGAAAATAGACTTTAAAAATAGGAAAGGCAAGTGTTGACAAATATAAAGTTTTAATGTGAAATGTTCACCAAACATGTGGTTACTCTTTCAGTCACCTCTAGCTATGTTTCCTGTTGTCATCCCTACACCAAGCGTCATTACAGTAGGAGATAAAATTGAGTTTGCAAGCACCATTATAGTAGTTGCTAACTGAATCTGTGATTTGTATTTTATTTTTTTACAATACGCTTTTCAAAGAAATTTAATAAAAAATGTATATAAGTTCATTTATCAGAAGCAGTTTCCAGGTTACTGCGATGTACTGAAAAAGTAATGAAAAACAATTCAGTATTAAACTATAACATATACTGTTTTACTGTATATCTTTAATGCAAAAAAGTACTAAATAACATCAAACAAAAATACCTCTCTTAAAATATGGTCATATGCAAGTGACTATGATGTGCTGAAAGCTCTTTCTCAATAGTCATATACAAGGTACTATACTGTACTGACAATTTTCTCTCAAGTCATATACAAGGTGCTATGTTATAGTGCTATCTCCAAATCAATTTATATACATAATAATATTAATAAAGTATTATACTGTACAGACAGTTTTCTCTAAAGTCATATACAAAGTGCTATGTTTTAGCACATTCTCCATATCAGTATATACATAATAATATTAACAAAGTACTATATTGTACTGAAAGCTCTCTACAGTCATATACACAGTGCTATGTTTTAGCACAATCTCTATATACATAATAATATTAACAAAGTACTATATTGTAATGAAAGCTCTCGCTACAGTCAAAAGGTATCTCTATACAAATAAATGCATAGTACATGTAATACCAATAATGTATGTGTTGTAGTATAATTTCTAAATAAATAAAAACACAGTAATCTACTCTTGCTTTGACTTATATTTGAGATTCTTTCAAGAAGACTACTCTTGCCTTGACATATATGTGAGATTCTTTCATTGACACTACTCTCACTTTGACATATATGTGAGATTCTTTCAATAAGACTACTTTTGCTTTGGCATATATGTGAGATTCTTTCATTGACACTACTCTCACCTTGACAGATATGTGTGATTATTTCAATAAGCCTACTCTTGTCTTGACATATATGTGAGATTCTTTTATTGACACTACTCTCACCTTGACATATATGTGTGATTGTTTCAATGAGCCTACTCTTGCCTTGACATATGTGAGATTCTTTCAGTAAGACTACTCATGCCTTGACATATATGATTCTTTCAGTGAGACCACTCTTGCCTTGACAGTAATGTGTGATTATTTCATAAAGTCTATTTTTGCCTTGACCAAAGACAACAAGTTCAGGGATTTGGAGGACAGTTTGAATGAATGCAATCATAGTGCATCCACTACATCTGAAAAGTTTAAACTAATAACAACTGTAGAAATCATAATCTCTATTAGATTCAGTAACTTATCTTGAGGGGATAGTATTGTTTTTGATGTATGAACCACTATTATACTTGTTTGGGTCATTAAACTATATATGAGGAAAAGGAAACTTGATCAAACTAGAAACCACTTAGTACTTATATTTGTATACAATCTAGATGTTGAATCTCTTAAATAATGTCTACCTTCTTTCTATCTGTTAGAAGATATTAATTTGGTAAGTTTGTAGACAGAAGAGGAAAGGGAGAATATTACACTTTTCTACCATATTCTAATAGTGACATGAAACTCAGATTCTAGTGCTATTAATTATGGTCTTGTTATAAAGTGTCATGAAACTCAGATTCTATTGCTATTTAATTATGGTAGTTATAAAGTGTCATCAAATGCAAGTTCTTGTGCTATATAATTATAAGTCATTATAGTCATCAAACTCTGGTTCTAGTGCTATTTAATTATATGTGATTACAGTCATCAAACTGAGGTTCTAATTCTAAATAATTCTGGAGTCAATAAAAAAGACAAAGCCTAAGCAAGTGTGGTTAGAAAATATCAACAGTTAAAAATAAAAAAATGAAACAAAATACAACCCCCACCTCCTCAATACCATCACCATCACCACCACCACCACCCCAAAAAAAAAATCCCAAAAAGTCAAACAAAAAACTCCCAAACAAAACAACTTTATCAAAGAAAAAGCAACCCTTCTTTTAAGCTGTTAATAAATCTCAGTGTTTTTAGTGTTAGAAAGCAAAGGCGAAATAAAGCCTTGATTAAAAAGCCAAAGAAAATTTAAAATCTTAAGCATCAAGTGTTACAGATAGGGTGTTTGCGCAAATGTATAGATGTACCTTTGTGTCTGATTTGCATGTGACTGTGTATGATGTGTCAACATCAATATATTTGTCTGAATGTGAAGATACATACTTGAAAAATGTAAATGAAAGTATGCACAAGTGTTCCTGCATGCTGCATATGAACATGTTCATTTGATAGTATGAGGTGTATACATTCATACCTGTAAATTCCTTAAAATTGCAAATATGTTAATGGCATTTTCTTGTGGAAATGTATTTTTATACAGAACTCGTAAGTTCTGTGTAAAAAAAAAATACCATAATGTGTGAAGTTCACTTATGATCCAAGTTAGAAAAAGATTAATTAAAACAGAAAAGAAGAAACTGTTAATACATATTGGTAATATTTCAAGAATTCAATTTACAGTGAATGGTGGTGCATACATTGATGTGTGTAAACTAGCAATTCATTTGTTATAATGTTTAACTTCAGCATCTTAATGTCCACCTTCACTCATTTTCAGCTGACTCAATATGCTGATTTTAAAAATGACAACTCTTTGCATACATTTATTATTTTATTAACTGGTAAAATATGATGGTAGTTTGTGAATCATGCTTTTGTGCAAACTATCAGTTTTAAATTAGTGTGCAAGTCAAATATGTCATCAAAAGGTCTATACTTCAGTTTACTTGAAAACAGCGTATTTTTAAAAAATGCCAACAGCATTCTAATGCAATTTTCTTAATATGCAAAATTTAATTGCTCATATACATTTTCTGAGCAACATTGGGTGCATTTCTTTAGAGTCTGTATAAAAATAAAATAAAGGAGATTAAAATGGCAGATTAGCTGAGGAAAATAAGGTCTTGATGCCACTGTGCAAGGACCTATAAAGAGATCACCAGCAATCGAAAGTCTTTTCTTCCTGCAATTAAGACATGAACAGTGAAACAAAGTACTATTTTAAAACTTTCTCTTCAGAAATGGTGTCATTCTAAAGAATGTGTAATTGACAAAGATCCCTACTGAGATAATATAGTATCAATTTTGCTAGGCCATTCAAGCTTAAAATAGAAAGCTGTATCTCAACACCTACTGCATTTTTCAGTATATTTTTAACACATTTTTTAGTAAATGGACGATACAATTAAGAGGATTTAAGTTAAAATGGTAAGTTTTTACAGTTTGTAGTTGACCCCACACAACCCCCCCCCCCAAAAAAAAAAAAAATAGTGGGGAAGGAATTTTCAAAATAGAAGAAGCACTATAAATTTAAGATCTCTGGCAGCAGTCAAGAGACATGGGGAAGATAAGAATACATATGTGTATGCATATAACTGTGCATATATGTATGAATGTACTGATAATAAGTGTTTTTTAATGTACATAAATGCATGTGTGTGTGTGTGTGTGTGTGTGTATGCATGCATGCATGTGCAACTGTCTGAAAGAGTATTTGAAAGTATAATGTTACTGCTGAAATATACATATGAATTCTTGCAAATAATGTATTTGAATATGTATGCATACATGTGGGATTGGATATGTGAATGATTGGTGGTGGTGGAAGGGGAAGGGTATGTCAACCAATAAAATGACTGATAATGAATGAAGAAGAGTTAATGATACAGGTAAAAATAAATTTTAAAAATATATTTAAAAAAAGCCATATATACATAGATGCATATTTATAAATAAAATGTGACAAATCTGCAGACTGTAATTAAATATTCTTGAAAATCTACAGCTAAAAACATCTCCCTTTAACATCTTCATACAGTCACATGAAAAAAGCTGTATATCCTTACAATGCCTTTTCATTTTATACTGATCGAGATAAACAGTCAGCTGAAGATGCAATAGATTTTATAAAATAACAATCCCTTTCAATAAAATTTCAAAATAATTTATCTTTGGAATAATATGCAGACTTGTTTTAAAGGTCTTAAGACCTGTTGAACAATTGCTGTTATATAGGAAAATGTCTGAAGTAATGCATCAAAATTTCACTGCTGTTGGATTAATACTAGGATTTATACCGAAAATTAATGTCATTAAGTGTGTGCTAAAATGGTAAGTACTCACTGCTGTTGGATTAATACCAGGATTTATACCGAAAATTAATGTCATTAAGTGTGTGCTAAAACGATAAGTACTCACTGCTGTTGGATTAATACCAGGATTTATACAGTAAATTAATGTCATTAAGTGCAGGGTACCTGCCACAAGTTTCAAATGATTCTCCAGACATTTTCTGGACCTTTTCCAGACCAATTTAAAAAAAATTCCAGATATATACTGTGAACAGTGTTTAGCAACACACTAAATACTGAGGAAAAAATTATAACCAAGATTCTGATGATACAATTTAATATAAAATTTAAAAAGATATTTAAAAGTAATTTTAAAAAAAAAATAATTACCTGCAAAATCTGAACATGAACTTTTTTCAGACTGAAAGCACCCAAATTAAAAATAAAAATGTTAAAAATCACAATTTAAAATCATACAAAAGTACACCATGTACAAATACACAAGTCAATGAAAACGAATCAGTTGACAATCAGAGAAAGTTTTAAATTCTAGTAGAGTTTGAAAGCTGAACTTAAAAATATTGAATATTTTATAAAACTAAATTTGAAATCATGCTCAATGCACCCGATTATTTATCTGTTCAATGGGCCATGTATAATATTGCAGCGATTTTGAAAAGTATGACTTTGTATATTTTGGGGGCAAAATGCAGAAATGGATGACTTTGATTAACTTGTCCAGTGTGCACAATTTTTATGCTACAAGTTTGCTTTTATTGTTGAAAGATCGGCAATTGATTTTTTTTTTTTTTTTTAAAGAAAACATTGAGGGGAGTGACAATACAATGTACAATAGTACATGAGCGACGTCATTAAAAATGGCAGTCATGGAAAATGAATGATTTTCCTGCTAATGTAACTAATTATCTTTGGAAAAGTAATGAAAGAATATGTATCAAATAATTAAAGTTTATAGAGGATCTTTATGCCTACAACCTATCTAAATTTAGTTACAATTAAACCAACGGTTCTTGAGTTATGTCGTTGTACAACTTAAAAAATGTTCACATCCTGATTTTGGGGGTTGGGGTTGGCTAAAGTATCTCCTGAATTAACAAGGACATTTGATTATTTGTCTTTCATTTCTGTTTTAAAATACATTCAGTTTGATGTGTGCCAATTCTGGCTGCTTTCTGATGTGTGGATATTCAAATATGAATTAAATGGTAGGAAATTTCACAAAAATAGTTTATTTCCTTATTGTTAAGTGTAGGTTTGTTGTTGATGTTTTCCCAAGCTATCCTAAAAGTATTCAGGACAGATGTGTATGACATTGTTGTAATTAAATTTCTCAATTATAGAATTAAATTTGGGCAATTGGTGGAGTTATCATAAATATGGAAATGTTTCCTAAAGTACTGTTAATTTTACAAACAAATTTCAGAATCATGCCCAGAATACAATATTAAAATTTATTTGTTCATAGCATGATGTGTAATACTTCTGAGATTTAAAAAATCAACTTTGTATTTTCAAGCATTTTGGGCATAAATGTGAAAATAGATGAACTTGATTAACCTTGCACAGTATGAAAAATTTTGAATGTATAATTATGCAATTGAGTTCAGCAATTGGAAATAGATACCTCTTTTGAATACTCCCAAGAGAATATTAGTACAATGTACAAAAGTAACGCAAGGAACATCATGGGAGATGGCAGTAACGGAAAATGTGCCATCCATTTCTAGCGCTAATGAAGCTAATTATCTCTCTTAAGCTATTAATGGAAAATTGTTAAATAATTCAGGCTTGTAGATGTCATGCACATGTAGAACATATCCAAATTTGGTTAGAACTGGAAAAACGCTTCGCAAGTTATGAGGATGTACATGCATGAAAATTGTGCCATCCTGATTTTGGGAGTAGGGGTGGGGAATGCAAATATCTCTGGAAGTACTGTAAGATATTTGAATATAGTTTTCTTCTGATTCAGGATAGATTCTTCTTCCTTTCTGCAAAGTTTGGTATATTTCTAACAAGCAGTATAGTAAAAAAGTTGTTTATTGTGAAAATTGGATGGTTGGTTTTGTGAGTTATGAAGTTGAATCGATTTTAAAAAATAATTAAAATCGATGGTTTGTTGTTTTATTAAATAAGAAATTATGGGAATATTGAAATTAAACAAAAATAATGAAAAAGGATGCCCGAAATTTTTGAAGAAATAGACATAAATATTATGGCTTGTCAAATAAAGATGTACGGATCACATTATTTCATAACCAAATCAATACAAGTCTGAAACTGTTGAGGTATATGCATCATATTTTGACCATAGGTGCCTGGCATCATTTTCTATCAATTGCAATTGGTTTCGGATCAATATCTCTAACGGTCTTATTAATGAAATTATTCTATGTAATCCAAACTCTCCAGTAAGTTCAGTAGAAATTGTAAAGTCACAATGGCTGCACTCTCACACATTTTCTCAGTAATGCATACATTATCTGAAAAGGTCAATTACTCTGAATGTAAAAAGGCGAATCCCTCAATCCAATTTTCAGTCTATGAATGACCAAAAAATATTAAAATGATTTCTGATTTTCAGTTTGTGGATGACCCTAAAATTCAAATTTAAGACTTTTCATAGACTATTCTGACATGTTACTGATTTTCTAGACTTTTACCAGGCCTGGAAATGCTAAAATCAAAATTCCAGACCTGTGCTGGAACCATGTAAGTGTGTTCATAAATGGTAAGTACTTATTGCTATTGGATTAATATCATTATTTATACAGAAAACAAATGTCTTTAAATGTATCCTAAAATATTATGCATTAATTTCTGGCACAAGTGACTTTATATACGTGTGATGCCAAATGCAATAAGCTACAGAAATGTGATTTAAAGTAGTGTGTATTCTCTGCAACTCTTTAACTGGTCCCATAATATGTAAAATTATGCAACAGTATCCCCCACCCCACCCCAGGGAACAAACTTTTATATTCTAGAAAAAAAAACCCAGTTCCCATTAATATAATTAAAGTGAAACACATCATATTTATACAACATAAAACCTTGATGAAACAATGCATAACAATTATAATCATGCTTAAAAGAGGATATCATCACTACAATTCAATGATTCATTTATTTTATTGATTATTTTCAACAATTTATTTATATTAATTTCTTCATGTGGTCTAATTTTGCAGTCATTAATTTTTAACGATACATAGAAACAAAAATTAAATACCTCTTCATCTTTGTACCAAGAGAGACTTTCTGAAGTCAGGACAAACCAAAAGTCCTTGGAGCCACCTTTTATAAAGCTGATATTATGTAAAGATAACCACCCTTTTCTTATAACCTGCGTGAAAAAGAAAAATTAAAACTTATATATATCTGATATATTATAAAGAAAGCCTCTATGTTATACCTGTTCAAAAACAAAACAAATGAAAATTAGATATATGATAGGGTATAAAGACAGTCTCTATTTATTTACTGTTATAATCTGTTTAAAAAAAAAGAAAAATGAAAATCAGAAATATATGATACAGTAGAATGCCTTCAATCACTTACTCACATAACCTAAGCAATCTTCCCCCCCACCAAAAAAAAACAAAAAAAAAAAACTGTCAAAAGAGTAAAAATATATACAAATAAAAATAAAATGATGTGATACAGACATCTTATACTGAAAATTTATGTATAAAATAAATAAATAAAAAATATAAAATCAGGCATAAATATAAAAATGAAAACGAGAAAATAATATATTGTTCCCAGTGAAGAAAGGTCTTGGAAGTAGGCATGACAACCTGCATCGCAGAATACACTTGAGGTATGAAAAAAAAAATTCCTATACTATATGCACAAATGCTTATTTTAAATTTTATTTACACAACTTTTATTTGGAAACATGGCATCTGAGCTGTTCCAGATTTTTGGTCATAGGTCTAGAATGCACCTCAAACCATGGTGCAGTGTCTTCAAAGCATTAAACACAATAATCAAACATGTAGCTTATTCACATTTCACATTGTGGATTATGCAGATCCAATATGTATGTGATCTTGCCACTGGCAAGTTTAGAAATATATTTAGCTAGTAAATACTCTCTTATTTCTGTTAAATTTTTGCTTCAATATATGAATGAATAAAAAAATTATTATTCAAATATTTTAAGCAATTTTGTGATTTTAACATAGCGACTGATAATAATGTAATCCTTGATATCTAAATAAATGATGTCTTCAAACTGTGTTATTTACTATATGAGACAGACATCAAATAAGTTAGTGCTTTAAATATTGGTAGTAATAAGATGGTTATAGTTTAAATGAAGTTAGTGCATATCTTAATGTGCCTATACTTAAAATGCTCAAGGTTTTGTATTAATTTAGAGTATATATTTATATGAAAGGTGCTAAAACTGGGAGCAATGTGTAATGTGTAACTGATAATGTGTAAATATAACATGAGTAACATTTATTAATGAACTCTGTGGGTGGGGCACTAAGGAGAGAAAAATATATATATATAACTATTATTGTATAAAATTAACATTCATAATGTGCAACCTGCATGAAATAAGAAAGAAATTATACAGTAGACAAGATGAAAGGTAACCCCTATAATTTTATAACATTCAGAAAAAAATTATCAGAATGTTGTCAAGATAACTACTCTTTATATAAATCCGAGGAAGATAATGTATATTTCATAAATTTTTTTTATACTTAGCCCACTGCATTTATGAAACAGGTCCGGTACTAATTTCAGGATTTCATGAAAGACAAGATTTTCCATCTTTCTAGTAACATTTATTATATCTACAGTTTATCTCCATTTATTTCTAATTTTTGTTTATTTAAGGCATTCTTCAACAGCTCTATAGTTTAACATACAAAAGACTCTAAGAATCAAAGATGTGCAAAGAGATAGCAATTTTTTTTTGATATTATTAGTTTATTTTATAATTTTTCTCAGTATCGTTTATTATTTCTTAAAATCAGAGTACTCTAATATACATTATTTTATTTAAATAAGGCAAAGATGATAAGGAAAAGTACAAATTAAACACACACGAATACATAAACAAGTTGTGAATAAATAGTGTAAGGCAATTTAAGGTGATATAACAACACATTTTTATATATATAAAAGTCAAGCTAACAATTTTAAAGGTACCAATAATTTTAAGTTATCCTGCCTTAGAAGTAAATAAAAAAAATTCAAAAAGTGGTCTAAGGGGCTTCTGAATTAAGTTGAATGGAATTATAAATACCTTCTTTGATCCTTAAAACCAATATGCTGATTATTACCAGCAATCTGATAATAAAAATTATAACTTTAACACAAATAATAGTACCTGGTTTCCAATTTTCCGTTTCGATGTAGCAGCTTCTGACTTTTGCTGGGCACTAAAAAAAAGAAATATTTTGCTACATTTAGCAAACAACATGCCAAGGTAATCATTTTTATCACTTAACTTTATTTATATTTCAGAGGTCTGAGCAACTACACTATGTGTTAGTCAGCTTACTTTTGAGCACAATGTCTAAAATTGTGTGAAAATTAAATTGTCTTTCAATACTGTTTCTTTACCAACAAACAAAACATTTTAATTTTCTTATTTCGATGGACTAAGCTGTGCATTAATTATTTTATAAAATTCTTTTTCTTCTCTGCTGTGTTATTGCTTTTATATATTTTTTAATTACCTCTCTTCAAACATGAACATAGAAAAAGTCGACCATGTATGAACAATGCCTAAACCTACCTACAAAATATTATTTTTAAAACATTTTACTTTAAACCTATATATACATAAAAGCTTAACATTATTATATATAACCAATCTTTTTAAAATGTTATATTTTATTCTTATCTTAAAAATAATAATCTCATCTTAAAAAATTATAAACAAAGGACATGTCCTTGGCTGCCATCCTGAACTTTTCATTAATTACATTAAAACACTTTTCACCAAAATCATTCTAATGGATTTTGATTCTGATTATGAACCTGATATTGATCTGGATTCAAGTATCTGTGATGCCTACTTGATGAAGAAAACCTCACACGAATCTGAAGTAGATATTATTGCTCCAAATTGGATCAGGAATGCTCCAAACAGAAAAAAAGTTTGTTTATTTCTTGAGTGTAAATTTTCGACAGCATCAAAGATCAATTTATATTAAGATTTTATAACTTGAAGTTTATATTTTATATATATTTTTATATTTTCAGCAGCAAAATTACTTATTTAAGTATGAATAATATAGGTGTTTGCTAAATTTTCACATGAAGTGCTACATTTTTCCATTTCCATTCCATTTTTCAGCTGCTAGGGAGTTAGTGATGACCATGCATTTTTTATTTTCCTGCTTACCTATACTGCTATAGAGTTTTAAGATGTTTTCTTCCTAACTTAGAAATATATTAGACTGTTTCTTTTATTTGGTTTTTCCTATTATTTTTATAAAGGAGATAGATGTAGATCTAAGTAGGTTTTATACATTATTTATATTTTAAAGTCTATGGATATGACAATAAGAACATAGCCCCCCTCTCCCCATTTTTCTATCTAAACATGTAACTAGGGTTGCAGTTGTTGGAGGTTAAGACTAGAGAAGCAGCCGAACAGTATTTGAGGACCATTAACTTTTAAAAACTTTATTTACAGTTGACTGACTGGGATACCTGCATGAGTATACAAATAACAAAAACTAGTGTTAATGGGAAAAACAAGCCAAATGTTTTCAAAGGGGGGGCGAGATCTTAGTGTTGACAAATTTTATTGATTTTATGGATTATGGAAGACTTGTGGTCAAGAAAATTTCTTTATGATGGACTATGGGCTAGAGCCTTTATGTTCAGAGACAGGCTCAAAGCTATTATGAGTTTTTAAAATATATCCACAAACTGAGGACCCACAGGATAAACTTTGTAAAGTTAGAATGTTATATACATATAACATACATGTAAAATACATCTGAAATATTTCAACTGATGAACACATGGAGAAATAACATAACTATATTAGGTATGTCAATCATTCATAGTTCTAATGGGTATGTTTATGCTAAGAGAAAAACTAAACGGAAATTTCAGAGAACTACATGTAAAGTACCACAGTTGTTAAGGACTACAGGATGGGTGGAAAAAAGTAATAATAGTAAAAAGTAATAAATAAATATAATGGTGTACTGGAAAATATCTTTTCGTTTTTTTAAATATTGCACAGGTAAATGCTTGCATTTTATTTGAGATTTTTTGGGGAAAATCCAGATATAGAAGCACTGAAAAGACCAGCTTTACAGAAGAGTTAAGTAGGGAGTTGGAGAATATAGGTTTGCATGACAATGTACCTGTTGCTACAAAACCATCAGTCATTTCTCACATGTTATGGTTCTTAAGTTTATTGATGTTCGCTTAAATTGTAGTTGTATTATGAAACTATGCAAACTGTGAGAAAAACAAGTGTCTGTGACAAGATGAGGTCTGTGACAAATTCTTATGCTTTCAGAAAAGATTCATAAACTATAGTCACCCTATAAAGTATTCATTTATACATCATGATTAGACATATCAGTATATTCAAGAATAAACTGAGTATACAGCACACAAGAAATAAATAAATAAATAAATATATATATATAAATTGCATTTTTTATCCATAAGTCAGATTGTAAACATATATTTTAAAAAGTATTTTAATATCTGCTATGTTATTGTCACATATTTTAACAACTAGATTTTGAATGTTGAAAATTCTTACTTTTATAAAAATAAACTTGCGAATTTGATGGTAATAGTAGTATTACTTGAAGACTTGTCAAGTCATTATTTACTGTCATATTTACCTTTTATTTGGTTTTCTGTTGCAGGTATATTGAAATATAACAATAGTTTTTCAATTACCAAACAAACCTTTAAAATGTACAAATATGTAATTATACATTTACAATTAAAGCCCATTCAATTTCCTATGAAATGACTATAATAAGTATATACACACTTCAAAACCTAGACAATAAATTGGTTCTAAATAAGCCCTGTGTGTAACAAGGAAAAATATCACCAAAACCTCAAGTTGGAAAAGAGTTAATAAAAAAAAAAAAAAAACATACAAAACAATATTGATTTTTATTTGAAAGAGCATCTAATCATTTCACAGGACTTATTATGGCACTCAGTCATTAAACTTGCTAATTAAGTGGCATATGATGCAGCTTATAAAGATATACGGGGTCAAACTATTCATTCAAGTTCCTTATGTAGTGAAAGAGAAACAAACAATATTCAAGTGAAAGGTGTAATAACGTACTTTGCAAATCCAATAAAATCCTCATGGTTGGTGTTCATGTATGCTAGCTGAATATCAATTAGCAACATTAACTGATCTTTAGTTTTCTGTTCTTGTTCCCGTATTCGTGAATTTACTATGCGTTCTGTTTCTTCACGCAGCCGAGGATAACGGGACATCTGCAATCACACAAATTCATTTTAATTATAAATGCATAAACTATGAAAACAAGGCTTACTTTATGACATTTCCTTCTTAATTTAATTCAAAGCAACTTGTAAGCATGACACAGTAACTAAGTTTGACAGATCATTTTCATATTTTTTAAAAGTCAATTGACCATTTCATGAATTGCAAGAAATTAGTGGCAAATATTCAATTTATTCATTTGAAATTTAGCAAGACAAAACTGCTTGAGTGATTCAACATACTGTACTTGATACACAAAATATTATTAATAAACATTAATGCTGTTCAGCATATGGATACTGTACTTTTAAGTAACAGAGCAAAATGCTTAGATGATTCAAAATATAGACACTGTACTTTGAAATAAAAAATATTGTTAAAAAAACGTGCATGCACATGTGTGAGAAAGAGATAAGAGGAGAGAAAGATTAATGTAAATAATTACTTTTTAGAAGAGTGGACATTTGCTGAGCTTAAATTTATATATGGATTTAAAAGTGAAAATGAAATAAATATAAGAAAAAAACTTGCCTTTTCTCCACATTTGCGAACCACCTGTGTAAGTTCGGTAACTACCTTATCCACACAACTTAATGATGGCTCCTTTAGACGTTTGATTTGTTTAACTACAATGCTTTCAAATGCCATGTCTGGGGTAAACAGGCCAGTTCTGTACAAAACCAAAGCAACATCAAATATGTACAACAAAACTACTAATAACTATGAATCAAGATTAAAATAGACAAAATAGACAAATCAGAAATATTATTACATTAATACTGTTCAAGTATTGAGATAGAAATAAACTTTTACAGCTCAAAAGCATGATGAATTTGGTTCTAAAAATAACAAAAGATATTAAAGAAAGCATTTTATCAATGGCCTGTTTTAAATGTGTTGCTCCACCACGGAATGAGTCATAATGTCCCTAGGCTCAAACAGAGAAAACACTGAAAATTAAAAAGCTGAATGGGGGCTAGGTTATGAGTTTTGGGATTTTCATTGCGTATGATTCTGCAATATTTCATGCACCTATTTTCATCAAGCAAACACTATATTTCAGCCCTAAAATACTTCAAAAATGCATTTCAAACAACCAACCATCAAATAGTTTGTGTGAGAACGCCTGTAATTTCACTCTTTTCACACACCGTGTTCTCCCTCTTTCATTTGAATAAGCTTGCTAAACTATAAATAATTCGAAAGGTCTTTGTCTTGACAAGTGAACTCTGTGGCCAACACATGGATAAGTTTGAACAAGCTTGCCCAACGATACATGAATTGAAAGGTCTTTGTCTCAACAACTTAAATCTGTGGCCAAAGCTAAAGGTAAAGGCATTAATTTTCTCAAATAACTAACTGAATTTGTTTTTATTTCATTGTAATTAATTTTTATCTCATAACAAAGTATGAAGCAATTCTTCGACAATAAAATGGCAAACAAACTATTTCTGTAGCATTGGTGAGGTGTGGGTTGGGGGTGAAGGAGGGAGGAAAGAAATACATCTCTAAATTTAACTTACTATAATTTACTATTAGTTATGCTATTTTCCTCCTAAAAGCTAAATTTTAAAACTAGAAGAGAACAAATGTAAAATTTAAAGGTATCTTAATGCGTTTGAAATTAACAAATTTTTTTTTTAGAGTGTGGGATTGTGAAAAATAAAGTGTCCAAAGGATAATTTTTAAAAAATGTGATTTGTTGTTGTTGTTGTTTCTATATTATTAAAGCAGTGTGCCAATTTTTATCAAATTAAACCACAAGATTTGTGATTGAAAAAAATGTGTAAGTCATTTCCTTAGCAATCACAAATCTTGATTTTCTCAAAATCAAGTTTTTTGGGGGTACTTATCTCAAATGTTCATAGCATTTAATTTTCTGATTATCTACTGGTTTTCACCAATGAATTCAGCATTAAAAATATTACTAGATTATACTAACTCAAAATCAACCTGAGAGACATTAAGACTCATTCCTTGATGCAGTGACATAAATGTGAAACACATTTACAGCGTGAACACTTCACTGCTTAGCCAGAAGAGTTTGCAGACTGAAAAAAAACAAGCATTTGAATTTTAGTGTCTTTCTTTTAGGATTTTGTCCTCTCTCTCTCCAAACAGAATTTTACGCATTCCCACAGCTTTAAAACTCATTTTTCCACTATAGATATGGATCTTTTATGTTACAATATTTCACTGACCTGATGCCATGAATGTTCTTGATTGTGATGCCAATCTCTCGCCTCAATTCTCGTTCATCAAATTCCATCTGTGAATATTAAAGCATTTTTAGAATAAGGATGAAACATGACACTACATCAGGATGTGCATTCATTAGAAGTAAAATATTCCCTTTCAGACACTCTAATGTAGGCCAAATGAGATGTAAGCCATTAGTACCCTTTAGTTATCCATCCCCTGTGTCAGGAGTCATCCTTTCTTAATATCATTAGCAAGGTAAAACCTGAAAAATATCTAGGAGGCAAGGAGGATTATATGAATGCATATCTGGTAAAAATGTATTTAACTGGGAAAATGAGAATTTTCTATGTAAAAGTAAGTTTTGTCCTGAATACTTATAAGATATGTACTCAGTAAGAGCTCTGAAACCTTTTAGACATACAAGCCAAAATCAGTTTAAATCCCAGGGAAGATAAATGATAAATGCTCACTACATAATGTACCCTTGTTTACTTAGTCTCTAATGAGAGAGAATTGAAAAAACAGTGGACATGATGAAGAGAAAATAGATATATACACTCTGATAAGCAAACATTCATTAAAAGAAAAAAATTCTTTCTTTACTATACAACCGGATTTTAAAGCAGTAGGAGAATCATAAATAGGAGAGGAAGAATTACCTAATAAAATTTTTAATTGTTCTTTATTATATTTATATGTACGAAATGCATACAAGAAAAAAATAAGCAGTTGGAGAAAAACACCTAAAGAAATGAAATTGGATGAAATAGTTCTAACTACACAAGTCTTGGTAAGAACTTTGTTTATGTTTATTTGCCTCTGTAATAACTTACTTATAAGCCAAGATGACAATGTTCGCAAATATCTCACAAATGGGGAGATGGTCAGGCAAAATATCTAAATTTATTAAATCAATGTAGTTTAGAATTCTATAGTAAAATCTTAAAATTCTAAGTGGTAACAGCAGAGGTAGCACTAGCCCCAAAGAAAATATGTATATAAATGCAATGCTGTAGTGAAATTGGGTATGAACAACAAAATTTTGCATATGAAATAAACCATATTATATTTCTATTATTAGCAATATTACTAATTCTATTTTCAGCTATTATCACATTACTAAAAGAAAGATTTAAGCTAAAATAAAATGCAGTGCAAAAATGGGAGCGAGAATGCTAGGGACGACGTACAAACATTTTAACATTTTAATGTAGCTCAATGATTAAGAGAATTCAGCTTGAATATTTAAAATTTGAAATAAAGAAAATGGATAGCATAGTTTGAAGTGAGTAGATATTGGGGGGGGGGGGGAAGAAAAAGACGGATAATAATGCCATACATGAACAAAGCTAATCTTCAAAAATTGCAAGCAAATATGAAGTATCAGGACTGAGCTCAGCAAACATAAAAAAACAATATAATGTGCGATGTATTTTATTTTGCCTTAAAAATAAAAACATTAGTTTAATATATTACATACTTAAAATGATTGACCAGGGAATGAGTTGATAAATATAAATGAACTGTAGAAAACCCACCCTATGGTAAAGACTGACTGAAGTAAAAACCAGTCCATGTTTGTATGCCTTGGTGGAACAATTAAGAATATTTTAAGTGGAGAAAGAAGAAAATTGCTTGATAAATGAAAAGGAGATTATTTATTTTTCTTAAATCAGTTCTTTATTGTGATAGTACAAAACTGGTATAATAATGCTCTGTGAACTAGGCCATAATGCATAAATAATATGTCAATTTTAAGTGTCAAAATCACGATTTTCCGGTGTCATCACCTACGGACATGTCAATTATTTCATCCTCTCTCTGAGATGGAATCTATTGTGACAGTAGATAATTAGTATAATAATGCTCTGTGGTGATGGCCACATCGTATAAAACATATACCAATTTTAACTGACAAAAACATCATATTCTGGTATCATCATCTATAGAGAGCAATTATCTCATCCTCTTTTTGAAAGAGAGATGCAGTAACCTACTTTGTATATACTAAATGTACCACTCTATCGAATGACATACAAACTGAGTACATTACCACCAAAAAGAAAACATAAGGCATACACATATTGGCTAAGAGTATATATTTAAACAACCTTTTGCTTATTATACACATTTTTCTTTTTTCTTTTTGCATTAAGTGTGAACTCTGACAGAGGTAATTAATTCTTCAAGAATGGCAACTGGCAGATATGAATTATTGGTTAACCTGGTTAGGAAGCCTATTCTTTCTTAATAATTTAAGGGAGCCATAATGTAGGTAGATACACAGTCTCCCGCCAGCCGCTATACTTTTGTAAAAGTGCACATTTTCATTACTTTTCATTCACTGATTTCTCAACAACCAAAGCATTGTTTAATTCAAACAAACATTCAAAATCAAGCTTAATGTTTCTATTTTCTTATGAGTATAAATTTGCATGTCTTGTTTGTATGTGGAAACTATGCTGATTGAATAAAGTTGACTAATTTTTCACCCGTGTCGAGTTTTGTCCTGCCGATTTACGTGACTTAACAGAATGTGCGTTTTGATATACCTTGTTTCTTACCTTGGTGGAAATCCCACAAACACACTACACATATATTTGGTATCAAAATGAAGATAATTAAATGCTGCGTCGATTGTGCTATTTCCGAGTGTGGTTTTTTCCTGTATACATTTTAAAAATTAGTTTTAAAGCGAACTTCGGCAAGAAATCTGCAATTTTCGTCATAAAAAAATGGTCAAAAGTACACAATTACTAGGCTTGAATGAAAGGTCTTTCCATATCCTTTCGAATGAGGTATGGGGTTAATGTATTCATGACCTGTGGGACACCAGCAATCCAATCAAACATAGCGAACTAAATATGATCGGTCTTAAAACAATGGCTTCCAACATTGTAACGAGCGCGCTTCCTTAAGCAAATTCCTAAGTGAAATCGCAAAGTTTACACTAAATTTAATACTGCATTATTGCTTTGGATAAGTACTTTAGTTGCTATTCTTTAAAGGGGTTATAGTTTTATTATGTAGTTTAGTATGATTAGCAGTTTTTTCTTTCGAAATTAGTGGGTCTGTCACATGCTTGCAACCTCGAATCGGGAGTGAACAATTATGTCGCATCTGACACGAAATATAGGAAATATACTAAGTTTTACGAAGATAAGAAGATGAATTACAAACTTGGCAGTGTTATTATTTCATTTTAATTTTATAGGTATTGGATGTCACTTGGTTGATTCATAAATTGATGTTGAATTAGGTCACTACAAAAATCCAGGGAGATTATCAGTATTTATATATTGCAAAGACGCTACTTTCACTTATATTGTTCTAACATTGATGTTTCATAGTTTGACTTCTCTGTTTAAATAATTAGGCCTACTTAAAATCTCAACATTTTAAATATAGTGCAAATATAGTTTATTTCAGAAAAAGTAAGAAAGCTGAAATTATTTTAATTATAAGGAAGATTAGGCCTATCACTGTATCAGTATTTAGATGTTGCAAAGATGCTACTTTCACTTCTAAGCTTGACATTCCACAGTTTTACTTGTCTGTTTGAATAATTAGGCCTATTTAACATCTAAATATAGTATATTTTAAAAAAAGGTAAGAAAGCCGAAATTATTTTAATTGCACAAGCACTGGCTTAGTTAAAGTTCAATTTTAGTGTATGTACAGTAGTATGACTAGCCTAATCCACATAGATCTTTTTTTTTTAAACATTTTTTTTTCTAACTTTTGTCCATCCCTAAAAGCTGCCCTCTTGTGCATTTAAATCCAGATTATGTGAAATGTCCCCAAAAGTTTGAAAACTGTATTTGTTTCTGCTTATGTTGTTAATAAAAGTATAAAGTGAGTAGCTGCATGGTACAATGTTTGCATAAACTTCTACTTTATTCAAAATGAACTGGACCATAGACAGAGATAGAGAGAATGTAATATGCTTTTGAAAGTGTTTATGTAGCCCGCCATCACTCAAGAAAATAAATCAGTAGCAAAGATAAGAAGTCAGAAATGTAATTCGTTATATATTAAATCCAAATAACCAACCTTGACAAGTTCGAAAGGAAAGCGTTCATGAAAGATCCTATTGATTTTAGCCCCTCCTGAGAGATCATCTGTTGATACCTGGCTACCAAAACCTTCAATATCTCGATCAAAATCCACCCCAAATTGCTGAATCATTCTGAAGAAAAATTTCACATATTTAATATACATGAGAAAAACAAAGTATTATTGACATCTATGCAAATTTATGAATAATCTGTATAGGTTCAGCTTAATTATTCATCTTTCTTCAACCACAAATGATTAAGCAAATTATTTCCAAAACCTAGCGGAGAACAACAACATAAAGATTCCAATTTGGAATTATAAACACTCACTGCATCATGGCCTTGGTTTTTCGTGCAGGGTCATCAGGGCGGAAATTTTTGTATTCCTCCACATCTTTCTCCATGGCAAGGAGCTGTGACTGCAATTTGTTGCGAAGACTGGGAAGGGTATCACGAATGTGATTAGTTAGTTGCTGGTTCAAAACCTTCTGTAGGAATGGTGTACCCATCCTGTCAGCCATATGTCTGCAATATAGGGAATCCCATATCTAAATCATGTGTAACACAATAATTAAGTTAATCTTTTTATTTATGTTTTATTCATAAATATCAAGTTTATTTGATTACTGACATTACTTATTATATAAATAACATATTATGGTTAATTTGTATTTTGTATGTTAGTGAAAAGGACTGACAAATACTGGGTACTAAGGTAGAAAGTTTAGTGGTTATGTAAGATATTACAGTATAGGGAGCATGACCATCAGCCATGGCTCAACCAAAATGGATTTGTTTGAAGTGTGATGTGGAATTAGGAGTGGGAGGGGTGGGAGGGAAGAATGGTAGCTAGACAAAGCCTGTTTGCAGGAGATGGAAGAAGTATTCCATATGGTTAAGCAAGGTGAGAGGAGTGAAAATTTTGGGGTGGGGGAGGGACGAAAGAAGTATACCACAAGATATAATGATCAGGGTTTATATATTTCAGCAGTGTGATTAGGGCTTAATCTGACATCTGTCACGACCAATGTTTCTTAGCTGACAAGTTTAATCCTTGTTTGAAAGATGAGATACATTTACACCCCAACAGCCACACTAATTCTTTTAGGACTACATGCATCATTATACACAAGCTCTATTCCTCAGAGATTTGTATACAGACAACCACATTACTCTAGAAGGTATTAGAATGAATGGAAATTTAGACTTTTGTTTAGAAATATATGTTATTACATGTACAAATGATAATGAATGAATGATGTCTGTTCTTCTTCTACTTTAGTTAACTTCTTTGCCCCACAGAAATTGCACTTTTCACTGCTAGCTGTTTTCAGTTTTGGGGGGATTCCTGTGGGGCCTTCTTCTTTTCTCTTGTGTTCAAAGAGGGTAGTGGAGGACTCTGCTGATGAGCTTGGGTGTGGTTTGTTTTTCATCTGCTCATGGCTGTGACTGTTGTGGATCCTCTTATTTTTTTTTTTGTTTTTTGGACAGTTGCAGAGCTACAGTCGATTTCCCTTGAGTTTGAGACCCCGTCAGTAGGAAGAACTAGCCTCTATATGACGATATTGGACAACTACTAAATTCCGAAAAATTTACCCTTTTGTCACAAGTGCTGTGTTTATGTTCCATATTTATCATGCTTGTGAAATAATTTGTTGAATAAAACTATCTTCCAACTTTTTATTAATATATTTTTTATTTGTGAGAGAGTGAGTGGAAGCCTGTAAAATTGCATTAAGTTTGCTACAGTTGGCGTGTTTTGATAGCCATGGCAATTTTTTCAATCTCCGGTTTTACTGTCGTATTTTGGTATGCCTGCAAACACTAACACGGGTTCTGCTACGATTGTCCAATCAGAATGTATATCATATCAAACTAAGGCAAAATGAATGTAGAATGCAGCCAAATGTTAGTTACGGAATTGTATTTTTATTTTTATTGTACATAAAAGTCGATTGAAAAAAGCTTATTACTTTTTGCCCGGTTATTTTTGAAAATATATATTTTTTTAATATCATTAGAAAGTAGAAAATCTCTTCTTTAAAATGGTATATAGCATGACAAAGTGGCATTTACGTAGAAGAAACTCATAGAAAGGGAAAATGTGCAAAGTAAACATAAGCCTAAACATAAATGAAGCGCGTGATCATCATGGTGTTGCAGGCTGTGCTTTTTTTCTCTGTTGTGAAAGTAATTCACAAAGCTTAATTAACTATAGCTCTTGTAGTTGTAAAAAAGATTTTAATTAATTATCTGGATAATCTTTTAAAGCTATTTGATGGAAATAAAGATCATATCTGTACAGATGGTACTGTGTTCGAGATCGTCATGGACGTGAGTGAGAGTAGACAAGTATAGGCCTACTAAACAGTCGTTATTTATAATTTCAGCTATAAAGATTTTTGATAATCTCTGTCAGACAATGGTCACACATTGATCCTAGATCATTTTCCCCCACAAAAAACTGGTTTATTAACTAAGTTATGATGGATCAAGAATGACAGCCATTTAATTAATCATAATGGGTAGTGACAATAGCAACAGCCTCAAATATACAATAATTATTTAGTTTTTGTGAGGCTATACACAATCATTGTATCTTTTCAGAGTTGGTAATAGGTTAAATTATTGTTGAGGTTCATTTCACTTTTAACAATTAGCCAAGACTTTGAGGGACCATGTTTCAGAATACGCAATACTATTGCTTTTATTTCAACATGACACTAGGTTTCAATCAACCCTCTACCCTTATTTTTAAATAATCCTAAATTTTAAAACGTGAGACATTAATAAGTGCATTTTAACTACAAATGTCGACTAATTTTAAATTGTTATTTCATTATAATTACTTAAACAAGTCAAATGAAACAAAAAATAGGCAAAAAAATCGTTAATATTGTTCATTTTCAGTGTTGGCTCAAAGTGCCATTGCTCAATTTGTGTTTTTTCTCATTTTTGAGAATCAACAGCTCAAAAATTATAAATGCTATTGCCTCAGAAAAAAACAGCTTTATGTCAGCACTGGATGCATGAGGTCTGCAGAAATTATGCTCTGTCAGATAATCAGTTTTTACTTTAGTGTGATGCAAAAATGGCAAAATGTAAAATACGTGTAAAAAGCATTTTTTCCCCATTTTTAAAAATTGTGTAAAAAAAAAAAAGTAAGAAAGATTAAGCAACCATTTTTTGTAAACTGACTTCTTTCACCATGCTAATTATATGGTGTAAATTTCATTCATTTCCAAAGACTGAAAAAATAGCTGGTTGTACCTACTGTCGGTACTTTCAAAAGAGTTGCAACTGTCCTTTTTCTATGTTTGCACTGCTTTCATTGTTGTTGGTAGATTTTTATTTTTTATTTGTATTTTTCGTTTTTGCCTTTGGGGGTCGGGTACATGTGGGCTGGGTAGGGTGTTATATGGTAGAAAGTGGTGCAGCTGTGTTTGTAAGTTTGGGTTTTGGTAGTAACCGTTGTGTCTTGGTGGGTTGGTTTTATTTATTGGATTCTTTGGTGGTTAGTGTATTTTGTTGGTGAAGTGATTGTGGTATGTAAAGGTTTAAATAAAAAAGAAAAATGTGTGGAGAAAAAGGTTTGTGTTGTGGTTTGGTGCTTTGTTTTTTATTTTGTAGTCAGTGTCTGTGGTTTATTGATTGTCTTATTTGTCTGAATACTTTTTTTTAAAAGCTGTATAAATATAAAGATACAAAATTAAAAAAAATAAAAATGTGTAGGGAAGCTGATTTGTGTGTGTGTGTGTGTGTGTGTTAGTTTTCTAATTTACTGACAGTGTCTGTGGGCTGTGGATAAAAGCTTATTAGTTAGGGTATAAATGTGTGTGTGTGCGTGCGCGTGTGTTTCGGTGTGAGTGTATAAATATAAAGATAAAAAAATCAAAACAAATAAAAATATGTGGGGAAGCTGATTCGTGTGTGTGTTTTAGTTTTCTAGTTTACTGAGTGTGTGGGCTGTGGTTTTAGGGTGTAAATGTGTGTGTTTATATTATTATATTTATTTTTATAGGAGGTGAAGTGTTTGTGTGAATGAGACGTGTGATGAGAGCTTGGTGTATGTGAGTTTGGTGATGTCTTGTTGGGAAAAGTAGTATTTGTGTGGTAGTTTGTGAATGAGACGTGTGATGAGAGCTTGGTGTATGTGAGTTTGGTGATGTCTTGTTGGGAAAAGTAGTATTTGTGTGGTGATGTGTGAATTTTTATGATGTTTATATAGATATTTAGTGCTGTCTGTAAATTGCAGTATAATAGAACATTATAATAGAACTTTCAGATAAAAAAAAATAACTATAATACATTTGCAGAATGTTCCTCTACCTGTAAGATGGATGGGATAGGAAGAACTTTCTTTCAGAGGCAAGTGCAGCACGGATGTCTTTCCTGCCATCAATGTCTTTTTGACTGCGGTTCACCACACCAATATATCCTTAGGAAAACAAAGTTATTGTCAACCTGTGTTTGCTATATTTCTCAAACTTAATATCATGAACATAACTCTAGATGTGCAAGAGAGTAATTTTGTCATTAGCTTACATCACAATATAGTGAATGATACTACTATTCCCAAAATGGTGAGAAAAAAAAAGACAATCTCAACAGTATGTGATAACTTAAAATCAAAAGCAATATTTCAAATGAATCAGTGATAAAATGAAAGGACAGATATTTCAGAAGTGTAAACACTATTCTAAGTAACACATTCTTAATTCAACATCATAATCTATCTGACCATAAGAAATATACAAAAATATTCTGCATAAGAGAACAGTAAATAGTGTGGATTTTGTTTTTAACTTTTTGAATAGTAAACCAGAAATAGTAATTATGCACATTCAAGCATCAACCATTTGTATATTGACACAAAGTCTTTTTAAATATATTTTAACAATGTTAAAATTTTAACTCTACAATAATTTGCATAAAAGGATATGTCTATGAACAAAACCAAAAAATTAAATGAAATCTTTATGAAAAGAAATCTTCAATTATTAGAGGCTTTAAAGAAATATTCATAAGTATAATCAATGAAAATCAGGTTACTTTAAATTATTTACTATCAAGATTAGTAAATGGAGTACAAATACAATGATGCAGTATAATGTTAACAGATTTTACCTCTGCGCAATGGAAGTAACCTATTTTCCAAAATATCTCGAGCATCAGTTCCTTCGTCCATCAAGTCAAGCTTTGTAATAACCCCAATGGTCCGTAGTCCTGCAACAACATAAAAAAATACTGAATCAAAAGAGAACACTCAAGAAAATTTGGTCAAAATAGGTAAATTATGTATATCTTTAAACAAAATAACAACACATATTCAAAGGTGTGAACAAAAATGCAAGTTTGTTATGCAATCTCCAAAGACTGCTTCAGTTAATACAGGGATGAGGGTGGGTGTTTTGTTTTTATTTTTTGGGGGAGGAATTGTGACCACAGACCCAAACTGTTGGAATATTGATCTTTCTACAAACTACAATTCTACAGATTGTAAATAACTTACAGGACATCACACTTTATTGTATGCCACAGATTATATTAAAAAGTTAAATATTTATTTTATCTGTGAAACTTTAGTCTGTTAAATAATTAGTTATGAATAATAAAATATCTACTTTTATTCAAGTTTTAAAATCCATCAACATTTTCTATTGCTATTAAATTAGTAAAACTCCACTATAAAAATAATCCAAGTAAATGTATATGTACTAATATAGAAAAAATAAAAGATTTTCATTATTATATGCATATTATTTGGAATGCACCTTTTGAGTCAATCTTGGAAAGATGTGTTTTATTGTATGGCTTATATAATTATATAATGATGAGAAATGCTAATTAAAATAAAATATTACTTTAATGGCACAAATTGGTATATTCCATACTTGTGTAACTACTGTTTGATGAATAATAATTGACATTATTACAAATATAAGTCTATAAAAGAAATATGCTTTTATTTATCATTATTACAAGCTATATGCAACCAAGCATAGGAAAATTGATTTTCATTAATATTAACTTTTGTAACATGGAAATATGATTCATTTGGTTGCTGTGTTGGAACAGAAGGGACTGGCCTCTACCATCTTTTGATGAACTCCTGTGTGAATACCAACTGATGAAATATAACAATTCTTGCAGTAAAGTATATCCAAAAGGTATATTTTTTGCTGGTATAAAAAGAAACTATTAATTCTAACTTTTATTTTTTGACCCTCATGTCACACTTATGGGTCACCTTTCTAGAGAATCACCCTTATATTCAACATTAAACATATTTAAAATGCATTGTTTCTGCAAGAGCACTTGGTATCTGGTACAATGCCTATAATGTGGCCAATATAAATTCAAAAGTGCCAAAGTCATTTTGTACTTCGACTTAAGACCAGACCACTACATGGGAAAAACAAAAGCATTTTCTAATATGAATATTTTGATGGAATTTGGTATACTAGAAAAATACCATGTTAAATGAAGAGTAAGAGTGAATAAAAAAAAAATTATAACAATTTTTAATTTAAAAAAATGATAACATTTTTGGCAGAAAAGTTAGGTGCAACCAGTGTTTTAGAGAGTTCAAGTTTTTCTTGTACACAGAAATATATATATTTTA
Organism: Sinotaia quadrata; assembly: GCA_028829895.1. NCBI lineage: Eukaryota > Metazoa > Mollusca > Gastropoda > Architaenioglossa > Viviparidae > Sinotaia > Sinotaia quadrata. Next base: position 94,522,096 of record CM054180.1, read on the forward strand.
ACAAAATGATATGGGCTTTAGTCGAAATGCTTAAAAGAAATGGAGATATTAAAATTATTGCAATTGTTTACTAAGACTATATGAGTCATTCTCTGAACAAGTGTACATTTTGTGACAAAGTGTAAAAAATAGAGTGGATTAAATCTAATTATTGTTAAAAGTCTACAAGAGAACTTAATGCTTACAAGAAAATATTTTAAAAAATATATAAATTATAAAGATGTTGATGTTAAAAGAGTCTGAAATACATAACATGCATGCATCTGTTAAACACTCAGAAAGTAAAGTTGACATGTTTTTTACCAGACAAAAAGATTTTTGAATAAGCAATATAATTATCTCATTACCAAAAAAAAATGTATCTTTATTAACCAAAATTATTAACTTAATCTGGACATATTTGTTTTCAATGGGTTATAAAACTATAACTTCGCAACAAGGAAACCAAATGCATTTCTCAGTGATAAAAAATATCAACCATCATAAAAAAGCTACATTTTTCTCAACTAAAAATAAAACATAAGTTATTATGCTGCAAAGGTATTATTATGTAATTAAAAAAGTGTCTATTTAAATACAGTGTTTTTTTTTAATACACAATAAACCTAATCAGGATGTTTAATTCTTAAATGTAGTTCACAGGGTTTTTTTTTTTTACCTTTACTTGCTCAGGTTTAAAACATACACACAAGTTATTTGAAACTTTCAATGCAAAAGAAATCATATGGATAAGTATATAATATATAAAGTAAATTAAGACATTAATCAATTTATTCAAAATATATCGAGATTATCAGTTTCTGAGCTGTTTTCAAATGTTGGTAACTCAGAAAATTTTGCTATAACTGTTGTAACAACTTGACTTTTGATGGAAAAATCACTTGATAGAATCTGCATATGTCTTTGTAAGGAAATTTCCATAGAAATTCACTAAATAGTAGCTGCTAAAATTACTCAAATGTTGGTTCCCCTTACTAGACTTCAAATGTGCCAATAATATATGAGAGATAAATCTAATTAAAAAAAATATCCTATATCCTTGGTGAGTAAAGGTTGCCATGAGGGAATATTTGGCATTTTTGCAAAATTTGAATGTTATAAATTAAAACTGAAATACCGTGATTATATTTATTGATATAAAGAAACAGTTTTTCCTGTAAAGTTTGTTAAGGAGATTTTGAAGTATCAAATTCCATCAAAAGACCAGGTGACTATTTTTTTTCCCTCCACTCCCCAACTATGTCTGGCTTTAAATTTAATAAGAAAAGAACGTAAAGTGAAAACTCTAGTAAGCACTATACATTGACGATTCCTTTATATATTTTTCCACCTCAAAAACTGCAAGTTAATAATGTACAGGTGATAAAAAAATATTAACCCTGTGGATCCACCTCCTTGGCAATCTTCAGGGCATCTGAATTGGCAAGATCTGAGTTGGCTGGAGAAACGGCTAGAATCAAACAATTATCCTTTGAAATGAACTCCATAAGCATGCCTCGGATCTGCAACTCAATATCCTGAGGCTGGTCTCCCACTGGAACTTTGGTCATGCCTGGTAGATCAATGAGGGTCAGGTTCAAAACTGTAAAGAAAAATAAAAAAACAAGGAATTACGAATTTTTGCTAATTCTCCACTGAATAGTAAACATTTAATTAAAACATCAAACCAATATGGGGGTGGGATGGGGAGAAGGATTTAGATATTTAAAATGAACATCCTGATTTAATATGATTAATAAATGCACATGACTGACCTGGCACTTATTTGATAATTAAAATAGCTAGGGAATTAATCTGAAAGCAAAATAAAGTCCAACAAAATCAGTCTCAATAAAGTTTCAGTAATTAAAGATGAAGGTGGCAAGAATATCTTTAGTTTTAACATTAACAAAAAAATATTAATTTAATAAGTGCCTTACACTTACCTCCCTTGACTTTTTATACATTTAATTAATTTGGACTTATTCTTAATTCAAATTAATTTTTTTTTAAAATTAAGCAAATTCTTGGGGGAAAAAAATCTAAATCATAAGAAGATAAGACGAGATACATGAGACAATAATTGGGTGATTGGTAAGTTTGATAGTCCAGGAAATAGCTGAATATTAAAAAAGAGCAATTTGCACACCATGTGGCGAATAAACTCTCAGATTAATGGGTATGTTGGATATCCCTTTGTTGCTGCCTGTAACACGATCTGTCTCATCTTCGATTTCCTTCCGCACCAAATTGAAATCTGTGAACTTCTTCCCCTTTGTGTGTATAAATTCTGCATATTCAGCTGAAATAGAATGCAAATATCAATTAAAAACAATAAAACTTAAAAAACACAAATGGAATGATTCATGTTCATTATCCTGCGAAATTTCAAGTATAATGTATCTATGTATTATCGTACACCACAACTTTTTAAATTTATCAAAAAGAAAAATCTTTAATCCTATGTAAAATGCACACCCTGATTTTCAGCCTTCAGGTAGACGAGCTATTGACATATTTGTTGAAATTTCTTTTTTATTCTTTTATTCAATCAAAACATTTATTTTCAATGTTAAATAAAAATGTAAGGAATTTTTTCTATGACACTCATTGACAGCTAAACAGGCTCTTGGCATTAGTAGCCTAATTCATCCAATATTTGTTTTGACCCAACAAATCAATGATCATTAGTTTTTAAATGCATACCTTTATCTTTAAATTTTAAATGTCCACTCAATATAATCCCATTGTTTTAATTACAGTCTGTCTATAGCATCACAGACATGTTTTAACTAAACTGCCTGTGCTGCATTTGATTTTATTCTTTTCCTTCACTGTGATATTAATACCACATGCTCTTATTAATATTTAAGTCTATATTAAGTCAGCATATTGAATAACTGTAAAGATATTAAAACTGAAGCACAATACTGCACTGAATATTTTCTCTTTATTGATGCAATTTGGCCACTCATGTTCTTGCTTCCACTTTTGTACTTTTATCTTATCAATGTGCTGTTCAAGCAATTGGTAAGGCTTGTTGTAAGGCCTGCTTGAAAACTGAATTAGTTAGTAATTATTATTCCTAAATTAACAATTTATTTTATTTCTAACATTTTGTTGTTCAGATATGTTGAGATTTGCCCACCTTGAGAAAAGAATTTTTGTAGACGTCTATTCACCAGAAAATGGTCATTTACAATTGTCTTGACTCCTACTAAATCCAATGAAATATTATATACAAATGCCTGTATGATAACTATGACAGATGGTGGGTTACATGCATTCTCTCATTTTCATTCCAAATGCCAAATAATAATCATATTGTCATAGTATGGCACATACTGCTCACCTTTCCCTTTCTCAAAAGATATGAAATGAAGATTTTGGTTAGTTTACTTTTTACCTCTTGGTGTAATTAACAGTGCAGTGTCAGCATTTAAAAGGCACTACAAGTAACTTTTTCTCTTTCAACCAGATCAGGGCACACAGTGAAGTTATGATAGACTTTCGCAACATCAGTAAACTAGATCCTGTAGATCAAGTTGTACCTGTATCTAAGTTTTACACTGTCAAATAATGACTCAGTAAAATAATGCTTGGGATGTACTGCTCCCTAATAATGGTAATGTTGGCCACATTTGGTGCTGTCTTCTTTTTCAGCTAGAGTTTTGTGGTTGGCTCCAGTTTTTCTATAGTAGCTGGTGTTATTTGAGCCCTTCATGGTGCCAGGGGAGGTGGTATACAGATCATCATCTGTAACATATCTGCAAATGAGTTACTGATAATAGTTCCTGGTGTTTCTTAAAACGCTGCTTGGACTAGTTGGCATTTGCTGTTGTTTTTGAAACTGCTGTCTCCTAATGTAGGAAAGAGATGTTTTTTTAAGTTTAGCTGGTTGATTGCATTTTTCTTTCTACTTGTGGCAAATTCTGGGATGATTCCATAATTTATGAGGGAGGATAGGAGGATAAGGGAGATAAAAGGGAGGTTCCAAAACCATTAAAGTAAACAGTCAAAGGATTCATCATTTGAAAACCATCTGTCAGGTTGAAATTTAGTTTGGGTGTTCACTGCTGTTCTTTCAGTGGCCTGAGTTTGTATTATCTGATTTACTGTAGTAGTTTGGATGTGTGTTTCTGTTGAATTTTTGTTCACAATGAACTGTGCTTGTATCTATGTAGTCTGGGTTTTGTTCTGTAGTAGTGAAGACTGAAGATACGATTATTTTGATGCTTTTCATCTTTTAGGATGTCTAAGCCAGTCTGTTTTTTTCTCTTGCAAATTTCCAAATAATATTATATTAGTATTTGTTTCCTTCTCTATTGTCTCTTTTCAGACAATACTTCTGCATCAGTCTGTGTGTTCCAGTGGATTTTTAAGTCTCATATTTTGACATAGTAAAGAAAGTAATTAGACTGTTGGGTCTGATAGTTGGCTTCTCCAACCAAATCCCCGCCATGATTTGTTGAATATAAAGAGGTAAGAAAAGAAGTGAGTAGGGAAGACACAATGCACTCACAGAAATGTGTATCCATTGACTTACTCATCTTTAACAATTCAAGCCCTTATCATTGTGGGATGGATAGATAAAGCATTTGTAGAGATACTCTCTAAATCACATACCACCTGGTGTTTGTAGAGAGCGAAGAAGGATGAGCCCCTTTGCAAAGTTGGTACACATATTACTTATTAGTTTCAGGAGGGTGTGGAGTCCACCTTTCCCTGCTGTTGTCAACTGCTGTCAAATGGAATGAAAAGGACCAAGGCTGAGGTGTCCTCTTCTTCAGTGGCTAGCCACTGTTGTCTTGCTCTGAGTCTGAAGGTGAGCTAACAAGAAAAGTGAGCATTCTACTGAGGGAGTGGTGGTATGATATGGTATAAGTTGCCTAGTTTTCAATATCTATCTTATTTATGTGGGTGGAAGGGGCATTGCATGAACAAGCCTGACAGACCCCATCCATAGGGTAAACCATGCCTCCTTGCACAATTTCAGCTTCCTAGCTTTCCCTTTACTAGTGAATATACACACATATAGGCAGACACAATTTTTCCATTTTATTAGATAAATAATATACTTTTCATTCAAGAAGAAACCTATTTGTTTTCAAATTCATTGAAGGTGAAAAATGTTTTGCTTTTGAATGCATGCTACTTAAGCTACCTCTTGTATACTTAAGTATTTATTTTTGTTCAGTTTAGTTGTTCTGATTTTCTATACCAGCCCAGTGCCACCTATCAATCAAGTCTGCAATCTATTTTCATATTAAGTGATATATTGTTGTTGCTGTTGTGTAATCATCTTTATTTGTGTTTATTACAAAATGGATTTTAAATACAGCTTACTATTTGTAAAAACAATTTTATAAATTATTAATGATTAATATAAAAGAACAAAGAATGATTTTACTAATAATTTTTTAAAAAGAAACTAAAACAAGACTGAGGAATCATATATAAAGTTAGGTGACATTTCTTTTTTCCAAGAAACAGAATGACAAGGTCAATAATTATAATTGGACAATAATCCTCACTAGTCAGTATGCAAGTGCTTATGTATGCATGCATACACACATAATGACATAGGCAAGCATTGTATTTATTCCTGACATGCATAAAAAATTAATTTTTTAATATTAAATAATAATGTTCATAATACATAGTTCCTGATTAAAACAATGCAATTATTTCCTTCTATTTGAACTGGAACTAAAAGTGATGTCATATTTTTACAGAACAATTTAAATTAGAATTCAATTTTGTAGAATTCCAAACACAAAACAACCCCCCTAGAATAGACTCTGAATCTTTTCAACATTACCTCTGTAATCCAAGATCAACTATGTCTGAAGTGAGCCACAAAGTATAAATTTACCTTTAAAATTAGAATATATATGTTTTTAACAGTCTGAAATTTTACCAAGTCACATCTAATTATTTGTTAATATTAAATATGTACGACATTTTTTCTTCAATAGTTTCAAAAGTGCCTATGCTACAGTTTTACACTATAAGAATATCCTAGTTTATAGAGGAATAAATTAAAAAATAAAGACTGACCATTTTTGCAATTAAACAGCTGCAGAACTAGGGGTCTTCTGGTCACAATTCCAGATCCTCTTGGCAAAAAATCTCTGTAAATAATAACCAAGGAAAAATAATAAAAATTATTTTATAACCATTTTCAACCTAAATAGGAATGTATCATGTATATGTGGGTTTGATTTTAAATTTATATAAATAAACCAAGTTGAAAATAAAAAATAAATGATGTAGAGGCTAAAGAAATATTTTAACCATGTTTTCATCTGAAAGACTAACAATTATTATTAGTATTTCAGATTTGATACATCTGAAAATATTTTGTAAAAAAAAAAGTATTTGTTAAGTTTCTTTTTATTTGATGTAAATGTAATATGGTGTCAACAAATGTCTTAGACTTTAATGTACATTTTGTAGCAAAAGAATGTATAAATGTAAAATGGTCAATGCAACTATCTCTACTAAATTGAAATGAGAACAACAACAAAAATTATTTAATTTGTTTACTGTTAGTGTTAGCATTATACTAATGAAAAAGTAATACATTCTACAATAAATCTAAGAAACCATGAAGAGTTTCATTTCAATTTATCTTTTTCCAGCTTACATTTAACCACATTCACAGGGACAGCATGATTATTTTAAGAATATGTAAGAAAACTTTATTTTAAAAAGAAATAAATCTTCAGTTTATCGAAAAGAAAGAGTATCATGAAAAAATTAGATAGCTGTCAAACTTAAAGATATTAGTATTACTAGAAATTTTCTTTGTTTATATGTCCACTGAAGTTAGTGAAAGATATAAACCTCGTTGGTCTCCTTTTATTTTCACATAAAGTAATAGTAAACCTTTCTATTTAAGTTTTTCACCATGTTTAATTTAATTTTAATGAAGACTTGGTATAACAAAAATCAAGCAATGAAACAATATAAAGTTCTGTATTTAATAAACTATATAACTTAGCATGTCATCACCAATGGAATACATTTTTCTTATGTGTATATAAATTTGTATGCATCATGCAAACAGTTATTTTTTTCTTTCATCTGTTATTTGGGGGTATCCAGGCTATGTTTTAAAAAGAAAAGGTATTTAAGTATAGAACAACATTTTATTCTACTGCTCTCCATATTCAAATGCAAATTAACAATAAATCATTTCAGATTAATATCTTCCATGCTGGACTTATATAAAACATATTAAATTATATTCTCAAGTGAAGTGATTAGTTTCTGTACACCAATATTTCCAGGTGCTCATAACCTGAATCAGAAAGGATTGACAAAACAAAAGAAATCTGAACAAAATGACAATCAATAAGTTTGGCAGAAATAACTGCATTGAAAACAAATTTATAAAAAATATCATCCCAGGTTACTTAGAGTCATGTGTATAAAAATAACAGGAAAGAAATTAAGAGATTAAAAATATAACAGCCCCTTGTAGCTCTTAGGGGCAACAAAATGGTCAATATTCTTGGTGCACCCAAAACTGACACACAGCTCTTAACTATCCTGGCAAATGTGGTGTAACAACTAGTGAGAGTGAAACAATCAATGCACAACTCTTAACTAACCTGGCAAACACATTGTTAATAACTACTGAAAGTGAAACAATGAACAAATCACTTACAACAACTATGTGGTATTGAAAAAAGTATGAATATATAACTACTGAAAGTGAAACAATGAACAAATCACTTACAACAACTATGTGGTATTGAAAAAAGTATGAATATATATATTTAATATTATAAAATGGCAATTAGCCTCTAGTGAAATTAAAACACTGAAAATAATTAAATTCTTTAGAGCCTCAATTATATCTGAGGTAATTCCAGTTACTGGTCCCATTCTTAGGACTGCCTGACCTAATTCATATTTAAGTAAAAATACTATAAAAAATATTTCAAATTAATATTAATATAACAATAAAACAGATTAAAATGTGTAGATTTTGAAAATAGACTTGAATTTCTTACTTAACCAGGAATTATGTGTAGAAATAATCTTGGAATTTAATGAACTGGAGATAATTCAACCTCTTCCTCATTCCTGAACACCAGCAGTTTAAATTAAAAAAAAAATTATTATTACTTCCTGCACAAAATGCAACTGGTTAAACTATAATAAGAGTACCACTAGTTTGCATGCTAATTGCTATACAATATTGCATCTCACCAAATTTCCAGCTTACACAATCTCTCTTAAAGGTGTGTCTGATAGTACAACTAAGTATTTTTATATAACTTTGCATGAATGTCAGTGTTTTAATAAGTTATTGGATGAATTATGATAATACATGGACAAACAAACCAAATAAATATACAATTACCGACAAATGTCACTACTGTCAGTCATTCTGGTAACTTATTTTAGAGTTTATCACAATATCAGTTTAAAAATAATATATATAAAAACTAGTTTTGGAATAACAATGTATCAAGAGGGAAATACTTTTTAGGTCTAAATGTATCCAGAAGTAGAATGTGAAAAAGAAATCTTTACAATCTTGTTCTAAAGACTAATAAAGTAATATGTAATATGCAAGGCAGCTACTGTAGATCAAGTCATACATATATGAGACAAAAAATTAGGAAAAAAAAATCACTGCTGAAATCCTCTGAAAATTATTGCCTTGAAACAGTGATAGATGAAATTCAGACAAAAACTCTATCTACAATTAAGAGTGGGGAAAAAAAAAATCAACTGCTGTTTGTGCCTCTAAGCACAAGTGACTCAGTATTATTATCTTCCACTAGTTCCAGTTAAAAATAAAACAAAAAACAATGAAATTCAAATATACAGCAATTTACTCTTTAAATTAAAATAAAATGATTTAGATGATTATACAGATAAGGCAAAGCTGAACGTCATAATATCATAACTGAACAGTGGTATAATCAGAGTCAAAAAAAAGAATCAGAGCAATGATAAATGCCAACACTTTGTTTCAATTTCCAAATCCTAAGGCAACACTGACAGATTGAAATGCAAACAGGTTACTGCTCATGACTGGCTGAATCTAGTTATACAGAATTAACTAGCACAGAGAATGAATTTCTAGGCTGACTCAGAATGACCAGTTTGAATGAAGAGGACGTTGACAAATCAACTAACCTTTAAAACTAACTTTAGGGCATTGGGAATTTGTTCCTCACTGTACTATATATATATATATTATAGTATATAATTATATTATAGCTTTAAAATTAGTGTGCCAATGGTTCAGAAAACTGAAAATATACCAGTACATGTACATCTTAGTCTTTATCAATCCAAACAAGGTTATGGAATGCGTCATCGGACATACTACATTTGACCATTACAGATACAACAAAAAAGTAACAATTCATCAATAACAAAGGTAAAATAAAAAAAAAAATATAAAGTAAACATGTCATCTAAGCACGTTAAGATAAATTTCTGAAAAGATGTTATGTTTATCTTAACGTGCTTAGATGACAATACTGCACTAGACTAGTAAAGATAAAACAAGTAAGTAATAATTCATCAATAAATAAAGATTAAAATAAAAATTACAAAGTAACTGAAACATTACTCTTTAACAATAACATGCTCAGATGACAATAGTGTTATAATACTGCACTAGACTGCACTATGGCTGTTTGTGAAACTTAGCGATAATTTAATTCTTGCTATACTGAATATATAGCTAATGTTGAATTGTTTTCTTTAGTTTATGGCTGTTTGTGAAACCCAGAGTACAGATGGTCACAAAGGTCTTAGGTCATAAAGTCTTTTGTTATTGGCTGACAAAAGCATAGAGGGCAGTGTTATGTGACTATCATAGTTATCATACCCCATAATCATCTAATAATATTTCTTTCCTGGTTTAAGGAAAAGTTTTTCCCTTATGATAAAAAGTGATACAACTTTAAAAGAGGAAGAACAAGATAAATGTCAAAAGCAAGCAGGAAACTTACTCCCCCCATTTCCAATCCTCACTATATTGTGGCTAAAGATATACCAATTTTTTACCATGCAACTATTGAGAGGTCTTGGAAGCAAACAATCAAAATATCAAATTTTAAAACTGCTTATAACAATATAAGCTTTATTAGTTATATTTACTTAAGAATATTAATATTCTAAGAACACCATTTTTTATAGTCTGTTTATGTTATTATTATTATTTTAATGTATTTTGTTATTGATTATTGTCACTACTACTTAAAAAAAATATAGGGTGTTCTTCACCAATTATATACACTGCCAGTGTTCCTCAAAATGTATATACTCCAAGCAGTATGCTGATCTATTGTAAACTGTTATCAAGAATGTATTGATATTGATGGTGGACATTTTCAACATTCAAAACATTAAAAATCTTTCCACAATTCTTAATTCTTTAATTCTTAAAGACAATCTCTTGGATATATGCATTAAACAAAATACTATTAGTCATTCAGAAATATAAAACTATAATATACTAAATGTATAATAGATATAAATGATTTTTATTCTGTTTAAAATTACTCAAATAAATTTAAATTTGTGTAAAAGCTGAATATTCATTTTGTTGCCAGTGCCATTAAAATAATTTAAAATAAAACTAATAATATAAGATACAACACAATAATAACTATATATTTAAGAAATCAGGGTATTACAGGTTTGGGTTCAAATTCGGACAAGTCAGAAACTGAACTAACTAAAATCTACCAACAACATTTAAAATTTTTACCAGATTAATCATCAGGGTTACAACAATACGACATTTGTTTTAAAAAAGAAAGATATAACTTACACTCGTTAAAATAAAAAACTAATACTGAAGTAGGCTGGACCACTTTGAAAAGTGGAAATATTTGCACAATGAACCATGTGCCATATAGTGATATACTGCTTTCAATGTCATTAAAATGTACACATTTTATTAGTAGCACTTTAGCAGTAAATATACATAGCTGAAAAAGATGATTTAAATTATAATGCGAGAAACAGAACAAATATAGTTTCAACTTTTAGTTCACCTCTCTAATATAAAAAATGATAAATAATCTGTCAATTTACTCAAATAAACTAATAATTAAAACTGTTATGGATTACCAGACACTGCTCTAATCATGAGTGCAACAAATTGTTAGTTGTATAACACTTTTACTTTTAGCAGCAAAAAAAATTGGTTATTTTTACTAAAGAATGAACCCTTACTGTAAAAAATGTGTAATATTTTTCTTCGTTTCATATGTTTAAAACAAAGGTTCCCATATAATCTTTCTCATTTAACGATTAAAATGATTAACACCAAGACCATGATTACATTTCTACTTATTAGTGCAACTGTTCATTATAAAGGGTGTAACAAAATTCTGAAATCATAGCCTCGTTCAAGCAAATGTTCAAACTTTAAATAATGGATTGCTCTGCAGGTATAAACTTAGCATTTGTACAGATGAGAAAAATTTCTCAAGGAGCCTACATTTGATTTTGAATTGATAATTTGATGGGTTTGTAAAGATCATTCAGTAACAAATTTTACAATATTTCTAACCATTTAAGCGGGTAATTTTATCCATTAAATTTAAAGTATGCAGTAAGTTAGATTTTTTTTAGTTGTTAAATGATTGTTAAGCAATCACTGAAATTATTATTAAGAGAATATTTAATTTTAGACTCATAAAACGTCAACAAGTCATTAAAAACTCTGATTATGCACTGAAAAATATAGACGAAAATTTTCTAAATTATATTTTGAATAAAAGACATGTTTTGAAAACTGAATTCTTAAATAAAGTGTATTTTGCTCTTCAAAGTTTGATTTATTTATAAAACACATTATGAAAATCAAAGGATTCAAGTAGGTGACGCCCCTTTTGTGGTATCCATGCAACTAAACAAACTGAAATTGTGCGGATAAGTTAAAACATAAAAATAATATTTGTAAATAAACCCTTGTTAACGAAATGACAGTCACATGTAAACTACAATTATGCGTCGAAATTTTGCTGAAAAAGTAATAGATGTCACTACCGGAAGTACTAGGACAGGCACTCACCTGCCGACAAAATTTTCTAAGACGCTGCTTTTGCCAGCACTTTGACTTCCAACGACAGCGATTTGTGGAAGATCAAGAGATAGTGGCATCCCCAAATTTGCAAAAACATCTTGCAACTTGTTTACAACCGGGATCAGTTGTTCCATGCCCAGGTTCCCGGCCATTTTTGGCAAATTTTGAACGTCAACTACGCAGAGATCGTTTCATACATTTGACATAGCGGATAAAGCTGGATATGACGTCATGGGCCGCTTACTCCTTCAATAAATGTGGTGTTTATGTTTAGTTTCGCAATTTAACATGTGCAGATTTATTTTTCATAGTTTAATTGAATTTTTAAAAAAATACTAACAACAAAACCCCAACGAAGGTATGAGTTCAATGTATGCAGTTGTCAAAATAAATTATACTGATTTAGTATATACATACATGTGCAAGGACTTTTCGCGGCCGGAAAACACAAAGCTGTGAAATTCGAGGGCGTGACCAAATTAAAATGTGACGTGTCTAAAAATACAACTGATTCAGAAACACAGATGAATCTCCTTGTAAAGTTATACTTGATAATAATTTGTTAACTACTATTACTATTATAAAATACTGCGAGAGACAGCAACCCCGCGTCAAATGAATAAGCTTCAGTGTCACTGTTTTTCATAGAGGCAAAGCTATTTGAGGAAAATGAAAATTACACGTCATTGAAGACGTGATGCATGGGGACCTATATGATTGGAAAAGAAATATATATGACTAGAAAATAAAATAAAAAGGAAGTAGATGTTTACATGATTTTTTGTGTGTGTTGTTGAAGTTGGAAATTTAGGTTTCTGTAGGCTAATCTAAATTACCAGCATCTGTAAACAGTTTTGAGAGGGAACTTAGAGATCGGTCAGCGGACACAGGAATCCTTAGTAAATCGTGTCTGATCTAGGTTTGGTTTAGTGAAATGAGTTTTGTTGTTGTTTGTTTGGGTATTTTTGTTTATTTTTGGGGGGTGGGGGCTTGTGCAGAGCTTCGGTGGTGGGCCCCTTCAGGCGGGGAAAAACCCATGATGTTGCATCAACATAAACCAGGTACCAGACGAAACGAGTGTCTACGGTAGTCTTAAAGCAAGCTTTTTGAGTGCGTACCTGTAGATTTGAGCTTGATTTGATTACATTCAAAGTAAAAGAATAGACTCCGCTCGCTGCCAGCCTCACCCGACCTCTGGGGCCCTTTGTGCATTGCACAATCTATTGCTACGTCACTGACCACCGACGTATCTCTTTACGAGTGCATAGGTCGTCACTAGAGCGAGCGTACACACCACTATTAATTGAGTAGTGCTTTCTTATGTTTTTAATGCAGTTTGGAAGTGGTGACGTTGAAGAATGTGTGTGTGTGTGTGTGTGTGTGTGTGTATTTTGTAATAACCAGAGGTGGATGGAAAAATCCGTCGAATTTGTAGTGCAGCAAAAAAAAAAAAAAAACTTATCAAAATTAGTTATTAATAATATTTAGAGCAAACCTAGGAAACCGTAAGAAACTTTCTTAGTTTTTTCCTTTCATAATCTGGCGCTAGAGAGCTGGCGTGGAAGCCGAAGTGCAGAGGCCCTATAACAGGGCTATTCAACTATATTTACTCAGGGGCCAAAATGTTGAAAATGGGGATTGTCACGGGCCAGAGGTCCGAACCCCAGCTTGGAAAGATCATTCATACAATACAATTGAAGATATTTTCACGTGGTAACTTTAATAAACAGTAAAATTTTTACCTTTGATCTACGCCTCTACGGTATCATAAATGAAACAGTCTTGTAAACTTGTAACCATTGTAATGTAAAGTGTAAACTTCTTTAAAGATTAATCAAGACTTGTTTCTGATTTAAATATACATATTTCCAACTTGCCGATGGAATTAACAATAAACGTTAGCATTGTAACTTCAAATGTCGTATTCTGACAAAGTTAACAAATTAACATACTATTAATAAGAACTGTCAACAGTTAGATTGTGATGGCATTTGTGCAAAAGAAGCAGGAAAGTTATATAACATTGCAAAATTTAATTAAAGGGAAAAGTTTCATTTCCGTTTTCGAGCTAATTTTATAAAATTTGGCTGATGTGAAGTCTGAGCAATTCCCATGCAATCCTGCAGCCTGTCATTGCTCAATGAGCTCCGTTTGTCTTGATGACATTCATGTTTGTAAAGCTTGGTTCACAAGTGAAAGTCGAACTCCGACTGTTTGTCTTGATGACATTCATGTTTGTAAAGCTTGGTTCACAAGTGAAAGTCGAACTCCGACTTTTTGTCTTGATGACATTCGTGTTTGTAAAGCTTGATTCACAAACATGAACATTGCAACTTTTCTAGCATTCGGGAACTGCTCCTGTTGAATCCTTTCGGACCAAATCTTGTAAATCTTTCAGTGCACTGGAACTTTGGATATCCACAAGTTCTAGCCGCAGAGAACTTTTCATCAACAGAGGATAGTAACTTATTAGCATTCGAAGAAAAAATCACTTGCAGGAGGAATTTTAAAAAGATCTCGAACGAATGGCATTACATTGTTTGGGATATTGAAGTCTTCAAATCTGTCATTGAAATTATTCTGAAGCTTTTTTAATAATTCTATCATCCGGTTGGTTATAGTTGCTGAGTCCAATGTTGAAGCAATGAAATCCTTCAGGTTTGGAAAATGAAAAAGTTTGGCTGTTTGTTACAAAGGCAATTTATCTCAAAAGGCGTTCTGTTTTTCAACCAGATCAATAATTGTCTTGTGTCTTCCTTGTATTTGCAAGTTCAATGTGTTCAAATGAGCAAATAATCATTTAAAAAACAAACATTTGCCAAAAATGCAAAAAAAAAAAAAAATGTCATCTAGCACTTTTCTGTACATTTCTGCATTGTTATGAAAACAATTTCCGAGAAAAATATTATTTCTTTTTTGTCGATACGTCATTACGATCAAGTTCCATACCTTTACTCAGCTAACGAACGTCATTACGATCAAGTGCTATACCTTTACTCAGCTAACGAACGTCATTACGATCAAGTTCCATACCTTTACTCAGCCAACGAACGTCATTACGATCAAGTGCTATACCTTTACTCAGCTAACGAACGTCATTACGATCAAGTGCTATACCTTTACTCAGCCAACGAACGTCATTACGATCAAGTTCCATACCTTTACTCACCTAACGAACGTCATTACGATCAAGTTCCATACCTTTACTCAGCCAACGAACGTCATTACAATCAAGTGCTATACCTTTACTCAGCTAACGAACGTCATTACGATCAAGTTCTATACCTTTACTCAGCTAACGAACGTCATTGTGCAGAAGTCTTTGTAATAATCTGCTTCCATTTCTTCGAGTAATTGCCGAAATAACCTGTGCTGAAGACTTGATGAGGATCGAATAAAATTGATTATTTTCATCACCATGTCCATTGTTTCTTTCATCTCGTCGCTCAGTTAGCTGCACAGAACACTTTGATGGATAAGACAATGCAGCGACTGCATCTGAAGTGCCACTGCAGATAGTCGGGCAGTCACACCTTGGTGCTTACATAATACTGATATATATATATATATATATATATAAATATATTATCCGTTACCACTACCAGTAAACAAATTTTAGTCAAATCAAGTCCATTTTCTGTGAAAAATAGCTTAATCTTATCAGAAATAACTTCTCCAGTGGTGACATTTTCTAATGCTATTAAAGCTAGCAATTCTTCACGAAAACATTTTCTAATGTTATTAAAGCTAGCAATTCTTCACGAAAACATTTTCTAATGTTATTAAAGCTAGCAATTCTTCACGAAAACATTTTCTAATGCTATTAAAGCTAGCAATTCTTCACGAAAACATTTTCTAATGTTATTAAAGCTAGCAATTCTTCACGAAAACATTTTCTAATGCTATTAAAGCTAGCAATTCTTCACGAAAACATTTTCTAATGCTATTAAAGCTAGCAATTCTTCACGAAAACATTTTCTAATGCTATTAAAGCTAGCAATTCTTCACGAAAACATTTTCTAATGCTATTAAAGCTAGCAATTCTTCACGAAAACATTTTCTAATGCTATTAAAGCTAGCAATTCTTCACGAAAACATTTTCTAATGCTATTAAAGCTAGCAATTCTTCACGAAAACATTTTCTAATGCTATTAAAGCTAGCAATTCTTCACGAAAACATTTTCTAATGCTATTAAAGCTAGCAATTCTTCACGAAAACATTTTCTAATGCTATTAAAGCTAGCAATTCTTCACGAAAACATTTTCTAATGCTATTAAAGCTAGCAGTTCTTCACGAAAACATTTTCTAATGCTATTAAAGTAGTAAATAAATTACGGATTGGAAGAATATAGTGGAATTAAAATGAAAAAAAAATGTAGTAACTAAATTACGGGTTGGACAGTGGAATTAAAATGGAAAAAAAAAAGTACTAAAATTTAGTAACTAAATTACAGATTGGAAGAAGACAGTGGAATTAAATTGAAAAATAAAAGTAGTAACTAAATTACGGATTGGAAGAAGACAGTGGAAGGGGAAAACAGTAACTTAACGTAAATGTTCTGTGTCTCTAGTCAAGTGATTTTCTTTTAATCATACAGGAACAGCTAGCCTAACACTGTCACTGGAAGAAACGTAAATATTCTGTGTCTTATGGTAACTCTCTAGAAAAGTGGTTTTCAGTTACTGGTCCGCAGAAATTTCCTTTTGGTCCATGAAAAAGTTATTGCCGCTTAACACATGGTATGCCTAGAATAGATCATGTACCAGAGTGGAGTGGGACAGTACATATACCTACATCGTTTTGCCAGCATTGCCTCAGCTCACCTGTCAACAACCCATCTAAGTCATGTCCTATACACCTTGCTATCCCTAAATGTTCTTAAATTCGCCGTGCCCATATGCATTGTTTGCTAATACTGTATTGTGGTATTTCAGAAAGCAAGTTATCTCTTGTGCCATTGTGTTGTAAAATTTGAAACCTTACAAAATGGAGACAAACATGAAAAACAGCAAATACTTTTAACCTTCTTTACAAACAAGAGCAATAGTCAGGAGAAAGTAGTGGGGACACTAAAAGTAAGCCAAGTATGAGTGCCTCAAGTTTAGAAGCAACAAGGAAAAAGAAATACGTTGACACGTCAGAATGTGCGACATAAACCAAGAAAAGAAAAGGAAACTTTATTAGGCATTACGATAAGAAATTCTTAAAGCTTGGTTTCACTGTAGGGAACTATCGCCACAGCCCTTGTGTGTAATAGGTTCTGAAATTCTATCAAATGATCTTGAAACTGTGAGACAGAAAATGCAAACTAATACACATAATATTTTTTCAAAATATAAATTTGAATCACTGAACGAAATTCTTTGATGCTATAACTTTAATCGTGAAGCCACCGCAAAAACCATTCCGAATTTTGCCGTGTAGAAAACCATGTTCGAAATTTCAGACAGTCGACTTTGATCTTGACTAAGGATTAGGGATTGAAAGCGGTTGAGTCGAGTAGAAACATGTTGCGTGGCCAGACGCTCGAGAACGGACGCACCGAGAAAACGCGCAGATTACATAATCCCGCACACTTCACAGTGCATGCAATGATGCCTGAACACGAGAGTTGGTCACCTTCCAAAGGCACAAAATTTGCCCTAGCAGAACAGTCTTTGAGTACGGCCAGCCAACCATAACTATTTGACAAAGGGCAAGACAAGAGGGAGATTATGTCCAGAGGAAAGATTAACATGCAAAACCCATTGGATTGGAAGAAGACAGTGGAATTAAAATGAAAAAAAAATGACAATCACCATATTTCTTAAATGAATATGAAAGAGCAGATGGCATCAATATAGATCTAAGCGGACTGGACAGAACACTAGAGATATTTATTGCTCTTGATGAGTATTTTCAAGTGACCACTAGTTTAGAGATATTCAGTGCTCTTGATGAAAATTTTCAAGTGACCACTAGTTCAGAGATATTTAGTGCTCTTGATGAGTATTTTCAAGTGACCACTAGTTCAGAGCTATTTAGTGCTCTTGATGAGTATTTTCATGTGACCACTAGTTCAGAGATATTTAGCTTAGTTAGCCAAATTGAATAGTGACTTTGTTAACATACTTGACGAGTGACTAGCGTATTTGTCATGACTAGCTTGGTTAGCCAACTTGAATAGTGACTGGTTTACTTGTCATAGCTTGCTTAGTTAGTCAACTTGAATAGTGACTTAGTAAAACCTACTTGACGAGTGACTAGCGTATGTGTCATGATTAGCTTGGTTATCCAACTTGACAAATAATCCTGACTGACGGCATTCGAAAAGATGAATATAAAATCACCAGAACTGCTAAGAAAATAAGAGCACAGATAGGCAGGATAATAACAGTTCTTACAAGCATAGATAGGCAGGATAATAACAGTTCTTACAAGCATAGATAGGCAGGATAATAACAGTTCTTACAAGCACAGATAGGCAGGATAATAACAGCTCTTACAAGCATAGATAGGCAGGATAATAACAGCTCTTACAATAATAGATAGGCAGGATAATAACAGCTCTTACAATAATAGATAGGCAGGATAATAACAGCTCTTACAATGATCGATAGGCAGGATAATAACAGCTCTTACAAGCATAGATAGGCTGTTTGAGCCAAAATGAACCACTGAGCAGACAGACCTCCAATATAGTTATGCAATCTCAGGGCGCGTCATGCAGTTAGATGCTGGTGTACCCTACTGCACGCGCTGTGGCGTGTAAGTGCGAGTTGGGGGTGGGGGGTGGGGTGTAAGGCCGAAGAGGAACGAATGAAAACAGTTCAGAAAACTCCGCAACACAGACAAGCAACCAGGTTCGGCCTGTTCTTTCACATCTCCGGACGGCAGCGGGTTCCTATGATCAGTGGTCAGTACTGGATGGCAGAGAGAAGCAACGATGATAGCAACGATAATGGCAGCAACAGCGTAAGCAACGTCAACTTTTTCCTTGTTAATTTATTTGTCGGAGTAATCTGCCTTGCAGGTATTCTGTTGAGAACCGCCAGGTAAGAAAAGTATCAGTACAGATAAACACCGTGGAGCTGGCATACCGCTGCAGTGAGGCTGCATCTAAAATTAGCCTCTTTGCGCACGCGCAGTCATTGAAACCTTCCGAGTTAACGACGTGATTGAACGCCAGCAGACCTTACACAGGCATGACTAGTTGGGGAAAAGTGACTGACCACTTAAGTAGTTAATAAATAAATGTTCTGATCTAGGTGTGCCTTTTCCATTTGTTTTAATTTATTTTTAATTAAAAAATACTGAATTAGAACGGGCTTCATTGCCTGCGCACATATCTCTCTCATCTTGTATATACTCTAAGTGCAACTACGTACGCCACAGTCAGCAGTGTATGTCATTTTGAAAAGGTCATTTAAACGAAAACGTTAACTCTCATATCATTAGTTTATTCGCTTTACACTCTTTTAATACAGAGCCTAAGAGATTTTCATTTTGTAACACCTATGGCAAACAGTGTGCTAGTTTATAGCAGATAAATGTTTTTATTGTGTCAATATGATAGTAACACATGCCTGTTCGGCATTTGATTATTTATATAACTGTGACATAACTCTTTCTGTCTTTGGATGTAGGACTATTTACGTAGATATGACATAGAAATACGCTCGTGTTTTGGATGTAGGACTATTTACGTAGATATGACATAGAAATACGCGTGTTTTGGATGTAGGACTATTTACGTAGATATGACATAGAAATACGCTCGTGTTTTGGATGTAGGACTATTTACGTAGATATGACATAGAAATACGCGTGTTTTGGATGTAGGACTATTTACGTAGATATGACATAGAAATACGTGTGTTTTGGATGTAGGACTATTTACGTAGATATGACATAGAAATACGCTCGTGTTTTGGATGTAGGACTGTGTGAATGGGTATGGTGTCTGATTGTTTAATGTGTGAAAGTATTCATATTTTAATAATTATTTCTCCACATTCAATTGATCCACCTCATACAATCATACACCATAGCCACGACAGGGTCTTTGTCCTTCGCGGTCTGGGAGTGACTAAGTCAAGCCCTGGGGTACGTCACTAATTACCTCCTTCCCCAAGTGTTACTTGTCCAAGATAACCGGCCCTAGCTGAACTATCTCGTCCGTCTAAGAGTCGTTATCTTCGCCCTCACATTACCTCCCAATTCGATGACGGGCCTATCCTAAGAAATGTGTTTTTAGACCGTCTTTGTTGTCGTTATTACGTCATTGACAGACCCCCACCGTCATCTACACATTTACCCTTCTTTTAGAAATAACAAGAGTGGATAGGTAAAATAATAACAATTTATTAAAAGAAAAGAAAACAATAATAAATCATTTTTACAGTTAGAATAACCATAGAATTACACTCAAGGCGAGATGTTAGAGATTCACAAATCTCATAAGCTTATGACACTAAACTTTAATTAGGAAATTAATCATGTGTTAATTCTCTAGAACAATTACTAGGAATTTATACAATCAGAAAAATGAATAGTTTCAGTATGTTGCCTAGAACAATTACTAGGACTTCAAGTAATCAAGAAAATATATCTACGTTACAATCACTATAAAATAGACTATAGAGAAAGAATCAGAATCAGAAATTACAATAATCAAAAAACATTACAGACATGACACAAGCATAAAACACATTCACCTGATGTATTTGTGATCACTGTCTTCTGTCTATGGCCTGGCGCTGTCAACTGGTGAACAATGTTGGCTAAAGATTAGCAAACCTGGAAAAGTCTTTCACTTCACTCTTTGCTGGAATGTTCGAAAGTTCATTTTGTCAGGAACTTGGCTACACATACATAGTTGTTGTTTCACTTTGCTAAGTGTCCTGGGTTACAGTTCAGATTCAAAGGAATTCTTACACAAAAATCAGCTGTTAAGTTCGTTGCACTTAATGCATAAGTCACTCATTAACTCTGTTGGTACGTCCGTTTCATCACCTTCCCCACTTGGCAGACAACACCTTGTTACTCGTGAGTTTTGCATACCAATACTTATCTCCCAGATAGTATTATCAGGTCCAGAAACACCTTCCCATTGTAGACTTTCTGTCTGCGTCACGTGTAACACCATGCCCTGCGGCGTCTGTGTCTCTCCTTTTTCCAAGTAGTTCTGGCTCAATGAAATTTGCTGCTTGCCTTCCCTTTCCATTGTCTTCTTGATCAATTGGGATTTCTCGCAGCAGCCTGGCAGTACTCAAGTGACAATGCCCTTAGACCAAGGTTAATCAGGGCCAAGGCCTCTAAGTCGAAGATAAAGCTGAAGCTCTCAGTGTAGATGGACTGTACGAGTGGAGATGGAATTCATAGATGGAACTTTGACTGGTGGAACCATTGACTTCTGAAGCTGTGAAATATACAAGTGTTTGCATACATCAGCTTGTGTTTTACTAAGTGTTAAGTCTGTAATTTTATTCTTGGTTCTCATTTGAATTTCTTTACATGCGTTTACTCATTTCTTTCTTACACCAAGAATAATATTACAAGTTTCAAGTCATTTTAAAATACAAACATTTGTAAGAAAAAATACAACTCAAAGTTTGCAATAGGTAGATTTTGTGAATCATTATTTACAAAATATATTTACCATTTCAGACATTCCTATTTTGCCTCTTTTTCTGCAGGAAGTCATACAGGACTGAAAAATTTCATGTGAAATTAATTTTTGCTCAGTGCGGTATTTAAGCAGTTTGGTTTTTTCGTCGGGGTTTGAGTACCTTCTTACCCTCGGGCGTAACTTATCTCTTTGTCTCGGTCTCTTGTTGAATAGTCACGGTTGGCTGACTGTGTTCTAAGGATTGGCATTCCCAGTGTAGTCTAGTCTCTTGGAAGGTGACCACGAGAGCACCAGGTATCGCTGTCTCTCGTGTGATGTGTGAGTGGTTACGTCATCAGAGCACTCTTACCATGAGCGTCGATATAACACGCAGACTGCAGTTATTCAATTTACGCGTTTGTTCTTCTGTTTCCCAGACTGGACTAAAGTTGGCTGTCCAAAACGGCTTACGAGGATTACACGGCAAAATTTAGAATTTAATTTTGTCGTAATTAAAGAAATAAAAATTCAAAATATTTAGAATTTATATTTAAATTAGGTTAATGTAGTAATCTGCATTTTTGGCTTTACAGACTGTTTATATGACATAGAAAAACGCTCGTGTTCTGGATGTAGGACTACTTTTATGTAAGCATGACACATAGTAAGCCATCTGGCTTATAGACATACTACTAGCCGACATAATCATTCAATCAACTAAATACATACAGGCGTTAGAAGTAAAAGGCTGTTTACGTGAATATGACATAGTAACATCT
This sequence comes from Sinotaia quadrata, assembly GCA_028829895.1. Classification (NCBI taxonomy): domain Eukaryota; kingdom Metazoa; phylum Mollusca; class Gastropoda; order Architaenioglossa; family Viviparidae; genus Sinotaia; species Sinotaia quadrata. Next base: position 94,544,521 of record CM054180.1, read on the forward strand.
ATATTCTATGTCTTCAGTACTGGACTCTTTTTGTCAATTATTTGGAAATACTAATGTAATTGTACGTCACTATGACGTAATAACATCTATATTCTATGTCTTCAGTACTGGACTCTTTTTGTCAGTTATTTGGAAATACTAATGTAATTGTATGTCATACTGACATAAATACTGTTTATTTAAATATGATCTACAAATGAGTGTTTAGTCAGTATGGGACTTTGTTAGTACATGTATAACATACTAACTTGTTTTCAGCAATAGACTACATATACAGAAAAAGATCCACACTATAAGACTGTTTATGTCAGTGAGTATACTGAATACGTCTTTTCAACCTGTAAGGAACTGTTCATGTTCATAAAACATACTAAATAATACCGAATATGAAATTTTAGATTGAAATTATTTAGTTATGTTTTGTTAGCACGACATATTAAACGTGTGTTTTTTTGTAAGACGTAGAAACACCATTGTATATAGTAAAAGACATTTTATGTCAGAGGCAGTAATACATACAGATAGTCTATGCTATGTGACATAATTATCTCCTGAGTGTTACATATATATATTAGTATTATTAGAAAATCAAGTGAAGTAGCGAGAACATTTGGCCTTTCAAAACCGTCTAGTTTCCACTGAGTCACATATAGTCCTTATACACTCAGCTGAGTGTCACTCAAAGCTAGTACAGAAGTAGCACTGGCGCCTCAAATGAAAATTTGAGAGTTTGGATAGGTTCTGCCTTCTTTCGTAGAACTCATGCATAGCTGTGCCAATGTTTATTTGCATTTTACTTAGCATATAGCCTACAGAGCGGCTCTGCCATTGTGGCCTGGCATTTCCAGAAGACTTCCACACAGAACGCATGAAATTTGTAAATAAGCCAGGTTTTTCTTCCCTTGGCAAAGAGGCATGATTTTCTATTCAACAGAGCTCGCGGCTCAGGCCCGAAACAGTCTGAAAGATTAATACACGCACGCACGCATTCAGGGGATAAACTAACAAAAATAGAAAATAACAAATAGATATAGGCCTACACACAGAGGTCTCAATGTGTTTTAATTACTAATATGCAGTCTTTGAAAACACGCCACTTCAATGCTTTTTGGTATTATGCTATTTATTGTTGAATTTAGTTCGGGTTGCAGTTTCGTTGCACTTATTGTAATTTGAAAAGAAATAAGTTATCTGTGGTTTTCAGACGACATCAGTCTTGATTTATCACCTTGAAGATGTGCAACAATGTAGAACACTGGCAAATCAATACTAAAGACAGTGTATGCGAATCACATGTTATTGTTGAGAAGTTTACATTTTGCCTTGTAATCAATGCTCTGGACACTCTGCGAATCATGTGTGATTGTTAAGCAGTTTACATTTTGCCTAGTAATCAATACAAGTAGCCTATTTGTGACTCAAAAGCCACCTATTTAATAGCTATAATAATTATTATTTAATTAATCATCCATAACTAATTGCAAGTGTTGAGAATCTTAATTTATGTTATTAATAATTCTCCGGCAGACACCACTCATCTCTCTCACTTGGCGGATATGCGGGCGCTGTAAACGTTTTCTCTCTTCTACAACATTAAAAACAAACATTTACCGTCAATAATATTTCCGTAGGTGGAAAACTTCTTACTAAAGGAAAAGATAAATCCGTCTTTTAATCTATATTTAGCGAACCCCCTCCATCCACTATCTCTCCAATATATCATTATCAATATGTGTAAGAAGGTCAATAAATTTAACAATAAATTTATTGAATCAACAAATCAAATATACAGATAACAAATACAATGAAAAAGGTTACTTGACATCAATATTTCCATGAAACCACATTCAAATAATTTTATATCTATATAGTTTTATATCCTAACACACAATTCAATAGATTAGGGTCAATACAAACCACAGGATAGTTCTATCAGAGAACAGAAATGGAGTTATTAGAGATAAATGATAATAGTTTGTACATAAACTTGTATAGGCGAAATCACAGTGGTCTTTTCACTTGCTTTTCATAATAAAGGCACAAGTTAATTGTTTACATTATTACTGTCATTTCCATGTTTTCCTCCTAATGTTGTTAAGCAGTGATTTGCCGCTATTCTCTCAAGGCTAACCTGGATGCTCCTTCACTGTATTAGCTCCCTCAAGCAGAACAACAATTGTAGCAATTTCCAGTAACTTCCTTGTACCAGAAATTGCTGGATGTAGTCAGCATACCTTGCCACCATACATCAACAGAGTGCAGTGTATTCCTTACACACTGCAGTAGATACTTCTTGCATCTACCACGATCATACTGGTCTATAATCAGTGAACCAGAAATTCAGATAAAACAAGGAAAGGATGCTATTTTCCTGTAAAATATAATCAGGGAATGAATGCTAAGTTTAGAGTTTATTCATCTTTTACTCCATTCTCTCATATTCAAATTACAGTTTTTTGCAAGAGTATTTATTAGCCTGATACATGCACACACCATAATTACAGCATATCAGTCCATGAACAGGTTTACTAGAAACAATGTCAAGTGTTTAGCATGCTACATATATACATCATAGTTCATAATCTGTAGAAACAATAGTCTACTCACGTAATATATCACCCTTTAGCATACTACATATATACATCATAGTTCATAATCTGTAGAAACAATCGTCTACTCACATAATATATCAACCTTTAGCATACTACATATATACATCATAGTTCATAATTACATCATAGTTCATAATCTGTAGAAACAATAGTCTACTCACGTAATATATCACCCTTTAGCATGCTACATATATACATCATAGTTCATAATCTGTAGAAACAATAGTCTACTCACATAATATATCACCCTAACATCACTGTTGGCAATTCATTAACGAAGTGATAAGAATCAATAGTTGTGAAGCTCCAACATCAATGGGGGACAGTTTATTTAACAAGGTGGCCATGTTTAGCAGTTGTCAGGCTACAACGTAATGGAGTTCAGCTTAATAACAGTGTTACATTCCCCCGGTATTTCTTTATAGACCCTGTTCCAGAATTTAGGATTTTAGTTAATTAAATTCCTTTCCACTTATTCTGACAACAGACCGGTTGCCCAAATTCATCCTTCAGTCCAATTAAATTCCACACTCGTAGTTCAAGCCAATTAATTTAAAGACAGGTAAACTTGTGTAAACAAAACACGAACTGGGAACTTTAAACAATTATAACTAAAGACAGGTAAACTTGTGTAAACAAAACACGAACTGGGAACGTTAAACAATTATAACTAAAGACAGGTAAACTTGTGTAAACAAAGCACGAACTGGGAACTTTAAATAATTATAATTAATTATGCAAACAATCTTCTCATTCACGACTCACAGCCCCCATCCTAGTCCCTAATTTCGTCACTCACGCATGAATTAGTCAACTACAATAATTGTTTAACAATTAGAAAGATTTAATAAAATTTAACAATAACAAGATAATCAGAGATTACGTGATTTCAGTTTTTTATCAATGCTATTGTTCGACTTGTGTTGGATTGCTAAAAAGAGTTACTTTATAGTTCAGATCAGATCCTTGCACTTAGCTGGTTATTCAATTGCGAAGAAAAGGCGCGCTTGTTCCCCCAAAAGGTATATGGTTAGATTCACGGGATTCAGCGGTGGCCGTCAGTCATCACCTGCAATTTGTATTCTCTATTGTTGAATTGTAATTTTATATATAGAGAGACTGTGTAAACATAAGATATCCAAACATGATTTCGTGGATTATTGATGTAAAGTAATCTATTTCATTGTAATTGTCATATGTATATTTCATTATTCATTTAATAAATAAATTGTTAAATTTATTGACCTTCTTATGTATATTGATAAATCTTATGTTGGAGAAGAAAGTAGGTGGATGGGGATTTGCTAAATATAGATTAAAGTTGGATTTGTCTTCTCTTTTAGTAAGAAGTTTTCAACGCAGGAAACATTATGTGACTGTAAATGTTGTTTTATGTTGTGAAATAGAGAAAACGTTTACAACGCTAAATATCCACCAAGTGAGAGATGAGGGTGTCTGTTAATAAATAAAATATCTGTAATCAGTACAATGATACACGTTTTGTTTAACAGTAAACCTCTCTAAACAGCACAATTATGCACATCTTATTTAACAAGAACAAATATCTGTAATCAGTCCAATGACACACCATTTGTTCAACATAAACGTCTCAATCAGTACAATTATGTGAGGTTTGTTCAATAACATAAATAACTGTAATCAGTACAATTATATAAGTTTTGTTCAACAACATAAATATAAGTAATCAGTTCAATAATACACATTTTGTTTAACAATAAAGCTCTCTAAACAGTATAATTATTATATATGTTTTGTTTAACAATAAAGCTCTCTAAACGGGATAATTATTATATACGTTTTGTTTAACAATAAAGCTCTCTAAACAGTATAATTATTATATACGTTTTGTTTAACAATAAAGCTCTCTAAACAGTATACTTATTATATACGTTTTGTTAAACAATAAAGCTCTCTAAACAGTATATTTATTATATACGTTTTGTTTAACAATAAAGCTCTCTACACAGTACAATTATTATACACGTTTTGTTCAACAACTTGTGCCGATGGGGAACACTAAAATTATAAAATAAAAGTTTAGGTTACAAAACTTAAATACTGCTGCATGTAAAAATAAAATACAGAAATAAATGCATAAATTATGAATTCTGAATTATTTAATTATGAATTAAGAATTATAAATTCTGTCCTACACATATACAACACACTTGGAGAGAGAAGACAAACACTAAAAGTTATTCGTGTCAATTGGGCCGGACAAACGAATGCTTAACATATTGTCGATATGTGAATTCTCGTCAGAGCGTTTCTAACGGACGCGTCCGGGCCTTTGTATGCGTAAATTCCTTTTATTTTCACGTGCCTTTGTGTGGTGTAAATTCCTTTTATTTTCACGTGCCTTTGTGTGGCGTAAATTCTCTTTATTTTCACAGGCCTTCTAGCTCTAGGCGTAACGGGGAGCCATTTCCAACTGTTGTTTTTTTGAGCGTGTTTGTTGTTGACTACCGCCCCCAAAGATTTAATAAGGCCTACAATAAGAGGGAAAACACAGAGAGGAACTTCTTAAATTTTGCCTGGCCATTTCGGTCCCTTTTCCCGTTAGTGTTGGAATTGCTTAAACAAATAAATGAAACCGACCAAAATAAATTGCATGCTACAGCTTAGCCGACTAGATCTTAACGAGACGTGCTGACAAACAGCAGGTGTGCAGCCGACTAGATTTAACGAACATGCCGACAAAACAATGTGTACAGCTGACTAGATTTAACGAACATGCCGACAAAACATAATGTGTACAGCTGACTAGATTTAACGAACATGCCGACAAAATATAATGTGTACAGTAGACTAGATCTTAACAAGACGTGCCGACAAACATAAGATATATAAACGACAAAATCTTAACGAGACGTGCCAACAAAAATCAGGTGTACAGCTGACAAGATCTTAACGGGATGTGCCGATAAAGCATCATGTGTGCAGCAGATAAGATCTTAACAAGACATGCCGAAAAACATAAGATATATAGACGACAGGATTTTAACGAGATGTACTGACAAACCTCCGGTCTAGAGCCAGCTAGATCTAAGTTAAATTGTTCAGTGGTTAAACTTCAGTACCTCTCTCCTGTCTATATGCGTGCGTGCGTATTGTGCAGTGTCAAATCTATACTGATTGAAATTTTGTGTGTGTGTGTGTGTGTGTGTGTGTGTGTGTGTGTGTGTGTGTGTGAGAGAGAGAGAGAGAGAGAGAGAGAGAGTTTTCTTGTATTGCACTGAATGTCACATCTGTACAGATACTGACTGAACTTGTGTGTGTGTGTGTGTGTGTGTGTGTGTGTGTGTGTGTGTGTGTGTGTGTGTGTGTGTTTGTGTATGTGATTCTTATATTGCACCGAATGGTAAATTTTACTCATCCTCCCTGAAATTCGTTCGTTTTGTCAAATCGCAGAATGAAACTGAAGAGCAGACGGCGAGTAGCGACACAGCCCTGCCACCTTCAGTACTGTCCATTCCAGACTCTAAAAAGCCGAAGATTCTGCAAGAGGCCAGCCTCATGCAGCTACTGGCTGACGCCATCACTTACAAGTCGTCACTGGCGGATATAACACTCATCCTCAAATGTGGGGCAAAAGTCAATTCGCCTGTCAAGGTTCATATGTTTATCAATATTTTATATTATATGGTGCTGCTACGTTTTGTATAATATGTATTCATGTATAGGCATAAAGCATGTTTTAGAAATGTATCGCGAACTCATTAAAGATTGATTAATTATTGATCTCGTTTAGCTCTACATAATTTATGTCGCTAAAGTCCTCCATATTGAAAATACAGACACATTATAGCGAGTATGGCAAATGCACGTTTGGTATCGCCGTTTTCGATATATGAATACCCAATGTTATGAAGCTATAACTCAATAAATAGAATAAACTTATAAAATAAACAAGGGAAGAGATCAGGCATATCACCTCAAATAATGAATATTAATGAAAAATTATATGCAAAGCGATAGCCCTATGTTGTAAAATATTTTACTCGTTCTATTTAAGAATTTTATATTTAAGAAAAATTTGGAAAAATTATTTAAATATTTTGTGCATTGCAATTGCAATTTATGCCTGAATTTAAAAAGCGATTTGATTTAGCCTATTTCTCTACATTGTAGTTCTTGTTAAACTGTTCATTAAAGGCTATAGAGTCAGTCTTGTTAAACTGTTCATTAAGGGTATAGAGTTAGTCTTGTTAAACTGTTCATTAAAGGCTATAGAGTTAATCTTGTTAAACTGTTCATTAAAGGCTATAGAGTTAGTCTTGTTAAACTGTTCATTAAAGGCTATAGACTTAGTCTTGCCGAAAAGGTTTTAATTATTTATGAAACAATCATTGCTGTTAGACTTAACCCTTGATCAGTGCTGCTAAAATTCATCAATATGTAGCTCATTGGTTAATGTAGACAATGTTATTGGCTTTTTACAAACGGAGTTTGCTTTAATTGTTGGTTGCGTCCCCTGCACTATGCTGAGTTTAATATGTAGACTGGCTTCTTGTACATTGATATTGTTGGTTTCTAACGTAGATTGCGTTTCCTGCACTATGCTGATTATGTTGACTACGGGCTATGTATGACTTCTTATACATATTGTTTGTTTCTAGCGTGGATTGCGTCCCCTGCACTATGCTGTTTATGTTGACTACGTGGACTGCGTAAAACTTCTGATAGATTCAGGCGCTGACGTCAACATCACTGATGACATCGGATACACACCCATACATCTCTGTGCTCGCAAGGGCAACATAGCGTAAGTAGATTTCATCACAAAATTAGAGAAATAAGAAAGTCTAATTATCTTTATGTCAGTATCGGACCACCCCCCAATTGCTATGTACAAGCTTTCGTGTGCCCCGATCAACGGTTATTTTGTTGCTAATACCGTATTTTTTAATGCGCATTGTATAGTTGTGTCTTTCAAGGCAAATAAATTGTACATACACACACTATTCCTCACCCCCTCAATTTTTTTCTTTTTTTGAGACAGAAAGGAAGAATAGTGGGAGTGTTACTGGATTGCAGTAAATAATTGTTCACTTGCATCATCACACTCTTGTTCTCGTCGCGTGACGATATCTGCATGTGTGTACGTATGTGTGTGTGTGGTGTGTGTGTGTGTGTGTGTGTGTGTGTGTGTGTGTGTGTGTGTGTGTGTGTGTGTGTGTGTGTGTGTGTATCTTTCAGGTCGATGAAGCTCTTGATAGACCATGGTGCTATGGTGGACTTCTTCACGGAGGATGACCAGAGGGTGGATGAGAACAGCAGAACCCTGGGCTACCTGACAATTGAGCCCATAAACCTGGCCATCGAGAACAACCACGTGGACTGTTTGAAACTTCTCCTGGATAACGGTGCCCGTCCAGACCACAAGTACTTCATGGGCTTTGAGATCAACCTGGTGCCCCTCGAACACCTACAGTGCCTGGAGCTGCTGCTGAAATACGGGGCAGATCCCAATGTTTTCAACAGGTACGAACAGGGTTTTGAGGCGTTTCAGTTAGAAACTAGAACACAAATAATTCGACATGCATGTAGGCCTACTTGCAATTGGAAGTTAAAATATGCAAATGTCCAAGGACATTTAATTGTAGGACGCGCGTATTCCAAACAAAGGCGTCAGATAAATATAGAACAGTCTCATAATAAGGAAAAAAACACATACAGCTTTAATAGACTTAAATACAGAGTTTAATTTATGTGAGATATTCGACACACGGTACTAAATAAAATATCGCTGATTTGTTATCAAATGACAAATTTTCACGAATGGAGATAACTTGAATTATATAACTTTTTCAGCTAAACTACTTTAATCTCCTTCCAGGTGTGGCCTTTCACCTCTCATGAAGGCGTGTCGGCAGCAAAACCTGTCAGCGGTTAGAATGCTGCTTGCGCACGGGGCCCAAGTAGACCTACAGAGTCCACCACGCTTCGAGCAAAAAACTGCCATACATTTCTCCATTGCTAGTGGCAACTCGGCCTTGGTGCACGTGCTCTTACGTCATGGCGCGTCGTCACGCCGACCGCCATCATATAAATATTCTGCCCTGCATGCAGCTGTCATGGCCGACCGACCAGACATGTGTGCAATGCTTATTAAGTGGGGAGCTAAGGTATATATAAGTCGGCCTATTTTTGATGAAAAGAAGAAAAATGAAACTGTAATGAAATGCCCCTACTTTTCGTAGTTGTTATTCTTAACTGCGTGATATGATAACTTTTGAAAATTAAGAGTAAAAGGAGTCACGTGATCAATAAGAACTTCCCTTCTGACTCATGGTTCAATACTCATTCACTTTCGGGATGTGTTACATGTCATATTCTCACTTCTAGATGTGTTACAGGTCAAATTCTCACTTCTAGATGTGTTACAGGTCATATTCTCACTTCTAGATGTGTTACACTTCTAGATGTGTTACAGGTCAAATTCTCACTTCTAGATGTGTTACAGGCCATATTCTCACTTCTAGATGTGTTACAGGCCATATTCTCACTTCTAGATGTGTTAAAGGCCATACTCTCACTTCTAGATGTGTTACAGGCCATATTCTCACTTCTAGATGTGTTACAGACCATATTCTCACTTCTAAAAGCCTTCCATTTCCCATATATAGCTTCTAGTCTCTAAACGTATTTAAAACGTGTTTTTAAGTTTGAAGAGCTTTGTTGAGTCTCTAATTAGATCTAGTTTTTAAATAAGTTCATGATGCAGACCTTAAGTAGGACTACCTTCAATTTCTCTCAATTATTACCCCCTAATTGTTTAATTTTCAGGTAGACGAACTGTCAGACGAATGGACAACGCCATTAATGCTTGCTTGTGCTACACGAGGGTTAAAAAATCAACAAGAGCTGGTGCAACTTCTTCTCGAGAAGGGTGCAGATCCCAACGCTCATTCGGACTACGTCACGTATACAGCACCCTACTTGTCTCCCTTGACAGAGTACTTGAGAAATATCGCTTCTGACGTCAAGTCTGACGTCATACACCTGCTTTTGAAACATGGCGCTAGGGTGCACTTTAGAGGTTTATATGAAGTATTTATTTATTCTTTTTCTTAACTTGATAGGCATACAACAAGCTTTTTAAATCCCAGTAAAATTTTTGTTTAATTTACAATATCTTGTTTAGTTTTCATTTAATTAATTCTAACATGTATAAAAATAATTATTCAGAATACGTTTTTTTTTATTAATAAAAAACCCAACAACATAACATTGAGACTGCAGAACTTAACAACAGTATTACCATAATTATTCTTCGGTATTATTTAAATCATTATCACTCATGTCATGATCATCATCATCCCCACCACCATTTATGCCCGCATTTGCTTCTGCGACAGCATCTGATGATGCTGATAAAAGAGTTTCAGCATTGCAATGTTTGCTGATGAAAGTTTCTTTGAAAGCCTGTCACATGATTTAGCATACATGGAAGGCATGTTCAGCATAGCTGAAAATTTTCTTAATGCTACATGTCCCACCTCCAGTTCATTAAAACACATAACTATTGCATCACTTACGTCAAACCCCACATTAACACTACTATTCCCATACTATTGCATCATTTACGTCAAACCCCACATTAACACTACTATTCCCATGCCTAGAACATGGCGTCTGAGTTTGTCTGAACATGGAACACCAGAAGCAAGCAGAATATTCGTCCAAGCCAGGAAAAGAAAACAAATTCGAGTAAAAGAAGGAAGACGAGTAGATCAGAGAGGGCAGTACCTATAGTTCTGGATTACTAGGGGAGATGAATGATTGCTAGGAGGTCACTATGATAGTGGTAGGACAATTATGCAAACAACATCATGATTTCCTTTGATGGAACACGGAATAAGCATGGATGTACTTCTAATTATGGGGTGGGAGTAGACGTTTGCTTTGCATGAGTACAGATGCAGATCCACACAATTTGAGGTGCCCAACAAATTCCTGGTGTTTTTACAACAGTGCCATTAAAAAGAAAATGAGCAGCCCAGGACCCATGAGCATGAATTTGGCTTAAACGAGCTTGGACCTATCTTAAGAAGAATGTCAGATCCAAATCTTCTCAGAGAATGCAGCATGGAAGCACTCAAAATACTAATGAGTGCTTAAACTGACTAATTTGGTCCAAGTGTCCCAAGACAGTACGCGTAGGAACACAAGGTGTTCATACAGTAGTTGCTAGTGCAATGTCTCAATTCAATCAAATCTGTGCTCAATTATCCCAGGTAATGAGGCGCTTGGATGTGACTCCATCGACAGCAGGCAAATATAGATGCTGCATTTCATCTGCAACCATTGATGTGGTACTGCTACTATCAGTACAAATGTCCAGCATAGTTTTTTTTTGACAGTAGATGGGTGGATGAGGGCAGCAAGAGAGAAACTGCATTAAAATCCGCAAGATGAACGTCAGCGTAAGACATCGTGACAAAATCATCAAGATGAACTTCAGCGTAAGACATCGTGACAAAATCGTGACTGAATTGTGGCTAGGGCAAGTATAAACAATCTCCACACCTCTTTCTGAAGTGAGTGGGTGGGGGTGGGGTAGCTGAAAGCACGTCATCTGCAACAAACCTCATGGCATTGCTAGAACCTATGTGCTTGTCCTGCATTTCATTCTGTTTATTCAATCGAGATCTAACTGCTAATCTTGCTTTCTCACGTCTAGACAATTTTCGTTTCTCAAGCGACATTGCTGTCAGCTTAGAAGAACTAATTTCTTCTGTGCAAGATTTGATTTGATTGATTGTAGGGGGCGCTTCCGGCTTCCGCCGCTTTCGCGCTGGTTCTGTGCAAGAAAGATCGGTAGCAACAGAAATAGTGTGGCAGACATTTTTGAAAATTCCCGGATATGGCATGTTGCTATGGGTTGCCAACAGTTTTAACCAATCAGATTGTAACTTTGCAAAAATTTTCATCACATGATTCAAAATAACAGTTAATTATAGGTCTAAGGTTCGGGTCAAAGTTTCTCGAGCCATGTGTACATGAAGTGATCTGTAACGTTGACTATGCAGTTTTCTAGAAGGGGAGATAGTTCTTTTCATACATATGCCGTGTGTACTATTTTTAGTGACAGTAATGGCGCCATTGAGTATGGAAACGTGCGTTTCGGCGAAGTTTAGACTTTAGAAATACTTTTTGAAACAAGTAGGTTAAAAAAAATCCCATTAAAATTTTGTTTAATAAATATTGATTGTCAGATTTCCTAAGTCACGTTTGAAACCAAATGTATCAAGTTACGATTTAATTTAAATCATATGATTGACTTAAAATTTAAACAGTATCTTAATTAGCTAAACAGTCACTGCAAAGTTTAATTTTTAGTTTATATTGCAATTTTCAGTTTCATCTTCACCTACTAGAGTTACGGATCCTTTTGGAATATTAAGCTACATGTCCCACTTTCGAGACAAAGAGAACATTTTTGACCTTCTACTGCAAGCTGCCAGTGCCTTCGATATGGATGGCATCAGGACGTGCAGCATTCTGTCGCCATGGCAACGGGCAATCCTCGTCCACTTGGCATCATCACCTCGCGAACTGAAACACTTGGTCAGGCTGGCACTTCACAGATATTTGTCCACGAACCTTCCTTCCAAAGTCGGAGCTCTTCCTCTGCCAGTGATAATCAAGAACTATCTCCTCCTGGAATGACGTCTTCAGGGTGACACTACTCGGGGACATCGATTTTCAGTTCCAGGTATGCGACGTCCCAGAGGTTCAATTAACCTGTGATTTTCTGCTTAAAGAAGCTTTTGTCGTTATTGTTCCATGAATTTTTATTGTACAAGTGAGACTCAGTCTTAGGAGTGTGACGTTCCAGAGATTCGCTGTACCAGTGATTTTCTGCTGAAGGAAGTGGTTTGATCCACCAGTGATTTTCTGCTAAAGGAAGTGGTTTGATCCACCAGTGATTTTCTGCTGAAGGAAGTGGTTTGATCCACCAGTGATTTTCTGCTGAAGGAAGTGGTTTGATCCACCAGTGATTTTCTGCTGAAGGAAGTGCTGCTCGTTTCCAGGAATAAAGTGTTGTGGAGAATTTGTTGGAAAAAGATTCTATTTTTCAAGGATAAGATTTATCTCTGTTAAAGGAAATCTTTGTTCTAACGATATTATTCACGACAAATTCTATTATAAAGATTTTGTGCATGAAAAATTCTGTTCATGAAAAGTTCAGAAATATATTAATGAGATTCTGTTCTACAGATACTCCATACTATTACGGGAATTTCTATTTTCAGATTTTGTTGTTTTATTTTCAGCTATTCCATTTTAAGGAAATTGAAATTCTAATTTAATAATGACTTTATTCATGGAAAATTCTAATTTTAACATAAATTTTCCATTGATGGTAATTGGTGTGAAATTCTAATTTAATTTGGACATCCTCTTCATGGGAGCAGTTTGGGAAATTATGTTCTCTTATTGTGAAAAATTCTGATATAATAGAGCTTAATGGGGAAATTTCTTATATAAAAGTGAGCCATTTAATGGGGAAAATTCTGATAAAGGGGCACTCATTCAATGGGAAATTCTATTGTATAGATGCCTAATTGGGAAAATTCTGTTTAATAAAATGTCTTGACTGAAATTTCATTAAAAGAAAATTAAATACGACTGATGTTGTATTTTTGTACTTTTTTCTTAATTGTAGTAATGAGCATCAAATCTTCAAGTGATTCACTGACCCATACTTTGTCTTAATTGTATAATGAGGATCAAATCCTCAAGTGATTCACTGACCCATACTTTGTCTTAATTGTAGTAATGAAGATCAAATCCTCAAATTCTTGACCCAGATCTCGCCTCCCATCACACTCCCAATAAGTTTTAAAAGTTACCACACATAAACCATGACAGAAGCTACCAAGGACAACCTTGGCCTACATCATCCAAAAAACAAACCCTGGGTTACAGAAAAAATTCCCAGAGTGACCTAAAAAGAAACAAACATACAACAGGAACACAAGAATACAGATAAATCAACAAACAGATTTTAAAAAGTTACTACACATAAACCTCACTCCCAATATGTTTCATAAGTTACTACACATAAAACTCACTCCCGACATGTTTCATAAGTTACTACACATAAACCTCATTCCCCCTAACTTTCAAAAGTTACTACAACTCACCCCGAATAAATTTTAAAAGTTACAAAACGTAAACCTCAGTCATATAAATTTTAAAAGTCACTACTCCGCCCCTCCAATAACTTTTAAAAGTTACTGCATCTCACTCCGAATAAATTTTACAAGTTACTACTCGTAAACCTCACTCCCAATAAATTTTACAAGTTACTACACGTAAACCTCACTCCCAATAAATTTTACAAGTTACTACACGTAAACTTCACTCCCAATAAATTTTACAAGTTTCTACACGTAAATCTCACTCCCAATAAATTTTACAAGTTACTACATGTAAACCTCACTCCCAATAAATTTTACAAGTTACTACACGTAAACCTCACTCCCAATAAATTTTACAAGTTACTACACGTAAACCTCACTCCCAATAAATTTTACAAGTTATTACACGTAAATCTCACTCCCAATAAATTTTACAAGTTACTACACGTAAACCTCACTCCCAATAAATTTTACAAGTTTCTACACGTAAATCTCACTCCCAGTAAATTTTACAAGTTACTACACCTCACCCCAATAAATTTTTAAAGTGTCTACTCCTTTCGCATAGTAAGTTTTAAAAATTACTACACCTCAATTACAATCGGTTTCAAAAGCTACTACACATAAACCTCACTCCCGATAAGTTTAAACCTTACTCCCAATAAGTTTAACCTCACTCCCAATGAGTTTTAAAAATGACTACACTTAAACCCTATTTTATACTAATGCTATAATGAATGTTGAATCGTAGTGTTTAAAGAGAGAGGAAAAAACATCTTTTATTTACTGTTAATTGTTCCGCTTGTTTGTGTTGTGCGTGTGTGTGTGTGTGTGTGTGTGTGTGTGTGTGTGTGTGTGTGTGTGTGCGCGCGCGTATATATGTGTGTGTATGTGTGTGAGTGTGTGTGTGTGTGTGTGTGTTTGTGTATGTGAGAGAGAGAGACAGAGAGAGAGAGAGAGAGAGAGTACAGAAATACAAATAATGGATGGATGGATGTATGTGTTGATAATATATAAAGATCACATCACGACTTGATGAATAAACAATATCACACGATGTTGCACACGTTCTTTTCAATAGCGATGGTTTATTTTTAGATTATAAATGCCCTGCATGCACTGACGGGACAAGGGCAGCATACAATAATGTAAACAGTAAATTTCAAAGTACACAATAATAACATGTACACGTCCACCACTTCAAATCAAACACAGCACTAATGCTTCCTACATCTATTCAAATTCACATATTTCTATTTTTTAAATAATTACTTATCAATTCTCTAGCTAAATCTAAGTCTCTTTTAACTGTAATCTAAAGTGGCCCACGGCATAAAGCCAAGGATCTCTACTGATTCCCTACATAGTTGGTCCATTGTCTCTCTTGTCGATATTATGTCCTGATAATTGGTCCCTTGTCTCTCTTGTCGGTCTTATCTGTCCTGATAATTGGTCCCTTGTCTCTCTTGTCGGTCTTATCTGTCCTGATAATTGGTCCCTTGTCTCTCCTGTCAGTCTTATCTGTCCCCTCCACCATTTGTTGGAGGATCATTAATAAAATAAAATTAATATTCTCATCACTTGAAATTAGATATGAATTATTATTAATAATTATCTTTGTTACGTTTCCAGTATTTATTTATAGACCCTGCCCTAGAATAATTAAGGATTTTAAATATAATTAATTCCTTCTCTCATATTCTATGCAGACTGGTTGCTCAATTTACTATTTGACTAATTAAAAGTGTGTCTTGTAGTCAGACGACAAATTTACAAACTAATAAATTGCGAACCTTTAGCTAGATTGAAAACAGTTAAATTCCTCTAAATTAATATGCATTCGTTGTCAACACTCTGCTCATTCGCCCCCATTCAATCTAAGAAAATCTATAGGTCTATTATGCATAAAAATTAACTACTAAGAGGGTTTAACAAAGAAAATAAGATTTAATAAAGTTTTAACAAGTTAACAATAATCAAATACGAGCGCGAATAGTCTATTTCTCGATTCTTTGCGCGTACATGCTTTATCGGTTAACTACGAATTGCCAATCAATTGTCTTTTCGATTTTTGTACACTGAGTAATACTCAGCTGATTGTCTGTATCTGCCTGGTTCCTTTATTCAGTCAGCCAGTCTATTTTCACAGTCTCAATACAGCGACGACGCACGTGGCATCTAGGAAGGTGTCCCTTTATGTTGCTAGTGAACTTGAATTTCAGTGGCGTGGACCCTCAGAAATGAACTCACACTCAGAGCTCAATCATTTAGTACCAGACGGAACAGGGCAAAGGCAAAAGTAAAGCCAAAGCCCAAGGCAAAAAGCCAGGCAAAGAGGCAAGGCAAGGAGGCAAGGCAAGGACCGACCTGGAGAAGTAACGTGTTCTAATGTAATTTCAATTTAACACGTTCCTACTCAAGCATGTCCCAGTTTAAAATGCGCTGAATAAGAGTTTCGACCTCGCGTCGTTTTACAATTAGATTTAGAAAAAATGTAATCGTCTCACGCATGTTTCATTTAACAGCATGATGTATGAATCAAAAAAATAGTTACAACGTTAAATTAATGTTCATACAAAAGGGGTAATTCAAACCAACAAAGCGCTTCACAATTTACAATTAAAATTACACGCAATAATTGAATTACATGAGAAATTCATATCGAGCACAGGCATCTGGCTCTTAGTGAATTAAAACAATATAAATTAAAGTTACAAATGGAAAAAGAGTTACAATAAATTTATATTCCATAACTTATAGGTTTTTCAGCCATTTCTCTGGACCATGCTCAAGCATATATGGAAATAATATAATACATAGCACAAATACATATTTATAATCAAGATATGCAAAATACTATCAGATAAAATGGTACCTTTTATGAGAAGTCGAAGGTATGGTTCTCATCTGCTGTCGGCTGCCGCATGACCCGAGTTAGCTGATGGAAATAGCTAATGTGTTCTCACAGTAAGGGAACGGAAGCGCGTACCCATATTTATAGAAAAGCATAATGCGTATCACGTGACTGATCGCGAAGTATGTAGTTGGTTCGAGAATCTGGACAATGGACCTAAAGTTACATAACATCTTGACCTGTTCTAGAAGCGTCTCGAAAAAGGAAAGCTTTGAACAAAGGAGCCAAGGGTTTCAAATTCAAAATTTGAAGTAAACAAGACAAGTAGGTCACCAAGTCGGACATTTTTATCAGACTGTGACAATCTTATTCGGCTCAGAGCCGATGAGTGACTAAGTGGTGGCAGATTACCAACACCAGTTGAGGGTAGATTTGGGTCCAGGAATAAGTTATAAATCAAGGTTTTTGGGTTACGTTTCGCATTGGAACCAAGGTAGGCTACATTGCGAGCTGTGTCCGAGGTGTCGGTGCACGACGTCAAAGGGATAGGGTAAAGATTAAAAATAACCTCAGAATAGACATCTATTGCTTGAGAACCACCTCGTAATATTTCCTGTGGTTTGTACGTAGATAAAGATTAAAAATAACCTCAGAATAGACATCTATTGCTTGAGAACCACCTCGTAATATTTCCTGTGGTTTGTACGTGGATAAAGATTAAAAATAACCTCAGAATAGACATCTATTGCTTGAGAACCACCTCGTAATATTTCCTGTGGTTTGTACGAGTATAAAGATTAAAAATAACCTCAGAATAGACATCTATTGCTTGAGAACCACCTCGTAATATTTCCTGTGGTTAGTACGTGGATAAAGATTAAAAATAACATCAGAACTATGTCTTAAATAGACATATATTTCTTGAGAACTACCTCGTAATATTTCCTGTGGTTTGTACGAGTATAAAGATTAAAAATAACATCAGAACTATGTCTTAAATAGACATCTATTGCTTGAGAACCACCTCGTAATATTTCCTGTGGTTTGTACGAGTATAAAGATTAAAAATAACATCAGAACTATGTCTTAAATAGACATCTATTGCTTGAGAACCACCTCGTAATACATCCTGTGGTTATGTTATGGTTGGGATCGTGGTGTTGGGGGGGGGGGGGAAGGGGGAACCTGCCTATTCGTATTTGCCACATTGGGTTGTGATACGATGGGGCACACCAGGTACGTTATTTTGGGAATTTGTTTTGCGCTGATTTTCTGCCACCACCACCCCCTTCCAGGGATGGGTTTGAGAGTGTGTCTTATGTCGGATTTTTCCAAGCAAGCTGGCGGGTAAAGCCAGGCTACAAGTTTAAAAAAATATCTAACTTATTATAAAGGAAAATAAATATTGGTCTGGCCTTGGGTGGGATTCTGTTATTTACAAAGGGAGAAATATAATGACCCAAACAGTGAGCTTCCCACCAATTGCCATCTATTTGGTGTTGGGGAGCATAGGACCATAGGTGAGTATTTTTAGATTTAGCTTTGGTTTGTTGTTTGTTTTTAATATCTATTATCTTATCTATAATTGTTTGTTTTAAATATATAATATATTATCTATAGTTTGTTTGTTTTTAACATCTAATATCTTATTGGTTTTAATACCTACTTTCCTCTACTATCTTATCTATAGTTGTTTGTTTTTAATATCTACATTCCTCTGTTTTCTTATCTATAGTTGTTTGTTTTTAATATCTACATTCCTCTTCTATCTTATCTATAGTTGTTTGTTTTAATATCTAATATCTTATCTATAATTGTTTGTTTTTAAATATCTAATATCTTATCTATAATTGTTTGTTTTTAAATATCTAATATCTTATCTATTGTTGTTTGTTTATAATATCTAATATCTTATCTATAGTTGTTTGTTTATAATATCTAATATCTTATCTATAGTTGTTTTTAATATCTACATTCCTCTACTATCTTATCTATAGTTGTTTTTAATATCTACATTCCTCTACTATCTTATCTATAGTTGTTTTTAATATCTACATTCCTCTACTATCTTATCTATAGTTGTTTTTACATTCCTCTACTATCTTATCCATAGTTGTTTTTAATATCTACATTCCTCTACTATCTTATCTATAGTTGTTTTTAATATCTACATTCCTCTACTATCTTATCTATAGTTGTTTTTAATATCTACATTCCTCTACTATCTTATCCATAGTTGTTTTTAATATCTACATTCCTCTACTATCTTATCCATAGTTGTTTATAATATCTATATTCCTCTACTATCTTATCCATAGTTGTTTTTAATATCTACATTCCTCTACTATCTTATCCATAGTTGTTTTTAATATCTACATTCCTCTACTATCTTATCCATAGTTGTTTTTAATATCTACATTCCTCTACTATCTTATCTATAGTTGTTTTTAATATCTACATTCCTCTACTATCTTATCTATAGTTGTTTTTAATATCTACATTCCTCTACTATCTTATTCATAGTTGCTTGTGAAGGGGATGACTGGTGATTAGGCTATTAAGTTTACTGAAACACTCATGCCAGAGCTTTTTTTTTTGGTGGGGGTGGAATGAGGTTTACAGTAAGGGCAGCCCTCCCAGCTCAGATGCTGCTCGGCCGTCAAATCAGTCAACACTCACTGACACTCGGTACACACGTCATCATATTATCAATCACAGTCGTTCATCACAAAACAATGCACGCACAGAGACAGGGTTGCATATATATCGCTGTAAGTTACATGTGCTTTCATTATTACCTTTTGTTATATTATCTATAGATTTGTTGTATCTTAAGAAGTATATTTTGTTATATTATCTATAGATTTGTTGTATCTTAAGAAGTATATTTTGTTATATTATCTATAGATTTGTTGTATCTTAAGAAGTATATTTTGTTATATTATCTATAGATTTGTTGTATCTTAAGAAGTATATTTTAGGTGTAAATATTGTCAAGTGTCCAGATCTATTATAAGAATAAGCGCTTTAATAAATTCTTCTTCTTCTTCTTCTTATTATTATCATCATTATCTAACTCATAGGCCATCAGGACTAACAGACAACATTTTGGACTGCTCATCATTGCCTCTATAATGAATTAATGAACATATTCAGACACAACTACTCAAATAAACCACCGGATTACTCAAACAGCACCACCCCGGATAAGTCATACACCACCCCGGATTATTCACACACTTCACGGATAACAAAGGCGACATGACATCGTTATCTAAACGAATAAATATAGAGGACTTTAAGATTGCAGTCTACGAAGGCCTAAAATTCAGCTTCATTTATGGGCCAGTTGAAGAACACGTGAAAAGGGTGAAATCATTTGAAGTAAGAGACGACGACATAATATTCAGCACATTTCCAAGGTCAGGTAAGAAATATGCAAAGCCTCATTCAGATATCCATCCATCCACCCATCCATCCTTTAGTCAGTCCGTCTATCAACCCATCCATCCATCCATTAGTCCGTCCGTCCATCAATCCATCCGTCCTTCCATCCATCCATTCATGCATCCATCTAAAAAGTAAGGTGGAGAAGCC
This sequence comes from Sinotaia quadrata, assembly GCA_028829895.1. NCBI lineage: Eukaryota > Metazoa > Mollusca > Gastropoda > Architaenioglossa > Viviparidae > Sinotaia > Sinotaia quadrata. The sequence continues at coordinate 94,564,758 of CM054180.1, forward strand.
ATTTAAGGCACTTTGTGAAGTATTGATAGTAGTGAAGACATCTCAGGGTGGTGGTGATGTGTAGTACTCACACCTTGCAGCCCATGTCATAATTGGTGTAGTGATGTGTAGTACTCACACCTTGCAGCCCATGTCACAATTGATATAGTGATGTGTAGTACTCACACCTTGCAGCCCATGTCACAATTGATGTAGTGATGTGTAGTACTCACACCTCGCAGCCCATGTCACAATTGATGTAGTGATGTGTAGTACTCACACCTTGCAGCCCATGTCACAATTGGTGTAGTGATGTGTAGTACTCACACCTTGCAGCCCATGTCACAATTGATGTAGTGATGTGTAGTACTCACACCTTGCAGCCCATGTCACAATTGGTGTAGTGATGTGTAGTACTCACACCTTGCAGCCCATGTCACAATTGGTGTAGGGATGTATAGTACTCACACCTTGCAGCCCATGTCACAATTGGTGTAGTGATGTGTAGTACTCACACCTTGCAGCCCATGTCACAATTGGTGTAGTGATGTGTAGTACTCACACATTGCAGCTAATGACACAATGGGAGGTGGTGATGTGTAGTACTCACACATTGCAGCTAATGACACAATGGGAGGTGGTGATGTGTAGTACTCACACATTGCAGCCCATGACACAATTAGTGGTGGTGATGTGTAGTACTCACACATTGCAGCTAATGACACAATGGGAGGTGGTGATGTGTAGTACTCACACATTGCAGCCCATGACACAATTAGTGGTGGTGATGTGTAGTACTCACACATTGCAGAGTATGTCACAATGGGCACATGATTGGACAGCCATCTGACAAAACCTAGTTACAAGTTCTTTGAGTCTTAACTTCTTATGTAGAGGTTATGAATGACTTAATCCGATTGCGTAAACAGGTACTCATACAAACGTAAACACGTATCCTCTCTGCTCTCATGGGGTTTGAAAGTTTAACTTGGATTGTCAGCAGTCTGCAATGATTGTCAGCAGTCAGCAATGATTATCAGCAGTCAAAGCATTCAACAGATGTTTGTGCTCCTCCTTAAAAGAGACACGTTTCTTGACTATTCCAATATTCTAGCACAGTGATAAAATAGACAGATTTCTTGACTATTCCAATATTCTTGCAGAGTGATCAAAAGAGACAGGTTTCTTAACTATTCCAATATTCTTGCACAGTGATAAAATGGTAAAGGTTTTGTGGGTTTTCAATATTTCAAAGAAAAATTTAAGTATGAAAAGAGTTTCTTGAATATTCCAATATTCTAGCAAATTAATAAAATGATGAAAATTGCTGGGTTTTTTATATTTGAAAGAAAAATTTAAGTCTGAAAAGAGATAGGTGTCTTGACTATTACAATATTCTCGCACAGTAATAAAATGGTAAAAGTTGTCTGGGGTTTTTATATTTGAAAGAAAAATGTAAATTTGAAAGCTTGTTACTGATGTGAACGGTTGTGACATGGCAATGAAAACGGCTAGAAGTCAGTAAGATCTCTTACCAGTGCGTTCCTATCACAGAAATGTACCACACACGCCCATCACCAAATACATACTTTACACACAGAAATGTACCACACATGCTCATCACCAAATACATACTTTACACACTGAAATGTACCACACATGCTCATCACCAAATACATACTTTACACACTGAAATGTACCACACACGCTCATCACCAAATACATACTTTAGACACTGAAATGTACCATTACATACTGATCACCAAACACCCACTTTAGACACTGAAATGTACCATTATGCTTTGTATCCACTAAGGGCAATGCGTTAGCTAATAATCATTACTTTAAGCTTAATTTCTTAATTATTTTACTCTCTCGTTGTATTTCTTGTACTAACTGCTTCTTCACAAGCAAGAGACTGAAATATGCATACATAAATATTTCTGTTGAGATGTGATTTAAGTAAATATTGTAAGCAAATATTACTCAATTTAATACGTGTGTAATTTATTCTTCTAAGGTACACACTGGATATTTCGGGTTCTTGATATGCTTTCAAACAACACTACAGAGTTCCGTGATATAATATTTGAAACCGTTAGTCTGGATTATCAACTTCCGGAAGACCTAGGACGAATTCCTTCTCCTAGAATTCTTCATTCTCATGTTTGTTTCAAGTTCTTGCCAGACCAAATAAAGATTAAACGCAATAAAATAGTACATGTTTTCCGGAATCCTAAAGCGATTGCGGTCTCTTCATACCTATTGTCTGTACCAGAAAGTGAAAAAAGTGTCAACACACAACTCATGGAGCATAATTTGGAATTGATAAAATCAAGTGAGTCAGATTTATCGTCGTCGTCATCATCATCATCATCATCATCATCATCATCATCATCATCATCATCATCATCATCATCATCATCGTCGTCGTTGTCATCATAATCATCATCAACGTCAACGTCATCGTCATCATCATCGTCGTCATCACTGTAATGCAGTGAAACCCAGTAAAACTATACATTAAAAATTATTAATCTATGCTGTATGCGCACAGAATAGCAACTGAGATTAGTAAGAAAATACGAGTCCTTCTCTGACTTAGCACGCACCAAGTTAAACACCCCGATCTAAAATAGAAAGCTATCCATAGCAAGCATTCATTCCCAATCACCTCTCATCAACCCGACATCTTGATTGAATAGTGTGCTGCAACATTAACTATAATTCATTACTAATTCGTAAATTAGAACATTATAAATTAGTCGAAACTCCACCTCACAATTATCATCATCTACATTTCAAAAAAAAATTGAGGTATATTTTTCTGTCATTTATCAGGGTAAAATTCCATAGCATATTGCCCTATAATTTAAACTGAAAGATTCTTATGACGAGGAAATTATATGGTGAAATATAATGAATATCGATTCCTATGACAAGAAAATAGTCGTCATTCATTATATTTGCATATTCACTATATTTTTCAAAAAATAAATATAGCAAAGAACTCCATTTTATGACAAACATATAAGGAACTTTACATTTTATTGCATGAAGATTTGTTTTGTTCCCGTGTGTTTGACATTCTTGCAAAAAGGATATGCAAAGGCCTACTTACATAATTTAAAAGTGTGACATGATGTCCTAGTCGTGACAATATAGCTACATTAAAGGCGCCATCATGTGCTTACCGGATTTGTGTCTGAATCGTAAAGAGAAGTTTCTCTTTAGAAATGGAAACTACATACGTCTGTCGGACAAAGCACAATTATGATTATTGTCAAGGATTCAAGGATGAATTATTTACAAATAGTTGTATAATTCTTTGATCGTAAAGGTGGAAATTACTTGTCAATTCGATCTAGTCGTAGAAATCCTTCCTACGTCACAACCTGGTCGTTATGCACTTCTACATCTAAAGGTGGACAAAAAAAATATTCTTGAGCGGCCATTTTAATAGGCGATAATTATAAACAGACTTGTTTCATTATCACAAAAGGCATATACTGGGGTTTTCTAAATTAAAAAAAAAATTAATTATACACATTTGATTCACTCGATATTGGAAGATTTATATGTTATGTTGCGTATGAATGGCCTCGATGATCATTTGTGCAGAATCAAGTTCCTTAAGCAGTATAATTATCGTAATTATCGTTCTTAGTTATAACGTGACCATGATCAAATAAAAATAAACAATTATTTATATTTTAAAAAATTATTAACTTGCTTTTGAATAACAATGTAAGTAAATCGAATTAAATAAATGTTTTCGACTGAAGGAAGAAAAAAAACGATATACTGATAGTCTTCATGTCAACTGTCTTGTATGAGTGCCGTTGATTGTACTAGAAGCATTCCTTCAGAACGAATTAGTGACGGTTATTAACTTATTGCTAAAGAGAACAACACTAAAATTGACTCATTCATATGCATTCTTACAAAGTGGTAAATGAATTTCATCCATAAGAGAAATTATTACATAGAAGGATTATTGTTGTTTCAATGCACAAGGTTATAACTAAGACAATAGATTGTAGCAAGCACAAAGCAGTATATTAATATCACCCTTAAGAGTAATTATAAAAGAAAAAGATTATTCTTTGTCTCAATGTACAAGGTTATAAATAGATTGTATCAAGCACAGAGCCTAAAAAGAGGTCAACCAGTTTTAATCACAAAGAAAAATAAAGAACTTAAAATATACTTTATGAGTTAATTAAATGATTTAATAAAGGATTAAAATAATTAAGTCGTAAGAAACGACGATGTGAAACGTACATCAAGCCAGTTCCTGTACAATTAATGATGTTGGAGAGACAGTTTACAATCAGTTCCTGTACAATTAATGATGTTGGAGAGACAGTTTACAGTCAGTTCCTGTACAATTAATGATGTTGGAGAGACAGTTTCACAGTCAGAAGAGAGTTCCTGTACAATTAATGATGTTGGAGAGACAGTTTCCCAGTCAGTTCCTGTACAATTAATGATGTTGGAGAGACAGTTTCCCAGTCAGTTCCTGTACAATTAATGATGTTGGAGAGACAGTTTACAGTCAGAAGAGAGTTCCTGTACAATTAATGATGTTGGAGAGACAGTTTCCCAGTCAGTTCCTGTACAATTAATGATGTTGGAGAGACAGTTTACAGTCAGAAGAGAGTTCCTGTACAATTAATGATGTTGGAGAGACAGTTTCCCAGTCAGTTCCTGTACAATTAATGATGTTGGAGAGACAGTTTACAGTCAGAAGAGAGTTCCTGTACATTTAACGATGTTGGAGAGACAGTTTCACAGTCATAAGAGAGTTCCTGTACATTTAATGAAGCCGAGGAGACAGTTTCTCCACCAGAGCAAATGCCTGTACATTTAATAAGGCTGGGAGACAGTTTCCCCTTCAAAATGTCTGCATAATTAATGAGGTTGGGGGAGACTGGGTTGTACCCTTCTGAGCAGAGTGCCAGAATAATTGAGGCTGAGGTTTACAATTTCAGAGGCAAATATAGGTCAAGATAATTATGTAATACTTATTCTTGTTATTTTTTCGATAACTTCTTTCCTCACAGGAACTGCAATAGACTTTTCATCGTTTGCTGTTGTCTTGTCTTGGTTTGTTCCTGTGAGGAGTACTAGTAGTACCGCTGGCTTCCTTGCCACACCGGAATTGCATTAAAGCTTTTCATCTTTTCGATGTTTTCAGCCTTTGGGGGATTCCTGTGGGGCCTTCCTCCTTTCACTAGTATTTCCGGGAGGGGGTATCCGTGAGTTGTTGAGTTTGTGTGTTGTATTTCTATGTCTGCTCGTTTCACGACTGTTGTTGTTGTTGTTGTTGTTGTTGTTGTTGGTGGTGGTGGTGGTGTGTGTGTGTGTGTGTGTGTGTGTGTGTGTGTGTGTTTAGTTTTTTTTTTAATTTTAATTTTTATTTTTTTAAGTAGGTGGAGTGTGTTTGACTCCATGAGGCATGTGATAAGTGCTAGGTGTACATGGCTTTGATTGTGTTCTTTGGGGTATAGGAGTACTTGAGTGGAGAATGGTAGATTTAGTAGGTCTGTTGTTTCTCCACAATCACGCAGACAAAAATTACTAATGCTAACAGATTCACGTATATCGTTGAAAAATTAGCAAACCCCTTCCAAACATCAAGAACAAAAATCACAAACCAAATAACAAAACATATAAAAGCACTAGAGGAAAAAGGTATACAAACAACACTACTCTGGATTCCCAGCCACACCAACATTATAGGGAATGAAACAGCAGATATGGGAGCCAAATACGGAAGAAAACAAGGAAAGCCACTAACCAGTCCAAAACACACATCAGAAATACACGCACAAATCAAAAGCATGTACAAAAGAAGGACCCCACCCCACGCCCACCCTAACTCTCAAACATAAGCCACAACAGGGCAATATACAGATTAAGATACAACAACACACGATACACACAAACCAAACAACAACATGTACATTCTGCAGAACAGACAATACAATTGGACATTTTCTACTCCAACGCAATAAATACACAGAATTATGAAAAATTCCTCTGAGGATTTCCTCTTCTCAACTTATTATTATTAAAAGGGCATTCTACTTGTTCACGTGGAGATGGTTATTTCTTTATAATGCAGGTTATTATTGGTTTGTTTTTGTGGGTTTTTAAAGTCACTGTCTAAAATGTTGTAAAAGTGTACTGTGTTTTCTTTTTTCATTGAGACAATTATATAAATATTAAAAGTAATTGTTATGGTTTGAAAATAATAATAATTATTATTATTATTTATTTTCAACACTTAGACATTTTATTTAACAAAATAAAAAAAAAATATATAGACAAAGGCAATAAAAGTTAGCAGCCATGATTCATAGTTGAAAATTGAATTTATTTTTAGACTGGCCAATTTACATGGATGAAGCAGCCCGCTTCATGAAAGAGCACCCCGAAGTGCCAGTGTTTAATGTCTCCTATGAAGAAATGAAAGACGTGAGTATTTAATGTCTCCTATGAAGAAATGACAGACGTGAGTGTTTAATGTCTCCTATGAAGAAATGACAGACGTGAGTGTTTAATGTCTCCTATGAAGAAATGACAGACGTGAGTGTTTAATGTCTCCTATGAAGAAATGACAGACGTGAGTGTTTAATGTCTCCTATGAAGAAATGACAGACGTGAGTATTTAATGTCTCCTATGAAGAAATGACAGATGTGAGTATTTAATGTCTCATATGAAATAAATGACAGATGTGAGTGTTTAATGTCTAATATGAAATAAATGACAGATATGAGTGTTTAATATTTCATACGAAGAAATGACTGTCGCGGGTGTTTATGTCTTACTTAACTACCCCCCACCCCACCCCCCGAAGAAATGACAGACGTGAGTGTTTAATGTCTTACCCATGAAGAAATGACAGACGTGAGTGTTTAATGTCTTACCCATGAAGAAATGACAGACGTGAGTGTTTAATGTCTTACCCATGAAGAAATGACAGACGTGAGTGTTTAAAGTCTTCCCCATGAAGAAATTACAGACGTGAATGTTGCCAGTGCAGATAATCATCATATACATAAATACCAGTCTTTTACGGAAGCCATAATTGGTAAGTCGACAGATCTCATGTATCTTTGAGATGTCCTTACGTCTAATGTACCTCTGAGAACATCTTACAGCTAATGTACCGCTGGTATAATTATTGATGGATGTGATGTCGTGACTCATTATAATAAACAAATAGACTGTGGCATCCCAAAATGGAAATAACATTAGGCTGTTACAAGAAAACTAATTCATTAAGGACTAGCAGTACTAACCAATTACACCTTTAACAGAGTTCCGTGTATTATTTTTTACTATTACACATATTCCCTTGATAATTATAAACCGGGCAATTATTTGATTTTTATCTAGATTTTACTATATTAAATCAGATAAAATAAATTAAAGAAAGAATTTATTCTATTATCATTTATTCAGTTTTTATTCTTATTTTTAGATTACATTGACTTATCCAGAGAGAGAGAGAGAGAGAGAGAGAGAGAGTCTCCCACATCACTGTTGATATTTTCTTTGATATTTCTTCAACTAGTCTGTATTAATCATTAAATGAGAAACTTAAGTCTTGTTACTTTTCAGACAGTGTGCAGCACTATGATATAACTAGTTGATAACTGCTTTTTATTCTTTAAATTAAGAAAAAGCTCTACACTACTGTCTTTGTTTACAATATCAATAAATATTATACATAAAGGATATCAAATAATCACATGACATTTATAGAATCTCATAATAATAAACATTATATATATATATATATATATATATACACACATTCAAATACAGATAGAGAGAGGCATGTTTATATATATATAATATAAATATATATTATATATATCCTAAAAGTTTATAGGCTGTCAGACAAAATGTTTATATATCCTAAAAGTTTATTTCTGTCGGATAAAATGTTCAGCAGAAATATTACTAGTGGGAGATGTAGATATGGATATTTATTGCTCATAATGCAAAAGTATAAACATGTAACATACAAGTACTATAGTTACAACAGAAAATAACTGGGCAAGACAGAAAATAATCAAAACTAAATTGGAAAATCATTATAGTTATAAAATAAAGTAAATGAGTAAATCATGATAGTTATAAAGTAAAGTAAATGAGAAAATCATGACAGTTATAAAGTAAAGTAAATGAGAAATCAATACAGTCATGAAGTAAAGTAAATGAGAAATCAATACAGTCATAAGTAAAGTAAATGAGAAATCAATACAGTCATAAGTAAAGTAAATGAGAAAATTATGAGAGTCAAGAACAAAACTAAGTGGAGAAGATCATGACAGAAAAGCCTGCTGCTGTAAATAAAAAAAAAGCATTTAGAGTATTATGGTATAACTATGTCTTAGTTCAGAAGGTAGTTATTCAAACTATTATGACCCTAAGATGATGAGAAAACTGAAAAAAAATTTGTTGTTGGCTTTCTTGAAATATACCAGTGTTTGAAGAACACAAATCTAGAAGTACATACACAAAATGAGGCAAAATACGCACTTTGTGCTGGAATCAGTAAAACAGCAGATGGAAAAGACCTAATGTGCGATTAAATAGTCAATTGGACACCAGTTTAAAGAGTCAACAAAAATAATTAAAAATCAAAGTGGAATATCAGTATTCAATAACATGCCTTTTAAACGTACTTTCATTTTAAAGACACTATATTATTAGTTTTAAATACTATAAACTCTAAATGTACTTTTATTTTAAAGACACTATATTATTAGTTTTAAATACTGTAAAGTGTAAATGTACTTTTATTTTAAAGACAGTATATTATTAGTTTTAAACACTATAAACTCTAAATGTACTTTTATGTAAAGTGTAAATGTACTTTTATTTTAAAGACGCTAATTCTAAATCTTCTAGGATATAAATGAAAAGAGCAAGGTTCATATTCCAAATTAAATGAATAACTTTCCGGTAACTTTTAGATTTGACTCAGTCTCTATTAAAGGTTACATCTAATTGAAATGTTATTGCCAAGCTTTGCACAGACTCATTTAAAATCTAAATTATCTATATGTCATTTATATTATATAGACTTCTTCCTGGTCTAAATATACATTCTTGTTATTGCATAAGTATTCGTTCTGATCTGTATACGGGTCTGTTGTCTTTTTCTGATCTAGACATAGATCCTGATCTAAACACAAGTCTGTCTCTTTCTGATCTATTGTCTCTTCCTGATCTAGACACAGGTATGAAGATATGTCTCTTATCAGTCTAGACATAAGTCTATCTCTTACTGATCTAGGCACAGATATATCTCTTCCAGATTTAGACATAGATAATTCTCTTACTGATCTGGACACAGATCTGTCTCTTTCTGAACTAGACTGACACAGGTCTGTCTCTTTCTGATCTGTATCTCTTCCTGTTGTGTATAAAGCCCTGCCTTTTCATGATCTAGACAAAGACCTGTCTTTTTACTGTTGTGATTACAGCTCTGTCCTTTCATGATCTAGACAAAGACCTGTCTTTTACTGTTGTGATTACAGCTCTGTCCTTTCATGATCTAGACAAAGACCTGTCTTTTACTGTTGTGATTACAGCTATATCCTTTCATGATCTAGACAAAGACCCGTCTTTTACTGTTGTGATTACAGTTCTGTCTTTTACTGTTGTGATTACAGCTATATCCTTTCATGATCTAGACAAAGACCCGTCTTTTACTGTTGTGATTACAGTTCTGTCTTTTCATGATCTAGACAAAGACCTGTCTTTTACTGTTGTGATTACAGCCCTGTCTAGACAAAGACCTGTCTTTTACTGTTGTGATTACAGCCCTGTCTAGACAAAGACCTGTCTTTTACTGTTGTGATTACAGCCCTGTCTAGACTAAGACCTGTCTCCGTTGCTCATGTTCTAGAACTCTAGACATTTCCTTTGTTATTATGTAACGAATGGATATATCTAGATCTTGAATGAATCCATAAACAAACAGGTATATATTTAGAATGAATCCATTTAAAATAACACATTTAAGGATACATAAAAATCAAGAATGAACCCTTCTACAGTAATACGGACATATTGAGATATGTCTACATCTGCAATGAATACACCATACAGATAGGAATGTGCCTCCGGAATTAAAACATATTAATCCATGCAGAGTCATGAATATGACCAGGTCTTGAAGAAATCTATATACATTAACGGCAGGAGTGGTTTATTGATAAGGAATGGGTACTGTGTTATTTTATGTGGATTTATTAACAGACACATCTCTGAAATTATTATTGGATATAGATTTATTCTAGATGTAGACATTCTGTTCTGCGGGAATTGATTCATTCTAAATTTGAAATATTTGATATAATTATATGGGTTCATTCCTGATCAAGAAATATCTCTAACTGTTATTGTATATGGGTTCATTGTTGATCTAGACATATCCTTGACTGTGTTATTGTATGTAGATTCATTCATAATCTAGACATATCCTTGACTGTGTTATTGTATGTAAATTCATTCCTAATCTAGACATGTTCCAGTCCTGTTTATGTAATGAACAAGTTCTTGATATGATCATGTTGCCTGTTATGTAAGTAGTTTAAGAATAAACGTCACCGATCGCCAATCTGATGAACTGTTGCAGGACTCTCTGGGCACAATTAAGAAACTGGCAAAATTTCTTGGATTTGGTGTCTCAGAAGAGCTGTGTATACAGATAGACGAGGCCTGTAGATTTGACAACCAAAAAATGCAAGAAGAAAAGATGAACGATGTCAATGATTCTCTAAGAAATCGTTTATTTAGATTTGGTTTGTTTTATATTATATGCCCTTTTTTGTGCAGTTATTTGAAATTTATCTAGATTTTATTATATCAAATCTGTTTCTTCAGATAAAATCATTTATACCAACAAAATAAGTACTGAGCTTGTTTGCTCATAATTATTTCTTCTTCCCTATTTGTTTTCCACTTATTTTTTTTTAAATTTGTGAATTAAGCGCATCAATTAGTCATTACCCCATTATTTGGTAAAACAAGCAATTGTGTTATTTAAATCAGTCAAACAAGTACAAACAAGCAAACTCAAACAACAGGAAAAGAAACAAATAAAGAGACTTCTACTTAATGTGTAAACAAACAAATAAATAAACAATAAAGAGACTCTCTACTTAATGTGAAAACAAACAAATAAAAATAAAGAGATTGTCTACTTAATAAACTCTACTACGTGTTGTTTTGCGCAAGGCACTGTATTTTCCTTGACCCACTAATGTTTCAGGAAAGGTGTCGACCTGGAAGCAATACCTGACGGTGGCCCAAAGCGAGGCTTTTGATACCTTGCTCAAGGAGCGGAGAGACCGATGTGTCTTTTCGGCCAAATATACTGAATGAGCAGTATGTTTTAAATACTCAGTCGACTTAAATGTTTTTCTCTTCATTTTGAGCATGCGAAATTGTAACACCCAGTTTTAGTCTGTCAAATGCAATCAGATTTTGATGCCATAAAATAATGTTTATCATTCTCTGCACGTTTTTTCTTTACAATTATTTGATAATACTCTATTTTTGTTCATTTTATACAACATACTATTAAATGTGATTTACAATAATTCTACATATATATATATATATTATTGCAAAATTGTATATCCAGTTAGTTAAAAGAATCAGCCTTACAATTGTCGAAATATACATATTTTGACCTGTATGTCCAGTTAGATCCGTACAATCCGTACAATTGTCGAAATATACATATTTTGACCTGTATGTCCAGTTAGATCCGTACAATTGTCGAAATATACATATTTTAACCTGTATTTTCAGTTAGATCCGTACTATCAGCATTCATAATTTTCGTAATATATCCCTTGCACCCGTTATGTCCAGTTAGAGTCCGTATAATCAGCTCATATAGTTCTCGCAATACCCATTATGTCCAGTTAGAGTCCGTATAATCAGCTCATATAGTTCTCGCAATACTTTCATGTCCACATAAGAGTCCGTGTACTTAGTTTTATTATCCACGTAGTATCCACTGTAAGCTGTGTCTGGCCTATTCCTTTCCCTTTGTTTAAAGAAATAAAATCAGATGAAGCAATACAAAAGTTTTTAAACGTAGTCATCATACATCTAGTGAAATAGATATTTAGGTGATGACGTCAATGTGAATGCAAATGTTGCAGTTTACAAAAGTTTATATGTGTGCATAATTATAGAATTTGTTTGTTTAAACAAACCAACAAACAAAAACAACAACCCAGAGAAAAACACACACCTAAGTGGATCAAAGTAAGCATTGGAATATATTCCCAACCAACTCTAGTTTCAAACATCATGTATATTCCAAGCGGTTACACTGCCTTCGTTTACAAACTCGAAATTTATCTCAATTTCAAACATCATGTATGTAAAATTTTGATGTCATCCTAAAGTTGTTGTGGTTTTTTAGGAAGATTTTACAATGACCTTGTACTCTAGAAATCGAGATTTTTAACAATTCTAATATCTACACGACAAATAGGTAGCTACCTTTTACTCGGGTGAAAGCTTTCTCCATGCATCCCAACTAGATATTAATCGAACTTGCGAAACATTTGTCCACAAAGGATTAAACAATAACAATCAATTAATGTTAACCCATATTAGCATAAGGATTAAACAAAAACAATCAATTAATGTTAACCCATATTAGCATAAGCATTTGCATCTGAGCTGTCACGTCTGAAATGTTTATGCCTCAATTGCCACACAAAACATATGGCAATATTCTTAAAGTTATCTTAAAGTTATCTTAAAGTTAATCATTTATCCCATTCTCCATTGTCTTGCGTTACCTACGTCTTTAATCTATATTTAGCAAGCCCTCCCCCCTCCTCCACCCATTTTCTTCTCCAACATAAGGTTATCAATATTTGTAAGAAAATCAATAAATTTAGCAATAAATTTATTAAGCCAACAATCAAATAAATATACATATAACAAATACAATGTGAAAGATTACTTGACATCAATATTTCCATGAAGCCACATTCGAATAATTTTAATACCTATACAGTCTTGTATCCTAAAACACAATAAAAAGATTAGTGTTAAAACAAATCACAGGATAGTTCTTATCAAGAACAAAATGGAGTTATTAGAGATAAGTGATAATAGTTTCTTCATAACCTTGTATAGGCGAAGCAGAAATAATTTGTTTTCTTGCTTTTCATAACAAAGTCTCAAGTTTATTGTTCATGTCATTACTATCAATTACAGGTGTTTCCTTCTCATATTGTAGAACACTCATTCGCTGCTATTCTCTTGATGTTATCTTGGGCGATCCTTTGCTGTATTAGCTCCCTCAATATGTAACAATTATCAGTAACTTTCTTATAGCAGAAATTGCACGATAGCAGCATACCTTGCCACCAGACATGAATGGAGTGCAGTGTATACCTTACACTTACACACTGCGGTAGATACTCCTCATGTCTACCAAAATCATAGCAGTTTATAATCAATAAACCAGGAGATTTAGGTAAAACAAGGAAAGGACACTTATTCCCTTTAAGATATAATCAGGGAACAAATGCTAAATTTACACTTTATTCATCTTTAACTCCATTCTATCTTATATTCAAGTCTCAACTTACAGTTTTCTACAACCGTATTTATTAGCCGATACACAGCATAATAAATATGAGCACATTCACTAGAAGCAATGTCAAGTGTTTACATACTATATACGAGCATCTTAGTTTAAAAAAATTGTATAAATAGTAGTCTACTCACATAATACACCTCTATGTAAAACACAAGTATAACATCAATAGCAAAAATGCATGAAATATTTCTAAATCCATTCTCTCTCAAGCAGGCAAACTTTTTATCTCAGCCCATTGGCTGGTCTTGTTCTTGTAAATCTTAACCATTGCATAATAAAAACTACTCATCTAGTTAGAACCGGATGGATTGCATCAGCAATTTCTAGCATATTCTCAACTCAAGTTGTTTATTCCAACTCTGACACTTACAATAATACCATCATAAAGAGTGTCCAAGATCAGGTCACTTCTACAATTTAAAAATTTATATAAAAATTAAGTTTAGAAATATGGATAGGCAAATTTATTCAGCCACACTAATATATTCCTAATAACCAACCATCATTAAATGCCGTACAGAAACCGCACCATCCCCACACCCCCTTCAGATGCATGTCAACGCAATGTTACAGAAATGGTATGGGTGACGAAATTTGATGTAGAGTGTTCATTGGCCATAATTATTAGCAATACATTCTCAAGTAAACAGTGTGGCCACTTTATCAACAACCTAATTTCCATTGAAACAAAAAGCAAAGTAAACAGAAGTAGAAGAATCCTTTCGAACAAATCAAGTCAAGTAAGAAAAACACGCGGCCGGATATTTTAAAATCAGTCCATTAATTTACTAAAGTGACTCAGCGTAGATCTAAATGATACGCCGCAGAATGCGTCAATATTTAGTAAATATTTGGTATAATCTTATCAAGTTTCAATAGCATGCGGCTTCAGGAAAAATACTCCAAACATTTGCAATGTCTTCAAGACAAAAGACAAAGGTAGAGAAAGAAAAAGATGCATCTTAAAGTTTTATGAACCTCAACTCATTGTTGATATTTATTATAGCATAACTAGAAATACACTTACACATTGCTGTTAGTTGTACATGTCTATCATTAATAGTATGTCAGTGTATTGCTAGCTATATCTGTATACTGTTATTTGTATGTCAGCATATTGCTGGCTATACTAGTTATATCTGTATACTGTTAGTTGATTATAATCAACTAATTATCAGTATATTCATTTCACTCTACATTGTCTGCCTGCTCACTTTACTCTCTACAAAGATTGCTTGTTCATACCAGCTCTGTTCACTCCATTACTACACTAGCTGCCTGTTCACCCCATTCCCTACTCATTCCACTCCGTATAGTGGCTACTTTTTCACTCCACACCCTTTACCGACTGCTGTTCACTCCACACCCTTTACTGACTGCTGTTCACTCCACAACCTAAACCGACTGCCTGTTTACTCCACAACCTAAACCGACTGCCTGTTTACTCCACAACCTAAACCGACTGCCTGTTTACTCCACACCCTAAACCGACCGCCTGTTTACTCCACACCCTTAACTGTCTACCTGTTCTCAGAGAATCACGCACAAACTGCTCACTCTGTATGCTTCATAGACTCCACCCTAAATACCTTTCTGAACTCATCCAATTAAAAACTGTCTTGAGTCTGCTGCCGAGGTATTCATCATCCGTATGGTCAACATTTTTTTCTCATATCAGGATCCTATCACCAGAAATAAACTGCACTTAGAATCACAAGGTCTAAAATACATCTTTCTTACCCCTACTACATGTTATTTATGTTCATGAACTTAGATTTCGGAATTGCAATCCACCTTTATGTTTGATTTATATTCATGAACTTCTCCATTAGATTTCATTATTGCAATGCACCTCTATGTTTATGTTAAAGCTGTAAATATGCACTTTCTGTGTTGCATATTTATTTTTGTATCATGTTTGTGTTATGCGTGTTAGAGAGAGGGGGAGAGAGAGGGGAGAGAGGGAGGAAGAAGGAGATTCAAATTGTACTGCAGACTGATCTGTAGAAATACTAAAACTTTACAATGGACTTGTCTTATGGAGTTAAATGAAAGACAAAAATAAAATGATTACGCTCTAGTTACATATCTGTATTAATGTGGTTATTCAATCACATCACTAAAGGGATATGAAATTCCATTTGTATTAAAGGCATATGTTAATTTAATACATATTACTGAAATAAATATGAATACATGGCACGTCACTAAACAAAATAATGCAAGATAGTGCTGACAGACGTTGACGATATGGAAAACAAAGTGCTGACAGAGATCTTATAATAATAACTGAATGACATTCACTCACCAAGTGATGAGAATAATTACGCATACCTTGCATTTCTACCCAATGTGTTAAGCAATTGGAAAAATGTAAAACATACGGAATTTTTAAACTATGTGAGGATGTGATCTGTTAAAGATATTTACATTTCATTTTACAAAATATTAAATATCGTAATGCTTCAAATGCAAGAGCAGACCTACCACACTGACAGACGCAACAGTATGTTGAAAGATAAGCTTTACATTACAGTCTCACTGAATGAAAGACAGTAGACTAACTATCTGTACACTGACAGATCACAGCTACCGTACAATGATTTTATAAATTCTTTATTTACATTTAGGTGAAAATATGGTTTTAATAAAAAAAGTCATATATTAACATATAAAACCATTATTTTACATTTTGTATATCACTATTTCCTTCCTCAAGTGATATTTCTTGAGCTTCTTAAAGAACAAATGGTCACTTATTTTATTTGTAGTCGTAGTATAGAGATGGGTTACCTACATACATTTATAATACACAAAGGTACTAAACAGGTAAATTTGATCATTATGGTTTCAAGTTTGCTGAAAATGGTACATGTATGAGTAAAAGAATAAAATAATGAATACAATAAAATTAAACATGTCTGTTTTTGTCGCAGTGAGAAAGTGTTGGTTTCCTAAACTTTTGTTGACACTGACACAAGGTGTGTCTGCACTTGCTTTGACATAAAAGTTTTCTATTTATTAGTGCCATAGTTTAACAGACAGATTTTAACCTGCTTGTAGACAGTGCTTTTCTCACACAGCTGCTTGATTATGCAGTAGATCATTAGAAAAGAATTAAACAAGAAGTATTTTTAGTGTCACAATATTTTATTAAACATGAAGTACTATTAGTGACACAATATTTTATTAAACACGAAGTATTTTCAGTGACACAATATTTTATTAAACACGAAGTATTTTTAGTGACACAATATTTTATTAAACATGAAGTACTATTAGTGACACAATATTTTATCGAATTTTGAGTGTTTCCTTACAAAATGCTGTATCACTTTCTAAGGTCATTCTGGAAAAAATCTTGAAACACTAGTCTGAAGAAAGATTTACATGGAATGAACACATGATTTTGAATGATCATTAATTGAATTACTTACCATACATACACCAGAGAATGTGCTAAAACACTGCCTAAGCGTTTAAACACAACTAAACACCAAAAGACAGTTCTGAAAGCACCACATCATAAATCACATTTTTTATTCAAATTTCAGAATATTTTTCACGTCACCACTGTTTGTGTACACATATAATAAGGTGTATATTTTTAGACTTGTTTGCATCCATCTAATCAATATTTAACTTTGCTCTGGTAACTTTGCTTTGGATCTGTAGATAAAATAAAAGTTCACGGTTTGTGGCTTTTAAATTAACTTTTACACTTAAAATAGATTGATTAAAATTGCATAATTTAAGACACATTTTTGTTTCTTTTGGATGTAATTGATGGTTCTAATATTTGTTTAGACGTTTGAGAGGAGAATGGGTGCTCTCATAGCCGTAGTTTTACGTAATGATCATCAACACAATCCTCGACAAAAGCCTTGTTGGTGGTTCCATCAGGATGTGGTTGAGGGTTTTTGACATTGTCATACATGTTGTAGGTGTTGTTGCTGGCAGAAAAGGTTGGAGTTCGTGTCTGCTGTGACACATTAATAGAAAAGGAGAATAAACATATTTAAAGTGCATTTTTGTTTAGTAACCAGATTGATTGTGTCCCTCGTTTCCCTGCCCCACCCCCTCCGAACATTTTCTTCTAACAGATGCAATTGAGGTGAATGTTATTTAAGAGATTCAACATCGAAATAATTCACAATTATAAGCATTAAGTATGTTGTATTTTGATGAATTTTTATTTTCCTTCGTACAAAGAACTCTGGAGTAGATGTTAATTAAATTTTACAAATCAATGTCCATACAGGAATAAACAAAACCAATTATTTATTAATCTAAACTTATATCAAATGTCAACAGTCGTGGACTTAAATCATCACAAAAAGCATATTAGTGACTCAAATACCAGGCAAAACATTCAAAACAAATATTTTCCTAAACTGAAAGTTAAGAGATGCTAATCTCTGCAATGATTATAATAGCTAACTAATGACATGTCAATCTCCCACCTAGTTCATTACTTACACAGTAACAGTATAGGAGATATAGTTGTATTATGGCTGCACTAACCCACCTGATCCTTGTAGTAGTCCAATTCCCACCTAGTTCATTACTTACACAGTAACAGTATAGGAGATATAGTTGTATTATGGCTGCACTAACCCACCTGATCCTTGTAGTAGTCCAATTCCCACCTAGTTCATTACTTACAGAGTAACAGTATAGGAGATATAGTTGTATTATGGCTGCACTAACCCACCTGATCCTTGTAGTAGTCCAATTCCCACCAAGACGGCATTAGTTCAAATCCTCTTTGACCACTCTATAAGACGTCATTAGACATATATACATATGTATATGGAGAGAGAGAGAGAGAGAGAGAGAGAGAGAGAGAGAGAGAGAGAGAGAGAGAGAGAGAGAGAGAGAGAGAGAGAGAGGGTGGTGATGGTAAATATAAGTAAATAGACTCATTCATCAAAAAGATCTAAGAGAGCAGACTAGTTTCACGAACAATGGTTCACTGTCAACTGCATCCAGACTAAATGTGAACTGAAAGCTTGTCCCTGTAATAATAAGCACGGCTTTTCTCAGAACATAGTCTATTATACAAAATTATCATGTAGTATTGCTTTTCTACAGATAAAATGTTACCTGTAAATTCGGAGACTACATCTCTCATACTAATTTGGATTATGCATTGCAATCCCTGTGTTTCCCTTCTCATGTTGTAGAGCACTGATTTGCTGCTATTCTCTCAAGGCTAACCGGGACGCTCCTTCGCTGTATTAGCTCCCTCAAGCAGAACAACAATTGTAGCAATTTCCAGTAACTTCCTTGTATAAGAAATTCCGCAATGTAGTCAGCATACTTTGTCACCAAAAATCAATGGAGTACACTTACGCACTGCAGTAGATACTTCTTGGTATACCACGGCTCTAGCGGTTTATAATCAGTGAACCAGGAGATTCAGATAAAACATGGAAAGGTTGATTTTTCCCTGTAAAATATAATCAGGGAACAAACATTAAGTTTCCAGTTTATTCCTTTTTAATTCCATTCTTTCTTACATTCAAATCTCAACTTAGTTTCCTGCAACAGTATTTATTAGTCCGATACATACATACATAAATACAGTATAATACTTTGGGCTCACTAGAAACAATATCGAGTGTTTAGCATACCACATATAAGCATCATAGTTCACAATTTGTAGAAATAATAGTCTACTCACATAATACATCTCTACATAAAATGCAAGTATAACATATCAATAGCAAAAATGCTTGAAATATTTCTAAGTCCATTCTCTCTCAATCAGTCAGTTAACTTCCTATTACGCTAACGGCTGCCTTTCATGACCAGACTTCTTGCCACTCCAAATCTAAGTGATTAGACAATAGAATTCACTACAACAGGTAAACGTTTGATCTCAGCTGGTCTCATTCTCTTAAATCTTAACCAGTGGATAATAAAAACTACTCATCCAATTGGTTGGATTACATCAGCAATTTCTAGCATATTCTCAACTCAAATTGTTTACTCCAATTCTGACACTTACAAAAATACCATCATAAGGAGTTCCAAGGTTGGGTCATTTCGACAACATAACAATTTATATAACAATTAAGTCTAGAAATAGGGATAGGCAAATTTACTCTGCCACACATTGTGTCTTTAATTTCAATCTTGATTGACAGTCACATATTTGAAACAAGTTTTATAAACGTTATTTCTGTGACACAGAAATAAAATAAAATAATAACACTTACACAGTACCTATTATAACCAAATTAACTGAAAGCATATAATATTATCTCTTATTTTGTGTTCTTTAAAATTGTGTTTACATTGATAAAATAATCAGTCTGTAAATTTACCTCTATTGTCTATCCACCTCTCCATCCATCCATCCATTCAAACATATCTATCAGTCTGTACATTTAGCTACATCGTCCATCCCTCTCCATCCAACCAGCTATTCAAACATATAACTATCAACCTTCTTTCTGTAGGTGCTTCTCTCCCCTCTTCTCTTTTTTGTCTTTCCTTTTCTCCCTCTTCTCTTACTTTTTATCTCAATGAAGAAAAAGAATATAAAGAATATTATTATCTCTCAATGATAACAGGTCAATTTATATTTAAATTATATATGTATTTAAATACTGGTTTAATTCAGAGTTGGTGGGTGCTGAATTCTGCAGAAAATGAACCAGAGATAAATAATGATTAATTAAGAAATGGAATATAAATCATTCAAAGATTTTTTCACTTGCTTTCTTATTTATTAGCATCAATTAGTAATAATATAATTAATATTTTATTAGTTAAATTTTAATGCTTTAACCTACATGTTCTGTTTTTCCCAAGACTGACTTTGAGTTAGACTTTCTGATCTTTCGACAACAGCACTGAAATTAAACAAAACCAATGATTATAGCAACTTCATGTTCGCATCAACATGAAAACGTACATAAGACATTAATAAATATTTATAAGAGGAAAAAGTCCAGAATACTAACAAAACATTTTTAGGAATAGGAATGACTCTGGAATTAGAATGAAATATTTAAGTGAAATGAAAGATTTTGTCAGATCTTTTAATCATTTAAGCAAACAAATATAAAGTGGATATTTATCATTCTTTAATCATTTAACCATACATTAGATTAACTTATTTATTTATGTCTATAATGCAAGAGTTAATATATATATTGAATAATAACAAAGAATAAGACCAATGCTTGGTCTTGCGCAAACAATTTGGAATACTAAATATAAAATATATTTTAAAAAATGTAAATAAGACCTAAGTCACTCAAGCACAAGAGACATGAGTAGAAAGAATATTTAAAAGCAAAACAATAAACAAAATTGCACAAAATGAATGGAATATTATGATTAAACTAGCTGTGATATGTATTATTAATAAAATGACACACAATCACATTTGTCTGTTTATTAAAATTATCACATTCTAGAATACATCTACTATGACTGGTGCTTAAACTGAAGTCAAATAGGTATGCTTAGTGCTTACATTGAAGTCAAATAGGTATGCTTAGTGCTTACATTGAAGTCAAATAGGTAAGATTGGTGCTTAAAGTTGTCACGGCCGTCCCTCCTGGATGGGGGATTAGGGGATTAGAGGTGAAGCTGACGACATACCGATCTTGCAAGGTGTAAAATGAAAAGTCTCACACACAGACACCACGATGTTCTTGTGTGTGTGTGTGTGTGTGTGTGTGGATAATAATTTATTTTGCATGTGGGATAAAGTGTGAAAGCCAGCGGTGTGTGAATGTGAGCGTGCGGTATTTGAATATGAAATGAGGGAGAACGAGACGAACAAACAATCAACCGCACCAGTTCCTACTTTCGCAAACCAAGACAAACTCGGTAAATAAAGCGATGATAAATGATAATTTATTCTCGGGATTGGGGCACACTAGCAAATGGTTGTTAGTCTCTAATCCAATAGGTCATTTTCTTACACATTCATGGGATAGGGGACCAGAGCAATGAAATGATGAGTAAGCAAAACCAAAAAAGTAATAAAAATAAACAATATACTGATGACAGTGCAATGCACAAATAGGTGGGTGAAAACCAAAAACAATTTCTAAATATTAACAATGTCTCAGCAATAAATCTTCATATAGGTATTGGTCAAATAGTTATGCTTGGTGCTTCAATTGAAGTCAAATTAGTAACCTGATGCTTCAATTGAAGTCAAATATGTATACTTGGTGCTTCAATCGAATTTAAATAAGTATACTTGGTGCTTCAATCGAAGTCATAAAGGTAACATGATGTTTCAATTGAAGTCAAGTAGGTCTGCTTGGTGCTTAAATTGAAGTCAAATAGGTATACTTGGTATTAAAATTTTAAGTCAAATATGTAATTTTGGTGCTAAATTGAAGCGAAATAAGTATACTTGTTTTTTTAAAATCGAAGTCAAATTGGTAAACTGATACTTAAATTGAAGTTAAATAGGTATACTTAAAATTGAAGTCAATGGGCAAGATTGATGTTAAAAGCAAAATAACATAGGTATGATTCATAGCAACAAAAAGATTCAAATGGTTTGTTCGTCAAATGTCATTACATAAACCTCATTCCCGATAAGTTTTAAAACTTACATCTAAACCTCACTCTCCCATTAAGTTTCAATAGTTACTATTCCTCACTCCCAATGAGTTTTGTAAGTTACTACGCCTCACTCCCAACATTCCCTAAAGGTGTGCGGCCGCGCAGCTCATTAGAAAGTGCCGCGCAGCAGTTTGCTGTCTACAAGTTTTGGTAACAAGCTCAACAACCGTCAGTTCCGCGCACACAGGAAAAAGTTCCGTGCACAGGAAAATATTAGAGCGAACGTTGCTCACTCCAATGAGTTTTAAAAGTTACCACTCCTCACTCCCAATAATTTCTTTAAGTTACTACTCCTCACTCCTAATAAGTGTGAAATATTCCACACTTAAACCTCACCTTAAAACTTACAACACTCCAGGCAAAAAACAGATTAATACCCGACACTGGCTCCCAACTCATAGCCGGTGAGTGACTAAGTGGTGGCAGCTTACCAACACAGGTTCTGGGGGGGGGGGGAGGGTCCCACCTCCAAAATCATCCAGATCATCTAAACATATATACAGATTGTTCCAAAATGTCTGACGGAACTACACCTGCTGATTCAATACCAACAGCTAAACTGGTAGCCGTACAAAAAACACTTTCACAGCTAAACTGGTAGCCATACAAAAAACACTTTAACAGCTAAACTGGTAGCCATACAAAAAACACTTTCACAGCTGAACTGGGAGCCATACAAAAAGCACTTTCACAGCTAAACTGGTGGCCATACAAAAAGCACTTTCACAGCTAAACTGGTGGCCATACAAAAAGCACTTTCACAGCTGAACTAAAGTTCATCCTTATCCTAAATAAAAAACATACTAATACTGACTAATTATCTTCAATACAATCATTATGCAGCACAAACATCATTTCTAGAACATACACCACAAACAATATAAGAAACTACATTACAAAACTAATAAAGAAAGCCACATTACTACCAAGCCACAAGAATATAACAGGAAATGAAACAGCATATAAAGGGGCAAAATATGGTACAAACAGGTCAGTTGCACATTCCAATATACAATTCAGAAATGCATACACAAATTAAACAGATTTATAAAAAAATGAAAACTACGCCAAGATCTCCTAACAGCCATACCCGAGATCAGGTCAAACAAACATATACAATCATTGTAGTACAGAAAACACGTCCACTATGCAGCGAAGAAAGAAAAACAATCATTGACACCACAAATCGGTTACAAGTCCCGCTTAATATGGGTTTCGTGTACTTTTATTGCAATTGTAAAACGAACGTTTTTTTTTTCGTTTTTTGGATAATTTCTTTCCTCACAGGAACCTCAATAGACTTTTCATCTTTTGATGTTCTCTGTCGTGGTTTGTTCTTGTGAGGATTTTCTCTTCTCAACTTATTCTGAAGAGGGCATTCTACTTGTAAAGGTGGTCAGTTCCTTATAATTCAGGAGGTGTACATAACATGTTTTGTGTATTGTGTTTGTTTCTGTAAAGAAATTGATTAGTGCTTTTTGGATTAATTTTTCTGTTTGTGGATGTGGATAAAGTATTGTTCAGGGTCAGCCTAGATGAGATAGTAAAACCGAAACATACAAACACTTAGCATATGATGGAAGTTGTAAAATAAAGCGTTTGCAGGAAAGTGACATTTATCTCGCTCATAAATTTGCACTGATATATTATGTCACAATTTGTCGACTGTTTGCGTAATATCTTGATCCCCGTTTTCAAAATGCTTGAGAACTGTGGGGGGATTTTTTGTTTGCATTTTAACGGGGACTAATCTGTAGAGAATGAAGTATGATGTCAACTGGGCTGTTGTAAGTGAAAAACTAGCTTCAAGCTTTTATATGATTTGTAAATATAAATAAAGAAAATATTTAATACTATTCAGTATTGCTTTAGAAAAATAAAATAAGTCATGTTTATTTAATAGTTGTCATTGTTTACATTTTACTGATGCTTCATTTCCTTAATACACAACCAGAGCAGAATTATCTACTGACCAGTATATCATTAAGGGCGCTTTAAATGAAAAATAATACATATTTATTCTCTCATTTTAATTTTTTTTAAAGTGACTTTTAGCATTTCATTATGCTAATTAATATTGTATTAGTATACACATAATTTTCTGGACATAAAAATCTCAGTAATATTTCAACATTATTAATTAATGAAAAACAGTCAGAAAAATATTAATTATACTAAATAATATAATGTTATCTGTGTTAAGAAATGAGAATATTACATATAATTGCATTATAATTCTATAATAATATATTGCCAGTTAGTAAATTTTCAGCTTCTGGTTCCTTGTGAATGTTGTACAAAAAGTATAACATAAACATGGCAGTTGGTATGAAGGAGCGGTTCTTGATTGGTACTGTGACTGCAAGCACTTGATTCCGGAGGAATAAATGCCATGCAGAAGTTTTTTTCCAAGACTTTGGAACTTTTTTGTAGAGCAATTAGGATGCTTCATGTCAGGTTACAATGCAGTAGAATGGTGAATAACAAAAAGCTCAGTCAAGGTGAAAGTAATACTTGTCAACCGTATTAACTTATAAAAACTCTGGATAGTGTAATACACTTTTCAAGGAGATATTTCTCTCTTTAAATTAAAATGTGTCTCACATAAAGAATAACGAGTTATATATAGCATAGCCTACATTTATCCTAATATACTTGCCAACCTGCCATTCATGTAGTTATCACACCTGCCTTGCACAGTTATCTTACTACATCTGCCTTGCATACAGTTATCTTACTACACCTACCTTGCAAACAGTTATCTTACTACATCTGCCTAGCATACAGTTATCTTACTACACCTGCCTTGCATACAGTTATCTTACTACACCTGCCTTGCATACAGTTATCTTACTACACCTGCATTGCACACAGTTATCTTACTACACCTGCCTTGCACACAGTTATCTTACTACACTGCCTTGCATACAGTTATCTTACTATACTGCCTTGCATACAATTATCATACTACACCTGCCTTGCATACAGTTATCTTACTACACCTGCATTGTATACAGTCATTCTAACACACTGCCTTTCATACAGCTATCTTATCACACCTGCCTTGCATACATTCTAAAACACCTGCCATGCATAGTCAATCAGTCTAACACACCTGCATTTAAAAGAAATTGAGATTTCTTTCTTTTTTTTAAATGAAGAATAATAAAAGAAGAAAATCACTGATCACATTATTTCAACAGATTTCACCCTAAGAACGCAAGAAGACGAAGAAAAAGTATAAAAACCTAAGTTCTGATATATGAAACTTTTTTCACTCTATCTTGTTCGCTTTGCTTGGTTTTTTCCTTCTTTTTCTTTTGATTCCAATTATCTACAAAACAACGTCTTGATAGGGACAGTTCTAATGCGTCATTAAAAAATCTGACACAATTACATTATATTTATTACGTCAAATCATAGCTTGTCTGCTCTCTTCCTTTCATAAAATATCACAATATGCATTGCTGAATAAAATTATTCATGTTCTTCTCAAAGACAAACTCTAGTTTGGGCTATAACTGAGCATTACTGAGCATATCTGAGCATATCTGAGCATGACTTTTAAATCATTTGCTATTTATCATAGCTTAAATATGATCTAAGCCATGTAAGAGACAGTTTCTCTGTGTAGTGAGTAATTCTTTCATTTATTGCTGCCATTTTGCTATGAAGCTGAATCAAAAGAGAACTATTGAAAATGGTCTTACAGTCGGTGCTATAAAAGTCTGTGTGACAACTTGAATGATTAATTCTCTTCTTTCCATCAAAGTTTCTAGTTTCTGAAGCAATTTCAAACATATTTAGATCTGTGCACTGACTGATCTTCTCTTTGTTATGCTCCACTGTCTGCTTCCAGCCCTACATATCCTTCTTCCTCTCACATGAATACTCTTCTTCTAGAAGCTTACACTCGTCATTAGTCGCTCGCATTTTCAAGAGAACTGTAATGAAATTTTAAGTTATACATACAACAGCCGTCAGTTCTACAGCCTGGACTGCCCTACGTTTTGAGACACAAAAAGACCAGGGTCGTTTACAAGACACTTCCATTTAATTTAAACTTGTTTATTCCTTGTCAGTGTTAATTCAGACTGGAAATTAATAAATTAAATTTATTTTTTATGTTTTTTTATTGTAAATATATTTATTTGTAAGTTTAGTCATTTTCAAGTGCATTCATTATTAAGTTTTGTTATATTATCTTAAGATGTATATTTTAGGTGTAAATGTTGTCAAGTGTCCAGATTTAATATAAGAATAATAAATTATTTATTAATAATTTAATAATAAATTATTATTATTATTATTATTATTATTATTATTATTATTATTATTATTATTATTATTATTATTATTATTATTATCATCATCATCATCATCATCTAACTTATATACAAACAGGACTAACCAGACAACATTCTGGACTGCTCATCATTGCCTCTATAATGACTGGATGAACGTATTCAGCCCAA
This sequence comes from Sinotaia quadrata, assembly GCA_028829895.1. Classification (NCBI taxonomy): domain Eukaryota; kingdom Metazoa; phylum Mollusca; class Gastropoda; order Architaenioglossa; family Viviparidae; genus Sinotaia; species Sinotaia quadrata. The sequence goes on from CM054180.1 coordinate 94,591,486, forward strand.
ACTACTCAAATAAACCTCCGGGTTACTCAAACAGCACCACCCGGATAACTCACCCCCCACCCCCCCCGATTATTCGCGGATAACAAAGGCGACATGACATCGTTACCTAAACGAATAAATCTCCAGGAACTTAAGATGGCAGTCTACGAAGGCCTAACATTCACCTTCCTGTATGGGCCAGTTGAAGAACACGTCAAAAGGGTGAAATCATTTGAAGTAAGAGACGACGACATAATACTCAGCACATTTCCAAGGTCAGGTAAGAAATAGGCAATGCTACATTCAGATTTCCATCCATCCATCCATCCATCCATCCATCCATTAGTCAGTCCGTCCATCAATCCATCCATCCATTCATGCATCCATCTAAAAAGAAAGGTGGGGAAGCCATTTAAGGCACTTTGTGAAGTATTGATAGTAGTGAAGACATTTCAGGGTGCTGGTGATGTGTAGTACTCACACATTGCAGCCCATGACACAATTAGTGGTGGTGATGTGTAGTACTCACACATTGCAGCCTATGTCACAATGGGCACATGATTGGACAGCCATCTGACAACACCTAGTTACAAGTTCTTTGAGTCTTAACTTCTTATGTAGAGGTTAGGAATGACTTAATCCGATTGCGTAAACAGGTACTCATACAAACGTAAACACGTATCCTCTCTGCTCTCATGGGGTTTGAAAGTTTAACTTGGATTGTCAGCAGTCTGCAATGATTGTCAGCAGTCAGCAATGATTATCAGCAGTCAAAGCATTCAACAGATGTTTGTGCTCCTCCTTAAAAGAGACAGGTTTCTTGACTATTCCAATATTCTGCACAGTGATAAAAGAGACAGATTTCTTGACTATTCCAATATTCTAGCACAGTGATAAAAGAGACAGATTTCTTGAGTATTCCAATATTCTAGCAGAGTGATCAAAAGAGAGAGTTTTCATGATTATTCCAATATTCTAGTACAGTGGGATAAAATGGTGAATGTTTTGTGGGTTTTCAATATTTGAAAGAAATGTAAGTCTGAAAAGAGAAAGGTGTCCTGAATATTTCAAAACTCTAGCACATTAATAAAATGATGAAAATTTCTTGGTTTTTTATATTTGAAATTTATTCTTCTAAGGTACACACTGGATATTTCGGGTTCTTGATATGCTGTCAAACAACAATACAGAGTTCCGGAATATGCAAATCGAAACCGTTAGTCTGGATTATCAACTTCCGGAAGACCTCGGCCGAATTCCTTCTCCTAGAATTCTTCATTCTCATGTTTGTTTCAAGTTCTTGCCAGACCAAATAAAGATTAAACGCAATAAAATAGTACATGTTTTCCGGAATCCTAAAGCGATTGCGGTCTCTACCTACCTATTGTCTGTACCAGAAAGTGAAAAAAGTGTCAACGCACAACTCATGGAGTCTCTTTTGGAAATGATAAAATCAAGTGAGTCAGATTTATCGTCGTCATCATCATCATCACCATCATCATCAGCATCGTCGTCGTTGTCATCATCATCAACGTCAACGTCATCGTCGTCGTCATCATCATCATCGTCATCACTGTAATGCAGTGAAACCCAGTAAAACTATACATTAAAAATTATTAATCTATGCTCTATGCGCACAGAATAGCACAACTGAGATTAGTAAGAAAATACGAGTCCTACTCTGACTTAGCACGCACCAAGTTAAACACCCCGATCAAAAATAGAAAGCTATCCATAGCAAGCATTCATTCCCAATCACCTCTCATCAACCCGACATCTTGATTGAATACTGTACCGCATCATTAACTATAATTCATTACTAATTCGTAAATTAGAACATTATAAATTAGTCGAAACTCCACCTCACAATTATCATCATCTACATTTCAAAGAAAAATTGAGGTATATTTTTCTGTCATTTATCAGGGTAAAATTCCATAGAATATTGCCATATAATTTAAACTGAAAGATTCTTATGACGAGGAAATGATATGGTGAAATATAATGAATATCGATTCCTATGACAGAAAATAGTCGTCATTCATTATATTTGCATATTCACTATATTTTTCAAAAAAATAAATATAGCAAAGAACTCCATTTTATGACGAACATATAAGGAACTTTACATTTTATTGCATGAAGATTTGTTTTGTTCCCGTGTGTTTGACATTCTTGCAAAAAAGATATGCAAAGGCCTACTTACATAATTTAAAAGTGTGACATGATGTCCTAGTCGTGACAATATAGCTACATTAAAGGCGCCATCATGTGCTTACCGGATTTGTGTCTGAATGTAAAGAGAAGTTTCTCTTTAGAAATGGAAACTACATACGTCTGTCGGACAAAGCACAATTATGATTATTGTCAAGGATTCAAGGATGAATTATTTACAAATAGTTGTATAATTCTTTGATCGTAAAGGTGGAAATTACTTGTCAATTCGTTCTAGTCGTAGAAATCCTTCCTACGTCACAACCTGGTCGTTATTCACTTCTACAGCTAAAGATGGACAAACAAAATATTCTTGAGCGGCCATTTTAATACGCGATAATTATAAACAGACTTGTTTCATTATCACAAGAGGCATATACTGGGGTTTTACAAATTAAAAAAATTCTATTTAATTATACACATTTGACCCACTCGATATGGGTAGATTTAATTATTAGATTTAATGTTATGTTGCCTATGAATGGCCTCGATGATCATTTGTGCAGAATCAAGTTCCTTAAGCAGTATAATTACCGTAATTATCGTTCTTAGTTATAACGTGACCAGGATCAAATAAAAACAAACAATTACTTGTTATATTTTAAAATAAAATATTAACTTGCTTTTGAATAACAATGTAAGTAAATCGAATTAAATAAATGTTTTCGACTGAAGGAAGAAAAAAACGATATACTGATAGTCTTCATGTCAACTGTCTTGTATGAGTGCCGTTGACTGTACTAAAAGCATTCCTTCAGAACGAATTAGTGACGGTTATTAACTTATTACTAAAGAGAACAACACTAAAATTGACTCATTCATATGCATTCTTACAAAGTGGTAAATGAATTTCATCCATAAGAGAAATTATTACATAGAAGGATTATTGTTGTTTCAATGCACAAGGTTATAACTAAGACAATAGATTGTGGCAGGCACAAAGCGGTATATTAATATCACCCTTAGGAGTAATTATAAAAGAAAAAGATTATTCTTGTCTCAAGGTTATAAATAGATTGTAGCAAGCAGAGAGCATAAAAAGAGATCACCCAGTTTTAATTACAAAGAAAAATAAAGATTTATAATGCAGTTGATGGCTCTGTTTTTCTTTTTATTGGTTTATTTTTGTGGGTTTTTTTTAAAAGTCGTTTCTATAATGTTTTAAAGGTGTACTGTGTTCATTTCATTGCTACAATTATATAAATTTTAAAAATAATTGTTATAATTTAAAAAATATATAGACAAAGGCAATAAAAGTTAGCAGCCATGATTCATAGATGGAAATTGAATTTATTTTCAGATTGGCCAATTTACATGGATGAAGCAGCCAGTTTCATGAAAGAGCACCCCGAAGTGCCAGTGTTTAATGTCTCCTATGAAGAAATGACAGACGTGAGTGTTTAATGTCTCATATAAAGAAATGATAGTCATGAGTGTTTAATGTCTTACCCATGAAGAAAAGTCTTTAGTGTTTAATGTCTTACACATGAAGAAATTACAGTCGTGAGTGTTTAATGTCTTACACATGAAGAAATTACAGTCGTGAGTGTTTAATGTCTTACCCATGAAGAAATTACAGTCATGAGTGCTACCAGGCATGTGATGTCGTGACTCATTACTACTGTCATTTTGCTGACAATAACATGCTAAGCAACAACAACCTACAACGCCTGATTTAATCTTAATTCTTATGACTGATATCCTCTGACTTAATTACCTAGAATCTAATCCAATCAAGTGTAAAGTAGTATATTTTTCTCTAGATAAATACTATTTTGTATTGTAAAAATTAAAACAATCAGCCCAAACGAACAGTAAAAAAATATAAGGTGAAATAGAAATATAATAAACAAACAGACTGTGGCATCCCAAAATGGAAATAACATTAGGCTGTTACAAGAAAACTAATTCATTAAGGACTAGCAGTACTAACCAATTACACCTTAACAGAGTTCCGTGTATTATTTTTTACTATTACACATATTCCCTTGATAATTAATTATAAACCGGGCAATTATTTGATTTTTATCTAGATTTTACTATATTAAATCAGAAAAAATAAATTAACGAAAAAATTTATTCTATTATCATTTATTCAGTTTTTATTCTTATCTTTAGATTATATTGATTTATCCAGAGAGAGAGAGAGAGAGAGAGAGAGAGAGAGAGAGAGAGAGAGAGAGAGAGAGAGAGAGAGAGAGAGAGAGAGAGAGAGAGAGAGAGAGAGTCTCCCACATCAGTGTTGATATTTTCTTCAACTAGTCTGTATTAATCATTAAATGAGAAACTTAAGTCTTGTTACTTTTCAGACAGTGTGCAACACTATGATATAACTATTTGATAACTGCTTTTTATTCTTTAAATTAAGAAAAAGCTCTACACTACTGTCTTTGTTTACAATATCAATAAATATTATACATAAAGGATATCAAATAATCACATGACATTTATAGAATCTCAAAATAATATACATTATATATACACACATTCAAGCGAAGATAGAGAGAGGCATGTTTATATATCCTAAAAGTTTATAGGCTGTCAGACAAAATGTTTATATATCCTAAAAGTTTATAGGCTGTCAGAGAAAATGTTTATATATCCTAAAAGTTTATAGGCTGCCAGACAAAATGTTTATATATCCTAAAGGTTTATAGGCTGCTAGACAAAATGTTTATAGGCTGTATACCTAAAAGTTTATAGGCTGTCAGACAAAATGTTTATAGGCTGTATACCTAAAAGTTTATAGGCTGCTAGACAAAATGTTTATAGGCTGTATACCTAAAAGTTTATAGGCTGTCAGACAAAATGTTTACATATCCTAAAAGTTTATAGGCTGTCGGATAAAATGTTCATATATCTTAAAAGTTTATAGGCTGTCAGACATAATGTTTATATATCCTAAATGTTTATAGGCTGTCGGATAAAATGTTTATATATCCTAAATGTTTATAGGCTGTGACTTTATAGTGTTTAAAGCTAATAATATATTGTCTTTAAATTGAAAGTACGTATAAAAGCATGTTAATAGATACTGACGTTCCACTTTGATTTATAATTATTTTTTAAAAAAATTGTTGACTCTTTACGCTGGCGGCCAATTGATTATATAATCAAATATTAGGTCTTTCATTCTGAAGCCAACAACAAAATTTGTTCAGTTTTCTCATCATCTTAGGATTATATCAATTTGAAGGACTATTTTCTGAACTAAGACATAAAGTCTACATTAAGGTTACATCTAACTTTATTGCCAAGCTTTGCACAGGCACACGAGACTCATTTCAAATCTAAATTATCTATATGTCATTTTAGATTTTTTCCTGGTCTAAATATACACTCTTGTTATTGCATAAGTATTCATTCTGATCTGTATACAGGTCTGTTGTCCGTTCCTGATCTAGACACAGGTCTGTTTCCTCCTGATCTAGATGCAGGTCTGTCTTTTATTGATCTAGACACAGGTCCGTCTCTTACTGATCTAGACACACGTCTGTCTCTAAATGATCTAGATGCAGGTCTGTCTCTTATTGATCTGTACACAGCTGGGTCTCTTACTGATCTAAAATGACACAGGTCTGTAGCTTTCTGAACTAGATTGACACAGGTATGTCTCTTTCTGATCTTTTTTCAGCCATATCTCCTTCTCATCTAGACTCAGTCTGTATCTTACTAATTTAGACAAAGCCCTGTCTCTTTCTGCTCTAGACACAGCCCCGTCCTTTTCATGATCTAGACACAGCCCTATTGTTTCATGATCTAGAGCCCCGTCTTTTCATGATCCAGACACAGCAATATCGTTTCATGATCTAGACACAGTCCCGTCTTTTCATGATCTAGACACAGCCCTGTCTTTTCATGATCCAGACACAGCCCTGTCTTTTCATAATCTAGATACATATCTATCTTTTCCTGTTGTGTATACAGCCGTTTCATGATCTAGACACAAATCTTTCTTTGTTACTCATGATCTAGACACAGAACTGTCTCTGCTGTTCATGTTCTAGAATTCTATATTTTTCCTTGTCTTTGTTATTGTATAACGATTCATTCGATATCTAGATTAACAGCCAGGTTTTTATTGCTGTATGTGGATCAATTCCTGATCAATAACCCCGCCCACTTCTGTTAATGTATATAGATCCATTCTGATCACTAAACAGACCCCTGACTTTGTACAGTATGTGGATCCATTCCTGATCAATAAACCACTCCTGCCGTTCGTGTATAAAGATTTCTTCAAGATCTAGTCATATTCATGATTTTTCATGGATCAACATGGATTAATTTAATTCCGGAGGCGCATATCTGTACGCGTATTCATTGCAGATGTAGACATATCACAATCTGTCTGTGTTACTGTAGAAGGGTTCATTCTTGATTTTTATGTATCCTTGAATGTGTTATTGATTCATTCTAAATATATGCTGTTTGTTTATGGATCCATTCCAGATCTTGATATATCCATGACTGTTATTTTATGTTGATTTATTATCAGACACGAAGATATTATTGTTTATGAATTTATTCTCGATCTAGACATTCCCTTCTGTGGGATTGATTCATTCTAGATCTTGAAATAGTTTGTTATAATCATATTGATTCGTTCTAGATCTTGAAATAGTTTGTTATAATCATATTGATTCGTTCTAGATCTTGAAATAGTTTGTTATAATCATATTGATTCGTTCTAGATCTTGAAATAGTTTGTTATAATCATATTGATTCGTTCTAGATCTTGAAATAGTTTGTTATAATCATATTGATTCGTTCTAGATCTTGAAATAGTTTGTTTTAATCATATTGATTCGTTCTAGATCTTGAAATAGTTTGTTATAATCATATTGATTCGTTCTAGATCTTGAAATAGTTTGTTATAATCATATTAATAACCTTGACAGTGTTATTGTTTGTAGGCTCATTCCTATTCTAGACATATCCTTGACTGTGTTATTATATTCATTCCTACTGTGATATTATATGTAGATTCATTCCTAATCTAGACACGTTCCAGTCCTGTTTATATAATGAACAAGTTCTTGATATGATCATGTTGCCTGTTATGTAAGTAGTTTAAGAATAAACGTCACAGATCGCCAATCTGATGAACTGTTGCAGGACTCTCTGGGCACAATTAAGAAACTGGCAAAATTTCTTGGACTTGGTGCCTCAGAAGAGCTGTGTAGACAGATAGAAGAGGCCTGTAGATTTGACAACCAAAAAATGCAAGAAGACAAGATGAACGATGTCAATGACTCTCTAAGAAATCGTTTATTTAGATTTGGTATGTTTTATATTATATGCCCTGTTTTGTGCAGTTATTTGAAATTTATCTAGATTTTATTATATCAAATCTGTTTCTTCAGATAAAATCATTTATACCAAACAAAATAAGTACTGAGCTTGTTTGCTCATAATTATTTCTTCTTTCCTATCTGTTTTCCACTTAATTTTTTTAAATTTGTGAATTATGCTCATCAATTAGTCATTACCCCATTATTTGGTAAAACAAGCAATTGTGTTATTTAAATCAGTCAAACAAGTACAAACAAGCAAACTCAAACAACAGGAACAGAAACAAATAAAGAGACTTCTACTTAATGTGTAAACAAACAAATAAACAATAAAGAGACTCTCTACTTAATGTGAAAACAAACAAATAAAAATAAAGAGATTGTCTACTTAATAAACTCTACTAGGTGTTGTTTTGCGCACGGCACTGTATTTTCCTTGACCCACTAATGTTTCAGGAAAGGTGTCGACCTGGAAGCAATACCTGACGGTGGCCCAAAGCGAGGCTATTGATACCTTGCTCAAGGAGCGGAGAGACCGATGTGTCTTTTCGGCCAAATATACTGAATGAGCAGTATGTTTTAAATACTCAGTCGACTTATACAGTCAATGTTTTTCTTCATTTTGAGCATGCGAAATTGTAACACCCAGTTTTAGTCTGTCAAATGCAATCAGATTTTGATGCCATAAAATAATGTTTATCATTCTCTACACGATTCTTCTATACTTCTATACAATTATTTGATAAGACTATACTTTTCTTCATTTTATACAACATACTATTAAATGTGATTTACAATAATTCTATCTCAACATTTATTCACCCTGACTTTAATCGCAATATTTATATATATATGATACGAACAATCAGCCTTACAATTCTCGAAATATACATATTTCTATATTTCCGTATAATAAGCTTATATAATCAACAAAATACTTTCATGTACAAATAAGAGTCCGTGTATTTAATTTTATACTACAATCTCTGTAGTATCCATTGTAAGCTGTGTCCACATAAGAGTCCGTGTACTTAGTTTTATTATCCACGTAGTATCCACTGTAAGCTGTGTCCACATAAGAGTCCGTGTACTTAGTTTTATTATCCACGTAGTATCCACTGTAAGCTGTGTCTGGCCTACTCCTTTCCCTTTGTTTAAAGAAATAAAATCAGATGAAGCAATACAAAAGTTTTTAAACGTAGTCATCATACGTCTGGTGAAATAGATATTTAGGTGATGACGTCAATGTGAATGCAAATGTTGCAGTTTACAAAGGTTTATATGTGTGCATAATTATAGAATTTGTTTGTTTGTTTATTTGTTTGACTCAAGAGACAGGATTCGTGTATTCTAATTTTGTTGTTAAGAGTGGCAGGTTTTCACCGAAAAAGGTAGAAAAAACACACATCCGACCCAGAGAAACACACACCTAAGTGGACCAAAGTACAGTAAATTCTCAAACAACTCTATAGTTTCAAACATCGTGTATATTCCAAGCGGTTACACTGCCTTCGTTTAGAAACAGAAATTGATTTCAACTAACCCTACAGTTTCAAACAAATGTATGTTAAATTTTGATGTATTCCTCTTTTTTTTTTTCTTGCAAGATTGTTAAAATGGTCTTTTTGTACTCTAGAAATCGAGATTTTTAACAATTCTAATATCTACACGACAAATAGGTAGCTACCTTTTACTCGGGTGAAAGCTTTCTCCATGCATCCCAGCTAGATGTGAATCGAACTTACGAAACATTTGTCCACAAAGGATTAAACAATAACAATCAATTAATGTTAACCCATATCAGCATAAGGATTAAACAATAACAGTCAATTAATGTTAACCCATATCAGTATAAGGATTAAACAATAACAATCAATTAATGTTAACCCATATTAGCATAAGGATTAAACAATAACAATCAATTAATGTTAACCCATATTAGCACAAGCATTTGCATCTGAACTGTCACGTCTGGAATGTTTGTGCCTCAACTGCCACACAAAACATATGGCAATATTCTTAAAGTTATCTTAAAGTTATCTTAAAGTTAATCATTTATCCCATTCTCTATCTACGCTACAACATTCTTAAAGTTATCTTAAAGTTATCCTAAAGTTAATCATTTATCCCATTCTCTATCTACGCTACAACATTCTTAAAGTTATCCTAAAGTTAATCATTTATCCCATTCTCTATCTACGCTACAACATTCTTAAAGTTATCCTAAAGTTAATCATTTATCCCATTCTCTATCTACGCTACAACATTCTTAAAGTTATCCTAAAGTTAATCATTTATCCCATTCTCTATCTACGCTACAACTATTCTACGTGAAGAATATAAACAGAGCAGAGCTGCTGTTTGCTCAGGAACTAGTAGTACGTGAAGAATATAAACAGGACAGCACTTTGTAATAAACTAGTATACATGAAGAATATAAACAGGACAGCACTTTGTAATAAACTAGTATACATGAAGAATATAAACAGGACAGCACTTTGTAATAAACTAGTATACATGATGAATAATAAACAGGGCAGCTCTTTGCACATAAACTAGTATACATGATGAATAATAAACAGGGCAGCTCTTTGCACATAAACTAGTATACATGATGAATAATAAACAGGACAGCTCTTTGCACATAAACTAGTATACCTGAAATATAATAGTCAGGTCAGCTCTTTGCACATAAACTAGTATAGCGAAGCTGACAATTCTTCTCCTACTCCTAAAGATAATAAGTACAGATTTAGATTTTTCACACATTATAATTATTTTAGGAAGTATTGTCGATCTTTCAAAGTGACAACATGATTAATATGAAGAATGTCAAAAATATTTTAATCTAATTGTGACGCCAAAGCCACCTAATTAATGGTTATTATTATTATTATTAATTAATCATCCATAACTAATTACTAGTGATGAGAGTCTTAATTTATGTTATTAATAAATCTCCAGGATACACCACTGTCTCTCTCACTTGGCGGATATGCTGTAAACGTTTTCTCTCTTCACAACATTAAAGACACATTCACACAATATTTCTGTAGGTGGAAAACAAAAGGAGAAGACAAATGTGTCTTTAATCTATATTTAGGAAGCCCCCATCCACCCACTTTCTTCACCAATATAAGGTTATCACTATGTGTAAGAAAGTCAATAAATTTATAACAAATACAATGAAAAAGATTACTTGACGTCAATATTTCCATGAAATCATGTTCAAATAATTTTAATACCTATACAGTTTCATATCCATTAAATACAATTCAACAGATAAGTGTTAATACAAATCACAAGATAGTTCTTATCAGAGAACAGAAATGGAATTATTAGAGATAAGCAATAATAGTTACTACGTAAGCTTGTCCAGGCGAAGCCACATTTGTCTTTTCATGCTCTTTTCATAACAAAGTCACAAGTTTATTGTTGACATTATTACTGTCAATTCCATGTGTTTCCTTCTCATATTGTAGAATACTGATTCACTGCTATTCTCTATAGAGGCTAACCTGGGTGTTCCTTCGCCATATTAGCTCCCTCAAACAGAAAAACAATTGTAGCAATTTCTAGTAATTCCTTGTACCAGAAATTCCACGATGTAGTCAGCATACATTGCCACCATACATCGATAGAGTGCAGTGTATTCCTTACATTTAAACACTGTAGTAGATACTCCTCACATCCACCTGGTTCTAGCAGTTTATAATCAGGAGATTCAGGTAAAACAAGGAAAGGCTGCTTATATAATCAGAGAACAAAAATTCTAAGTTTCCAGTTTATTTCTCTTTAACTCCATTCTCTCTTAATTTAAGTTTCAACTTACTACATTTTCCTACAGCAGTATTTATTAGTCTGATATACAAGCACAACATAATAAATACAGAATACCAATTTTACGAGCACATTCAATGTCAATTATTTATTATACATTATATACAAGCATCTTAGTTCAAAAATTTGAGAAATAATAGTCTACTCACATAATACATCTCTACGTAAAATGCAAGTATAACATATCAATAGCAAAATACATGAAATATTTCTTAAGTCTATTCTCTCTCTATCATTTAATTAACCATTAAGTTAATGGACCTTTCATGACCGGACTTCTTGCCACTCCAAATTCAAGTGATTAGACAATAGAATTCTCTACAGAGGGCAAACTTTTGATCTCAACCGATTGGCTGGTCTCGTTCTTGTACATGTAAACCATTGAGTCATAAAAACTACTCCTCTACCCCAAAACAGCTTCGATTACATCAGCAATTTCTAGCATATTCTCGAGTTGTTTACTTCAACTCTGACCACTTACAAAAAGTACCATCATAAGAAGTGTCTAAGGTCGGGTTACTTAAACAATTTAACAATTAACAATTAAATCTAGAAATAGGATTAGGCAAATTTATTCCACCACATAATGTTAATAATGTCATGACATTGCTAGTTATATCTGTGTACTGTTAGTTGTATTCAGCGCACTGCTAGTTATATATGTCTACTGTTAATTGTATGTAAGATACACCTGGTTATACTAGTTATTTCTGTGTATTGTTAGTTGTATGTCTATTCATTGCTAATTATACAAATTGCTCTATGTACTGTAATCGTCTGTTGTACTAGTAACTAAACGTATCAGTCAGTGTATAGTTAATTGCATCTGTCAGTTTACAGTTTGTGGTGCATGTCAGTATGCACTTAGCAGTTTGTTTGTGTCAGCGTACTGTTAGTTCGTGTGTGTCAGTGTACTGTTAGTTGTGTGTCAGCGTACTGTTAGTTGTGTGTGTCAGCGTACTGTTAGTTGTGTGTCAGCGTCTTTTAGTTGTGTGAGTCAGTGTACTGTTAGTTGTGTGTGTCAGCGTACTGTTAGTTGTGTGTCAGCGTCTTTTAGTTGTGTGTGTCAGCGTACTGTTAGTTGTGTGTGTCAGCGTACTGTTAGTTGTGTGTCAGCGTCTTCTAGTTGTGTGAGTCAGTGTACTGTTAGTTGTGTGTGTCAGCGTACTGTTAGGTGTGTGTCAGCGTGCTGTTAGTTGTGTGTCAGCGTGCTGTTAGTTGTGTGTCAGCGTGCTGTTAGTTGTGTGTCAGCGTGCTGTTAGTTGTGTGTCAGCGTCTTTTAGTTGTGTGAGTCAGTGTACTGTTAGTTGTGTGTGTCAGTGTACTGTTAGTTGTGTGTCAGTGTACTGTTAGTTGTGTGTGTCAGTGTACTGTTAGTTGTGTGTCAGCGTGCTGTTAGTTGTGTGTCAGCGTGCTGTTAGTTGTATGAATGTGTTGTCAGTCACGTTTCACAAACAATTCTAACATAATCGCATTTTGTTTTGTTTTGCTTGCATATTTCTTTTGCTTGTTATGAACCACGTTCCTTTATTGCAAAACTATTTTGGCGCGTGAGGTCTACTGAGGGTTAGTTTTTGATAAATGCGATATAAAAGCTGTATTGTTACAGTGAACATTTTGAATTATAATTTTGATAGTCTTGGGAACCATCAAGTGTAATTAGGCATATAAAGTTAATGAACTGCCTACAAACTTAGCCTCTCTTGTTTTGATGTAGAGTGGTTTCTGTTTGTGAGCGGACTAAGCTCGTAAATTATGGCCCATACTAGTACGCTGACGCTCGTATACTTATACTGTGTGACTATGCCCATATTAGTACGCTGACGACCGTATACTTATACTGTGTGACTATGCCCATACCAGTAAGATACTTATGCATAGATGAGTGACGTATACTATGCTTTAAGCAGTTAGATCTATTATTTCTTTGTACTTAAAAATTAGTTCGTTAGTGTTATTTTTGCACATCTAGAAATGTCCGGACCCCTTTTCGCGTTTTTCTGTGACAAGTTATGGATTTATTAACAGTGTTTTGTTGTGCACACTTCACTCACTTGACATGATTGGTAATTATTTTATTAATAGTGTTTTGTTGTGCACAGTTCACTCACTTGACATGATTGGTAATTATTTTATTAATAGTGTTTTGTTGTGCACAGTTTACTCACTTGACATGATTGGTAATTATTTTATTAATAGTGTTTTGTTGTGCACAGTTTACTCACTTGACAAGACTGGTAATTATTTAATCAATAGTTTTGTTGTGCACAGTTCACTCACTTGACATGATTGGTAATTATTTTATTAATAGTGTTTTGTTGTGCACACTTCACTCACTTGACATGATTGGTAATTATTTAATCAATAGTTTTGTTGTGCACAGTTTACTCACTTGACAAGACGTAATTATTTAATCAATAGTGTTTTTGTGCACACTTTACTCACTTGACACGAAGAGATTGAGAACATTGTGTAATAAAATTTCGCTTACAGCTGAATGTTCAAGCCGTAAGGTATTAGTTCGCTTTTGACTGAGAAACTATTTAAATCATTCATTTATGTTCTAAATATGAACTAACGATAGACAAAGACAGCTAACACTACACATATATAACTAGTATAACTAGCAATACACTGACATAACAACTAACGATTTACATTGACAACTAACAGTACATTGACTGATACAGCTAACAATACACACACAAGTAAAAGTACACCCACAGACAACCAACAGTACACTGACTGATACAACTAAGAATACATTGACAGCCAACAGTACACCGACAGACAACCAATAGTAAACCGATACAACTAACAACACACATAGACAACTAAAGATACACATAGGCAACCAAGAATACACATAGACAACTAAGAATACACTGACAACCAACAGTACACCGACAGACTTCAAACAGTACACTGATACAACTAAGAATACAATGACAACTAAGAATACACTGACAACTAAGAATACACACTGACAACTAAGAACACACTGACAACTAAGAATACACTGACAACTAAGAATACACATAGACAACTAAGAATACACATAGACAACTAAGAATACACCGACAACTAAGAATACACATAGACAACTAAGAATACACTGACAACTAAGAATACACTGACAACCAACAGTACACTGATACAACTAAGAATACACTGACAACTAAGAATACACATAGACAACTAAGAATACACTGACAACTAAGAATACACTGTCAACCAACAGTACACCGACTGACTTCAAACAGTACACTGATACAACTAAGAATACACTGACAAACAACAGTACACCGACAGATTTCAAACAGTACACTGATCGACAATATCACCCGACATAGACAACCAGCATTTTAATGACAATACAGCTGTTTATTTGGCATTCATGGCATATCTAGTACCTCTCTCAAGTATTGCACGCCTATCGTCTAGCAACTCTTTCAAGTATCTCAAGCCTATCATCTAGTAACTCTCTCAAGTCTATCATCTAGTACCTCTCTCAAGTATTGCACGCCTATCGTCTAGCAACTCTTTCAAGTATCTCAAGCCTATCATCTAGTAACCCTCTCAAGCATCATAAACCTGTCATCCAGTGAGATAAATGCTGACGAAACCCATCTGGCCACCCATTAAATCTATCATCACCAGCAGGTGTTTGTGTGTGTGAAAGAGAGAGATATTATTCAGTAATGGGTGAAATGCAACAAACTCAGATGAAAGATTTCGAAATTCGAAGCTAATTGATCACTTCTAAATGAATAATTTTCTCACTCAGATTTTCATTCATAATCAATTAATTCTAATTATATTCCGACTAAATTTTGCTAAACATTGAGAAACTGTCATCATTATCAGTATTCTTTCTTTTATGTTTTGAATACATTCAAGGCAGCATACTTAAGAGTTGTCTCTCATTGTATACGTATGTCGTGTTTACATATAGAACACATACATAAGAGTTGTCTCTCATTAAATAAGCATGTCGTGATTATATACAGAACAACTTACCTAGAGTTGTCTCATTACATAAGCATGCCGTGATTACATATAAAAACATACCTCGAGTTGTCTCTCATTACATAAGCATGTCGTTGCTACACGTAGAACAACATACCTAGAGTTGTCTCTCATTACATAATGAATGTATACAGAGCAGCACACATTGAGTCATAGTGAAAAAGCTCAATTCGCAGTCTTCTCTCAAAGCCACAAAATGTTTTTCATTAGTGTTGTCAAGACTTAATTACTGCACATCTCTCTCTTTAGTTTTAGTCAGTCTATCTCACTGCCTTCTGCAAAACGTCAGAACGGCTGCATAGATCACTCTGAGCTCCTGGCAATAGACTTACTACCCCTTTTCTCCACCCACTACTAAGGTTGCCTGTTTACTCCATCCCCTACAGTGTCTGAGCACCCTACTCCATTTCAAAGGCTATCGGAGCACTCCACTCCATATAATGGATGTCTGAGTGCTCCACTCAAAGGCTGCCTGATCACTCCACTACCTTCAAATAAAAGCTGCCTGATCACTTCACACATCACCCCACTACCCTCAAAAGCTGCCTGATCAGTCCACTTCACATAATGGCCGCCTGATCACTTCACTTCCTATGCAGGTTGCCTGTTTTCACTCCACTCTTACATTGGATACCGGTTCACTCCACTCCCTTCACTGGATGCCTGTCCATTCTATTCCCTATTCTGGCTGTTTACTCTCTACATTGTCTGCCTGTTCATTCCACTCTCTACACTGTCTGCCTGCTCATGTCACTCTCTACAAAGACTGCTTGTTCATACCAGCTCTGTTCACTCTACTCCCTAAACTAGCTGCTTGTTCACCCCATTCCCGACTCACTCCACATAGTGGTTACTTATCCACTCCACTACTTACAACGGCAGCCTATCCACACCCTCCACCAACTGCCTGTTCACTCCACACCATACACCAACTGCCTGTTTACTCCACACCCTTAACTGTCTACCTGTTCTCAGAGAATCACGCACAAACTCTTCTCACTCTGTATGCTTCATAGACTCCACCCTAAATACCTTTCTGAACTCATCCAAGTAAAAACTGTCTTGAGTCTGCTACCGAGGTATCCATCATCCATATGGTCAACATTTTTTTCTCATATCAGGATCCTATCACCAGAAGTACTTAGAATCACAAGGTCTAAAATACATCTGTCTTACCCTTACTACACTACTAGATGTTATTTATGTTCATAACTTCTCCATTAGATTTCGTTATTGCAATCCACCTCTATGTTTGATTTATGTTACAGCTGTAAATATGTACTTTCTGTGTTGCATGTTTATTTTTGTATCATGTTTGTGCTATGCGTGTTAGAGAGAGGGAGAGAGAGAGAGGGGAGAGAGAGAGGGGGGGGGGGGGAAGAAGGAGATTCAAACTGCACTGCAGTCTAATCTGTAGAAATACTAAAACTTTAGTTGGACTTGTCTTATGGAGTTAAATGAAAGACAAAAATAAAATTATTACGCTCTAGTTACATATCTGTAATAATGTGGTTATTCAATCACATCACTAAAAGGATATAAAATTCTATTTGTAATGAAAAAATATATTAATTTAATACATATTACTGAAATAAATATGAATACATGGCAAATCACTAAACAAAATAATGCAAGATAGTGTTGACAGTCGTTGATGATATGGAAAACAAAGTGCTGACAGAGATAGATATTTTATCTCTAATAATAATAATACACTCATAATCGAATGAGAACAATTGTGAATACCTTACATGAGTACACAATGTGTTGAGCTGCATGCAATTGGAAAAATGGCAAATAGGGAATTGTCAAATTAGGTAAGGATGTGATATGTTAAAGATATTTGCATTTCATTTTACAAAATATTAAATATCGTAATGCTTCAAATGCAAGAGCAGACCTACCAGACTGACAGACGCAACAGTATGTTGAAAGATAAGCTTTACATTCATTGACATTGAAAGACAAAACTACTTTTAGAGTAATTAATAAATTCTCTCTGACAGACCAACCATCTTTATACTGACAGATCACAGCTACTCAATGTTTTCATAAATTCTTTATTTGCATTTAGGTAAAAATATTGTTTTAATATAAAAGTCATAATTAACATATAAAACCATTATTTTACATTTTGTATATCACTATTTCCTTCCTCAAGTGATATTTCTTGAGCTTCTTAAAGAACAAAAGGTCACTTATTTTATCTGTAGTCGTAGTATAGAGAAGGGTTACCTACATACATTTATAATACACAAAGGTACTAAACAGGTAAATTTGATCATTATGGTTTCAAGTTTGCTGAAAATGGTACATGTATGAATAAAAGAATAAAATAATGAATAAAATAAAATTAAACCTTTGTTGACAGTGACACAATGTGTGTCTGCACTTGCTTTGACATACATGTTTTCTACTTATTAGTGCCCTAGTGTAACGGACAGAATAGGGATTTCTACTTGCTTGTGGACAGTGCTTTCTCACACTGTTGTTTGATTATGCAGTAGACTATTAGAAAAGAATTAAACATGAAGTATTTTAAGTGACACAATATTTCATTAAACATAAAATATTTTTAGTGACACAATATTTTATTAAGCATGAATTATTTTTAGTGATATAATATTTTATTAAACATGAAGTATTTTTAGTGATACAATATTTTATTAAACATGAAATATTTTTAGTGAATCAATAATTTATTAAACATGAAGTATTTTTAGTGACACAATATTTTATTAAACATAAAGTACTATTAGTGACATAATATTTTATCGAATTTTGAGTGTTTCCTTACAAAATGCTGTGTCACTTTCTAAGGTCATTCTGGAAAAAATCTTGAAACACTATTCTGAAGAAAGATTTACATGGAATGAACATATAATTTTGGATGATCATTAATTGAATTACTTACCATACATACACCAGAGACTGTGCTAAAACACTGCCTAAGCGTTTAAACACAACCAAACACCAAAAGACAGTACTAAAAGCACCACATCATAAATCACAATTTTTTTCAAATTTCAGAATATTTTTCACGTCACCACTGTTTGTGTACACATATAATAAGGTGTTTATTATCAGAACTGTTTGCATCCATCTAATCAATATTTAACTTTGCTCTGGTAACTTTGCTTTGGATCTGTAGATAATAAAATAAAAATTCATGGGTTGTGGATTTTATTGCAATATTTACACTTACAAATAGATTGATTAAAATTGCATAATTTAAGACAAATTTTTGTTTCTTCTGGATGTAGTTGATAGTTCTAATATTTGTTTAGACGTTTGAGATGAGATTGGGTGCTCTCACAGCCGTAGTTTTACGTAATGATCATCAACACAATCCTCAACAAAAGCCTTGTTGGTGGTTCCATCAGGATGTGGTTGAGGGTTTTTGACATTGTCATACATGTTGTAGGTGTTGTTGCTGGCAGAAAAGGTTGGAGCTTCTGTCTGCTGTGACACATTAATAGAAAATGAGAATAAACATATTTAAAGTGCATTTTTGTTTAGTAACCAAATTGATTATGTCCCTCATTTCCTTGCCCCACCAAAGAGCATTATCTTCTAACAGGTGCAATTGAGGTGAATGCTATTTAAGAGATTCGATATCTAGATATTTCATAATCACAATTATAAGGGTTTTGTATTTTGATGAATTTTTCTTTTCCTCAGTAGAGACAACTCTCGAGTAGATGTTTAATTAAATTTTACAAAAACAAAGTCCACACAGGAATAAACAAAACCAATTAATTATTTAATATAAGTGTCGACAGCTGTAGACATAATCACCACAAAAAGCATATTAGTGACTCAAATGCCAAAACTCAAAACATTGAAGACAAATATTTTCTTAAAATGAAAGTTAAGAGATGCTAATCTCTGCAATGATTATAATAGCTAACTAATGACATGTCAATCTCCCACCTAGTTCATTACTTACACAGTAACAGTATCGGAGATATAGTTGTATTATGGCTGCACTAACCCACCTGCTCCTTGTAGTAGTCCAATTCCCACCTAGTTTTTACTTACTGAGTATAATATATAAAGGAAATGAGTCTCTCTCTCTCTCTCTCTAAGAAAATAGACTCATTATCACAAAGATTCAAGAGAGCAGACTAGTTTCACAAACATTGGTTCATTGAATTGAGAAAAAATGTGGACCCAAAACCTGCCACTGTATAATAAGCATGGCTCTTCTCAGAACATAGTCTATTATACAAATTATCCAAGTAGTATCTATTATACAAAATTATCCAAGTAGTATCTATTATACAAAATGATCAAGTAGTATCTATTATACAAAATTATCCAAGTAGTATCTATTATACAAAATTATCCAAGTAGTATATATTATACAAAATGATCAAGTAGTATCTATTATACAAAATGATCAAGTAGTATCTATTATACAAAATGATCAAGTAGTATCTATTATACAAAATGATCAAGTAGTATCTATTATACAAAATGATCAAGTAGTATCTATTATACAAAATGATCAAGTAGTATCTATTATACAAAATGTTCATGTAGTATTGCTTTTCCTACAGATAACTTATAAACTGTAGATTTGGAGACTACAACTTTCTTACTGATTTGGATTATATTTTGCAGCCATGTTTAACATATGTAATGAATACATTTCATAGAATTAAACAATGTATAAAACTAAAAAACATATGTAATGAATACATTTCATAGAATTAAACAATGTATAAAACTAAAAAAAACATATGTAGTGAATACATTTCATAGAATTAAACAATGTATAAAACTAAAAAACATATGTAGTGAATACATCTAAGAATTAAATTGTGCATAAAACTACATGTATTAGTTAAACAGACTTTTAATCTAGGTAAAACATATATAATAAATACATATCTAAGAATTAAATTGTGTATAAAACTATTAGTTAAACAGATGTTAATCTAGGTAAAACATATGTAATGAATACATTTTTAAGAATTAAACTCTGTATAAAACTATTAGTTATAGAGACTAACAATTTAATCTAGGTAAAACATGAAATGAATACATTTCTAAGAATTAAACAGTTTATAAAACTATTAGTTATACAGACTATTAATCTGGGTAGAATGTACTTAGGCCCTGCATCCAGAAATCCTCCTAGTACGCCCAGTGTCCAATGAAATTTTCAGTTCTCACACGTGGAAGAATACTATTGTAATTAAAAATACTGCTCCACTAAATTAATCTGTTAAAATACCATAAGAACTGAAAAGAGTATTTGCCTGTGATAATTAATTAATGCCTGTTTAATTTTTCATTTTATTAACCTAATGCTAATCTCTTACTAAGGTACCCTCAGTGGCTATAGTTTGAGGTAGAGTGACACATAATTTATTTCCTTCTCAAGAGAGCATTAACATTTACTGTGGTTAACATTGAATAAGTGTAAATGAAACGGCTCTCACATATTTTAATTAATTGTCTACTGTCAGTCACATAAGAAAATTATATAAGTTGAAATCTTTTATTTTGTTCTAGAAACCCACTGATCTCTAAAACAGGTTGAAATTATGTTGATCTACCAAACTCATATATGTATAGTATGTCAGCAAATGCTACATTTAACAAAAAATTATTTTTTTCAGTACATAGTCATTCAGGTGGTTTACAGAAAAATCAAATTAAAATATTCAACTTTTTGTATTCCAGAATAATTTATAACCAAGATACTTGATCAACTACGGTATGCAATCTAGCTAACCATATGGATATGTGTCTCTGTAAATGCTTTCTCTCTTCCACAACATTTAAAACATTTACCATCAAACAATATTTCTGTAGGCAGAAAACCTCTTGCTAAAGGAGAAGACAAATCCATCTTTAATCTATATTCAGCAAGCCCCATCCACCCACTTTCTTCTCCAACATAAGGTTATCAATATGTGTAAGGTCAATAAATTAATTAAATCAATAATCAAATATACATATAACAAATACAATGAGAAAGATTACTTGACATCAGTATTTCCACAAAACCACATTCAAATAATTTTAATATCTATACAGTCTTATATCCTAAAATACAATTCAAAAGATTAGTTTCAATACAAATCACAGAGAACAGAAATGGAGTTATTATAGATAAGCAATAATAGTTTCTAAATAACCCTTTATAGGCAAAGCCAAAATAGTCCTTTTGCACTCTTTTCATAACAAAGCCACAATTTTAGTTCATGTTATTACTGTCAATCCAGGTGTTTCCCTTCTCAAGTTGTAGAGCACTGATTACTGCTATTCTCTTGAGGCTAACCTGGGCACTCCTTTGCTGTATTAGCTCCCTCAGGCAGAACAACAATTGTAGCAATTTCTAGTAACTTCCTTGTACCAGAAATTCCATGATTTGGTCAGCATACTTTGCCACCATACATCAACGGAGTGCAGTATATATTTACACTTACACACTGTGGTAGATACTTCTTGTGTCTACCATGGACATAGCGGTTTATAATCTGTGCACCAGGAGTTTCAGATAAAACAAGGAAAGGCCGCTTTTCCTGCAAAATATTATCAGGGATCAAGTGTAAGTTTCCAGTTTATTCCTTATTAACTCCACATATTCAAGTCTCATCTTACAGTTTCATGCAACAGTATTTATTAGCCCGATACATGCATACATTATAATACAGTGTAATAGTTTTATGAACAGGTTCAGTGGAAATAATGTCAAGTGTTTAATATACCACATATAAGCATGATAGTTCACAATTTGTAGAAATAATAGTCTACTCACATAATACATCTTTACATAAACGCAAGTATAACACATCAATAGCAAAAATGCTTGAAATATTTTTAAGTCCATTCTCTCTCAATCAGTCAGTCAACTCACCTTTTAAGCTAATGGCTGTCTTTCATGACTGGACTTCTTGCCACTCCAAATTCAAGTGATTAGACAATAGAATTCTCTACAGCAGGTAAACTTTTGATCTCAGCCCATTGACTGGTCCAGTTCTCATAAATCTTCACCACTGGTTAATAAAATCTATTCATCCAGTTGGAACTGCTTGGATAGCATCAGCAATTTCTAGCATATTCTCAATTCGAATTGTTTACTCCAACTCTGACATACAACAATACCATCATAAGGAGTCCCAAGGTCAGGTCACTTCAACAATTTAACAATTTATATAACAATTAAGTCTAGAAATTGGGATAGGCAAATTTACTCTGCCACACAATGAGTCTTTAATTTCAACCCTGATTGACAAAAAACACAGTCAGACATTTAAAACATTTTTTCTAAACTGTTATTTTCCGTTTCTGCTAATAAATTAAATTATTCAGACTTGACAATGAGCTAAATCCAATCATCACTGGTTGTCTGCTCTCAGCCAAGGAGAATCGATTGTTACTTGAACACAAATCAACTAAACTATAAGATGGATGGAATTTTAATTTGTTAATGTTGGAGATCATTACATTTGGTCATATGATTAAATTACATGAGCAGGCAAGCACTGTACACACTTTCAATATATTTGTTCTTATTATAAAACTGAAGAATACACAGGAACAAACAATTTTAATGCAATAAACTGTGAGGTTCCTAATACAAATTAATTAATTACTTTTATTTCTGTGACACAAAAATAAAATAAAAGAATAACACTTACACAGTACTTATTATAACCAAATTAACAGAAAGCACAGAATATTATCTCTTATTCTCTGTTCTTTAAAAGTTGTGTTTACAAATCTATCAGTCTGTAAATTTAGGTCCATTGTCTATCCACCTCTCCATCCAACCAGCTATTCAAACATATAACTAACTATCAACCCTCTTTCTGTAGGTGCTTCTCTCCCCTCTTCTTTATTTTTCTCTTTCCTTCTCTATCCTCTTTTACTTTTTATCTCATGAAGAAAAAGAATATAAAGAACATAAAGAATATTATTATCTCTCAATGATAACAGGTCAATTTATATTTTAAATTATATATGTATTTAAATACTGGTTTAATTCAGAGTTGGTGGGTGCTGAATTCTGCAGAAAATGAACCAGAGATAAGTAATGATTAATTAAGAAATGGAATATAAATCATTCAAAGATTTTTTCACTTGCTTTCTTATTTATTAGCATCAATTAGTAATAATATAATTAATATTTTATTACTTAAGTTCTAATGCTTTAACTTACATGTTCTGTTTTTCCTAAGACTGACTTTGAGTTTGAAGATTTAGACTTTCTGGCCTTTTGACAGCAGCACTGAAATTAAACAAAAGAACTGCTTATAGCAACTTCATGTTCATATCATCAAAACAATGACGTACATAACAAGACATTAAGAAATATTTTTAAGAGGAAAAAGTCCAGAATACTAACAAAACATTTTTTACTGAAAAGGAATGACTCTGGAATTAGAAAGAAATATTTAAGTGAAATGAAAGATTTTGTCAGATATTTAAATCATTTAAGCAAACAAATATGAAGTGGATATTTTATCATTCTTTAATCATTTAACCATACATTAGCTTAACTTATTTATTTATGTCTATAATGCAAGAGTTAATATATATATTGAATAATAACAAAGAATAAGACCAGTGCTTGGTCTTGCGCAAACAATTTGGAATACTAAATATAATTTTTTTAAACCCTTTATAGGCAAAGCCAAAATAATCCTTTTGCACTCTTTTCATAACAAAGCCACAATTTTAAACAAGACCTAAGTCACTCAAATTTATGAAACATTAGTACAATAGTAGAAAGAATATTTAAAAGCAAAATAATAAACAAAATTGCACAAAATGAATGGAATATTATGATTAAACTAGCTGTGATATATATTATTAATAAAATGACACACAATCACATTTATATGTTTATAATTTAAAAATTATCACATCTACTACAGTGAACTTGCTAAATATTACATTCTAGCATACATCTATCTATATAGTGCACTTACTAAACATCATATTCTAAAATACATTTACTATAGTTATATTTACTAAATATCATATTCTACAATATACCTGCTACAGTATACTTATTAAAGACATTTTCAGCACTGCACTAGGTAATCACATTATTAAGATTCTTGATACCCTACTCAAGCATTCCCAAGGAGTGAAATTAATCATAGAAACAGCACCTTTTAGTCAGTGAAGTACTCTTATAAAAAGTACCCTAAAAGATCAATAGACTCTATGAACAGTACTTTTAGAGATATTTAACAAAAGCATTCTCGAGATAAAAGACATATTGCACTGTTGAGGCTTCAAGTATGCATTCTAACAAATCAGATCAGCTACATTATATACTTAAATTTAACGAATCAAAAACAAGGACATACATAAATGATGATGATAAGCAGCACAACACCACCAACACTGCACACAACAGCTATGATGATTATCTGTGTAGTGCCCAAGCCTCCCTCACTCTTGTTCTCTTCCACCTGAACCTGAGACGCAGTAGTTGGAGTGATCTCTACTGACTGTGGATCTGCTGACAGTATCACATCTCCTACTGTCAAGTTCAGCTCTCCACTGGCTGCCTATTGTCAGACATTTCAATACAATATAACATAGACTACAATGTACTCATTCATTATGAATATTCTCTAATATATATCAGCAATGGCAGATCTAAATACTGGGTGAGAATCAATCAACCCAGATATAAATTTTGAAAAGTGATGAAGGAATGAAAGAAAAAAGCACAATTTTAGAAATTTCTATAGAGGTCATGCCATTGGGATTCAACACAATTCAGATATTAAACTGTTTCCTCTGAATTCATTGCTTCCATCAGTTAACAATCATATACTGTCTATTTTGACTTTACTACTCATCACAATTCACATAGTGTTTTTCATGACACATTTCAAATTTCACACTTCATTATATCTTCCTGGATTATAACTGCCTAATTAATTTATTCATTTAAACTGAGCAATATGGTAAGATAAGAAGAGAACAGAATGGAATGGAGGAAACTGGTTGTCAGGTCATCAGTGGTGCCCCAACAGTCAACAAGATTAAGGGACAGAAAGATAGATAGATAGATAGATAGATAGATAGATAGATAGACAGACAGATAGATAGATAGAATTTGTTTATTCCAAATCTCAATCCATGCATTCCAAACATTAATCTATGCATTAGAAACATTAATTCTTGAATTCCAAACAGTCATCCATGTATTACAAACATTACCCATGCATTTCAAACATTCACCTAGGCATTATAAACATTACCTAGGCATTATAAACATTCACCTAGACATTATAAACATTCACCTAGACATTATAAACATTCACCTAGACATTATAAACATTCACCTAGACATTATAAACATTCACCTAGACATTATAAATATTCATTTACCTAGGCATTATAAACATTCAAGCTGTCACCCTCCTCTATAAATAGATTACAATCTAACCTAACTCTAGGACAGTTGACCCTTATCCCCAATCTAGAGTAGCAACTTACTTAAAAGGATCATTCAGAGCACAGCTCAACCACGCACAACGAAAGTACCAGAAACCTTCCTGTTATTCAGCAGACCAATGCAACTGACTGGAGGCAACATGTACTTTGGCACTCCCGGTGTTAATAAGCTATAATCATACTCTATAGCACCTACTAGCCTTATTGCCAATTACTGTTGCATCAGGAAGCCAACCTCTGTTATATTACTGCTGAAAGTATGTGGTTTTGCTTGTATAACTAAATATTATATCCATAGTTATCTTTAACTTTAACCATATTTTCATACTGCTACACATTCCACTTAGGATATTAGACTGTATGATAACTATGTACGTAAGAGTGTTCAGAAAACACATGGACAAACTCTTAAATCTATGTGCATTATCAGCAGATTGGCACGTTATTTCTGACATTGACTATCGATAAGTGCATTACTGGCAGATTAGTACGTTATTTCTGACATTGACTATTGATAAGTGCTGAGCTGCAAATCGATGCCAGAGCAGAACGACCCATGGGCCAGACACCACAGTTCAACAGACCAGGTGCACATCCATTGCAGGACCCTAGATGACACATTAGGCAAATCCTGAGATAAGCGGACCATTAAATCAACCTCACAGCTTCACTCAGTTTTTTCAGAACTTCTCTCAGAGTGTTGTTCATAGCTCCTCTCATAATTAATATCACTCATATGAACTTAACTCAAATAAGTGCAACAGTGTCATAGACTAAAAACAAACTATCTCTTACTACACTAAAGGTCATGATTATGAATGAGATATATTTATAAGCTCTAATTATAACCATATTTGTGTCTTATTTATTTCTCTTTAAATATATTTTAATATTGATACTTAGACAAATCATGTTGGTGTGGCTTACTTACATGTTATATGTTGTATTCTGTCACCAGTAATTAATTAAAATACCTGGCTGTACATGTCAGGAGGCTCAAAGCTATATTCTTGAATCACTCTTCTTTTCTGCATTATCTATCTTCCTTTTTCCAAAACATGTGGCTAGCCAAAAGGTGTGTTTTGGGGATTAGCCTAAAGTTACAGGTGGTCTGGGGTGGTGGAGAATTAACATTTTGCCCATCTCCCAGCAAAACCTCACATATGCATGCATTAGAACATTTACCCAGGCATAAAACAATAAACATCACTCATAAATGCACAGACGCTCTCACCTTTTGCTGGATGAATGGCTTGATGACTGCAAGATCAAAAGTAGAATTTTCTGGCTTAACAATATCAGACTCCACAATTATGCTACCTCTTAGTATCTGTCAGAATGATTTAAGAAAAAAATTTGGATAAGAAATGCAAAATTATTTACCATATAAAGTGTATTATTTCATACCTCCCAAATATATATTTGTTAGCAGGGTGGTAAAAAGACCACAAGAATCAACCAGTTAAAACTATGTCTTGAATGAAAAGCCAGAACTGAACATAGACATCTTGAATAAAAACAGAGTTAGAAAACCCCATAAGTCTTAACATCAGTCTTGAAACGATAGCCAATGTGGAAATGGAATGTCCAAATCAATGATACAAGGTAATTTCAAAAGTCAGTGTACTATTTTAAATTGCAAAATTATGGCTGCACAATACTGATTCTTACTGTTACTGTATTGTACTTCTATTAAATGTGCACAAAGAAAGAAAAATGTGTTCAGTTTAAGTGTTACTGTATTATAGAAATCTAGTTAGTTAGTTTGGATTTCATATTTAGTGTTGGTGTATTGTTCTCGAATGTGTTAAATCAAAGATAAAATATATTTTTGAGGGGCATAATTAGCCTACATTACAAATAAATATATGGACATATACAACAACCTCTTTCTTACTGTTAGAAAATAGATACTAAATAAAAGAATGAAATTCTATTTATAAACAGTCCTTACTTGTATGTTTTTTACCATGATCCTTGGAATGCCAAACCCTTCTAACATGGTCAAGTATGCTCTGGAAAGAATAGCAGAAGTTTATCTATCAAATGCACCACACCAGTAACTATAAACTCTGACACATGTATAACTGTACACTGACTAACTATACACACCAATTAAGTGTATATAACTATGTACACCAACAAATATGCATGCACTATGTACACTGACTAATGTGAATAATATAATTATACACACCAACAACAAATGAGTATAACTCTGTATAATAGCCATATACACTAACACATGCACAGATAACTTTATAATTGACAAGTGTGTATATGACATATATAACTAAGCATGCTATAAATGTGTATGGACCTATACTGACAAATGTGAATACAACTTTGCACACAGACACATACTTAAATATATTTTGTCATTGTGCTGAGTTAAAATAAATGCACATTGTCAGTTTACATAGTTATATATACATTATCAGTGTATATATAAGCACATGTAATTATGTTGTAAAAAGCTATATACACATGATAACAAAGTACACATACAAGTTGTGTATATAATTATGTACACTGACAATATGTTCATAACTAAATAAACTGACAATGTGAATATAACTATGTTCATGTATTTTCATGCAATTTCACAGACATTAAACACAGGCTTCCTTTTGTTTTGAATCACATTATATGCAAGACACTTAGCATCTATCCACTAATTTACACTCCCTCCAAGATTTCATCAAGATAACAAAATAAAGGTAAAACATACATTTCTATTAATACCTCATATGCAAGACACTTAGCACTGTACACTAATCTACACTCCCTCCATGACTGAAAGACAAACAAAATAAAGGTAAGACATACATTTCTATCAATGCCTCATTGCCAACAGCTACTTCATCATAATCACCATCATAAAGTAGCCTGACTTTGATCTTCACAAGTGGGTCTCTTTCTGTTTATAAAGTAAATTATAAAAATTTCTTTAAAATAATATAGTTATATATTATTGTAGCATTGCAAGCTAAAAAATTAAGATTAATTTTTAATATATATTTATTATCAGTCATTGTGCTATATGATCATGTAACCATAAAGGAATTTATAAATGAAAATAATCTAGGAAGAATAAAAATTAATTACTGCTTCCTATAAATATTCAGTTATACATTGAATTAAATTGCACTAGTTTAGTTTAATTTTATTTTAAAACTTAGTATGACTAGTGACACTGTTATTTATGCTTTAATAAAAATTATGCATTTAAATTCTTAAGTTGAAATTATAATGAAGCCCTTTTTTGTTGTTGTAAAATCAACTTTATGCATAAGTTTACAATAAAAATGAAAACTAACTAACTAAATAAATAAATGCAAATTGCATTTATAACTGTGTGCCATATGAATATATTTAGAGAGAAAAGGTGTGTGTGATTTCATATGAAATGAGTTTGAAAAATATTTATATAACCTTTCATGGACAATACTTATATAACCAACAATCATTAAGCTCAATCTCAAAGACCTTTTTATTAATATGACTTTACCATTCAACAGTCTCTTTCCATTTTGAGTGCATTTTTCTTATGGAAGAAAGTTTTATTTTGAGTTAAAGATTTTGTGTGTATTTCTTTACTTACTACAAACATTGTCTCTTCCTACTGTCACCCGTTCTCCAAATTCATCTACACAATATTTCACTCCATCTGCATGTGTTTGTAGCGGATGAAAGGTGCCATCACTGTTACAGTTAGGTAAGCCAGTTTGTGAGTCATTGCCTTGAGCTTGCTCATTTTGTAGCAGGGCTTCACAGAGGCGCATCTCACAAGTGGTGTGCACAACTAGTAGACACAATACAGGTATTGGTATAATAGCTAAAACAGGATATCCAAGATAACAATATATTTGTATAATAGGTAAAACAGGATGTCCCAAGATTACAATATACTTGTATAATAGGTAAAACAGGATGTCCTAAACACACAATGTACTTGTATAATAGGTAAAACAGGATGTCCTAAACACACAATGTACTTGTAAATAGGTAAAACAGGATGTCCTAAACGCACAATGTACTTGTATAATAGGTAAAACAGGATGTCCTAAACACACAATGTACTTGTATAATAGGTAAAACAGGATGTCCTAAACACACAATGTACTTGTATAATACATTAATAGGTAAAACAGGATGTCCTAAACACACAATGTACTTGTATAATACATTAATAGGTAAAACAGGATGTCCTAAACACACAATGTACTTGTATAATAGGTAAAACAGGATGTTCCAAGCATAGCAGTATGCACAGTTAAGGGACACAGTATATGTACTTGTATAAGATTAAAAACAGGGTGCCAAAACATAGAAGTGCATAATTAGGGACACAGAAGATGCATTTGTATAAGTTTAAAAAAAGGACACCCAAAGGATGTCCTAAACACACAAATGTACATAACTAGGAGACACAGTGATGTTTTTATTGAAGAGGCTCCAAGTGAAGTGTAGCATCAAATTAGCAATGCCTGATGTTAAGACTGAAGTCAAATAGGTATGCTCGGTGCTTAAATTGAAGTCAAATAGCTATGACTGGTGCTTAAACCAAAGTCAAATAGGTATACATGGTGCTTAAATTGAATTCAAATAGGTATACTTAGTGCTTCAATCAAAGTCAAATAGGTATACTTGGTGCTTAAATTGAAGTCAAATAGGTATACTTCATGCTTCAATTGAAGTCAAATAGGTATACTTAGTGCTTCAATTGAAGTCAAATAGGCATACTTCGTGCTTCACTTGAAGTCAAATGGGTATACTTGGTGCTTAAATTGAAGTCAAATAGGTATGCTTGGTGTTAAAATTGAAGTTAAATAGGTATACTTGGTTGAAAAATTGAAGTCAAATATGTATACTTGCTGCTAAAATTGAAGTCACCTAGGCAAGATTGATGCTAAAAGTGAAATAATGGTTTGAGGTAAAGTTATCATTGCATGTGGTGTGTCTTGGGCAAATGAATCCGCAAAGGCGGATCCCATCCCTCTCCAGGTTGTTGACCATAGTCAAAACTCCGCATTACTAATGGTTTGCCTTGGTCCTGGACATATGGCTGATGAGTCCTTATTGGGACTCCACCCTGTGCAGTGACGTCCTTGAGGAAGTTCATACACCAATCAGGTACTGTGTCAGCACCCTAGCCTTTGGTTATCCAAAACCTAACCTGCAAGGCAGCAGGGGGGGGGGGGGGGCTTGTGGAGGGTGGGGTCAGGGTCGTCTATATTCCATGCAAATGTGAACATCTGCCCACTCCCCTAATGGCTGTACTTGGTATTAACATTGGACTCAATGGGTATGCATTCAGTGTTAATAATGGAGTCCAATGGCTGTACTTGGTATTAACATTGGACTCAATGGGTATGCATTCAGTGTTAATAATGGAGTCCAATGGCTGTACTTGGTATTAACATTGGACCCAATGGGTATGCATTCAGTGTTAATAATGGAGTCCAATGGCTGTACTTGGTATTAACATTGGACTCAATGGGTATGCATTCAGTGTTAATAATGGAGTCCAATGGCTGTACTTGGTATTAACATTGGACTCAATGGGTACTTGGTATCTGGTGTGTACTTGGGTGTTCAATGGGTGTATTTGGTGTTAACACTGATGTCAAATAGTTGTACTTCATGTAAACATTGGGGTCAAATGGTTGTACCTGTTGCTAACATTGGTGTCAAACAGCTGCACATGGTGTAAACATTAGGGTCAAATGATTGTACCTGGTGCTAACATTGGAGTCAAATAGACATGTGTTTGAACTAATCTTGAAATTAAATGGTTGTGTAGAATAAAAGTCAAATCAAAAGGTTACTGCAATGAAATGACAGAACATTTAATTATTTTAAAAGTTCAGAGTAGGTGACTGCCAACTATCAGACTGCAATTGATGAGTTGCACTTTTTCACATATAGCATGTTTTGTTTTGGGCTAACATGCAAATATTCATTACAAGCCACAATTATTAGGGATTGTTACCATGCAAGAGAGTGAATGAGAAAATCTTTTTCTGTAGCTTCTCTCAATTACACAAACAATTGAAAATGAAGAATGAAGACTAACCAGAATTATATGAATACTCCTCAGAGTGAGACACAACCCATTAGTATACCTAGAGGAGGTGTGACTTTATGTTGTGTGGCATAAGACTAAATAGTACATACACATTTGTAAACCAAACCTTAGCTAGATACTGAAAATGGTTAGTCTTCATTCTTCATTTTCAAGTGATTTAACAACATTTATTGGGAAAATGTTACTGGTTTTGAGTTTACAACACTTTTTTGATTAATTAACAGCACTCTATGTAATTAAATATTCTCTGCAGACATACAATTTCTTTTTATACAATTTAACAGCTAAATGTTAGTTTAAAACAGTCATTAGAAGTTAACAATTGGTGTCTTCCATTTCTAAATCTATTTGACTTCGTTATGCCTAATTTTGTTTAGGGTTGGTGCCTCACATATCACCATTTACAGGGCACATCCCCTCCTGTCAAACAAACATATTCATTCTGCTATTACTCTAAAATAGTTGAGACAAATAATAATATAACAATAATAAACCAAAAATAAAAGTTTCATGGCTTCATCTCAACTAAGAAATATTTTGATGGAAAAAAGAGAGAAACACCAAATTTCTTTCACTATTACTCTAAAATATTTGGGATCAATAATACAATAACAATAGCAAATCAATAATAAAGTTTTGATAGCTTAACTGAACAAATATTTTGATAGATAAAAAAGAGAGAGAAACATTGCATTCATTCTACAATTACTATAAAATATCTGAGAGTCTCGTCTAATAATAAAGGTTTTTGATAGTTTCATCTCAACTAAAATATAGTTTGATAGTTAACTTTACTGTACTTGAAAACTTATGTCAGCTAATTGAAACTATAGTGTATAATCTTTAAAACATGATAAATTCTTCATTAAACTACAGGTATATATTTAATGCATTTGACAGCTACACAGCAAATTCATTAAATATGGTAATTATCTTAAGCTTCATTACACTAAGAATGAGAGAGCTTTAGTATATTTTATTGTCTGAAAGTTTTATTTCTACAAAGAAATAACAAACCACTATCAAACCATGACATTTTCTGAGAGAATCATCTCAATATGTAAAGTATTATGGCAGTTCATCATGCAATATGTCTGGTAGTGCATCGCACTGTGTGTAAAGTATTATGGCAGTTCATCATGCAATATGTCTGGTAGTGCATCGCACTGTGTGTAAAGTATTATGGCAGTTCATCATGCAATATGTCTGGTAGTGCATCGCACTGTGTGTAAAGTATTATGGCAGTTCATCATGCAATATGTCTGGTAGTGCATCACACTGTGTTACATTGCCACTTTCATCATATCATAAGCAACAACAAACAACAATACTCAAAATAACAAATCAGTCTCACTCTTTTTGCAGCTGCTCTCTTCAAACGACTGATTATTCATTTTGTCCATAAAATAAATGCGGCCTGTGCAGGGGTCAGACATGCACACTGCGCATGGGTTACTGGTACAAACAACATTCCTGCAATCTTTGAGGTGACACATTGAAGGCTGCTGTCCAGTACAAGCCACTTTACCTGGTAAAAGCATGGCAGATATATGATAAAAAAAAAAATTTCAAGATAGGCTGATTTATCATATAAAAAATCCTATAATAGATTTATAAGATGAACAGTTAGATGAACACTAGCGACCATCTGATATCAGTTTATACATGTTTACACAAAATCATTTTTATCTACAATCATATTTACACATGTTTAAAATCATATTTAAAATGTATTATCATCAGTTAATGTGAAACAGCCTTGAAGCTTGAGATATGTTATGTGAAGTTAGTAGAATCTAAAATGTCTGACTAATAAAAGGATGCTCAGAAAAATGCTTGACCTTTCAAAAAGTAAAAGAACTCTTACTCTAATGCAGGTGGTAAGGTCTGAAAACACTGATGATCAGACAGAATACATCAATACCAAGTACTTTCTACCTTTTATAAAATGTATGCATTGCCCAA
This sequence comes from Sinotaia quadrata, assembly GCA_028829895.1. NCBI lineage: Eukaryota > Metazoa > Mollusca > Gastropoda > Architaenioglossa > Viviparidae > Sinotaia > Sinotaia quadrata. The sequence continues at coordinate 94,625,338 of CM054180.1, forward strand.
ATATCTATAATTTATTTATGTAAGAAAGGTCTATGCTGAAAAATTTGCTTTTCAATAAATACAATCATTATCTGGTGGTTGGCACATGGCACATGTCAAGGATTGTTGGTCAGTGTTATTCAGAAATTAACACAAAAAGTCCTCTACATTCTCTAAAAGTACCATTGTACATTGATGAACGTTACTTGAATCAGTGAACAGAATCAATTCTAGATTTAACCTATCCTAAAACACTGAGGGAAATGGCTTGTACTTAATTACATTTAATTATATAGTTCCTCAATAACTCAGTAGTTTGTAATAAATTCATTAATGCAATAATGAATTTGTATATAGAGGCTTAGATCTTATTACTTGTAATAACATAGCTTTTTTAATTATCTTCTATCATTAAATCACCATGGTTACTTGTGTATAGTTGGTACCACTTGTAATAAAAATTTTCTCTAATAGTCTATCATTAAATCACCATGGTTACTGGATGGTTGTTATTAGTAAAAACACTGCTCTTTTATTTGTCTATCATTAAATCATCATGATTATCTGAGTGTATCTGGTGGTACTTAAAAACATTGCTTTTTTATAATCATGAAATCACCACAATTGTTTGGATTAAGTGATGGTATTAGTAATAATACTTCTTCTTAAATTCTCTTTCATCCAATTACCATTATTAATAAATCTCTAATTTTTCATGCAAATTAAATTGAAGAAAATATATCAACTTTAATCATCATGTCTAATGTAATGATCTGCTAACTTTCAAGTAAATTAAATATGAGTACCACTAATAAATAATACAGGCAGTACCCTACTTAATAAAGCTTTTAATTTATGAAACCTCTACCTAAGGTTTGTTACAAAACAAGTCCAAATTTCCACCCCCTACTCCAATTTTCCATTTCTGATAAACCAGTATCTCTATCTTCCTCTTCCATTGCCTCCAATTAACTTCTCATCACCAACATAAGTAAGTCAGCAGTCCAGTGTCTATACACGTGTGGTATCATGGTGGAAGTTCCACTGGTAATGTTTGATAAAGTAGATGTTAACAAGATGGTTAATGTTTGTCTTTAATGTTGTGGAAGAGAGAAAACATTTACAGCGTCTGCATATCTGCCAAGTGAGAGAGTTGAGTGGTGTCTTATGGAGAATTATTAATAACATAAATTAAAATTCTCATCACTTGTAATTAGTTATGGAGATTAATTAATAATAATCATAATCATTAACTAGGTGGCATTGGCATCACAACATGCATATTTTTCACCTTTTCCAATTAACTTCTCATCACAATCATAAGCCAGTCAGCCCTAGTAAAAGCTCATATATATGTATACATATATTTCTCAATGCGCTGTGGGTGTGCTTTTAACAAAAGTTACAAAGTGAATTTGAACTTATGAATAAACTGACTTATAAACAAATCACTGTAACCAGTTGTGATTATAATTTGCCTGGTATTTAATGATCTGCTAACTTTTAAGCAAAGATATAAGCAAACTTTAATAACGTTTAATGTAGTGATTGGTTAACTTTACAAGCAACATAAATCTGAGTACAATATTTAGTGATAATATAGCAAATGTGTACAATATAGAGCAATCATATCTGTGTACAATATGTATCAAATAGGATCTGTGTACATGTAATAATCATACAGGATATGTGTACAATATGTAACTATCCAATCCGACCCCATGTTCAGTACCTAAAATGAATATGCACACCATAGGTAACAATTCCTATAGGAACCGGGTACAAAAATGAAACAATAACAGAATGTCAAGGCAAGCTTACTTGGGCAAATCTCACTGCTTCTGTTAAAGATTTGGGCATCACAAATGTTACCTGTAAAATCAAAAGGGCATAATTATTAAATTAAATTTTGTTTATACACCTACTATACCCAATGTTATTATTAATAATTTTATATCAAGTCTTTTAAAGCATAATTTATAACTTAAACTGTCATTACTCTAGTGCTCTAGTGACAGACATTTCAGTCATCACCATTTCCAATGCTAAAATATATTGCTGTCACTCAAGAAAAAAAAGACCAGTCAGTTACAAATGTATTAAGGATAACTGATAAAAAACAATATTCTGGAACTAAAGTAAACATAGTAAATTATAATATAAACCTAAATCACATGAGACTGCTGCATTTTCTCAAATACTGTTTCACAGAGAGATAACATACCATTAAAATGTCAAATATTAATAACACTCACCTCCACAGACTTCCTGGTTACCTTCCTTGTTGATAAACCTTGTGGTGCAGTTTTCACTGCAAAGGTCCACTACACAGTGTGCTATTGGCTTGCCAGGACACACCTCATCTTGACAGGCATCAATACACTTTGGGTCTGGCCGTCTGTTCACAGAGCCAGGGCAATCTAGGAGAAATTAAGACAAACTTGCCAAAACTGTATCTACATGGGCAAAATTTTAATGCCTTTGCAATGGATTCTCATAACACAGATTAAGACACTTTTGTGTGTGTGTGTGTGCATCTGATTAAACACAGTCTATCAAGTGTGCTCCTGATTAAGCACAGTCTATCAAGTGTGCACCTGATTAAGCACAGTGTATCAAGTGTGCACCTGATTAAGCACAGTATATCAAGTGTGCACCTGATTAAGCACAGTCTATCAAGTGTGCTCCTAAGGTGATCACATAAACCACAGCTCTTATTAATCTCACAGTGTGTAGTTTTGTGAATTAGTCTGGATCACAGGCTATTTATAATTTGTTGAACAATGCCAATGCCATTACTAGGGACAATAAGAAGTCCACCCTATTGTCTGGGTTTATTAATAGAGTATACTACCACTGCAGTGTGGAGAGTATCATATTTGTGCTTTGTTAAATTCACAACTTCCATCATGCCCACATTTAAGAACAAACTGGTCGCAATCACATCAGGAATGACATTTTGTTTGGTGGTGTATTGGTACAAATAGCAAAGGAAATTTCCTTCGTGTGCTTTCTCCTTAAGGAATAGTCAATAGGTAACCAAGGTTTGAACTCTGAAGCCTTTTTTCCTAAAGGGAGAGAACAATCATGACTTATTATTCAAGGGAAGATCACTGATATAAGTCAGGAGGTAGAGACAGATAAGCTATCTCCAGGGAAGTAGGACTTGACCCCACTTAAAATTTTTCAATTTGGCTAGATAGTGACCAGTGTCTTTGGGGCTGTTTATCATTCCCTGTGTCAGTGATAACCTCTGATGGATGGCTGCTTATACTCATTCAGGCCTGTTGTTTATTTCTTAAAATAACCCTACTCCTCTCATATGGAAAATGATTCCTTCATGTAAAGCAGGCTTTCACTCCTGGAGAAAAAGATGACAAAAAGGACCACAGCTCTCTAGGCTTTATTCCAGATCATTTCTGAACCAAAGCCTTCTGAGGGATCAACTTGAGTAATCTAATTCACTCCATTCTCTCATGTCAAGATGCTGTCCACTGACAATGCTTTTCTACCAAAGATCATACTATAAGTCTAGAGTACAATATTGTACATAATGACAGACAGAAGGTCCCAGAAATATTTTTGGTTTGTATTCCTGAAAAGAATATTTCAGTTCATGGTCCTTACAAATTGCCTTTTCATCACCTCTTGGATGTACAGTCAATTCCTAGATACAATTATTAAGTATTCAGACCATTCACAAGACCAGATATTTACAACCACCTGGATGATCTTTTGCAGACCAAATGTCATAAGACTTGACCTGACATGATTTCTAAAATGCAGGCAAATGTAAAAAATATTAGGTTTGTCTTAGACCTCTGTGCATTTAGGCATGCTCTTGAATGTTACTAGGAACATGATCACAGTAAATGATGCTTGCATTAAGAAAATGGCTCAGACTATGACAGAAATGATTACAAGGGACACAGTGGTAGTTTTAGGTATGTTGACCATGATAGATCTTGTGAACTCTGTGTCAGACTGGTCAGTTGTAAGCAGACTACATCTCGGACCCATACAATTCTTTCTGATATCTGGATGGAAAAAATTCAAATGCTGCTGGAGATGAGTGACCACTTTATTCAGATTATCTCAGACATAGCAGAAAGTAGAAGTACCTGGTCTGCCCCCACTCCATCCTCAGTAGGCACCAAAATTGGGAACATAAAATTAAGTTAAAATGTAATACAATGTGAAATTACTGCTCTGTGTTAGTTCACTTATAAGCAAATTTTTCAGAACCAAATGATATTGTAAGTGAAGTTGCTTGTACTTGAAATATATTTTTCACTGATCACATACATATGTCAATGGCTTTATTGTTTTGGTGTAATTACTGGATGTTGTGATTAGCTACAAATATTTCAATATGATTCTATGAAACAAAAACATCAATGCTGATTTGTTAGTTACAAAACAAAGCAAACCATAAAACAGAATGCAAATAAATAAGTTTGCCACAATTTCTAAAATCCTCCCGCTCTCCTTCCATAAGACATTATGGAGATCACCCTCCCATCCACCTCTAGTTGGATTTATAACCAGGAAATAATTTACCTTGTTTTGAAAAAAAAATTAATATTGAAATGAAAGAGAGGGAATAAGTGATAGACAAAGACCGCAAGTTAATTATTTATAAAAGGAAGAAAAATAACTCTGTTATCAATAAAGTAAGAAAATGTATAAACTGTCACTTACTCAACTCAGAAGGTGCTGAAGATAATGTATCCACTGGACCTGAAAAGCAAAATATTTTTATTTGAAAGTACTTTGCCATTAATGTAATCTGATTTTAGTAATCTGTATTAGTTCTGATTTAATATATTCTCTTCACAAATGCACATATATAATAAAAACATTAAAACATTTATTTTATTGTTTCACCTTTTAAAAATGGTTTGTTTCAAAACACACAATGTATATCCCATTTATTTAGTGTAAAAGAAAACTCAACTCCAATAAGTTGTTTCTTACCATTTGAGTCACAAGCCAGCAGCTGGGGGGTATTAGTTAACCCCCCATTGTACTTTCCTTCATTATCAACACACCAGCAGTAGCTATTGAAACATTGCCGGTAAGTGAAATCACCACTGCTGGTACACTCAGGGATGAACACACCACGTACTTCATGCATGCCAATCACAGCTGTAACAGAAATGTTTTGCATATACATTTCTTAGGACTAAGATTTTTGTATAATTTCTATTTTTCTTGTTTCAACACTCTTAAAACAAGCCACCATCAGCTCAGTGACTGAAAATATGACTCCCTATGAAGTAATATTAGATAGCATGGTCATTTTTTATTCACTAGAATGGCAGCATAATACCAAAAGAATGTAACATTGGAACCAACATTGGAAGACAACAGGAAGAAATATGTGTATTTATTTCTTATTCAGAGTCAAACATAATACCATGAGAGAGAACATTGGAACCAAATCTAAAGAAGGTAACTGGAAGAAATATGATGTGTAGTTATTTCTTATTCAGTCAGATATTAACACTAAGACAGTGCAATACTGAAACCAAATCTAAAGAAGGTAACTGGAAGAAATGTAATGTGTATTAATTTCTTAATCAGAGTCAGTCAGACATTAACACTAAGAAGGTGCAATACTGAAACCAAATCTAAAAGAAGGTAACTGGAAGAAATGTAATGTGTATTAATTTCTTAATCAGAGTCAGTCAGAAACATTTCTACTATTAACTCCTTCAATGCCCAGGATGTACAGTATTCTGTTATTAACCCTTTCACTGCCCATGACATTTACCATTATTATTATTGATATTAGATCTGTAAATGCAGTGAACTCTTAATTATCTGAGTCAAAGGTAATCCACATTGATTGTTAGAAGACAAGTTGCAGGTACCCTTGCCAATTACAGAAAATGAGTTGCAGGTTACTAATACTGACTGCCACTGGTTTGTAGATTATCTATGCCAATTGCCACAACATTTCTCACAAATAAAATTCATGAATACTGACTGCCAGAACATGGTTTGTAGATTATCTATGCCAATTGCCACAACATTTCTCACTAATAAAATTCATGAATACTGACTGCCAGAACATGGTTTGTAGATTATCTATGCCAATTGCCGCAACATTTCTCACAAATAAAATTCATGAGTACTGATGCAGAACTATGCATAACACTCTACAAACATTGCTCAGCTTTCACAGGGATGATACTGTTATAACTGCTGAAACTAAAAGAAATTAATGAAAGTAAAGCAATATACATAATTTTAGGGCTAATATATTAGATGCAGTGAATTCGATCAAGAGGAGAAAAACTATAAATATGAAATGAATGACATATAACTGTTAACAGCAAACAAAATCAAATCAATAAATGATGTAGACAAAGGTACAGCAACATGACAAGCGTATTTTTGATGTATGTCATTTTTCTTTTGGAATGAATGGAATCTCTCACCTATTGACAATTTGCACCTTTATAAACTACTAGCAGATATACCCAGCACTGCCCAAGTAAAAACACTTTGCACCTTTATAAACTACTAACTGAAATACCCAGCACTGCCCAAGTAGAAACAACTGAACTTTTAATAGATTTTGTCAGATGAAAAAGAAATAAGACTTGTTTAATTAGTTCTGTATAAATCCACTGATAAAATACGCCATCAAGGCTAATACACTGATATATGATATGTTCATGTTAAATGCAACCTACAATACTCTCAATTTAGCTGACTTACATTTAGATGATGATGTGTTGTGTAAATGTTTCGCTTTTACAGTCTGAAGTGCACATGGCAGACGATAGTAGTTTTACTGTGCTGCATAAATATATGTCTTAATCAAACTAAGAGTGAAATTTCCTTTATGAAAACTTCATATGCAATTCAACACCACTCTCCTTCACCTCCATAAACTTGTTCTGTGGCCAGAACTCTTTTGTAATTGAACAATCACCCATATGGTGAAATGTCCTTTACAAAAAGTCTATGTGTAAAATGTCCAGCAATCACCTGCTTTTTACATTGAGCATTATTGTAAAAGGGATACCGCTGCATGAAATGAAATGCATTCTTCTTGAGTTGTCTTTCTTAGAGTGAAAAGTTCGTTATTTGAGGGATTTAGTAGCCTAAAATCCCAATTCAGGCTTCCAAGCACCAAGTCTAAAAGCTTCCTGTCTTCAAGACTAATCCACTTATATATGCTGGGCTTAAATTAAGAATTCTTAGGTTTTATAGTTGACAAACAGATAAATGAGAAACAAAGAGACATTCAATTTTATATGCATAGATGACAGAATGCATTGGATTATTTTATTACAGCCTAGACAATGCTATAAATCTTTATAGTATGTTCTATGATATAATTACCTATACTGTTTTCTAAAATTATTCATGATTTTAGATTACCCATGCATTCTTTATTCCCTTATCTTGATTAAGTGAGAGATGACTGTAATTAGCTTCTTTTGCAACTCACTCATGCATTTCAATAATTTTAATTAGGAAAAATTCTGGTGTTTTTGTAAATATCTTACCTTGATTAAGTGAGAGATGACTGTAATTAGCTTCTTTTGCAACTCACTCATGCATTTCAATAATTTTAATTAGGAAAAATTCTGGTGTTTTTGTAAATATCTTACCTTGATTAAGTGAGAGATGACTGTAATTAGCTTCTTTTGCAACTCACTCATGCATTTCAATAATTTTAATTAGGAAAAATTCTGGTGTTTTTGTAAATATCTTACCTTGGCAAAGTGGAATCTGATTGCAGCTTCCTGATGTGCAATCAACATCATACTTCAGGACACAAACTTTGTTATTTCCACACTCCACATCCTTTAAAATGAAGAGATGACTAAATGAACAAATGTATGTTAAATTTTTGTGCATATACATAAAAGAGGCCGCTATATTAGACATATTGACCAATACACTATACATCTATATTTATTATTTTCACTTACACTATTACAGTTATTGGAAACATCCATCTTGAACTAAAATGTATCATTTTTCCAAGCTATAAATGTAAAAAGAAAAGAAAATAATAAAAAATCAGGGCAACAAGGCAGCAGTGCTAACCCCTAGAAAATTCTAATATGGTTGTAAGTAGCTCCAAGTGTCAATGCAATAAATCACAGCCAACCATCAGTTCCAGTTGAGGTCAAGCATGATAAACTACAATATTACTCCAGTTGAGGTCGAATCTAATAAACTATAGGACCACTTTAGCTGAAGCCAAGCCTAACAGACTGCAAGTAACATGAATTAAAAAAATTAACAGGAACAAGGGCAGTAAGAGGGGTAGGTGGGTTTCCTGTAGTGATGGTGTATGCACCAAAGCATATACGATAACCACAAAATTTTAATAGTATAAATATTTTGTTTTATTCCAGATGAATCAGAGAGATAGTGAAAACAATGGAAATTATACTAAACTGAAAAAAAATGTAAAAAATAAATAAATACTAGCTATTGTATGAGAATAATTTTCATTGGCATCAAATATATTTTGCCTGCTTCTATATGCTTTTGGATATGATGATTAAAAGGTTAACACCCTACCTTGCATGGGTTAGCAGTCAAATTACCTGAAAAAGGAATTTAAAAATAAAAACTGTTTGAAGAAAATGACTAAAAACAATGTTAAAAAAGGTGTGTAGATTAACAAATATGAATCAAGAAAACAAGCAAATAAGGAAATAAATAAGTTCTAACGAGTTCTACATATTTCATCTTAAGTTTATTACATTTTATTTAATACTTTTGTGATTTTCATAATTTGCTTTATAGCATACTGAAATAAAATACAAGAATCTTTTTTATTTCAAAGAAGAGAAAACTGGTTATATGCAGTGTCAACTTGCATTTTACTTAATATAAATAATAGCAGATTAGTAAGAATTGAATTTAGTTAGCTTAACCTGAAATATACTATAAATAAAACTTTGGTCATAAATTGCATGCCATTATTACTGATAGCATAACTCACTGGTCATAGATAAAGAACAGAAACGAAATCTAATCTAAAAAATGAAGCACAAACAAGAATAATGAGAACAAAAAATCCCACCTGACTATTTCTCCACTACATGATGTCAGAATCTATTTGTTAAATTATCTCTCACATTGTTTTGATGAATAATAGCATAATGTCTGTTTGAAGTGTTTTGATGAATAATGGCATAATGACTAAATGTTTTGATGAATAGCATAATGACTGTTTGAAGTGTTTTGATGAATAATGGCATAATGACTAAATGTTTTGATGAATAATGGCATAATGACTAAATGTTTTGATGAATAATAGCATAATGACTGTTTGAAGAGATGACTCAACCACAATGAATAAACTATACAAGCCTCATATTATTGACCATTCATATCTATGAGCAGGTGGAGAATCATGAAACACTCTGACAAGAACTGAGGATTCTCTCAACATCATTGCCACATTTCCCTATGAGTCCATTTTGCAAAACTGGCAATACACACATTTGCTCCAGCAATCAAACCATTCCAAAGTGGCAGATAGGTACAATAAAAAAAATTAAATAAATATTTAGGTAGCTTACCACTGTAAGTGCCACAGCAGAAAAAAACAAGTCAGACAGAAGAAAAAACTTGAAACCAGATACCAGATATCCACAGTATAAATATGCTTTTGCTTACAATAGGATGAATATTAAATATACTCAAACAATTCACAACGGCAGGAAATATGTCTATTAGCCCTCTCAACAGAGCTAAACATAGCACAGCTAACCAGCATATAAGCAAGAAAGACCTTGAGGTAATGAGTGTGTCTGCTAAACAGCAATTTAAGCAAGAAAAACATTGAGGTAATGGGTACAGCTGCAAAACAGCATATAACCAAGAAAAACATTGAGGTAATGGGTACAGCTGCAAAACAGCATATAACCAAGAAAAACATTGAGGTAATGGGTACAGCTGCAAGGAGTATGAATGTGAGTCTGAATGTTCCATTTTCGAGAAGCATCTAGCTTTGATTGTCAGGACAGTGCGGGATTACTTTGGAACAAGTCTCAGATTCTGCTTGATTGGGTAGATAAGTTCAGTTAGCATGAGCAATTGATTACATGATAGAAATGCTTGTATGTATCAGCCACAATAGATCCAAGTCCATCATGTATTGCAGTACAGCTGGCACATCATCCTCAAGAATAAACCTTAGAACAATACTGCATGCACTGCATTATAAAGAAGACAAAATTTTAACAGAAAACAAGATAGCTTTGCCTACTCCTTGACCAACTTACATGCATTGTAGCACTCCTTGATTAACTTACATGCATTGTAGCACTCCTTGATTAACTTACATGCATTGTAGCACTCCTTGATTAACTTACATGCATTGTAGCACTCCTTGATTAACTTACATGCATTGTAACACTCCTCTGGAGACTGGAATCTGTTTTCATTGCCACCACACATGCCATAAACAAAAACTTCACACTGCCTGTTTACCATATTGTAGTACCACTGAGGCAGGTATCCATGACAATTTCCTGTCTCTGGATTCAAGTGACATTTGTATGGAACATCTGTTAGAAAAACACATGTAAAACAAAATATTACTTAAAAAGTTTGACTAGTTAAAAATCCATGATTGAATTTATTTAGGGTTTGGCATTTCAATGATTGGAAAGTGAAATTAAAATATGCAAAAATGACAGAAGAGAAAACTATAAATTTAAAAATAAAAATACTATATTTAGAATAATGCAAGTATAAGGAAAAAAATAATAAATATATGAACACAAAGTAATACTGAAATTATTTACAAGTGCAACAAACAACAAAAACAAAGTAATAAGTTTGCTTTTGAAAATTGCAATATATAGCTTACTTAAATTTTTTTGGAAAATTTAAAATTAAACTAAAAGCTCATTAGGTATGAGAGTTTTATTTAAAAAAACCCCATAAAACTGTTAATTGATGCAAAGTACACACAGCCAAATGGGGGTGGAAGGAAACCTCAATTAGCTGTAAGTAACTGTGCTATGCAAGAATTATTGGTCAATAGAAATGTACTTTTAAAAAATACTTTTTTTCCTAAATACTTAGCAATCTCTCATAAAAATTTCAGTTTGTTCTGGTACAGTGAAAAGATCAGCCCTCAGACTGGTCCTAGTGCATGTACTTATTTCTATCAATGTAAGACAGCAAGTTCTCAAAGACTTGGCTAGTGTATGTACTTATTTTTATCAATTCAATGTAAGACAGCTCATCTCTCAAAGACTTGGCTTAGTGTATGTACTTATTTCTATGTATACTAAGATAGCTCATCTCTCAAAGACATGGCTACTGTGTGTATACTAAGACAGCTCATCTCTCAAAGACATGGCTACTGTGTGTATACTAAGACAGCTCATCTCTCAAAGACATGGCTAGTGTGTGTATACTAAGACAGCTCAGCTATCAAAGAATTGGCTAGTGTATGTATATACTTACTTCTATCAGTGTATGACAGCTGGCTAGTATTCCCAGCCTCTGATGCAGAAAACTGCATGCCTGATGGTAAGTCATTCTGCATTTTGCTTGCTATGATAGCATATTGGTGTCGAGCCAGAGTAGCCTGCATACGTTGTTGCTGACACAGGGTCAAACCTACAATCAAGTGCAAGGTATAGTGAGATGGTATTTGACTTGATAGTTTTATATTTTTTATATTTTTATATATCAATACATCTAAGTAATTCTTCATAAGACTAATTTTGCTGAATTTTCCATTAACAACAACAGAAAAGTGTCAACTGATGATCACTGTTTCTATCAGTACATTACAAGGTGACTATTTGAGCAGGGGTGTATTCCACATCTTACTCAAGCTGAAAGCCAACAAACAATTAATACATTATAATCATACAATAGGGGTGACTGTGTAATCTGTGTAATTCACTTATTTTACTCAAATTCAAAGATAACAGACTATGAATACTCTAGATGATGACTGTACTAATAGGTTGACTTTATCTTAATTGGGGTAGTTTATCTTCTCCCAGTTCAAAGATATAACTGCAATCAGAAATTAACCTGCTGTTAATCTATGTCCCTTGTCAACTATCCACTAATATAGAATAAATTTAATGTGAATAAAAAAGAAAAATCTGTCTGCTTCCTTGAGATTTTTCTGAATGTATTACAAATAATTCACATAACAGCAATTTTACAACAATATACAACAATAAACATTTTTCTTTGATGTTTAAGTAATGAAGGATTGAAGCTGATGGAAATAAATAAATCTTGGGTGGATGTTCAAATTACCCATCTTGCTCACCTGCAGTGCAGTTGACAAGTTTGTTGTTGGTACTAAAGAACTCTGCTCGGCAACCACCACAAGGATTGATGCGACAAACAGCTGTAGGGTCAGCAGCACACACCTGAAGGCAGATCTCTGGTTGACAGCAATGCACTCTCTCTTCAGCTTCACATATGTTCACTGCAAAGGCAACATGTTAAGCGTTGTTATCAAACCAGTTGCTAGCTCTTTAGTCTCACATATGTTCACTGCAAAGACAACTTGTTTATATTGACTGCAGTCCATCACAACCCCTCAAGTCTGGCATGAATATAAAAGAAGCTTGCTTACAGAAATTCTAACCCATTACAACCCCTTTAGCCTTGCATATGTTTACAACAAAGACAACATGCTTACAGTGACTCTTTTAACCCATTACAACCTCTCTAGCCTCGCATATGCTCACTGCAAAGACAGCCTATTTACAGTGACCCTATTTAATCCATTACAATCCCTCTAGTCTTGCATATGTTTAATTTAAACAAAGACAACTTGCTTACAGTGACCCTATTTAACCCATTACAACCTCTCTAGCCTTGCATATGTTTAAACAAAGACAACTTGCTTACAGTGACTCTATTTAACCCATTACAATCCCTCTAGCCTTGCATATGTTTAAACAAAGACAACTTGCTTACAGTGACCCTATTTAACCCATTACAACCTCTCTAGCCTGGCATATTTTTACAACAAAGACAATTGGCTTACAGAGACTATCTAACCCAATACTACCTTTTCACGTTTTCAGCAAAGACGCTTGCTTACATTAACCCTTACAACTTCTCAAGCCTTGCATATGTTAACAGCAAATACAGCTTGCATACAGTGACTATCTAACTTCTTATGTAATCATAAGAAGTAAAAAATAATGATTTTCTAGATAAGAATTTTCACTTCACATGAGAAAAAAAAAGAATTGATGGAACAAGGAAAGAGAAGTAACATGAAGTTCTTGCAGCAATCTATTACTGTATTCTTATATATCAACATACACACATACAAACACATATACATATAAAAATACACGTACACAAAATGAACAAAATAAACAGAATTATTCAAACAAACTCCTAAAATTGATTAGTTTTGATTGGTAAAAGATGTTCCCACAAAAAACAGTTGAACTATATGAGGTTTTCATTAAAAAGTTTTGTTATAATTCTGCCTTTAAGCCTTGGTTGCATTTCTATTAGTGGACTCCTAATGCTTAGTTAGCACAGTAATTATGTTTTACTTCAATGAATATGACATAGGGGGTGTGTATTAATTAGTTATGCTTCACTTGGAAGCAGATTTCATGGAAGGATACTAACTGTTCATTATTTTTCACACTGATGTAGGTCAAAGATAGATCCTTATGTCAGTTATGGTGTTCATCAATCCGCACATCATGGATGGACTGGTATTTGTTATGTCAGTTATGGTGTTCATCAATACACATCATGGATGGACTGGTATTTGTTATGTCTCAAATCAATGAGCATGCTTCAGGTAGATGGGCATTATTAGCTATTTGCATGTCAATATAGATGAATTTCATTGGTGAATTTGTATTAATCAGTCATATCTCATGTTTATGAACTGATATTAGTCTTAGTTCATATCCACAAGTGAACCGTAATAGTAATTTTCAATTCATATCTATGCACTTAAGTGAATAGGCATTGGTCACATGAACTGATGTTAGTTACGTTTCACATGCATATACATGTTATAAGTGATTTGTACTAGTCAGGTGAACTGCTATTATAAGGTGAATTGATACTGATATTAGCTGAATTGATATTATCAGTCATGTTTCACATCCATGTATATGCTAAAATTCAAATAGCATTAGTCATGTATCACAACATAAGTGAATGGTATTAGTTAATCATGTGTTGAAACATAAGTGAAATGGTATTAGTGAGTCATGTTGCACATTAAAGGTGAACTGATATTATTTAGTAATGTCTACTATACACATCACACATGAATTGGCATTACTCACATTTCACATTTATGACTACAGTTAACTTTCTTTCTTACCAAACAGTCTTTTAAGGTTTATAAATTATAGCAACAGGTCACAATGGACAACACTATTCTGCAGTTCAGATAACAAGATTTGAAATGACTCACTGACTGTAAATGACAGCTGGACACAATTTTTATTCTAATGAATGTAACAAAAACATTAAAAAGCAAAATGTAACCAATGAAAAGAAAAGTGTATAAATAATTAATTTATGCACAACACAGTTTATAAATTAACAACAGAATTTTATACTTAAGGAAAATGCTCTGAAAAATTTACTTTCACAGTCGTTCACTGAGATCTTGTCTCCCTTGTCTGTATCTTCAATCATTTTCTGAGTCACTAAAATAGAATAAATAATGTGATGGATTACTGAAACATTCTTTAAAAAAATAATGTTAAGACATATTTTGGAGGTTCTTTAAGGGATAACTAAATGGTAATAATAATAATAAAAATGGGAGGCAGAGGTCTCAAGAAAATCAAAGATGTCATTGAAAGAGGGGTAATAGGCTTGATGGAACAACAAAGATGGGCCGCTGAGAGAAGCAGTAAAGATGAGTGGATTATATTACCCCCTACAAACAGACAAAATGGGCAATACCTGGAGCCAAAAACCTCTCCATAGCCAGTATGTGCGACAAGCTGATGAAACATCAACTAAACAATCAACAAGCAGATGGTTGAAAGAGACAGGTTTGAAAGCAGAAACAGAGGCTCTCATAACAGCTGCACAAGATCAAGCACTACACAAAAAGATGCACAAAACAAAAATCATGAAAGTCTCAAATGATTCCAAATGCAGACTAACTCTGCAAATCCATGGATGAAACAAGAGCACACATACTATCTGGATGTCAGGTTCTGGCTGGAACAGAATACACCAAAAGACATAACAAAGTGGAAAAAGACATACATAGAAATCTGTGCAACTAAGGAGTAAAAACTAAAGAGCAAAAACCCCAGAAAGAGCATGGATTCAATAACCAGAAGCAGTCACAGAAACAGAAGTAAAAATACTATGGGACTTCAAGATAAGATTCAGATCAAGTGATTCCTGCATGAAGACCAGACATTGTAGTTCTCAATAATTCCAAAAGAACAGCAACAATTATCTATGTCACTGTTCCAAGTGATAGAAACATAAAAACAAAATAGAGAGAAAAAAATAGAAAAATATCAGGATTTCAGATTAGAAATCCAGAGACTGTGGAATGTAAAAGCAGAAGTGGTACCTATAGTGATAGGATCCTTGGGGAACATAACACCTGAATTGGAAGGCTACCTGAATAAAGTGCCTGGACAACACAAAATTTCCCCACTACTCAAAGCAGCACTCCTTGGAAGGTCCACATGCTCCATAAAACCTTGGTGACTCCCAGGATCTTGGTAAGATTGGATCACAACTGACAGTCAAACAGAAATAATTGGGAAAGGATGAATAATAATAATAATAATAATAATAATAAATCCATGGATGGGACAACAGAGCACATACTATCTGGATGTCAGGTTCTGGCTGGAACAGAATACACTAAATGGCACAATGAAGTGGCAAAACACATACATAGAAATCTGTGTGAGAACTATGGCATAAAAACCCCAGAAAGAGCATGGATGCATCAACCAGAAGCAGTCACCGAAACAAAAGAAGTCAAAATACTGTGGGACTGAATTGGAAGGCTACCTGAATAAACTCCCTGGAAACCACAGACTCGCTCCACTACTCAAAGCAGCGCTCCTTGGAAGTGCCCAAATCCTCCATAAAACCTTGGATCTCCCAGAATCTTGGTAAGATTCTGATACCTTGGATCACAACCGACAGTCAAACAGAAGTCATGGAAAAAGGCTGAATAATAATAATAATAAAGTGTTTAATCTTGTAACAGCTCTAAGAGCTTGATAATAATTATATATAAAATACACAAGGTCATTACACAAACTAGTTAAAACAGCTTTAAGTGCTTGACAATAATTATGTATAAAATACACAATGTCATTACACAAATTAGTTATAAACATAAGAAAATTAAAGGTAATATAACAAAACAAAATGAATACAAATGCAAAATGAGAAAATATAACAAATAATAACAAATAGTTGTATTTTTCTTGTATTTATAAGAGAAGTATAAATCAAATGAATTTACAAACATACAGCCAGAAAAAACAAAGACAAAAATTGTATGCTATTCTTGCTGATGAAAAGAATGTCTTCAGAGCCCTCTTGAAGATGGATATGATCTTTCTGTATTTGTTTGCAGAGACTGAGGTTGGGAGTGGTGAACTGGGTACATTGTCTGCAGAGACCATGGTTGGAAGTGATGAACTGGATACACTGTCTGCAGAGACTGTGGTTGGAAGTGGTGAAGTGGATACATTGTTTGCACAGACTGTGGTTGGAAGTGGTGAAGTGGATACATTGTTTGCACAGACTGTGGTTGGAAGTGATGAAGATTTATTTCTTGCCTTTAATTTATCTGGTGTGAGGAACAACTGTTGACACTGGTGCTTTTAATGATTTTTGTACTTAAAATGGTGGACTTTACTGCAAAAACTATATTTGTAACATTCTTTTCAACCATTTGATTGTTTATGGATGGTCAAATCTGCCCTTCAGATTTAAACAGTATTCTTTTTTGGCAATGCATAGCTTGTCACTTATATTACTGTAACAAATTAACTGATGGCTTGCTTACAGAGAACACTAAACATTTCTGCACTACAACTTGACTGATGGCATGCTTACAGAGAAGAGAACACTAAACATTTCTGCACTACAAATTGACTGATGGCATGCTTACAGAGAAGAGAACACTAAACATTTCTGCACTACAAATTGACTGATGGCATGCTTACAGAGAAGAGAACACTAAACATTTCTGCACTACAACTTGACTGATGGCATGCTTACAGAGAAGAGAACACTAAACATTTCTGCACTACAACTTGACTGAGAAGAAAACACTGGCATGATGCATATCCCTTCTGATTTGTCAATAAAATGGTAATCTTTAAACTTGGTTTTCTCAAAATGGCTGCTACACTGCTTACAGACTGAAAAAAGCACATCTCTGTCATTTTTGGGAGTATTGTTGAAAAACAGGCACCATTTGAAAGACTATTTTGTGCACTTTAAAAGATATTTTGCCAAAAGTCATTTTTTCTTCTTGGATGACTTAGTCAAAATGGGTCACATATGGTCATGTCTGTGGTTAGCATTCTGATAAAATCTTGTCTATTTCATTTCACTTCATTTTTCATGGCAATGTTTGTGGGTTGGCACGGTGACAGAATCCAGTTTAATATATGGTCATGTCTGTGGGCTGGCATGGTGACAAAATCCAGTCTATGGCCATCTGTTGGACAGAATCCAGCCTAAGGCAATGTTTTTAGGTCAGCATATTTAATATATGATCATGTATGTGGGTTGGCATGGTGATAGAATCCAATCTATGGCCATCTGTGTGAGTTGTCATTGTGACAAGTTAAAAATGTGAAGAGATTTGACAAATGGGCCATTGAGTGTTCAAAGTGAAAGTTGAAATCTCCTATAATCATTAAGCTGCAACAGATGGTATTATGACATAATTCAAGAAAATCAGGGCGTTGTTCTAGAAACAGAGAAAGAAAATGATTGTGAACAAATATGACAATAATTTTTATTTCATTTCAGACAAACACATTAAGACTTAAATGACTCATAAGTGTAAAAAATTGGTAAAATAATAGTCTCAAAAATATCAAAATTAGATAAACTAACTTCAGAAATGAATACAATATTATTTTAGAAATGAATAAGTAATAATGTATAAATAAGTTACTCAGACATATTACACACACACACTCACACACACACACACACACACACACACACACACACACACACACACACACACACACACACACACACACACACACACACACACACACAAATATATAAAAATGAGTACAATAAGTTCTTCTAAGTGTACAAACAAATGGCTCAGAAATGTATACATTCACTTGTTTCAGAAAGCTTAAAATAAGTAACTCTGGCTGTCATAGTGGTTCATTTATGAAAGGATAAATATTTTCTAGATAATCCATTAGGTTTAGCAAGATTAATAAGTTATAGCTAATTCACAAGACAGTAAAAGAAAGAGTGATGAGTCTTGCTTTGATCTCTGTTCAGAACAGATCTACTATAGATATACATCAAACAGTAAAACTCAATTTTCTTCTGAATAGCAACTAACCTGTCTGGCACTGTGCTACTCCACGGACCTGGGTTGCAGGTATCACATTGCCCTTGGGGGTAACACACCAACAGACACCAAGCTTATCATTGCACTGCTGCATTTGCCATGTGCCATTGCTTAAACATCTAATAGTGCAAAATAAATTGTGTGTGTAGCTTAAATATCTAATAGTACAAAATAAATCTCCATGTGTTAGCTTAAATATCTAATAGTACAAAATAAACAGCCATGTCTGTTGCTTTAACATCTAATATTGCAAAATAAATCTCCATATATGTAGCTTAAATATCTAATAGTACTAAATAAACCTCTATGTGTGTAGGTTAAATATCTAATAGTACTAAATAAACCTCTATGTGTGTAGTGTAATGACAGAATCATAAACACTCAGATCTAAATACTCTTGAATATCATTCATCAAATGCATACAAAGTAAATATTAAAATACTGAGAAAAGCTATGAATACATTGTAGATTTTAGAAAACATGAGAGTAGTGACTTAAATCTTCAAAAAAGCAAACAGCTTTGGCCACTTTAGTTAATTAATAACAATAGATGCATGAACAACAGCAGACAGATATGGAATTCCTATATCAATGCCTTTACAATAATGAAACAAAATAGTTAGCAAGAAAAGCAGCATTGAACCAAGGAAAATAAACATGAAACACCAAAATAAGCTTGTAAAACACACTGCTTAAAAATACAACAGATGATAAAGAGTTGAATTTATTGACGCACAGTTTTGATACAGAATCAATGAATTTTACTTTAATATATTTTCTTTATATTTGGCCATTTCTAGATTAAAATATTTGCATTTATAATATGCTTATGGTCTCATTTTTACATTTGCATTTTTCTCTCAAGGTCACAGACTAAAGTTCAGTGCCCAATAGTACTCAAAGCAGGACTTGTGTGAAAATGTCTCATGATGACACACACACACACACACACACACACACACACACACACACACACACACACACACACACACACACACACACACACACACACACACACACACACACACACACACACACACACACAGCAGTAGCCAGTTCAAAAGTGCAGTAATTACTCTCATAATGACAGAAGACACAACAATAACCAGCTCAAAAGTGCTGTAATTACTCTCAATGACAGAAACAACAATAGCTAACTCAAAAGTGCAGTACTTACACTCATAATGACAGACACACAGACAACAGTAGGCAGTTCAAATGAGCAGTACTTACACTCATGATAGCAGACTCACCAACAGCAGTAGTCAATTCAAAGATGATTTAATTACACTCATGAGGGCATGCACACAGACAACAGTAGACAGTTCAAAAGAGCAGTAATTACACTCATGATGGCAGACAGAGACAACAGTAGCCAGTTCAAAGATGATATAATTACACTCATGATGGAAGGCAGAGACAACAGTAGCCAGTTTAAATATGTTGTAATTACACTCATGATGGCAGACAGAGACAACAGTAGCCAGTTCAAAGATGCTGTAATTACACTCATGAGTACAGACATGCAGTAGCCAATTCAAAAACAAAGTAATTACACTCATGATGGCAGACAGACACAAGTGTATCCATTTCCAAAATGCTGTAAATACTCAGGACACACCCAAATATACTTTTATCTTTTTCTTTGATAACAAAAAGCCTGTAGTAAGTATTTTTAATGTAATTTAAATCCACTCACACCTTTAGTCTGCAATACCATAAAGGCAGGTTTACCTAGGCATGAAGCTAAGAAAGCAGTTGTTTGTGTTTGAGAGTTCTTGCTGTTCTCTGTACATTTGTAGACTCTGTAAGCAAGTATTTTCATTTCCTTCCTGAACTAAATAATAAAACAAAAATGAGAAAATTCTTCCAGAACCATTGAATGCAATAATAATATTGATAATATAAAAATAAATTAAATACTCACATTCTATACTTGCACATACGTATAGTGACACATCTACAAAGCGTACACTTGCAAATTTAAAGATCTACTTAAAAGAACAATTATAACATTTTCCATTTCCTCTTTAAGACTTTTATTTGTATTATCCCTTGCAATAAAAGAATCTTTCTACCATTTTCCAACAACTGTTATACAGACACAGGCATTAATCCCACACGATGAAACTTAGGGCACTGATCCCACACTATGAAACACCAGGCACTGATCACACACTATGAAACACTGGGTACTGATCACACACACACTATGAAACACCAGGCACTGATCACACACTATGAAACACCAGGCATTGATCACACACTATGAATCACCAGGCACTGATCACACACTATGAAACACTGGGCACCGATCATAAGCTATGAAACAAAAACGGGGCACCGATCACACATTGAACTCTCATTTCAACATTGCTATTGCTAATTGAGCAAAAACTAACAAATCAGTATAAGGAAGATGATTTAATATTTGAATACTTGATCAAAGTATCAATATTCTGCAATGAGAAAATAACAAAGTAAAGCTTGTTTTGACTTGGCATAAATTTTGAGATAATATATGGGTAAAATTATATATCTTTTAAAATATGTTTTAAATATGACAGGATATGACTTACAAACTGGGACCACACACTTTGATTTCTGGCAACCACTTGTGCAACATATCTGATTGCCAGGACAATCTCCATCTCCTGAACACTCATCAAAACAGGAACTGCTTAGCACTTGACGTACAACAGGGCACATTCCATTTTTGCAACGACCTGAAACAAATAATCAATTATTATATTTCAGTGAAAAATGTGTCTATCCAAATATTTCCATTTAATCTGTCAGCTTAAAGGAAAAAAACATGTTAGCAAATAAAATTAAACTTCTGAGGTAATTGAAAGAAGAAAAATCACAAATACAAATACCACAATGTAAATATGGAGACAACACATAGATACTAATAAAACTCTGTATGGACAATCAAAATACAGTTACATGAATAACTTCTCTGAATGGAAACGATTCTAAAATAAGTCAAAAAAATAAAATAAGCAAATTTTCTTTTTTACTTACAAGGGCAGAATAATAAACATGGAGTATTACAGTTGGATTATGATATATATACAAATACACACTGAACCTGAGTTAATATGTATACAAACCCAGAATAAACCTAGGTTATGGCAAATACAAATACACATTGAACCTGGGTTAATATATATACAAACCCAGAATAAACCTAGGTTAAAGTATACAGAAACCACAAAGAGCCTAGGTTACAGTATATACAAACCACAATGAACCTAGATTAAAGTATATACAAGCCACAGTGAGCCTAGATTAAAGTAATACAAGCCACAGTGAGCCTATTTTACCGTATATACAAACCATGATGAACCTGGTTGCTATCTGTATTATCCAAGTATTATTTATAGTCTTTTGAGAATTACACTCCATTTATAAAAATCATTCTTTTAATTTTAGTATAAAACTTTTTAAATTGTTGATCTGAGCCTTCTCATCATGTAATAATGTATTTAGTTCACTCTGTGTTAAAACTCAAATAAACAAACATATAAACCATACAGCCCACTCTTCACAATTTCCAGACTAAAGTACTATTATAAACTTTTCCCTTTCACAGCCACAATAACGGTATTCCAATATTCTGAGTGTTACTGCTTCACCTACATTAACTGATAGTATCTAGTTTGTTACTCTGCAGAGCTTGGATGGAGAGGACAAAATACTATATTTTAGTTTTGCGGTCAACAGGATAAAAAATAATCTGCCTGGAGATGCTGGTCATTTCCTAAACTCTACAACAGTGGAGACATTATTCAAACCAGCATTAAAATGATTCTTTCAAACAACAATATGGAGGTATTTAGCACCATAGAAAACATATCAAATGACTGTCAATTTGTCAGAAAACATCAGACATATTATGGTGTACCGACAAAAACATAACAGCATGACACAGTCTAGACTGATTGTTATAATAGAACAACCAAGACAGTCCTTCGAAGAAGAAAAATCCTTTCATCCATTAGTTTTCAAATGACGAGCCTTCAGTCAGTTGGTCTGCTACAAGATGTAATGCTCAAGCAGAAATATTTGTCTCCCCATTCCCAGGTTATACAGCCCATGTAGTAGTTTGTCTGCCCCTTTCCAGATTACAGCTCATGCAGTAGTGTTTGTCTCACCCCTCCCAGAGTACAGCTCATGCAGTAGTGTTTGTCTCACTTCCCAGTAGTGTTTGCCTCACTCTTCCTAGATTACATCGCTCATGCAAAAGATGCCATGTCATTTTATTGGAGTAACACACTTCACACATCTTCCTTTCAGTCATTTTGGATTCCCTGTATTCTGGAATCTCAAACAGTCAATGAAAAGTATCATTCTTGTTCTCATAGTTCCTATTCAAGATGGGGAATAATTGGATAAGTATGATCTCCCACATAGATGAATAATATTGTTTGATTCTTGATGGCAATTTCTACTTTCTAAGCATTATTCTCCATAAGTATGCTAATAAGGTTGTATGAAAGAATAAGGAGTTTTTCTCAGTAAAATAAATTTTTCATGAACACGTACTCGTTACTTCTTCTACTAGTATTCCTTCTTTCTGAGGCAGTGAGAGGCCAATTAATCTACCATAAAGGACAAACTAATGGGTAAATTCTGTTTTGAGGCAGTGAGAAGCAATTAATCTACTATAAAGGGCAAACTAATGGTAAGTTCTGTTTTTGTTTAACTCCTGGGAGCTTGCAAAATTCCTTTTCAGACTTGAGTTTGTATAAGTGGAACCATATTACACTTCTCAAGTATCTGGTAAGTATTCAGGAAAAAAAATTATTTTACTTTAGGGAAATTAAATTTCTATCTGAAAATGGGAACTACCTATGCTTAGATTTCTAAGGGAACAATGGTATGCAGAAACTTCAATACATATTATAAAATCTCCACTTTCCAAACCAAAATTTGTCCTCAAGTGTTAATAATAATAATGTTAATGATAAACATATTATAAAATCTCTACTTTCCAAAGTACATTTTTGTCCTCAAGTATTAATAATAATAATGTTAATGATTAAATATAATAATTATAAAATCTTCACTTTCCAAAGTACCTTTTAGTCCACAGGTGTTACAGCATTCTTCCAGCTTTTCAAAATTATTGTCATTACCATCACAACCTCCATAGATAAAACTTTCACAATGCTGAGATGTGGAGTTATAGAAGTAACGAGTTACATTCGCCAAGCAGAACCCTCGTTCAGGTGGCAATTTGCACAAATTGGACACTGCACAAAAATACTGCAGTGACTACATTTGTATCTTGGTTCAAAGAGTGGTAAATCATATTTAACTAATGAAAACTGTAAGAATACACTAAAGAATAGAATGTATACACACAAACGCACCATAACAGACCACATCACATCACAATACACATACAAAAGTACAAAAATGTATTAATATATACAGAAAAGTAGAAATGTTGCAACATTATTTACATTTTCTGAATAATGTGTCAAAATGTGTTAATTCACATATACAGTAAATGTATATGTGGCAGAGTATATTTGCCTTATTTGCCTATCTCTATTTCTAGATTTAATTGTTATTTAAATTGTTAAATGTCAAAGTGACACGACTTTGGACACTGCTTATGCTGATATTTTTAAGTGCCATTTTAGAGTGAACAACTCAGATAAAGAATATGCTAGTGCTTGCTGATGCAATCTAGACCAGTTTTAGGTGGATGAGTAGTTTTCATTATCTAATGTTTAAGATTTACAAGAATGAGACCAGTCAATAGGCTAATGTCAAAGTTTACCTATTGAAAAGAATTGTATTCTCTAATCACTTTGAATTTGGAGTGGCAGAAGTCTGGTCATGAAAGGCAGATGTTAGTTTAATGGTGAGTTAACTAAATGATTATGAGATTGGACTTAGAAATATTTCATGCATTTTGCTACTGATATGTTATACTTGCATTTTACGTAGAGATGTATTATGTGAGTAGACTATTATTTCTACAAATTGTGAACTATGATGCTTGTATGTAGTATGCTAAACACTTGACTGTTTCTAGTGAACATGTTCATAAAATTGATATGTTGCATTTATTATGCTGTATGTGTGTATCAGGCTAATAAATATTGTTGAAAGAAACTAAGTTGAGACTTGAATGTAAGAAAGAATGGAGTTAGGGATAATAAACTGGAAAACTTAGCATTTGTTCCCTGATTATATTTTATAGGGGAGAAACAGCCTTTTTGTTTTTACCAGAATTCCCTGGTTTACTGATTTATAAACTGCTATGACCATATTAGATTCAAGAAGTCTCTATCCCCAGCATATAACTGTAAGGATACACTGCACTCTGTTAATGTATGGTGGCAAAGTATGCTCGACTACATCATGGAATTTCTGGTTCAAGGAAGTTACTGGAAATTGCTTCATTGTTGTTCTGTTTAAGGGAGCTAATACAGTGAAGGAGCAATCAGATTAGTCTCGAGAGAACAGCGGTTGATGGGATATTCTACAGCATGCTAGAGGACATATGAAACTGACAATTCTCTTGTGAACAATAAAATTGTGACTTTGTTACAAAACATGTAAAAGACTATTGTGGCATTGCAATATATATGTACAAGGTTATGTACAAAATATTATTGCTATAATCTCTATAATTCCATTTCTGTACCCTGATAAGAAATTACACTGTGATTTATACTGATATTTATTTGTTGAATTATGTGTTAGGGTATAAGACTGTATAAACATTGAAAATATTTGAACATGGTTCATGGAAATATTTATGACAAATAATCTTTTCATTGTATTTGCTAAATGTATATTTTATTGCTGATTTAATAAATTTATTGTTACAATTTATTGACCTTCTTACACAGACTGATTACCATATGTTGGAGAGATAGTGGGTGGATGTGGGTTCGCTAAAGATAGATTAAAGACAGATTTATCTCTCTGTTTAGTAAGAAGTTTTCCACCTACAGAAATATTGTGTGACAATGAATGTTTGTCTTTATGTTATGGAAGAGAGAAAATGTTTACAGCGCCCATGTATCCACCATGTGAGAGAGAGACGATTGGGGTCTTCTGGAGAAGTATTAATAACCTCAATTAAGATTAACATCACTTGTAATTAGTTATGGATAATAATAATAATAATCATAACCATAAACTAGGTTTGCATTATGTCACAGTATGCATTTCTTATTTACTGCTTAAAGTCATAATTTATAAAGTATGAATAATATATACGCTTTATATAATCTGTTTTTTAAACTAATAACTTTTTATTTATAAAAAACAGAATTAGGGAAAACAAAATATGTTAATACTCAAGGCACTAGTGTTAAAATGATTTTAAAGCAGATATAATCATGGATATAGTGCAATGATCATTTCATAACAGCATCTAAGATATCACACAGAAGTACTGTGAATAAATTGTGAAATAAAGTGGACTTACCATAGACATCTGTGCATGTGTAGGAGGACTGATAATGAAATAGACTACCACAAACATCTGTATAAATTTATATACAGGATGGATTGATGATGAAACACAAGATGACCTTATACAGACATCTCTGCAGATATAGGTTGGACTGACATGAACTTGAGGCATTACAAAGACATCTGTGCAGAGATATAGGATGGACTGACATGAACTTGAGGCATTACAAAGACAGCTGTGCAGATATAGGATGGACTGACATGAACATAAGGTCTTACCAAGAAATCTATTCAGATACAGGATGGATTAATGATATACAGAGACATCTATATGGATATAGGATGGAGTGACATGAACACAGAGGACTTATCAGAGTATGAGATATCTGTACAGATAGAGGCTGGATTGACATTAAGCATGAGACCTACCAGAGACATCTAAACAGCATGCCTTATCCTCACATCGGAAGCCTGATGGACAGGGAGTGCTGCTGTTACATTGGAATGGCTCATTTGATGCAGGCAAAATCAAAGGTTGTCCAAATGTACAAGCATTTCCATCATGGATATTTCCTATGAATAACAAAATAAAAATAAAATTAAAACAAACATATCTTAATTGTTTCCCATTATACAGCCAGACGAACATAAAGAGGAATATCATACACATCAAAGCATGCCAACAAACACTTCATAAAACAAGAGTTTATGAATGATGACTGCATTCAGGAAATTATTCAGATCATGACACACTGGATAGCATGGGATGCAGTTATGATCTAAGATACACTAAATATCTTTCATCTCTGCAGCAGACTTTATAATCCTTTGCAAACTACATCTCAGTCTATAAATCATTTCCTGATGTTACTGACAGTAATGTAGACTTCATCTCAGTCTATAAATCATTTCCTGATGTTACTGACAGTAATGTAGACTTTGTCTCAGATTTAAACTGTCCTTTCCTCATGTCTCTGTGGAAAGAGTCTAAAGACTGACAACAATAAAGACAAGCTCTTTCAGTATGGGTAGACAGTGATCCTGACAAGCTCTTTCATTATGGGTAGACAGTGATCCTGACAAGCCCTTTCAATATGAGCAGACAGAGATCATGACAAGCCCTTTCAGTATAAGTAGATAGTGATCCTAGCAAGCCCTTTCAATGTGAGCAGATAAGAGATCCTAACAAACTCTTTCAATATAGGTAGACAGAGATCCTAACAAACTCTTTCAATATGGGTAGACAGAGATCCTGACAAGCCCTTTCAGCATGAGTGGACAAAGAATGGCTAGAAGCAGGGTTGCTTTTCTTGCCATCTCCCATGTACCTCAAACACTATTCCAATTAGTTTGCTGAGATGCAAACCTGTTGAGATGGAGGGTGGGGGTGAAAATAATACTTCTCATTCTGTGACCTCTCAAACAACCTGCTTTTTAATCAGCAATTGTTTAGAAATAATCTACCTAGACATGCTGGTAGTGTCCTACACTTTGAGTGCAAAGGAACAGTCTATTTTACAAGCAGAGTTGCCAGGAAATAAACAGGTGAATGTGGCAGATCTTAAGGCCAGAGTGTACATTTGTGATAGTACTTACTTTACTTTTCAAATCCATACATTGTCTATTGAAGGTTTCAAAATTGTTTGCCCTCCAAGCCGATAATCTCAGTGAAACCACTAACAGTTCCTCTTGTGAGTGATGTGGATTAAGATATGCAACATTCTATTATGCTATAGATGCAGGGTTGTAATATTTAAGTTTTAATATACAATCTGATAAAAAAGATGATTTAAATTTTGAATTGTTTAGTAAATATCTCTAATGAATGACCTACAAAAGTGAGCATCATGCCTTTAAGCAAAATTACCATTATTCTGTCAGACAAGCTCCATGGTTGCAGTTCACATTCAGTGCCAGGGAGACTAAACTGATGGAACTAGCAGTCAAGTTCCACTGTGATAGTGGATAGAAACACAACATAAAAGCATGATACATTTCAAGATAAATGAATATTGTGGTGGACAGTCTCTTCAAATTGGAGAATCTGTTTCCATCACTATAGATCTTTCATCCAGCAGATGTCTCATGAGATAGGCAGCATATCTGCTGCATGATGGAATGTGCAACACTCTCCATTCCCAAACCTGACTGAATTTGCAGTAGACTCTTTTACAATCAATTACAACAACATGGATTTTATCAAGTCACATTTAAGGGATGTCTGATGATGATGAAATGTGCACACTCTCCATTCCCAAACCTGACTCAATTTGCAGTAGACTCTTTTACAATCAATTAGAACAGCGTGGATTTTATCAAGTCACATTTAAGGAATGTCTGATGATGAAACGGTCAATGCAAGCTCCAGTGGCAATGTAAAACTGCTATCAAAACAAACATGCAAACATACCTGCTAAAATATAAATGTGCATAGTGTGCACATCCATGATTCCATTACAATTGTGGAAATATATACATGAAGTAAATTCCCACCTTCCATTTGTTATTTTTCTCCAGTATGCTCATCTGGTTGTATGAAAGAAAAAGGGATTTTTCTAAGTAAAGAAAAGCATTGTGAGACTACTTAACATACACATAGGCTCTACCAGCCTCTCTGCTTTTCCCATGCCCATACTTTACCTTACACTAAGGAGACATTATTCTCATCCAGCTCATATTATCAGGTAAATTATTTTATCACTTATCTCCCCCTCTCATTAAAAGTAAATACTAGTAAAAAAGTAAAGGACACAAATGACTGAATTTAGAATAAATTGTGATAGGCTGAAAGTCTTCTCACTGGCAGGAAGGACGCAAGCCTTGCCACATGAAGAGCTGCAACATTTTTTGTTGTCTGAGCAGTCCTCATCAGACTGACATTTGTCTGGGCAGAATTGGCGCACTGGAATCTCAACAACTGGGCACTGACGTGAATCCACTAAAAAAATTGTTAAAAGATACACTCAACAGTAATCAGTTACCAATATGATTAAAAAGATACACTCAACAGTAATCATTTACCAATATATTTAAAAAGATACACTCAACAGTAATCAGTTACCAATATGATTAAAAAGATACACTCAACAGTAATCAGTTACCAATATGATTAAAAAGATACATTCAACAGTAATCAGTTACCAATATGATTAAAAAGATACATTCAACAGTAATCAGTTACCAATATGATTAAAAGCAAACAAAACCACTGTCTAGCAGCCTTGCAATTTTTCTAACTAAAGCTAATTATAGTTATAAACCAGGGTAATTCATGTTATCAGTGAATGGTTACTTATGATTGTCATATTTTCTATTTTTCTAACCAAAACAAGGTGTAATTACTGGTTGAAGATACTTCACATTATTAGTGAATGGTTACACAAGACTGTCTCACATCCTATTTTTCCTAACCAAACTAAGGTGTAATTATTGGTACAAGATACTTCACATTATTATTACACAAGACTGACTCACATCCTATTTTTCCTAACCAAACTAAGGTGTAATTATTGGTACAAGATACTTCAACCTGTTAGTGAATGGTTACACAAAACTCATATTTCCTATTTTACAAAACAAATTAAGGTGCAATTACATACAATGCATTCATAAACATGTATATAATGTATCTATCAGTCAAATAATCAACTTTTGTATTTGCTTCAGACTACTGAAAGTTACTCATAAGATCAACAATGAAAACATCAATCTAAGCTTTACAACAAACATTTAAAAGAAAAAGTAAAATAAGAAATGGTGTAGGCAAAACTGATCAAGCATCAGTTTCCATGCACAGATATACCTCAAGATCATGTAAATTAAACCTTAGTCTGAAATCTAAATAACACATTTTGCAGAATGATTTAGTTAACCTCAAACCCAGCCTTAATGAGATATATATATATATATATATATATATATATACATTCAACAGAATTAAAATGCTACAATATTAAACCTACAATTTACATCCAAAAATATATTCTGTTATTTTCAGGGACTAATGTTAAAGCTCAAATTGAAAACTAACAGCACATTTTAATTCTTACAACTTACGTGGTGATTTAATGCAGCGATTCTGGCAAGTTTGCAAAGTGGGAAAATTAAAATTGATTAATGAACACCCTTTGTATTCAAATGCCTTGCATAGTCCTGTCTTTAAATCAAAGTAGTAGCGAGTTGCAGTCTTTTGTCTCTGTTCTTCTGGCAATGTATCATTTCTATAAAAGTACTTGCAGTCAAAACCTGGATAGGGTGGCATCTTGCATATGTCTGTTGACTCTGCAATCACATCCAAATAGATCAGAGATGATTAAATCTAAATATTTCGTGTACAGACTCCTTTCATATTACTATAATTTACAAATCCCAAGTTATTTTTACTTGTAACACCAAAATGCCTGTCTGCATGTTGAAGAGAATGCCAAAATGAATGGCAAAGAGACATTGTTGTGAAGTGATGTAAATGTTAATGCTCTTTTGATTACATTCATAAGCTGTATGGGTGGATAGGGGCTCATTAAATGTAAATAAAGGATAGATTTTTATTACTCCTTTAGTAAGAAGTTTCCACCTGCAGAAGCATTATGTGACAGTAAAACGTCTATCTTATTAATGTGTAAAGAGTAGAGTTTTACAACACCCTTATAATCTGATCTTGTGGGAGAATTATTAATAACTATAAGTTAAGATTCTCGATAACTTATAATTAGTTATGTGTTATTAATTAATAAATAATAATCATAACAAGTGAAGGGTGCCCAGAGGTGTCACACTATACACAAACACTGCATACATAGCTATACACAAAAACACAGAATGCATAGGTATATACAAACATTGCATCCATAGGTACACACACAAACATTGCATCCATAGGTACACACACAAACACTGCATACATAGGTATACACAAACACTGCATACATAGGTATACAAAAAACTGCATACATAGGTATACACAAAGCTGCATACATAGGTATACACACAGACCACTGCATATGTATGTATACATAAACAATGAATACATAGGTATACATAGACACTATATACATAGGTACACAAACAGACACTGAATACATATTATATGCACAGACATTGCATAAATAGGTACACACATAGATACTACATACATAGGTATATGCACAGACACTGCATAAATAGGTATACACACTAACATTGTATACACAGATATATACAAACACTGCATACATAGGTATACAAAAACAGTGCATACATAGGTGTACAAAACACTGCATACATAGGTGTACACAACACTGCATACATAGGTATACAAAAACACTGCATACATAGGTATACAAAAAGTGTGCAAAAATACATAGGTATACACCACATACATAGGTATATAAAAACACTGCATACATAGGTGTACATAAATACTGCATACATAGGTATACAAAAAACAGTGCAAAAAATACATAGGTATACACTGCATACATAGGTATACAAAAACACTGCATACATAGGTGTACATAAACACTGCATACATAGGTGTACATAAATACTGCATACATAGGTGTACATAAATACTGCATACATAGGTGTACATAAATACTGCATACATAGGTATACAAAAACACTGCATACATAGATATACACAAACACTGCATACATAGGTGTACATAAATACTGCATACTTAGGTTTACAAAAACACTGCAAAAATACATAGATATACACTGCATAAACACTGTATTCATGGTATACACAAACACTGCATACATAGATACACACAAACATTATATCTCATTTAATTTATCACTATCCTATACACAAAGAAAAGTAACAACAAATCAATCATTCCACTCCTCAAAGTGGCCTCAACCCATCCTAAATCCATCCCCCAAAATACAAACACACTTGCACATACACATATGCATACACACTCATTCACACACACAAACAAGAAACAAAAACATAAAATAAATGCAAAGACAGTAGTATACCCTGACAAGCCCAAATATTTAGTGTTGACTTGACCAAGAGTTGAGGCTAACACAAGAGTTCAGGGACATGAAGTTGTATACCAGTTCACAGACAAAATAGTACATCATGAAAAGTAAATTTCTAGTGAAGACTTACCCAAGACTTCAAGACAGCACATCAGGTCACCATGTTGACCTGCTCTACACTGGTATCCAGTCTGACACTGACCATAGTCATCACCACAAATGACCAAGCTGCCATTGATATGATGAAGTGGTCCAGCATTCTCACATGGGTTTAATTCTGAAAATATATCATGTGTTTAGAGAACTTACTCATTATAAACAATGTCAGTAGTTCTGTATTCTTAAATGGGTCAAGTTCTGAACTAATTATGCCCATTAAAATTTCAAGAATTCCATAATAGTAATTAGTACAGGTAATCCTGCGACCGTACATGGATAAGTTCTGAAATAGATCAAACCATTTAAAAAACTTGCTCATAATCCATCCATCCATCTTCTCATGTCAAGTTCTTATAAAAATGGCACTGAGAGAAATATCATTATAAAGGCATTATTACAGAAAATAAGTTCTGAAATTTTGCAATTTAGAAAATAATGCAATAGAATTAATTTGGATAAACTGGCAATCTATATTTAAGCAGATCAGATAAGTAATTGGTAATGCATGTACAGTCAAGTGCACAGAGAGATTATGTTGAAAACAGGCTGTATTCAAGAGAGGTATGATACTAGGCTGTGTTCAAGAGAGGTATGATACTAGCAATCCTAAATCTTAACAAAAGAAATTAATTCATATTAAAATGTGAGAATTTATAATTAGCTTCAATTATACAAAAAAGTTTATTTCTGATGACCTGGATGAACTGGTCAAAATGTTGAGAATGTGAGCTTGATGCTGAATAAGAGACATAACTTTAGTGATGTGAGAAATAAACAAACTGAATAAGAGATATAACTCTAGTGATGAGAGAAATAAACAAACTTACACTGAATAAGAGATATAACTCTAGTGATTTGAGAAATAAACAAACTTACTGGCACAGCTAGGCTGAGTGCCAGGGTTAACTCTGGTCTCTGGGAGAGGCTGCCCCTGCCTGTTGACACAGAAGCAGGCCAATGGTGTCTTTGTGTTAAGATCATGGTCACATTGCAGTGGGGCAAACTCCCCATTTTCATCACAAGATGGTACTGTCATAGTAATGTTGCTGACAGCCCCAGCCTGTTGAATAAGTCCTAGCAGCTCCACTAGCAAAGCAGTCTGGTTTTCCAGGTAAGTGAAAAAAGCAAGCTTTCTCTGGCATGGTGTGAGTATCAAATCATCTGATTGAAGCATAAAATGGAAATTATAATTGTATAATGAGGTATGATTAAAATTAATGTTCAAAATATACATTACACTTAATTACTTACAGATCAACACACACAAAAATTAGGCATAAAATGGATATTCTTCAGTGAACCATTGCATATTACAGTTTTATATAATTACAGGAGAGACAAATAAATCTGAGACATGAAATAAACATTACAGTTTTATACAGTTACACGAGAGACAAAATAAATTTGAGACATGAAATAAACATTACAGTTTTATATAGTTACACGAGAGACAAAATAAATTTGAGACATGAAATAAACATTACAGTTTTATATAGTTACACGAGAGACAAAATAAATTTGAGACAGGAAATAAACATTACAGTTTTATATAATTACAGGAGAGAAAATATGTTTGAGACATGAAAATTATGTTACAACATAAAGAGCAGCACTACTTTTGTGCATCATCAAAATAAAACTTCCATCATTCTGATTTCAGTAAAATGTAGCCACCTTATTCTTGGCGAAATGCCAGTTCCTGTCTGCAAGTTCCAGTTCACTGTCAAGAAAAGAGTCACCAGCTGATGATAAATTCTTGCTTGTAATACAGAATGACAAATTCTTTCTTGTAATATAGAGGACTGAATATATTCAGCTGATGTCAAATTCTTGCTTGTAATACGGAAGACTGAATACACTCAGCAGGAACAATGACAGCATCTTTGACTTGTTGGTATTTTGCCAAGAATGAGGTGGATATATAAGATGAAAATATATTTTTTTGATAAAAACATTTACCAGAACCAGATTTTTCACAAAGATGTCCTGAACGGTTATTGGAGCAGTTACAGATGTAGCCATTTCTTTCCCAAGTGTTTACACAGGTCCCCCCAGAACCACAAATTCCACTCTTCAGCTCACAAATTCTAGAGAGGTAGAAGTCTGCACTTGAATCTACAGATAAAAGGAAACAAAAATCACATTCATTTCTCTCTCTCTCTAACAACAATCTACAGATAAAAGGGATAAAAAGTATGATTATCTCTATATCTCTTCAACCAATAATCAACATATGAAAGGAATTAAAAAACCCACAGTTATCTCTATCTCTCTCAAACAATTATATACAGATGAGAAAAATAAAAAAACATGGTCATCTGTATCTCTCTCATACACTAAATAATAATCTACAACTAAAAAGGATTAAGAAAGCATGGTTATCTCTCTCTCTCATAAACCAAACAATAATTTAAAAAATAACTAACTTAAAACATATATGCTTATAATTATAGTTAATTATTTTTTATTTATTAATATTATTAGGTATCAAGAAAAACTTTACAATGAAATTTACAGAACTTCAAGAATAAATTAACAAGTACATGCAAGAAGATTGGGAATACTTTGTGTTTTACCCATTACTGCATTAATGTTAAGCATGCATATCTACATATATCAACCAATGCCAAGTCATGCTTCTATTCTCCCACATATATGGTATACTATACTATGGATCAAATGCCTGTTTGGTTATCCCCAAAACAATGACAAATCATACCTCTATCTTCCCACATATATGGTATGCAGATGTATGAAACAATACAAATTCTTTGTTATCACCAATCAATGACAAGTTAAAATAGTTGTGACTGTACTAGGTGAATTGTTGTAAAATATGGCACACTGCTTGTATGGTTAAAGTGAGAACAGCCAGAAGTGTAACCATACCTAATCATCTAATGTAAGTGGTTAAATTGTTCTATGACATGATACACTGCTTGTATGGCTAAAGTGAGAACAGTCAGAAATGTAACCATACCGAATGTAAGTAGTTAAATTGTTGTACATGGTACACTGCTTGTATGCTTACTGTGGAGGAGTAAATTTGCCTATCCCTATTTCAGACTTAATTGTTAAATTGTTAAAGTGACCCGACCTTGGGCATTCATTATGATGGCATTTTTTGTGTCAGTTGGAAGTAAACAACTTGAGTTGAGAATATGCTAGAAAATTGCTGATGCAATCCAAACCAGTTGCAAATGGATGAGTAGTTTTTCTGACTAATAGTCTGATACTGTTCATAACAACCCCAACCAATGGGGATGGACCAAAAATTTCTTTGTTGAAGAAGTATTCTATTCTAATTACTCTGAATATGAACATAACTCGAGTCCGGTCATAAAGGTGATCGTTAGCTTATGATAAGTTAATTGACTGATAAAGGAAGAATGGACTTAGAATATTTCGTAACATATTTGCTATTGATCTATGATTTGAATTTGAGAATGCTTATGTAATTAACCATTATTTCTAATGTTCATTAATCTGATGACATTGTACATTATACTTGTGAATTTTGATTGATGCTACTTATGCTGTGTGTGTATCAGGCTAATGAAACTGTTGTAGGATTTGTAAGTTGAGAATGTATGTAAGAGAGAAGGGAGTTTTAGAGATGAAATATGCCTGAAATTTAGTGCTGACTTAATTTGATTTTTGCAGAGAGGCAGGCCTTTTTGTTTTACTTTTGTCACGCATACTTCAGTGGCTACAGTGCTCTACTAGATTATGTTGGTGTATGAATCTGGCATTGTCATCAAATTATCAGTAAAATGTGTTGCTGTAAGTTGATTCCTGTGAATTCCATTCGAGTACCAATATGATGGAAACTGTGGCTTGAGTTTGGTCTGGAGAATTCATGAAGATTATTTTAAATGTTCCTCATGGTGCATTGAGTAAATGTGCACAGAAAATCAAGAACATTCCTCCTGATGTGCTTGATAACACATGTTAAATTCAGGATGATTCTCTACAGCGTGCTTGGAGAGTGTGTTGAAGATTCTGGAACAGTTGTGTAATGTGCCTCTAGAAGGAACACTTGGGACATCGCCTATATATGAAAGGCAATGACTTGTTGCAAACTATGTGATTGTGAAACACATGCCGGAAACCACCACCGTCTTTCAACAGGTTATGTAAATTGACTTTAATTATTTCTCTGAACTCTACTCTCATTTCTGTGATATCCATGAATCTGATTATGTATTTATGATTAATTGATTACTTATGTCTATGCTAGGATAAACTGAATAATTGTCCAGTGTTAATTGAACATTGTTGTGAAGTGATGTAAATGTCAAGACTCATTGATTATATTCATTTGATTGTTGATTTAATAAATTTATTGTTAAATTTACTGACCGTCTTACACTTACTGATAACCTTATGTTGGAGACGAAAGTAGGTGGAGAGGCTGGCTAAATATAGATTAAAATAAGATTTATTTTCTACTTTAGTAAGAAGTTTTCCACCTATGGAAATATGGAGTGATGGTAAATTTTTGTCATAATGTTGAGGAAGAGAGAAAAAGTTTATAGTGCCCATATATTGCCAAGTGAGAGAGATGAGTGGTGTCTTCTGGAGAATTATTAATAATGTAAATTAAGATTCTCATCACTTGTAATTAGTTGCTTGCTTGCTTGCTTATTTCCTTGGATTCCTTGTGGAACAAAGGGCCTCGACAACAGTCCTCCAGCGCACTTGATTCTGGGCAGCATTTTTCAGTTCACCCCATGACAAGTTGCAGCTCTTCATTTCCTCCTCACAGGATCTTCTCCAGGGTGACTGACCCATCTCTTTCCCTGGGGGTTCAATGCAAAGCCTGCCTGGTGACATCCTATGGGGGTTTCTGTAGGGTCTTGTAATTAGTTATGGATGATTAATTAATAATAATAATCATAACCATTAACTATGTGCCGTTGGCATCACAGTTACTGTGAAGTGAGAATATCAGGACTGTAAGCAAACTCCATGTAAGTGGTTAAATTGTTGTAAGACATGATACACTGCTCTTATGGTTAAAGTGAGAATAATCAAAAGTGTAACCATACTCACTGTAAGTGGTTAAATTGTTGAAGGGCATAACGCACTGTTTCGTCAGGCCATTGGAACAACACTTCAAGTTTTTCTCACAGTCATAGTCCACAGAACAGGTAGGACTCATGGTGCCGTTTGGGGGCAAGAATGGGCACTGACCAGGTTTCACTGAAATATTAATTATCGAAAGCTTTCCACACTATAAAATGAGAACTTATCTAAAACCATTACTATTATCTACAATCACTGCTGTTATGTTCAATTAATGCTATAAAGTTAACCATTACTATTATCTACAACCACTGCTGTTATGTTCAATTAATGCTATAAAGTTAACCATTACTATTATCTACAATCACTGCTGTTATGTTCAATTAATGCTATAAAGTTATTAATGTTTCCTTGACAAATTTTCAGAATCAATAATCATGTAGAGAACATATTAGTAAAATATAATATAATCATTTCTGTTAACATTAAGTAATTTGGGAGCTGAGGTAATGCAGTAATCTCTGACTCAAAAAGCTACTATTCATTTTCACAAAATGACATCTGCCTAAAGTGAGATTGACTGCTGTGGATGATAAATACTTAAATTGAAGATGTGTGCTGTTCATGATAACTGTCTAAGCAGAAATTGAGTGTTACAAACAATAATTGCCTAAAATGAGGCTGTGTGTTGTGGATGATAATTGCCTAAAATGAGGCTGTGTGTTATGGATGATAAATGCCTAAAATGAGGCTGTGTGTTGTGGATGATAATTGCCTAAAATGAGGCTGTGTGTTTTGAATGATAACTGCCTAAAATGAGGTTGTGTGTTGTGGATGATAATTGCTTAAACAGAAACTGAGTGCTGTAAATGATAACTGCCTATACAAATGAAATGTGTGCAGTTCATGATAATTACCTAAACAAATGAAGTATGTGAGTTACATCATAAAAAATTGTGGTCATGGAAAACGTGCAATTTTTGAACTAATGAAGAAAATCATCTTCAGAAATAATGAAAGAATAATAATCAAGTAATTCACACTTATAGAGGATGCATATGCCTATAAAATATCCAAATTTAGTTATAAACAGATCAATGGTTCCCGAGTTTTTATGTTATACATTGGCTGAAACAAATATCTTTGGAATTATGAAAAAAAATTGAAATGTCTTTCATTTCTGCTACAAATCTGATGCTCGCCAATTTTGGTAGCTTTCTGATGTGTAGATATTTAAATAATAATTAAATGGTAGGAAATTTCACAATAATAGTGTATTACCTTCATTGTTATGTGTATCTGTGTAACTATTTTGTTTTCCAAGCTATCCTTAAAATATTCTAGACAGGTGTGAAATGTTTTTAAATTAGTATAAATTTGCAAATATTTCCTAAAATATTGCAAATTAAAAAAAACTCATTTCAGAATCATGTTCAATGCACATTATTATAGTTTATTAGTTCATAGCTCTATGTGTTCAGCACATATTATTATAGTTTATTAGTTCATGGCTCTATGTGCAATATTGATGAGTTTTTAAAAAACAACTTTGTATTTTCAGGCATTGGGGGAGAAAATGGGTGACCTTGATTAACCTCATGCAGTATGCACAATTTTGAATGTACAAGTTTGCAAGTGATGTCCAGCAATTGGAAATCGATGCCTTTTTCGAAAACTGTCAAGAGACTATTAGTACAATGTACAAAAGTACACCGGAGACATCATACAGGATGGTGGTAAAGGAAAGCCTGTCATTTTATCAATAATAAAGCTAATTATCTCTGTATATTATTAATGGAAAATTATGAAATAATTCATGTTTATAGTAGTCATGCATGATCACAGGTGTGTGGCAACAATTTTTAAAAATCTATTTCAATTGGTTTCAGATCAATATCTCTAACAGTTCTTTTAATTAATTATTTACCATGTAGTCTGACTTCTCTGACCAAGTTAGAGTATACTTAATACTAATACAATTATGTTCAGTGGAAATTGGAAAGTCAAAATGGCTGCACTCCCCCACATTTCCTTATAATGCAGACATTATAAATATTAAAATGACTTCTGATTTCCCATCCTTGGACAACCCCAAAATTATTTAGACTCTTTTAAAATTTCACTGATCTTTTCCTGGCCCCAAAAGGCTAAAATCAAATTCTAGACTTTTCCCAGATTATTTTGACATTTTGCTGATTTCCAAGATCTTTTCCAGGCCCATAAAGGCTAAAAGAATACCAAACATGCATGGGATTATACACAAAAATAGGGATTGATCTAAATGCAGCATGAAACATTTAAACAAGAAAGAGAAATGTGAATATTATGGGTAAAGGTTTTGGTTATTATGTTCACAGAACTATGCACATTGTACATGTTGTGGTCACTTAAAAAAGAAAGATTATTTTCATTCAGTAATGGACTTTGCCATTTTACTGTGTGTAAGAAAGTAATGGGTTTGTAAATACATAAAAAATATTTTCTTTACCAGTTCTAAAGTGTTAAAATTTATATGTAGAAATATTTTTAACTCCGAACCCCAAATGCCTTTAATACAACTAGTGAGAGTGGGGGTATATCACACAAAAACATGTAATAATAAATAACTGCTAACCATCACACTCTGTAGTCTCTCTCCAAATGTCACTGGTACCATTCACAATTCTGCCATTGTAGTCCACACAGAAACACCCACTCACACTGTCATCTTCATCCATTACCCCACTTGGTGAACTCTCTGATCGAACAATAGACGTATTACACTGAACCTTTAGAAGAAGAAAAATGCTATCTTTATGATACACTGAAAGAGATATCAGCATTATTAAAAATGTCTACAATATTCTTGGTTAGTACCGAGATGGAATCAATATTAATCATTCAGTGAAACAGAAATACATGGGGTCTGCTATTATATAGAGAACCAATATTTTAATGTACTCTAGGTACAGATTCCTTGCACTTATGAGGATCACATCTATAAACCAAAATTTTCCATCAAAGAAAATTAATGTTTCACACTTTGCCCACATGCACTGTTTTCTCCACTTTTCCAGCCTGTACACTGCTTTCCCCACTTTTCCAGCCTGTACACTGCTTTCCCCACTTTTCCAGCCTGTACACACTGCTTTCCCCACTTTTCCAGCCTGTACACTGCTTTCCCCACTTTTCCAGCCTGTACAATGCTTTCCCCACTTTTCCAGCCTGTACACACTGCTTTCCCCACTTTTCCAGCCTGTACACACTGCTTTCCCCACTTTTCCAGCCTGTACACACTGCTTTCCCCACTTTTCCAGCCTGTACACACTGCTTTCCCCACTTTTCCAGCCTGTACACTGCTTTCCCCACTTTTACAGCCTGTACACACTGTGCTACATCTCCCACTAAGACAGTACATCGAGTCCTTTCTTTGCAACAGCCAGTACAAGTACAGCCAGTTCATTCTTTGCAATAGCCAATGCAAATATAGCCAGTTCATTGTTGCAATAGCCAGTACAAGTACGGCCAGTCAATTGTTAGTAAATGTCTATATATGTAAATTTAGTCCTTTGTTAGCAACAGCCATTTGTAATAGCCAGTGTACAAATGCATTTTTTTCTCTTTTTTTTATGCTGAATTAGATTTATAAAAAATATATTGCACTTTTTGGAGTGAAAAGTTAGAACTTAACAGTGCTATATTTGAGAGAAAGTATATGAACTATAATCTTGAAATAAAATTAGGATCTTATCATGAAGTGAGTGTGTGATTGACACTGCATATGTACTTCAAATTCTTGTAATGAGTTATTCCATTCTATTTTTAAGAATCTGCACAAGAAGCTGAAACAAAAGGATCTTAACATACTAAAACACTCAGACTGAAGATTACACTACAAATGAGAGACATGATGGCAATTGTAATACTAATTATCCAAACAACTATACTTAAAATATTTTTATATTTAATTTTCTA
This sequence comes from Sinotaia quadrata, assembly GCA_028829895.1. Classification (NCBI taxonomy): domain Eukaryota; kingdom Metazoa; phylum Mollusca; class Gastropoda; order Architaenioglossa; family Viviparidae; genus Sinotaia; species Sinotaia quadrata. The sequence goes on from CM054180.1 coordinate 94,666,457, forward strand.
AAGCATATTTATTCTTTGTTAAATTTCTGAATATGCACTCCATCTGACACAAACTGACAGTTACAAATAAGATATTATTGGTTAAATTAATTTGTGCATATTTAATAAGAAAGTATCCCCAAGGCAAATATATTACAAAACCTCATTTATCATCAAAAATCATTTATATGTGACCTCTTATTATCATTCATGTCTATGGTGTTTCAGAACAAAAAGATAAAACATGAAGATGAAAGAAAATGATGTTCTCACAGATCAAAGTAGATCACCCACACATTTATATACTCACTAGATTACTCATACAAACTCATAGCCACTCACTACATTACCCAAATATACTCAGGGACACTCACTAGATTACTCAAACATGCAGGGTTACTAGATTACACACAGACACTCACTAGATTACACACAGACACTCACTAGATTACTCATACATGCAGGGTTACTAGATTGATCACACAGACACTCACTAGATTACTCATATATGCAAGGTTACTAGATTACACACAGACACTCACTAGATTACTCATACAAACTTAAAGCCACTCACTATATTACCCACATATACACTAAATAAATTACTCATGCATACAGAGTCATTCCCACCTCAAAAATAAGTTTTAAATAAGTTAATACATTTATTTTATTTACAACAAATATAAAATGTGACAGTAAACTCAAGAAAAAATAAAACTCCATACCGGAATAAAATACCCAGAACTAGTACACTCAGGCACCCAAAGTGAATTTTTATTTTTCAGTTCTGTTAGTTGCATCTGGATGAAGACAGGCATTGAGCTGAGAGAAGTATTGAAATCATTTAAGTCCTGGTGGAGACTTCGCAGAAAGTTCAGCTCCTGTAATGCTTGTGTGCGACGGCTTTCACAGGAGTCCTCCTCTGAACAAAGTGTTGAAACAGGCGTTATTTCAAAAAAGGAAAATTAATTGTAATCTTTTTGTTATCTGTTTGAATTTTAACACAAAGTCGACCATATAGGTATTCTCATGTGAGACAGATTACATGTGCAATTTTAAATGTTTAATATAGAAACTAAATGAACATTCTGAAAATGGAATATAATTCAGTATAGAATTGTCAATAAAATTAAGATTAAATAAAGCTGAGATGACTTAAAGATAAAGATGAATATTCTTTAATCTACTGATTAGGGGCAGGAAGCCCTTTCTCACAAATAATTTAATTTTAAGGATTTACAAATGACAAGAATTTATTAAGATATGTTATTAAGTACATCTGTGTCAATTCATCAAACTCCTTATTTGATTCTTGTATTGTACCAGATTAATGTTGAGACATTTAATATGATTTCATCAGGAAATTTATTTTAAATTAAAGAAAAATAGCTTTTTACTGGTATAGCTAACCTTAAATGAGATCTGATAGAAATTAAATTCATGTGGTTTTAATAAATGCTATGTAAAGAATACACTTTTAATAAAAATGAAAAAAATGAAAAACAACAAAGAATGTTCAAGTTTAAATACTGTTTTGAAATTTTCTTCAATTAAATATATTTTCTTAGATATAAATCTACATAATGATGAATTATAAAGGCAGAGACAATCCTAAATGTAAAAATAATGTCTTATATTTTTCCTGTCAACTTTACAAAGCAAAACTCTATTTTCAATACCTATGCACATAAAAGTACACAACGTATATAAATATCTAAATTTAAACAACAGGGACAAACAAAATTATACAAAAATACACAACGTATATAAATATCTAACTTTAAACAACAGGGACAAACAAAATTATACAGAAGTACACGTTATATAAATATCTAACTTTAAACAATGGGACAAACAAAGTTATACAAAAATACAAAACGTATATAAATATCTAAGTTTAAACAACAGGGACAAACAAAATTTATACAAAAGTACACAACGTATATAAATATCTAACTTTAAACAACAGGGACAAACAAAATTATACAGAAGTACACATGTTATATAAATATCTAACTTTAAACAATGGGACAAACAAAGTTATACAAAAATACAAAACGTATATAAATATCTAAGTTTAAACAACAGGGACAAACAAAATTATACTTCTTAACCTGAAAGACACAAATAAAATTATATACTGATGGGTTCAGTCTTCAGAGATTTTAACATAATCACAATATAAAAGTGCAAAGTAGCTAAACAAGTCTAGGTTCTATCACATCCATATATATAGTTTTCCAGCTCTATCTGTGTATAATGCTAAAGCACCTTTGACCACAGAGCATGTGGGAGATTTGTGGAGTAATGCTAAAGCGTTCTTTACCTTCAAGCATGTGGGAGTTTTCCTTTACATGGCCAGCTTTATGGTGTACCCATAAAGTACCCATAAAAAAAAATGGTCACGGTCATATGCTACATGATGTGACTTATAATATAAAAATTATAACTGAGCAGGTAAGGAGCAAAAGTTATAAAAACTGTCAGTAGGTGTCAGAATGGGAATAATGGATAGAATGATAGTTTTAACTCCTGAAATGTTTTGGTAAACCCATTGCACACACGACGCGATCAAGTACACTATGTCATCAGTACAGCCACAGGCACTGAGTTAAATTTAATTCCACCGATTGACCTGGCAACACACTTTCTTTTGCTGTGTGCCTGCCTGGAATACATAATGCTGAGTGTTCCTTGCAATGCATTCATTTTAATTTTCCACATCATATGACAGGCATAATAATATGTCCATCGTACTCAAGCAGACACATACTTAATGACAATATAAAACTGTAAAGCAGCATTAACAGTCTAGGTTCAGCCAACATAGACACACTCTTAACCACAATATAAAACTGTAAAGCAGCATTAACAGTCTAGGTTCAGCCAACATTGACACACTCTTAACCACAATATAAAACTGTAAAGCAGCATTAACAGTCTAGGTTCAGCCAACATTGACACACTCTTAACCACAATATAAAACTGTAAAGCAGCATTAACAGTCTGGGTTCAGCCAACATAGACACTCTCTTAACCACAATATAAAACTGTAAAGCAGCATTAACAGTCTAGGTTCAGCCAACACAGACACATACTTAATCACAATATAAAACTGTAAAGCAACATTAACAGTCTAGGTTCAGCCAACATAGACACACTCTTAACCACAAATAAAACTGTAAAGCAACATTAACAGTCTAGATTCAGCCAACACAGACACATACTTAATCACACGTAAAGCTGCAAAATCAAGTAAATAAATTTAATAACTTATTCAAAACTTATTGTTGGAGGGGGAATGTCTGTGCATGCATGAATAAGCTACTAAGTGTCTCTGTATTTATGAGTAATCTACTGAGTGCCTCTATATATTTGTGAGTAATGTAGTTAGTGTATCTGAGTGAGTAATCTTCATTGATAAAAACATCACATTTAGGTACACCAGCACAGACCTCATAAAAGTAATTAATCACGAAATGAAGCTCCTTAATTTTCACAATTTTCTTTACACAGTCTGTATTTCCTTTCCCTACCATAATTACATACAAAACACACACCTTTTATCCAAATTTATACAGAATTAAGCATTAAACACTTTCACACACTTCCTATGTACATCCAACCCCATTTTCTGCAAACATGCAAGTGAATATGCACATGCACACACACACAACAAAATAACACACAAGCACCTACACACACACAGAATAACACAAAGAGTAGAACTGTAAATATCAAAAAAAGTCACCAGCTACATCCAAACACATGGTGCCACAAAGGCCACAGCATTTGCGACTGCCAGGGCAGTCTGCATCATCCAAGCACTGTACTTCACAGGAAGCATTGACACCTGCCATTATGGCTTTAAGTGTTGTTGTGTTTGCAGCAGTGCTCATTGGGCAAGTGCCTGGCTTTTGACCTGTTGGAAGAAAACATCATGTGTATGTATTTATTGGGCAGTGCATGACTTTTGACCTGTTGGAAGAAAACATCATGTGTATGTATTTATTGGGCAGTGCCTGACTTTTGACCTGTTGGAAGAAAACATCATGTGTATGTATTTATTGGGCAGTGCCTGACTTTTGACCTGTTGGAAGAAAACATCATGTGTATGTATTTATTGGGCAGTGCCTGACTTTTGACCTGTTGGAAGAAAACATCATGTGTATATGAAGAGCACTCTCTTTTATGTCAGAGTTTTAGACTCACGCAATCCTGGCAAGTTGCCAAGTTTTAACTTTTGTCAACATGTTTCACAATCACATTTACTTTTCTGCACAGGGAAAGAATACCGTCAGCCTCTGGACTGGTCAGCAAAAAACCCACATGAAAATCCATGGCTATAAGTATGAGTGGCTAGTATAGTACCAACTCAGATGTAGTAACTATAATAGTAAGATGCATGAGAATGTGGCTAGTATAGTACCAACTCAGATGTAGTAACTATAACAGTAAGATGCATGAGAATGTGGCTAGTATAGTACCAACTCAGATGTAGTAACTATAACAGTAAGATGCATGAGAATGTGGCTAGTATAGTACCAACTCAGAGGTAGTAACTACAATAGTAAGATGCATGAGAATGTGGCTAGTATAGTACCAACTCAAATGTAGTAACTATAATAGTAAGATGCATGAGAATGTGAGTAAAAGATAAGCCATTCTGATAGCAATCACACCTTATGTTTAAGTATTTAAAAAGGCTTTCTAGAAGGTTCCCTACAAACACAGAATTGTAATACTTTTGCACATGCCAAGTCATGCAGTCTAGTCTGTTCTGCAGTCGTTGTAAGAATAAGGGTTGCAAGATTACAGCAGCTGTTCTGCAGTCATTGTAAGAACAAGGGTTACAAGATTACAGGAGCTGTTCTGCAGTCATTGTAAGGACAGGGATTACAGGATTACAGCAGCTGTTCTGCAGTCATTGTAAGGACAGGGGTTACAGGATTACAGCAGCTGTTCTGCAGTCATTGTAAGGACAGGGGTTACAAGATTACAGCAGCTGTTCTGCAGTCATTGTAAGGACAGGGGTTACAGGATTACAGCAGCTGTTCTGCAGTCATTGTAATGACAGGGGTTACAGGATTACAGCAGCTGCTTAGGTTGGAATTCTTAAAAAAATATAGTGTCTTTAATGACATAGTGAATCTGTAAGATAATAAGAGACTGAAAGTGAAAAAGAGAAAAAAGAATGAGAGAAGAAAATGACGGAAGTGATGAAGAAAACAATTAAAAAAAAATTGACACCTTTGGAAAAAAGGTTGTGAACACAGGAAATAATATTGGATAAACAGCACTCAATCATTAAACTGAATTATTTTAATTTATTTTTCAATTACGCAGTCTGCAGATTCCTTTACTGCATGGTTCATCTGAATTGTCAAAGAGACAATCATCCTTAATCTCCACAATACAGCGCTGAGAGGGATCGTGGTTGCAAAGACCCTGAAATGACAATGGAAGTCTGCTATAACTGTTTGAAACATAACTATATTTACAGTTACTAAAGTAATTACATTTGCTTTATTAAGGGATGAATGACCTTATTTTCTTTAATATCTGGGATATTTTCAAAGTATTTATTCAAGAGAATACTGCTAAGAAATATTCAATAAGGCTTAACTATTAGTTTTATATAGTTAATGTAAGTCAGGATGGTCCAACTCCAGTCCCGCAGACTAAATGTAGCCTGCATAAAACTGTTTTTTAGGCCATGCTCATATAAAAAATATTTAAAAGTCATATGGTATAATTAAATCTTTTATCATGAATGACCTGTGAACTTTAAATGTTTGGTTTGTGACCCTTGGGATGAATAAGCTGGACCACCCTGTTGTAAGTGCATTTGCAAGACCATAATGATGTGGAACAAGATGGCTGGCATAGAAAGTTCTCTCTTCCTTTATGTTCTCCAGCACAATGCACTTGAGGAGTCCCAAACAGAGAACGTAAAGATAGGAGTGAATTCTATTACAAGAGACTCTTGGTAAGCATGTTCAAAAAAAGCCATAAAATACATACACATAATTATATTCAATTACAGATTGCTATTATTCATCTGAAGAAATAACTGGTTTACTCACATCACATGGTGATCGACACTGGCAAATCTCACACCCATATATGTCCCGAGCCAGTCCATGTTCACAGGCTAATCTGTCGCAGTCCAGAACAGTACAGTTTGGTGTGCCTATATCCATTAGAAAACTACAACTCAAGTGTTGCTCATAGAAAATGACACACATTTAATCTCAAAATCTTTGTCATAAATGAATAAAACTGTTAAAGTTTAACAAGAGATCAGTCTAGTCTTCTTAAAGTAAAACTATTTTATTTAAATACAGATTAATAATAAACAAGATTTTCATTAATTCTCTCAAACTATCTAAATTGCTTTGAGTGGCATAACTAAAAAGAACTGAGCATAGCTTAATTTGTTTGTTTTAAAGCAAGACTTTTAACATGAAAGACATATTTAATCTTTTCAAAACTTTTGTTGACAAAGAAAAGAACAATCCATAATAAGTCACACTTTTGAGAGTTAGAATAATTGACTATTAAATGTCACACTTTTGAGAGCTTGAATAATAGACCATTCAATGTCACACTTTTGAGAGCTTGAATAATAGATCATTCAATGTCACACTTTTGAGAGCTTGAATAATAGACCATTCAATGTCACACTTTTGAGAGCTAGAATAATTGACTATTAAATGTCACACTTTTGAGAGCTAGAATAACTATTAAATGTCACACTTTTGAGAGCTTGAATAATGGACTATTAAATGTCACACTTTTGAGAGCTAGAATAATTGACTATTAAATGTCACACTTTTGAGAGCTAGAATAATGGAAATTCAATGTTACAGTTTTAAAAATTAGAATAATGGATTTTCAATGTCACTTTGGAGAGCTGGAATAAAGGACATTCAATGTCACAGTTTTGAGAGCTGGAATAAAGGACCATTCAATGTCACTTCAGAAAGCTGAAATAACAGACATTTCATTATCTTATTTTGGAGAACTAGAATAATGGACATTTCACATAATACTTTGGAGACTAGAATAACAGACATTTATTTCACTGTCATACTTTGGAGAACTAGAATAAAGGACATTTCAATGTCATACTTTGGAGAACTAAAATAATGGACATTTATTGTCATACATTGGAGAGCTAGAATAATGGACCATTCAATGACACACTTTTGAGAGTTAGAATAATGGTCCATTCAATGACACACTTTTGAGAGTTAGAATAATGGTCCATTCAATACCATTTTGGAGAATTAGAGCATGCTGGTCAAACTTCAGAATCACTGGGGGCCAGATTTTCCCACACAAGTCTAGTCAAGGGTTGCACACATTTCTTAGAATCATAAACTTACTCTAAAAGGCACATTAATTAAAAATCTCAAATATGCCAAGATTGTAGTAATTTTTCAATGAACATTATGATGGTGACAACAGTAACAGGGTTAAAATGCAAAAAAAGCAAAAACCTTAATTTTTTTACGAATTGTGCTTTTTTTAAAGAAAAATATGCTCATTTATAAATTACAATTAGACTCAGGGAGAGCTCTTGAGGGCATTTTGACTCCTTCACAAAGCAGGGATGTCAAGTGTATTCGTTGTAGAAAGTCTCAATAAATGCAACAAAGAACCGTCACTTAGCCAGCTACTGTACTTGTTTTTTTAATGAACTTCATGTTCAAAAATGCACTTTCACACACGTGCTTCCAAACATAGAGGTGATCTGCATAACAAAATCTCTTAGCTGTCAGAACCTATCACCAGTAAGAAGCTTGTAAAAATTCTTTCCCTTTTCTGTACTGTCTTGAAAAAATGGTCAGTCTGACAAATCAAGACAGTCACCTGCGCAAGAGGATAGAAGATGAAAGAAAGTGATGCCTTCACTGGAAGAAATAAACACATGGCATGCAGGACAACCAAAGTCAATACACTCCCTCAGGTAAAATGAAGAATCATCTAGTGATATAGTTCCTGCAGTCACTTATTTAAAGGTTCAATTACACTGGTACCTCAATATATAGCTATGAACCCTATTTTTTAACCATCCAGTCTCATCAAATTATACATATAATAGTTGGACTAGCCTAAGCTAGAATAATGGACCATTATTTAATTCACTGTCACTTTTGAGAGCTAGAATAATGGACCATTATTTAATACACTGTCATTTTTGAGAGCTAGAAATATGGACCATTATTTAATTCACTGTCATTTTTGAGAGCTAGAATAATGGACCATTCAATGTCACATTTTTGAGAGCTAGAATAATGGACCATTTAATATCACTTATGAGAGCTAAAATAATGGACATTTCACTGTCATACTTTGGAGAACAAGCTAGAATAATGGACATTTCACTGCCATACTTTAGAGAGCTAGAATAATGGACATTTCACTGTTATGTAAACTAGAAATCAAAAAGAAAAAGCTATTCATTGTGGGCTAGAATAATGAATCATTCACTCTCTCACTTATATAAACTAGAAAGCCAGAAAAATGTCAGACTTTTAAGATCTTGAAATAGATCCCTCACTGTCACACTTTGGTGAGCTAGAATAATGTCACACTTTTAAGGACTGGAGATAGATCACTCACTGTCACACTTTGGTGAGCTTGGAGGAATGGCTATTGTGCTAGGGATCAATCCATTTGGACCCATGCAATAACATGCCACAATTTTGTCTGTTGTAACATTGTAGGTACACTGGACTGGAGCAAAGCCTCCATAGCGTCCTTCATCATGACAAGTTGGTTTGATCAAGATGAGATCCAATGAACTGAAACTGTCTGTATGGAACACCTGTCTCAGAACAGCAATGACTTGGTGCTCAGCAGGACTGATAGTACTGCTCTGATTCAACAGTGCTTTCATCAACATGTACACTTCCAAAGTCAACTCACACAAGGACTCAGCTTCCTCTGAAAGTTACCACAAATAAATCAAGAATTTAAAATATAATGCACCAAATAAAATATTTATATATACTTACTGTAAGTTATGTTGATTTAATCTAAAAGGTTTCTTTCTCATTTAATCATTAATGTTATTTATCTACTAGAGACAGATAATTGGATGAATGGAATGATAATTTAATTATAGATCTCAACATATTTGTTTTACATTTAGCATTTAAATCAGGTCTAACGAATACAAGAATTAATTAATACTTAGAAGATCAACTGATCAGACAAACATTTATAGGCAATATGCCTTTTTTCATTAAACAAGCAGACAAACATAGATCACATACATTTTTTCATCAAACAAGCAGACAAACATAGAACACATACATTTTTTCATCAAACAATCAGACAAACATAGATCACATACATTTTTTCATCAAACAATCAGATGAGCATACTACAGGAGATACTCAAAGCTTCAACATACACACTTGTATGTGCTGAAACCATATATTTAAATATTTGTGGGTATCTCTTACAGTATATTCCAATATGTATGCTAAACCTGTGGGTATAGTACACTATATTCAAATATGTATGCTAAAACTGTGGGTATAGTACACTATATTCAAATATGTATGCTAAAACTGTGACTGTGGTATCTCCTATAGTATGTTCATCTGGTAAGTAGCCAGGAAAAAATATTTGATAAAAAAATATTACTGATGAGTGTATTTTTTCTTTTCTTTACTTGGGAGTAAATATATAAATTTTAAAGTCTAGTGTTTTTGTGCATTGATCCTTGTACAGACTTTGTTTTCAATAGGTTTTGTATGTAAATCATCATAGCTACAGTCAACATAAACAACAGTATCATCACAACAATATTAAAGAAAACTGTTTCATCAAAATTATCAAGAAATTCATCAAGAAAATTATTGAAACTAAATCTAAAGATGACCAAATGCAGACATACCAAAAGAACAGTTCTACTTTACCTGACACCTGGCCTAACTTAAGTTCTCTTTGACAGAAGATGCCTGTGTGACTAGAAGGACACTGACACATGGTTCCATTAAGCAGATTCCCCACACATTGGCCCCCGTTCTGACAGATGCTGAATGCATTCGAGTGACACAGCCACTCAGCAGTTACAGCTGGTGAAAATGGAGCTGCATGATAGTACAGTTATGGATTTAGAAAGTTGGGATAACGTCCAAGTAACACAACTGGTAAACATTCTGGAGTGGTGAAAATGAAGATACAAAGTTACAACATGTGTAGGTGTTCATACTTTAGAAATTTTGAGTGACAAAGCCTCTAAGCTGGTATTTTATAAATACAATGTTAATAATATGTAAGTGTTCATGGTTAGAAATTCCAAGTGACAAAGCCTCTAAGCTGGTATGTATAAATACAATGTTAATAATATGTAAGTTTCATAGTTAGAAATTCTGAGTGACAAAGCCTCTAAACTGGAATATCAATAGGGCTGCAATGATGGTAATGAGTATATTTTCATAATTTAGAAAATGTCCAAATTACATAGCCACTCAGCAGTCATTGCTGGTAAAAATAGTTTTATAAAGATAATAATATAATAATAGTACATTATAATGATAACATGTAGATATTTATAATTCAGAAATAGATATATACACTTATAATTAAGAAATATATGAAGAATTAACCTGAAATTAAATTCTACTGCCTATAAAGCAGAAATACAAATTATAGTTTGTAATTTAAAATAAGCATTTTGTAATGTCATCAATTTATATGAAATAGATTGGAATAGCTTCAGTTATTTTAAAAATAGATATCCACATTTGGGAATTTCAAACAGCAGAAAAATGATGGAGAAGAATTCAATGACGAGATGGTAAAATCAAATCTACATGAACACTGAAATTTTCTCAGTAAAGTAATTCCGTTCTATTTCATACACAACAAATGAAATCAAGGTAAGGAATAGGATGTATTTTAAACTTAACTAGAAGACTTGAGAATAAAATAAATGACACACAGCTGTACTTTTCTACACAATATGCACTTTCTGCATGTTACATTTTGAAATAATAAATAGCCGTGAATTATGAACACATGCAAAGTACCAACCACTCAAGAATAACTGTAATCATAGACATTTTGGAACAACAAATGGCATGGGTCATTGACATGCAATGTACTGACCAGCAAAAATGACTTGCAATCATAGAAAAATAAATTATATAAGTTCCAGATCCGAGTATTTCGAAGAAAATAAGAAATTTAAAGTTGAGGTTAGATACATGTACAATTAAAAAACAACAATTGACAGTACATGACACTGACATACATGAGTTAATGAGCAATCAGTATAAATTATCTCCCTTTAGGTTGGTGATGCAGAATACTGTCTCATACCAATGTGTAAATACCTGTGCAAGATGGAAAACTGGGGCATAATTACATCAAGATTGGCAAATTATATTACAGTAAAATTAAAAAAATTAATCCATAATTCATAATGCATAATACCTCTGCAAGATATCAAATATAAAAAAAGATTGACAAATTATATTACAGTTACATTAAAAAAGCAATTTCCTAGTTAACAATGAATTATTACCTGTGCAAGGTGGAAAACCAGGATAGGCCATCACATTGCTGCTCAGAGGTATGCCTTCTGCATTCGTGCAGTAACACTGGGTTTTATTAGTGCTAAGGTTTAACGAGCACTGTACAGGTGCAAAATTGCCATCAGAGGTACAGTTCAAAAGGGGTAAAAATTCATCATCCAAAGCCCCTAGAATTAACTCCAGAGCTGCCCTCATTTCTGTGGTGGTGACTCCAGGAACTTGGAGGTTTCCATTACGAATATTTATGGCATCTTGAAATAGAGCTCTCTGCCTTTCACATTTAGAATTTGCTAAAACACAAAGATTTCACTGTTTTCTAAAGCAATAATTTGCCAAAACACGCAAAGATATCAGTGCTTTTCAATGCAATCACATGTAATTAAATATATGCCTAAGCATAAAATGAATAAAGCAATCATTTGTACTTAAAATATGAATGTAGTCAAATTATGAGAAAATGAAGTAATTTGTAAGACTGTACTTATTAGCCTTTTATTCATTTATATTTCACTACATATGCAAAAGACACCTCTTTTCAGCATTTAGTTCTGAATTGTTTATTGCCCCGGTTAGTTTAGGAAAGCAGTACTCAGAAATGCATGTAACTCCAATTATTATATTGAAATATATGCAATCTCTGCAACATACAAATAAACAAATCACCAACACACCAAGAAAACATGTGACTCCCATTATTATAACCAAATATATGCAATTTCTATAGAAAAACATAAATAAATAAATCAAGAAAACAACCAAAATTTATGTCAAATGTATGCAATCACTACAAATGATACAAATATGTAAAATCACCATCATACCAAGAAAACAGACAACTCCCAAAATTACGGTCAACTGTATGCAATCCTTACATTAAATATATAAATACATAATCACCATCATACCAAGAAATGGGCAACTCCTCAAATTACAGTCAAATGAATGCAATCCCTACATCAAATATATAAATACACAGCAAAAATGTATAACTCACAATCACAAATGAAATATAAGCAAACATGACCTTACCTGGAAACATTTGCAGTCACTATCATATGTATCACTATACCAAGAGACAATTACACAAACCAATAATAATAATCATTACTATTCACATAATACATAAATGACTATCACATATGTAATCATCACCATGCATATAAATACATGCAATGACTATAACACATGTGTAAAATTATCATATATACAAACAAAGAAATGATCTTAATCATCACTGCACAAATATAAAGAATGATTAGAACACATACAACATATGTAATCATGCAATCATTCTCACACTACATATAAACACATATCATGAATATCAAATTCACACTTACAAACACAGCAACAATCACAAACAAACATATATAATTCTTATCAAACTCATCTATAATTCTTATCAAACTCATGGTCAAATAAACAAACATATAAATAATCACAACTATATAAACACAAATATGTAATTATTATCACACATCCAAATATGAAGTCCATGTACACACAAAAGCATATTATGTATGCATACCATCTTTCACTGTATATTCACACAAATGTGTATTATGTATGCACACTCAATTTTCACTGAATATTCATACAAACAGGTAATCACACAAATAAATGTGCCATATAACTGACATACTAACCAAGTGTCATACAGTCAAAGCCTCCCCGACCAGCTTGGCACTGACACAAAACACCGACTTTAATGTCACCTATACAGCCAAGTTTGCACAGACCTTTTGGTACAAGCTGACATACACCTGCTGTAAGTCATTAACAAACAGAACAAGTGTTGTAAGGTTGAATGTATTTTCTACAATAAAGTATTTCATTAACTGACATAACTTATTTGTTTCAACATGAAATGATTATTAAGAAACCAAAACCTCAAGATCTTTGTACAATTCTATTTCAAAAAATTTTAAAGCAATTTATCTAAAAGTACCCATTTATTACTATTATTTTTAAAAAGTTCCTTTCATATTCTGTAGGTTACTGATCAAAGTAAAGAAAACTAATTTAAAAACAGTTTCAATGTGCTTTTGACTGAAATATTTTATATCATAGCATCAAAACACCCATTCACTTTAAAGCAAGAGAAATATTTTATATCATAGCATCAAAATACCCATTCACTTTAAAGCAAGAGAAATCAAAGAACAAGGCATGAATTAGCTATTTGGATGGTGAAAGATGAACAAAATAATCTTCAAACAACTAAAAATGTAAAAACAATGAAACAAGAATGTACTAAAGCACCGTTAGCCTAGAAGAAAAACCCCAAAGTCCCCAATAAAGTCTCCAAAGAAAAGAAAAATTGTTATTATATATTTCCTTCACTTACTGTTAGTTTCACAATGACTTCCAGAAAAGTCTGGCCCACAATCACAAGTAAAGGAAATATTGTTGCTGTTTGCAATGCAAATGCCACCATGTCTGCAAGGCTGGGCATCACAAGGATGAGGGATGTGTTGGGCTAAAAACAAAGAACAACAACTACTGAAAGAAAGTATTTTTTCTCTTTTCTATCCTCTTATATTGTGGCCACAAAAGCTGTTATGAAACTGCTTCTCCAGGTAAATGACATAGTAACATTATAGAACATTGTCTGTCTGCTGGCGGATCAAGGGTTAATTTTAAAACCATCTAAAATATTTTCAAAATTCTTGGTAACTGTAACCACTATTTGTGAGTGTAGGTCACTAGGTTACTCTTTACCTTAAGAAAGGTCATTTAAACATGTTATTCTACCATTCATCTGAATGACTATTACATTATACAAACTTGAAAAAAACAACATTTATATAGACAGAAAAATGGTGAAACAAGTTTTTAGATGATGTTTACAGACAGAAGACTAGTGAGATACATTTACAGTAAAATAAATATGAAATAGATTTAAAGACAAATACATAGTAAGATAAGTGTCTACACAGAAAACAATTATTATATACCTTTATAACATATAAATAAAAGCTAACTTTATAGATAGATAAATGTCAAAAGAAATATATAGAAGAAACTGGTGACATCAATGCATAAATAAATGGTGTAATAAATTTAATGACAAGCATATAGTGAGCTAATGGTAGATAAATTTAGGTTAAATTAGGGAAAATGGTTAAATGGTTGAAAGATATTTAAAATGTGCAATGAAGAGATAACACTTATAATAATATTGCAGTAACTAAAATGATATTTAGTATTAATATGTATTTGTGCCATGCCATGAAAACAACTGAGTGTGCTTATTTTAGGAATTGCAGCTGAGGTTTTATTACTGAAACTATAATTATACAGGATATAGTAAGAATCCTAGATAAAGATTACTTTTGTTAACAAAGAATATATAATCTATGGCAGGAATGATGGCTGAATGTACCAAAGTTCACAGCCTCTGGTAGGAATGAAAGCTGATGATTCAGTATAACTAATGAAAGCTGATGATTGTGTGTAGCTGAGCTAACAGTCTTTGGCAGGAATGACAGCAGATGATTGTGTGTAGCTGAGCTAACAGTCTTTGGCAGGAATGACAGCAGATGATTGTGTGCAGCTGAGCTAACAGTCTTTGGCAGGAATGACAGCAGATGATTGTGTGTAGCTGATCTCATAGCCTATGGCAGGAATCGGAATGAAAGATAATACAATCATTTGGTATAAATGAGATCATGGTACAAATTGTGGCTTATGTTTAGTCTTATGTATGAATTGTGGCTGATGTTTAGTCTAAAGTAGGAATTGTAGCTGATGTTTAATCTAAGGTAGGAATTGTAGCTGATGTTTAGTTGTGCTTATCACAAGTCTACAGTCAATGAGAGTGAGAGGAGATGAAATGATTACCAATGCACTGGCTTTGAAGTGAACAGTTTTTATCATTCTTTGCAGCACAGTTCAGTCTGTGTACACACTTCTCCTCTGAAGTGCACAGTGCCTGAGACAAACAAAATTAAAATTCCAGATTTAAAACCAATCTTGGCTAATTATGCTCAGGGCACATTAAATATGCATAAATCTTCAGTTGGTTGGCAAATCAACTATATATATAAAACTTAAAATTATGCAGTATGGCTTCATAACACGATCAAATTGAGAGTTGGGTTTCACAACCGAGTATCGCAAGAACATAAAAATGAGAGTTTCGGTTTCAAAACCTTATATGTTCATATATATAACTGGAATAACAACCATAAAAGACATCATATACTGGGATAACAACCATAAAAACATGCATATACTGGGATAACAACCATTAAAGACATCATATACTGGGATAACAACCATAAAAGACATCATATACTGGGATAACAACCATAAAAAATATATACTGGGATAGGTGAAACCACAGCCAAAAATGACATGCACATAAAAGTGGGACAGTTTAACATGTTTTATGGAGGTAGGTAGAGGCAAGGTCTAAGAGCCAGTAGAGGCAGTGGTTCAAAACCCCAAGCCCAAACCATAGTCATAGATACTCTTCTGCCAATACATCTCCCTATCTCAGAATTGTGGGTTGCACCTCAGAATGAAAAACTCAGAGATTTTAATTTTAAGAAAGCATTAATAAAATTTCCATTATTATTATCACAATCATGTATGTACATGTATATAAAATTGGAACAGTCTGATATCACAACCATGAACCATGTTCATAAAACTGGAGCTAAGTTTACATTAAATCATAAGCATGGGACAGATGTAAGTGGAGCATAAACATTTGTGCATGAATTTAGTCAGAAAAATTACTGGTTAAGAACACTCTGATTAACTGATTGTTGATTTAGTTACCTTCCCATTGCAATACCATAAAGGCTGCTTGCACTCCCCATCTTCCACTGGGTTACAAGAACAAGCCTTGGTGCCATTCTTGCCATACCGGCATTTTGTGCCAAAAGAACAGTTACATGGCACTTCCTGAGTATTTTGTGGTGCTAAAAAAATTATATAAAGAAATGCTGTAGTACTACGAAAATAATGTGTGCACATTTACTGTACATTTCTTTTTAATCAAAAATACTGGTGCACATTTACTGTACATTTCCTTTTAATACAATACTGTGTGCACATTTACTGTATATTTCTTTTTAATACAATAATGTGTGTACATTTATAAAACATTTCTTTTTAATACAATAATGTGTGCACATTTACTGTACATTTCCTTTTAATACAATACTGTGTGCACATTTACTGTATATTTCTTTTTAATACAATAATGTGTGTACATTTATAAAACATTTCTTTTTAATACAATAATGTGTGCACATTTACTGTACATTTCTTTTTAATACAATAATGTGTGCACATTTACTGTATATTTCTTTTTAATACAATAATGTGTATACATTTATAATACATTCTTTTTAATACAATAATGTGTGCACATTTACTGTACATTTCTTTTTAATACAATAATGTATACACATTTACTGTACATTTTTACTAAGATATTAGGCACTCAATTTACTGTTTCAGTTTATTAAAATATTTGATGAAGAATTTTTCTATTTTATCCATAAGAGATTAGGCACTCAAATTACTGTTTCAGTTTATTAAAAATATTTGATGAGGAATTTTTCTATTTTATCCATAAGAGATTAGACACTCAAATTACAGTTTATTAAAATATTTGATGAAGAATTTTTCTATTTTATCCATAAGAGATTAGGCACTCAAATTACTGTTTCAGTTTATTAAAAATATTTGATGAGGAATTTTTCTATTTTATCCATAAGAGATTAGGCACTCAAATTATTGTTTCAGTTTATTAAAATATTTGATGAAGAATTTTTCTATTTTATCCATAAGAGATTAGGCACTCAAATTACTGTTTCAGTTTATTAAAAATATTTGATGAGGAATTTTTCTATTTTATCCATAAGAGATTAGGCACTCAAATTACTGTTTCAGTTTATTAAAATATTTGATGAAGAATTTTTCTATTTTATCCATAAGAGATTAGGCACTCAAATTACTGTTTCAGTTCATTTCTAAATTTGATAAAGAGTTTATCTTTCCTTGAAGTGGGACTCACTTATCTCACAAAAGGTACCAGTGATGTTTGGTGCACAAGCACAGTAGCTGGGGACACCTTCAATAAAATTAATGCAGGTGCCTCCATTCAGACACTCGTAGTTATTTGAGCAGTTTCCTTCTGAAATAAGAAAATATTTTTGACAAAAAACATTAAATACTTTATATAATTAATAAATATTACATATTGTTGTATGCTTCCTATACTTTATATTACTGATGCTAAATGAATTGTATGCTTCATATTATTAAGCAAGGGCTGTTTTCAATTAAATGAATTATATACTTAATATTATTAAACAAGAAGTGATTTTGATGTTATTTGCATTATATATTTTATGTAATGAACAAGAGATGGCTTTGAAATTAAATGCAGTGTTAAACTTTATAATAATAGTACAAGCTGGCAGTCACTGAAGTTATCATACAGGAAGTTTACAGTTTAAATTTCTAAGAGATATTTTCAATTTTATATACTTTAAACTTCTAATGAGACACTTTCAATTTAATATACTTTAAATTTCTAATGAGACACTTTCAATTTAATATACTTTAAATTTCTAATGAGACACTTTCAATTTAATATACTTTAAATTTCTAATGAGATGCTTTCAATTTTATATATTTTTAATTTCTAATGAGACATTTTCAATTTTATATTCTTTAAATTTCTAATGATATGTTTTCAATTTTATATATTTTAAATTTCTAATGAGACATTTTCAATTTTATATACTTTAAATTTCTAATGAGATGCTTTCAATTTTATATATTTTAATTTTTAATGAGACACTTTCAATTTAATATACATGCTGAAAATGTCCAGACTCAATTTAAAGATTATAAAATGAGTGAGCATCAATGCAAACAAATTTGTAATAGTGCAAAAAGCTCTATATATATTGTCATGCTTAATGCACATATTATAAAATTATATGAAAGAATGTAATTTAAATCTTTCTTTAAACAACAAAAAAAGTGGTGCTAAATAATTTAAGAAATGACTTCTTAATTGTTATGCCAAATGAAACCACTGTTTGCAAAATCAAGTGACAATGGAATAGAATGTTAAACTGCAATATTAACCAAGCAAAGAAAGCCATATTAATGATTCTATAAAATTACAAATATTAATATATATAGTGATTTGCAAATAAAGTTAGTATATGACTTTTAAAGTCAAGAAGATATCACAATTAGCAAACATAGCCATACGCAAACATTGCCATGTCAATAACTGGTTTTACTGGCAAATGCTGTCAAATCAGTAAATGGTTTTTACTGGCAAATCTGTCATGTCAGTAAATGGCTTTTACTGGCAAATGATGTCATGTCAATAAATAGTTTTACTGGCAAATGCTGCCATGTCAGTAAATGGTTTTGATTAAAGTCAACAATGCATTACATTAATAGACAGGGATTTTCTGCGCTGGAATAATGGGACTTTAAACTTAGAACACTTCATATAACCATTTACTTAGAAAATGGTTCTGGATTACTTTTGTATGTCTTAATTAACACTATAAATTTAACACTATGAATTATAATTATGGACAACAGTAATTTTAAGTTTTCTGTACTGTTGTGTTAACCATGTTTTTATGTTATCTGTATCACCCTTCTTCTCAAAGAAAACTGAGAATTGACTGTATACTTTATAATACTAACAGGAGTTTGTAGTGATGTCTCAAAGACTCCAGAAAACTGAGAACTGACTGTATACTTTATAATACTAACAGGAGTTTGTAGTGATGTCTCAAAGACTCCAGAAAACTGAGAACTGACTGTATACTTTATAATACTAACAGGAGTTTATAGTGATGTCTCAAAGACTCCAGAAAACTGAGAATTGACTGTATACTTTATAATACTAACAGGAGTTTGTAGTGATGTCTCAAAGACTCCAGAAAACTGAGAATTGACTGTATACTTTATAATACTAACAGAAGTTTGTAGTGATGTCACATGCATTTATATTATCAACAAGAGTTGGTCTGTATATCACATATATATATATGTTACATTTTAATTACTGACAAGAGTTGGTCTGTATATCACATATATATATATGTTACATTTTAATTACTGACAAGAGTTGGTCTGTATATCACATATATATATATATATATGTTACATTTTAATTACTGACAAGAGTTGGTCTGTATGCTATACCTATTATTCATTTTAATAATTATTAACAAGAGTTGGTTTATATGTTATAGACATTATTCATTTTAATTACTAACAAAAGTTAGTTTTGGTATGATGTACCTTATGTGGTGTAGAAATAGTAAACTCTAAAGTAGATTACTTTTAACAAACTAATATACAAAAACAAAACAAAAGCATTAAGAATTAAATAAAATAATATCAATTTTAAAGTTAAAGAAATCAAGATAAAAAAAGGAAGAAAGAAAGAGAAAAAAAAACCAAGGATATAATAAAAAAATGAGAGAAAAGAAGGTGATAAAAATAAAGAAAATTGAAGAATAAAGAAGGAAAGAGATCAAAAAAAGAAAGAAGAAAGAAAGAAATAGAACTGTTAATATAATGTTCAGCCTGTGTATTTAACTGTCAAAGCCAGTCATTGGTACCTACTTTTTGGCTGCAAACAATTGGGAGGTCTAAGTGTGCTGCTTGGGATATCTGTGCGCTTTTCATCTCTTTCATTGACGCAGAAACAGTCTTTACTTGTTGGAAAGTCAATGTTAATCTCACAACCAGCAGATGCATAATCTCCAGTCTGGTTACATGCAGGCATCCAGATCTTCTGCAAGTGTATTTCTGACAACAGCATGTGCACTGTGGCAGCTACCATTGTACCAGGGAGATAATTCATACTCAAGTTCCCCAAGAGAGCATCCACAGTTAATTGTGCCAGCTGTTCCCTTTGTTGGCACTCTGTGTAGTTACCTTTTGCAGGAAATAACAAAAAAAAAGAAATGGACAAATATTTAAATGTGCACGCTAGTTATACCAGTCATTCTCTTGGCTGGAATTCTGAGGAGTTACATTTGTAGGAAACAAACAAAAATGTAATGTACAAATGATTAATATGTAGTGTCAAAACTGAGCAAAACTTTTCATTAACAGCATAACACAGAAAATTATGGACTTCAGACACAGCAAAACCTTTCAGTAACAGCATAACACAGAAAATTATGGAATTCAGACACAGTAAAAAATTTCAGTAACAAAAAATTATAGACTTCAGACACAGCAAAACTTTTTAGTACAGCATAACACAGAAAATTATGGACTTCAGACACAGCCAACAAAGAGGATAATCATCTTTTCGTCAATATACACATATAAAAAATAAAATAAAAACAAATCATGCAAAATTTAATTTTTACCCGTCTATGGTTAAATAAGGTCTGCAATGATGATTTATATGGTTTTCTAGACAAATTGAGTGCAAATTACAGTTTTAAAATATTATATATCATACAAAGTCATTGGACTCCAGAGCAACTGGCTGGTTTGTTCTGACCTCAAGCGGATCCTGATGCTTTTATGTGAAAAAGGGAAGGGAACCTACTAAATCTCCTTCAGAAATTTAATTTAATATTTTACTAATTTGATTAAATTATTATTCCTGTAATAAGGAAGCATTACTAATTAAACCTGAGAGGTCCCAGGAAGCTATACTTATCATCATAACTTACACTTAGACCCCAGAAGATATCACTAATCATCATAACTAATTCTGAGACCCAAGGCAGATATCACTAATAGGTTGAGGCCAAGGTTTCTAAAAAAAAAAAAAAAAATAACAAAGAACCTGAATCCTAACAAAAGTAATAAGAAAGGTAACAGCAGAAAAACCAACAAAATAAACAACAAAAAACAGAAAAAAACCTCCTTTGCTTTAATCTCATATTTACTTTAACAAATTACCTGCCCCTGGGCTCTGACAAAGTGGTCCATGGTATCCAGTGCCAGAGCACTCACACAGCTTCTTGTAGATATTGCCAACACAAATTCCACCATTGCTACAGATGTTTCCAAAGACTTGTAGTGTTGAGCAAACCATGCCTAAGAAAGTACATGCGTCATTTTAAACAGGGAAATGATCCACAGTGCTAAATACCATATAAAAGAAAAACCATTTTAACATTTTTTGGAATAAAAATTTTAAAGTTGCTATAATTTTCTACTCTAGATATTCTAACATTAGTGAACATATAGGCAATCCAAACTGCTCAAAATATTGGTATGTTCATGTAAAATAAATGCAGCCAAATTTGTTCATGTGACTTACACAAATCAGATTTTTTTACAAGCAGTTAAGGAGTTTGCCTATCTGATGAAATTCATGCTAAATTAATACAACCAAGCAGTTCAGGAGTTTGCCTATCTGATGAAATTCATGCTAAAGTAATACAACCAAGGTGTTCATGTCTTTCATGAGATTTACAATGGATACAATAATGATTCAATAATTACTTTCCTATATTACATAAAATATTAGCATTTAAGGAGAGGTATTCTTACAAACCTACATATTTTTTGATGCATACTAACATGAAATATTTTAAAAGTGTTTTATATTATGTTCACATAATCCTGACATATTAACTTTTTTAAAGAATGATATAGGATGCTAAATAATGATAGTTTGGATATAATGGTTATAATTTCATTATGAGCAAATAGAATTATTATTTCTGGTAATAACAAGAAAGTGTATATAAAGCATATTACAATACTGCAAAGTGTAAACATAAAAAAAATTAGAGTATGATGGACATATTATTACACTCGCCGTATGAAAGGTGGAAAATTAAAATGAATACATTGCTAGGAACATACATGAACTTGCTTACTGAAAGACTTGATTATAAGTCAAATTGTGAGTGAAAATTCGAGCATCATTTAACAAATGACCTTGACCATACCTAAGCTGCCATTGCACCACTCAGCATTCTTATTCCAGGCAGGCACTCAGGAAAAAGAAGTATGTTGCCAGGTCAATTAAAGGAATGAAATTAAACTCAGTGCCTGTGGCTGTACTGATGACATCATAGTGTACTTGATCATGTGGGTGCAATGGGTTTGCCGAAACATTTCAGGAGTTAAAACTGTAACATTCTATCCATTATACCCTTTCCGAATGCCCACTGACAGTTTTTGTAACTTTTATTCCTTACCTGCCTGGTTATTATTTGTACATTATAAGTCACATTGTGAGTGAAAATTCGAGCATCATTTAGCAAATGACCTTGACTGTCGGTTTTTTGGATGAGAACTTTGATGTTATCTCTGATTCATGAATGCATCAATGCAACATAAAACTGGCTATGTGAAAAAAACTCCCACATGCTTGAAGGTCAAGGATGCTTTAGCATCGCTCCAAATTCTTTAGCATTTACCATCACACAATATTTCTGTAGATGGAAAACTTCTTACTAAAGGAGAAGACAAATCTATCTTTAATCTATATTTAGCAAGCCACCATCCACCAACTTTCTTCTCCAACATAAGGTTATCAATATGTGTAAGAAGGTAATAATTAATTAAATCAACAATAAAATATGCATACAACAAATACAATGAAAAAGATTACCTGACATCAATATTTTTACGAAACCATGTTCAAATAATTTTAATATCTTATAATCAGTAAACCAGGAGATTCATATAACACAAGGAAAGACTGCTTTGTCCCTGTAAAAATATAATCAGGGAACAAATGAAAGTTTCCAGTTTACTCCTTTTTTAACTCCATTCTTTCTTACATTCAAGTCTCAACTTACAGTTTCCTGCAACAGTATTTATTAGCCCGATACATACACACAACATAATAAATACAGTATCAGTTTTAATGAGCAGGTTCACTTGAAACAATGTCAAGTGTTTAGCATACTATATTCAAGCATCTTAGTTCAAACATTTATAGAAATAATAGTCTACTCACATAATACATCTCTAATGTAAAACACAAGTATAATATATCAATAGCAAAAATGCACAAAATATTTCAAAGTGCATTCTCTCTCAATCAGTCACCATTAAGTTAACGGCCACCTTTCAAGACTGGACTTCTTGCCACACCAAATTCAAATGATTAGACAATAGAATTCTCTACAGCACTGTTGATCTCAGTTCATGGACTGGTCTCGTTCTCATAAATCTTAACCATTGAATAACAAAAACTACTCATCCACTTGGAACTGGTTTGCATTACATCAGCAATTTCTAGCATATTCTAGCATATTTTTAGCATATTCTCAACCCGAGTGTTTACTCCAACTCTGACACTTACAAAAATACCATCATAAGAAGTGCCCAAGGTCGGGTCTCTTCGACAATTTAACAATTTATATAACAATTAAGTTTAGAAATAGATATAGGCAAATTTACTCCACCACAAAATCCTTTTATGCTTTTCCTTTGACATGAATATACCAAGATAGATTAAATATTTATCTTCTTTTTTTTTATATGAATGTTCATTGTTCTGGGATAGATTACATCCTTATCTGCTTGTGTTTGACATGAATGTGACTGATTTGTAAACTCTGTTATGGTAATACTAGAACTGGCCATCAAATATTATTTTAAAACTACATACGGATTTTACCTGAATACAAAATAATCAGTTCTGCAAGAACAAATTTAAAATATATTTTTTTGTCTCTCATGACAAGCTGAAAAGGATTTAATCTTGGGATATTCATGTCAAAACAAAAGCAGAAAAGGAGTTAATCTTTCCCTGGACATTCATGTCAAACACAAGTAGATATGGATGTAATCTATCTCAGGATGTCCATGTCACAACAAAAGAGGACAAGTATTTAACCTATCTTGGAACATTCATGTCAAAACAAAAGAGGACAAGTATTTAACCAATCATGAAACATTCATGTCAAAACAAAAGACGACAAGTAATTAACCTATCATGGAACATTCATGTCAAAACAAAAGAGGACAAGTATTTAACCAATCATGAAACATTCATGTCAAAACAAAAGACGACAAGTAATTAACCAATCATGGAACAGTCATGTCAAAACAAAAGACGACAAGTAATTAACCTATCATGGAACAGTCATGTCAAAACAAAAGACGACAAGTAATTAACCTATCATGGAACAGTCATGTCAAAACAAAAGCAGAAAAGGATTTCATCTATCTCTGGACATGCAGACTTGCATGTATCTATTCATGGTTTGTTGAAGTTACATTCTTAGATACTATTGGTTATAACTTTCTCCTAATATGCAAATTCAAATTACTCTCCCGCCCACTCTCATGGATATGTACTGAAAGCTTTACTTAAATTTCATCACAAACATCTAATTCCTCATACTGTTCTTACCTACTGTCTAAACTGGTATTCATAATACAGCACAGAAACAGAAAAAAATTAACATATTTTCTTGGTAAAAGAAATCTATATTTTACAATATATTATCTAAAGCAACATTTGTTTCTTGTAAAATAATAACCATATTATAAAATGTATTTTTTTCAGAAACCTCCAACTTACGATTGCAGTCTTCTTGCTCATTTCCATTATCATCAATGCAAACAGTACGCATGGTTTCAAGATCTTGTACGTTAAATTCCAATGTTGTGTAGTTGAAGGAACCATTCTCTTTGCAACTGTACAAAGGGAGCCAATTAATTGTTAGATTTAACAGAAGATTTTGCAGAATGGTTTTCGATAAACCACCTGGTAGATGTTGTCTATCTTTCAGAACAGCATAAGCAAATTCATTCAGGCGCTTCTTTTTCTGGCATGTTGTGAACATCAGATCTGACACAAAGGGTAAAATATATATGATCTTTGATGTTGGTAAACAGATTCCTACAAATAAACACACACATACACACACACACACACACACACACACACACACACACACACACACACACACACACACACACACACACACACACACACACACACACACACAGATACATACATACACACAAATAAATATTCATATATTTATACACATATATGCAAAGTTTCCATTAGCTAAAATTTTCTTATCTTAGGGCAGTTGTTTCCCAAAATGTATAGGCTTCCAGCATATCGAGCTCTTTTTGTGAAAATAAAATGTATGAGACAAAGGAAATATCAAGGAGAAACACTGCACATAATGTGTAATTTACTTGTTCAAGAGTGTCTTTGTATTGTATTGTGTAGTTCAGTTGTTCAAGACTAGCTATGTATTGTATTATGTATTTCAGTTGTTCAACACTGCCTTTTTAAAATGTATTATGTAGTTCACTTATTCAAGACTGTCTTTGTATTGTATTGTGTATTTCAGTTGTTCAAGATTAGTTATGTATTGTATTATGTATTTCAGTTGTTCAAGACTGCCTTTGTATAATGTATTATGTAGTTCACTTGTTGTTGTTGTTGTTCAGTTAACTTCTTTGCCCCACAAGAATTGCATTAAAACTTTTATCTTTATGATGTTCTCGGTTTTTGTAGGATTCCTGTGGGGCCTTCCTCCTTTCACCTGTATTCAAGGAGGGTGGTGGTGTTCTGCACTGCTGTGTTTGGATGTTGTTATAACAATTATCTAGCTTGCTTAATTAATAGCCATATTTATGCTGTCTTATGATTTAAAATTAGTGTCACATGAAAAGCATGGAGTCAAAAACTAAATTTTTATTTCACGGATTGCACAAGACAGCCGTAGTCTAAGGGGAATAATCCCCTGTTGAAGAACACAATTGTGAGAGCGCATATATGCACCAACGCATATATATAAATGTTAAACGTTTTTTATGTTCACCAAATTTCATTTAGTTTAGGACTGATGTATGTAGACATAGTATACGTGTATCATGTCATGTATATATATATATTTTAGGAGGATTTTATATATTGAGTGAATGCAAATGCATATGCATGTATGTATACTTGTTTACGAGCAAAAGTAGGAAAGTTAGCCAATGTGCATTCAAATTTTGCCTAGGCAGTGGAGTACATGCATTATATATCACGCATATCAGCAAAAGAAAGTCACAAGATGCGAACCTTCTAGAATCCTTAAGAAAAGGATAAAAAGAGAAAACCAAAGGGTTCGAAAGAGAGAGAGTTGAAAAACAACACGACAGCAGAAACAACAGAAAGACTTTGAGATTCATGCCTGCTGCAAGGTAGAGGTCATGCAGTGTGGCATTTAACATCAGCAACAAAGGTGAAGTTTCTCTCCATGAAATATCAGATGTAATTAAAGTAGAAGCATCAATAATGTAATGTTTGTCAGAAGAGGTAGGAAGAAGATTAGAATTTTGATGAGAATGGGATTTTTGCATGAAGACAGCAGTTTCATAAAGAGCAATATTTTGTGGTGAAACTTTGTATAATGGAGATTACATTTGGCCCACTAGGGAAAGTTGGGAATATCTCTTTCCATCCTGTTTCATTCACTGAATGTCAAGTATCACGAATACCGAGGTAACGTATTCATAAATACATCATGGCGAAGTGAAAAGTTCAATGCTTCAAGACAGCTTATGTGTGCAACGCCATTTGCATACTGTTAAAGACAGGCGAGTCATTCAGTCTCTCTGTCTGAGCTTCGTTCTGAAAGTTCTATTCAATGTGTGAAGGAGTGGACAATTCTCAGACCAGACAAGGCGAGGAGGTGCTACATTCACAGCATGAGGACACATTCATTCGACGAAAGTACCATGACAGCATTAAACGTTATTGAGGTCCAGCCACTTACACGGAGATCAGAGAAATCAGCGACAGTTGTCACTAGCCCAAACTACCAGATCCAGCCTTTATACGGAAGGTCTAGAACAACGATCCAAGCAGAAATCATTGTTGTGAGCAACGCTATGATTTGCATCATCCTTCTTCAAATCATTGTTGTGAGCGACGCTACGACTTACATCACTCCTCTTCGAACATTCACAGTATCAGTGAGGAGAAATAAAGGCAAAGCTCATTTAGACCATTTATAGAAGATTAAGAATAAGAACATTTATTCTTACCATTGTCAGTAGAAGATTTAAGAATAAGAACATCTATTCTTACCATTGTCAGTAGAAGATTTAAGAATAAGAACATTTATTCTTACCGGGACAGATATTATTGTATATGTAATATGAACTAAAATATGGTGGTAAATCCACGTTTTTTGTGTGAATTGTTTCATGTTGGTGGTACAATTTACCACATAGAAATTTACTTTTTATTTTTACTTTTTGAATTTCATCATTTTCATCTCCCCCTTCCCTAGAGTATATGCTATTGGAAAGGTGTGTGATTGATTTAACAACTGTATGAGAGAGACACCCCATTAGGTTAATTAAACCTAAATCATACTTTCTAAAAACTCGTAATTCACAGTTTTTGAGAGGGGCAAAAGAGTTCGAATTTGTATTGTTTCGTTGCAGTCGTCTGTTCATCCAGTATTCATAACATTCATATTCGCACACTCTCATACATATACAATAAAATGTTCTTTTGCATGACAGAATAAATTCGGGCCCTACCCAACCATCAATGGCGTATCTATCTTGTGTCTTTTGTAACATCTAAAAGATGACGAATTACTGGCACATATCATGAGCTGCCCACTCCTCGCAAGACACGTGACAATTAGCAAGCTAGATTTACACTTCTTAATGACTGTATTCTAATAAATCAGATTATATGAACTTTAGTAATAAAGCAAGATTTACATTTTTTTATGACTGTTATTTAATAAAACAAATTTATACCTCTTTATGATTTTTTTTTACCATTATCATGCAAGCCAGAATTACATTTCTTTGTGACTATTATGCTGCAAGCCATATTTACTTTGTTTAGGACTGTTACCTGCAAGCTAGATTTACTTTGTTTAGGACTATTACCTGCAAGCTAGATTTACTTTGTTTAGGACTGTTACCTGCAAGCTAGATTTACTTTTAGGACTCTTATCCTGCAAGCCAGATATTGGAATATAATTTTTTATGATTGTTATTTTTTTACAAGTGTTATCCTGTAAGCCAGATCTATACATTTTATGACTGTTATCCTGCAAATCATTTATATTTTCTTTAGAACTCTTATCCTGCAAGCCAGATATTGGAATATAATTTTTTATGATTGTTATTTTTTTACAAGTGTTATCATGTAAGCCAGATCTATACATTTTATGACTGTTATCCTGCAAACCATTTATATTTTCTTTAGGACTCTTTTCCTGCAAGCCAGATTTATCCTGCAACTCAGATTTACACCTCAGACTTCTTTACGACTCTCATTTACTGCTGTCCAAATCATATAATGAATTATAAACATAAATTTAATCCTTTAATATTGTTTTTGCAAGATTTTACTTTAAAATTTATTTGAATGTTGGTAAATAAATGTTAACAAAGATTTGTTAAAGCACTGTATGATCCCTTTATCCTCAGGGTGGGCTTTTCAAATCTAAAACAAGACATTTCTATATTACCTTGGCCTGTATTTTCACAAAAAATCCCACTGTGATTTGATGGACAGGAACAAAATTCCCCATGCCAAAAGTCTCCAACACATATTCCTTGACCACATAAATTTGCCAACGTTGATAATTCACGGCAAGGGGATTCTGCAGGAAGAAAAAAGAAGTTTAAAGTCTAAGTATTTATTGTTTGAGTTTTTGATATTGTTATACATTTCATATACTGGCAACAGACAACTTCAACATTACCATATTGATTGATAAAAAAGATAAAATAAATATTTCATTATTTGTACAAAATCCTTGAACACATTAAAAAAAATAGCACCCACCTTGACAACTCTGGCCAAAATAGCCAACAGGGCAGACACAAGTGCTTTCATAGGCACCAAGAGAAGCATTGAGGAAGGAGTGACAAGTTGCTCCATTTAGACAAGCGCCTGTTTTGCAAGGATCTGTCCAAATAATAATTTCTATAATCCTAATATATAAAGCAGCCTGGTCTTGCTTTGCAATCTTTCATTTAAAAAAATGTGATTTATCGCTGTTACTAGTTCACTGACAAAGACAATTATTGCTGGTGTTTATTTATTGTATTAAAACAATCTCTCTTGACAAATATGTTTGACTTATACAACTAAATATGCTTGATAACAGCAATAGCAATATGTTTGACCTATACGACTAAATATGCTTGATAACAGCAATAGCAATATGTTTGTCCTATACGGCTAAATATGCTTGATAATAGCAACAGCAATATGTTTGACTTGTACGACTAAATATGCTTGATAATAGCAATAGCAATATGTTTGACTTGTACGACTAAATATGCTTGATAATAGCAATAGCAATATTTGACTTGTACGACTAAATATGCTTGATAATAGCAATAGCAGTATGTTTGACTTGTACGACTAAATATGCTTGATAATAGCAATAACAATATGACAATAATGTATGATGATCATAATAAGACTGGTAATGGAGCACTGAATGAAATCTTTACGACAAAAAAAAAAAGTGCTTTTCAAAATTGAACAAACATGCACAGACACAAATTTGGCAGACTATTTATGGACACAGTAATGACTGATACAATATTTACAGACATAATATGAATTTCATTTGAAGATGGTTTATAAACACAAAAATAGTCGTGTGTGCACGTGCGTGTGCGTGTGTGCGTGTGTGCGTGTGTGCATGTGCTTGAATGGTGTGTGAATGTTAAATTATTGACATGTAAGGGTATAGCATTTAATTAAATATATTTCTTAAAATATTTAAGTAATAATAAATTGACAAGAAATAAGACCCAATGAAATCTAATATAATTCTTGTTTACCTTGGTACTGACACCTTTCACCAGCAGAGCTTTCAGGGCACACACACCTGGGGCCCAAGGTAAAATTGATACACAAACCTCCACCACAGCCAAGTGACCCACAATGACCTAAAAAGGAGAAGGGTAATACAAAACAAAAAACTTTTAAATTCCACTTTTGTAAAGAAAAAAATTTTCAAACTTCAGAAAATAAATAGTTTTGTTCATTGTGCAATTTTAAATAAAGAAATTAAAAATATATATTTATTTGCATTAAACCAGACTTTAAACATACCATTTATTGTAAAGAGAAAACTTACAACACTACAGAAAATGAACAGTTTTTCTGTGCTGTGCAATGATAAATAAAGAAATAAAAAATATGTACTTAACTGCATTAAATCAGACTACAAGCATACCCTCTGTCACAAATGTAAGAAAGAAATGAAAAATATTTAACTGCATTAAATCACAACTACAATCATACTATAAGTCATAAATGTCAAAAAAGAAATAAAAAATATGTATTTAAATGCAATAAATCAGATTACAAAATGTAAATAAAGAATAAAAATATGTATTTAAATGCATTAAATCAGACTACAAAATGTAAATAAAGAATAAAATTATGTATTTAACTGAATTAAAAATCATCTGTCATAAATGAAAATAAAGAAATTAAAAATATATATTTAACTGCATTAAATCAGACTACAAACATACCATCTGTACAAAATGTAAATAAAGAATTAAAAATATGTATTTAACTGCATTAAATCAGACTACATTACAAATGTACCGTCTGTTACAAATGTAGCATTTAAAACTGAGTGTGCCTGTCCACCAAATACAAATGGCCTTGACCGAAGGGTAGTAAGGGAGTCTTGGATGTCTTTATGCTGAATGCTTGATGAAGCAGTCACATTAAAAACCAATTTAATGCTTCCTGGCCTGAGGTACAAGAATGCATCATCACAATTTTGAGAAAATAGTTTTAGTCCCTAAGTCACAAACTTACACAAAAAATTCAAATTAACATTAAAAAACCAATAGTTTAGCAAGCTCTTCCTAATAAATCACTGTTTGCATATATACACAAAATTAAAATTAAAATCCAATAGTTTAGCAAGCTCTTTCTAATAAATTGGACTGTTTGCATATACACACACATGTGGTATTACATATGTTAATACCTAGAGTTATGGGCTTATAATTATTCACTAAAAAAAACCTGCACACTCTTTAGGTCTGTTGACAGATTTATTTTCTTAATTCTAAAGGAATATAAGATTTTGACAAAAGTCATGAAGCTGCAAATACAGTGAAACTATTTTAACCAGAAATGCCTCCTTTCATTTTGAGATATTTTAAAATTTTACATTAAAACAAAAAAAGAAAATAATAAATCCTCTAGTGCAGACAATTAGTGCATAAAATACTGACTTTATAAATATGTCTGCATTGAAAAAATAGTAACATTACTTACATTTACAAATATATCAAGAAAATATAAGTTTAATTTAATGCTGATTCAATGGATAGTTTTATCAAAATCTTATTAAACTAAAAGAAATATTTTTAAAATTGTCACTTACAAATTCTTGATAGATGATTCAATGGATAGTTTTTTTCAAAATCTTATTAACTAAAAGAAATATTTTTACAAATTGTCACTTACCTACTCTTGAAAATGGTAAGATTCTTAAACCCTGGAAGAGCGATGAAAATGTCCACCAGCTGAAAATAAACATCTCGTCCATTTAAAACTCTATGAACATTTATGACACTTTCCTTGTTTAACAAATGATCTTCTAAGGAACATCAATTTTGTGTGACACTACAATCATATTCTTCTAGAAATATGAAAAATTATATAAACAGACAGCGTTTACAAGTTACTTATAAATATGAATTTATTCATTAGAAATTATTAATGATTGAAAAATCAAATTAATCAACTAATAAAAGATTTATCGAAATCAACAAAACAAAAAGATACTTTTTCATAACAAACTATTTTCTGTTTACATTTTCTCTGGGATGTTCTTGTTCTTGACTACTTTTCTCATAGGATGTATTTGTCCTATGTATATACACAAGAGTTAGATTCTATAAGATTACTCACTCAATGATGGAATAAAATTATTCAAGCAATGAACCAAACTATGTGTTTCTCATCATTTTAGCATAAAACATTCTACACCTACTACTACTACGGCTACACCTTCATGTGCACATCATTCACCATGTATGCGATCACCCCCATTTTTGACTGCAGGAAATAATATTTACCTGTCTCCTGATGTCCATCAGACTTTGTGATTGTAAATTTTGGTACTCATCAATCCAAGTAGCATTAATGACCAACTCCACACCAAAGGTAGACTGAACTGAAATGAAGAACACCAGGAAATCTGTATTTCAGACAGTTTCACAAAGAAGGAGGGCATTACATGAAGTATTTGCTTCTACCTACATGACAGTTTGACAATGCAGGAGAGCATAACATGAAGTATTTGCTTCTACCTACATGACAGTTTAACAATGCAGGAGAGCATAACATGAAGTATTTGCTTCTACCTACATGACAGTTTAACAATGCAGGAGAGCATAACATGAAGTATTTGCTTCTACCTATATGATAGTTTAACAATGCAGATGGGTGTGAAGTAGATGTAATTTTGTATGTGATGTTTTATCATTCAACGTCAGAAAATCTTAATAAAAGTACTGTTCACATTTCACTTTTTCAAACTGACCAGACAAGAAGCAATTTGGAATGGTCAGCATTCTGATTAGGCTTGAATTTTAATTGTGTCAAACAAAGATTTGAGTCTGAATACAAGATCTGAGTTTAATTCATATGGTTTACTGTCAAATAAAGATTTGAATTTGAATACTGTTAAACGATTTTAGTTAGAATACTACCAAACAAAGATATGAGACTGAATAAAGTCAATAACATATTTTGAGTTTTAATTTAGTTTGTATACTGTCAATTAAAAATTGAGTATACCAACTGTCAAATAAAGATATGAGCTTGAATTGAGGTCTAGAGTTATCTATGAATTTGAACTGAGGTCTAGAGTTATCTGCACAAACTTCATGGCATCACCAGTATAATTTTTTACAAGAACCTTACTGAGACCTATTGAACTAAATGAATTTTTTTTCCCAATACTTGTAAGAACTATGTGAGTTTTCTTTGACTATAACTTTTTTTTAAAACACTGATTCATGTTTGGCTCTTATGAGAACCTTGCTGTAATCTGGAGAACTGAAGTTGGTTTGTCTATCTAGTTCTTGTCAGAGGTTGAATAGCATAATCTCAAGAGGACAAACAGAGGGTAATCCCCTCATTTCAGTCTGCAGTGCCATCAAGTTGATCCAGTATGTGCTACTCTGCTACTGAATAGAAGCAATATTTTACAATATTAACTATTCCTCTATTTCCCTCTTCTTAAATTATCTCACTAAATACTATATATGAATAATATGAGGATGCCCTGGAGTGTTCATTTGGGCAAGTTTAGCAGATCCACACATGTCCCTGAACTTTGAATGTACAATACTGTTGGTGGTTTTGATATGACTGGCCAAGAGTTAAATGTAATTTATTTTTCTTATTTTTAATAGTATGTGGTAGAAAAAAAAGAAATTATATCAGGAAATGGGCCAAATATATAGTTAACAGTCTTGATTAAGATTTAAAAAAGCACTAATCTTGTAAATAAAAATATTTATATTGTATTAATGTATGAAATATTTAATTATGTCTGATGTTGAATTATTATTTAATTATTTATCTTACTATATATTGCATTATATCAATGCCATTTTGGCCTAAAATAATTATATTAATGGGGTTCAGACACTAAAATATCCCAAAATATTATCTAGCTAACTGTAACCCCACGGCATAGTGATATATAAAACTTTTGAATATCAATTATCCTACTTACAGAATAGTCTAGAAGGATTAGCTTCCTCAAATTTGTATAATATGTATATGTATTATATGTACTGAGAGTTGGTTATACTATGTAAATACTGTCATACTAGACATGAATTTAAATAATGTCACCCAATTATTTAAGTTTGAATTCTAAAGGTGAAAGATTTATGTTGCAATAATCTCACTGCAAACTTTATTTGAAAACTGTCAACTGAAGATTGTACTTTAAATTGACAACAGAAGATCTAAGTTTAAAAACTGTCAGCCAAGAGTTTAATGTAAAAACTGTCAATCAAGATTTAATGTTAAAAAATGTCCATCAAAGATTTAAGTTTAAAAACTGTCAACAAAGTACTGAGTTTGAAAAAATTACTGAGCCCCTTACAAAAAGCAACGAAAATTAAAAAAAATTAAAAAATTAAGGAAAATAAAATTATCAAGAACAGACATAAAGAAATCAGTGTCAACAATCAGTTCTCAAAACAATAAAAGCTATAATGTGTAAGTGAACGTTATTTTAAAAAAATGTCAGCTCTCAAAAGAAAATAGCTGCAGCATGACCAACATGAAGAATAATTAATGTCACTTTCATTACGAGCAATAATAACACTTGCCTCTGAGGACCAATAAAATCATATTACAAGAATAACCCTTCCATTTAAGCACCAATAAAACTTTATTACAAAAATAATGCTATAACACTTTGCACGTAAGCACCAATAAATCTTTATTACAAAAATAAAGCTATAACACTTTGCGTGTAAGCACCAATAAAACCTTATTACAAAAATAAAGCTATAACACTTTGCGTGTAAGCACCAATAAAACCTTATTACAAAAATAAAGCTATAACACTTTGCGTGTAAGCACCAATAAAACCTTATTACAAAAATAAAGCTATAACACTTTGCGTGTAAGCACCAATAAAACCTTATTACAAAAATAAAGCTATAACACTTTGCGTGTAAGCACCAATAAAACCTTATTACAAAAATAAAGCTATAACACTTTGCGTGTAAGCACCAATAAAACCTTATTACAAAAATAAAGCTATAACACTTTGCGTGTAAGCACCAATAAAACCTTATTACAAAAATAAAGCTATAACACTTTGCATGTAAGCACCAATAAAATACTATTACAAGAATAAAGCTATAAAAATACTTACACGTGAATACCGATATATGGAAACAAAATAGTATTATTAGAATAAAGCTAAGTGAACAATGATGCATGGGGAAAGTATAGTGTTATTAGAATAAAACTATAGCAACACTTACAGGTGAGTACTGGTGAAAATATTATTATAAGAATAAAGATGTAACAACAATTGCATGTGAGCATATGACAACAACTGAATGTGAGCATGGATATATGGGGGAAAGGAGTGTTATTAAATACAGCAAAGTGAGCACTGATATGTTTGGGGGAAATAGCTTTACTAGACTAAAATTAAATGGAACAAAGAGTGAAACAAAGTAGAACAACAGAATTATATGCAACAGACATTGGGTTTTCAGTTATAATATTACATGCTAAGCATAACAATAACAGAGTTATTTACTTACAGGTAGGCTCTGTACAAACATGACCTCCTCCATTGAAACAGCACTTGGTTGCTGCCAGACACTGAGAGTCACTGCTGCATGCTTCAACAGTTATGCCCACAGAGTCAGGTTGTAGTTCAGGACATTCTCCGGGTTTACCTGCAAACACAGCAAAGGCATGTAGTAAAATATTACACATATTAGTTGATATATTATACACAATGGCACATAGTAAAATATTACACATATTAGTTGGTATATTATATACAATGGCACGTAGTAAAATATTACACATATTAGTTGGTATATTATACACAATGGCACATAGTAAAATATTACACATATTAGTTGGTATATTATACACAATGGCACATAGTAAAATATTACACATATTAGTTGGTATATTATATACAATGGCACATAGTAAAATATTACACATATTAGTTGGTATATTATACACAATGGCACATAGTAAAATATTACACATATTAGTTGGTATATTATACACAATGGTTGGGATAATACATGTTAGTTGGTAATGCACCAACTGGCTGGGACACTGCACATTCTAGTTGATATATTACATATGATTATAGCAACATTACACATTGCATTTTATATATTACATATGATTATAGCAACATTACACATTCCAGTTTATATATTACATATGATTATAGCAACATTACACATTCCAGTTTATATATTACATATAATTATAGGGACATTACACATTCCAGTTTATATATTACATATGATTATAGGGACAATACACATTCCAGTTTATATATTACATTTGATTATAGAGACATTACACATTCCAGTTGGGATATCACATTTGTTGACTGAGATCCCAGGTAAAATAAAATATTACTTATTTTAGTGAGGATATTTAATGCCAGCTAAGTTTTAATACCTGAAATATTATGTGTTCTGTGATATTACATATTAAGTGTTATCACATGCTGTTAAGATATGCCAAATTCATACATTCCTGAATAAGAACTGATGAATCGGTAAATATATTTTATGTCTTTATTTATAAAATATTTTAAATAAATTATTTATAAAATGACATTGACACTGTCAAAGCTAACTGCACTTTTAACAACAAGGGGAGATAAGTTTATCTAAAAATCTAAAAGAATTAAAAATTTGTCTGACAAATATTTCCATGCTAGCATAGTGACATAATCGATTTGACTGTAACTTACAAGCTATGGTAGGAAGTATGACAATCTCATTTGAATGTAACTTACAAGTTAAGGTAGGAAGTATGACAATCTCATTTGAATGTAACTTACAAGTTCCTTTATGGTAGGAAGTATATGGTAGTGGTGGTGGTGGTGGATAGGAGATTCAGAGCTTGAACACTTGTCATATTTTTTAAAAATCAAAACAATAAAACTTTAAACAAAAAAGTCAAAAACCTAACAGAGTGAACAGCAAAGATAAAGAACAGAGAGAGAATAAAATGATATCCTTAGAGAAAAATTAAAGTGACAACAAATAAACAATAGATCAAAGATCTCAGTCACACTGACAGATATTTGTCTTTAACTAGGCAAGGAAATTAAATACAAAAACAATGTTCAGACTGCTTTGATAAAGACATAAATTTTTTTTAAAAATTATGTCAGATGCCATGCTAACGTTTTCCAATTACTAATCAAAGCATATACTCACTTGAATTGCTGAACTGACAAAGACTGCCATAGAAACCCAATGAACACAAGCAGTATTGTCCTTTGCTGGGCGTATACAAGCAGGACCCACCATTGGAACATGTAAAGTTTGTACATGACTGTCCAATATATTCTGCAATGTGAATGAATACAGTGAATCATATACACTTTTACTTTCACTCTATCTAGATGATAAATGAATGAATAAATTGAGTTATATAATTTAAGTGTCACTCTATCTAGATGATAAATGAATGAATACATTGTATTTTATATATTTTAGTGTCACTCTATCTAGATGATAAATGAATGTATACATTGTATTTTATATATTTTACTGCCACTCTGTCTAGCTGATAAACAGACTCAAGTCACTCTTAGATGATAAAATAAATTTGGTAACTCTTTCTAGATAAAAATATAATTATGACTATCTTCACTCTTCCTAGAAGACATATTTATGCTCATTTTAATGATAAACTGAATGCATCATTCTTTCAAATAAAGTATGTTCATATGAAAAGTACACTTACTTGTGCTACTGATCTGACAAAACTCGCCTGAGAAATCACCAGTGCATATGCAGAACTCTCCTCTATCAGGATCGCTCATGCATGACCCGCCATTATCACAAGTGAAGTTGATGCATGAACGCCCAACATAAGCTGCTAAAATGATAAACAGCAGTCATAGGCCAAAACTTATAAAATCTTACAATCCTTTAAAAATGAGATTTTCATTGACGTATATTAGCAAATGATTACACTATTGCAACTAATCAATGCAAACACAAAGTATATTAATGCTGATGAATGGAGTGAACATTGAAAAGATAAAATGTCAAAATGAAAAGTGTTCAATAATGACTTGAAGGTTAGTGACAGAGAATATCACAATGTAGCTTATAAACCTTGGTTTGTAATGATCTTCATGTTAAACAATAGGAAAGAAGTCAGGTTTGGAAGGAAAAGTTGGATTATAAGACTAAAGTGTTAAGCTCAGAGATATGTAGTTGCAAACAGTTACAAAGCAAACAGATGAATAACTAGAACCACACATGGATAGCTACATCAAAGTGACCAGTTTCACAGCTGAAGAACAACATGAAATTGATTTAAATTAATGGTTTGATAGCTACATAAAGTGACCAGGGTCATAGCTGAAGAAAACATGAAATTAATGGTTTGAGGCTCACCGAAGTGACTAGGTTCATAGTTGAATAACTTCATCATATTGGGTAGGTTCAATTAGATAGCTATTTAACTATAACAATATTTAGATAATTTCATCAAACTGACTAAGTTCATAGTTGGATAACTTCATCATATTGGGTAGGTTCAATTAGATAGCTATTTAACTATAACAATATTTAGATAATTTCATCAAACTGACTAAGTTCATAGTTGGATAACAACATCAAACTGATTTGGTTTACAGTTGGATAATTATAATTAATTATATGAATGTGATTAGGTTTCAAGATAGAAACCTTAAAATAAAATCAGATACATTATGGTAACTAGGTTCACAGTTGGATAACAACATCACACTTAAAAAGTTATTATACTTATATGAATGTGGTTAAGTTTCAAGACTGAAAGATTAAAATAAAATGCAGAATGGATAGATACATTATGATAACTAAGTTCACAGATGGATAGCTACAAGCAAGTTACTAGGTTCACAGATAGATAACTATATCAAATTGATAAGGTCCACATTATGAGTCAACTTCAAAACTTAGAGGACAACAGGTTGTTTAAAGGAAAAAGTCTTAGTAAAAATAAGAGAATTTACTAATATTAATGATTTTAATAAACAAACAAACAACTTCCTTTTAATAACAAAATTACTACCTGGCAATAAGCTGTTCTTGAAAGAAATGGAAGAAAAAGTTATTTAGTTAGCCTCCAGTTAGTTCCTTTCTTGGTTTCAAGGCATGACAATGCTTCATTTTGAAGAATTAAGACAATATAGATGAAGCAAATTAGCCAAAACAGGTCAGTGGTACAAAAATGATTGTGGTAATGAAGTGAAACAAAATACAAAGTAACTATTTACTTGAACTGTTAGACTTGCAGAATTCACCATAAAAACCAGCAGCACACATACAGTACAGTCCCTTGCTGGAATTGTTTAGGCAGGACCCACCATTGTAACAAGTGAAGTTGCCACATGGTTGTTCAATGTAGGCTGTAACAGAGCATGTAAAATTGCACAAGTTATATTCTAAATCAGATTTGCCTCTTCCAAATATAATATAGTATTTAACATCTGAATTACATTGCACAACAAAATTCCATATTGCTTTAAAAACAATCTTAATGTCTAAATTTAGATTTCTAAAAATAATTTTACTTTTTAAATTAAGATTTATAAACACATTCATGTACACACTCACAAACACACAGTGTGAAGCAAACTCATACTTCTGCACTCTGTGTACTCATTGAGACTCTGGCCCACAGTGTCCAGTGTCCCATCAGCTCCAACACAGCTGCATCCTTCCTGCCTGAGGGTGTTTACATCATAGGTGCAGATGTACTTGTACTGGCCAGGGTAAGCTGTTTCTTGATCCCAACATGATGGCACTTTGAGTTTGGTAATGCTGCTATTAGTGAGCAGAGTCACCAAGGGAATGAGGATTTCAGGTGGCTGCATTTGAAACTTGCCAAGAATAGCCATGATGTGGTTCATTACTTCACTATGCTTCTCACATTTTGTCATATTGTCTGCATACAGACATAAATCACACAAACAAACATTCAAATGACAATACACATATCAATGAATAAATACCTGCCATACTAATTGTTATAGTAGTGTACAAGCTAACAGATTTAAGTAGTTGTATGTAACCATGAGAGGGAAGGGAATGGGAGAGAATCAAGCAGTCTATTAGAGTAATATAAAAATGAATACATTTATATGCATGTGTAACTTTGAGAGGCAAAGGCAGATTCTCTGCAGACAGAGAAATGAGTGCGGCTGCATAACAATATCTCTTTTAAAGAGAAAGAGTTTGTTTAGCATTTAAAATCTGTGAGAGATATAGGGAGAGTAACATACAGAAGAAAAATAAAAATCTGTATATTCAAAAATGTGAGACAGAGAAGAACAAATATTATTTAACAGCTAGGAAATTAGAGAGAGAAAAACAAATACAGTTAATTTAATATATAGAAAACAAGAGAGTAAGAGTGAGAGAGAGTGTGAGAGAGAGAGAGAGAGAGAGAGAGAGAGAGAGAGAGAAAGAAGAGCAACTACAGTTAATTTAAATCTAGAAAACAAGAGGGTGAAAGACGAAGAGATAGAAAGGGAGAAGAACAAATGCAGTTCTAGAAAATAAGAGAGAGTGAAAGAGAAGAATACAGTTAATTTAATATCTAGTAAACAAGAGAGAGTGAGAGACAGAGAGAGAGAACAAATACAGTTAAATTAATATCTAGTAAACAAGAGAGAGAGAGAGAGAGAGAGGGTGTGGGTGGTTTTATTTTATGAGTGCTATAATGTTATAGTGTAGTTCTGATGAGCATTGCTGCATCATGTGTGTGTGTGTGTGTGTGTGTGTGTGTGTGTGTGTGTGTGTACAGGTGTGTGTTTATGTGGAGCCACTCTGTCATACTTTTGTAATTTTAATGAATGTTGCTGTGTCATACATGTGTAATTTTGATGAATGCTGTTCCATCACATAAGTGCAGGTAATTTCAAAGAGTGCTGTTATGTCATGCAACCTTACTTATTGAAGTGGTGTTAAAATACAAACAAACAAATAAACAAACAAACAAACCTATCTGAGCTTTCTGACATAATAAACCATGAAAGCCTTCAGCACAACTGCACAGATTGCCAGAGGAAATATCTCCAGCACAGGTTCCATGTTGCCCACATGTATCAGCTGTCAAATGTTTGCACACAGATTCTGAAACAAAATGTCAAACAGTTTTCATTATTACAGGCATTCATAACTAAAGACATGATTTCCCACCCCCACCCCAATCAATCAATTTTTAAATTTGTGAAAAGAAATTGTTTGTTTTAACCAGCATAAATGTACACATATCCAAGTCAAGGTTTTCCTAAATGGTGTTAGATATTTGGTGGAAGTGTTTGCACAAAGAATTTTTGGAAATGCCTTGTTTAATATTTATTGTTAATGCAATTGTTAGAGATTTTTTGTGAATATCTATATTAATGCAAGTCAACATTATTTTTTAAAATTAAAATAAAGAAGAGATCTCAAATTGACATTATGTAGTTGTTTTCATCAGCAAAAACAAAAGAAGTTGATAAAAAGAAAGCAAATATTTCCTATACAAAAACCAGCTACTACTAAAGACTGTACTGTGCACACTGGCTCGGATGGAGACACTTCATGGCATTCTTCTTCCAGTCATGTTTCACATCAGATTTTATATTTTTAAACTGATATATTTTATACAGTTTTATTGTTATGATGTTTTACAGATTTGTACTGATATCATAACTGAAATATTTGCATTGTGTTATTTATATATATATATATATATATATACACACACAATATTTATGGTTCTGTACTATTGCATTTTACTTTGTATAGATTTGTATCATTATATGTTGATTCAAAAATGTTCTATAGATTTATGAGCAACATACATTATTTAAGAGTACCAAAAGAAACTCACATTTCATAGTGAAGAGAACAAAGCACATTTCATAATGAAATTGTAAAAATTATTCTTACCACTGCAACCACTATTTGTGTAACTATATCCATTGCTTATGCCATTCTCATTTGTACAATAGCAATCAGGCTCATCAGCTACACTCATTGTTTTATATATACAAATTGATTTGTAGGTTCCCTGGTGCTCAAAACCATCATCCCAGCAAGTAGACACCTGTGTAATCATGTCAAGAGATTAAAAGTTTAAATGCTTATTCAGGTGCATGCAGATGCAATAATATATTCATCTTTAAGCAATCTTATACATATGTACAATTTTACATATCAGACATACTGTATTTTAAATGACTCATTCAAAATTTAAATTTTATATGTCAAACATAGCATATTCTTGAATAATGCACTCAACATACACAGTTTTATAGGTCAGATATACCATAATTTTCAATGACAAACTAAACATTTACAATTTTACATATCAAGCATATTGTGTTTCTATCCGACAAACTTAACATTTACAATATTATATATCAAGCATGTCATGTTTCTCTCTGACAAATTCAATGTTTACATATGAACTCTTGAATGACAAGCTCAACATTTGTGTACATCATGTTTAGAAATGCCAGAATCTATCTGCATTAAAATGTAGTATACACAAAATTGTATCTAAGTGGAGATGCCAAATAATCTCCACTTAGATACAATTTTGTATATACTACATTTTACTTACTAATTTATAAACTCTTATCATTTAACTTAAAAGATATTGAATAGAGAAATTAGTTTTGCAGGCTAAAATTTTACTCAGAATAATTTTTTGAATGTTTTCATAAAACTGTGTGAAATTTTAATCCTGACACTAAAACACAATTTTCAGTAAATAAAATGAAATTCAACTCAATATGTGACCATCTGTGTGTGTGTTTTTAAAAAAGATATTCATGTGAATTTGTGTGCTTGTGGACCATGCATGTGGACTGTACTCTAAAAGTATGGGGAGATAAGAGCACACAAAACACAGTTGGGTCTTGGGTTGTGGCAGTCT
This sequence comes from Sinotaia quadrata, assembly GCA_028829895.1. NCBI lineage: Eukaryota > Metazoa > Mollusca > Gastropoda > Architaenioglossa > Viviparidae > Sinotaia > Sinotaia quadrata. Next base: position 94,709,672 of record CM054180.1, read on the forward strand.
CACTTTTGGCAACCTGCCAATGTAAATAAGCCAAAAAGATCCATTAATTTGCAAATTTTCAATTTCAAATTAAATATGAAGTACATGTACTTGTAACTGTAGCTACATCCATTATTCAATACTACTTATGAACAAAGCAAATTAGTTCAGATGTAGAAGAATAGGATCTTGTACTTGTAACTGTAGCTACATCCATTATTTGTTACTACTTACGAACAAAATGAACTAGCTCAGATGTAGAAGAATGGGACCTTGTACATGTAACTGTAGCTACATCCATTATTTGTTACTACTTATGAACAAAGCAAACTAGTTCATATGTAGAAGAATGGGATCTTGTACTTGTAACTGTAGTTACATCCATTATTTGTTACTACTTATGAAAAAGGTAAACTAGTTCAGATGTAGATGAATCAGATATATTGGTGCTGAGGGGAAGTAATATGTCTCCTGATCTTCAATTAGTATTTCAATTCCAACTTCTATACCAAATCAAGTTATGAACATCCTTAAGAACAGAACTCATTCATAATCTACATATTTTCTAATCACTTTCTTTTACTTCAATCTTTTTCTTTCACCTGCATGTAAAAGTCTCAGTATCCAATATCCATTTTAAAATTTCTCTAATTTATTTTATCATCTCAAAATCTATCTACTTCACTCTCACTGATATACTTTTTTAGTCTTACTTTAACATTTATTTATTTAATCCCACCTCAGATAACTTGTCTCAATATCTATTATATCAACATTATTGAGTTCAATATGAAAATATTATGTTAAAGTTCATTTTATTTAAGTCATTTCTTTAAAATTTGAATTTTACCTCAATGGCTTTCTATCTTAATCTGAAATCAGCAATTTTTATCTCAATTTCACCACATTAACATTTTATCAACTCTTACATCAATCTCACCAAATTAATTTGCCAACAGTCTTACTTTATTTCACTGCATTAACTTATTAACAAAGTTTTACCTCAGTTTCACCTCATTACTTACTATCTAAATCTCACCTCAATAACTACCAAGTGTATCTCAGTAATTTTTAACTCAGTCTCACCTCAGCAAATTTTCTATCTCAATCCTGCTTTATTAATTTGTTATCAGTCTTACCTCAAATTCACCTTATTAACATCTTGTATCAGTCTCACCTCATTAACTTTCTATCTCAATATCCCCTCTGCAACACTCAGTCTCAAGCTCACCTCATTAAGTTTTTATCAGAGTATTAATTCAACCCCACCACAATAATTTGTCATCAGTCTTCAATCTCACTGCATTAACTTGTTATCAGAGTTTAACCTCAATCTCTTTTTAATCTCTCTTTTTAACTAATTTTCATCTCATGAAACAAAGTCTTATTGCAATATCACCTCTTTAACTTGTTATAGTCTTAACTCACTCTCAACTCATTAACCTGCTATCAGTCTCACCTCATTAACCTGGTAAAAGTCTTACTCAATTTTGCCTTATGAACCTGTTATCAGTTTCATCTCAACACTGTTATCAATCACACCTCAATCTCACCTAATTAACCTGTTATCAGTCTTACCTTAATTTCATCTCATTAACCTGTTATCAGAGTCTCACCTCAATCTCAGTATAATCAAGGGCTAAGAGCTGTACTAACAAACTTTTGCCATTCACAAATTGATCTGGAGCTGATACTGTTCCATTAAGTGCTTGTATAAAGAAGTCATTGAGCCGTCTCTGACGCTCACACTGTGTTAAAGTTTCTATTGTGAAAGAAAATAATCAACAGACCATACAAATATTATCCAGTAAAGAAAGGTAATAAATTATGAGTATTTTTTAAATAAAGCAAAAATAACCATTTCTGAAGAAATGAAATAATAATGAGTCTTTAAAATTTATCCTGGAAACGTTTGGGAAACTTATTTAATGATAAATGTGTTTCCTGAGGTAAGCCTGCAAGAAAATATAAACATAAATAACATAAACAGAATTGTATTAATTTTAGTATGGCTATTTTAGTATGGTTTATTTTTAGTATGTTGTAATTATTGTAATGGCTGGAGAAAAAACCAAGACAACAGACTTGATTAAGATACTTTTCAAACAGGATCTATGTACAATATGGGCTATGTTCATTCACTCAGTGGTGCTGTACAAGTTCAAAAGGTCATGGCTTCTTTTACTGAGACTATTATTATGTGCCTGTGGTTTCATTAACAAATAAATGTATGCTAGAGCAATGGAAACTAAGGATGTCTTTAACAAATAAATGTATGCTAGAGCAATGGAAACTAAGGATGTCTTTAACAAATAAATGTATGCTAGAGCAATGGAAACTAAGGATGTCTTTAACAAATAAATGTATGCTAGAGCAATGGAAACTAAGGATGTCTTTAACAAATAAATGTATGCTAGAGCATTGGAAACTAAGGATGTCTTTAACAAATAAATGTATGCTAGAGCATTGGAAACTAAGGATGTCTTTAACAAATAAATGTATGCTAGAGCAATGGAAACTAAGGATGTCTTTAACAAATAAATGTATGCTAGAGCATTGGAAACTAAGGATGTCTTTAACAAATAAATGTATGCTAGAGCAATGGAAACTAAGGATGTCTTTAACAAATAAATGTATGCTAGAGCAATGGAAACTAAGGATGTCTTTAACAAATAAATGTATGCTAGAGCAATGGAAACTAAGGATGTCTTTAACAAATAAATGTATGCTAGAGCATTGGAAACTAAGGATGTCTTTAACAAATAAATGTATGCTAGAGCATTGGAAACTAAGGATGTCGCAATATAATTCTACAAAATCACACTGGTGGCCACCATTATCAATAAACCAACTATCCAGCGGTCTGCTGGGAAATGAAATATGTTTTATTTGATGTAGAAAGTATAATTACTATATTCATAATCTGTCATTTAAGGGCTGTCATGATAAAAAAAATTATATCTTTTTATGATTTGATCATAGACAGGATCTACAAATTAATTTGACATACTCCCAATGATAGTGTGAAGGTAGGGGAAAAACTCATGAAACTGGCTAAATCTTGAAGCAGCAAGAAGACTAAAAGTGTTCGTCACTTACCATTTCCAACCACCTCACAAAAAATGCCACTGTAACCATCATTGCAATCACATATCTGATCCCTTTGCAGGTCACCAACACACGTGCCATTTCCATTACACACATCGTTCCCCAACTCAGCACAGACATTAACTGAAAGCAGTTTAAAAAAATCATAATTAAGTATAATTAATAGAAACCTGAAGCAGAAAATAATTCAATACATAAGTAAAACAATATCTGTCTTTTGTTAGAAAATAAAGATGAATAATGAATATACAATTTTGTTTTTGTAAGGAAGAGAAAAAATATTATTTTGTTGCATTATCATTTTGTAAATTAAATCCATTTATTTTTTTGCTAATTAAAGTGACAATGATAATATTTAAATACTACTTGATTACAAATGACACAAAAATCTGATATAATAAAATCTTTGTGATGCAAATCATTCAGAAAGTGAGAAGTGAAAAAATGGTCAGTATTTCAGATCAGCAGAATTTTGCAGTCAGACTTACTGTCACACTTTTGACCAAACATTGGTGGCAGACACCTGCATGTGAATGCATTATAGTATTCTGAAAACACACAGCTGCCATTGTTCTTACAGAAATCAGGTGATCCTTGGCAGTCTGCACATGTGGATTAGAACATGGGTATTTTACTATTGTAACTGTAAGTGAAACTGTTCAGACTGTAGAAACATTCTGATAAGTTAAATAAATGTAAGTCTGCATTCATAACATTTTCTAAACAAGTGTAGATTAATTTGCTGGGTTTTGATGCACATGCTGTAATTACAATTACTCATATGAAAGAATACCTTAATATCAGTAGAAATATATATGTTATATAATCTGACATCATATGAAAGAATACCTTAATATCAGTAGAAATATATATGTTATATAATCTGACATCAGATGTAAATGAAATGAACCAAGGAAAAGATTGACAAGCATCATCAGGTAAATGATTGATTTTTATGAATAAATTTGGTAATTGTTAGACTGAAGAGATGAAACTCTTGTTCCATGATGAGTGATATTTCTATCAAGGCTAATGCAATCTCAGAAATGTTAACAATTTACAACAAAAAAAATATTCTGAAAGTATATCTTGAAGAACTCGGGATATATGCTAAATAATCCTTGTTATCTCAATTACACATTATAGTACAATCTTTGCATTGTCTAGATTTTTAATTTCCACTACTAACCTTCAACTTCATTATGCTGATAAATGAGTCACCTACATTTGTGTTGTTTGCTGTATCTGCTTCATTATATAGCTTAGCTAGGAACCTAAAATGTACCATTCACTAAACAATGTGTAGCAAGCGCTAGCTAAGAACCTAAAATGTACCACTCACTAAACAATGTGTAGCAAGCGCTAGTAAAGCAAAAGTAATGGTCCGTTCTTGTGACAGACAAACATCTAAAATTTAAGGGATCAATCAGAGGTTGCAACCCCACCCCTTCCCTGCAAATCAAAAGAAAGTGCATGATACAAAACAAATGGACCATCACCAAACCTCCTATCATGTCAGCCCCAACCCACTTACAATACCTACTATTTACACTTACTTTACCATCACATTACCACTAAAATATCATTATCAATATAATAACTAGTCATTTGTGTCTTGTTCAGCAATAAGTCTAATCTAATTCATTCCATCTCCATATTTATTAATTCTGCATTTTCATGAGATTATAAGAAATGTAACCTTAGCTATTCATTCCTTCTGTTTGGTGAATCATAAATCTAATTCCTATCCATCAACACATTCATGAATTCTACAACTAAGTCAATTTAATAAGAAATATAACTGTAACTATTCATTTCTTCTGTTTAGTGAATCTTAAATCTAATCTTATTCTATCCATTAACTTAATCATGAATTCTACAACTATGTCACTTTTATAAGAAATGTAATCTTCATGAATGTAAATGGTTAATAGTGGACAACTGGTGTGATTGCTGGGTTAAACTCACTATTAGCTGTGCAGTCTTTGGGAGACTGTCCTACTAGACAGCGACATTCTGCTTGTGTCTTGTTGACCACTACACACAAACCGTCTCCACATACTTTGATTAAACATGGACCTAAAAAAGAAGGAAGTGATAAAGTTGTGTGACAATGTCAGTAAGATCCATACATAACAGATTGTTGTGTGATAACATCAGTAAGACCCATATATAACAGACTGTTGTGTGACAACATCAGTACATCAGTAAGACCAATGCACAACAGAATGTGTAACAACACAAGTAAGACCCATACATAACAGAATTTGTACAATCAGCAAGACCTTTACATAAAGACTGTTGTGTGACAATGTCAGTAAGATCCATACATAAAGACTGTTGTGTGACAACATCAGTAAGACCCTACATAACAGAATATGTAACAATAACAGCAAGACCTGTAAATAATAGAATTTGTAACACCAATAAGGCCCATACATAACAACAGAATGTGTAACAACATCAGCAAGACCCATACATAACAGAATGTGTAGCATCAGTATGACCCATATATAATATAATGTTGTGCAACAAACACCAGTAAAGACCCATACATGTGTGATAAACATCAGTAAGACCCATACATGTGTGACAAACATCAGTAATACCCATACATGTGTGACAAACATCAGTAAGACCCATACATATGTGAAAGCATCAGTAAGACCCATACATGTTGACAAACATCAGTAAGACAACCCATACATGTGTGAAAACATCAGTAAGATCCATACATGTGTGACAAACATCAGTAAGACCCATACAAAAGTGACAAACATCAGCAAGACCCATACATGTGTGACAAACATCAGTAAGACCTGTACATAACAGAACATTGTGTGACACACATCAGTAAGACATACAAGTGTGACAGACATCAGTAATACCTGTACATAACAGAACATTGTGTGACAAACATCAATGACCCATACATATGTGACAAACATCAGTAATACCTGTACATAACAGAACAGATCTATAGAACAAAAAAAAATACATGTAGTTAAGAAACATAAAATAATAACAAAAGATGTATATGGCAAATTAAATGTCAGTGCAAAGTATAATAATTCAAATTCTTCAAAGTTCTAAGCTTTGCAAAGCTTGTTAACAGGAAATTTCAAACTTCCGTTAAAAAGTATAGATAAAATAATAGAAGAATCTTATGACACTAAATACATATGCAAAATATATTAATGATTAAAAATATAATCCACCTGCTCTTGCAGTTATAAGAGGTGTGTGTTTGTGTGTTTGTGTGTGGTAGTTAAGGGTGGGATAGACAGGAAATGGAAATAAAAGTCATAATAATTTCAACTTGCTACAAAGCAAATTAAAGTGGTCTTTATGCACAGAAATGAAGAATACAAATGTCTAACAAGAGCACTCTTCTGCATGATCTTAACATGTGTACACATAACATTCAGCAAATGGTCAACTTTCATAACTGTCAGAGGAATCACTATAGTACAAAAGTATCAACTCCCTAATCAAGTGACCCACCAGCTGTGCACATAAAATTCAAGAAAATTATCAACATTCATTATCGTCATATAAATAAATCATTGCAGCACCAAAACATCAGCTCCCTGATCAAGTGACCCACCAGTCTGTGCACACAAAACCTTCAAGAAAATTATCAACATTCATTATTGTCATATAAATAAATCATTGCATTTCCAAAGTATCAACCCACTCACCTGCTCTTCCTTTGGTTATGGAGAAAATTGAGTATGTTTCATTCATCACTGTTAGACCTGTCATCTTCAGTGTTTCTTCTCTCCTCAAGACCAGGCTGACATTCAGTGCTCCCTTGAAGGTGAAAGCTATTGTGAACATCACCAAGCTGTCGTTTACCTCTCTGTCAGAGTTCAAGGACCATTTTAGGTAAACCATTTTAGAGTATATCTTTAAAGGACAGGAAAAAACTTTTGCACAAAAATAAAGAAACAAATATAACTCTCATGATTAAGAAACTGTCTGGACACATATATTTCCAACATACAAACATGTTCATGCTATCACAAGTACTCTCCAAAGGAAGTCAGTAAAAACTGAAGCTTCCAAAACCACCTAGTCTTATTCTAGTTACAAAGCACATCTTATTCTAGTTACAAAACATGTCTTCTAGTTATAAAACATGTCTTATTTTAGTTACAAAGCACATCTTATTCTAGTTACAAAACATGTCTTATTTTAGTTACAAAGCACATTTTATTCTAGTTACAATACATATCTTATTCTAGTTACAAAGCACATCTTATTCTAATTACCAAAGCATGTCTTATTCTAGTTACAAAGCATGTCTTATTTAGCAAAACATACATGCATTCCATTTTCTTTTTTTGTTTTCTGACAAGCATATCTGTCTGTGAATTGTGGCTTTATACTTGAATACTCAGTGAGTTAGTCCCATTTTTCAACCTCCTAGTTGTATATTAGATCTCTGACAGAGTGTCTTTGTCTTTCAACAATAGCAGTAAGAGAATTTGTTTCATATTTCTGTACTTTAAAACAAGCAATAAAAGAATATTTCTTATTTTGTTTAGGTGGTGCTTTAATGATAAGTAATCTTTATTGTCTTCTCATCTGTCTGCCTCAAAATTAAAACAGTAGCTGCAAAAATTCTCAATATATTATTGACAAAGAAAACTAATGCCTAAAATGAGTGCTTTACATCTATGGGTATATGACAAATACCACTGTCTCATTTTCCAGGACAGGTAGAATATCAGTTTAACATGCAGAAATATATCTAAGTCAGGTAAAAATTATATCTGTCATTAGCAGTAATTTGTAATAATATAAATTTAATAACATGGAGGTAATAGAATTTGTTTATAACATTCCAACATCAGTGGTATCTAGTTAGCAAAAAATAAGAAAATCGTCTCATCAATGTGTTACTTTGCATCTCATCATTTTGTGTGTATGTGGAAGCTCTAGACTTGGAATTTAAATCAATTACCTAAATCAAAGTCTGGGGTCAGGCAAAGCCTAACTTGGACAGGTAAATCTGTTTATTTACTTGTCAAATAGATAGACTGGTAAAATAGAAACAGAACTTTCTCATCCACTTAAAGTATGAGTGACTCAGCAATATTGCTTGGATTTGTAATGAGAAAGTATGAGTGACTCAGCAATATTGCTTGGATTTGTAATGAGAAAGTATGAGTGACTCAGCAATATTGCTTGGATTTGTAATGAGGAAAAAAAAATGAAATGCTGACTCATAAGTTGTGAAACAGTGTTAAATTTAACCTGGAGTAGACTCATTCATCATTTCAGTTTGGTCACACACATGCATTATATTCCAATAAATTCCTCCAAAATCCCCAAGGGATGACAAATACAATCACTCTTTAAGTATAACAGACATAAAAACTTCATGCAGCAATGACAATATGTGAATAGTATGTGAATACCAAAGTAAACTTGTATTATGTAGATAAATGGTGTGTGTGTGTTGTGTTGTGTGTGTGTGTGTGTGTGTGTGTGTGTGTGTGTGTGTGTGTGTGTGTGTGTGTGTGTGTGTGTGTGTGTATGTGTGTGAGTGTGTGTCAGCAAAAGGGAGAGAGATCATACCAAAATAACTCCTATTTCATGTATTGTCAATACAAAATGATAGTGAATATCTCCTCTAGAGGGAATCTCCCTTTGCTTCTCATGGAAAACAAGATGTCAATAAAGTCTTTTGCCTCATTACACTTACATAGGAAACAAGTTGTAGATTTAATAAAACCTTGTGACCCATTACCCTTAACAAAAGAAACAAGTTGTAGTATCAATAATACCCATTACCCTTAACATGGCAATGAATATGTAGTGTCACTAGGCAGTTGGTACTTCATTACCATCAAAAGAAGTTGTAGTGTCAATAACAGCTTGTGCTTCACTGCTGTCAAATGAGGTTGTAGTGTCAATAATCTGTCTCTTTATTGTCTAATGAGGTTGTAGTGTCAATAATCTGTCTCTTTATTGTCAAATGAGGTTGTAGTGTCAATGATCTGCCTCATTATTGTTAAAGGGAGTTGTAGTGTCAATAATCTGTCTCATTATTGTCAAAGGGAGTTGTGGTGTCAATAATCTGTCTCATTATTGTCAAAGGGAGTTGTAGTGTCAATAACAACCTGAGCCTCATTATCGTCAAAGGAAGTTATAGTGTCAACAAACTTGTACCATGACATAACAACAGATAATGCTGACCACAAACAACAAGCCTGTAGACTCTGACCTTATGTTGACAACTTGAGAAGTCTGATAGTGTGGAAGTCCCCACATGAAGTCATTCACCTAAACATTTCAAACCATTTTATTTAACTGTGCAGCAAGAAAATGTCATAACTGAATAATTTATTAAGAAATAAATAAGATATGACAATCCCTTGAAATTCTACAGAGACCAATATATGGTGAACACTGAATATAAATGCCATTATTTCCAAGCATTTCTTTAAAAAAAATCAGTAAAAGAGAACAGCACTGGCAATAAAAATATAAATAATAAAATTAATTAATAAAATTTTAAAAGTATAAACAATTAAATTAATTATAAATGTAACATTAGGTCATTTTGCAAGGACCCAACATTCTCTACCACTAATCAAACAGTGAAATCATATGACCATTATAATATATACTTCTAGAAATAATTCAATGTATCAAGTCAATTATACATCTTTGAATGTAAACTGAATTGTAATTGCAAGCAGAATTAAATTTTTGTTTTATGTACATACACTCTTTTCAATGCCAGCTTTAATTTGCTGGTACCGTAGGCTGCTTGGGTTTGCTAAGGCATCATCCCATTTTACGTGGACTGTTGCATTGACTGAATACACCTCCAAGTAGGCTGAACAGGAAAGGAAGGAAAACGGCACATACCAAAAAGAAATAATTATATCATTGCATTAACAGAATACACCTCCAAGTAGGCTGCACAGGAAAGGAAGGAAAACGGCACATACCAAAAAGAAATAATTATATCATTGCATTAACAGAAACAGTGCTAGTGCATATAATTTGTTGGGTGTGGTAGAGGCCTCGCTAGTCTGCAAACCAAGAGATTTTCATTTGCTTATTAGATATGTACAGATGCAAAACCCATGCAAAACCCATGCAAAACAAGGTGCAAAACCCATGCAAAACAAGGTGCAAAACTGTGCAAAACAAGGTGCAAAACGAGGTATGCAATTAATGCCAAGTGTCATTTCCTTGTAGTCACAGAACAAACATAGGAACAAGAAATGTAAAGGATTCCCCACAACCACCTCCCACCTAATTAGAAAGTGTGTATGCAAAGGTGAGTGAATCTGTTAAGAATGCAGATAAAAATCTAATGACTGCATCAAAATAAATAAGCATAAATTCCAAAGAGATGACAAAGCCAATAAACTAAAAGAGAAACTTGACTAACAGCATGTCAAAGTCAAACTAGTCAGAGTAGAACATAAAAACGTTTGTGATGATGACTTTGCACAAAAAATTTCAGAAAATTTGGTAAACAGTCTGAGATGTTGTCTTTGGCAAATGATGTCATACATATATGTGTAATCTGAGGGACTTTGCATGCAAGACTTCAGCAGACATGACATGCAGTCTGAGATGATGACTCTGCAAGCAAGATTTCAATAAATATAACATGCAGTCTCAGATGAATGACTGACTTATAGTTTAGTTATGTCTGTTTTTATTCTTGACCCAAAATATATTATTTAATTCCATATCTTGATAATTTTTTTAATTTGGAAAATATTTTCATTTTAAGCAATTCAGACACTACATCTAGAAATTAATTACCAAAAGAATGATTTTATAAAATCCTTTATATAAAACATTGCATTTTAGGCTAATATCTTGTGACTGGTATTGTACAGGATTATATATGTAAAAAATCCATCATTTGGCACCCCCCAAAACCAAATAAATGTACAAAATAGTCTCATAAATATAACAGACTATAGTAGTATTACAGCCTAAAGTGGTATACTAGACTATATCTGACATATAACAGCTTTTAATTATTGGTTGCAAATGGTCACTAATGTATGGAAACAAATTCTGGCTGCAAACAAATTCACAAGCAGCAAAAATTTAAGCACAACTACCAAATCATTTTTATCAAGGTTTTCTTAAAAGCTAGATTAAACAGATAAATAGATATTCATAGTAATGCTAAAAATAACACACATACCACAGTCACTTTCATTAGAGCTTTCTTAACAGCTATAGTAAATAGATATTCATTGTGATATTAAAAATACCACAAATACCACAGTCACTTTCATTAGGGCTTTCTTAACAGCTAGAGTAAACATATATTAATTGTGATATTAAAAATATCACACATACCACAGTCACTTTCATCAGAGCCATCTCCACAATCATCCTTGCCATCACAAAAGGCAGATACTGCAACACATTTCTTGATGGATCTGCAGAACTGGCTTCCCTTTGAACACGCTGCAACAATAATTAACAACTATTAATTGTTTAATGATTATATAATAATTAGCAAAGATGCACAAGATATTAGAATAAAGAACATGGACACCAGTCCAGAGTACTGACAGAGCACAACAAGATGAATATTGTGATGAAAAATAGATCATAGCATTGATGAAATTAGGCCAGAACACTGATGGTACCTGAGCAGTGATGATTCTAAACCAGAACGATGGATATATAAATCAGAACAGTTATAATACTTGATTGTCTCTTCTTTCTTTTAGCATTAGGTGCCCTGTCTGGTGGTAAAATTCTGCATTTTTTGTGTTTGGGAGTGCTTTGAGGATGTTTGTTTTGTTGACTTTGGTTAGTGTATTTTCAATGTGTTGTGGAATCTGATGTTTTCGTCAAATGTAATTCCTAAAAATGTGTGTGTTTGGGAGTATTTTATTTTGGTTTTAGATGTAGTGTTGGGTATGTTTTATTTTTTGGGGCGGAGAAGTCTATGGCGGTTGTTTTGTCAGGTGCTAGTTCTAATCCCCATTTGTCTGTCCAGAGGTTTTTTAGGGTGAGTTGCATATTGTCTATCAGTTTCCCATGGTCTCTATGTAGAGAAAAATGAGTGACGAGTCGTCAGCAAATTGAGTTGACCGTGTGTTGGATTCTGAGGTGATTGTGTTGTCGTAGGTGGCTATGTTGAAGAGGGTGGGGCTGAGCACACTCCCCTGGGGGGTGCCATGAGTTGTTTCTCTTGTGGTTGAAAATGTGTTTCTTATTTATCCAATTGTAACTATCAATCTTGGTAACAATATACATGAACTGAAAATATAAATAGTAATTCTCTTAACAATGACTGAATGCTGTAAACATACTGCTGGTATGCAACTTGCAAGGTTCAATTTGTCTCAAGAAGTAAAATAATTCTTATTGCCTATGACCTTGTAATCATGCCTAAACATACTGTTTTCAACTGGTAGAAATGTTTCACGGCATTCAGCTTGGTCTGTGAATGAAGTCACATTAAAATGACCTCTATTCAGCAGTGTGATTCCTTTCTGCTCCAGGTTGTCAAGTACTTTATCTAGAGTTATCTGCTCTTCCTGAGTGAGACTTGCTTTCAGCAAAACCATAACACATTTGCCACTGGAAACAAATACATGTCATTAATTCATGCTGTGAAAGTTTTAAAAGCAATAGTGTCAGTATTTATTTTTTGACTTTCCCAAATAATATTCATCAGAAGTTTTAGAAGAGTTTCTTGAAACTAAACTTATAATAAAATTAACTTAATTTATATCATTGCCTATACTTCTTATCAAAAAACCACTTTCATTTATCAAACTATTTTGACACAAAAAGGACAAATGAGCAGCTTGTGTGTATCTTGAATTTTTATAATAAAATACTATCATAAGCATATTTTTTGTAAAAAAAAAAAAAAAGGCAAATTGTAATCTATTTCAAGTCACTTCAAGGGAACTGTGATGAGTAAATTGAGAACATGTTAATTTATTACAACAGTATAACAAATGCAAATAATTAATCACATGCAGAGAAATTTTACAAAGAAATATTTTTATTTACTTTGGAGATGGTAACAAACAACAAACTTACTGGCATTCTAGACATGAAATCTGAATTGTACAGTGAGTCATAACAAGTAATATACATCACTTATATAATGAAATCATACCATTATTGTCTCATTTCTTTATAAGTGACCCCCATGCATTGTATAAAATTTACTCCTAATAATAATAATGGCTGGCTACCTACCTTTACTAATACTAGAATAACAGGAATTCTGTTAACCACAATATTTAACCATGCTTTAGTTTTTATAAAAACGGATCAAAATGTATGGAAATGAATAAATTATTTACAAATAACCCTCTTTTATTTTTATTTCTGTTATATAACAATATTATAGTGTAAAACTATAAAAACCTGATCAGAATGTATATGGAGTGAACAAAGAAATGTTCAAGGGAAAAAATTAATAAAGGGACTAGAGAAAAAACCCACTTACATATTTAAAAAGTCTACATCCACAGCTGTTCCAGTGTCATTTAAAACTTCCTGAAACTGTAATGAAATACAAATAAAACAAAAAGTTCCTAAATATAAATAAAAAAACAATAAATAATAATCTAAATAATAAAGTACATAACTGCATTCATCTCCCAACATTATAACTAGTAATGTCAGTAACAAGAGTCAGACTGGTATTTTGGTACTCTTTTAAAACCTATCTTTGTGAATGTCAGTAACAACAAGAGTCAGACTGGTATTTTGGTACTCTTTTAAAACCTATCTTTGTGAATGTCAGTAACAACAAGAGTCAGACTGGTATTTTGGTACTCTTTTAAAACCTCTCTTTGTGAATGTCAGTAACAACAAGAGTCATACTAGTATTTTTGTACTCTTTTAAAACCTATCTTTGTGAATATCAGCTTGAAAAAAATCACATAAATAACTGAATAATTATGAAATTTATAAGAAAAATTAAAGAAATAAGTGTTACTGTTATTGTTATTTTTAAATGTTTTTATTTTTGGTTTCAAACATCATTCAGATTTTATGTTCTGTTTTTTATCAGGTCTGAAATTGGTAGTGTTTTTTATAAAATTAATTTACCACTAATGTAGCACAGTGTTTATGTTAATTTACTTCTTATATAATAATTAATAATTTTCTAACTTGTTAACAAAACATTCTCCTCCCCTATTTATCCATTCTCCCCAGCAACACACACACAAACCTACAAAACAGTATCATGAATGGGATATATACAAAAATGATCTCAAGAATTGGATCTTTCAGTCTCTGAATCTGACAAATCTAACTCCACACAATTCAAAAACAAGTAACAATACGATTTAATAATAAAATATTTAATTTGACTTCCAACACAAAATTTGTTTTTACAATCATTTAAATAACAATTTATTGATTATTTACCATTGTCTTACTGTCCATGTTCTCAGTTAACTAGTGTAGTGATTCTACATTTGCTACCTGTAATTACCTCATGGGGTTGTCATTTAACTAATAATAGTAATGTTACAATTTACTACCTGTGTTTACTTCATGGGACTGTCAGTTAATTAGTGTATAATGTTACAATTTACTACCTGTGTTTACTTCGTGGGACTATCAGTTAATTAGTGTATAATGTTACAATTTACTACCTGTGTTTACCTCAAGAGATTGTCAGTTAACTAGTGTAGTAATTCTACATTTAATGCATGGGTTGACAGATATTCAGAGGTAAATGTACAATACCTTTTAAGAGCATACCCCAAACACACTAATAATTATTGATTAAGTTATTTTAAAAATATAACAAACATAGTAATGGGCCTATGACACTTAAAGAGATTACGCAGAATAAACACTAATAATGATCTTTGATGATATATATGAACCAATGTTTGATGATGACACTTATGATGAGTACAGAATACAAATGTTAATATTCACAGATGACACTAGTTAAGAGGATGAAACAAAAACACTAACGATTAGTGATAATATTTATTAAGGTAATGCAGCAAATAAATTAAAGATCACTAACAACATTAAGATAATGCAACAAAATGTTCTAATGATCACTAATGGCATATACACTATTTATTACTAATGACGCTTATTAAAAGTACAAAACTAATGCACTACTGATACTGAGAGTATATAATTTCTTTACGATAAAATATTATGGAGTGCTCACATATCAGATTTTTAATAAACAAGTGAGGTATCAGATCTTGAGAGATGTCTGTGCTTCGCAAGATATCAAAATTAATATCAACCATATACACCTTAAACAAGAACAGAATGTTTTCTATTTACAAATTATTAAACAAATATTAATTATATAAACTTTCAACATGGTCACATATTCAATGACTGGTCTTACAGTTGCTAACAGTCAAATATCACAGAAAAATTATAAAGTTAGGGTCCTTTGAAAAATTTCAAAAATATTAAGAAAACACCAAACAAATTTAATATCTTATAATTCTCTATTTATAAAAGTTCCCAGCTTTGTAAAAATGGATGATTTCTCCAGTTATCACTGACCATTCCACTGAAGAGTTAGCAAATATTTCTGTCGTACCCACACTCTGTACTCACCAGATCTCTCCCACTGTGATTTTAAAAAATCTATTTCTAAAATGAAAAAATAAGTGCTTAAAGGATAATGAGGATATTCCAACAATCCAACAGAGTGTAACATCAGAACTTGGCAATGTCAAAGCTGAAGATTTCCAATAATTTTTCAAAAGTGGCAAAAATGTTAGACACTTGTGTAGCAACTGATGGAAAATAATTTGAAAGGGATATACATTTATGTAATTGTTTACAAATAAAGTCTTAGAACTTTTGGTTAGAGCTCATTCAGTGTATTTTACGTCCAGCACAGGTAAATAAAAATATTACTAACTGACAGACCTGAAATTTAAAGAGTAGTACAATCTGTGTTGTATTTAAAATCAAAGATCCTCTAAATCACTCTATTATTTTCTATATTCATAATAAACAAAGTCAAAATAAATTTCTTACTGGTATGTAAGTGTGAAAAAAATTGAAAATAAAATTAAGTATATGCAATATTGTGAGCTAGTTGTTCATGTTGCATGCTCATGTCATGCTATGGCACTGTTGTACCAGCTGTTTCATGTTGCATGCTCATGTCATGCTATGGCAGTGCCATACAGCTGTTTCATGTTGCATGCTCATGTCATGCTATGGCAATGCCGTACCAGCTGTTTCATGTTGCATGCTCATGTCATGCTATGGCAGTATTGTACCAGCTGTTTCATGTTGCATGCTCATGTCATGCTATGGCAGTATTGTACCAGCTGTTTCATGTTGCATGCTCATGTCATGCTATGGCAGTATTGTACCAGCTATTTCATGTTGCATGCTCATGTCATGCTATGGCAGTGTTGTACCATTTGTTTCATGTTGCATGCTCATGTCATGCTATGGCAGTGCTGTACCAGCTGTTTCATGTTGCAAGCTCATGTCATGCTATGGCAGTGCTAAGGTACCAGCTGTTTCATGTTGCATGCTCATGTCATGCTATGGCAGTGCTGTACCAGCTGTTTTGAACTTTCAGAGCACATTAGCCAGAACTAATGAACTCCTACTTTTGCAAAGCGAACAATGTACCTCACTATTCTTATCATGTTAAAATAATCTAAACAATCATATTTTTGCAATCATTTACAACAGTGTTGACTAGACTTATAAGAGAACAATACAGTCAAAACTTAATAACAGTAAACAAAATAAACATTTTCACATTAAGTAAACATTTTCACATTTTACAACAATACATTGCTTACAGGAGAAGCTTTTGGCATATGATCACAGTACTTTCATCACTTAAAACATTACATATTTTATAATAATAGTACAATACAATGTATCTCTAAATGAACACTTTTCTCATCTTGCCATGGTACTTTCATTGATTATAAATGAATACTTTTTTTTTTTATCTTACCACAATACTCTTATCTCTTACAGGAGAAACTTCTCATAGCTGATAATATCACTTACAATTTGTTTCAGCAGTTCTTTATTCTCATCAGTGTACACCAGGTCAACAATATACAGTGTAGCTGTATAATCTGATATAACTGAAAAAAAAAGGGTTGGAAAAGCTTTATTAAAACTCAAATAAAAATAAGAAAATATACAAAAGTATTTCAGATCGATTTTATACAAGTGACACATTTATTATTCCTTGTCTGATTACAATTCCATCAATGTTTTTATATTTTGCTTATCCAGATGTGTCTAGTCATTATCATCATTTGTAAAAAAAATATTAAAAGGGACACAAGATGCAGGTTGAATGAAGGCTGAAGTAAATACCACTGTTGCAATTCTTGTTGATTATTAATCAATGGAATTCTCTGAAACTGACTTTCAGAACAATGAAACATGAATAAGCCAAGTCTGAAGGAGAAAGAGTTCCAAATATTTCTAAAAGTAACAGCACATATATTTTGTTAAGTATATAAGAAAATCCAGGTCATATATGAATGTAATCATCATATTTATATTAATCTCATAATAGCCAATAAAGTGAGTTACAGCAGAGATAAGTGATACAAAGAGTTGCAGATGACTGTCAGTTGCAAAGCAATGTACACACAAATGTACCTTCTAAGCAGCTGTCTGGACCAAAGGAGAGGGAGAATGGTTCATCACTTATTTCAGGTATGTCAATGGTGGAGTTAGATCCCTCTGCAAATATCTTAGACAGAGTCGTGCTAATGTTGAGGAGTGTGTAGTTTGTTGAAATGTTCACTTTCACACAGGATTCACTTGAAAAACAAGTAAATCATCAAAGTGGGCTTGCTTCAAATCACCAAAAATGAAATGCTTTAATCCAGTAAATAAAAGATATACTTTAAATAAAAATAAAATGCTTCTTTCAAATATTAAATAATTATACAATGTATTTAAAATTTCTCAAGGAACTCTAGATATTTAGTTTAAATCTTTTAGTATTAAAGAATTTATGGAATCAATTTATAACGTAGGAATTTATCACTCCACAATACTGATGAACACATCACACATATTTATATTAAATTAAACTACCAGGTAAATTATTTACAAGAGTTAGACTCATCATGGATTTGTAACTTCTACATTTTAAAATTTATTTTAATATGTTACTTCTAAAAATAATGTCTACAGCAGAAATTTTATAAATAATGAATAATGTTAAATGCTAAATGTTTAAAGAAAAATAATGAAAACATGGTAAGCAACTATAAATTAAGAAATTTTCAAATCTGTGATCTTTGCACAGAAAAGTACAACCAAATAGTATTAATGTGTCATTAAAAGAAATATTAAACTTCAAATTTATTATTATAATGAATTCTGATGACTACATAATAAAACTTTCAAATGCACTCACTTCATTTTGTCATTTTACAGAAATTATATAAAACGCTAACCCTACGTAAACATAAAACTAATGTACTAAAAGACATGTCAGATAAAATAGCAATAAGTAAATGATAACTGCAATGATTTTAATATTGACAAAAATGATGATGATGATGATGATGATGATGATGATCATAATGAATTAATATTAACAGTTCTAAATTAAAGATGAAAATGTGAAAATTATATGCAAATGAGGAATCCAACAATGCATTAATAAACAAAAGCTTTCTGAGGAAACAGAAATTAAAAGTAACAATTATTTCCAAACGTAAGGTTTTATACATAAACATTAATGATGTAAATACTTTTCACAAAAATTAGTACTATTGATTATGCACATATAACTGCATTTTTTTCTATCTTATTCCAAGAATCACTATTTCACACGCATACACACACACACACACACACACACACACACACACACACACACAAATAATTTACTATGCTTCAATGCATATTATATAATGCACTTGATTATTGTAATATTTCAGTTTGAATGCAAGTCAGCAGTTTTGCAGCATTCATAGTCCAACTGGGTCAACGTATATAACATACAGAATATATAAATGATATGTATATATATTAGCTATCAGGTAGTGAACTAACCATATGTGATATGTCGCTCATTTGTGAAAAACATAATTTTAATAATTGCTATTATTAATTTTTCTTAAAGAAAATAAAATGAAAAATATCTTTGTGAATCTTTAAGAAACGATGATTCTCCACATGAATACAATTCAAAGCTATCCATTAAGAAATGATTAATCAAAATGTACATACCCATATGACTCTAAAGTCACTGTTACAACAGTTCCATCTTCAGAGAAATTTCTTGACAGCTGCCAGATATCAGGTTTTTATTTTAATGATTACATTAACTTTATTAAAATTTTGTATTAACTGATTAATGATACAAGCATTACTGCACTCTATATACAACTCCACTTTGTTTAGAGATTTAAAAAAAAACAATATAAATTACAAAGGAAATAAAAGTACCGTTAATAATATAGTCAAGTCAAACATTTTATAAAATGTATTATTACTTTCTGTAATGAAGAATTTTACAAATTTAAGCATGCACATACAGACTCATATACACCAAAGAAATATGTTTTAATAATTATTTAATAAATTAAATATTTAATGGTACTTCATTCAAAAATTAATGTGGACAGAAAATATATTTTATTGCTATATTAATACTTTTTAAAAAAAACACATCAGTTTTCAAGGAAGAGAAAAATACTGAAGTAATCAATCTTATAGTGTTATTAAGTGATGTGAGCACAAGTAAATGCATAATGAAAATACTCTAAAAATAGAGTGAGTATTAGTAAATGCATAATGAAAGTGGAGTGAGCACAAGTAAATGCATAATGAAAGTGGAGTAAGCATTAGTAAATGCATAATGAAAGTGGAGTGAGCACAAGTAAATGCATAATGAAAGTGGAGTGAGCATTAGTAAATGTACAGTGGAAGTGGAGACCGTGGAGTGAGCACTAGCATATGCATAATGAAAGTGGAGCAAGCACTAGTAAATGCATAAAGAAAGTGGACAGAGCATTAGTAAATGTATCATGAAAGTAGAACAAGCACAAGTAAATGTACCATGAAAGTGGAGTAAGCACTAGTAAATGTACTGTGAAAAATGGAGTAAGAAGTAGTAAATATACCATGAAAGTGGAGTAAGCACTAGTAAATGTACTGTGAAAAGTGGAGTAAGAAGTAGTAAATATACCATGAAAGTGGAGCGAGCACTAGTAAATGTACCATGAAAGTGGAGTAAGCACTAGTAAATGTACCATGAAAGTGGAGTAAGCACTAGTAAATGTACCATGAAAGTGGAGTAAGCACTAGTAAATGTACCATGAAAGTGGAGTAAGCACTAGTAAATGTACTGTGAAAAGTGGAGCAAGCACTAGTAAATGTACCATGAAAGTGGAGCAAGCACTAGTAAATGTACCATGAAAGTGGAGCAAGCACTAGTAAATGTACCATGAAAGTGGAGCAAGCACTAATAAATGTACCATGAAAGTGGAGTAAGCACTAGTAAATGTACTGTGAAAGTGGAGCAAGTATTGTAAATGTACCATGAAAGTGGAGTAAGCACTAGTAAATGAACCATGAAAGTGGAGCAAGTATTGTAAATGTACCATGAAAGTGGAGTAAGCACTAGTAAATGTACTGTGAAAAGTGGAGTAAGAAGTAGTAAATATACCATGAAAGTGGAGTAAGCACTAGTAAATGCATAATGAAAGTGGAGTAACCATTAGTAAATGTACAATAAAAGTGGAGCAAGCATGAGTAAATGTACAATAAAAGTGGAGCAAGCACCAGTAAATGTACAATTAAAGTGGAGTGAGCACTAGTAAATGTACCATGAAAGTGGAGTGAGCACTAGTAAATGTACAATAAAACTCGAGTGAGCACTAGTAAATGTGTAATGAAAGTGGAGTGAGCACTAGTACACGTACAATGAAAGTGGAGCGAGCACTAGTAAATGTACAATAAAAGTGGAGTGAGCATATTTACATGCACAATATAAGTGCAATAATTAGTTCACTTTCTCTCTACACTTTATCTCCTTATTTATATGTTGTATGTAGGCATAACATTCAGAAAAATATTTATCAATTTTAGCAATACATAAAACAACATATCTATAGTAGTAGGAGTAATAGTAATAACAGTGGAGTAGCATTTCTAAAATATGTTTTCTACTTAGACTAAATGTTGATTGCTAATGAGTTGCTGGTTCCCTCAAAAACTTCAATATTTTGGGAAATGGGCATCAGTGATATGTCATTTTGGCAGACATCACTGCAGCAAAAACAGTCATGGGAAGAAACTTAAAAGGGTAGGTGAGTACACCTGGATTATTGGTAGTTTGCCATATATGGTATAAAATGTTTCAAATTAAAACTTTTAGGTTCAGTTCAGTATTTGTACAGCATCACGTTCTTTTAATTATTTATATTAAATTATCCATTAAGAGTAATACTTTAAGATATGTGAAATAATAATCAGAGCACCTGACTCTTGATTTTGCATATTGCATATTTGACCTAGATTCCTTTTCAGAGTGGAACAAATAACAATCGTGACCGAATTAGGGCCCAGAGCATTTTAGCCACTGGTACGTAAGAAGTATTGGAATTACTGTAATAAAGGATTTTACAAATATGTATGCTTGATTGAATGATATGGATTCCTGCTTTGTATTAAGCTAACAAAGCGAAGAGGTGGGGATGGGGTGACTGAGGCACCAGTGCAAGACTATACACTCACTTGCTGTTTCAAGAACTCCATGCTGGCGGCATTCAAAGGGAAATCATGCACGTAGAATACTTCAAAAGTAGTTTGCGACTTTCCTAAATAACAACAACAATAATAGCATGTTTAAATACTTACATTCATGTTAGCATGAATGAAATTATTATTAATCTTTTGGCAAAACAAAGTTCAATATATTTTGTGTTTCTTGTCTTTAAAATTTATTTATCATGTTGTAGTTTACTTAATGAGTTTATTTCGTTAGCTTAAAATAAACATAGTAACAACAAAAGTACTAAATGTAAAAGAAAGGGTGGTACAAATACAAATACAAATATAGTACACTCAAAAAGAGTTACAAGAGCCTCAGCCAACTTCACATGTCCTTTTTAACGGTTTCTGCATTAGATTACAGCACCAAGCATTCACTCGACTTCTGCATTTGATTACAGCACAAAGCATTCACTCGACTTCTGCATTTGATTACAGCACAAAGCATTCACTCGACTTCTGCATTTGATTACAGCACCAAGCATTCACTCGGCTCAGATTCAGTGCCCTGTGTCACGTGTTTCTGTGAGCTCCTAAAGTGCCACTTTCACTTTGGAGTCGACCTTAACAGTAAAAGGGCCTTAGAATATATTCCTTGTTTATGACTTACTCTCTGAGTAATTCTTTATTAAGTTAATGTCTTCTTTCACGGGTCCTAAATAATAGGGAGACGGTGTCTTAAGTGTTATTTTAACTTACGATATTCACTTGACACTGACCACAGTTCTACAGGTTCTTTTAGCTTACGACATTCACTTGACACTGACCACAGTTCTACAGTGTGTGTTCTTTAGCTTACGATATTCTCTTGACACTGACCACAGTTCTACAGTGTGTGTTCTGCTTTTGTACCTATTATGAGTACCGATGGGATGAGTCCTTCATGTGTGTGTGCCTGTCGTGTAGGTCTGAGAAATATATTTCCCTTGTAACACTCGAGTTGATGGTAATGAATGTGTATAAACTGTAGTAACACTCGAGTTGATGATAATGAATGTGTATAAACTGTAGTAACACTCAAGTTGATGATAATGAATGTGTATAAACTGTAGTAACACTCAAGTTGATGCTAATGAATGTGTATAAACTGTAGTAACACTCAAGTTGATGATAATGAATGTGTATAAACTGTAGGCTTCTTCTGATGAAAAAGAGCCTGGCCTGGACAGGGAGAGAAAAAACTGTGGACTGTTATATTGCTTAATTTATAATAATTAAGAACCCAACAAACCCTGTTTAATGATGCTTGCTAGCAGGATAAAAATAGCAAATGGTGCCCCCATTCTCCCCTCCATTCAGCCGGGCAATGGTGTAAACAGGATGTTTTCTTCTATTTTTAGTTCTGAAAACAAAATGAGTAAAAACATGCAGCCTTATCAATTCAGTTGTAATCAGAGCAGATCCAAACATTGCACTTATTGGTTTTATTTTTAAAATATGCAATATCAAAGCTGTAAGACTGTAGGCCTATTTAGACCAGGTCGTAGGCCCTAAGTCAAGTTCAACTTGGGCAGGATGAAAGGTTGTACAGTATTAGAAAATTTTGTCATGTGTTAGTTAGTTTTAAAGTAGAAACTAAAGCGTGTGAAGACTTTAAGACTAATGGGTGATACTAAACAATCTGATTATTTATCTATCAGATCTGCTAAAATCCAAATTTCCTTTCTTACATCCAATATATTATACTGATAGCAAAAACATTGTGTCGGCATAATTTCAATGTTTGGGGAAAAAATCAGCACAGCCACACAGTGGTTTATTTATTCAAAACAATAAATATTTGTTACATAAGAAAAAATTACGTAAATATTGAACAGATAAATGAGATAGAAAGAGTAAATCCTCTCAAGGAGTGTAGGCACTGTTGGCATTAGCTCACCTTGGTCTTCTGCATATGCTCACTCTGGTCTGTGCTTGCTAACATAGTCTAGCACTCTAGCACTTCGATGGCTGAAAGAAGTATGTCGAGGGAGAAGTAGGCTTGGTAGGTGTTCATCGCATTCAAAGCTAATTAAATATACTCTTGGTGGTGAAATAATGAAATAAATAATCAAGGTGTTCTCATAACATTTCTACTATGTAATAGCTATACTTCCTTTAAAATAGCTAAATAATCGCAGAGACAGCCTAATGAAAGCAGCGTCAATAGGTAATACATTTCTAATAATCATATTTAAAAATCCTTTGTACCTGATCTCGAGCAAGTACAAGAAACCTCAAGAATGAGCACTGCACTTACTAATTAAATCATTTACCCTTAGTATTGACCCTAATTACTGTGTCCAAAGGATGTCTATTTTTGCCGCTCGAGAAAGGAAACAAAAACATTAGTTAGAATCAGGCTGACAAAAAACATGGAGTCTTTAACGTAGCTATATTGTTAGAGCCATTACAGCCTGTCAAATTGTTTGTATTCATCCATTCTATAAGTATGCGTGCATATTACCTGCTTACTAAATTATTAAATATATACTCTATATGCTCACAATCTTTATTACTAAATTATTAAATATATACTCTACATGCTCACAATCTTTATTACTAAATTATTAAATATATACTCTACATGCTCACAATCTTTATTACTAAAATATTACACAGAAACAAAACAGTTTTAATGCAATGAAAATGTAAGATTCCTTACAAGTACTTATACATTAGAAATAAACAGATCACATGACGAAAGTTTCTTATTAGAGATTTTCATCATAGTATCTTCATCGTATCTTTTCAGAAAATGACTTCATCAAGCTTTCAGAAAATGACTTCATCAAGCTTTCAGAAAATGACTTCATCAGGCTTTCAGAGAATGAATTCATCAGGGTTAAGACTTTACAGAAATAACAGAATGTTTATATATTTGATTTGTAGTCTAAACATACATTTATTATGGAAACAGAAGCTTTTCGGTCATTTCAAGTTATCATTTCAAGATTCAAGGTCACCAAAGCTTGCCACTTCAGTACTCAAGGTTATCATTAACATCATGATTCAACTACTGTTTAAGACTACCAGAGTACAGCTTCAGGATTTAAAGACTACATTTGAAGCTACCAAGGGGATTATCACTTGAGAGCCAAGTGCTGCGCTAATTTGGATTTCAGAGAGAAGGATTCACTTTGAGGAATTGGGAATAAGTTTCTACTCGTGTTCCAGCAAGAAATTACTGTCAAGCACAGAAGGAGGCATCTTTACTTGATCGGAACAATACTGAATTTGCAGGAAGCCGAGTGACTACCAAGTCATGAATGCCAACAGCTAAAAAACTGGTGTAATTAATACATTCAGCAATAACGTAACACAGATTAGAATAAATATTCGGTAACTGTACGGATTGTAGAGATTGAAAAATATTCAGTAGAAGTTGCAAACCAGCAGTTAAATGAGGGTAAAGACAACTTTACCTTCTTAGTAATTAAACTGTGTGATGTGTTGTTATTGTTACGCTCTCTCTCAACCCAAAAGCCGCAATAGACCTTTCATCTGTACGATGTTCTCAGTCTTGGGTTGCTTCTGGGGGATCCCCACAGCCTTGCGGTGCGCCTGAGGTGGAGGGCAGGAAGGATGTCGGAAGGGGGTGAAATAGTTTGCACCTATTTGTCACACACCCTCAACCGCCCTTTTTGTGTGATTGTGTGTGTGTTTCGCTTACACACCCCAGAAGCCGCAATAGACCTTTCATCTTTACGATGTTCTCAGTCTTGGTCTGCTTCCGGGGGATCCCCACAGCCTCGTGGTGCGTCTGAGGTGGAGGGCAGGCAGAAGGGGGTGAAACAGATTGCACCAGTTTGGTGCACACCCTCAACCGCCCTCCGTCGGGAAGGGGGGGGGGTGAAGCCGCCTTCCCTCTTTGTGTGATCTTTTTTTCGCTGGCACTCTCCAGAGGATGCAATGCTTGTAGTAGGTTGTGGATTTTGTCTGTGATGTATTTTCTTGAGGTGTTGAAAGGGTCTTTGATGCAGTTTAGGGATGAGAGTGAGTCTGTGAGTATGAGTGAGTTATTGTTGTGAGGATGGAGTGATTTTGGTGGAGTTTGATGTGTGGGTGCCTGTGTCTGTGTGTATTGCTGCTCCTGTGCCTAGTTGATGTTTAGATCCGTCAGTGTATATTTTGTGGTGTTCTTTGTAGTGTCTGTTTATGTGTTCTAGCGCTTAGTGCTTTGTTTTGAATTTCTTTGTGTGATTTCTAATTGTTCTTTTAATTGTAACCTTTGTTTTGAATGTCTTTGTGTGATTTCTAATTGTTCTTTTAATTGTAACCTTTGTTTTGAATGTCTTTGTGTGATTTCTAATTGTTCTTTTAATTGTAACCTTTGTTTTGAATGTCTTTGTGTGATTTCTAATTGTTCTTTTAATTGTAACCTCTGTTTTGAATGTCTTTGTGTGATTTCTAATTGTTCTTTTAATTGTAACCTTTGTTTTGAATTTCTTTGTGTGATTTCTAATTGTTCTTTTAATTGTAACCTTTGTTTTGAATGTCTTTGTGTGATTTCTAATTGTTCTTTTAATTGTAACCTTTGTTTTGAATGTCTTTGTGTGATTTCTAATTGTTCTTTTAATTGTAACCTTTGTTTTGAATTTCTTTGTGTGATTTCTAATTGTTCTTTTAATTGTAACCTTTGTTTTGAATTTCTTTGTGTGATTTCTAATTGTTCTTTTAATTGTAACCTTTGTTTTGAATGTCTTTGTGTGATTTCTAATTGTTCTTTTAATTGTAACCTTTGTTTTGAATGTCTTTGTGTGATTTCTAATTGTTCTTTTAATTGTAACCTTTGTTTTGAATGTCTTTGTGTGATTTCTAATTGTTCTTTTAATTGTAACCTTACTGTAAGCAAATCTTTCGCGAGGTTGCTAGCATTAGGAAGTATCGTGGACTTTACTGTGATTTGTAATGTTGTTTAGTCCCTGTATAATCTTAATGTATTATAATGTATGTATTCCTTGAAGTATTTCTACTTGTTTGCACTTAATTTGGATGTTAATTTCATTGAGGGCTCCAAACATACCTTTTATGGAAAGAGGCCAAAGGGGAATAACTACCAGTTATTGTGAGTGAGACGGAGAATGTAAGGAGATAGATGTTATTTAAGACTTTAATATAACAAAATATATTCATTATTAATTTATAATCATATCACCTCTATAACAGTCTACTAGCGTATGTATGATTGTGTATGTTTGCAACTGTCTACATTTATAAACGACTAAGGAGTGAAAATCTCTGGGGTAAATCTCTCATCATGAGTTATAAACGGCTAAGGAGCGAAAAACTCTCTGGGGGTAAATCTCAGCGTGATTTGCAATCGAGTTTGCACAGTGGCAGTTTACACACTCATTTAGCTGGCCTATCAGTGACATGGTTCTAGTGATTACACACTATACACTCATTTAACTGGCTTATCAGTGACATGATTCTAGAGTTTACACACTACACTCTCAGTTAATTGGACTAACAGTGACATGCTGCAAGAGTTTACACACAATACACTCATTTAGAGTTTACACAGTGCTCACTCATTTAACTGGCCTATCAGTGGCATACTTTTAGACGAGAGTTTACACACTACACACTCATTTAATTGGCCTAACAGTGGCATGCTTCTAGAGTTTACAGGCTACAAACTCAGATAAATGGCTTATCCATGGCATGATTGTAGAGGCTACACGCTATACACTGATTTAATTGGCCTATTATTGACATGCTTCTAGACTCTAGAGTTTACACACTATATTCAGGTAATTGGCCTAATAGTGACATTCTTCAAGAGTTTACACACTACACACTCATTTAACTGGCCCTTCAGTTATATGGTTCAAGAGTTTACACACTACACAATCATGTAATTGGCCTCATAGTGACATTCTTCAAGATTTTACACATTACACACTCATTTAACTAGTCTATCAATTACATGGTCCTAAGGTTTACACACTACACACTCATGTAATTGGAATGAGTGATATTCTTCAAGAGTTTAAACGCCACACTCCTTTGACTGGTCAATCGGTGACATATTTCTAGAGTCAATACACTACACACTCATTTAACTGGCCTAACAATGACATGGTTCTAGAGTTTGCACACTACACATTCATGTAATTGGCCTAAGAATGACATTCTTCAAGAGTTTACACACTACAGTGACTACACACTCATTTAACTGGTCAATCAGTGACGCTTCAAGAATTTACACTCTACACACTCACTAACTTGGCCTAACAATGACATGGTTTTAGAGTTTACACACTACACACTCATTTAGTTTGTCTATCAGTGACATGATTCTAGAGTTTACACACCATACACTCAACTAACCTATCAGTGACATGGTTCTAGAGTTTCATGGTAATTGGCCTTTAGTGACATTCTTCAATAGTTTACACACTACACCCTCATTTAACTGGTCAATCAGTGACATTCTTCAATAGTTTACACACTACACCCTCATTTAACTGGTCAATCTATTACATGCGTTTGTCTACCTTGTACGTGCATAACGTGTTTATCTCAATGACTCACTTTCAGTTGGCTGAGAATGTGTCTCTGAACCGAACACCAACAATATATTTTCTCCACTAATTAACATGGCTGGTGGAAAAAATAAGTTAACTACGTATTAATGTACAATGTTATACAATTATTATACGGCTCAAGCTTTAAGATTGTTTTTCGTTTTTTTATTTTATTTTTTATTGTTGCCCCCTTTGCTCACTTCAGTAAATTATTATTGTTCATTGCAGCTCCATTTTGAAAAAGTACAAAGCGTACCATTCGTGATTTTCTTTTTAAAATTTTAGTCTGATGCAGCAGTTTTTGGTTTGGATGAATTGTTTTAACTGAAATGACTGTTTTGTTAGCAGTACTCACTGGATTTCAAAGAAGTGAAAACGTCTTTCTTTACACCATGTCGCGTACCTTTTGGATGAGTCAGTTGTCTTGGTTCACTGGACACAGCGTAACTCTTAGATGGCCAGCACAGGGAATTATTTCGGAACAACAAAGGCGGCCAACACAGGGAATTATTTCGGAACAACAAAGACTTCAATTATGTTACGAAGGATGATACGAAGGAAAATATTAGCTGACTGAACAATGGGGAGCGGAGAAGCGATAATTATTCTTATAGGGGTTAAAAAAGAGACACACCTATTCCCAGTTCAAGCACGATCTCACTATTCCGGGTTGCACGACTATAACAGCTCCACACTCCACTATGTGGAATATCATTGAATCAGATCACATTTAAAAGTTATGATCAAGAATTGACAGATCTAATCAGGAGAAATAAAGCAGTCTCGACCAACTCAAGCATGAACATTCGACTGAAAGATCTGACACTAGAAACTCTAGCCAAGTTACACTTTTCACTCTCCTGATAGCGCAGGGGTGCACAAACCGAGGCCCGATTCAGGGCTCTGTGCGGCCCCCCCAGAGGACTTTAGGATGTTACCATTATTTGTTGTCTGCAAGAATCTCTGTTCGATTTTGAGGCTGGCGACTACAAAACTCGAACCAAATATTGACAAAGTTGTTAACAACATTCAGGCTCACCCTTCTCACTAAAAGCTAAACGTAGGTTAATGAGATAAAAACGAATGTAAAGCACATTATTTCATTATTTGTGTTGATTTTTTTCTACTGAGCCATTCATGTGTAATCTGACTTGCGGTCCTCCACACACTATCAGTTGGAAATTTGGCCCTCTGGCCTAAAAAGTGTGTGCACCCCTGTGATAGCGCATAGATGCTGTCAACGAATTTTTTGACATGTTCTGCTTCAGAGGGCGTGCCTGCCTGCTGTCAACGAATCGTGTATAGATAGATCTTAGTCATTCTCGAAGCTTTATGTTTACAATTAATTTGAAAATGAAATTAAAATTATAAAGCAGAGCGTATACTAGACAATAATTTAAGATTAGATTGTATACTTGATTCAGCTGACGTTTCAAAATTTTAAAAATCATTTAGTGGAGGAAATACTGCTACATGTTTGCGACCCTGTGTGTGTATATATATATAATTGAATTTTTTTTTTAATGTCTTCTTGTGTAGCCCGGGATGTTGTAACCGTGAATTTTTACCATGCACTCAAAGAAACAAATGACGTGATGTGCATCTTGTTAAGTCTTGGATGGAGCTGACTGCATGGGCCCCACGATTAAAGAACTCTTGCTACTGAGTGATGAGATAGAACTGACTGCTTGTGCCCCACGATTAAAGAACTCTTGCTACTGAGTGATGAGATAGAACTGACTGCATGGGCCCCACGATTAAAGAACTCTTGCTGCTGAGTGATGAGATAGAACTGACTGCTTGTGCCCCACGATTAAAGAACTCTTGCTACTGAGTGATAGATTTATAGTGACTTCACTAATAAGACTTCTTACCAAAGGAGGAGATAAATCTGTCTTTTAATCTATATTTAACGAGCCTCCGTCCACCCACTTTCTTCTCCAACATAAGGTTATCAATACGTGATGGTCAATAAATTTATTAAATCAATAATTAAATATACAGATAACAAATATAATGAAAACGATTACTTGACATCAATATTTCCAAGAAACCAGTTCGATTAATTTTTATATTACACAGTCTTATATCCTAAAATACAATTCGACAGTTTAGTGTCAATACAAATCACAGGATAGTTCTTATCAGAGAATAGAAACGGAGTTATTAGAGATAGTGATAATAGTTTTACCTAACCTGATTTAGACACTGTCTCGTTGTCTTCTGCATGCTTTTCACAACAAAGCCACAGTTTGTCCATGACAATTCCACATGTTTCCTCCTCACATAATGAAAAAACATGGATTTTGCTGTTCGTTCTCTCGAGTTAATCTGGGCGTTCATTAGCCGTATCAGCCCACTCAAGCAGAACAACAATTGTAGCAATTTCCAGTAACTCCCTTGTACCAGAAATTACTTGATGTAGTCAGCATACCTTGCCACCATACATCAATGAAGTGCAGTGTATCCCTTATACTTACACACACTGCAGTAGATATTTCAGCGTCTACCATGGTTGTAGTGGTTTATAATCAATAAACCAGGAGATTCTGATAATACACACAAAGGCTGCTTTGTCTCATTAAGCTAATGGCTGCCTTTCATGACCGGACTTCTTGCCACACCAAATTCAAGTGATTAGACAACAGAATTCTTTACAGCATGAAAATGTTTGATCTGAGCCTATTGGCTGGTCTTGTTCTCGTAAGTCATAACCATTGGATAATAAAAACAGTACTCATTTAGTTGGAACTGGTTTGCATTGCATCAGCAATTTCTAGCATATTCTTAACTCGAGTGTTTACTCCAACTCTGACACTTACAAAATACCATCAAAGGAGTGCCCAAGTTCGGTCACTTCGACAATTTAACAATTTTAAGAATTAAGTTTAGAATTAGGGATAGGCAAATTTACTCCACCACAGGGCCCATAATGGATTATCTGTTTCTATGCATGACTAAAATGGCTTTAGGGGCCCAAGAATCAAAATGTGTTTCAGTAATCACTGAAAGAGCTTTAGGTGCCTATGATCGAAGAGTTATTTCAGTATATGACTTTAGGTGCCTATGATCGAAGAGTTATTTCAGTAAATGACTTTAGGTGCCTATGATCGAAGAGTTATTTCAGTAAATGACTTTAGGTGCCTAGAGTTATTTCAGTAAATGACTTTAGGTGCCTAGAGTTATTTCAGTATATGACTTTAGGTGCCTATGATCGAAGAGTTATTTCAGTAAATGACTTTAGGTGCCTAGAGTTATTTCAGTAAATGACTTTAGGTGCCTAGAGTTATTTCAGTAAATGACTTTAGGTGCCTAGAGTTGTTTC
Source organism: Sinotaia quadrata (assembly GCA_028829895.1). Classification (NCBI taxonomy): domain Eukaryota; kingdom Metazoa; phylum Mollusca; class Gastropoda; order Architaenioglossa; family Viviparidae; genus Sinotaia; species Sinotaia quadrata. The sequence continues at coordinate 94,741,361 of CM054180.1, forward strand.
AGTAAATGACTTTAGGTGCCTAGAGTTGTTTCAGTAAATGACTTTAGGTGCCTAGAGTTATTTCAGTAAATGACTTTAGGTGCCTAGAGTTATTTCAGTAAATGACTTTAGGTGCCTAGTGTTGTTTCAGTAAATGACTTTAGGTGCCTAGAGTTATTTCAGTAAATGACTTTAGGTGCCTAGAGTTATTTCAATATATTACTTTAGGTGTCCATGAGCTACAGCTGCAATGTCACCTTCTCAATCAGTGTGTGCACTTTCAGGTTCGCGTCAGAAATCGAGTAAGACGCAAAGGATTTTTTTTTAATTGTAAAGACAGCTTTCAATATGAAAAATAGAGGAAAAGTAGCTTTATAAAGGACAACTGAAAAGAAAGAAAGGATCAGGGAGGAGCAAAAAATTGGTCAATGGAGTATGAGATCTGAATCGCCATATACTTGTAAATTCCTCTCAGTCTTCCTTTCAGTAAGTGTAACAGCAAACACCTAGCGTACGAAGTACATGTACTTAGTATGACTAGTGCCACAGTTAATGGAGAGCCTACATGCGTGCGTATGTGTCGGTATGTAATGGCGTGTGTGTGTGTATACGTGTATCTAATCTAGTAGAGAAATAAAAAATAATGTTTTTAGTGTGAATGCACAAGTACCTACACCTGTTATGCTAGCATCAAGACAGTAAATCTAATAATAATTAATGTGAAAAGATTGTACAATATAGGTCAATAAACCTAATAATAATTAGTGTGAAAAGATTGTACAATATAGGTCAGTAAACCTAATAATAATTAGTGAAAAGATTGTACAACATAGGTCAGTAAACCTAATAATAATTAGTGAAAAGATTGTACAATATAGGTTAATAAACCATTCATATATAATTAGTGTGAAAAAATTGTACAATATAGGTCAGTAAACCTAATAATAATTAGTGTGAAAAGATTGTACAATATAGGTTAATGAAGTGAAGTATCTCACAGACATACACTAATCTACTGTACTCTATATGTTCCTTGTGGTGCGTCATCAATGACTATAATTATATTTAATACAACAATGTCAAAGTTAAATACAATAAAAATTGTATCATTGGTATAATGTGTAAATACTATATACACGACACTGAATATTCTGACAATAGGTATCGGCTCTTTGATCCTGGGAAGTAGCAACTCAAAGTAACACTATACCACGACACGTATTGAATAGTGTTTTTTCACCATATTAATAAAACACAAGACACACTATACCACGACACGTACTGAACAGTGTTTTCTCAGATCCTACTATACACCATATTAATAAAACACAAGACACACTATACCACGACACGTACTGAACAGTGTTTTCTCAGATCCTACTATACACCATATTAATAAAATACAAGAAACACTGTAATACAGCAGGTATTGAACAGTGATTTCACTGATCCTATGGAATACCATTGTGACATCTGTGACACCCTAGTTATTGGTTATTATTATCTTATCATCCATAACTAATTACAAGTGATGAGAATCTTAATTGATGTTATTAATACTTCTCGAGAAGACACCACTTGGTGGATATGCGGGCATTGTAACATTTTCTCTCCTCCACAACATTAAAGACAAACATTTACCATCACACAATATTTTAGTAGTGGAAAACGGCTTGCCAAAAGACAAGATAAATCCATCTTTTAATCTGTATTTTAGCGAGCCCCCATCCAGCCACTATCTTTCCAACATATGGTTATCAAAATGTGTAAGAAGGTCAATAAATTTAACAATATATTTATTAAATCAACAATCAATTATACAACATATGAATAATCAAAAGAGCATTGACATTTACATCATTTCACAAAAATGTTCAATTAATACTATACAATCTTTCAGTTTATCCTAGCATAGACATCAGCAGTCACATACATATATAATCAAGTTCATGAATATCATTTATCACAGAATGAGGAGGTTTAGAGAAATAATTAAAGTCAATGTACATAACCTTTCTAATGATGGGGACTGCTGCCAGCTTGTGTTCACAATCACGCAGTTTGCAACAAGTCACTGTCTTTCTTATTTAGACGACAGTCCAATGCACCCCTTCTATGCACATTACACAACTGTTCCAGAATCTTTGATGCACTCACAAAGCACCACATGGAGAATTATACAGACTTCGCATGCACTATCAAAAGCACATCATGCAGAGTGTTCTAGAATTTTCATGAGTGTTCACTCAAAACACCATGAGGAATGTTCAAAGTGCTCTTTGTGAATTTTCAAGACCACACTATTAAGCCTCAACGTTCTCCATATTGGGCCCTCGAACAGAATTCACAGGAATCCACTGACAGCAGAACGTTTACTGATAATTTCGACATTAATGCTGGATTCACACACCGACATGATCAAGTAGAGTACAGTAATCACTTATCCTGAAGCAAAAAAAAAGGCCCACTTTTCTCTGCAAAAGTCAAATTAAGGCAATACTAAATTTCAGACATATTTCATCTCCAAAACTCCTTTCTCTCTTATAAACATTCTCAACTTACAAATCCTGCAACCATTTCATTAGCCCGATACACATACAGCATAAGAAATAGAGCATCAATCAAAATTCACAAGTATAATGTACAAAGTAATCAAATTAATGAACATAGAATTAATGGTTCAGTTACATAAAGCATTCTCCGATTCAAATCATAGATCAATAGCAAACATGTACGAAATATTCTATGTCCATTCTTTCTTATCAGTCAGTTAACACTATAAGCTAACGATCGCCTTTAAGAACTGGACATGAATTATGTTCAAATCAAAGTGATTAGAACATAGACTTACTTCAACAAAGTAATTTTCGGCGCATCCCCATTGGATAAATTTGCTATGAACAAGTGTAAGACTATTAGTCAGAAAAACTACTCATCCAGTTGGAATTGGTTTGAATTGCATCAGCAATTTTCTAGCATGCTCTCCACCTGAGTTGTTTTTACTTTAACAAAAATGTCACCACAAGGAGTGCCCGATGTCTGGTCACCTTAACATTGGCAACAAATATATAATTATTAAGCTTAAAAATATGGATATATGATAGGCAAATTTACCCCACCACAACCATATTAAAAGAACATACGGAACACTATATCACAACACATAATGAACAGTCTTTCGGTTTTCCCTTGGACTACCATATTAAGAGAACATAAGGAACACTTCACACTGTCGCACTGAACATAACTGATCCATCAGAATATGAAGTTAATAATTAAAACAGAACAAAATGACTTGTAATATCACTATGAAGTTAATAATTAAAACAGAGCAAAATGACTTGTAATATCACTATGAAGTTAATAATTAAAACAGAGCAAAATGACTTGTAATATCACTATGAAGTTAATAATTAAAACAGAACAAAATGACTTGTAATATCACTATGCTATAAACGCACAACTTGATTCAGTTCACTATAAAGTAAATAATTAAAACAGAACAAACTGAGTGGCAATATCGAGATTGCTTTCAATGCAATTTGTCTGATTCATTTGACGACATAGTAAGAGTTAAAATAGAGGTCAAAATGAATAGCAATATTGAGATTGCTTTCAAAGCAGTTTGTTTGAAATAAGTGATTTAGATTTGCTTACTATCCACTTCCAAACCCAACAATTTCGCAGACAGATTAATCCAGGAAGCAAAAAAAAAGGATGTTGTAACCTGAGACCAATAGTATAATGTGTTACGTCAACCAGTGGGAATGTTTGAGAGTTAATTTTAAATTTTATTGTAATTAAACTATCGAATATCTACTTTTTACAAACAACTGTCTGTTTTTTCGTTCCTTCAATGGACTGACGCAGATATGAGCCCGAACTTAGGAGTAGTTTTTAACTGCTTCCTGTCTCAGCGGGTCGGCTTAGTGTCTGGTGTGTCACAGAGGCCGATAACTGTTTCGTGTATTGCAGGATGCTCATCTGAAAGAGTCTTTGACAGGAGACGGCAGATCATTGCTTGGTATCCAAGAAAGTCGTTCAACAAACGTCACCCAAAGATACACTGACATATTCGAACGTAAACTACCATCCTAATATCTCGTCCCCTCCCCTCCCCTCCTATGTCTTTGTCTGGCTCTTTCATTCTCTGTCTCTCTCTACCCTTTACAAACACACACAAAAAAAAGCAACAACCAAAAACAACAAAACATGTAAAAGCGAATAAAGATGAAAACGTCTGTAAAATGACAGCTAGATGAAATGGACGGCAAGCCCTCAATCCTGATGGCAAACTCTCAGTGGCGAGAGAAAGCTCTCAGTCCACAGAACGGGCCCCCTCTGACAAGGCTGACCTACTTTGACTTCCAGATGCCAAGACGGCAAAGGCGGCCCCTATCTCTACTCATTCTTCATTTTTCACGTTTTGTTTATTCGTTTCTATTTTCTCTCATCTCCTCTTTTACTGCAAACAGTTTAAAGTGTGTGCGTCTGACAAACAGCTTTGACTATACACCTGGGCTGGTGGGAAGTTCAAGGGCAGGAAGTGTGCAAGGGGTGTCAAAGGTTACAGCATTATACAATAATAATAATAATAATCAATAAGTATGATGGCAGTCAGTCGCAAAATCAGATTGCAGTTGGAGTCAGGATTTAATGTTAAGCATCTTAATGTATGTTCTCAGCTATTCTTTGTTTGTAGACAAAACAATGTACCTCATTTCTTAATGTATGTTCTCAGCTATTCTTTGTTTGTAGACAAAACAATGTACCTCATTTCTTAATGTATGTTCTCAGCTATTCTTTGTTTGTAGACAAAACAATGTACCTCATTTCTTAATGTATGTTCTCAGCTATTCTTTGTTTGTAGACAAAACAATGTACCTCATTTCTTAATGTATGTTCTCAGCTATTCTTTGTTTGTAGACAAAACAATGTACCTCATTTCTTAATGTATGTTCTCAGCTATTCTTTGTTTGTAGACAAAACAATGTACCTCATTTCTTAATGTATGTTCTCAGCTATTCTTTGTTTGTAGACAAAACAATGTACCTCATTTCTTAATGTATGTTCTTAGCTAATCTTTGTTTGTAGACAAAACAATGTACCTCATTTCTTAATGTATGTTCTCAGCTATTCTTTGTTTGTAGACAAAACAATGTACCTCATTTCTTAATGTATGTTCTCAGCTATTCTTTGTTTGTAGACAAAACAATGTACCTCATTTCTTAATGTATGTTCTCAGCTATTCTTTGTTTGTAGACAAAACAATGTACCTCATTTCTTAATGTATGTTCTCAGCTATTCTTTGTTTGTAGACAAAACAATGTACCTCATTTCTTAATGTATGTTCTTAGCTAATCTTTGTAGACAAAACAATGTACCTCATTACATATCCCTGGAAGAAACTCAAACTGGTTTATTACTCTACTGCTTAATTATGTGCATTTGTAAATAAAGTAAAGAAAGATATTTTCAATTAAATCTGTCTGTTTTTTATTTTATAAACCTTGATTAGTAATAGTGGAAACTGTGTTAAAAATTGAGCTAGTTTTGTGTATCACAGATGACTGTGTCTCAGTTATTCTTTGCCTGAATCTTACAAGCAGTACTTGTTACTAATTATCAATTTTATCAATTTGTGTATTAAGAGCTACTTGGTATCGTTATTTTTCACCTTGTTGCTTACTGATTATTAACTGATGTCGATTTTATACACAAGAGAATTATGCGCCTGTATTTTCATTCACATGAATTGTTGTGATGTTAAAGACAATTATTTCTTGTTAATTCTTATGACATCATTCGCATAATTTATTTGTAAGAATACCAGACTGTATAAGAATGTTCAAGAATAAAGGCTGACTAAAATCACCAACAAGTTAAGTTCACGGCTTTATCTATTATTTCAAGTTTCTAGCGGAGAGCAATTCTAAACTACAAGCATTAGAGCACAGAGCAACATAAACTATGAGTGTTCAAGCACAGAGCAACATAAACTATGAGTGTTCAAGCATAGAGCAACATAAAGTATTAGTGTTCAAGCACAGAGCAACATAAACTATGAATGTTCAAGCACAGAGCAACATAAACTATGAGTGTTCAAGCACAGAGCAATACAAACAACATATGCTGTCTGTGACGTGTATGTTAAATCACGTCATTTGTGACGTTGGTTTCTTAAGACGCGCTAGAGGAGTGCCAGGGGAAATGACGCCCTTCACCTTGTCAATATGTCACATTCAAGGTTGTATGATTATATTTCGTGACAGACTAGTTCTGGCACAGTTCATTATATTTTATTAGGGTTCCTCTAATTATTATAAATGCATTATATGAAGGACAGAAGCCAGTTAGATTGTTCATTGGATTAATTTGTCCACAATTCGGTCAATGCACAATTTTTGGTCAAGATTTCACTAGGTGATATGTCTAACACTTAGTGTGTATACACAATCCAGTAATTTGCATAGAAACTTTAAGCAATTATTACCAAAATTAAAAAAGAAAACGTAGTTAGGTTCATTTTCATACATACATTAGCAATAATAAAGAAAATATAGATAAAGTTATAGTAGTAACAATTTTACAAAGAAATAAGAAGGAAATAACAGATTCCAACTCTGCTTCGCGAGGAAAAAATCTTGTTTTCAGAGTTGTCTCGGTCTGTTTCGTACACCATTCAAAAACGACATGTTTCAAAGGGAGGCATCATTATTCTGTCAGTTTTGCTGAATCCTTCCGAACACGTGAGGCATGCTATTTTTAACGATTTGTGAATCATCACTCAAGGTATTATTCCACCGTAATCAGTGTGGTAGGTCACACTGCTCCCTTTTGTCATGTCATCTTTCCCTTTCCGCTTCCTCGCTCATCAAATTAAAGTTCTTGTTTATCTTCTGAGACTATCGATTATATCAAAGTGTATATGCAACTGATTAGTGTAAAAAGCCTTTTATCACAAGCATTGATTGACAGTATACAAAGGATGTATATTAGATAAGCATAATTAGAGAAATCATAACACATTTAATGGATAAATTATAATTTAAAATGTACATACTATGTATTTGCAAATATGTAAAGAGAAAATAAGAGAAAGCGTGACAAAGCACACAAATGATTGCAAATATAAAACAGAAGATATTAATTACATGTCATCTAAAACTAAACACATCTGAATTCAAGCTCAAGTGTGCTATAAATAAAGTTTAGTCTTTGACTACGACTATAAAAGTTGCAAGCAATATATTCACAAAAACGGTTCTATAAAGATTAACGTCCAGACATTTATTTTCTCAATGTCTATCAAGACCAGAGTTGAGACCTTTATTTTCTCAATGTCTGTCAAGACCAGATTTCAAATGTTTATTTCCTCCACGTTTGTATAACACCAAGCGTATGTATTTGTGCTCCTATGTTTGTGTTTATCGGGCTCGAATTATTATTAAATACAATAAATTCTACATTGCCTAAGGGTGTTCTATTTATATAAATTTATTATAGACAGATAAATAGAGAGACGGGTAGACAGACAAATATAGATAGGTAGGAAGACAGTCAAACATAGTAAGACATTCAAACAGATAGTTAGATAGATGGCTAGCTAGACAAACACAGACAGACAAAGATAGAAGAAAAAAACAGATTATAACACTCACATTATATGCTTAATGTTTCTGTGCATTCATTTTGTTTCACTGCTAGGGAGGCGGGCGTGAGGAGGGGTGTGGGGCGGGATGGACTGGGGCTAAAACGACATTTAATAACAGAGTGAACAGCGAAACTGCAAACTTTTAGATATTTTTGAAATTTAACTTCTTCACATCCCATTTCCTTTGCTTGAAATTATTTGCACTAGAATATATAGCTGCTCGCACTATCCTAATCTTATTTTTGTTTTCTCGTTGTTAGAGCTCTGTCCTAATCTTATTTTTGTTTTCTAGTTGTTAGAGCTCTGTCCTAATCTTATTTTTGTTTTCTAGTTGTTAGAGCTCTGTCCTAATCTTATTTTTGTTTTCTAGTTGTTAGAGCCCATGATGTTAGAAACAATTTGAAAAATGCAAAATGTTACAAATGCTTGAAGATTGCTTCTCCTGGCACTGTTTGTTGTTTGTGATTTGATACTTCTATCTCTTCAGTTTGTTGTTAATTATTTTAAAGAAGGGTTGTTTGCACATTTTGCTGTATTTTTTATTCCGGGGGGGGGGAGGAGAGAAGGGAGGAGGGGGGAGGGGGAGAAAAGATGGGGGGGGGAGAAGGCAAACTGCTCTATCTGCACTAACCAGAATAATAGGAATTACTGTCGCCTTGTTGCCATGTCGTTTGTGTCCGGGAATGCCAGGCTTAATTGTCGACTTGTTGCTATGTCGTTTGTGTCCGGGAATGCCAGGCTTAATTGTGGACAACCAAATAAAATCAAATCTAGTGTTTAGTACCAGTAACTTTCTACTTTCAATCTATTTAGTTTAATGTCACTAAACACTTCTAGATGTTACATAACTAAAATTATTGTTTATTACCTCCAATCACTCCTAGTCCTAGCAAGCAAAACCTGCGCCAGGTAGTTCGGGCTATATTGCTACTCAAGCGAGCCGGAGTAGTTCAGGCTATATTGCTACTCAAGCGAGCCGGAGTAGTTCAGGCTATATTGTTACTCAAGCCGGAGTAGTTCAGGCTATATTGTTACTCAAGCCGGAGTAGTTCAGGCTATATTGTTACTCAAGCCGGAGTAGTTCAGGCTATATTGTTACTCAAGCCGGAGTAGTTCAGGCTATATTGTTACTCAAGCCGGAGTAGTTCAGGCTATATTGCTACTCAAGCGAGCCGGAGTAGTTCAGGCTATATTGTTACTCAAGCCGGAGTAGTTCAGGCTATATTGTTACTCAAGCCGGAGTAGTTCAGGCTATATTGTTACTTAAGCGAGCCGGAGTAGTCCAGGCTATATTGTTACTCAAGCCGGAGTAGTTCAGGCTATATTGTTACTTAAGCGAGCCGGAGTAGTCCAGGCTATATTGTTACTCAAGCCGGAGTAGTTCAGGCTATATTGTTACTTAAGCGAGCCGGAGTAGTTCAGGCTATATTGTTACTTAAGCGAGCCGGAGTAGTTCAGGCTATATTGTTACTTAAGCGAGCCGGAGAACACGCTGCCGACATTGAATGTCAGAGTAAAACTTCAATGACAAAACAGTAAAGTTTCCTTTCGATATTTTTTCAAAACACGATATTAAAATTATACTCCAGTTCTATCGCCAACTAACGACGAGTGCACTGCATGGTACGCGTATGTTGGTACCCCCCTAAATACGAATATCTAGGACGGACAACAAGTTGAGGACGTCACTTCCGGTAACTCGTATTGAGCCCCCAGAGGAAACGATTCCTCACAGATAAGACAGGACAGACAGATAAGACGAAAGACAGACTCAAGACGGACGTTAGACGGACGTGACGATAACAATTATAAAATCATACTAGACAAGAATGACAATAAATTCGACAACACTAATGAAAATTTAACAATAACTTTATATAACAATAAAAGAAAAATAAAAGAAAATAACAATAAAAGAAGTGCAGTTAACAATGTTGGCCAAAATAATTACAAAATATAAGTCCTATAACTAATTCAGGGAAAATACTAGCCCCTCTTAATGAAATGATTTTAGTGTCTGTTTTCCTTTCCCCAAATCGTTCCTTTTTCTGTATTTCAGTTCCGATACACTATTATGCACTTCTGCTCAATGTTTATGTTTCTATACTTAGCTCAACAGCTGGAGCAAAGGTCAACACAGCGTTGAATCCCCGTGGCGCATGCGTTCCCGACGGCAGGCCCTTGAATAGTGGCTCCGTCCCTTTTCACTCTACGTGAACAACAACCAGCAGAATATACGTCGTCTGCTCTCTGACCCGGATTTGGTCCTAGCTTCTGTTTGTAGATACTCTTTGTAGCTACTCTCTCTCTAGTTACTGTTTATAGATTCTCTTCCACTGATTACTGTTTATAGATTCTCTTCTTCTGATTACTGTTTCTCTTTGGTTCTGAAATGTAATTAAGGCAGTGTAAGTAACTGCTAATTACAGAATAAAAGTATTTAGGTGCCAGGGCTATTATTTCCCTGAGCACATTGGCACTAATCTGAAAGAAAAGGTGTAGTTAGAATACATAAATCATTCCCACACATCCTACCATTATTTTACTAAGTTTTACAAAATTAAGATTAGCCACACATACCTTTCACGTTCCGAAACCGAATGAACCCAACGTCATCTGGTTGGAGTGCAGTACACTCAGGGATAGTCTTTCTGACTTAGAAATTTTCTCACTTCTAAAATGTTACCAGATGAGATCTCTGGGACTGCTCCTGCGTGTTTTAAAACTCGGTTTGTTCTGAGCCAGTGAAGAGAATTGCTTCGGCCCGGCTTATATAAAGGCTTTCCATTATTCCTGGTATTTCTTTGGAACTAACCCTTCCCTCTACTGTTATCTAAGAGTGGCCCTTTGATCCCCCGACCGCTTCCTGTATTCTGGCCTATAGCTCAGTGTGAATCTATCCCCTTCTCTATCAGCTAGCTACAAGTGACCCTTTTGATCCCTAACCGTTTCCTGTGCCCTAGCCCTGGGTGGTCAGGTCTTGTGTAACTCTAACGTCCTGCTAATGTCTTGGAGTGGCTGGTCAGTCTTGTAATTAGTGTCTTGGTTAAGTGCCTTAAACGTATATTTTATGCTATGGTTCCTATACCTCTCATGTATCTACATTTTATTATTTTAATTTTTAAATGTTTATGGAGTGATGCCGGGCTAAGTTTTGCTTTCGCCTGACATCCCCCCCCTTTTATGACCATCAATTAGTGAAAGTAATTGATGTCAATCCATAAAACTTAGAACAATCACGAGATAAACATTTCAAAATTTCCGGATTTACTGCTGTGACAATCTTCTTATAGAGACTCTATTCCCTGATATCTATAAAATATCAATACGCGACTCTTAACTCATTTACTAAAAGAATATCCATAAAATTTGTTACATAATTACTTCAACATTTTAAGGGTGCATTACGCGATCACGTTAACCATTTAACGCTCAACGACGACATCTTAATAACCGACGACATACTTCGCTACGCCCTCCTTCCCACACGCAATATTACAACATCAAAGAGTTATCAAAATCAACAACACGGTTACTACTTGTCAGGTTATAATAAACCTCTACATAATACGGAGTTTCCTTTCAATACGACATAAACATCATCCAAAAGATTATCAAAATAATATGTACAGTGGATCTCCACGTAGAAAAATCTCTCTCCAATACAACACGAATAGAATTCAACAAATCAAAATGAATGTAAAGTTAGCTACTACTACAAAAGGATTTTTAAAACTGTTTTGGCGACAATTTTGTCTCCGTTCATAACGCAAAGTTATCTCTCCTTGTTTTTCTATCCCAAATAATTGGCAATTCCGCGTTGCCTTACGATTATCTGGTAAGTTTGCAGAACAATTCCGCACTGTGACTTTATATAGAGGTAAGCGCTCATTATGCGGTTTCTCATGTCATTCATAACTGTGGAGTCTGTGACATTTTCACATCTAGACTTTCTTATCATTTTGAGTGAGCGTTCGCGTGCCTCACCCCACCTTTCTATCTCAGAGTACTCGTAGTTTGACGAACCATTAATCATACTGGAACATCTTTCATCAAAATAATCTTGAGTGTTTAAGTCCACCCCTATCCTTCGGTCACCTGCATCACTTCGGCATTGTAGCAACCCTATTTTCTTTCTTTTCTTAAATGTAGCCGTTAGGCCTTTAAAGGAAATCTTTCTCTTGTCGAATTTCGCGTCATTCTGACATATGTACATGTGTTTCACCTTTTCCCTCACGGTTACCCCGTCTATCTTTTCGCGGTTGCTTTCTGGAGTTAAAGAGATCGAAACGACATCTATAACTTCTCTTTTAGAGTAACAAACTGATTCTAGTCTTTCTAGTTTATTTAGTGCAACATCGGGGTCGCCTTGATACGGAATTTCGTCTTCCAAATCTTTCGCTTCACTAGCGCCAAACGTCTTTAAAAATGCACGTCCGTTGTGTGCGTTTGTCGCTACGTCATTTTCTCCTGTCGGCTTGTCTTTGAACCTAACTACACTGTCGAAGTACGTCTGTGCTGGCGTGAAAATTGCCGCGTCTGTGTTCTTCAATTTTTTCCCTGTGTCAATTTCGAATTTTAGTCTCCCTTTTCTTTCTCTGACATCTGGCCTATCTACCCTGGCATGGGGAATCCCCACGCGTGTTTCTGCTGACCTCTCAGTAACGGTCACTGCGTCCGTTTTGCGTGACGCGATAGCCTCGGGGTATCGCGACTCAAATTCTACGATGGACAAAATACGGGAATGCCCATTCCTACGCGCAAGTGTTAACGGCCCTATTGAATCTATGATACCCGGGTTAAAAGTCACACCTATCAAGTGCGTGTCTCTGTCATCTATAGTCACTGTCGCCCTATAAGCTGAATCGTTCACACTTTCTGTCGTTACTAAAGGTTCAGATTCTTGTGGTGAAGTCGACAAAGTTTCGTTTATGTCGAACTGCGAAGTTGTCCTGTCACTGGGGAATACAAACTGTCTCTCCTGTAACACTTGTTCTATTGGGTCAACCACGTCTGTCTCACTTGGCTGAACTAACTCACTCTGTCTCTCTGTCAGGCTGTCCAGAATTTTGCTAGGAGTGTCTGTCACTACCAGCTCATAATGCTCGTCACATGTCCCTACCCCATCTGGAAAAATCACAACTTCACCTCCTTCCATTTCACCTTGTAAGGTCAAGACGTCACCCTTACTGTGGTGCTCTACACACGTTTCTTTATTGTCATGTTCTGAGTCAGTCTTACATAACTCAAAAGGGTCATCTCTATTCTGCCACTCTACATGACCATTGTCACTGTCATTTGCATAACTGTCAGTGGCAACGTCTCTAGTCACTTCTGACTTATCCTCTGTCATGCTAAACAAGATAGGACAGTCATCTTCACTTAATAAAGCATTTCCTTCTTCGCGCTTATCTACCGCGCGCCCTCCCAAAACTTCCTCGTGACCTACTTCTGTATCAACCACCGTGTTAATACAAGTAGCCAAAGCATCGTCCCTACCGCTAAGTCCATTAAGCGGTTTACACGCAGGCAATACGCAGTTCTCAGCCTCTGTTGCTTTAACCGGGTATATGTCTGCTCTACCCTGCACGTATTCTAACGTACACTCACTGTCCCCGCCCCTAAGTCCTTTAAGTGCGTTACACGTAGACAATACACAGCTAGCAGCCTCTATCGCTCCAGCCTCACATGTGTTTGTCTTTCCGTTCACAACGTCAGCTGTCTGTACATACTCCAATGTACACACACTGTTAGGTAAGAGAGAAGCCCTTTCCTTCGAGCTACTCCCCTCTACACTCTCACCCATCCCCAAACTAGCCACAACTAAACGGTCAACTTCCACATCTGTTACCGTTCTCTCTACCGCTGCGCGCTCAACGCCAAAACTGTCTGATACATTTGGTACACTACGGGTGCAATCACGTGCTAAATGGCCTGGCTTACTACAGTTAAAACACACTCTATTTTGAAATCTGTTCCTACCCCTTTGGGACTTGTACAATGGGCGGGTCTTAACATCTTTTCTAACTTTTGTTTTTTCATTAAGACTGCTGTCTCTAAACTTCTTACTCACACATACGATCCCTTCTGTTTTAGATTCACTACTTTCTTTGCAGTACTCGGCGGTGTTTGTCACAACGAATGCTTGTGTACTAATCTGTTGAGTACTGGCCGTGTTATGCATGTCTGTGAGTTGGGTACTAACTGCATCATTACATCTTTCCGATATCATATCAGTCTTAGTACACGCCTCCTGTTTGCTGACTAGGTTAGTGCTTTGAACTGTCAGAGTGTCCCTGGGTTTTAAAGTAACCGTCTCTACTTGTGCTGTCTTATTGCCTCTGTCAATTTTCTTAGCAAACTTATTTCTTCTCTTCTTAACACACTTGACTGCTTGATCAGTTATTTCGACTTCCTTCCACAGCCAGCCTAAGTCTAGATTTTCTTTTTCTAGATAATTTTTCCGTTCTTCTTTGTCTCTTATCTGGTCTAATATGTACTGGGTTATATTTTCTCGCTCTAACTTTTCTAGTCTGTCACATTCTAGATCTTCCTCTCTCAACTGTTCAATTTCTAAGGTTGAGTCTCGCGCTTTAGAGGAGAATAACTCTATTTCTTTTTCTAGGCACTCCAAGTATGCAGGGTCTCTTATGGTTCCCCTCTTTCCCTTTAGAGTTGCTAACCATTCTAGGATGGACTTCATTCGTTCTTCCGCCCATCTTATATCACTGGCTATATACCATTTTTTTCTCCTTCTCTCTCGCCATATGCCTTCCCATTTATCTACCATTGTTTCAATTATTTCCATTTTCTTTAAACCGTATTCCCTGGCCTCTTTTCTCCATTCCTTTCTTAACTTAATGAGTTCCATTTCGTCTTCGAAGGACATTTTTTTTTTTCAAAAGGGGTATAATTTCGTGAAATGAAAGGTATGTGTCACTGTTACAATATTGACTATACCAAACAAAGCAAATCCAATAAAACCCTCTCGCTCACAAATGTAAAAATTTAGAAAAATGTTTTAAATTCTTCCAAGAATAAATTTCTCTGTATCGATGTGACGTAATAATACACTACCCCACTAGTAGCGTACAAAACTCAATAATACCCTTTTCCACAAGCGGTACTTTCCAAACGTGCCTATAATTTAAACCCTTGTTAAATATAGCGCCTACGTTTGTAATGGGCTATGCTACACTCTTATCTTCAAGCAGTGTGAACATCAATTCTATTTCCTTCATAGAACGCCCCTAAAATTTATATACTCTTCCTTTAGTATATAACCACAGAAATACTTTTAACGCATCACATCGATCACAGAAAAAAATATGCTCAGCTATTCATAAGCAAATGGAACAATGCATTCGTTATCTTAACTATGCATGCCCATTTCAAAGAAAAGTTATAGAAAATAGCGAGACATGAAAAGCATATCAAAATAGCAAATCATGGAAATAGAAAGTCATGAAATATCAAAATAGCAATTCATGAAAACATATCAAAATATTGCAAATGAAAATATAAAATAGGCATTGACAAGGAGTGCATAAAACGTGTTTCTAAACTTTTGGCTCTCTAGGTAATAACAATTTTTTCTGCACAAATTTATCAACCCCTCTTCCGACTTTCTAACATAACATTTAGGTCCCGCTATAAATTTTGCCTACTCTCCCTAGCGTTCATCCCGGACGAGCCCCCACCATGTTGGTACCCCCCT
Organism: Sinotaia quadrata; assembly: GCA_028829895.1. NCBI lineage: Eukaryota > Metazoa > Mollusca > Gastropoda > Architaenioglossa > Viviparidae > Sinotaia > Sinotaia quadrata. Next base: position 94,756,711 of record CM054180.1, read on the forward strand.
AAATACGAATATCTAGGACGGACAACAAGTTGAGGACGTCACTTCCGGTAACTCGTATTGAGCCCCCAGAGGAAACGATTCCTCACAGATAAGACAGGACAGACAGATAAGACGAAAGACAGACTCAAGACGGACGTTAGACGGACGTGACGATAACAATTATAAAATCATACTAGACAAGAATGACAATAAATTCGACAACACTAATGAAAATTTAACAATAACTTTATATAACAATAAAAGAAAAATAAAAGAAAATAACAATAAAAGAAGTGCAGTTAACAATGTTGGCCAAAATAATTACAAAATATAAGTCCTATAACTAATTCAGGGAAAATACTAGCCCCTCTTAATGAAATGATTTTAGTGTCTGTTTTCCTTTCCCCAAATCGTTCCTTTTTCTGTATTTCAGTTCCGATACACTATTATGCACTTCTGCTCAATGTTTATGTTTCTATACTTAGCTCAACAGCTGGAGCAAAGGTCAACACAGCGTTGAATCCCCGTGGCGCATGCGTTCCCGACGGCAGGCCCTTGAATAGTGGCTCCGTCCCTTTTCACTCTACGTGAACAACAACCAGCAGAATATACGTCGTCTGCTCTCTGACCCGGATTTGGTCCTAGCTTCTGTTTGTAGATACTCTTTGTAGCTACTCTCTCTCTAGTTACTGTTTATAGATTCTCTTCCACTGATTACTGTTTATAGATTCTCTTCTTCTGATTACTGTTTCTCTTTGGTTCTGAAATGTAATTAAGGCAGTGTAAGTAACTGCTAATTACAGAATAAAAGTATTTAGGTGCCAGGGCTATTATTTCCCTGAGCACATTGGCACTAATCTGAAAGAAAAGGTGTAGTTAGAATACATAAATCATTCCCACACATCCTACCATTATTTTACTAAGTTTTACAAAATTAAGATTAGCCACACATACCTTTCACGTTCCGAAACCGAATGAACCCAACGTCATCTGGTTGGAGTGCAGTACACTCAGGGATAGTCTTTCTGACTTAGAAATTTTCTCACTTCTAAAATGTTACCAGATGAGATCTCTGGGACTGCTCCTGCGTGTTTTAAAACTCGGTTTGTTCTGAGCCAGTGAAGAGAATTGCTTCGGCCCGGCTTATATAAAGGCTTTCCATTATTCCTGGTATTTCTTTGGAACTAACCCTTCCCTCTACTGTTATCTAAGAGTGGCCCTTTGATCCCCCGACCGCTTCCTGTATTCTGGCCTATAGCTCAGTGTGAATCTATCCCCTTCTCTATCAGCTAGCTACAAGTGACCCTTTTGATCCCTAACCGTTTCCTGTGCCCTAGCCCTGGGTGGTCAGGTCTTGTGTAACTCTAACGTCCTGCTAATGTCTTGGAGTGGCTGGTCAGTCTTGTAATTAGTGTCTTGGTTAAGTGCCTTAAACGTATATTTTATGCTATGGTTCCTATACCTCTCATGTATCTACATTTTATTATTTTAATTTTTAAATGTTTATGGAGTGATGCCGGGCTAAGTTTTGCTTTCGCCTGACAGCGTACCAAGACTCATTTGACAGAAGATAAAAAAAAAGCGAAGCGGAAACAGAATTGACAATGACTTCTCACACAAACATTCAGGTCCGGGAAATCAATTAAGATATACCCCTTTATAATTATTTTATGTATTTATCTGTCTATCACTCATCTAACCATTAATCTGTAAAAAAGACATATATATTCATCAGGTTACCAATAAATGTATCTATTAATCTATATGTCTGTGCATTAATATATCCAACTGTCTGACTCTTAATCAACCAGTCTATCAGTAGGTTCTGGCTATTAATTATCCATAGATCCATTGCCAGTACATATTTTCGTCCAATCGTCTATGATAGCTCTTTCTTAGACAATAAACTTATAAAAGCAATTGTGAAAGCATCCATATGCGGATAACTATGGAGTCTACGAATCTATAGAAGAAACGTTTGAAGAATCTCCACAACCGTAAAGCTCTACTTATATCTGCTCAAGATCAACAATAATAAAGGCAACTAAAGGAGAACTAGATTTTGATTAATAAATAAAATATCACACACACACACACACACACACATGCACCAAACATGATTCGATGCGTACAGAATACTTCAAACATACATTAGAATAAACAACCACACGCACAAATAACTGCTCTTAGAAGTAGGTATACAAACACTTTCAAACACTTTGAATTACGGATGTTCATTCACACAACTCACACACACAAACACACTCGCGTATAATACCATGCACGTCCTATAGCAAACACTGCATTCATGATCACAAAAAGTCAGTGTTATAACAATAATATTAATTAATGGACTATTTATCTGGCTTGGTTTATTTACAAAGCACTATAGTGTCCCGTCGCACAAAGAAATTTATCAAGACTACAGCTCAAGACTAATTTTCTTCATTCCAGGTCATAATTTGGAAGAGAACTAACATTCTTGTAAGAAGAATGAAGTTTGCATCATGAAGCCTAATAAGGGCATACAAAATCCGGGTCTTTTTAAATTAACTATATAAAAATGTTTAGAATGAGCTAAACTTAGTCTGTTAACATTTTGACGAGAGTGGGAATTAATTTGTCGGTACGAGTACACTGGCATGAGAAAACAAGACAGGAAGTGATGAAGAAAACAGGAAAGTACACAAATTATTTCGGAACTGACTTCCTCACCTGGATTAGTCGCAATCAAATATCGCCAACAATTTGTAGCAGCCGCAGAAATCCGAGAGATAGCAGATGTTTATAAGAAATTGTCTCGCCAGAACCTTAACACTCGTTACCTCAACACTCGGAGGACAATGATTTAGGTCCTGAAGCCTAAAAGGCTTGCTTTACCTTTGCTGTCGCGTGACACTTTTCAAACAGGGACGCACAGCAACTCGAAACAACACATATACTACTGTGTTCGAAGTCACTGAACTCCCTTGTTTAGATAATGTCTTTAACGTGCAGTGTGGTACTGCCAAGGAACAGCAAAAGTGCTGGGCGAGAGAAGAGTAATATGAACAAACTGACTGAGTTTAATTAATAATTACCATCACACAGCTCATCCATTAATAACAACAATGACTGATGATAACGAAGAGCTAGAACTGTAAGTCAGTGGCTCCCAAAATTTCTCAGTTCATGATGTATCAGGATTTTTTCCACGGCGCCCAGAGTCAGTAAACGCCTTCCAATTACGTTTATGTTAGTGCGGTTAGGAAAAAAAAATATCTTGAGGAGTTAGCTGCGGCGCCCCGAGGCGCATACTTGACAAATACTCCTATAAGCAAAATAAAAATTTACAAAATCTAGGACTATATATACAACACACACTCACCAACACATACACACACTCACCAACAGTTATACACTCACCAACATACACACACACACAAAACAAATTTAGTCTGAGAAACCGTCGAAGTAGAAAACTAAAGATAATTTAAGAACGGAGAAGAATCTATATGAAAATGAAAGCATTACAATAAGCACAACACGAAACACTACAAAATGGACTCCCTGATGAACGGAGTTTGAACAAGCAATAACAAAAACAACAAACACGCAGACCATGACACAAACAATGACATAGACAATGAGACGGTGTGTGTGTGTGTGTGTGTGTGTGAGAGAGAGAGAGAGAGAGAGAGAGAGAGAGAGAGTCTTTGAGTGTGGTGAATACATGATATCGAAATACTTTGCTTTGTGTGACGTCATTTTGACCTGCAAATAGTAAAATGAAAATGTCTGTACAGGTAAGACAAGGTTATTATGACAAACTCGTCGTGCTTTAGGACTCATAACTACATCGTGTTCTTAGGGCTCATAACTACATCGTGTTCTTAGGGCTCATAACTACATCGTGTTTTAAGGCTCATAACTACATCGTGTTTTAAGGCTCATAACTACATCGTGTTTTAAGGCTCATAACTACATCGTGTTTTAAGGCTCATAACTACATTGTGTTCTTAGGGCTCATAACTACATCGTGTTCTTAGGGCTCATAACTACATCGTGTTCTTAGGGCTCATAACTACATCGTTCTTCTTCTTCTTCTTCACGATCACTTCCTTTCCCCACAGGAATTGCGTGGAAACTTTTCATCTTCTTGATGTTCTCAGTTTCTGTAGAGTTCCTGTGGGGCCCTCCTCCTTACTCTGTTCTAGGAGGGTAGTAATGTTAAAAAAAAAAATTTTTTTTAAATTAGAAGATATATGGAAGTTATGGAATTAGCTTTCCACTTGCCTGTCATTGTTTACATTTTACTTGCATGCTTTATTCTTGTGTCAGTTATTGTATGCATTTTTTTCCCTAGGAATTTTGTTAATAAATTTATAGAGATTATTATTATTTTATTTTATTTTATTTTAAATATGAGGAATCTATTTGTATCTTCCTCTAAGTTTGTGGTTTTCTTTTTTTATTACTTGTTGTGTAATGGTGTGTGTGTGGTGTGTTTTATTAATATTTATTTTTATAGAAGGTGAAGTGTGTTTGTGTGTATGAGATATGTGATAATGGCTTGGTGTATATTATTTTGGTGATATTTATTTGGAAAGAGTAGTGTTTGTGTGGTAACTGGTAAATGTAATAGTCTCATTGTGTCAGTCAAGCATTTTCTTTCTTCTCTGTATTTGTAACAATGTAGTAGAAAGTGTTGTGTCTATTGTGTTGTATGTTTGACAGTGAGTGCATGATTTTGGTTTATTGTTTAGATTATGTGTAAATCTTGTGGAGTTGTATCTTAATCTATATATTGCTCTGTTGTGTGTTATGTTCTTTAAGCATGGGTGGGATGGGGTGGGGAACTTGTTTTTAAAGATTTGTTTTATTTGTGCTTGCAGTTCTAGTATATGTATTGGGGTGTTTAGAGGTATTCCATGTTTGCTTCCATATTTTGCTCCTTTGTCCTACATCGTGTTCTTAGGGCTCATAACTACATCGTGTTCTTAGGGCTCATAACTACATCGTGTTCTTAGGGCTCATATCTACATCGTGTTCTTAGGGCTCATAACTACATCGTGTTCTTAAGGCTCATAACTACACACATGTTCTTATGGCTCATAACTACATATGTGTTCTTATGGCTCATAACTACATAAGTGTTCTTATGGCTCATAACTACATCGTGTTCTTATGGCTCATAACTACATCGTGTTCTTATCTGAACATCCAGGCACAGTGTCCTAACAATGTTAAGGCACCTCATCTCAGTCCAAAAATTAACCGTGAGAGCAAAGATGCAGTCATACTTATCAAGTGATCTCAGTCCATGTGTTTGCCGTGAGAGCCGTCTAGGGAGCAGAGGTGTATCCATACTTATCACTGAAAAACCGCCTCATCATTCTCGCCTTGCCAAGTAGCCGCCAAATTAACTGCACAGCGCTAACAGGACAACCCTAAACAATCGAGAGAAGGACTTTACTAGCGTGCCTCTACTTGTTCTAAAGAGGTCGTGATGTATGAGAAGATCTTTAGGTAATTTCATTACTGATTCTGCTGCTGGTGCCATAATAGACTCTCTCAAACAGGCTATATAACAATGACTCATGTATCGACCTTCCAAACAGCCCAGTGACGTGAGCAAATCCACGGTCAACGGTGAAACCTAGACACATTTTTAACCTATGTTGACACCTTACAAACACCTAAAATCCGAATAACAGTTGATATGTCAGTGTCTGTTAATATTCCGCTTTATTACTGCACACTCACTCCGACTCTAGGACAGTAACTCTATCCTGTATACGAGGTTCAATTCCTGTTCGATAGTAGCTTATGGTAAAGAGCTCTGGTATGTTCACTTAGCAGTCACTCAAGAGCAGGTACGTTCACTTATCAGTCACTCAAGAGCGGGTATGTTCACTTAGCAGTCACTCAAAAGCTGGTACGTTCACTTAGTGGTCACTCAAGAGCTGGTACGTTCACTTAGCGGTCACTTAAGAGCTGGTAGGTTGAAAGCGTGCATGTAATGTACTGCTGAAAGTAGTGGGTTTACCTTTTAGACCACAGGTGTCAAACTCAAGGCCCGCGGGCCACATCTGGCCCGGAGTACAATTATATCTGGCCTGCGAGAGAATTTTAGGTAAAGATATTTTTAATGGCCCGGCGATATGGAGTGCAAATCAAATTCCCTAATGTATCACTCTTGCAGAACGAAAGGCTGCCTAAGAGCATTCCCGAGTCGATCAGAATGAGCGAAAATGAAAGCTGTGTAGTAGGTGGATTTCGTCATTACAGTAATCTAGCAACATCCTGTTGTTCTTTTTGGATTGAAAGTTGTGTATTGCCCGGATATTACATCACTCCTTCCTGCTTACGTCATACCAATCAAGCATCTGTATAGATGAACAATTTTAATTTTAAATCATAGCTAGCCTGGGAAAAGTTGTTCCTGTAAAGCCCCTGGGAGGGTGAATATATGTTTACTGATATTGGTGGTAAACCTGTGGTTCTAATTTGTGGAGATAATGTGGCTGTGGTCAAAGATTATAATCTGAGACAGCACTATGAGACTAAACATCAAGATAAGTTGAAAAACCTGAATGGAGAGCAGAAGCTACAGAAGGTAGAAGAATTGAAAAGAAATCTAACATCACAGCAGATGTTTTTCACCAAAGCTAAATCATGAAATGAAGCTGCTGTGAAAGCAAGTTTTATTGTGGCAGAGATCTCCAAATCAGCCCGACAATTTACTGAGGGAGAGTTTCTGAAGAGCTGCATGATGAAAGTATGTGACATCATGTGTTCAGACAAAAAGCAGATGTTTGCAAATGTAAGCCTTAGCAGAAATACGGTTGTTGATCGAGTTTGTGAGATGGCCACTAATGTGAAAGCACAGCTGATCGAAAAAGGCAAAGACTTTGTTGCATACTCTCTTGCTGTCAAGTTTGTGAGATGGCCATGATGTGAAAGCACAGCTGATCGAAAAAGGCAAAGACTTTGTTGCATACTCTCTTGCTGTCAAGTTTGTGAGATGGCCACTAATGTGAAAACACAGCTGATCAAAAAAAACAAAGACTTTGTTGCATACTCTCTTGTTGTCAAGTTTGTGAGATGGCCCTGTGAAAACACAGCTGATCGAAAAAACAAAGACTTTGTTGCATACTCTCTTGTTGTCAAGTTTGTGAGATGGCCCTGTGAAAACACAGCTGATCGAAAAAACAAAGACTTTGTTGCATACTCTCTTGTTGTCAAGTTTGTGAGATGGCCCTGTGAAAACACAGCTAATCGAAAAAACAAAGACTTTGTTGCATACTCTCTTGCTGTCAAGTTTGTGAGATGGCCACTGATGTGAAAACACAGCTGATCGAAAAAGGCAAAGACTTTGTTGCATACTCTCTTGTTGTCAAGTTTGTGAGATGGCCACTGATGTGAAAACACAGCTGATCGAAAAAGGCAAAGACTTTGTTGCATACTCTCTTGTTGTCAAGTTTGTGAGATGGCCACTGATGTGAAAGCACAGTTGATCGAAAAAGGCAAAGACTTTGTTGCATACTCTCTTGTTGTCAAGTTTGTGAGATGGCCCTGTGAAAACACTGATCAAAAAAAAACAAAGACTTTGTTGCATACTCTCTTGCTGTCAAGTTTGTGAGATGGCCACTGATGTGAAAACACAGCTGATCGAAAAAGGCAAAGACTTTGTTGCATACTCTCTTGTTGTCAAGTTTGTGAGATGGCCACTGATGTGAAAACACAGTTGATCGAAAAAGGCAAAGACTTTGTTGCATACTCTCTTGTTGTCAAGTTTGTGAGATGGCCATGTGAAAACACTGATCAAAAAAAACAAAGACTTTGTTGCATACTCTCTTGTTGTCAAGTTTGTGAGATGGCCCCGTGAAAACACTGATCAAAAAAAACAAAGACTTTGATGCATACTCTCTTGTTGTCAAGTTTGTGAGATGGCCATGTGAAAACACTGATCAAAAAAACAAAGACTTTGATGCATACTCTCTTGTTGTCAAGTTTGTGAGATGGCCATGTGAAAACACTGATAGACTTTGTTGCATACTCTCTTGCTGACGATGAAATTAGTGACACGAATCTAATTTAGAAAAATGTTTTGCTCCAGTGAGCCAAGCGAAAAGGTGTTCTGGTTCAGGCATAAGTTCAGCTGAAAAAATAATCAACTTATTCAGTTGTCTGTAGTCCACACAAAATTGTTGCATGCCATCCTTCTTCTAGGACTATGGGAGAGCTATATAGGGACTTCTCAATCATACCTAAGGCTAACATAAAGTGAATTTTCTGTTTTACAGCATACTGTTTAGCATAAGGTAAAACATATGGTTTCATGTGGATCAGATTAGGATTCTGTAGTTTGACTGTAAATTCGCACAGACTCATTTTCCCGGATTTATCAGTAAAACCATCACAAGTTTCTTATATCATGGTGCATAACTGTTGAACATCAGAGTCTGAGAGTTCTGGATTTAAAATATCTTCATCAACAGTTTCAACATCAGTTAGGCCTGGATTTAGCATCAGGTACAGAGGTAGCATCGTCCTCTATTACAATAGTAGTGACCATGTTATCCGGGCATTCCTTATATGCTTTCATCAGATTAGCAACAAAAAAAAAAGTTACTTTAGATAAAAAATTGCACCCACTCACTTTCTCGACAACTTCATAGGGTTCTTGCCATGATACATCTAATTTGTTTCACTGCAGAGGTAACATCAACACCCATGTACCGACTTCAATATTACATGATTTTCAATGTCCAGATGTGCTTGTCTAGCTTTACTTATGTGTACATTCTCGGCCACTATCTGACATGAAGTATCAATATGGTTTGCAAGTTTGAGCAAGTGTTGATGTGTACTTTTTACGATTTGTAGAAATAATGTCTACTCACATAATACATCTCTACCTAAAATGCAAGTATAACATATCAGTAGCAAACATACACACAATATAAGTCCATTCTCTCTCAATCAGTCAGTTAACTCACTATTAAGCTAACGGCTGCCTTTCCTGACCAGACCTCTTGTCACTCCAAATTCACAGTGATTAAAGCAGGGGTGGGCTAACTGTGGCCGGCAGGTTGCATGCGTCCCACCAAGGGTTTTCATGCAGACTAAGATAAGTCCTTTGTTCATGCTATTTAAATTTCTCAAGTGTAAAATTTCTTTCTGATTTTGAGAGAAATGTAACCATGCGATGCCAAATACACACCCAAATGAAAATTAATTATGATGTTATTTAGAAAAACATTTTGTTTTTGCTATTTCAGATATTAATTATTTTACTTAATGAACTATGCGGCCTGCGACAAGATGTACATTTTTATGCGGCCCTTGCATTGGAAAGTTTGCCTATTTCTGGATTAAGCGATAGAATTCTTTACAGCAGGTAAACTTTGATCTCAGCCCATTTGTTGGTCTCGTTCTTGTAAATCTTAAGCATTGGATAATGTAAACTACTCATCCACCGGTTTAGATTACATCATCAAGCCTATCACAATCTGAGTTGTTTACTTCCAACTTTGACACTTAAAAATTTCAGCACAAGCAGTGCCCAAGGTCGTGTCACTTTGACATTTAACAATTTATATAACAATTAAGTTTAGAAATAGATAAAGGCAAATTTACTCCGCCACACTGTTATTACTTGTCTTAAAGGCATCTTCATTTTATTCTAGGCTCTTTGTTCCCTTTGAAACCTTGCGACATGTAGACAAGTGTATACGCAAAAAAAATAAAAATGATGATAAGTATACCGCATAATTATATGTATCTGCCGAGAAACACTGCTTTTATAAAACACCAAGGTATTAGAGCTCAGATATGATTCGTTGATGAAGTGGTTGTAGGGGAGAGGGGGTGAATGTTTGGAGCCAGGTCGCTCCGTACTTAAGTCTGTGTATTTGACAGGACATTGTAAATGTTTGCTGAGGTTCACGCTAAAGCGACGAGCGTACCCATAATATTTCACAGAGATCACGCTTCGTACCCTCTCACCTCTCCCCCCCCCCTCTCTCTCTCACACACACCACACATGCACTCTTGCTCAACATGCTTATAATGCGACACAAATGGACCTAACGTCATGAATGTACGTCTATCTTTATCCAACGATCTTGCTTACCGACTTCAGCACTGTTCGTTAAACCAAGGCGACTCAGGTGGAACCATAAAGCTTCTTTATGATCAAATTAGCTTTCCCCAACACGTGACCTGCTTCGTGCAAGAAACAAACAAAACACTACTTTTTTGTTTCATGTCTTAAACTTTATCTTGTCATAACATTTTGTTGCCAAGCTTACTTAATACAAACAAAAAAAATAATTACATCTGTTGTGCCAGTTGTACAACGCACGCCGTTGTACAGAATGAACCTGGTTGAGACAGAGTGACACATCTTTGTCTTCTCAAATGAGAAGAACGGTGACGTTCTAGTCGACTGGCACTTTGCAATATAAATTAATATTTTTTTTTAAGTCTGACTAGTTACCTATTAGTCGTTACTCACTTCCTTCATGCACAAAGGTTTTACACGGTATTAGGTCGGTAGTGAATAAGGTGTGCTACTAAAGCTTGATCCAGACTATCTATCGTAACGTGTAATGTTTACATGTATCTAGTTTAGGCAGGACTCTTTCCTAACAGAACATTGGTAGGGCTGACTTGACTGAGTTAATGATTCAGTGATGTATATATCATAATGCGAAAAGATAAAAATAACTATACTGACAATAAAGAATTATTTGTTTCAATACGTTTTCATTACAACAGAAATGTAATGTAAATGGGTAAAACACATTTGAGAGCCTGATTTTATTTTCATTTATAAAACAAAATTTAGCAATGTGCCAATTTCCCATTCACTCCGTACTTTTGTTTACATTATAAAACCCCTGAAACCTTGATAAAAGTTCTGCTAAATTCCCTGTAGTGGTTTTTTTTATTGCAAACATCGCATTCTTACGAGAAATGAGATTTAAAAAATAAATCAGTAATGTTTATGGTACGCACACGCTCGCAAGCACCCCCCTCACCTCCCTCACACACACATACACCTCGTGTGAATTATAAAATATTAGTATTTGTTGGTGCTGTCGCTATTATCTACTTCAATGAGATGAGGTCATGTTTTGCCTTGCTTAAGAAAAATGAAATCTCAAAACATATTTCATCATCGAATCTTCACAATAAAAAAGTGCAATTTCATGATAATCCAAATATCCTACATCCCATAATTTACTGATATAAATGCCTACTTAATTTGAATCGGTAGTATATGACTTCGTAATCCATGATAAGTATAATCTGGATCAATGCTAATACGTGTACCTTAAAAATGACTTCGATATCTATGAAAGGAATAAACTGAGTCAAAGTTAAATCTTGTAAATTAAAATGACTTCGTATTCCATGATTGTTGTAAAATGGGTTAATGTTAATACGCGTAACTTTAAAATTACTTTATAATCCATGATTGGTATAATCTGGGTCAATGTTAATAAGTGTACCTTACAAATTAATTCGTAATCTGTAATAGGTATAAACTGAGTTGATGCTAATAAGCGTAAATTAAAAATTACTTCATAATCTATGATAAGTGTAATTTAGGTCAATAATACACGTAACTTCAAACATGGCTTCATAATCCATGGTTGGGTTTAAACCGAGTCAATGCTAATACGTGTAACTAAAAATGACTTAGTAATCCATGATTAGGTGTAACACAAAGTCAGTCCTAGTATACGAAGGTAATAATGACTTCATAATCCATGATTAGGTGGAAAAGTAAGACAGTGCTAGAAAGTGTAAGTTAAAAATGACCTGGTTATCTTTGGTATAAAACTAAGTCAGTGTTAGAATATCTAAGTTAAAAATGACTTCGTAATTTATGGTGGAAAACTAAGTCAGTGCTATAACATGTAAGTTAAGTCCACTGCATGGTTTCTTGTGATCAGGTGTGAGAACACACAAATGAAAAGATAAATTGGTCTACCGGTAAGTTTAATAATGTTATTGCGTATATTAAACTATTACTAATTGCGTTGATCTTTGAATACAATTTTTAAGTAACTTTTTAAAAACAAATTTTCAAATTGATATAATTTACAATTGTTTTTATGTTTAAAAGGTGAAACAAACACTTCTGCGTAATCATTTTTAAGTCACTTTTCGATTTTATCTTAGTACACTTTACTTGGATGGAAACTTCCCAATATACGTTAACTTCCAGTCTCCTTCGTTCGGAAATGTGAAGTTAGTTAAGAATATGTTTGAAAAGTTCAAAGTTCAATTGTTGAATATGTATATTATTGGTGGCAAAACAACACTTAACAGTGTTGTAATGAGGCAAGCACTAAGATTTTGACTTGACCCAAATGCATTGCAAATTTCAAAATAGTGATTTTACCCGTTTTGCAATAAGACAAGCACTAAGATTTTGACTTGACCCTCATGCAATAAGACAAGTACTAAAATTTTGACTCGAATGGAAATATGGGTGTACTACTACATTCATGTATCTTGTAATATTATGTCTTGACGACGTCAAATAATGTGTCATCCACTGATTTAATGACAACAATGTTTTCCACTTTAACATTGAACTCTCTCTCTCTCTCTCTCTCTCTCTCTCTCTCTCTCTCTCTCTCGTAATATGGCTTCAATTAATATATTAAATTGGTCAATCTTGTAATATGGCTTCAATTAATATATTAAATTGGTCAGTCTTGTAATATGGCTTCAATTAATATATTAAATTGGTCAATCTTGTAATATGGTTTCCATTAATATATTCAACAGGCAGATCTTGTAATGTGGCTTCCATCAATATATTCAACAGGTCAGTCTTGTAATGTGGCTTACATTAATATATTCAACAGGTCAGTCTTGTAATTTGCATAACTAAGATTTCAGCTTGGCCTGCGTCCACTAAGTTTCTCGTACACCCACCCGTCTTCTAACATGGCATTCACTGAAACATTTGTGTACCCACCCGTCTTCTAACGGCATTCACTGAAACATTCGTGTACCCACCCGTCTTCTAACGGCATTCACTGAAACATTCGTGTACCCACCCGTCTTCTAACGGTATTCACTGAAACATTCCTGTACCCACCCGTCTTCTAACGGCATTCACTGAAACATTTCTGTACCCACCCGTCTTCTAACGGCATTCACTGAAACATTCCTGTACCCACCCGTCTTCTAACGGCATTCACTGAAACATTTCTGTACCCACCCGTCTTCTAACGGCATTCACTGAAACATTTCTGTACCCACCCGTCTTCTAACATGGCATTCACAAAGACTCTAACATAATTTAAATACTTAAATAAATGTGCACTGCATACTGGCTTTGTGTAATCAGAAATCAACTTAAAAGCACACACACACACACACACACACACACACACACACACACACACACACACACACACACACACACACACAAATACACACACACACACACACACACACACACACACACAAATACACACACACACACACACACACACACACACAATTAACAATTAACAATTATTTGCTTCTGCTTGCTGTAATCTTGATAATGAAAGCAGTGGATATAAAGAGTGACGGTTGGCAATATTGACGCACGAACGAAGAAAGGCTACCATGATTTTAGCAGTTGATGCGCATGTTATTAACTCAAGATATGCATTCGATAAACAACAAATAATAGCGTGCAAAATTTTGCTTTGCGTTAGTGATCAGCTTTCTTAATGAGCTCTGATTTTTAAAAGTGCTCAAGTTATTGCTTTAAACTGTAATCATAAGGGTACACAATACCTGTCTCACTTTAATCGTCAGCGTACTCAGCAAAGTATGACAAACTTTAATCGTCAGCGTACTCAGCAAAGTATGACAAACTTTAATCGTCAGCGTACTCAGCAAAGTATGACAAACTTTATAATAAATGCCAAAGTGCGTCACTTCATTTCGCAATAAGCAATGTAAACATTAATCTTAAGAATTCGACCGGTGGTCTAAAAACGAATTTCTGTTTGCTTTCACACGGGATACGTCTTTGAGGAAAGACGTAGTAAACGATATTCATGCATATAGTTATGGAAAGCTGACAGTAGGGCAAGGTTTTCATATTCAACTGTACACCATCTTGAATCCCTTTCTCTGTCGGTTCGTTGTGTACGCGTGCGACTCTCGTTGGATACGGTTAGACTGTTGGGGTGGTGTGTATGATATTCTTCAGTAAGTGACTGGTGAGAGAATGAGAGTGAAGGAGAGAATGCTGAGTGAACCGGTCCCTGTGTGGAGACCGAGAATAAAGCGAGGCGTGACTGCCATAGTTCCATTTACCTGACAAGAGAAATTTGCGCACTGATCACGTCTGGAGTTGACAAATTTTTTTCAGTGCAGCGGTGTGTGCATAGAACTAATGGCAGGATATTTTTCCCAAAAGAAAAAAAAACTTTGTCGAAAATCACGAGGGAAAAAAAATCGTAAAATTGCTAAAGGAATTTAAGGAAAACAAAGTGTCTCTCTTTCGGTATCTTCATAAAAAAATATTTGCTGACAGTGCAGAATGTCATCCAGTAGTGTTTCGAGGTATAAGGGAGATAATCTGGAGGTAGAAGGGAGATTAGGCATAAGGGAAATATATTAAGGTATAAGGGATATGATTCATAAGGAAGATATACTGAGGTATAGGGGAGATTAGGCATAAAGGAGATATACTGGAGGCATAAGGGAGATATACTGGAGGTATAAGAGAGATGAGGCATAAAGGAGATATACTTAAAGCATAAAAGAGATATACTTGAGGCATGAAGGAGATATACTGGAGATATACCAGCGACGTAAGGAGATGAGACATAAGGAAGATAAACTTGAGGTATAAGGGAGATTTACTTGAGGTATAAGGGGATTATACTGAAGGCATAAGGAGGTGAGGAATAAGGAAGATATTGAAGTATTAGGGAGATATACTGGAGGTATAAGGGAGATAAGGCATATGGGATATATACTTGAGACATAAGGGAGATATACTTGAGGTATAATGAGGTATAAGGGAGATATATTGGAGGTATAAGATATATTTGAGGCATACATGAGATATAAAGGAGATTGACTGGAGGAATAAAGGAGATGAGGCATAAGGGAGATATACTTGAGGTATAAGGGAGATTACTGGATATATAAGAGAGACGAGGCATAAAGGAGACATACTTGAGGTATAAAGGAGATATACTTGAGGTATAAAAGGAGACATACTTTATATATAAAGGAGATATACTTGAGGTATAAGTGAATTATAATTTAGGTATATGGAAATATATTTGAGGTAAAAGGGAGATACATTTTAAGTTGGGAGGTTGGGTAGGATGGACATGCATTATTTCTTTGTTGTTGGTGGGTTTTTTTAAAATCCAACTTCGATGTCTGATAATTTTATTACTACAACATTTTTGCATTTAAAGAGTTTTTTAAACGAATAGTTGTGCTTATTCAGCCATTATTATAACTATTTTGATATCCTATTGACGTCATTTAAAGTATTTCCGGTACTTTTATTCTGAAGGTCTTGTCTTGGTTAAGCGAAATTGTTGAAAAGGGGAATGGACTGAAAAAAAGTTAAATATTATTTATTATGTACACTTACTTTTTCATTTTATTACTCTTTCATTCGTCTGTTGTAAAATTTCTTATCATCTATTTGGTGCTGTACCAAATAACTAGCTTGAGCTAGACTCTATATTCACTAGAATTGGAAATCTATTTAAAAATATTTTCAAAGAAATTACTTTCCAAACAATCCAGATTTCACTATTAAGCGTCCTTTCACGATCTTTAGCCATCAAACTGATGATAAACTTTTGAATTATATTCTCAAAATAATTTCTTATTTTCGAATTGATCAGATGATGGAGAGTTCAATATCTTGAAGAAGTTCCATCGGAGAAGTACTCTGCCCCTTAACAAGATCACCGTAAACACATTATGAGAGAGGTGTAACGCTAGATGGTGAGATCATATTTAACAAGATCACCGTAAACACATTATGAGAGAGGTGTAACGCTAGATGGTGAGATCATATTTAACAAGATCACCGTAAACACATTATGAGAGAGGTGTAACGCTAGATGGTGAGATCATATTTAACAAGATCAGCGTAAACACATTATGAGAGAGGTGTAACGCTAGATGGTGAGATCATATTTAACAAGATCAGCGTAAACACATTATGAGAGAGGTGTAACGCTAGATGGTGAGATCATATTTAACAAGATCAGCGTAAACACATTATGAGAGAGGTGTAACGCTAGATGGTGAGATCATATTTAACAAGATCAGCGTAAACACATTATGAGAGAGGTGTAACGCTAGATGGTGAGATCATACTTAACAAGATCAGCGTAAACACATTATGAGAGAGGTGTAACGCTAGATGGTGAGATCATACTTAACAAGATCAGCGTAAACACATTATGAGAGAGGTGTAACGCTAGATGGTGAGATCATATTTAACAAGATCACCGTAAACACATTATGAGAGAGGTGTAACGCTAGATGGTGAGATCATACTTAACAAGATCAGCGTAAACACATTATGAGAGAGGTGTAACGCTAGATGGTGAGATCATATTTAACAAGATCACCGTAAACACATTATGAGAGAGGTGTAACGCTAGATGGTGAGATCATACTTAACAAGATCAGCGTAAACACATTATGAGAGAGGTGTAACGCTAGATGGTGAGATCATACTTAACAAGATCAGCGGAAACACATTATGAGAGAGGTGTAACGCTAGATGGTGAGATCATACTGTACGAGCACAGATTAATAAACATTGTGAAATGAGCTGTTTACTTCCGGGGGGGGGGGGCAGGATTGTTGAGAGTGGGATTTGCTTTGGAGTTTAAAAAATTAAGTTCATTTAAATATCCCATTTGTTCCATTTTGTGTTGGATAGTAGGGCATTGTTGGGAAAGCTGTCTCCAAGTTGGATTCTGTTGGCCCATATTCGTAGGGTTTGTTTGTCCCTTCTTTCAATATGGTGAGTTCTCGTTTTTTTCGTGTATGGTAGGGCTGGTTCTCATGGCTTGGGTTTGGAAGGTTTGTAGTTTTTTTTAGTTTTGGGTTGTTGGTGGCATGTGGTGATGCCATAGTAATATTATGAAGTATATAAGGGCTTTGGAGGCTAGTTGAAGTGAGTATGTCTACTCCTCAGTCCTTTCCTCTTGTCATCTTGTGTATGTTCATTGTTTTGGTGGAACTTTGTGCTGTGTTTGTTATGTGTTCAGTGAAGGTTATGTTACTGTCAAAAGTGATGCCTAGAAATTTAGTGGATTCAGTATATGTTATTGGTGTTCCTTTAATGAATAGTTTGGGTTTGACTTTTTCTTTTTAGTTGAAAAGTCTATTGCTTTAGTTTTGTCAGGCGCCAAGTCAAGTCCCCAAGTGTCAGTCTAGATTTGTAGTTGGTCAAGAGTTTGTTGTAGATGTCTTTGTAGGTGTTTTTCTTCCAGATGGGCATCGTATAGTGAGGAGTGGTCTGCAAACTGCGTGACTTGCGTGTTCGTGCCATTTATGGTTGTGTCTAGGTCACATGCTGCTATGTTGAAAAGTGTAGGGCTGAGTGCGCTGCCTTGCGGAGTGCCATGGGTGGTTTTGAGGGGGTTAGAGAGGGTGTTGTTTAGTTGTGTTTGGAAGGTTCGGTCCGAGAAGAAGTTTTTGATGCATGCATAAGCATTACCTGTGATCCCTAGGTGTACGGCTTTTTTGAGGATTGTGGGGTGCACGGTGTTGTCAAAGGCTTGTGATGTGTCAAGAAATATGGCTACTGAGTGTTTGCTTGTTAGTCTGTCTATCATGATATTGTTGATGAGTTTGTTAGTCGCGTCAGTAGTAGCTCTTTTGGGCCTGAAACTGTATTGGTATGGGGGGGGGGGGGGGAAGGAGGTTGTTTGATTCTAGGTGGTGGGTTAATCTTTTGTTAATGATTGTCTCTAGTGGCCAGAGTAGGTAGGAGAGCTACTGGCCTATATGAGTTTGGGTCAGAGTGGTCTTTGTTGGGTTTAGGGATGGGGATGATTTTAGCATGTTTCCATGTTTGGGGATGTCTCCTGTTGTCCAGAGTTGGTTGTATAATTGTGTTAAATTAATTAGTATGTTTACAGAGAGTCTTCTGATCATTTGATAAGGTATTTTGTCAAATTGTTAAAGATATAATTTGACAATCATGAAACGTAGATCTTATATCTTATTTTGTGTCGTGATTTTACCAAGATCTAGCATGATTTTTGTCACGTTTAGGATCAGATTTGTAAGTATTTACATTTTTCAATCAGTCACAATATCAATCATTTCCAAAGCAGTGGGCAAATTGACAGTACCAAAGAAAGTGAACAGTTGACAGCGCCAAAAGAAGTGAACAAATTGACAGTGTCACAGAAAGTGAACAAATTGACAGTGTCACAGAAAGTGAACAAATTGACAGTGCCACAGAAAGTGAACAAATTGACAGTGCCACAGAAAGTGAACAGTTGACAGTGCCACAGAAAGTGAATAAATTGACATTGCCACAGAAAGTGAACAAATTGACAGTGCCACAGAAAGTGAACAAATTGACAGTGCCACAGAAAGTGAATAAATTGACAGTGTCACAGAAAGTGAACAAATTGACAGTGTCACTGAAAGTGAACAAATTGACATTGCCACAGAAAGTGAAGGAATTAATAACGCCAAAAACAAAGTGAAGGAATTGACATACCATAGAAATTAAACTAATTGACAATGCCAAAGAGAGTAAAGGAATTGACAGTGACAAATAGAGCGTACAATTGACAGTGCCAAAGAAAGTGTCAGCTGACAGTGCCAAAGAGACCTGTACAATTGTATACCTTTTCTATATTACAAAATGTACACTTATCATTTTGTCTAACTTTTATTTGTTTCAATAAATAGTTTCTCACTTAGTTTTTATGAATAATTCTAAAATGTAACCATCATTTATCTTCAGAAATGATTTTGTAGAAAGCCTCTTTACAGTTAACATCTTGTTTAAATTTATTATTCCGTTTTTGACAGTTCATGGTTCATTACTCTTGTTTAGATGTTGTTTCCTTTTGTGTTTAACTAATATAATCAAAACCTAATGCATATACATTTTTAGTTTAGATGTAACTGATACTTGAGTTTTTGTTTTTTACATACTTGTTAAGAAATACTTACTGTGGTATGTCAGTGCAGGATTTCAGTATGTTTCCAGGCAACACTGGACACAGAAGTCGATGATATTATGTCAGTAGGATTTTAGTATATTTCAGGCAAAACTGGACACAGGAAGTCGATTATATTATGTCAGTGCAGGATTTCAGTATATTTCAGTCAAAACTGGACACAGGAAGTCGATGATAGTAACATAGTAAGCCAGTGCAGCATTTGTGGAATCTAAAGACAAGCAATACTTGTTGTTTTAACCACGAATGGGTCATGTTTAATAAAATGTAGCTCAGCAAAAACAACAAGAAGCAAACAAAATTCGAGCTTTCATCGCACGACTACTTCTGTCATCAGGAATAAAAATGTATCATCAGTAAAAAGTCCACTCACTCACGCCTAAAGCTTTACCGGCTATTTTTTTAAGTTTTAGTATTCCGTGAAATTTGGTTTTGTAAGTGTTGTAAATCTACACTGTTATAGTGTCGTCATTTTCAAAGTCTGTATTTTTATTCAGTTGCACCGGCAAGACATTTTTCCTTTATATTTCACTGCTCTACGGGGACACATAACTTGCAATATTTATAAAGCATACTGGGCACTAACTGAATATAAATCATGCATAGCTTTTTTGTTATAAATTGTCTCCCTTTCCATAGGATTTTTCGTGTTCGGTTTTTTCCTCAGATACATCCCGTTTCATCCCATACACAAAACATAATGATCAGAACTGAAAAAAAAAAATAACATTGATTTTATACCAAACATAATGATCCACACATGAAAAGCATATAAATATATCAATGACTTTACATAAAATATATTGATCAAAACTTAAAAACAAAAATAACATTTGTCCACAAAAGCTCAAATACCAGAGCTGTGATAATCGCAATGTCATGTCGTCGAGTTGTACTGTAACAATTGTTGCTGATTATGCCATCTGGAGGATCTTCTCGTGACAATCAAGAGTTATCCCTTTGGGAAATGCGACGTAGATACAGTATTGTGGTCTCTTAGTGCTGACACAAGCATTGTATAATTAAGAGATTATACCGAATGGAGGCAAATAAAAAAAATTCGCACAATATGAGTATATGTGTACACTTATTTATTTAAGTTTGTATTTAGGTATATGATTGTGTATATTAATGTACGTATATGTGTGTGTTTATGCTTTAAATGGAGTATAATGAGTGGAAGATTAAAATGAATATATTGCTAAGAACATAAAGTATTTGTTTATTTGAAGGCTTAAGTCACATTGCAAGTGAAAATTCGAGCATCATTTAGTAAATGATCTTGATTGTTGGTACATAAAGCTGGCCATGTAAAAATATCTCCCACGTTCTAGAAGGTTAAGGATACTTTAGCATCGTTCCAAAAATCTCAAGTCACATTGAGAGTGAAAATTCAAGCAAATAACCTTGACCGTTGGTACATAAAGCTAGCCATCTGAAAAAAAAAATCTCAATTGCTCTAATCACAAGACACAAACCATCACTCATAAAAATTCTCACGGCTTTGCAAATTTGTGCTAAATATTGCAACCTCAGACACAATTTCTTGGCTTTGTCAGACCGTCTATCTATAATTTGCAAATTTGTGCTGAATATTACAACCTGAGACAATTTACAGTTTCTTGGCTTTGTCAGACCGTCTATTTATAAATTAAATGTAATCGTCACTCTTGGTGACTTTCTTCATTCATAATTGCCTAAATACTTACTTGTATGGGAAAAAGAAATTTGCCTAACCTAGCTCAGAGCACACAGAACTAATCTCAGAGAGCACAGTCTTATTTTTATATTGTTTTTAAAACTACAGTTACTATGACTACTCATCACCACCTGGCAAGCGTACACTGGTCATAACAAGAAAGGGTTGTACACACAAGCCAACACATTTAACTATAGTAATATAAATCTTAACTTTCCAATAACTCAAAATTCTATTTCAACAAATAATTTCACAATACAATGTCAACTGTAACAACCAAACTTTTATAGTGGTGATTCTTAAAAATAAGTTACATTTCAAAACTCAGAGCCTGTTTTCTCACAGACAAAATTAGCATCTCAATGGCCTTACCAGTTATTCCCCCGTACACTGACAGATTTATGGGCTTGGCGTCCTGACCACAGGGGGGTAAACGTGTGTGTCCCTCCAAAGTTAATTACACTTTTCATTCCCTGGCATAAACTCCCTATCAAACCTATTTCTCCCTCATCTAGCGTTTCTACACTTAGGTTTCACATTGTTGACAAAATGGTCATTTTAGCCCCTTTCTTTGTTTAAACTAATTTGGCTGTTTCGTTAGTTAATCGTTTAGAGTATGAGGACACTTAGAGAGAGAGAAAAAAATTATAATAATATTTCCCTATATACGTGACAAGGACAAACAACATAATTCAACACTTCTTCACACAAAGCAGGACAAACAACATAATTCAACACTTCTTCACACAAAGCAGGACAAACAACATAATTCAACACTTCTTCACACAAAGCAGGACAAACAACACAATTCGACACTTCCTCACATAAACGCAGGAGGGACGACGCAATTCTACACTTCCTCACACAATGCAGAACAGACAACACAATACCACACTTCGTCAACAATGCAGA
Source organism: Sinotaia quadrata (assembly GCA_028829895.1). Classification (NCBI taxonomy): domain Eukaryota; kingdom Metazoa; phylum Mollusca; class Gastropoda; order Architaenioglossa; family Viviparidae; genus Sinotaia; species Sinotaia quadrata. The sequence continues at coordinate 94,778,518 of CM054180.1, forward strand.
ACAGACAACACAATACCACACTTCGTCAACAATGCAGAACAGACAACACAATACCACACTTCGTCAACAATGCAGAACAGACAACACAATACCACACTTCGTCAACAATGCAGAACAGACAACACAATCCTACACTTTCTCATATAAAAGCAAGATAGACAACACAACACATCCTCACACAAAGCACATTAGAAAGAAACACTTTATATCAACAACAATTGTAAGAATAATAGTAATTGTGTGTGGGCTGGCATAGGAATATTAGTAATTGTATGTGCACTGACGTAAGAATAATAGTAATTTTGTGTGGGATGACGTAAGAATAATTTAATTGTGTATGAACTCGCATAAGAATAATAGTAGTTGTGTGAACTGACGTAAGAATAATAGCAGTTGTGTGAACTGAAGTAAGAATAATTGTAATTGTGTGTGGGCTGACTTAAAAATAATAATAATTGTGTGTGTGTGTGTGTGTGTGTGTGTGTGTGTGTGTGTGTGTGTGTGTGTATGTATGTGTGTGTGTGTGTGTATGTGTGTTGATGTAGGAGTGCTAAAAACACAGGAGTTCTAGTCATTGCGTGAATACTGAGGTAAGAGTACCAATAAATGCATAACACTGAAAAACTGGGGGGTTTGCAAGTAAAGGTGCTAGTGACTATGTGCAGACTAATCTCTCTCAGCCTTTTTACCCTGGAGTAGTCCTTAAAATAATCTTCGGGACTCAAGGAACCTCTTACACAACCTTCCGCATAGAAATTACTATATCTACGGTGTTTACTTTTTTTCAATCACTGTCTCTCGGGGAAACCCCAGTGACTTCTCGTGGAACCCCGGTTGAGAAACCGGGACTGATATAAAGTACTAGTAAATGTGTAAATAGGAGTCTGAATAACTGCGTCACATAGGCGTATTAGAAATTGCGTGTGGAAAGATATACGACTAGTACTAATTGTGACATGGGAATACTAGTAACAGCGTGATAAAAAAAAGTACTAGTAACTGCTTGTGGACTGAATATTGCAATCAGCATTAATAATGCTGGACAGAGAAATGTAATTTGTGTGATTGACGTAACTGTCATAATATCTGCTTGTGGAATAACATAACTGTACTAACATCTGCGTGTGGATTTACATGATTGTAATGATATCTGTGTGTAGACTGACGTAATTGTACTAACATCTGCGTGTGGATTTACATGATTGTAATGATATCTGTGTGTAGACTGACGTAATTGTACTAACATCTGCGTGTGGATTTACGATTGTAATGATATCTGTGTGTAGACTGACGTAATTGTACTAACATCTGCGTGTGGATTTACATGATTGTAATGATATCTGTGTGTAGACTGACGTAATTGTACTAACATCTGCGTGTGGATTTACATGATTGTAATGATATCTGTGTGTAGACTGACGTAATTGTACTAACATCTGCGTGTGGATTTACATGATTGTAATGATATCTGTGTGTAGACTGACGTAATTGTACTAATATATTCTTATGGACTAACGTATAAGCACTAGTAACTGCGTGAGGACGTGTGTTGTATCAATACTACATAGATGTCCTAGTAATAGCGTGTAGACTGGAATAAAATATCTAGAACTGTGTGTGAACTGGAAATCAAGATCTAGTAACTGTATGTGGAATATAAGATCTAATAACTGTGAGTGACTGGAATACAAGATCTAGTAATTGTGTGTGGACTGGAATACAAGATCTAGTAATTGTGTGTGGACTGAAATAGAAGATCTAATAACTGTGTGTGGATTGGAACACAAGATCTTATGACTGTGTGTGGATTGGAACACAAAATCTAATAACTGCTTGCAGACTGGAATAGAAGATCTAGTAACTTGGTGTAGACATTTAAGAATGCATTATACTATTATATATTTATGCAAATTGTTGGAATAGAAAGTTTTAAGTATCTATTTACAGCAATATGCACATCACACAAATATACAATTAATTAAATACTTATTTAGGCATTTCAGTCCAAACAATACTAATCCTAAAATTACCCAAATACATAAATGGACACTTTGTGTGTAGTTCAGCATACTAAGATTCATATCAGTCATTTGTAAGAAATGTCTTGTAAAAAATAACATTACAAAATTTCAGAAGTATTTCCAGTATACCAGCTTATTATTCCGATTCTTCAATTACAGTAAAATCTGGGATGGAAAATTCTCTGAGACAAAACTGCTTTTAAAAATAAAATCATTCTATTCATACACATGTTCTAAGTAAATATGTAAAACTGAACTGATCATATGTGTAAATACGTGTAATAATATTTATGTTGATTCGAAAGTTAAACTCTTGTCCATTTATTATTAGACCCAATGATGCAACACTTTAAAAGAATACCAGTTCTGATGAACTGTATAAACTATACCTAACAATAGCAGTGTTACAAATGTAGTGTTTAAAGTCATTAATAAATAATGTCTTATTAACATTCCAAATGCCGCCTGTAGATTTCTCATGCATGTTTTATATTGGCTATGATCATGTGTTCAGTATGGTTGTGAAGAATATCTCACATTTTTCTTGTTCCTGTTGGCTGTGATCATGTATATAGTACAATGGTGTAAAATATTGTTCATATACATTCCACCATATTTCACTTTATGCACAAAGTGCTTTCTAGGACAAAATGCAAGCCCAACCAGCTTCATCTTCAGCAGTTGTTGGTGTGACTTCTGGCATGGGTTCTGGCACGTGGCATGAGAAGTATAACCTGAAAAGAATTGTTAGAATTAGGCTATTGACTACAGGCTACAGACTTGTCATATTATGACCACTACCTCCTGTACAAATAATTTAAAAACAAAAAGCCGCTTGCATTAAAATCTATCATCACACTGCAGTATAACTTGCCTAAAACTTTCCCCCAAACCAAAACCTGTGTTTTGATCTCAGTGTCAGCCTAAACCAGTGCAAATGTAGTGACAATTTTGACAGGCTGCCTGCATGATGATTGGGCAGGTTTAATCACTAAGCTGGTTAGAAAGGGTTATAATGTTTCCTCATATTCATACTGTGGCAGAGTAAATTTGCTTAGCCATATTTCTAAAATAACTTGTTATATTGACCTCAGCGTCAGCCTAAACCAGTGCAGATGTGGTGACAATTTTGATCCTAATGATGATTTTTATAAGAGAGTTGATAATATGCTAGAATTGCTGATGCAATACAAACCAGTTCCAACTGGATGAATAGTTTTATTACCTAATGTTAAGATTTACAAGATCTGCCAAGGGCTGAGATCAAAAGCTTACATGCTGTAGAGAATTTATTGTCTAATCACTTGAATTAGTTGTAGCAAGAAGTCCAGTCATGAAAGGCCGCTTTTAGCTTAATGGTGAGTTAACTGATTGATTGAGAGAGAATGGTCTTAGAAATATTTCATGCATTTTGCTATTGATATGTTTTTCTATCTACCTTTCTACCTACCTTCCTGCCTCTCTTTCTACCTATATTTCTACCTATCTTTCTATCTACATTTCTACCTCTCTTTCTAACTACCTTCCTACCTCTCTTTCTACCTACCTTCCTACCTCTCTTTCTACCTACCTTCCTACCTCTCTTTCTACCTACATTTCTACCTATCTTTCTATCTACATTTCTATCTCTCTTTCTAACTACCTTTCTACCTCTCTTTCTACCTCTCTTTCTACCTACCTTCCTACCTCTCTTTCTATCTATCTTCCTACCTCTCTTTCTACCTACCTTCCTGCCTCTCTTTCTACCTACCTTCCTACCTCTCTTTCTACCTACATTTCTGCCTATCTTTCTATCTACATTTCTACCTCACTTTCTATCCACCTTTTTACCTACCTTTCTATCTGTCTTTCTCTCTACCCTTTTAAAATAAAAATTTACATTTATTTTATTCCACTTAACTAACAGACAATATTTATCAAGTTTTATTCTTAGTTCTTACAAATAGGTCGCTGATGATTGCTTAGAAACTGGGTCCCTGATGATTGCTGTCCTTAGAAAGTAGATCATTAATGATTGCTCTCCTTAGAAAGTGGGTCCCTAATAATTGAATAATTGATGTGCTTAGAAGATAGGTCCCTAATAATTGCTGTGCTTAGAAAGTATGTCCCTGATAATTGCTGTTCTTAGAAAAAATAGGTGAACAATGATTGCTGTCCTTAGAAAGTAGAACCTTGATGATTGCCTAGAAAGTATTTCCTTGATGATTGCTGTCCTTAAAAAGTAGGTCCCTGATGATTGTTTATTAGAAAGTATTTCCTTGATTATTGGTGTCCTAAAATAAGTAGGTCCCTGATGGTTGCTGTCTTTAGAAATTAGTCCTGATGATTTCTGTGCCACATAGGTGAAAGTTACATCTCCTACTAAAGTAAGATTAATCCAGTATGCGAGGCAATTGCTATTCTTAGGAACCTACATCTTGAAGAAAACAGAAACATATTTTCTTTACAAGCATTGACTATATACAAATTTTACCCCTACATATAAATTAAGCTTGTACTATAAAGGCATTTCCTGTATAACATTTGAATTAGTAACTGTATTAGTAAAGGCATTGCCTACATAAAAATGACCCTTAATTAATAATGCATTAATTAAGGCATTGCCTATATAAACATTACCCAGCCATGTAAATTAATATTTTGTATATTGCCTACAGAACATTACCCATACATATGAATTGTACTAGTGCATAAACTTGTAGAAGTAATTTTTTCAACCGTGCTGCTTTCGAATCTTTGTTTTCATTTCCAAACAGTCATTTTGTGTGTGTGAATCCTCATTTTAAATTTTGCCTGACCGTGAATCTTCTTTTATATTTCTGACAGTCGAGTACAGACATACCTAATACAAGTGATGTAGTGTTGTCCAGAATGGTTGTTAACGACTGCATCAACACGATCTTCACTCACAACAGTGTCACCGTCTGGGGAAATGGGGTAACGAACAGTTTCCATTCCCCAAATTGGGGCATCTGCATGCAAAAAATATTAAATGATTAAATAAATACAAAATTTAAAACATATTACAAAATGCATCAAATAAATTGTATCAATCCTAGAATTGTGACCCAGTTCTAGAAATGTGATGTTTTGGTAAAGATTGCACCCATTGCATGATTGTGATGTTTGGGTAGAAAACTGTACCAATCCTATATCAAGTTTGAAAAGAGATTTGCATCAATCCTAGAACAGTGTTTGGGTAACAACTAATAACAATCATAGAATTGTGTTGTCTGAAAGCTGCACCAGTTTTGAATTCTGAAACTAGAGAAATATATGTACTAAATCCTAGATTTATTATGTTTGGGTAAAGTTTTGCATTAATTCAAGAGCAGTTTTACTTGAATACAAAGTTGCATAATTCCTAGAAATATAATATGTACCAATCCTAGAACTGTGAAGTTTTGGAAAATATTTGTACCATTCCTAGAACTGTAAAGATTGGGGAGTTGAAAATCTACATGTACAAGTAGGTCACTGTGCAAAAGGTTAGATCACTAATAATAGGTATAATAATACCCTGAAGTTAACCACTAATAATAGGTATAACAATACCCTGAAGTTAACCACTAATAATAGGTATAACAATACCCTGAAGTTAACCACTAATAAATAATAGGTATAACAATACCCTAAAGTTAACCACTAATAATAGGTATAACAATACCCTGAAGTTAACCACTAATAATAGGTATAACAATACCCTGAAGTTAACCACTAATAATAGATATAACAATACCCTGAAGTTGACCACTGATAATAGGTATAACAATACCCTGAAGCTGACCACTAATAATAGGTATAACAATACCCTGAAGTTGACCACTAATAATAGGTATAACAATACCCTGAACTTGACCAATAGAAATATTCAACAGAGAATTGCAATTGAGAATTTGTAGAAAGTTATATTATACTTAGGTAATGTATTGTGCCTTCCATTACAGATGAGTGATTCATGAACTGAACAGTGTTCAAAGAAAAACCCATACAGTAACTATATATGCTATTCCAAAAGAATATTTTAATGCATTATTTTCTAACTGCATGTATTTGTAAATATTTCATTAATATTATATGTGTTATTCTGCTTAAATGTAAAATGCTTAGCATTGTAAGGTATATATTACTTTGGTGTGAAAAAATAACTTTGATTGTGAAGAAATTAAACTGAGAATGCTTGGTCTAAAATAAATCAAAATGCATTATCATAACTGTGAAAGTGTGCTGTAAACATTCTGAACAGATAAATCCTACTGTTATATAATTATATACTACAGCAGAAAAATGACCAGCATACTGTAATTGTCTTTGATACCAACATAAGACCATGAAATCTCTCTAGAAGTATCATGGATGTCAAAGTGATTAAAGAAATGTTAAGCAGTCTGTATATAAAAATCCCATGCTATTTCAAATGTATTGGGCTGAAAGAGAATATCCATGTAGAGCAGTGCCGGTCTCAACGTATGGTGCTCACTGGGCAGTTGCCCAGGCTAATCTGTGTATGTTGTGACTTGCTGTCAGTTTTATTCCTGTGAGTGGTTGTGTAGGTAGGGGCCCCGGTGCACTGCTTTGTAATGCTGTTAAGACGGCACTGATACAGAGTACTGAGGACTACTGATACAGAGTTCTGAAAACTACTGAAATAGAGTACTGAGAACTGCCTGATACTGAGTACTGAGAACTACCTGAACTACGTGATACAAAGTACTGAGAACTACCTGGTATAGAGTACTGAGAACTACCTGATATAGAGTACTGAGAATTGCCTGAACTACATGATACAAAGTACTGTACTGAGAACTACATGATACAGAGTACTGAGAATGAGCTGATATATCAGTTTCATCTTTCGTTTACCTCCCTCACTCTTTTAACACACTAGCAACTCCATCACTTAACACCACTTCCCTATTCTCTAATCCTCTATGTATTAACATCACTTCCCTATTCTCTAATCCACTATGTAGTCCACTCATTTAACACCACTTCCCTATTCTCAGATCCCCTATGTAGCCCACTCACTAACACCACCTCACTATTCTCAGATCCCCTATGTATTAACATCACTTCCCTATTCTCTAATCCCCTATGTAGTCCACTCATTTAACACCACTTCCCTATTCTCAGATCCCCTATGTAGCCCACTCACTAACATCACCTCACTATTCTCAGATCCCCTATGTAGCCCACTCACTAACACCACCTCCCTATTCTCAGATCCCCTATGTAGCCCACTCACTAACACCACCTCCCTATTCTCAGATCCCCTATGTAGCCCACTCACTAACACCACCTCACTATTCTCAGATCCCCTATGTAGCCCACTCACTTGTGGCACTGCACCAGTGTATCACTCTCTGAAACGTTTTGGAGAACGACTCGAATACTTTCCAAGACCGCTTGACAGGGACGAAGAGACGTGTCGTCAGCTTGTCTGTCCCGAGCGAGCTTTGGACGTCCGACTTAGCCGTCTTGACGTAAAAAGTGCGTAAAATCTTCGCGAAACGAGTCTCCTGCAGACTCTGTGCTTCCGAATAGCCAGCCACTGACGGATCGATGACGTAAGGACCATCTGTTAATAAAGGAGTGTGATAATAAGGCTTTGGTCAGGATTAATTAGTGTTAGTATATCAGCATGCATGTGTCTTGTCTTCGCCAGAACTACATGATAGGTAAATCAGTAAATGTGGATTGGGCCGCACTAAGTGATAGGTAAATAAGTGAATGTGGATTGGGCCGCACTAAGTGATAGGTAAATCAGTGAGTGTGGATTGGGCTGCACTACGTGATAGGTAAATCAGTGAATGTGGATTGGGCCTCACTACGTGATAGGTAAATAAGTGAATGTGGACTGGGCCTCACTACGTGATAGGTAAATAAGTGAATGTGGACTGGGCCTCACTACGTGATAGGTAAATAAGTGAATGTGGACTGGGCCTCACTACGTGATAGGTAAATCAGTGAGTATGGATTGGTCCTCACTACGTGATAGGTAAATCAGTGAGTGTGGATTGGGCCGCACTACGTGATAGGTAAATCAGTGAGTGTGGATTGGGCTGCACTACGTGATAGGTAAATCAGTGAATGTGGATTGGGCCGCACTACGTGATAGGTAAATCAGTGAATGTAGACTGGGTCGCACTGCCGCAAAGACAATAAATATAGGTAGTAAATGTAATATATATATATATAAAATGACAAATACAAAACATGTTTATGCATATAGATACGTTTCCCCTATAATGCTTGTATTAGCAGTTATATTATTGCTTAAGATAAAAAACATAAATAACAATCAATAATTAAATATTTTTCTTGATGAAACAAGTTTAATATTTTAAAGAAGTTTATTTATTTATTATAATCGGCATTGCTAAACTGTCCAGAAAAAAAGTGTCTGCTTTGCATTTCACAGTTTTCTTCTTGCTCGCTACACACTACCATATGTGCTGTCGGATGAAAGTTTTCTCGTTTCACTTTTGTAATCCACTTTTTTCGTAATTTGTGATCTTTGGGAAATGTGAAAAAATTGAATAGTTTTAGTCTGTCCGCTGTTTCTGAAGCCACATGCACTGCAATATTTAACCATGTTTTAATTTTTCAAACCACGCGTTTAACGCAAGACAAAATGTCGGACAGCGCATGCGGATTGTAGTTCCACGTCGTGACGTCAAATGTTCTGTTGCTATGGTGAGATGTTACCGCAGATTTTGCACATTGATTTTTACAATGTTCAGATAAAACTTCTGCAACATTCCACATATGAAACACTCTTTCGGACATGTACATAATGGAGGGAAATAGAAATACTTATATACTCAATGAAAGGAAAATGGAATATTTATGTACATAGTGCAAGGAAAATTGAAATACTTATGTGCCCAGTGGAAGGGAAATGAAATATTTATGTACATAGTGCAAAGAAAATTGAAATACTTATGTGCCCAGTGGAAGGGAAATGAAATATTTATGTACATAGTGCAAAGAAAATTGAAATACTTATGTGCCCAGTGGAAGGGAAATGAAATATTTATGTACATAGTGCAAAGAAAATTGAAATACTTATGTGCCCAGTGGAAGGGAAATGAAATATTTTTGTACAAAGTGCAAAGAAATGAAATAATTATTTGTAAAAACGTGATTAAATTTGTCTTTTTTAATCGTTAATGCACTGAAACATTTCTTACTTCCTGCGGATTTCTCAACCTTCAGCGTCAATGACTGGAAGTTGACAACACGAATGTTCTACAGTGAAGAAACATAAAGGCAAGTGAATTAAATATAATTAGCTGAATCTAAATTGAAGAGAGATATAAGAAAACGAATTAAACGTTAAACGCTATAAATGACTAAATCTTTGCGAAAGGAAAGGGCAAATGATTAAACTACCTAAATCTTAATTCAAGTAAGATAAAGGGCAAATGAATTAAAATGCTATAAATAGCTAAATATAATTCAAGAAAGAAAAAAGGCAAATAAATTAAACGTGCTATGAATAGCTACATCTTAATTTAAGAAAGAAAAAAGTCAAATGAATTAAACATAACTAAATTGAAGAAAGATACAAGGAAAATTAATTAAATGTATTATAACTGATTGAAACTGAACTGAAGGAAGAAAAAGACAATGAAGTTAAAGGGATATTAACCGGTGAATCTGAACTGAAGGAGGAAAAAATACCAGAAAATTAAAGGGATATTAAATGGTGAACCTGAAGTGAAAGAGACCAGAGAATTAAAGTGATATTAAATGATGAATCTGAAGTGAAAGAGACAAGAATTAAAGTGATATTAAATGGTGAATCTGAAGTGAAAGAGACCAGAAAATTAAAGTGATATTAAATGGTGAATCTGAAGTGAAAGAGACCAGAAAATTAAAGTGATATTAAATGGTGAATCTGAAGTGAAAGAGACCAGAAAATTAAAGGGATATTAAATGGTGAATCTGAAGTGAAAGAGACCAGAGAATTAAAGTGATATTAAATGGTGAATCTGAAGTGAAGGAGGAAAAAAGACCAGAAAATTAAAGGGATATTAAATGGAGAATCTGAAGTGAAAGAGACCAGAGAATTAAAATGATATTAAATGGTGAATCTGAAGTGAAAGAGACCAGAGAATTAAAATGATATTAAATGGTGAATCTGAAGTGAAAGAGACCAGAGAATTAAAGTGATATTAAATGGTGAATCTGAAGTGAAGGAGGAAAAAAGACCAGAAAATTAAAGGGATATTAAATGGAGAATCTGAAGTGAAAGAGACCAGAGAATTAAAGTGATATTAAATGGTGAATCTGAAGTGAAAGAGACCAGAGAATTAAAGTGATATTAAATGGTGAATCTGAAATGAAGGAGGAGAAAAGTAAAGTAATCAAATGTATTACAACTTTGTTGAATCTAAACTGAACATGTGGTGTGTGTATGTGAAGGGGTTGCAAATGAAGTAAACGTCTTATAAAAGGTTGAATAATATAAATTAAAAATACTTAGCTACTTATTATGAACAGTATTCCTAGCGCCTAGTTACTATCTATTAACTGAGATCTTAGAATTATATATTCTAGATGCCAATTGTGAACTTCGCACGGCTAGCATTTACTAACTGTTGCATTTTAACCGATATTACAGAAACAAACTTATAGCAAATTATATACATGTCCTTCACAGATCTAAATAGGATTTAACAACTGACCATGTAGCTAAACTGTTATTACTAATAATAGCTACTTGTTTCTAACATCATACAGCTAGGCGGTTGTTACTAATAATAGCTACTTGTTTCTAACATCATACAGCTAAACTGTTATTACTAATAATAGCTACTTGTTTCTAACATCATACAGCTAGGGGTTGTTACTAATAATAGCTACTTGTTTCTAACACAGCTTAACGTTTATTACTAATAAAAGCTATTTGTTTCACAAAGATTAACGTTAATTACTAATAATAACTACTTGTTTCTAACATCAAACACCTGCTTATTTCTTGTATTAATGTATGGTGAAAAAAATAGCTACAATCATAAATGAGATAATAAACATGGATACTTTGTTTTCAGTGAGAACAAAATAGCAGGATATAACTAACTACTTTAATTTATTTAATGATTTAAATTCCAGAATAAAAACTTAGTTCAACACTCTCAATAAAATAATTCAGCATCAGTCATTTGTTAAGTTCTCGTGATACTGTCGAGTCAAATCATTTCTCAGTGAAATAATTAAGCGTCAAGTCATTAAGCTCTCAGTGAAATAATTAAGCGTCAAGTCATTAAGCTCTCAGTGAAATAATTAAGCGTCACGTCATTAAGCTCTCAGTGAAATAATTAAGCGTCACGTCATTAAGCTCTCAGTGAAACAATTAAGCGTCACGTCATTAAGCTCTCAGTGAAACAGGAGGCCTATCTCACATTCTATGCCTTGGCGGTGATTAAAAGCCAAGATCTGTGATAAGCTGAAAAAATAGAACAAACAAATAAATGTTTAAATTTAACAAACTGTCATTGGGTAAATCAGCTTATTTTTCTATCAGTTGTTTCTGTGCTTTATTCATAAATCTGTCAGTCGTACATCCTCATGTCTCAATAACATCTTTGGAAATAAATTCTATCAAGCTGCATAAAAGAAATCTTATACTGTTTATATTGTTTTAGGTTAAATCAGGTTTGTACTTGAAAAAGACAACTAGTGGCGCATGCATACATAAACACAAACATACATACGTTATTAAAGACAAAAAGAGGCATAACTTAAATATAGAATTACTAGCTGATTGCATCACTAATAGTCAATTAACCACTACAGTCACTTGCATACTGGTTTTGTAATCACTACAATCACTTACAGACTGGTTTTGTAATCACTACAATCACTTACAGACTGGTTTTGTAATCACTACAATAACTTACATACTGGTTTTGTAATCACTACAATCAATTACAGACTGATTTTGTAACCATTACAGTCACTTACAGACTCGTTTTGTAACTACTACAATTAATTAGACTGGTTTTGTAATCACTACAATGACTTACAGATTGGTTTTGTAACTATTACAATCACTTACAGACTGGTGTTGTAACCATTACAGTCACAAACTGGAATTTGTAACCATTACAGTCACTTACAGACTGGTACTGTAATCACTACAATCACTTACAGACTGGTTTTGTAATCACTACAATCACTTACATACTGGTTTAGTAACCATTACAGTCATTTACTGACTGGATTTGTAATTATTACAATCACTTACAGACTAGTTTTGTAACCATTACAGTCACTTACAGACTCGTTTTGTAACTAATGACTTACAGACTGGTTTTGTAACTATTACAATCACAGACTGGTGTTGTAACCATTACAATCACAGACTGGATTTGTAACCATTACAGTCACAAACTGGAATTTGTAACCATTACAGTCACTTAAAGACTGGATTTGTAACCACTACATCACTACAAATTGAATTTGTAACTACTATAGTCATGTACAGACTGGGTTTGTAACCATTACAGTCACTTACAAAGTGGATTAGTAACACAGCCAATTACAGACTGGATTTGTTACTATTGCAATCACAAACTGGCTTTGTAACCACTACATCTCCTTTTAAACTGACTTAGTAACCATTACAGTAACTTACAGACTGGTTTTGTAACCATGTGGCTGTGTTGGAGACGATGTTTGTAAAGGGAGCGAACTTTAGCTTTAGACTGAGACCATCGGGACTCTGGACAATGTCTGGCACGTCATCGTGATATCCTGGCATTCAAAATAGAAAATAATTTTTAAAATATTCCTTCCTGCTGAGTAAACAATATATATACATGCGTTTCAGTGTGTGTGTGTGTGTGTGTGTGTGTGTGTGTGTGTGTGTGTGTGTGTGTGTGTGCTTTTATTATCTATGTATGTTTTAAACATTATACCTTATTAAGCAGTATAAAATAAATATGCAAGCATTGTATCAGTGCTCTTTAAATATCTAAGTAAATTTTATAAAGATTAATCTTTAGAATGGTGCTTTAAGTTTCTCTTTAACATTTACCTTATTTTAAACAAATCGGGGCGTGATTTAAAAAAAATTATCTACGCAATGCTTGTCATGATTACATTGCATTTCATATAAATGAGGAAGCGGGGGGGCAGAGTTTATTCTGTTTTATTTTGTTGTATTGTCTATCAAAAATATTTCTTTAAGCGCTCGCTGACGTAAAGTGTAACATGACATAACATGAGTGGCTGAATAACTATGACTAGTGGCTACAGAACTCATTGAACTCTCAATCTCACACGAACTCGCTGAATGAAGATCGCAGATGAACTGATTAATTCATCTCACCTGATTGATTAAAAAGGTCTTGCAAATATTCACTGTTAGGCTTCATAATAAAAAATTTGTATGGTTGCTAATGCTGTTTAGACCTTTGGTAAAGGTTAGTTCATACTTTTGATACAAGTGTGTGTGTGTGTGTGTGTGTGTGTGTGTGTGTGTGTGTGTGTGTGTGTGTGTTTGTGTGTGTCTGTGTACTATCTTGCCAGTGGGTGTTTTCTAAAGTCCATATTTCTACCCTAATTTCACTTTCAAATTGCGATCTTTGTTTAACATATATTCGCTAAACAGTTGTAGTCACTGATAACACAGGGAAAGCGAGTTCACAAGCTGTCAAGTTTTATACTAAGACCTTGTCCACGACGTCAGTTAGACTAGATTTATACTAAGACATCGTCTAAACTTGAGAATGGAGAAATTTCAAGATGCGATAGCTAATTATTCAAACATCATGAACAGATCTACTTACCAATTTTTTCAAAGGCCGGCTGACCGACAAAGTAGAAAATGCGAATGGCAAAGAGATACATACGACTGTGACGCCCACTCTCCGACCACAATGTACTTTCCGTGTCTAACTTCTCCAGGGTCTCCGTCTCAACCACTTTAAACGGCACTGACTCTACAGTGAGAATCTTGCCTGAAAATGCAAACAGTGAAATAGCGCCTTTCCTCGTTATGGTGGTGGCATTGTGCATAACGAAACTTGGACAAGAGAACATTTTTATTGTTTGTTGTATGGACAGGGTGTACTGCTGTTTTTCATTTCTTGTTTGTCTGTCCTGATCCCGTCAGTTGAGAGACAGTATTTATAGACGATCATTACAAAAGTCGTGACTTCATTTTGTGCTGTATATCCATCACACATCATCATCTATAAGTTGTACAGTTGTCATGCAGAAGGAAAACACACAAAACAAACAATGCCCTCTTTTCAACACACACACACACATCACATATACAACAGTCGCTATATTATTACCAAGCTGGCCCACTGGTGATAGTTACCAGACTGTTACAAAATTGGTCCACCTACAATCGTCACCATACTTTTACCAAGCTGGCTGAGCTAAAATAGCCATCATACTTTTACCAAATTGGTCCACCTACAACAGTCACCATACTTTTACCAAATTGGTCCACCTACAATACTCACCATACTTTTAGCAAATTGGTCCACCTACAATAGTCACCATACTTTAAGAATTGGTCCACCTACACTAGTCACATGCTTTGAGAATTGGTCCACCTACAATAGTCACCATACTTTTAGCAAATTGGTCCACCTACAATAATCACCAACTTTTACAAAGTTGATCCACCCACAATAGTCACCATAATTTAAGAATTGGTCCACCCACAATAGTCACCATACTTAAGAATCGATCCACCTGCATTAGTCACCCTAAGCTTTAGCAAACTAGCTGACCTGCCAAACATCTAAGGCATGCGTACCTGGCAATGGCTTTTGCTGAAGATGACGGTTAAGTTTCTCTATAGTGGTTGGCATAAGGTCAAAAGATGGGAAAGGAGGATCACTGGAAAGCCGAAAGAGAGAATTGGTTGCTATGGAAGCGAGGGTGCTCTTGAGATTGCCGGATGAGTGGTCAGGTAAAACTGTGATATAAGCCAGCTTCTGTACTTGCTCGCTCTGGTCTGTCCTCGGCATTAACCACAGTCTGAAATCAGCAAAATAATAGCATTAACCACATTCTACAATGAGCAAAAAAATGTCATTAAACAGTCTGAAATGAGCAAAAAAAAATGTGCTTAAAATATAAAAGTATAGTTTGTAATGGGCCAAAAAGATATTAACCACAATCTAAAATGGTGGGGAGGGGATTGGCAATAACCACAATCTGAAATGGTGGAAAATTGGCATTAACCACAATCTAACAAGGGAAACTATCAATAACTAGAACCTAAAAATGGAGAAATGACAATAACTACAATCTGAAATGGGGGAAATTTGGCAATAACTACAATCTGAAATTGGAGAAATTGCAATAACTGCAATCTGAAATGGGGGGAAATCAATAACTACAATCTGAAATGGAGGGGATTGACAATAACTACAATATCAAATGGGGGAGAAATTGACAATAACTACAATCTGAAATTGAAAATTTGGCAAGAACTACAATCTGAAATGGGGGGGGGGGATGAAATTGACAATAAGTAAATCTGAAATTGAAAATTTGGCAATAACTACAATTTGAAATGGGGGTGGGGGAAATTGGCAATAACTACAATCTGAAATTTGGCAAAAAATACATTCTGAAATGGGGGGGGGGTATTGACAATAACTACAATCTGAAATTGAAAATTTGTCAATAACTACAATCTGAAATGAGAGGATATTGACGATAACTACAATCTTAGATGGAGAGAAATTTAGCAAGAACTAGAATCTGAAATAGGGAAATTATAATAACTACAATATGAAATTGGAGAAATTGGCAATAACTACAATCTGAAATGAAGAGAAACTGGCAATAACCACAATCTAAAATGGAGGGGAGGATATTGACTCACCTCAGACACTTCAGATAGATGTTTTTTCCGCAGCTGGATACATGATTGAGACAAGCGTCTACATCTAGGCTGAAGTCTTTAGGATTGAGCTTGAATTCTATTGTCTCACACTTCACGGCCTTAAAGTGTGGAGCAGACTGTAACCAGAAGTTTGCCTTTTCCATCACAGACCTGCAACACATGTTTTAGCTGTGGCTTTCGTTCGCTTCATGAATTGAATGCTACTTAAATGTACTTATTAATTATCAACCGTTGCGACAAGAAGAAATAATTCAAAATTAGATGAGGAAGGTGCCTTTGCGGTGGTAATTCTTCTCCACCCCCCCCCCTTCCCAACCAGTAGTTATATTCTTGTTATACAGATTCTTTTCCCTTGTAATCATTTCAGCGAACAACACGCTTCTTGTTATAACATTTACAAACACGTAGCGGACTTTTAGTAAGGTTGCTCCAATTAGTAATATGCTCTTGTGGTATTCTTGCCACAAATCCAGCAAGAAAACAATTCTTAATCCAGACACTGAGCACTTTTTGAAATGTCAGTAAACACGACAAAGCTCGGTTTGGGTTTTCTTTTCATTTCAACTGGTTAGTATTATGCTTAACGTAATATATAGTACGCTTATTCATAGAAATGTTTGTTCATGGACTTATATGTTTATGCATATCATTGCTTATTTGCTGACACGTTGCTTTGCTTAATGATTTGTGAACTGCTTCAATTTATACTGCCTACTCATTTGTGAACTATTTTTTCAGTTTGAGTGTAAACCTAGTCATTTGTGAACTACTGTTTTCAGTTTGTGTGTTTAATCATTTCTGAACTAAATGTATATAGTTTGACTGTACTCTTGCTCAGGTGAAAACTATGTGCGTACAGTTTGTGTGTTTAGCAATTCGAGAACTACTTGTTTAGCCATTCGAGAACTACTTGTATAAAAATGTATACAGTTTGTATGTTTAGCCATTCGAGAACTACTTGTATACAGTTTGTATGTTTAGCCATTCGAGAACTACTTGTATACAGTTTGTATGTTTAGCCATTCGAGAACTACTTGTATACAGTTTATATGTTTAGCCATTCGAGAACTACTTGTATACAGTTTGTATGCTTAATCATTCGAGTGTATGTGTACACAATGTGACTATATATTTAATCATTCCACAACTATCTGTGTATACTGTATAGCTTGATTATTCACTTGCTCGTTTGATAACTATGTGTATACATTTTGACTGTACACTGACTCGTTTGACAACTATGTGTATACATTTTGACTGTACGCTGACTCGTTTGACAACTATGTGTATACATTTTGACTGTACGCTGACTCGTTTGACAACTATGTGTATACATTTTGACTGTACACTGACTCGTTTGACAACTATGTGTATACATTTTGACTGTACACTGACTCGTTTGACAACTATGTGTATACATTTTGACTGGTGCCCTGTTGGTGTTATGTTATGTAATGTAATATATATATATACCTCTGTGGGTACAAGTTGACTGCACGTTGACTCACTTGAGAACTCTGTGGGTACAGCTTGATTGTACGCTTTTCCCAGTTTTAGATGCTGGCGAGTCAGTTTAGTAAAATGACTCAGAGTATTTTTTCTGACAAATCAGTTGGGACGTATTCATAATTAGTGTTTTAAAAATTTCTAAATGCCTGAGTGCTTATTAAAAAATAAATGTTATTCTGCAAATTAGTAATTTTTTCTAACTACATACATTTTCTTTTAAAATAAATTGTACAAACTATACTCTGCATGTTTGAATAATGAGCTAAAGGGAAAGGGAATATAAAAAAACTGAAGGAGATATACTCACTGAAATTCGGCATATCCTGGATCTGCCCCTTGTATCTTAGAGCCAAAGCACTCAGGAATAAAGTCGATATATGTTACGGGAGGCAACTCTTCGCGCGTTTCTCCATCTGCACTGGAAAGAGTAGCGTTTCTTGAGTCACATTCCAAACTCTCGTGCGCTTTGGCGAAAATATTCTCTCCGGTAGGGGTTACTTGTGTCATCTCCGTTTCGATCACTGCATTTTCTGAAGTCATAGTATTAATCTAAAAATAAATTTTAAAAATGTTCGTAAGCTATTATAGTTTTAATTTCGGCTAACACATTGGCAACAAGAAGCTCGATTTTTTCATGGAAGAAAATAGAGAGACACAATGCCAGTAATTAATAAAAATTGTTGAGATTTTTATTTTATTGATTTTTTTCTTTTAGAAACCTTTCTCAAGCAACCTCGTTAATTACCATCACTTTTTATTCCCTTTTTATATAAGTTAATTAATTAATAATAATAATAAATAATAATAACTATATATGTAGTCAGCCACAAAGAAGCAATATTTTTAATGCGCTATTTATAAACTGAATCCAAACTCAGAATCAGTAATACTTTGTTCGAATTATATTACCATATCTTAGTTTTGAATATTCTGTTTATATGACAAGCAGGATTTAGTGTAGGTTCTTTTACGGATAGTTATTAATTAAGACTTTGTCAAACGGCTAAAAGCTCTAAACATTTTACAGTAATAACACACATACAACACAAGGCAAACTACTGTTTAAACACAAAACGTTTTACAGTAATAACACACATACAACACAAGGCAAACTACTGTTTAAACACAAAACGTTTTACAGTAATAACACACATACAACACAAGGCAAACTACTATTTAAACACAAAACGTTTTACAGTAATAACACACATACAACACAAGGCAAACTACTATTTAAACACAAAACGTTTTACAGTAATAACACACATACAACACAAGGCAAAATACTATTTAAACACAAAACGTTTTACAGTAATAACACACATACAACACAAGGCAACTACTATTTAAACACAAAACGTTTTACAGTAATAACACACATACAACACAAGGCAAAATACTATTTAAACACAAAACGTTTTACAGTAATAACACACATACAACACAAGGCAAACTACTATTTAAACACAAAACGTTTTACAGTAATAACACACATACAACACAAGGCAAACTACTATTTAAACACAAAACGTTTTACAGTAATAACACACATACAACACAAGGCAAACTACTATTTAAACACAAAAGGAAACTAAAGATAAAAATTGAATTTGTGTGCAAACCACAATATATAACAAATAAATGCGCTTTAAAAACATAATTATCAAAATAAATAACATAAATTTAACAAATATACAGTTTGTTCAGTGACAAAAGTGCAGGCTTCTTTTGCTGATGACAATGACATAGTGATGTTAGCAATGACAGTCTCAATATGTGTCCTGTTGACAATGACAGACTCAAAATGTGTCCTGTTAACAATGAGTCTCAAGATGTGTCCTATTAACAATGACAGTCTCAATGTGTCATGTGGACAATGACACGGTTTCTCTATATTTTACCTCATAAGACCGTACATTCCAGTTGGATAAACCTTGTTAAATAAAATAATCAACATTAACCGTATAATTTATAGTTTGCTTTCCGATCTTGTAAATAAGTGTCTGATGATGAGCGCAAGTATCTAGCAGGAGTACACACATGCGAGATTATAGAGGTATTACCATGACCAAGGGAAGAAATATATTTTGATATTCTGCTGTAATTGTGACCAGCAGCCGGTGAAGACTGGAAGCCATGACCAAGGAAAGAAATATATTTTGTGATATTCTGCTGTGATTGTGACCAGTAGCCGGTGAAGACTGGAAGCCATGACCCAGGAAAGAAATATATTTTGTGATATTCTGCTGTGATTGTGACCAGTAGCCGGTGAAGACTGGAACAGTATGACGGTTGGTGTGGCGTGAGGCTTCTAAAAGGTGTTGTGAAAAATAATTAGACCCTAACGTGGCCAACCACACGTCCACCCACACTTCAGATGTCATGAGTATTTAGGTTGGAACATTTAAAACATTACAATTACAAACGGTTGCAACGAGAACCCCAATTCAAACCTGGCAGAGATACAAGGATAACATATAAAAGAAAACAAATAGTCGTGAACTTGGGGATAAAATAGGAAAACTTTATAAGGAAAAAGTAATGGCGGCAGAAAGAATTTATACTGAAATAAATCACAAAGACGCGAGTGCGACATTAGTGTTCACTGTTAGGCTTTGTGTTCACAATGTAGCTGAAAAGGAGTTTGTGTAGATACTGTCTCTCTGGATTGCTAGGCTGCGACCGTTGATAGGCTGACTAGCGGAGTGACGGTTCTCATGAACCGGGTCAGTCAGCGTGTGGTACAGGCTGTGAGCTTTGCGTCCGTCTGTGTGCGTCGAAGAGCGATAGTCGGCTTCGGCCTGTTCTGGTCAGTCACTCGTGAGGCGAAGGACGAGATAGGCAAGTCGGATGCCGATGACATAGGTGTCGCAGATAAAATGCCGATACTACAACACATACATATTGGTATTCACTAAGTGTCGTGTTCACACACATACATATTTGTATTCACTAAGTATCGTGTTCACACACATACATACTGGTATCCACTAAGTATCGTGTGAACACACAGACATACTAGTATCCACTAAGTATCGTGTGAACACACAAACATACTGGTATCCACTAAGTATCGTGTGAACACACACATATACTGATATCCACTAAGTATCGTGTGAACACACAAACTGATATCCACTAAGTATCGTGTGAACACACAGTCATATTGATATCCACTAAGTATCGTGTGAATACACATACATACTGACATCCATTAAGTATCGTGTGAACACACATACATATTGACATCCATTAAGTATCGTGTGAACAGTAGGGTGGTGTTAAGCACGCCAAAAGCACGTCACTCATACATGGAAAAATAAAGAAAGACATGACAAATAAACAACGATGAAAAATAGAAAAGAATGAGTTAAAATTACGAACACACATAACAAAATATTCTAAGGAATATATCTAACACCGCTAGCATAATTATAATTGCAACTGCTGATACATGATTTAAATTATAAGTTCAAGCTGACTGACCTTTCTTGGCAAAACGACCTTTTTACCAATGTCATTTCTGGGAGAGGATGGCAGGACGGTCCTGTTACGATGGCGTCTGTCTGGATTCTAAATCGGTGGGCGATTTTCAGCGCTAAGAGGGACAGTCACATGGCCAGTCTGGCTAAATATCTGGGATATTATTACAACGTGACCCAGAAGACGGGCCAGGTTGGATAACATTGCCAGGGGAGGGAAATTGGCATGTAGATGCGAAGCACGATCTATTCTAAGGTAAGGCCTACTCTACTTGGGACCCATGTGTTTGACCTGATTTTAACGCTACATTTAAGGTAAGGCCTACTCTACTTGGGACCCCTGAGTTTGACTGGATTCTAACGCTACATTTAAGGTAAGGCCTACTCTACTTAGGACCCGTGAGTTTGACAGTGGATTCTAACGCTAGATCTAAGGTAAGTCCTATTCAACTTAGGACCCGTGAGTTTGACAGTGGATTCTAACGTTAATGTCACAAAGATGAATGCAAGTTAAGTGGCCGTGTCTTGTATCGTGACAGATGGATCTTTAAGTTCTAAAAATATTCTTAGCTGTAATAATTAATTGAACATCTCAACTACACACTTTCAAAACTTTCGGCTTAATTTTAACTGAAAAAAATCGTTCGTTTTAAACTTCTTATGAAAGGTATAGAAAATAATAATAAATAAATAAAAAGAGAGGGAATATATATATAGGCCTATATTCGTGATTGCAATTACTTGCTATTGGTCGGAACACGCCATTACTTGTTACTGAAATGAGTTCCCGTGTAAACGGTATATAATTTAAAAATATTGAATCACTAGACTTAGAAAATAATGTTTCTTCACAGTGGGACTTCGTCTATATCCGGACTGCATCAGACTAGATCAGTACTACAAGCGACTAATTAGGACACTCAATCAATGAACGACACTACACTAGCCGTCCGTTGGTCGATATGATTTTAAGTCAGGCAGTCAGAGTGTTGGCCTTAACGGCCGAAAAAATGGAAAATGTTCAGTTGTGACTATTCGGACTCACCTTACTAATTCACAAGTTCAGAAGCACTTCGGTCTTATCGATCTCCGTTATGATGTCCTGCAAAGCGACATAAAATATGGCAGAAGACTAGGTCAAGCACACTACACGGGGTGAGCCACGTGCAAGCTTGTAACGACCCGTATACTGTATATTGGCGTCGCCTATAGTTACGCTCAAAGCACTGCGTGTTTGAACGCGTAATTAAGGAGTATAAAGAATTATCGACTGAGCTAGGTAGGGAGTTTATTCATCTGTTGGCCTCATTTGTGTAGGAGAGTCGAACTGCACTATAGTCATTTCTTCACTGTAAGCTCACACACACACAAACGATTTTGTTCCAATTAGACACTTTTTATTAACTAGACATTTAGTGAGTCTTAACCATTATTTAGTCAAATTACTCAAATATACCTTTTTATTAACTAGACATTTAGTGAGTCTTAACCATTATTTAGTCAAATTACTCAAATATACCTTGCGGTCTTTCCCGGCTTTCAGATTTATGAACTTATGACTTATGAACCATTCAGGAAAATAAAGGTGTGATATGTACATACACAGTAACACTGTAGGCCTACTGTTTCCAACAAAAGAGAAGGTTATTTGCCGAAATGTACTGAACTTTTTAGTTATTTAATTAAATGCTTTATTTGGGCTAAATTCGTCATGTTTTAGTTTTAAATACAAATGGAACCTAGCAGCCAATAATGATATGAAATTCAGTAAACGCGTTAAATACTGACAAAGTTTCTAGTGTCGCTCTAAAACCCATAGTTTTAACCATCTCTTGCACTACTTTTAGAATTGAGTAGGCCTGTTGCTTTAAGTTTAAATTAGTAATTAGTGTTCATGTTTTTTATCCTTATACTTTATTTAGCGCAGTAAACAATCAAGAACATGTCTTTATGAGCGCAGCGAGAGAGAGGAAATAAGCGTGTCTGCGATTTTATGACGTAAGGTTTACTGTGTTGTCACGGTTTGTGACAAGGGGATTGACATGTACACCATAACGTGACATTCTTTATGATAAGCGTACTGATTGCTGATTAATTGTCCATTTCTATTGTTTTAATTTCAGCAGAAGATGGCAAACGTAATGGGTACATAGTATGTAAAAAGATTGACATGGGACTTTTGTTAGAAAGAAAAAAACATCCATTAACCATCAATTGTAGGTGTTAAAACGACTTGCAGTCATTTCTAATTGTACTCCATCTCCAGACCCTTCCTTTATCTCACACAAATACATTGTCATGGAATGAAAATTTCATTATTATACATTTTTAAAAATATTAATGAATTATAATTATTATTTCTGTTTCCGATGAGCCAAACTAGCGTCACATAAAGCTATATTGGACTGAGAAACAGTTATTGATAAAATAAAGCACTGCAAATAGAGAACAAAGCAGTTATTGTAAAATAAAGCACTGTTAATAAGAACAAAGCAGTTATTGTAAAATAAAGCACTGCAAATAGAGAACAAAGCAGTTATTGTAAAATAAAGCACTGCAAATAGAGAACAAAGCAGTTATTGTAAAATAAAGCACTGCAAATAGAGAACAAAGCAGTTATTGTAAAATAAAGCACTGCAAATAGAGAACAAAGCAGTTATTGTAAAATAAAGCACTGCAAATAGAGAACAAAGCAGTTATTGTAAAATAAAGCACTGCAAATAGAGAACAAAGCAGTTATTGTAAAATAAAGCACTGCTAATAAGAACAAAGCAGTTATTGTAAAATAAAGCACTGCTAATAAGAACAAAGCAGTTATTGTAAAATAAAGCACTGCTAATAAGAACAAAGCAGTTATTGATAAAATAGTGAACAATAATGTGTAAACAATGGTGGAAAAAACAGATTTTGTTAAGCAACTCAGAATGCCTCTTAATACACTGCCAACCTGGATTAAAAAAATTTTAAACCTAACAATGGCTACATCTGGAGAGCACCCTTATATTCTGGCATCAACCAAGCTCTTTTGGAATGGTTGAAGCAAGTTCTATCAATTTTTTGAGCACAGTGATGATAATGCTAAGAAATGACATTGCCTATACTGCCAATTTTGATGAGATCACAAATACCTGTTCAGCAAAGAACTTTTCATTAGTGGATTATTTAGAAAACCTTAAATAAATACTAAAAATGAGACATGTCTAGTTCAAGAAATCAGTTTTGTTCATTTTAAAATGTGCTTGTTGGTTGTTTTAAATTTATAAAGTGTGTAAGAAAACATTTTAAAAAGTTAAATATGCTTAATTATAATGCTGATCAACAACACCTCAGTATATTCTTTTATAACTTTACTATTATTTTTTAAATAGCAACTTAGCCATACACAGTCTACAAATAACTTAGAATAGGAGTTTGACCAACACTGTACCAACTTACATAAATTCCACAACTTCCATATCTGGAGATTAGCTATAACCGTACGAAACAATCCATCAAAGAAATGTTTGTGTAAATATTTCTTTTATTTATATTTTAATTTTTGCACATTATAAAACAATAATATAAAAAAACTCTTGTATAAATTTCTAATTCATTATAGAAGTACTATATTTGTTAAAAATTGAGTAACTTTCTGTCCATGTACATTAATTTGTTATATAACTAAGTCTAATTCATTGTAGAAGTAGTATGTTTGTTAAAAACTATATAACTTTCTATCTACATGTATGTAGATGCTTATACTGAAACTTAAAGATTTGAACTATTATAAATTTCGACACTGAGATTGCAATGCATTTCATAGTTGTACTTCGGTTATTTATCCATTGAGTTGAGTGCAAAGTTCATTGGAATAATAAATTTTAACAAAATATTTTCTAATAAAAATTTTAAAAAGCAGAAAATTTCTCTCTCTCTCTCTCTGTAGGTATTTATGTGAGGATACTTCTCCAATGACATAATACTTTAATTAATAAAATTAATATACTTTCAAGTAGAAAACTTTAGTATTCGTTTTAGATGTGGTTAGATATTTTCCCCATCTAACTCTACTTGGCAGATTTTAGTTAGGCTGACATTATTATTGTATAATATTACTAAACCATAAGCAATTAAACTTCACATATAAACCACACAGTTGAAGGAAAAGAAGAAGAAAAAGATGATAACCTTCGATCTCAGTATAATCAGCATGAAGCCCAAGTAAATCTAAGAAGGCACTGCTGTCACTGCTGAATGGCCAATACATCATTAACCAAACTTCAAAGTACCAGATCTTGCGATGCAATCTGTTACACAGCGTTATTGCTTGTTTTGTTAGATTTTACTTTTTATTTATTTCATTCTTTTTTTTGTGGTAAGTTTTCTTGATTTAACTGTTAACACAAAAAGAACTTTTAATTTGTATTTCTTAGTTATAGTTTTCTTTTTAATTTGATTTTACTAATATTGACTGAAATTTTGTTTTTACTTCTATATGTAAAGTATTCCTATCTTAGAAATTAGAAAAGAATAAAACTTAATGCAAGACAGCTCCTGACAAAATCAAGGGTGGTCAGACAATATGCTGTCACTCGTACCGAAAGACTGAACACGTCAGCCCTTTAATAATCAATGCAACCTTGGCGAGAATCTCATTTACTATGATTCCTCATAAGACTTTAAAGGACTAATATGACAAAGAATTACAAGTTCACCTCTCAAACATAATTTTTTTTTTTTTAATCTTGAAAAAGAAATCACAAATTCCTAGCTATTGTGTGTGTGTGTGGATTTAAAAAGGTGTCCGCGTTAAAAACAGTAATGCAGCGTAGTATGGGTACAAATAAATCCCTATCACAGTATCAGATTATCATTTGGTTAATTATAATAAATCATATATTAATTTCATTTCTTCCCGCAGATTAATGACTAACAATAATTTCATCAGGTCCCACGAAATAATGACTGGGGTGTTCTCAAGACATAATTGACAAAACTTAAGTGGAATAAGAAATGGACTAGAAAACTTTACTTATTAAAACAGGGATTTGAAATTAGAGATCCTTTGGTTAAAACTAGGTTTTTATCTTTAGCATATAACCGTATATAGATTTTGAAAGAAATAATAAAATCTGTTTGCAACATCAGTAGTAAATAATTATATAATTTTTTTTAAAACAAGCAACAAAAAGTTTCGATCACTACGACTACGCCATCTATTAAAAAGATAGTACATAAAGGGATTCAAGCACTAATTAAAGAAGTTTAATAAAAGAGTTATCTTTCCTTGGGCTTTGTTGAAAATTAAGTTGTAGATGGCGCTGTGAAAACCTCCTCAACCAATTACAATCATCGGTCACCTCGCCATCGCTGCTTCCTCTCTAGTTACGCCATTTTGCAAGATATCATGGCTGAGGATTCTAACAACGCTTTTGCATCTGCTCTCGCCAGAGCTAGACAGGTATAAATTTGTATTCTGTTTTATTTGAAAGAAAACAACATGATATTGATACATGCGTATTTCAGTAATCTTTTGCGGTTTCATTTCTCTTGCAATTTGAGTAGCTACTAAAGATGTGCATAAAAATTACCCCGGTGGGCGGCTCAAAAGGCACGTGGCGTTTTTTCTTCTGTTGCGGCGTTTTTGCTTTCAAGGTCACGCGTAGCATTTTAAAAAAGATAAACAAATATTAAATATAAAGATTGCTGTATATGTTAAACAAATTGTTATGTGTTAAATTGCGCTGTTTAAGATACATCTAATATTATTAGCAGCAGAATTCTATTCCAAGGCGCACTACTTTCCCCAAGTGTCTGTGGAATTGTTAATTGGTCCGTTTGTGTAATTGTACGATATAATCTTATTTGATTTTTATAGCAGGGACAGCTTTAATTGTAGATTTTGTTGAACGTGAATTTTTTAACAGTCTAGCGTGTAATCAGTTCGGGGTCATAGTAATCGTACTGTTAATAGTGTTATAATATCGTGTAGGCATATATAAAAAATAATACCCAGAATTTTAACTCTATTATACACGATTATTTTGTCCCTTATTCATGTATTAATAACAGTAGGTACTTCCAAACGCTGTTTTTTTAGCGACCACGCATATATTCGCTCATTTTATCGACGTGCTACTTTCTTTCCTATTCTGAAAGAAATGAAAATAAAGGTTATCTTTCCCATCTTTAAACTTTGTTTTATTAGGATGATTGAAATGTTTTTCTCAAAACCATTCGCGGAAATACCTAGGTAGTTCGCAAAATTTCAGCGAAGACAATGCAGCTACAAAAAGACTCAATTCCAGAGCGCAAACTCGGATACCATAATCCAGTCTTGCGTAAAGCGGGGATTCGCTATCAAAATTCTGATTGGTTAATAATATAGGCCTACAGGAAATCTGGAACTCCGTCATAAATATCCAGTTTGTACATCCTAAATTTGTAGTAAATATGTGGTAAAGAAAACTTGACTTTTTTTCAGTGACATAAAAGTCAAACTTTTGCTCTTAAATGCGCATTTCAGAATCATCCAATGTTATGATGTCGATCGCTTCACTCCGTTCCTGCTTTATCCCATCGCTTTTTAAATAATTTTTAAAGACATTCATTTTGTTGATACTTTTTAGTCAAGTTATTGTAAATGCAGGCTATATTTCGTTTGATACTTATATTACCTTTTTGTTTGTTCTTTGTGCAAATGTGTATTTCGTCCGTTCTGATGCACCACTTGCCTGACCTAGTAATTCGGGGTAGAGTACGCCATCAAAGGTCTCGTTGTGCATTATTTTAAAAATACGTTATTGATGTTTTCATATTTTAATATAGGCTATATAGTTATTTTGTCATGTATAACTTATCAATTTTTTTTTTGCGAGCAACTGTTGGTGAAGAATTACAATAATGTTTATTTTGCTATATCACTTGCTTAATTACTTATTTTCCTAAGTGTATTTGATTTTATTATTTAGGCATATTGTTTCAATGATTGTGGATGCATATATATATTTTTTTAAATAGCTTCGTTTTGAAGCTGATTACCAAAATGGATTAGCTCTACATTTAAGTGTACATTTTGCTACTACAGGTGTATTTTTTAAAATAAAGATTGCATAATATTTGATTATTTAGATATTTAAAATACACCAATTATGTAATTTAATTTCAATTAAATAGTAAATCAGTGTAGTTTTTTAATTTAGTTTTAGAAGTTACTCTGCACTTATCGATTGTGTACAGAAGACTCAACAGCTCATGTTTAAAATAACAAGGGTCTGTGTACATAGTATCAAAGGACAAGTGTTACACTATTTTTCCTGCAATATTTAAGTTATTAACCTCGCCTGTCAGGTCGCATAGTTATGCTAAGCATCATCCTTGCCGGTTGTGCTGATAGTGATGATAATTGAATGGGTGAACTTAGTAAGAAATGAAGAGCAGCTGTAATTATGAATGTATTTACAAAATTTAAATTGATACCTAAGCTAAACATACCAAAAGTTCCCTTACATTTTCTTGATCTTCAGTGATGATGCTCAAAGTTTGCTCAAAGTGTTGAATTTTAAATTAAGACATCTGATTTGACACCCCAAATAATAAATTGATAAAAGTCTTGAGTGATTTAGTGGTGTTTCGGCATTATTTTGGATAAAATCCAAGGTACCACCTTACGAGAAGTCTTTCCTATAAAAGTTTGAGATTTCACATGATTTGATACCAACTTGTGCACATTTAGATTGTCTGAAACCTCTAAATCATTAAATGACCTTTCCAAAGCGTCAGATACATATATTCTCACCAGACACAAAAACTAATGAGATCACTTGTCCTAAATGATTTTCTGGATATGGTAACCAGTTGCAGGCATGCTGTTTGTCTGAAAAATGTAAACAGCTTGGCAACAAACAAATCTGCAACCTAACGTGACTTAAAAGAATGAGCATAAATTTCATCTTTTGAAAAATTATGATCAATACAAGGTTTCCTATCAAAAGAATAAGCCCTAAAATTTGAATTTTTTCACATACCTCTATATTACACCATGGTCTGATATGGGGTTCTTCACGAATGTCTGGTTGTGCTAGCAACATTGCCGTATATTTGTGTACTCTACAATTTTTTGCATTAAATTCTTGGGTTTAAAATGCTTGAAAAACAAATTACTGTAGTATTTTGTGTAAATGGGATTAATAATCCACTACTTCCAGCAAAAGGATGGGGTGTTCCTTGTGGCATATAAACAATGAACTGGTCTCCTTGTCACTGTTTTTCATGAAATAACCAGGGGATGGCAAATATTCCTTCTCAAAAAAAAAAATAGATGAATCATCAGTTGGGTCATACTCTATCCAGCTGTGGGGTCACAAACGATTACCCCAAATCAAAAACTTTACACAACTTAAAGCCTTGACTTAGAAAAATCTCAGCACAAGACAATGACTGCTGGCCTAGTACAGACCCGTGTGTGTGTGTGTGTTTAAGAAAAAACATGCTCTTTCCATCACACAGGAATTGGTATTCTTGGGGAAAAAATGTCATTTGCCAGAATTAAAAAAAAAATTCTTTTGCATGATATAAAATTTGGGCGACAAATTGACATTACACCATCTACCAAGATATTTCCCCCACATTGCTAAAAGCTTAGTGACAACAATGATATTACATCGTCGTCTTTACATTCAATGTCTTTGTTTGCAGAAGTAATTGTTCTTTTAGGCCTATAATACAAGACACTCTGCTGGACACATTACTTTAGCATGCGTTCACTCTGAAATCCACCTGGGAAGGTCAAGGCTTGTGAACAATGGCATCAGCAGCTAAAGTGGTTGAGTGTGGACAAAAATCTGATAATGGTGCGTCTGCCTACAAATAAAAAGGAACATTCATGGCATCATAACTATGCAAATTATAAACAATGTACAACCAAATTGCATATTATTAAATCATTTACTAGTAGTTAATGCCTATTTTTCCCCAAAGGCATTGCAAAGAGAGAGAGAAATTATTGGATGCTGAAAATGACCTTTTCAGCAAATTTTAACAAAGAAAAGGCATGAACAAAGTTTAACACAGAAAACGTACACAAGCTAACTGCCATATCTCTGAAACTATACATCATACAAAATGATCAGCAAACTCTATATGTATAAAGATAATTTCTGTCTTATCACATATTAAGTTACAATTTTTATTTTACTGTACAATTTTTATTTACAAAGAAAATTAAAACGGCTGAACGGTCACAGCTCAGAAACTATACATAACCGTTATGGTTCACATATCAAAATGATCAAGTAAACAATGTATAAGATAATTTCTGTTTAATCACATATTAAGTTATATTTTTCATTTTACTATACAGTTTTTATTTTTCAAAGAAAATTAAAACAGATAAATGATCACATCTTAGAACCTATACATAGCACAGTATTGGTTCACCTATTAAAATGATTGACAGGGAGTTATCCATTTATCTAAAGACAGATCAGTTATCTATGTTTTATCTGAATTAATATTTATACAATAAAGACTTTTTTTTTAAAAAAATTAAAATTGTATACTTGTTATTCTTTATGTATAAAACGGGATGAGTACTACTGGTTTTTAATTTAGCGGATCTTGCAAGGGTCACTAATCGAGGACTAACGGCATATCATTAGAAAGATGTTGAAATTCCGCAGAATATGATATTTTTTTCATTATTTTGTAATAAATATTTCTTACGAAAAAATATCGTGAACTTTTTAGTTTGAAAATTTATTTGGTTTTTCGCATCAAACAAAAGTGAAAAATATATGAGTGTAAAGAGTTATCTGTCCTCTATTTAAAGGACCAATCAGTTTTGGGGTTACAAAACCTTGCAGACTCCGCTTTCTTCTTAAAACTTGGTACCCTAAAACGTGAATTTTACTTTTTCGGCCGTGAGGCAATATTTGACCCACTTTTGTTGCAACCCTAATGTACTTTCATCAAAGTTTGTAGATACTGTAATAACATTTACAAAAAAACAACAAAACAGTTCAAAAGACGAAACATTGATCTTTATTTATATAAAAATTGTTAGTTGAGGTTTAATGTGAAGAAAACCGCTCTGGAGTAAAGTTTAGCAAATTTGTGTGCGTTTGCTAATTTTTGCCTATAAAGCGGCTGCAGTGGGATCACCTAATATGAGTAAACACTAGTAAAGGGTTAGTTTTGCTTCCAAACATTTAAAAAAAAAATTCAATACAACCTAGTTGTTATATAAGAGTGATAATGTACTTTGTGAATTAAAATGTTTTCTAATGTGGACATTGTTGATCATAAGGTTTTGGTCATCTTCAGAAATGCATAGGTTTGTGAATGAAAACAAAGACATGATGAACATTAATAGATAAGGCTACTAGTCAGATAAAAGTGTAAGCGATAATGAATCGCCAAAGAGACATATTGAATCTATTATAAAAAGGGTTTATCTCCTTATCAATTACTGAATTAGAAAGTGAAAGAAGTTCATCAGGATACACTTAGGTGAATGGACATCATGAATTGTAAGTTTCAGTGGCAGCAGATGAAAGATTTATACCTATGCTAATAGTTTAAATTATATATTTAATAGTTTAAATTATAGTTAATCTCTCTGATTTAATTATAGTTTAAAATGTTTAGCAAATATATATTACTTTGAACCTAAATATTGAGGCTTGCTATATAAAAAGACCATTTTTTTTTTTTTAGAGCAATGTTTGATTTTTTAGTTTGGTCATATTCCTAAATATTTATTATTATTTTGATATAATTTATGCATTGAACTTTTATAATGAGGTACAAATAAATATTAGAATAAAACTATCTTTTTGCCCATAAAAAAAGATAGTGAAAATTCATTTCACTTTTGTCTAGGTTTAAAATTCAGTAAAAATATAAGATTAATGTATACCAAACCTGTATCTGTAGTGTTTATATTTTTGTAAACTCTCCCCGTTTAAGATTGAAAATCAAAAATATGAAAATGGCCATTCTACACAAACTATTAAGTACTATTGACTTCTGCTTTTATTAAAAAAAAACAAACAAAAAAACAGGTCTTCCTCTAACTATCCATTTTGAAGAGTAGATAATTTAAATTTGTTCAGTAAAGCAAAGATAATGGATATAGGAGTGAACTTGTAATATTAGTAATAAACTATTAGAAGTAATTTCAATTTACACAATGCAAATACATCTGTACATTTTATCTATTATTTTTAATATTAATTATTATATCTGCTAATAGTAGTACTGCTTAGCTTACTTAGAACTACTAATATAAACATATAATATTGTTGTTAAGATACTGATCTTACATATTTTTGTTTGTTTTATCAACTTGCTTATTGTTTGTTACTGATTTTAATAATACATAGATAACAAAGACATGTTTGGATTTTAGTTTGGCCTTAACTGGCATGGAGCTAGTATTTTAATGACATTGAATCTAAAATTAGAAATTGAAAGGAAATACTGGTCAAATTATATACACATTGGGTGGAAATAATTTTAAGAAATATCTTACATTTTTAACTTCTAAGATTTTTTTATAGTTGTTTTAAAACATTTTTCTAACTAGTATCATTAATGACTAAAGCTAAAATGTAAATGTTTATGGTAAATAAACATTATTAGGTATTCCCAATGTTGCTGATTTGCAGGAAAAGAGTGTTAGTGCGAAAATTTAAAAAAAACAAAACTATATATGATACTTTACTACAATTATTTCTTGATGCAACTTGGCTAAAATAAAAGATCATTTCTTTATCTATTATGCTGTTGTATTTTATTTAATGTGACTTGAACCATGCTTGAAAGAAAAATAATTACTCAAACACAAGTGCTGGATGTGTTTTTTTGTTAAAAATGGGGCCTTGCAGTTATATATTGACATCAAAAATTTGCTTTTGTCCAGATTTGTGTGAACGCACAGTTTTTTCTTATATCAGTAAGAACAAATTATGAATATGTAACCACTTTTATTAGCATAATTTTAAAACTCAAGCTTTGGTAATCAATTAAAAACTTGGCTAGTTTGAAATCATTGACGTTGACTTATTTTAATATTTATTCACTAAAAATGTGATGAGGAGCTTTCATTCTTCTATTAAATTGGTATTCAAAATTTGCAGCTTTTTGTCTGCGATTTAGTGCAAAGAGTTTCTGTTGGGTAACCAAGAAAGTGCCTGCTGCAAATTCTGGCTATAGCTGCGCATTGTGTGTTTGTCAATTTAAAACTGCACAAAACTTGAAAATCGAATGATCATGATTATATTAGTTAGTATTGCTTTCATTAAATATAGTTTGTTTAAATCTTCAGTTTCTTCTATTTATCACTCTCTATAGCTAGTTTTAAAAAATCTAAATAAAGCCTTCAACAGAACAAGTGACAAATGAAAATGTCATAAATATTTTCATTTTTAAAATTAAAAAGTGATACTGAAATTAAATGCATGGAATAATCTTTGCCTAGCATGTTGCAAGAAATTGGTGAATCTATGTTAGCGGATAAATCTGTTTTTACCAGGGATGTATTAGAGGTGTGTTGTGCAGAAAATGAACTCTTCAAATGCAAATTTAAAAAAATAAAATAGCAATGTGGCAGTGGGGCTAAGTTATTGGTTAGGTAAAATATTTTTATAAAAACAGCAATTGTTGAAGTAATAAAGCCATGATAAGGAAGTATCTATATATAGCCAGTTATTTTTATTATCTGCACATTTTATTATATATTTGGTGTTAGCAATTGTCATCATTCATTTTCTTCCCTCCTCTTGTTGGCATTCTTTAATTGGCAAGTTGTCATAACAAATCGAGTTATTCATTGCTACAATTTTGAAGGGTTTGTCTTGGCTTTACAAATACTAGTTTCTTTTTAATAAAAATTGCTTATATATAACGTATTCTGTTTTTTAAATTATATTTTAGTTTGTTAGATGTTTTAATCATTATACTTATTTTTAAAATTCCGTTCGTATTAGATTACCCACCCACCTTTTTACTCTTGTATGTTAATTTTACTGAAATAAAATTATTTTCTTTAAGAACTAAAAGTGGGTAGTCCCATTGATATTTTACAGATATTTTATTCTCTAATTGTGTGTTCTGATTAAATAAGTTTGTGTACAATAAAGATAGCTGTAATACTTTTTGAGATATCATTAATTTAGTGTCATTATTTATGGTCATCTTTTTTTTTTGTTGATAATATGAATGTGTGATTTCCCAAGTTCATTACAAGTAAAATATAAACCACACTGATATAGTGATAAACAATTATAATGAACATAGTCACCCACAACTGGAAAAAAATGTATATAATGCAAATTGTACTTTTCAGTTTATTATAAATTGCAAAGGAAAGGGGCTTTTCATAATATTGCTTGCAAAATGCACTCAGGGGAACAGTCATGGCATCATAACATTTGCCAGTGATGAACAAAATGCATATTATTAAATCATTTACAATGTAGTTTTCATGCCTATTTTTTCCCACAAGGCATTGCAAAGAAAATGTAATTATTGCAGGATGAATATTACAATTTGGATCTATACTGGCACTTGGATAAAGTTTTTATACATATTTTCAATGCTTTAATACTTCTCACAAGACTTGAGAAATATAATGGTGTACAGTAAAATGAAAAATGTAAGTTAATGTCAGATTAAACACACATTGCTGATCATTTTGATGTATGAAACAACCCTGGTGTACAGTTTGCTTGTTTACGTTTCTATATTAAACTTCATTAATGCTTTTATTTTGGTTAAATTTTGCTAGAAAATTGGTGTGTGTAGGAGTTGATTATGATGGCACTATCTCTTAAGTTTATTTTGCATTGAATATTGATTTGCTTACTGTTAGTATCAAAATGTGGATTGTATCTGGATTTGATCAATCTGGCATTCAAATACACAGTAAAAATCTCTGTCATTAATGGAAGTACAGTTATGACTTTTAACTTAGCCATTATTAACTGAAGAATCTTACTTTTTACAGTAAAATAACATTCACTTCGTAAATTGATTACTAACTTGTTGATAAACAATTTGAGGTTTTCTCTTAAAATTTTGCAGGCAACCTTGTATCATCTGATCTAATACTATTAGGTAAATACATTTGTTTTATGTAAATCAAATTTGAAAAGTTTTTTGGGTGCCTACATACGACTATGTGAAATTCTAAAGGCAAAAGAAACCATTTGGGTGTGTACTTAAATATATAATCTATTTACAATTGTCATAAATCTAGGCTGTTTTGAAACTTTGATTTTTGCTATCACCTATGTCATCTTAATGGAAGAGGAAGTTATTTTTCATATTTGGTACTTGAGCTCAACACACAAACATTTTTTTAAAAAACTGGTTTATTTTAAATAATAAAATATTTAGTATAAAATTAGTAAAACAAATTTGTGGAACATTAGCTAGCATATGAATATTTCTGTTATACCGATTGCTTAAATATCGGGTGGTGTTTATGTATCTGATTTATATGAATGTGCCTTTTAAAAGTTATTCTGCATAAAATTGACCATTTTGAGTTTACAGGGATATAGAATGTTGCTTTAAAGTATTATCACTTCTAAGAATATCTTGATGTTTATTTTGTTGGATTATTTATAACAATGAAAATTATTAGAAAATAGCTGTATGTAAGCATGTCACATAAAGAGGTACCGTTTTTCTGTTCAAAATGTTTGTATCATAAATAAACAGAAATCCACTCACTTTATTCTGAATCAGAATAGATAGAGTGCATGTGATATTTCAATTAAGAAAACACCTTGCGGTTACACTTGCCCAGAGAATGAGCCATACATAAATTGGTGCTTCTTTGTGTACAGTTTTGTGAATCATGTTAATGGGGCACAAATGAAAGCAGATGGGATGAAGTGGTCTTCAAAGTCTGTCTTGGAATGATGTATTTCTGGGGGTGAATAGATTCTCCTTTGCCACACTCTTGTCAATGTTTTCCTTAGTATGATTCCTTAGTAGGTGCTGCACCTGCAACCTCATTCCATTACATAGCATTCACTAAGACTGTATTAAGTCTTGATCTCTATTGAAGAGGCATTGAAAAATAAGAGCTAACGACACAGAGTAATGCAATCCACAAGATCCAATATTTTCTACAGCCTAAAATCTAGCACTATATTTGTTGATTATTTAACTGTCCAGTCTGGTGCTTCTGAAAGTGACTTGACTTCGAAGGCTACTGCTGGTGACATTTGTAATAAAAGTACTATACATAAATATAGCCCATGTTAGTAGATATGTTTGAACTATAAGATCCAATGCAAATTTTGACTGAGTGATGTCCAGTGGCTGACAGCCATCTTGTTTCCTGAGAAGGTGCCTTTGGAAAGGTAAGTTTTTTCAGTTGGTTTTTAATGGCAGTTATTGCTTAGCATTTCATTATATGATCTGAATAATATTTCATTTGACTATATTTAAATTACAGCTTAAAGATTAGCATGATGTAAATGATACCTTAAAGACGTCATGCCATTTTAGTTACAGTTATGATTTATATGTTGTTGTAGGTCTTGCACAGATATGATGAAATTGATAAATATATATTTTATCTTCATTTTACTCTCATAAGAAATGTAAAATACTCTTTAGAGTTCTTAATATTATGTTATATATTTATCTGTGTAGCTGACCTGGCAGTAAGTCTCTTTAAAAAGTGTCGTGAGATCTGAAAAATCCATGGGGGGGGGGGGGTGAGCAGGATTTTGGAATGTCATGAAATTTAAAAAATGAGATAAAAAGAATCAGAAAACTCAGTTTGCAATGCCTATCAAAGTTTGACCTCTGTTATCTTAGTTCTTGATTGGGTACTTTTTCTTAATGCTTACTGTCTTGGGCTCTGGTTGGTTAAGCAAATCAGCTTCATTGTTACTTTGATCTGCCATTTTTGATGCACTGTGGCTGGGTTCTTGAGTGATTTTCCAAAAAATGCCACTTTAGCAAAATGTGGCTGTCAGTAGATAACTGCATAGACATCACAACATCCAACTCTCCAAACCATGGCTACTTGCACTACTTGTGTCAAACATGGGTGATTTTGTAATTAAAGGAACAAAATACATAGCCTACTAAGGGCTAGGAGATTGACTGTAAATCACTATTCGTAACTGGGCTGATAACATTTTGACCTCTGATCCTCCATCAATGGATTCTAGTACCAGTGCATGCAATGTCACCAGTACCAGTTTCTTAGTTTTCTACAGCAAAAGTCATGATTCACCTGTTTCTTCATTTTCATCGTGTCAAGAGACGATATATTAAAACAAATTCTGTGGATATTAAAAGTTGTTACCTCACATTATTCCTTCAGAAGCACAAAAGTCGGCCCATGGCTTTTCAAGATTGTAAGGCCAAAATTGGGGAAAATTTCATCCTATTCAAGCCAAATCTAATTCTCTTTGAAAATTGTCCAAAAGCAAAGAAGATGAACTGCTAGAAGTGGATGAAGAATTAAAATTAAGCTTGACGAAATATAACTCGTAGATAAACTGGCTGCTCATTGTTTATGCTGTTGAACTAATTTATCATAACTACATTACATTTTTAAGGTCTGCCTTCAACTTTGTTTTAATATATCAATCAACTATTTTGTTAACTGAAGTGGCTACTTTAATGTGGAGAAATGTTTCTTTTGTTGAGTATTGGTTTTATATTTTCATGTCCTGGAAAATATATGAAACGGGCATTAAAAGTCATGGAATTTCAAGCTCACAAGCCTTGTTTAAATGGGATCAGTCTTGACATACTTCACTTAGTTTATTGGTTAAAATAGAAAAACAGTATTAAAATTTGTCATACTAATTACTATCAAAAGATTGTTCTTGTATTATTTAGAGATTATTAAATTTATGCTTCTTGATGTTTCACCTGTTCTTTTCCATTTGTCTGACTGACAGAATGCATCACTGCCTCCAATAGCAGCAGTTGAGCGAATGAGACTACTGGCAGATAATGTCTGAAGAAAGAAAAAGATGCGATGACAGAATAAAACAATGACCAGCACCAAAGAAATGCAGAGTTAAATGGAATGCACAGAAGAAAAAAGAGTATATATAGCACACAGAGGAAATTCTAGCTCAGGCAAAACCTCAAACAGGAATCACCATTGCTCAGCAAGGCTTTTGGATCAAGACAGTCTTTTTTGGTTGAGCTGTACACAAAGCCAAGATCTCTCTCCCTCATCCAAAAAAAAAATTTGCTTTTGTAAGAGCTCTTGTAACTCATTTTGAGACCATGCCTACACAAAAAGTAAAATCTGAAAAGGATTCTCATCTAAACATGCATGCTTATTTTTAGTAATTTAAAACGAGATGATTTGTA
Organism: Sinotaia quadrata; assembly: GCA_028829895.1. NCBI lineage: Eukaryota > Metazoa > Mollusca > Gastropoda > Architaenioglossa > Viviparidae > Sinotaia > Sinotaia quadrata. The sequence continues at coordinate 94,816,761 of CM054180.1, forward strand.
TCTTTTCTACCATTGGATAGCTGTTATTAGATTGGTCATACCCACTGCTGTCTTTCTATAACCAGTCTTGTGCTGAAAAGGAATTTTTGCAAGTCATGGCTTCAAGTCGGAATGCTTTTGCTTTTATTGACAGACTTTGTCAACCCACAGCTGATTCAGAATATGATTTAGCTGATGATTAACCCTTTACTCGAGCGTTTTCCTTTTTTTTTATCTTGTGCAGGCAAGAATTTTCAGGATTTCAGTGAGATTTAGGGTTACATTAGTAAGAACATCATATCTTAGGTATTAGTGCATATATTTCAATGAAATGCAAAATAAAGCAGTGTTATTAATATCCTTAATTGAAGTATACTTTAAGGTGTTAAATTTGAATCCATACGGTAAACTGTATATTTACACACACTTTGTTGATTCCAGGAACACTAAATCTGTTGTAATACATCTCTTTTTTCAGCAGGTTGTGAATTCCTATCAAAATCATAAGTCCAAAATAAGCCTTAATTTCAGTGGCATTGGTTTCCTTCCATCCTGTATCACCATTTGGTTTTTTCGCGATTTTCGGACGTGCATACTCGTTCGATTATTATCTTTGAAAAAACTGGTAGAAGAAAGCCAGATGAGTACTATCATTAGTTACAGTCACATTCGACCCCATTTCAGTTGTAAATTCCAATATATTCAGTGCTAAAGTACTACGATTCCAACCATGTGCGTCTCCAGATAGCCCTTCCCCCCTGCTCCTCTTCGATGTCCTCAAAATCTGACGCACTCTCGTCCAAAATTTGAAAGATCCTATATGTGCACGCTACTGACACTAATGTCACTTTTGATCCTATTGTCCAATTCAAAATAAATTTCTCTTACCTCATTATCCGACAAATTGAATCCATTGTCACTCGACGATTCTATGAAATCCATTTGAAACACTAAACGTGAAAAACAGAAAACTTTATGGAAAAATGAACGAAGCAAGGAGAAAACGTTTCAAAATTGTGTGGAAATCGTTGTACAAACGTCATACTTCCTGTAGACACCGGAACTCTCACGATTTCTTGAACGATATGAGAAGAAAAGAGCACTGGTTGATCTGGATGCTTTCGGACGTTTTGCCCAATACGACGTACAGACGTTTTTGAACGCTCCGCCCAGTAAAGGGTTAATGTTCTGTTTCTTTTGATGAGGAATTTTTGCCAACCACTTGTGATTTCATAGAAATTAGTGGACAATTGTAAAATAAGATACCATTAGAAACTTCAGGAGATTCTTTTTTGCATCTGATTGCCACAACAGTTATTGGAATTGACCTATAATGAACGCTGTTCTATATGAAATATCTTATTGTGTATTCATTTGTACTCATATATCAGTGCTCTGAATTAAATAAAAAAAAGTTTGCATTTACACTAGCTTTATATGTGAATTTTGTCATTTTTATTTGGGTGGTGTTTCTTTATCTGGGCCTTGTACTTTTCACAGTTTTAAATTTTTAAAGTATGGGATTCTTCCTATAGTGATAACATTTTCAAAGCCATTTATCATACTGTTATATCAAGAACAACTGAACAAGTCAACTACTGACAGATGTGAGGGTGTCACTTCGATGCCATCCTTTTAGACATTTTTACCTATATGCTGCTGGGTTTTTTTATTCTGCCTTATAAATTCTTCTGTTCCCTTCCCTTTTCAGTAATTTGATATTTTTTGTGCGTACAATATTCTGTTTATATATTTTGTACACCATTTTTTTGTGTCTGTTTTTACTCACTTTCTTTAGATGGCTATTACCTATTACTTCTTTTTTAAATGTTGCTTTTATACCCTATCATGACAATTTGTATTTATATACAGGAACCAAAACTGTTTACTTTCTGCAGAATTTTGTACTGTATATTTTTATAAATACACTAGTCATTTGAATTGTGTTGGTGCTACCATTGGCATGTTATTATGCTGTTGCATATTTCATTATTTGGAACATTTCATAATTAATTTTGCACATTTTAAATAAATTTAAAATTGTATTGTGATTTTTTAAAAAATGTTTCAGCATTGTTATGATCAAAACCATACTTTATATATAAATACATCCAGTTGCCATTGTTTTTGCACAGCTAGCTGAAGCTTCATTAGTGGGTATTCTAACATCATCTTTTGAGTTAGCTACAATACTACAGTCAGGCATTTCTTTTCAAAATTAGGTGAATTACATAAATATTGTATATAATGACTCTTTCAATCTAATTTATATAGTGATTATCTTCATCCATTTATTGTGCCTTTTTCACTTGCCACACATTCAATGGATAAATTCATGTATTTTAACTTAGATCAAGCAATTTTATATACACTTATTTCTAGTCGGTTGTATTGTTTAGTTTTGCAAAAGGTTTAGGTTTTTCATTTCAATGCAATTTCATTATCTGCTAGTGCTGTTTCCTCTTGTGTCTGAAGTTAGAATTTATTTTTCTTTTAAATCATTAAATTGAAATTATGGTATAATATGATGAAATTTGCTGTTGTAAATTTGTATTATTTGAGCAGATGCTTTGATACTGTTTAATTGTTGATCCACCAGCATGTTGATTTATTTGAACAATTGTAGCACACACTTGTATAATATTATTATTGGTTTTTGTTTTTTTTTGGATATGCCTGCCTTAATTATATCCATTGACCTTTTATTACTATTTTGAGACAATTTTGCAGTTTCAATCCATGCTAGCTTGTTGGCTGTGCATCTGTGGCATCTGGCTGTGTTCTCCACATATTAAAGTGGACAATTGTAAAATAAGATACAGTTAGAAACTTTGTCTTTTTAAATATATACTTTTTTATGGTTGTAGCAATTCTTATTTACAGAAAGAAACCATGAGAAATCTTGCTTATCAGTAACACACCTTCATGGCAAAATTATTCTCCCTTAATAATAAATTTGTATACTAGGTATTTTCAGACTGTAGGATAATTGCTAATAAACATTCAAGTATATTGACAGAATGTTTGTTGTGTTTTAAGATCTTTTATGCTTGCTTTATTTTTCTTTGTAATAAACTTTATTTTAAAATTTGGTAGAAAAATATTCTTTTTGCAATGGAATTCATTCGGCACTTGATGACATCTCAAAGTTTGTGTTAAAGAGTACAGAATGCTAGAGTCTTTATAAAAGAAGGATTTAGAAATTCTATTTTTTCTTATTGCTCAGTTTTACTGGAAATTGTGTTACATTATAGGTTACTTTCTAAATAAAAACTTTAGTTTTCGAAGGAGTTTTTCTGTTTTCTAGATGTTGTTCCATGTAATTATGTTAAGGCTGTAGTCAGTGAGTGTCCACTTTAATACCATTACAGATAGCTGCCAAGATTAACCAGCCAGGTGCCGGGGATGCACAGCCACAAGGTATCAAGAGACCTTTTGACGACGATGCCCGCTTCGGTAATTTAGACTCCTTCCCCATCAGTCCCAATGCCAGGTCCTGCATTAGGCAGTCAGTCAAATCATTTTTTTAAAAAAAATGAATATAAATGGGTCATTAATGATTTAACATTTTATAGAAATAGGGTGGGTGGGCTCTATTGCCTAACTTTGAGAATGTTTTATCTTTATGTTTTAAGATTGAGAGCAAGATGACTGATACACTTGTTAAAATTCCTTTCTTGCTTTATAGTAGTTTATATAAAACAGTATATCATTTCTTGCATTGTTTGAAATGTATATTTTGTCATTGTCAAGTGCATCTTGTCTTAGGGTATGTGTATGTATATATATATATTTATGTTATGAACAAAACGACATTTTTTTATTGATTATGTTGCATATATATCCAATATGTTACTTTTTATTTATTTATGTCTTCAGAATAATTTGTTCTGATCATTTATTGTTTATAATCTGCATTTCTTTTATATATAGCAGTTTGTTTTATGTTCTGATAGGCTAATAGTGAACATCCATTTCATATATATGCATACAAATGGAAGTGTTTTTCCATCTTTTACATACTGTTATGATTCAAACATATAGAGAGTTTTTATTTTAATTGTTTGTGATCATTATATGACTTTTTTTTTGTTTTTTGTTTTATTATAAAATGTAAGTGGGTGTATCATTTTCAAACTTTTTATTTTACAGACTAGGGACTTGAAAGCTTAATAACTTTCTTTAGTGATACACTTACTCGGTGCCAACCATTTCAGGGTTCTTGTACTGTTTGGTTGCTGCTGACAGATGGCCATTGATGGGTTGCACCTTTTCACATCATAATAATTTTCTTATCTACACACAATACAAATCACAATTATTAGGAATCATTACCATATAAGATTAATTCTTTCTGAACAGTAAAGTAGATGTGTCACGTCTCTTATTCACATATCTGCCCTTTTTTCATGTGCTCGCTTATTACTTGCTTAACTCCTTTCTCTTCCCAACCCCTTAATCACATGTCCCTTTTTTGAAAAAAATTATTTGCAGGCACATCTCCAGCCTCTCCATGCATATATACTAAATGGATGGCCCAGTACTAGCAAAATTATATGTGAACAAAGTATAAGAATTGATTCACTAATATGTAGACATGTTTGGAGAAATTACTTTTTTATTACCCTCCATTTTAAAAATTTTATTTATGCTTAATTTTGCATACAGATACATCCATTGTAAATGCATCAGTACAGTAAAGTAGTGGTTAATATTTTTTGTACTAAAAGCATTCTAGTAAGAGGTGTTTGTTTTGTTTTTTTTGTTGCAGGTGAGCCAGAATCAAAGAAATCTGCTCCTGATCGTGAGTTTGTTTTTCCTTTTTATTTTGCACAGCCTAGAGGTGCAAGCAGTTGAGAGAATCTGACCTGCATCAATTGGGTCAGAACTGAATGCAGAGCAGCTAGGGAATGTTCTTTTCATTTTTGCCTTATTCTGATTTGTTCAGTTGTAATAATGCTGTTCATTGCTGTATGAGCATATTTGTATTACTAATAACAAGGATATTTTTTTCAGGGAATAATTACATTTTTTTGTTTCAGCTATTTATTCCAGATTTGAGATTGGCGTTCGTTGGAGGACTTTTGGAATGCATGCTTTCATTTCCATTTATAATTGTTTAAAATTGCTTTCTTTTTGAAGTGGTTCATTTTTTTAGTGAGTAATTTTTAATTAAGGATTAAATGTATGTTCAGCTTGCCTGCTTGTTATTCCAGCAGGAGTAAGCAACATTGGCGCCCAATTACAAGCTTTAGCTAACCAAAGCTCAGTGCCCAGGTAAGTGATATATCCCTTGTTTTTTGTTAAAATTTTTATTTGTATATTCTAGCCATTATGATTTTGCCTTGTACTAACTGGATATATAAGCTTTTCACAATTTACCTTTATATTATGAAATAACACCTGGAGTCTGATTTTTTTCTTTCTCTGTTTTGGAGAAGTTAACAGCTGGAACTATAAACTGACAGTTGTTTTCTGATAAATTTTACGGTAAAAAAAATACAACCTAAAACTGTTATATTAGGTAAGACCACTCAAATTTTGAAGTCTGGCCAAATAAGCTGATATTTGCAGGTTATGTTATATACTTCAAAGTAAGTTTGCATACACAATTTTGGAGCTCTAGCTTTAATAGGAAAAAAGTTATGACAGTTCAAAGTTTGGCGTAAATTGCAGAAAAACGGGTTTCACGAAGACCCGTTTGAAATTAAAACACAACAAAAACTATGAAACATACATAGCTCATCTTTACAATTTCAACTCTGTAACACAAATATATTGCTGTTTTTTTTTTTTTTAAGGATCATCCAAATTTGGTATATTTACTCTTAGACATTTAGACATAGAGACATTTACAGGGTGAAGTTTTAAACAATCTTTTTGTATAGGTTTCGAAATATAACATCTCAAAAATGTAGTTTCATGCAATACATCCGCACACTTGTTGAAGATGAAAAAAGCTAAAATTAAACATTTATTATAATGCAATGTTTATAAATTCTGTAATTGACAGCATGATCATTCTAACTAAATAAAATCAAAAATTATATTTTCACAAAAAACCAATTCAAAACTAGCGAAACTGATGCTCTTTAATTTAATAAAATACTATTAGTGTTAGTTGTTACTATTTACAGTTAACTTTTTTTTAGTTCAACAGCAATTGTAATTATTAATATCTTTATTTTTAATAGGTGTCTATTTGTTTCATAATATAAGACATTAACATTCTAAAAATATCTTGAAAATTGAAAGCTAAAGTCTTTCATAGTTTTACTTATTATAGGCATACTATATCAGTGTATACTGTATGTCTGTAGTGTGAGTAGCATGTTACTCATCATTGTCCTGATCTCAATTTTTACCAACATCGATTCACTCACTGACTGACTCATACACTTATTATTATATATATATTTTAACCCTGATCAGTCATTCAATGTCAAATTCTAATTATCATTTATAAAATTGTTTCTTAAGGTCCTAGTTATAATAAAATAACTAGTACTGGTCAGCTACAGACGAACACAGACAAAAATCCTTCAGCATTAAGAGTTGTCGTTCTTTAGTTTGGATTGGTGCTTTATAAAATTAATTTAAAATATCGCCTATTAGTTAATATATTTTCAAAAAAAATTCAATCTCATCATGAATCGTCGTTTAATCATTTCCACTCTGTATTTTGTGTATAGGATTGTTTTTAATATAAGCAGTTTGTCATAACAAATCATCACCCTCTTGCGACAGTATTTTAAAAGGCCGATAAGCTAAAAATAATGAATGATCGTTTTACTGTAGCAATATTTTGATGAAATTTAATAGTTTTGTTAAAAATGTCTAATTGATCCATTTTAATACACGTCTGGTCCAAGATGGCGATCTCTTGTCAACTTCGGCATGGGCTATTAGGGTTTCCCGCGTTCATTGCCAATAACACTTCCGATATGGAAACTTCCGGTTCATATTATATACCTTTTTAAAGGGCAAAAGATGACCTTTTCAACATTATAAAGGAGGCTTTACCGACTGAGAGTTTATCGGTCAAAACGTAATAAATACGTCATTCAAATGTACAAACAAAACTTATATTTCATGTTGGAAGATTCCTTTATTTGTTAAACAATTTTCACCCATTTCTTTCTTTTAATTACAGAGATATACAGTTTTAAAAATAGTGAATTCTGTTTAAAAGTGACGTCTTCAGTCTCCATATAGCGAGTGGTCTTACCTTATATTTATACTGTTATAGACTAGAAGGATCCATCATTATAGTGGCCTCACATATAACATGTTCAAAATTTTGGGTCCCCAAGGGCAATCCTTATATCGAGGCACCAGTGTATATATTTCCTAAGCCAAAAACTAATCACCATTATTTGTATTGTGAGATAAAAAGATCATTGCACATGATGACAAAGTATTACCTCCCAATACATTATAATCATTAAAATATAGTCTGAAACCAGTTTAACAATCTGGTTTTTTGAGAAACTTTACCCACACCTCTCCAGTTAAATTTTAGGATAAGATTTTCTGTTTTACTCTAGTGTGTAGTACAGGCTTAATTTTGAAAGATTCAAGTATTTTATATATAATTAAATGATATATAGAGAAATATATCAAAAAATAATCCAGGTATTCTAAATATTGCTTTCCCATGACAAAGGCAACTTCCAAATTTTATAAATGTTGATTGATACAAAAGATTCTGTTCTTTGTTTTGATCTGGTTTTATAAAAATTATAAACAGGGACAGTCAGGATGAAGAATAATATTTTTTAACTCTAGGGTTGTGTGGTGTAGTTGTGTTTATACAAAAAATAAACAGTTTTGAAAAAATTAATTGTTCTTCGGTCTTAATCGTACTTTAAGGCCACTTCTGGATTTTATATTTTCTTAATATATATATATATATAAAGTGCACTTATTATGTTAATAGGTAGTCCGACTCATTTTTTTCTAGTTAAAATTGTAGAAATCATTTCTGCTCAAAATGTGTGATGTGATAAAAGAAGGTTGTGTAAACAAAGTTATTATGATGGTTTTAATACTTTTAGGAGATAATGATTTAGTATTGTCTTTTGTGATCAACTTTCTGGATTGTGTGGTTTTTCAACTTCTTTAGAAGTAAATTAAAACCATACTGAAAAACAGTCTGACAGTGGTAATAAACAGTCACAGACAATGAGTAAAAACAAGCATAAAGCAAAATTCACATTTCGGTTTATTACAAAATTAAAGGAAACATGCTTTTCATAAAATTGCTCACAAATTGCAGCAAACGGGAATATTCATGGCATATGCTGCAACTGATGAACAAAACACATCCAGAATGCATACACAAGCAAATTGCAACAACTCTTGAGACTAAACATCATGTAGAGTTGGTTCACATATCAAAATGATCAGCAAAGTATTCTCTATATAAATATTACATATGTTTTTTTTATTCATATTAATTTACATTTTTTTGTTGTATTGTATAATTTTTATTTACAAAGAAAATGAAATTAGATAAATTGTTCAAATTTAACTCTTTACTGGGCAGACGTTTTTCCTTTTTTAGCTCTAAACGGGCAAGATTTTTCAGGATGTCAGTGAGATTTAGGGGTACGTCAGTAAAAACATCACATCTTAGGTATTAGTGCATATATTTCAATGAAATAAAATGCGAAATGAAACCAACTTGAAGTATACTCTCGGGTGTTAAATTTGAATCCATGCGTGAAAATATATATTTACACAAAAAAATATTGTCCATTTATTGTCCGCTACAAACACTAACTATGTACACACACTTTGTTGATGCCAGAACACTAATCTGTCATCAGATGATCAATACATATCTTTTTTTCGGCAGGTTGTGAATTCCTATCAAAATCATAAGTCCAAAATAAGCCTTAATTTTAGTGGCATTACTTTCCTTAAACTTGGGTCGCCATTCAGTTTTTTCGCAATTTTCGGATGTGCGTACTTGTTCGTTTATTCCACTATCTTGTCAAATGTTTCTTCTTTGAAAAACCGATAGAAGAAAGCCAGCTGAGTACTATCATTAGTTACAGTCACATTCGGCCCCATTTTTGTTTTAAATTCCGATATATTCAATGCTAAAGTACTTCTATCCCAACCCCATGCGTCTCCAGATACTCCTTCCCCCTACTCCTCTTCGATATCCTCAGAATCTGACGCACCCTCCTCCAAAATTTGAAAGATACTACATGTGCAATCTACTGACAGTAATGTTACTTCTAATCCTATCGTCTAATTCAAAATAAACTTCTCTTACCTCATTATCCAATAAATTGAATCCATTAAACTTCTCATTAATAATCGACGATTCTAAGAAATCCATTTGAAACACCAAACGCGAAAAACGAAGAAAACTTTATGAAAAAATGAGTGCTGCTACATGAAAATGCTTCAAAATGGCAGGGAAATCGTACAAACGTCATGCTTCCTGTAGAAACCGGATATGATGTAAATATGGGAAGGAAAAGCACTGAGAATGCACTGGGCTGTGTTGGGTGTTCTGCCTGGCAAAGAGTTAAACTATTGTTGTTTTTAATCAAATTAATGTAATAAAATTACAACTCAAGACTATCAAGACTAATTAAAATTACCTTTAATTAATTTAAGTGTTATTTTTTTGTGTCTTAAAATATATGATTTTCATTTTCAGCGAGGCAGCCCAGGCGGCTCAAGAGGCAGCAGCACGGATAAATAGACAGCTGGGACTCAACGCAGGTGATTCTTCAATGCAGCCACAGAAGCCGGGGCCCCATGCAGGATTAGGCATGGTTACTACAGAAAACTACCATGTGCCAGACAAAATGGTTGGCCTTAGTGAGTGAAAGTTTTTATCCTGTATTTCTTTTTTGTCTTTTTATTTTCATGTTCCTCACAGTTGAATGCTGCTAACGAATTTTCATAAGTCTTTATGAAGAGCTCGTACTTGCTCATTCAAACTGATAAAGAATAGAATCTACATACTCCTTTTATTTTCAGTTGTTTTAATTTAGTACTGCTAGCTGTTTCCACATGGATTTGATGTTATTACTGCAACAGCATTGGAGTCTTTTTCTTTGTTATTTCCTGAAGGCTATTGATAGACAATCGCTTTGAATGGTTAAATACTATTTGGTTCTTTCTTTAGTCTTAACCTCAGACAGCTACAACATTATGCCCTTACCATTGTAGCCATAGACCCCAGGGGGAGGCAAACTCTACCCTACCAAGCTATTTGCAGTTTACTTTGCCATCCGGACTGCCTGTCATTGAATCACTGATCTGATCAAATTTTGTAAGCAATACCATCGATCTCATTAACTTTTTGTTGAAACTGAGGTGTTCTTTTTTTTAAACATAAAGTGCACCATTTAAAATTACGTTTGTTCTCATAGACTGTATGTACATTTTATATATATATATATATATATATAGGTGTGCAATCCCACTTAGATCTAGATCTTCAATTATCTCTTTTAAAAAAATAATAGGAAAACAATACATGAAATCTGATATAATTCACGAAGAAAACATTTACACTGTATGACCGTTTAAGTAAACAAAAAACTACCCACACTAGATCCTTAGGGGCTATTGTTATGAAGAATGGAAACTTTGTAACTTATTGTTAAAACTTTTTCAGAAACTTTCTTGCTTTAATAACTAAAATATAATGTTTTTACTAATGTAACACTAAATCACTGAAATCCTGAAAATTCTTGCCTGCACAGAGATAAAAAAGGAAAAGCGCCAGCCCAGTAAAGAGTTTAGTTATTTTACTATAAATGCATTTTTCTCAAAATGACTCCACTCTTTTGAACATGCCAAGGCTATTCCTGAAATTTGATATACTATTTCCTCATACATAAAGTTAATAAGTTATGCATGGATGAAAGCCTATATGCTTCAGGATTTTTTTAATAGGTATTCCAAACATTGCTGAATGACTGATTAGGACATTTTCAACACTAGTGTTTCCTCTGTATATTGAAGCTTTGTAAAATAAATGGACATGAAACAAAAAGTTTTGTTCTCTTTTCTGACTTTCTGTTTTTTTTTTGTTTTAATAAATAATTGTGAAAAAGTGAAGAAGTTATTCAGAAGTTATCAACCGAGTGACTTTTTGACCAAGCCACCATAACTTTTATATCGCTAATGCTTAACAATTGAACTCTTTCTCAGTCTTTGTGGACGTGTGCGGTACAGTAATCTAAAAAAATAAAAATGTTCATGTAGGGTAGAGAACAAGGTTCACTTCCATACTAAATAATGCGTGGGAATTTCAAGATAAAGTGAAATACAGTTAAACTGAAATTTTCTTATATTACGTTCTTGGTGATTCCGATAAGATGGTAGCCTTAAAAGCTATCAGAAAATAGGAAAATTCTTCATCTATAAGTCTATGCTTTTTGATCTGAGTGTGCCAACTTACAAGATTGTACCATTCAATAGGGGAAATATTTTTTTTAAGCATGTCAGTGGAAAGATAGGCTGAGAAAAGATGATGTAGAGGTAATAAATGGCAGTGTTTTACTGCAACTATGAAATTCTGTCCGTGTCCAATGAAGGCAGATTGTGGAGCAGATTGAATTGCTTATTTAGGTTAAGCACCACAACATGAAAAGCATGTAATTGTGTTCATTCAACGTATAAGAACATTCCTTGTGGTTCCATGCTAGACTGCACTAGAATCGTTGTACTAAAAAAGCATTAAATTAGATGAACGATTGGCAAATGTCTGAGTGTGTGTGTACAAAATATTAAGATTTCTTTACTTTAATATAGATCTTTCCAAACAGAATCCAATGATACCAGACGTATCTCTGTAGCTCAACTAAAAAAAAAAGCAGAGTTATTACAGTTTTAATGTTTATAGCAATTTCGTCCATTTTGTGTTAACTGCTTTAGAGCTTTTTCCAACCTGAAAATCAATTAATTAATAATTTTGACTGACAGTATATTTGAAAATAACATTGCAAACCTCTCAAAAAAATTCAGCCATATTTGTATATTGGATACTACTTATGTGGATAGTCTGAATTTTATTGTTCATCATTTCTTCATTTTGTGGACTGTCAAAATAAGCTATTTGTACAATTTGGTTTTTGAGCATAAAACTTTTGAAAAAATGGAAAAATTCGTAACTTTGGTTGTAATTGAGATACAAACTTTATTTTAGTAACATTGAAATTCGCAAAAAAAAGTTCTTTCCCTCTGTTTACTTAGTATTAATAATGGTTTTGAAAAATATGTTTGGAATACCTACTAAGATGTGATAAATGTCTAAAGATAAAATGGATATCATATATATTTACAGATGCTAAAACCATAACCAGGATTTTTATGTTTCAGAATACTTTTTAAAGCAAAAGACATAACTTAATACCTAATACTATAATGTACACCTTAACAAAATAATTTGTAATGTGTGCTGAAATGGATTAGCCGTAACTATACCAACATCTTTTAGAAAATACCTATTTTATTGACAGTGGAGTCCCGACACATTAGGGGGCATTGATTAAAATCAGAAATAAAAATTCCCATCCTTTGGAACATTTGAGTAGAAACAATAAATCGAATCCCTAAATCTTGACATTTGGGATGTGCCTGTTCAAGATTTTTTTATTTGTTATTTAACATGTATAACTCATTAGTTTATAATGTATGCCTGTTTCAAAATTATATTGATAATACCATTGTTTAATGTTTTGTTCCTTAATTGGTAATGGCTAAAGTTTCATTCAGTGGACCTTCAAGGTACAGATAATATAAATATTTTTTTATTTGATAAATGGTGTTGCTGATGTGCGTTTTCAATCCACTGTTGTTTGTATAAGCACATTTGTTGTGGCTAGTGTGACAGATAGGATATTTGGGTGGTGGGTTTTTCTCCCCCCTGTCCCTGAATAGTTTTCTTTTTTATTTTCTAGTCATTGGAAAAGGGGGTGAGCAGATTACACGGCTGCAAGCTGACTCAGGTTGCAAAGTGCAGATAGCACCAGGTATGTGCTTCGTACAAGATTCTGGCATTTCTAGTTTCTGTTAGGAATAGAACAATAAATTGCACTGTTGTAAACATTTGTGCATTTACATCTTCATTGGTTGAATTGCTGTTGAGCCATCCTTTATCGTACATTTTTTTAATTTTAAATTCTTTGATACAGTGTTCAGCATCGGATCAACTTTTCAACACCCAAACCATATCTTTTCTTAATGTTTATGTTAACTTGTTCTCTGTTTGAGTACCGTAGAGAGTTCCCTCATAGACATGTTTTTTGTTTAGTCTATGAGCCAATCAATCTGAATATATGTTTGCTTTAGCAGGCATTCTGTATCACTTGTATGATTGGATAGTTTTTTTTTGTCTACTTGCGTGATGGAGAACACATGAATCACATGTTTATATTGACATGGAAATCTTGCAAGTTATGGGACTTCAAATGAATTGAGATCCTGTGTCAGCACTACAGCCAGATTTGGGCTTGAAACATGATTCTTCTGTTTTATGTAAACAGAAGTATTCAGCAGTTTTATTCAGAAATTTTCATCAAAAAATAAATAATTACCAGTACTACATTGTTGAGAGATGCTGACACGTATTTGCAGAAACGACTAGTCGTTTCAAAATCATGGGATTGGCATACAATGACCCACATGAACACCACATGCTTTTGCTGTAAATAATTGAGTACAAGTCTGATTTGTAGAAAGATACCTCAATAGTGAATATTTTTTAAGCATTTTTCCCTGTGAATATATTGCAACATATACTAATATGTATCCTGACACAAATTCATGAAAACCTCAAGTGCTGTTCTGAGGTAAGTGAATTTTACCAGTTCATTTATTTACTTTCTATGATATCAATAGATTGGAAATCAAATACATGTATTGATAATTATTTTTCCGATGGTAAACTTTACATCCATCCCTTTTTCCTAAAGCCACTTCAAATTGTACATTTTCTGCTTCTGAGTTTACATTTTTCAAACGAGCATAACTATAATTCGCCACCAAATCCATAACATTAGACTGATTAAATAGTTAAATAATACTAATTTCATATTTATTAGTACATTTGGCATTTTTAACACTTTACTGTTTCAAAATCCATTTATAATTACAGGTGCTTTTCATTTTTTAGTAAGATCACCCATAAAATTTTTTGGGAGGGTGGCAAGATAACTTGATGTCCAACAGGATTCTTGGACCCTTCTAATTCAATCAACAATTTGCATTATGCGATAAATCTTTGCAGTTGGTTTGAAAGCCTGTGCTTTTTGCATTTGATAGCCAAAACATTTACACAAAGATATACATAAGTAATGCAATTTAATGTTAAAAGTTATGAAATGAAGAATGTATTCCTTTTATTCTTTTCAGATAGTGGTGGAATGCCAGATCGACCATGCACTCTCACTGGTACACCTCATTCTATCAGGTAACTTAACTGAAAACTTTTATTTCGAATTTTTATTTATGTGCTTTTTATTTCCTGAATAAATGTTCAGAATGATGTTCTCGCACATGTTCACTTCTTTACTCTTTATTATTCTTTATCTTATGGACAGTTTAAAACAGTGGTTAATGTTTTATTTCAGTGTTTGTAAGTCTTTGATCCAGCAGATAATTGATAGAGGAAATTCCACTCATATGGGGGCCGGTGGTATGGATGGTATTGGAGAAGGACATTCTGTTGTGGAGATGTCTATTCCTGGCATGAAAGTTGGTCTTGTGATTGGTAAAGGTGGTGAAACCATTCGTCAGCTACAGGTAATATGCTTTTATTACAACTTTTAAAAGATAAGTTAACATTTGGCACACATAAATTTAATTTTCTTGATTCTTTTTTTATGCCGTTGAATTGTTTGGGGTTTTGTAGTTATGTCTGACAATACAAACCACATATTTAAATTTGTGAAAATGGCTGGCTACCTCTTTTTAACAATACTAAATTACATTGTACTTTTAAAATATGCAGGAAAATGATGAGTGTGAAAATGTGCATGATTAGAAAGTAATTTAGTCCTAAAATAAGACTGTTTCATGGAAGAGTTATTTATGTAGGTAGAATCAGCTATTTCAAAGTTTTTGGAAATGAATTAAATTTACACCATATAACTATAATGGTGAAAGAAGTCAGTTTACAAAAAATGGTTGATTAATCTTTCTTACTTTTTTTTTTTTTTATGCAATTTTAAAAATGGGGGTGCTTTTTACACATATTTTACACTTTGCCATTTTTGCATACTTCATGTATCCAATGTTGTCGTGAAGCCTGATTTGTTCTGAGCTTTCTTGACTTTTGAGTTATTGATTCTCAAAAATGAGAAAAACAAAATTGAGCAACTGCTGTAGGATAAATTCTAGGAACTATTAACAATTTATTCATTTTATTTGGATATTATTTTGTAAACAATTGGTCCCAAACAATACAGGTTGTAAGTCAGTTTCAATGGGAGCAGACAATAGATTTATCTTCATCAACAATCGCGATTAACCTCTATTGATTAAACTGTTTGAATAGATTTATTCATAATAAATTAGTAACTGGGTAGTTTCGTCTACCAAATAACTGATAATTTTCAATATAAACATATTTTTTTATAGTTATATTTCCCCAAGATATGTCTATTAGCCATTGATACAATATATACATTGAAATTTTGTGATGTACAGAAAATATTAATAATAGATATATATAAAGTCACCCATACACTATACACTGTATACTTTAGTAAAAAGTAAATGATGAAAATATTCAATAGTTTAAAAGTATTATGCAAAATTTTAAATTACGAAAAATATTGTACTGTAATTTATATGTAAATTTTTGTATAAATTTAGGATTATATATGGGAACTTACCTTTTTACAAAAATTTCAATCATTCTGGACACTAAATGATCATAAATCTCCCCATTAAGAGTGCAAATAAAAATATTTACTACTGATTTCTACTATTAAAAATCTTCCTTGAACTTTTCTTTTTTTTGTGGATTGGATAAAAATATATTTGTTCTGTACATCAGTAACTGTTCATTTTAGATATGGGTATACAGGTTGAACTTTTATCATCGGCAGTAAATTCAGAGAAACAATTTTCATTTCAATTTATACTTAGGGTATGTTTAAACTGTTATTAATATTTATTATTAAATTTATGCAAATCTGCTTTGTTGATTAAAAACTATTCTTTTGTTATTATGTTGCTTATTTTATCAGTACGCTTAATATTTGCTATTGCTAATTTTAAAAATACATAAAAAGGATACAAATTTGGATATTTAAAATAAGTAAAAAGTAATAATGTATATTAAAACTAACAAAACATTTTACTTTCTTAATGCAATATGGGTTGATAAATAATAATTTTAAGTCTTCGTGGCTTAGTTCGTATTGAAATTTTGCTGTTATTGAATTTTTAATTACTTATAAATTATACCAGTTTCCATTGTATTGTTCAAAGTTGTATTAAAATGTTGGTCATATAAACGTGCATTGTTAATTACAGTACCTAGCTTCTGGTCTGGAATAGGTCTTGAAAATTATTTGAAAACCTTGGCACGAATCCATTATGAAGTAGAAATAGTGACTTCCATTTCAAACTTTTGTACATTCATTGTTTAAAGGAAAGAGCTGGAGTGAAGATGGTAATGATTCAGGATAGCAATTCTCCTACAGCTTCAGATAAGCCTTTGCGAATCACTGGCGATCCCCAGAAATGTCAGGTCAGTTACATGTGTTATCTTTTGATATCTTCATCTTTCAGATTAGTCCATTTGCCTCATCTTTTTCAAATGATTGGTCGTAATTTTTTTCTTTTATATCAACATCCACTTAAATATTTCATGTTGACAATAAAGCTTACTTGGTATTGTAGAAGGGATTTTCATTAAAGAGACAAATGGAATTGAGATGAGTTTCAGGCTATGGCAACTTGATGTATGGCAGTCCATTAACATAACAACTCCATAAGCCTACATATGCACATTCGAGTAATTTTTCCGTAACAATTTGTGATTTCCGACAAAAAATGCCTGTAATGCTTTTGATCAGCCTTGTTTTTAAGGCTTTGTTTGCATCCATTCATAGGATTCATAGTAACCATGGTTGTGCCAATTTTTTGCAAAATCCATGTGCAAATAAGCCTACTGACAATATTTATGTGTAAATGGAAACAGGTTTTACAGTACTTTGTTATTAAAAAATGGCGGGTATTGTGAAGCAGGTAAGTCGGAAAAACAACTTTATTTGCACAAAAAACCACACTTTTTCATAAGAAAACACATATTTTCTGCAAAAGAAGATATCAACTCTTTTTTCGGCAGGTTGTGAATTCCTATCAAAATCATAAGTCCAGAATAAGCCTTAATTTCAGTGGCATTAGTTTCCTTCCAACCTGGATCACATTTTGTTTTTTCGTAATTTTCAGTACACTTTACCTGATGTATGTTTATCGATCAAAACATAATAAATACGTCATTGAAATGTACAAACAAAACTTATCTTTAATCTTTTAAGATTCCTTTATTTATTAAAATAATTTTCACCCATTTTTTCTAATTTCCGAGATAGTTTTGAAAAAGAGTAAAATCAATACGTGACGTCTCAGGCCCCATATAGCGAGTGGGCTTACCTAGTGAAAGGCTAATTAACTGTAGAGATGTGCATTTGAGATATGTTTGTGTGTTTTTACTTTGCAGCGTGCAAAGGAGATGGTGCTTGAGCTCTTGGCAGAGAAAGACTTGCACAGCGGAGGCC
This sequence comes from Sinotaia quadrata, assembly GCA_028829895.1. Lineage (NCBI taxonomy): Eukaryota > Metazoa > Mollusca > Gastropoda > Architaenioglossa > Viviparidae > Sinotaia > Sinotaia quadrata. The sequence continues at coordinate 94,834,511 of CM054180.1, forward strand.
CTGGTGGTGGTGGTATGGGTACCTTCAACAATTTTGATGGCATGGGACATGGAGGAGGTCCTGGCGGTATGGAGGTAAATGTTTCAGCATGTGTTATTTAGATTATGCATTCCAAAGTGAATTTTGTCTGACGCCCATAGATAACAACATATGAGTATTAACATTCTGCTGTATTTTGTGTATCATATTTAGAATTTTAGCTGCTAATATTTTTATACAGTATTCATCTATTGTATGCACTGTATTTATTTTTAACTGTTCTATATGTTTTTGATAATAATATTAACCCAACGATTGTCCTTGTGACAATGTACATCTCCTCCGTGGCCCTATGATGATTTTTTTTTTTAAATGGTCGTTATCAAAGCATGCAGGATTTCATGTGACACTTTTGTTCTGTTCAACAAACAATATTTACGCAAAAACGTGGGGAAATGGGGGTTTTCTCTGTGTGTGTCTTGGTTATTAATTAATACTCTAATTAATCTCTTTCATGCCAAGAACTCACAACCTCCTTAAGGGTCTTGTGCGGTCTGAGAGTGACTAGGTCAAGCCTTGAGCAGTCTGTCTCCCAAGTGTTAACATGTCTCAGAATAGTGACTACACTGCGTTTATCTTACTAGTCGTTCTATCACTATTCCGGCCCTACCACAAATCTCTCGTCGTCGATGATGGGAACTATTTTAAAACGTGTATAGACCGTCATTTGTCAGCCCCCACCCATCTCACATGTACCTCCCTGGAAATGAAGGAGTAAATAGTTTTTAAAAGAAAACAAATTTATTAAAAGAAATAAAGATAACAATTTTAATAAATTTACATTGAGTTTTCAAAATCACGCACTAGGCGATTTCTAAGCTATGGACTAGGAATATAAATTCTAAAGTCATTTTCAGAGTTCACCCACCACCACCAAAGTTAAATTCTGTACTGTAGGCCTTGTAAATGTAATAGAATGTGCATTATCAACTCAATCTTATATTTATTGTGGAAAAATAAGCTTGCAAAATACAACAAATAAATATATAACTCACTCGTGTCTATCAGAATTTTTAAAAAGAAAAGAAAATTTGGTAAAAATATGAATTAAAAAATTTTTTAAAATCTAGTGATCTACCTATTGTTTACAATGTGCCATGCTAATGCAGTAATGGACGAAAAAGTGGTCACATGACCACAACATAAAAAAATTAAAAACAAATAACATGTGATCCAAATAAACGAAATTCATTATATTGCAAATAAATCTTTCCCCTATTGAATGATACAAAACTTAAGCTATGGATAAGGCAGGAATAAATTCAGAAAGTTATTTTCTGTGTTCACCCTCCACGCCTTAAAAGACGAACGCTATCGTAGGCCTATAGACACTGACAATTCTTATTATCTATTTTTATAGTCCTTTAAACGAACAAATATACGCTATTAACTGAAAATAATTGATATAACTTATCAAGTGACTTCCTCAATCAGAGTGATTCAAATGCAAAGTGGAAACCGGTTCAATGTCGCAGAGTTTAACACTTCGGTACTCGATAAAATCCGCCATTGTTGTTTTCAGTCTTTGGTGATTTTGGTCATTGACCACAGTTTTTTCAACGCAATTCAGTAAGCATGCAGTATTTTTTGTCTCAAACAAACTATATAGACTTATAGATGAAAGATTTTCCTATTTTTCGGTATCTTTTAAGGCTGCTATGTTATCGGAATCACCATTAACGTAATTTAAGAAAATTTAAGTTTAACATTATCACACTTCTCTCCCCTACATGAAAACCATTATTATTTTTAGATGACTCTACCGCACACATTCTGATGGACCGCTGGACACGTTATGGCGGCTTGGTAAAAAAAGTCGTTCGGTTGGCAACTTCGAATAACTTCTTATTACTTTTTCACAATTATTTATTAAAACAAAACATACAGAAAGACAGAACAGAGAGCAATTTTTTTGTTTCATGTTCTTTTATTTTACAAAGCTTCAATATACAGAGGATACATGAGATTTGAAAATGTAGTAAAATTGACTAAACAACATCTCAATCAGCCATTTAGCCTTGTTTTTTCAAAATTTTACTTATAGTAAATATTTTCCAGAATTTTTAAGTAAGTTTGAAATTGTAAGTATTTTTTTCATTTAAAAAATAAATAAATAAAAACTGAACAAGATGTTTTAAAATTAACAACTGATATTGCTTTCTTATATCAAAAGCAATTTGTAATTAAAAATTTGAAGACTTGTATACCCATCTTATTTTGGGAAAAGACATTTTGCAGGCCAAAAAGCATTAGTTTGCTTTATGATTGTAGCCTTTATTTGTATTGTACAGAGTAATATAAACACACGGAATGAGATCATTGCCTCCTTGCATTGTAACCTCTAAAATATTGTCTTTACATTTCCATAGGTTTTAATTTTGATTGGCTGTCTTCGCGAGTCCTTAGTCATTATTAGTCAATTTTAATTACAGTTGGGTATTTATTTAAAGGTTTGTCTCATTTCTCTTATTATATGTTTTTCAAAATTATAATGTGATGTTATAATGTTAGATTCCAGTTCCTCGTCAGGCTGTTGGCCTAATTATTGGCAAAGGTGGGGACATGATTAAGAAAATTCAAATGGAGACAGGTGCTAAGGTCCAATTTAAGCCAGGTATGTTTGTTTTAATTAGTTTTTAAACTATTCAAATTTGTAAAAGTTTTTATTTTTTGCAGGTGTGCAATTGTAAAAAACAATTCTCATTGCACATTATTAGAACTTGGTGCTGTATTGTGTGCAGCTTCAGGTGTCAAAATGTGCTACAGTAAATGTAAGGATTCGCTAACACCATTTTGTTGCAAAATGCTTCATTTGAATGGCGTTTGATAGTAGACCTTGCAACACAATTATTTTTTCAGATTTTTGTTAAAATATCTTGCCATAGCATTTTATTTTTCATACATTCATACAATACAGTCATGTGGACATCTCAACCTAACAGAAAGATGGGAACCAGTGCTTAATTATGCAAACAGAATGCACCATTACAACTATAGTGAACAAAATCTATAAAAGCTCTCCAACTAGCTAACAAATCTCTCTCCCCCCCAAAAAAAAACAACAAAAAAATCTAAATCACTTTAAAAGAATTCCCCTGCCAGCCCTAACTGACTCAGCATCTTCACACATATGTGACCTGTCACCACAAAAAGATACTTAAGTCGCGCAAGGCTAAGCCGAGAAAACGGCAAAAACGAAGGTGGGGGTCTACATGGCTGAAATTGAGATTTTCATTTTAGCGTGTTCCCAAACCATCGAACAACAAATTACTAGCGTGTTTTTCTTTAATTTGAACTAGAAATAGCTTTATTATTATTTTTTTGTGATCTACTGTCTAACTTCGAAGGAAAAATATGGCCCAAAAGTGCTATAATCTGACGATCGTAGACGGTAGTATCCCTGGCTGAACCTCATCATGTTGTATATCAGAATGCTCAGGAAAAAGCCTATTTTTATGCTGACGACACTGGTTATTTATTTATTTATTTATAACGTCTAATCAGAATGTTTTATAAGGCTGTGCTTGGCGTAAACAAAGTGAAAAGCGTCAGCCAATCCGCAGACAGTTTATCAAAGCTTGCTATAAGTTACCAAGCGTGCTCTCATAAAAAGACGGTCGCGATTGGTTGAAACGCACACAAGGGAGACAGTTTCGTCCTGTAATGCGTAATGTAAACATGGAGAAACGAATCGCTAATTTGTTGAATTCATGTAAAGAAAGCAACATTTTAGAAAAAGAAAGCATTCAGATTAAAGATTTGATATCTGATTATTTTGCTAATGAGGATGTAGCTGATGGATTTTCATCTGAAAGTGACGGACAACGAATCGCGTGATCGAACAACGAAGCAGACGACAGCTGACGATAACTGACTGTACACTGAAGTGAAAGGTGTGCTATAATTATTGGATTGTTTAAACGATATTTTTTTTAAGAATGTGAAAGTAATGCAGCTTTAATCTGTGATTTATTTAGTGGAGCTAGCATCAGATTTAGAAAGAGGTATCAATTCAATATTATGCCTTAATTTTAGAATATTCTGTGAGCCACAATAATCATTCTCGCATACAGAAATTCTAATCGTTATGGCTTAAAAAGACTGTTGTCTGTAAATGATGTAACAATATATTTGTTGTTTATAGTTATTACATTGTTACTATTGTGTCTTCTTCAACTCTGATTGCAAATGAAGCAGATTAATATATGGTTGCTAAAGAAAAACCTCTCAGAAATGTGTTCAATCTTTGAGGCCGATTTTCTCAAAATGGCCGTCCGGACAGTAGTGCACTTCAAACAAACATTACTTTTCCATATTTTGTCCTACACTCTTTATTTTTATATCAACAGAAAGCCCTTTCAATTTTCTTTCTATTGATATATATATCTCAATACCCCCAAAATCCGACTTAACCCGTTCGCCGGCAGCCATGTTTTGACGCTTACCGATAACTGAATGGGTCAGTGTGCTAAAAAATTTAAAGCGACTGTAATTATCAATGGATTTTAAAAATTTAAATTACTACCTATTATAGACATACTAAGGAATCTTAAAAGTATTTTTTAAATTTTTTTCGAATTCAAAAACAAAGAAATAATACAAAGATTTCTTATCTTTTTGTTGAACTTGGGAACATTTTCACCGTTTTTTTTTTTTTACTAGTCTACTAAATAATTAAAAGCAAGCATAATTCGTACAATTCTAAAATGATTTTCAAAATAAATATTATGGGGGACATTTTAAAAATATTTATTTAATTTTTTAACGTTTGCTTATTATTATTTTAAATTCAAAAATAAATAAATAAATAAAAAGTTTTCTTACCTTTTTCTTGTGTTGACCTTCGTCAATTTGTTAGATGTTTCCTTGAATAAAATCCGAAAGAAAACGATTTTTGTTGATTGCCATTTGAATATATGGTATAAATAATAATTTATCTTGTGTAAATTAATATTATTCCTGGGGAAATTGGTTGATTTTGAACAAAACGAAAGAGTCATATGAAAACCACGAGGGTTCGGTTTGAGACTGATCGGTTTTTTTTTTTTATTATCAAATGGTCACATCCAAAAATTCAGTAGGCCTGTCGAATTTCATCTACAATATATTAAATTAATTTACACAATAAAGTTCTTTAGGTAGGATCAGGCAATCAACTAAAAATCGTGTTTGAAACGTGCAATGTATAATTCCAAACCGGTTCAAAATGGCGGCTCAGCTTCTTTACAAGCGAGGGGTGACTCGGGATTTCTGAACTTTGTAATGGAAAATACCTTTCTAAAATTAGTTAGCCAATGATAAAATTAGAGCAGATTGGCTGCTGAACACAAACATATCTTTCTCCTTGACCTTGATTGGTATTTTTTTTAAAGTGGTCATCGATAAAAATAGTATCATAACGACGTCATAACGACGTCCACGAGGGTTCGGTTTGAGAGCGATCGGTTTTTATTTTTTATTATCAAATGGTCACATCCAAAAATTCAGTAGGCCTGTCGAATTTCATCTACAATATATTAAATTTATTTACACAATTAAGTTCGTTAGGTAGGATCAAGCAAACAACTGAAAATGGTCCTTGAAACGAGCCATGTGTAGTACAAACTTCGGTTCAAAATGGCGGCTTAGCTTCGATAAACGTTAGGTGTCTGGGGATTTCCGAACTTTGTAATGGAAAAAACCTTTCTAAAAATAGTTAACCAATGATAAAATTAGAGCAGATTGGCTGCTGAACCCAAATATATCGTCTGCTTGACTTGATTGTTATTTTTTTTAAGTGGCTATCGATTTAAAAAAGTGTGCGCGTGCGCTAACCGAACTCGGTAGCGGGCCGGCGAACGGGTTAAGTATCTTTTTGTGGTGACAGGTCACATATCTCTATTCATTTTGTTGCGTGAAAATGCATTGTGTACACTAGCTTTCCAAGCACAAAACTAATGGATCAGAAAAATGTGGCACTGGCTCAAGTACACTCAAATGTATATTTACCCACAACCACCCTGTGCATTCCATCAGAAGAAACCATTCCAATTCAAACGGCATTGCAAATAGAATATATAACAACCAAACTTAGACATCACAAACTACAATTTTAAAGGCATTCAAACCACTTTACATATGGAAAACTAAGGAAACATTGGGAGAAAAAAAACTTGCTCCCTATACAATCAATATTTAAAACATTTACTAAGTAATATAATACCCACATTTAAAACATTTACTAAATATAAAATACCCAGCTATTCTACTCCACAAAGCAAATGATGCATTGCAGGACAATCATCTTCAAATGCATACAGTGCTCAAACCAAAGAAAAATCTTTAAAACTAGGATTAACTTTATTCCTACTCCTTATTGCCAGCAGTCAACCCTTGAAAATAAATAAACACTTGTCAAAGCAAGAGTATATTTACCACATTTATTCAACAAAGATTCTATACTCAATAGAAGTGGCTTACCTTTAAAAAACAAAATGTTGCACCCTGACTCAAAAAAAGTGAAAGCATGGTGAAAAAATATCTAAAATGGTTTGGTTCAATGGGGGCTTTGCAATCTTTGGCTGATTTCGCACCCAGTGTAGACCAGGTTATGTGGGATGGGTTGGGGCCAGGCATATTACAGCCTAGAAAAGATTTTATTTTGCAATGTGCAACTATCAGTTTATTAAGCCTACTCAGAAACTTGTGCCAGTGTTGATTGTTGGGGTTACCTTGGTGTTGTTGCCAGAATGTTGCTTTTATTTAGGAAGTCAGTTAATGTTTTTCTTCCTGATCCTATTGGTGTACATTTTTTAATATTATTTTCAACTGTTAGTAGATACCAACAGGCTACTGGTGTTGCGTTAATTTGCAACCTAGTCTTGTTTTCCATATTCAGGATTGTTCCTGTCGAATTACTTTGGGAAAAGTTGTTTTTTTTAAAACCCATTGATCTATAAGTAGATGTGCATTTTGCTTGGTTCTGATTGTTCCCAGTCTGCATGATATGAGATCATAAAATATATTTGTTTTATATGGGGTACAAAATTGCGTGTGGGGTTAGTCTTTAGCAAACCCTTATTTTGGTAATTTTTGAGTTTTTCCCCATTATCTGGTAGATTTAAATTTGGTTTAGCATCATACAGCTAGCATATGGTCATTCCCCACTGTTATTTTTAGAGTGTAGCTTCTGCCGAGAGTAGATCAGTGGGTATTGGACAATCACTACAATGTTGGAGTTTATATAGGTATACGTACTCAACCCCAGACTTGTCTGTCATTGGATCTGTGAACCATCTTTGTTCCCAGTCTGCATGATATGAGATCATAAAATATATTTTTAATGAGTTCCTGGGTGATGGTATTTCACTGGACCTTTATTTTTTCCACAACCAGTACACAAACGGTTAGTGTGGGCAAGTTCATCCACACCACACTATCAGAAATGCCCATGGTTAAGTAACATAGCATAACTACACCACTAATCATTATACTAATGTAGAAATTTAGTTTTGGTTTTGCTTAACTAGCACATATCCTATGGCTTATTATTATGACTAGATAGTGAGAAAGGTGATCAGACCACATAAAGAGCTAGTATTTTTAGATACGTTGATTTTTCAATGAGTCTTCATAGCAAGCTCTTTTTAAAAAACGCAAATTGCTTTCAATTCATATTAATTTGAATATGTTTTGGAAATTTAATCAAGGAAATATTTTACGGTATTTGCATTATCTTAAATCTGATTTACTTCTGCAAATTCACTTAAGTATAAATTCATCATTTTTTAAATATTTGCATAAGCAAATCAAATAAAAATGCATTGCTTTTATGGGCGTATAAATTCATAGTTGCAGATACCTTTCCACTTAAAATGACCACCCCAAAAAAGAAGAGAAAGGAAGACACTATAAATATATAGTTTGCTGTTTTGTGGGAGTATACATTGTTTCAAATTTTATTGCACATACAAATTTTTATATTTCTTTCCTTGTTGTACATCTCAAGTTGTCATTTTATTCCTGCAACTATTATTATAGGTTATTGCAAAAAATATTTGTTGTTTTGCAGATGATGGGCAGAGTGATGATCGCTTGTGTGCAGTTACTGGTCCTCCCGACAAGGTTCAGCATGCCATTAGCATGATACAGGACCTCCTTGCCAATGCCAATGTGAGTACAGAAGCTGTATTTATTTCTTCAGTAACATTTACCAAATATGACTAGATTTTATGCTTCAAATAAGTTTTCTCAAAATGTTTAGGTATTAAAATAATGTTTGGATTGGCTTGACGTGAACAGATCTATTAAGACATTATTAGTAAGTACATAGTTTTTTAATTTCTTCATGTATATATCAAGTGATAATTATTTACATATAAAATTAGATAATGCTTTAAAACCTTTCTCAATAATTCACTGTTTCATGCATTTATTTATGGTTTGGTTTTTTTTTGTTGGGTTTTTTTTTTTGTTGTTGTTATGGGGAGGTTTGAGTGTGAAAATTATAAGATTTTTTTGGGGTGTGTTTTTCGTTCTTCGTGTTATTGTTCACTTTAATCATTCTACTTTGACTTCCCACGTTCACATTTTCGTAGCTGTTAATAAAAAGCCCTTTAATTTTAAATGAGTAGGTATGCATAAACAAAAGTGCAGTAACAGCTAATTATATATGCATAAAGTTTCAAAGGTCATATCTCGTCTTCTTCAATATTACATATGCCAAAAGAACCAGAAAATCCAGCTTTAGCTTCTCATTTCCATGTCGAAAATCCACCATAGCATGCATTTTCATTGGCTACTTGTTATAAGACTAATGTAGCAAAGGGTAAACAATCATCGATTAGCTTTCAAGAGCAAGTCGGATTTAGCAAACTGACCTTTCAGCTACAATCCATGAAAGTTACAGTCTACGTTCAGTTTGAGTTCTATTTGAGGCTAGAGTACAGTAAAACTAAGATGGGGAAAATAAAACAATCCCACTCTTCCAGAAATCGAAGATTTCAGGGAAACAGACATACTGATTACAGTAAATAATTCTATGCTTAACACAGTGTTGTATACAATGAGCGATGCCGTGTCACAAATATATCGTCTGCTACAGGCAATGTCTCTGCCTCATGCAAAACTCGAAGGTAAAGTGTGTGAAATGGAAGTTGACAGTGATAATGAACAAATAACAGGCTTTTGTTTTGTAGACAGTGAACCCCTTTTGAACTTTATAAAGAGACTTTTATACCCAAACTGCCAGAAACCTCTAGGGGATAGTAACAAACTACCATAAGTGCACTAGACAAGACACGACTTAGCCCAGTTTATTTTTCACTGTGATTGTAGCAATGAGGTCCACTTCAAAGATTTGTACAATTGTTTACAATGTAGGGGAGTCTAGCAGGCTAGGCATATTAGCTAGATTAGGATTTGATTCTGGTGTGGGCCAAGAAGTGTTTTATAGAGCTAGACAAAAAGAGAATAACAGCTGGACAGATAACAGGCATCAGACTCAGCAAAATGTATGCGTCACAATTGTTCAAAATGCATCTAATGATGCTAACATTATGCAGTTTTATCTTGCTGGTGGTCATGAATAAGTTGGTAATATTACTGTCTTTAAAATATAATTTATGTTTGGTTATAAAATAAAAAGATTCATATATTTAACTTATATTTATTATCTAAACACATAACTTTAGTAAAGAAAAACTTAGCGATGCATTTTCTCAGTATCAGTTTTTTTTGCGCTGCCAGTATGATTTTTATAGATATCTCAGAAATTCTATGAAATTTGGAACATAGTTACAGCGACATATGGATACATTCTGAACTAGAAAGAAGCAAATGTGTAAAATAGAAGACTTATTTTAACTACGTCAACACCTCTTCAATATATATTTCAACAACAAAAATTTTCATGGTAGAATTTTCATGCTAATTCACATTAAAATAATGTATAGTTTTAATTTTGCGTCGACACAAAAACGAGTCATTTTAATCCATATAACTACACATTAAAACATCAGATAAACTGTTTTATTGCTTAAGTGTGTTGGCAATAGGAGTGATTAACTGCATACAAAAAATTATGTCAATAAGTTAATAAATACAGGAGTTTTGATTGCTTGATTTTTATGTGAGTTTTTTCCAGTTTCACCCTCAAACCTCCCCTTATTGGAAAATGCTTATTATGTCAAATTGGCTCATGCTGTATCAGATAAATTTTTTAATTTTTTTTTTTTAGAATGTGCATCCATGTGTGAATTATGTTAAATTTCTTTTCACTCGTTCTTTACTGATGGATATCTAATTTCATTTCTTTTACTCAACATACACAGACATGGAGTACAGATAAACCTGCAAATGAGGTGAAAAAACAATTTGCTTATCTTTTAAAATTTTTAATTTTTCTAAATTGTTTGTGTAGGATTTTACTATATAGAGGAAATTAAATACACATTTTAGAATTTATAAAGTTTATGAAAATATTTAAAAATAAATGAGTCATATGCATTATTATATACAAATTGCTATTTTATTTTTAAAAGTTTTGTTTGTGAGGATTTGCATGTGGTGTGATTATTTTAATTTTACTTATATCCAAACAATATTGAAATGGTTTAAAGTTTAAATAAAGTTAACATATAGTTCCAGAGTTGATGTACAGTTGGTTGTGTGTGGTTTTTTTTCTTTCGTTTGAAGCTAGAGGTGCTTATTTCAATTCATTCATTACATCGGATTATGTAATAATACATTGACCTGAATCAAAGACTTTTTTAATTGGACTTTTCACTATTATTCTCATACTTTGGTTTCACAGTTTCTTACACAGACACAGTGAATAGGTTTAATACAAGTGAATGGAAAGTTGTATAAATAAATCTACTTCTTCATTAAACTTTTTTAGATTTGTAGAGTCTGCTAGATGAGAGAAAGTGTTCTTCCTCTGACCTAACACCTTCTCCCCCTCCCCCTCCCATTTTAGTCTTTTTTTTTCATCATATTTCATGCTAAGAAGATACTCTATAAACTGACTGAAGATGTCATTACTTTTTTTCTGTTCTAGTGTTCTAAACAGATTTGCTTTGCAACAGTTAATTTTTACTGGAATCATAGTCAACATTATTTTAAGAATAAGTAGTGAAAGCCATCTTTGCATCTTTGATTGTTGAAGAAGGGTGATTTATTAGTGCTCTTAATAGTTTCACACAAAAAAATTCTAAATTCTTTCTAATTGTCCAAATGATTATTATGTCAGAATGAGCCCCATTCCAGAAGCTATAAAGATTTTACTCATGCATTTTAAAGTTTAAAGGTTCATCTTTCCAAAATTGAAGACACTCCAAATTGCTAATCATGTATCTCTTAAATTTTTTATGTATTTAACACAAATTTATTCTGCATGCATTGCAAGAATTTACAAAATGTAGAGGAAAAATAATTCCAAAAATTAATCTGGTAGTCAAATAAAAATTTATAAACATTTAATTTTGCATTGCTGACAGACTTTAAAACAAATTTATAAATGACTACTGTCATAATAGTTTTAATTTGGGAGTTGAAAAGTATGTATTAGAAATGTAATTTGAATTGTGCTGAAGTTGGTTGAAACTTTAAAAATATAAGATTTCTATGAAAACACTCATAATGCATAACTTTTCAAAATTGTCATTTCAAATAATGGCCTGTTAGTCTAATTGAAAAATCAATTTGCTCAAAGTGCTAAAGCCGTGATGACTTTTTTGTCTACATTTTATCAGCATATTAATTTGTTGCCTTTTGACAGATTAATAAGGACATCAATAACACAATGGTTGCACCAAAGACAATGTGTGTATAGTGCTGTTCTATAGTGAAAGTGAAATTTCTTGTTTGAAATGTAATATATTGCTTTTGGAAGCAGTAATTACTGATTGCCAGAATGATTTATATCAGGATTGTAAATTCTAGTTACCATTATTCACTGTGGATAGTGTTTTTCCAGTTTAAAATCTATGCATTAATATTATACAGTGATTTACCAAAGAATAGAGAATTATTTTTAAAATGAAGAAAATTAGAACAATATTATATGAGTATAAATAATGTAATCTGAACTTTAATTGGCTGGATCTTAAATGGGCAGTATTTAACAAAATAAGGAAAGTATTTTGTAAAAATTAAGATTTATTTTTAAGTAACAATGCAGAGGTTTAGACTATTCACCTTTCAGAGAAATCTATTTCGTGTTTTATTTATTGTATAATTTTTTAAATATTATTATATCTTTTAAAGGAAAATTGGTATATTGTAATCATTTAATGCATGGAACCAGCAGGAATTTAATTTTAAAAAATGAAAAGTCCTCAGTGAATGAAAAGAATAAACTCTGCCACTGTTTGTAGCTATTTAAATAAAATAATGTTGCATATATCACATAGAAATTTTAAAAATTTGCCATAATGTTCTGTCTTTCAGTTATCTTTTCTTACGTCTGTAGATTGAGACCTTATTTGTAGAAGCCTAATCTTTCTATACTAAATGAACTTTACTATTAAATGAAACACATGACAGATAAAACTACCACCAAAAGTAAAGTGTGTAATTATATGCATGTCAAGTTCTTGGAGGCATTTTGGTCAGCTGGTTCATTTTACATTGACACTTAACTGTCTGCTTTGCATTATTGATGCTGTGTGTTCAAAAAGTGATGAATGCAAATTATTTTTTTGTAAAAATCCATTCTCTTTTAGCTTTTACAATGGTCCACACCTACCTCAAAAAATTAGTTGTTTGGAAAGTACTTGAATTTGTTGAGAAATCCTTTATTTTTTCAGAAATGTCCTGTCACCATTTTTTTACTATTAGTTTGAATAAACACACATATTTAAAAATAAATTCTGTGAATACATTCAGTGAGTTTGTGATGTGGCATCCCAATTCATTTGTTTCTGGTGTTCATTAGTTCCTGGTATCCTTTCAGTGACATAATTTATATTCACTAATAAAAAAAAATTCTAAATTACATAATACTAATTTATGTTTGTTCGGAAGGTTGGTGTTATTAACATTTTGCGGAATGAATTGTTGCATTTATTATATTTGCGTTTGTTTCTTCCCCAGGCCTGATTTTAATTATCGTGTGCTGATTTGCAAATGATCTGATTGGCAGATTTTATTTCATCTGTCCCAATTTTGCTTCTGACATTATTTTCTCTTCTTTTTTTTCTACATATTTATGAATGGTTAGAAGTGAGCTTGATTGGATAAACAACATTTGATGAAATTGCATAAATCATTTCCTGCTAGCACACGTCTGTGTAAGAAGTATGCACATTTTTGCACCTTAAGTGTACTCTTTGGCATATTATACTGAAATGCTAAAAGAAGTGTACTTCTTATTGAATTGTTTCACTTTACATGCACGTCTGTATGTTTGTACATGGACAAGCTATCGGGTTAAAATACTGACAAGTTTGTTTACTGAACTCTTTATTAACATGCTACACATGTTAACGAGCAACTGAAACTGCGTGAGCTACTGTGATCCATGTCATCCATAATTAGATCTAGGTACAGCGTCTGCCACGGCCGGCATGATTTAGCAGGCAGCCATCTACGAATGGGATGTAAATGTGACTGGAGGGTGTGTGTGCTAAATCAAGACAATCAGTGTCATTTCTCTCTTCTCTCGGTTTCCCTTGCACCCCACTCTACTTATCATGGGTACCTGGTCCAGAATTTTACTACCCTGATATTTACACCACTAATCTTAGGCATTATTGCATATATTTCAGTGAAATGTTATCAGGTGTCAGATTTTAATCAATGCGCGAATACATATTCCACAGAAAAAATTCCATTGTCAGCCACCTACATTATGTAAAAACACTGTTTACATGTGTGTACGCTACTAGCGCTAATGTCATTGTTGATCTCATCGTCCGATTCAAAATCAACTTCTCTAATTGAATCCTGTAAACTCCTCACTACCTCTCAATGATTCAGAATCCGTTTGAAACACCAAATGTGGGAGGAAAAAAATAGTTTATGAAAAAATTAACGCTTCAAAAAGAAAATGCACTTCAATTACCACATAATTATGATCTTGCATAGAGTTGCTTCAAGTCACCGCACCACTTGTCCACGTCAGGGATAGGAACTAAAACGGTGTCCCCCAAAGATGAGTCCATTTTCACTTTTATGCCTGTACTTCCAGATTCGATTTTGATTGTCTCTTACCTTCAGCATTCAGAATATTGAAGCAAACAATGCACAAAATGTTATCCCCATAATCTTCCCTCACCTCCATCATCTTTACTAGCATGCCCACAGATAGCATAAATGTTTTGGCCACAAGTTTTGCACGTATGGGCACCACGGCTTTCCTTTAAGCAGATGCAACACGTGGCAGAGATGGAAGGCTGTTCACTATCCATGTCTTCACCGCCACTTTGGTTTGCTTTATCGTGTATTGCATTCTCATCCGTATTTTGTGCAATAACCTCCGCCTCTTCCATCGAATGGTCTGTTTTTTCCATCTGTGTTTTGTACACTTTCATTTATTTTCTCCAGTTGTTCTGTCTGTACATCTTGTAAGACATCTTGGGGTATGGAAGAGTTTGTGAAACACACTTTAGCTTCGCAGCCAAAGAGAACTTCGTACGTTGTTCTCTGAATCCCAGAATGAAAGGCCCTGTTTTCATAAGTTGAATGAACCATATTCCCTCGCTCCAGCGCTCAGTGCTTTTATCTTGCATCCAAGCACACAGCATATTTTCGATATCTTGGTTAGCTCGTTCGACACTCCCCTGGCTTTGTGAGTGGCGTGACTTCCCATGGACAATCTTCAAAGTTGGTCAGTACTCCTTCGGGTCGCTCACGACTTTCTTAGCAAATTTCCTACCCTGTCACACTGTAAAATGTATGGTGCTCCAAGCAATGTAAATATATCAATCAGCTTGTAAGCTACTTCTTCCGCTCTCTTTGATCTCAGGGCCCTGTTATGTTATCTCTGTCAGGATGGGACTGAAAATCGATTAGATCCACCTGACAATGTGAATTAAATTCAGAAAAAACTATTGGCTTCACCACAAGGCCTTTTATTTCTGGCATGGCTCACAACGGTGAATATACAGTTCAATATATGACGAGTAATGTTCTTGTACTTGGAGGAAATTGCTTTCAAAATTTTGTCCCGTCCTCCATGGCCAAATGAGCGTCATGAAGTACGGCAAATAGTCGCTGACATAAAACTGGATAACACTGACACCTTCTTTAACAGGATAAATCAACTTGCTCTTGTAATCTACTCCAATCACATCATAGCATTTCATCATCCAATAGTACCACGTTTCTTTCTTAGTCATTTTGGCCGTTTTTACATCATTCACTAACTTTTCGTAAGTCGTTTCCGTTAGAAAAACACAATTTTTAGCACATTTGGCTCGCACCTTTGTAGAACCGTTCTCGCATGTTAGCAAGTCGTGACTCTTGCCCGGACTTTATATTCTCTTCTGCCATCTTTACCCTGCACAATACAGGGCAGTCACTGTGGCAACGACACACCAAGACTCAGTCCTAGGCGCCACTACACTCTGCTGGGTTGCCTTTTGGCATTCTTTAGAATGCCTAAGAAAATGTATGAGATTCCTAGGTGCCACTATACTCTGCTGGGTCACCTTTTCGCAATCTATAGAATGCCTATGAAATGTAGGAAATATGAATTATTTTGTACTTTGATGTCCCATTTTCGACATAGTTTACTTTGCCTGGCATTCTATAGAATGCTGGTTTTCACACATTGCCGGTAACATATTCAACATATATATATATATTTGCCCCCTATTTATAAATGATTGGCTTAAATGCTTGCTGCTATTTTATCCTCAATAAATATAATTAAAAACTGTTTATAATATAGTTGTGTGTTTGGGGGGAGGGGAGTAGGGTGGCATGAAGAAAATAGAGTTTGTAGGGTCCAGCTCTTAAGCATTTATTATTGCCAGCTAAGCAAAGAAGTCTGTGCTTAGGACATCAGCTGGCATTAATCTAGTCCTGCACACATGAATAGCGGCTGTTACAATTTTGTTAATAATTCTTTAATCATTTGAGTGTACGCATATTCCTGTACTAATTTTGTTAAGGTTATTATTTGTCATTTCATCGGAGAAAAAAACTAATGCTAAAGCAAGTTAAATTTTTACTAATAGCTCTCTCTTTCATTTCAATGTACACAATTTCCTATCAGATATTTCAACTCCGCCATCCCAACTCAGTCTATCTTTTGTCCAACACGTTATCATATTGTTACACCATACCCAGTAATGGGTTAACACATGTACTAAGTCATAAATTACCTTTGTATTTTGGCTATTCTAATCAGAATATATATTTTAATCTTCTAAATGAAATGCACATATTGGGGGAAATCAATATTTTTTATTTTGCAGTACAATATAGGTGGTGGTGGAGGTGGTGGTCGAGGTGGAGGCCCTGGAGGTTTTGGCATGGGTAGGGGAGGTGGCCCTCCTGGTCGAGGTCGTGGGCGTGGTGGCCCCTTTCCTCCTGGTGGTCCTGGACGTGGTGGTGGCATGGGAGGTGGAATGGGGCGAGGTGGTTTTGGTGATCCCAACTTTCAAGATCATACTACTTATGCTGTTCCTGCAGACAAGTGTGGCCTTGTCATTGGCAAAGGTACATCTTAATTTTAATATGTTTATTTCTTCGGAATTTCATATATGTACAATTGGATTCTTTATATGAAGTACGTTTTGTTGGCAATATAATGGATTTTTTTTTTAATTGTCTCCTAATTGAAAATAATTCACGTTTGTATAGGAATCCTAACTATTTTAGTCTGCTTTAACCTGTCGAGTGTCTTTAGGACATATATAATATTTTTTTAATCCGTTCGGTTAAAGCTTACTATGTGGCATGAGTATGATGCGTGTCACGACTTTTAGCGCCCAGCGAAATTTTTAAAGGTTGTGTTAGTAAAAATAAAAAATGACGGATATACTACGTATTTGAATTGAATTCTAGTTATAATAATGTAAGTATTTTTAATTAACTTTTATAAATAAATAAATAATAAAACATTTTCTTCCCTGATTCTTGAACTTGCAAATTTCAAGTCGTTGTCATATTCCTGAAAGACGACCTCCCCACATCAATAATTTTTTATTGTCCATGTATTGTGGTGATATTTTAGGGATATTTTGTGCGCAATTCCATTGTCTCACCTGACTGTAATGAAAACTTTAGACACAGAGCGTCAAGCGCAAAACCACCAATTACTCGATGGCTACAGCACCCAAGATGTGTCTGATGAAAGCATCCAAATGTAGAAAAAATATCTCATCTTTATGTGAAGTACAAATCACAGTTCAAAAGTTCCAAAGGAATGGTGGAGTAAAATCAGTGAAATTATATAATGCCAGCCCCTACCAAATAAGAACAGCGAAAGGGTTAAGCCTGAGGGGTGACTTTATTAACAGAAAATATGCATTTTGTACAGAAAAAAATATATATAAAATGATGAAAGAGCTCATAACATTGAACAAAGCAAATACATAATAATTTTTAAAGTTGAAAAATAATTTTTTTTTCTCGCAGGGGAGAATAAAATCTATAGTCTTAATTGACCTTGTATAGAATAGTTTTATTTGTTGGTGGTAGAAATATATTTATTGTACATTTGAGAGCCCCTGCATTCATAAATTATGCAAGAGGAAACCAGACAACTTTGGTTTCACAGATTATACCTTTTCATCTCTCCTTCTCAGGTCCAAGCGTCAAGAAATAGCAGTTTTCTTAATAATTTTCTTTAGGAAATTTCAGATTTGTAAATAAAAAAAACCAACATAATAGTTTACCAAAGAGGAATGTAGGAAAAGACCTTTTTAGGAATGTAGGAAATTAAAGAATTACAGTCACGTTACAAGAAATCAGTTGTATGTTATAATGAAAATTGGGACTTGAGAATTTTTGGGTCAGAAATTTAGACTTCACAACGATTGCATTGAAAGACAAGTTGTTGATAAACGTTTTTAAAAATGCTCAGGTGGTGAGACAATCCGAGAAATAAATCGTCAGTCTGGCGCTCATGTGGAATTGGACAGAAACCCTCCTCCTAATATGGCAGAGAAAATTTTTAACATCCGTGGTACACCCCAACAAATACAGCATGCGATTCAACTAATCTGTGAAAAAACAGGCATGCAAGTATGTACTTTTTTTTAATTGTGTGTGTATTATTATTAAATTGTCAAAATGTATGATAATACCATATTATTCTTAATCCTTTAGCCACTAACGAGACATTGATATGGAAAGCTGTATTGTCATCTGGGTTGAAGAGCTATCACATTAAAAAAATTTCCAATAGTTCACCATATCCTTATCTTTAATTCCATGCAACATTGTTTATTATTATATTTTATTATGAGTGACAACTTTAAAATTACACAACAGTTGTATTAAGCCTAGTAGTGAAGGTTGTTTCTTATGCACCTTCTGCAGTGGTAGTTGAAGAACTAAAATTAGTTACTTAGAGACTTGTTTTGTTTTGTTAATTTCGGATGTATCTACACACTTTTAGTTTTGTATAGCAGTGCAGTAAATTAAATTACACCCATATATTATGTTATTTTGTAGGAAATTAATGATTGTTTATTACTTAGGTAAGTATTTAAAATTAATTACTGTGAGTATAATTGTACATGAACAAACAAAAGTACAGTGTTTGCACTTTTAACAAAATGAGGCTTATGTATACACTGGTGTCTCAATACATTGCGGACAGCTTGTGGACCACCCCTTTTTATACTGCCCAGCCTCTTCAAATTACATGTACAGAGTTAACAGCACTGTATGAAATGAACTGGTTCAATTTGCAAATGTTCTCCTGACCATGCCTAAACTTTATACAATGTAAGTGTTCTTTTACATGTACTTACACTTCATAAACACAGCTTGACAATGCTCACTATTGTTTTAAAGAACTTGAAACACATCCTGCCACTGTCTAAATAGAGTTAATAGAAATTTTGGGATTGAGGTAGCAAGAAACCCAGGAGATAAAAATTCTTCAGTCTATTATCTACTTAGCTAAAGAGAAGGAATAAACAAATGTTTATAACATAATTTTTAAACAAACGAGTGAGTAAACTTTCCTGTCCTCATGCAAGGGCAGCATGTTTTATTAAAGCTAAAACTGAATATTCATGATTTTCTAATTAAGTCTAACAGTGCTGTGTTTAAGCTTAAAATACATTACTTATGTAATAATAATAATATGTATGGTGAAGTAGGATGATCTGTAAGTTGATAAACTATAGCCGCCACATGACATGGGGTATTCATATGTGACAGAAAGGATCCCTCGTTAATAATGCTTCCTCATGCTACGCAATTGAATTTTCTGGACTCCAAAGCACCGGTGTGTGTGTGTTGTACACATGGTGGTCTTTGATTATCATTATACTAAGCTGTTTGGAAATTTTTTTGTAACTTGTCTGTTGACACTACTAAACTTTACACTTAGGTAATCTTATTTTATAAAAATTGGAAATTTTTTCCTATTTGCTTGTGCATGTGATGACTTAATTATTTTCATAAAATGTTATGATTGGTATAAAAATAAAGAGAGAAAATGCTCTCCTACTTAAAACCAATTTTGATTTCAGGGTCCTCCAGGAGGTCCTCCTGGTGGTCCAATGGGTCCAGGCCCTGGAGGCCCAGGTCCACAGGGACATGGACCACAAGGTCCTGGACCACAGGGACATGGTGGTTTTGACCAATACGGACAGTATGGACAACAAACGTAAGAGAACTTTTTTTTTAATTCATTTGATTTTATAAGAATTTTTTTTAAATGTTAAGAACTAAAAATTTGTCTTTAAAAATTTACTTTAAAATTATGTTGTACATTTTAATCACTTGATGAATATTTGTTTTAGTCAACCACCACAGCAGTATGGTGCCCCACAAGGTTGGAATGCTTATGGGAATCAATATCAGCAGCAGCCGACAGACCCAAGTAAGAATTTAATGTTTTTCATTGTATTAGATAAATTATATTATTAAAATTGTATCTGACCTTGAAAATCCCAAATTGAACATGCCCTTACATTGAAAATGCTTGAATTTTATATTCAATATTAAATTTGTCAACCTTTAATTTATAAGAGAAAGCTTTTATGTGAGAGTTGTTGATCTTGACAGAATTGTGCTGTCTACCCAGGAACACTCAGAACTTTGGATAGAACTAAATTTGACCATTTTCCAATTCCATAATAGGGCTTTCCTTTTGATCAAAAACATTTTTAATTCTGTTGTTGGTTGGCCCTGACATTTTTGTGTAGTTGCATGCAGTAAAATAATATTAACCCGATGACTGTCGGGCGAAATTGTGTAATCGGATGCCATGTCAGGCTACTTTGGCGCTTACCAATAATTGTACTAAAAAATGGAAAGCTATTGTAATTATCAATGAATTTCAAAAATTTAAATTACTACCTATTATAGACATATTAACCCTTTGGCTGTTGGGCGAAAATAGGTCAGCTGACGCCACCGTGTCAGGCTGTTTTTGACGCTTAATGATAACTGAATGGGTCAGTGTATTAAAAAATTAAAAGCAACAGAAATTTATCAACAGATTTTTAAAATTTAAATTACTACGTATTATAGACATATTAAGGAATTTTAAAAGTATTATTTTTTTTTTAACTAGTCTACTAAATAATTAAAAGCAAGCATAATTCATACAATTCTAAAATGATTTTCATAATAAGATTATGGGGGACATTTTTTAAGTATTTATTTAAATTTAATTACTGAACGTGTTATAATTTCAAATTCAAAAATAAATAAATATATAAAAAGTTTTCTTACCTTTTTCTTGTGTTGACCTTCGTCGATTTGTTGGATGTTTCCTTGAATAAAATCAGAAGAAAACGATTTATGTTAATTACCACTTAAATATTTGGTACAAATAATGATTGTTCTTGTGTAAATATTCACTATTTCCTGGGGAAATTGGATGCTTTTGAACAAAATGAAAGTGTCACATGAAAACGACGATGCTTTGCTTTGAGAACGACCGGTTTTTATTTTTTATTATCACATGGTCACATCCAAAATTTCAGTAGGCCTGTCGAATTTCATCTACAATTTATTACAATTAATCACACAATAAAGTTCGTTAGGTAGGAAAGACCTTTCATTCAAGCCTATCAATATCGTATTTTTTAACATTTCTTAATGATTAAAATTACATATTTTTCTTGCCAAAATTTGCTTTAAATCTCATTTTTAAAATGTGTACAGGAAAAAACCACACCAAACTTAATAGAAATAGATGCAGCATTTAAATTATCTTCATTTTGATACCAAATATATGTGTTGTGTGTTTGTGCAGTTTGCGCCGAGGTAAGAAACACTGTATATCAAAACGCACATCTTTTCATGTAAATCGGCTGGACAAAACTCATGAAAAATTAGTCAACTTTATTCAATCCGCATAGTTTCCACACATACAAGCAAGACATACAAATTTACAATCATAAGAAATAGAAACATTAAGCTTTTTTTTTTTTTAATGTTTGTTTGAATTAAACAATGCTTTTGTTGAAAAAATCAGTGAATGAAAATGTTTGCTTTTACAAAAGTATTGCTGCTGGCAGGCTACTGTGTCGCTACACTCTAGTATTAATACATTTTACATTCTTAAGATTCTTTTTTGACATGTTTATTAGCAGGTGCTGATAAACAAGCCCAGGATGCTAATGCTGCAGCATGGGCAGCATACTATTCACAGTACTATGCTCAGTATGGGCAGTATGGTCAATATGCTCAGGGTCAACAAGGTCAGCAAGCACAGCAAGCCCCACAACAGCAGCCCCAGCAAGCACCCCAGCAACAACAACCCCAGCCTTCTGCCACAACTAACTATGCCCAGCCCAGTGAGTACAGCATGGTTGACACTCGCACTAAAGGTAAATCAGTGTAATATGAATGGTCTAGAGATATTGCAGTTTTATTGCACGAGTTTAAAAGGAAACCATCCCATTTTAAGACTCTTTAGTGCGGGGCCAGCCAGATTATATTTTGATTAATAATGAGATGATTTCTCACTTTGTTTATATATACTGCCATAACCCTAGATCTGAATCAGGAAATCAACTTGGAAACCCTTATTTGCACATATTCCATCTTCAGTGTGGTAAATCAGAACATATTACAGTATTTTATTCTTGAAATGAAAGCAGGTATGGCAGTCATTATTCAGGGTATTTATTTATATCTGACAACATTTACCTTCAATTACCTATAATAAAATGACAAATAGATTAGAGCATATCTCACTAATTGTTGTTTTCTAATGAGCCTGGAAGATTTCAAAGTTTGAACATTAACAGTGGGTACCATCATGAATTTGTTGAATTCTATGGGTGAATACATTGGTGTCATTGCTTAACAGACAACTTGCATAATAGAATTAGATCACAAAAATGGTTTCCTATCGTAATACCATTCTTTGTTAGGTAAGAAGTTTGTGAAATGTCTATCTGATTAACACACTCAAGTCATTCATATCAGTTCATTGCTTTTCAGCAAAAATGATTGTATTGAACATTTTATGAAATATAATTTATAGGAAGTAGAGTTAGATAATTTCAGTACACAGAAGACATATAGTAATTACTCCATTTTTAAATTTAACTATAATTTAATGAATGTAGGTTTTTGTTTAAAAAATATTAATTACATAAATAAATGTGTCAGATATAAATGGAATACCTTGTATAAAAGAAGTTTGTAAATATGCATAGTTTACAAAACTGAGCTTTGTTTTATTTTTAAATTTTGTTCATTTCATTTCTCTCTACTATGTAAATACTCGTACTTTAGCACTGCAATCTTTTTATTGAAACATACATCCTTTTACCAAAAATTATCATTTTTTTTTTTACTGTGTGTGGTGATTTATTTTAAATTCTCTCTATTTCATAACTGGCTGATGCCTATCAAAATTTATTTATTTTCCCACATGACATTAGTTATTTATGCCCCCTGATAGGCGTCCAGTGTAGGATGTAGCTGTTTAATTATGTTTTCTTAACCCGTTCGACGACGTTTAACCTTTAGAAGGTCTCTGCGCCAGGTCACTTTTTTACATCGATAGCCACTTTAAAAAAATAACAATCAAGTCAAGCAGACGATATGTTTGGGTTCAGCAGCCAATCTGCTCTAATTTTATCATTGGCTAACTATTTTTAGAAAGGTATTTTCCATTACAAAGTTCGGAAATCCCCAGACACCTCACGTTTATCGAAGCTGAGCCGCCATTTTGAACCGAAGTTTGTACTACACATGGCTCGTTTCAAGGTCCATTTTCAGTTGTTTGCTTGATCCTACCTAACGAACTTTATTGTGTAAATAAATTTAATATATTGTAGATGAAATTCGACAGGCCTACTGAATTTTTGGATGTGACCATTTGATAATAAAAAATAAAAACCGGTCCGTCTCCACCCGAAACCTCGTGGACGTTGTTATGACACTTTTTTTTATCGATAGCCACTTTAAAAAAAATACCAATCAAGGTCAAGGAGAAAGATATGTTTGTGTTCAGCAGCCAATCTGCTCTAATTTTATCATTGGCTAACTAATTTTAGAACAGTCATATCATTAAAAAGTTCGGAAATCCCGAGTCACCCCTCGCTTGTAGAAGAAGCTGAGCCGCCATTTTGAA
Organism: Sinotaia quadrata; assembly: GCA_028829895.1. NCBI lineage: Eukaryota > Metazoa > Mollusca > Gastropoda > Architaenioglossa > Viviparidae > Sinotaia > Sinotaia quadrata. The sequence continues at coordinate 94,858,263 of CM054180.1, forward strand.
CCGGTTTGGAATTATACATTGCACGTTTCAAACACGATTTTTTGTTGATTGCTTGAATCTACCTAAAGAACTTTATTGTGTAAATAAATTTAATATATTGTAGATGAAATTCGACAGGCCTACTGAATTTTTGGGTGTGACCATTTGATAATAAAAAATAAAAACCGATCAGTGTCAAACCGAACCCTCGTGGTTTTCATATGACTCTTTCGTTTTGTTCAAAATCAACCAATTTCCCCAGGAATAATATTTACACAATTATAATAAATTATTATTTGTACCATATATTCAAATGGCAATCAACAAAAATCGTTTTCTTCGGATTTTATTCAAGGAAACATCTAACAAATTGACGAAGGTCAACACAAGAAAAAGGTAAGAAAACTTTTTATTTATTTATTTATTTTTGAATTTAAAATAATAATCAGCAAACGTTAAAAAATTAAATAAATATTTTTAAAATGTCCCCCATAATATTTATTTTGAAAATCATTTTAGAATTGTACGAATTATGCTTGCTTTTAATTATTTAGTAGACTAGTAAAAAAAACAAAACGGTGAAAATGTTCCCAAGTTCAACAAAAAGATAAGAAATCTTTGTATTATTTCTTTGTTTTTGAATTCGAAATAAATTTAAAAAATACTTTTAAGATTCCTTAGTATGTCTATAATAGGTAGTAATTTAAATTTTTAAAATCCATTGATAATTACAGTCGCTTTAAATTTTTTAGCACACTGACCCATTCAGTTATCGTTAAGCGTCAAACACTACCGTCATGGAACGGGTTAAATGTTAACAAAATAATTAAGTTCTCCCACACCTCTCCAAAATAATTGTGTATGTTATTTGCTAACATTTTATATATATTCATTCTTATTTCAAGAGAAACTGTAAGCACGTGATATTTCAGACCTTTTTCCTTTGTATTATAAGCAGTACATTATTGGGACTGCTATCGTTATTTAGTTGAAAATTGCTGCCATGATACTTATGCAATTACAACCTGACCAATAAGTTTATAATAACTGAAATAAAATATTTGCTTTTTTAAATTTTAATTTTTATTTCACTGTGATAAAAGTGGCCTAAATATCATATTTATGAAAATAAAATCAGACATACTTAACACGCTTACAACTTGAGATTTTTAATATTATTGCATGTATTCAGTCGAACCCACTTAATGTCGACCTCATTTTAACTCCCCTACTCGAGATGTCAACGTTTTTGAAATGGAACCGCCAAATTACTCTTTATCTTAGAATTTCTCGTCTGCTATGTCAATTCTTTTATGTTGCCGGACCCTAATATCTCTAGCTCAAAAGAGGGCCAAAATCGCCACTTAACATCGGTTATCTCACTACTCATGACGGCTAATTGCTGTGTTTTGAAAATGTTAGTTATCGATGCCACTTAGCCATGTCAACAACGATAAATGGCCATGACTTGTTAATAACCTGCAGCTTTAAATAAGGGCATTGTTTCCCTCATGTGGCACAATGTTTGCCACTGGCAAAATAGGCACACTGATGCCCTTCAGCTGGCTCACCTCTTTTATGTTAATTAGCCCACAAAGTAACCATGTGTACGATACATTAAAGAGCTGTCTGATCGAAATGACTTGCAAACTAATTTTTACACTGGTTAGCTTTTTGTAAAAATGAAATACAGTGTACACCCCACAGGTTTTTTGTGAGCAATCTTTGTGTTTGCAATGTTGGAGAATACAAGTACAGTATGATGAAATATTTGTATCAAGAATCGATGTTGGGCCAAATTCCCTCTTTCACTTAACATTTTCTCATCGGTTATGTCGACTCTTTTATGTTTGTTTCTTTCTTTGTACATGTACCTGTATCTCCAGCACAAAAGAGGACCAAAATTGCCTCTTAACAAGGGTTATCTCGATCCCAGTGACTAATCGCTGGCTTTTGAAAATGTTAGTTATCAATGCCCTTCAACTGGACATAACTCCCTAGGTTTTCCAGCAGAAAACCGATAACTTCTAGCCCAACGGTTATCTCGATCCCAGAGACTAATCTCTGGCTTTTAAATATGTTAGTTATCAAATCCCTTCAAGTGGACATAACTCCCTAGGTTTTCCGGCAGAAAACCGAAAACTTCTAGCCAATCTCCTGGCTGGGGATGCATCCCCTACTGGTGTGGAGCCTCATGCGTATGAGGTGCAGGACACCATGCACAGTTACTGATAAATGCACGGAAACTGCGGCAATTTTCTAGAAACAAACTACAGTGTACACCCCTCAGGTTTTTTTGTGATTTTATGAGTGATCTTTGTGTTTAAACTGTTGGAAAATATAATGAAAGGTTTGTACATTTTTATTGTACACTGGTAAATCTCCTCTGTTAGTTGGTGCACATAAGCCTTTTGGTGTTAGCAAACATGTACAGTGTACATATATGTACTTTTTTATAGCTCGCCGATTGCATCATCAAATATCGCGGTAATGCTGTTGTGTAAAAATAAATCATCAAAAACATGTTCATGTACATTCTCACTTATTAACGAGCATCATGCACATAAAGAAATTTCAAGCACATGTTACAGTTCTGTAATACTGGTTTTTGGTTATCTCGATCATCAGTTATCTCAACACTTTTTTCCAAACCCCATAGGCCGGCAACCTAACCGGGTTTGACTGTATAACATCCTCACTTTACAAAAGTTTATCTGTTGATCCTCACTTTTTGTGACAGTGATGCTGTAAAACCCTTGTAATAACTTCAAGAATGTCTCTAGGCATAAAAGCTCCAATCCACACTCCATTAAGACCAAACTATGCCAAGAAGAAACAAAAAATATTTATCAACCTACAATCTTCAAATTTGGAATAAAGTTTCCTTTGATGTGAGAAAGCTTTAACTCTTTTCTGGGCAGACGTTTTTCCTTTTTTTAGCTCTAAACAGGCAAGATTTTTCAGGATGTCAGTGAGATTTAGGGGTACGTCGGTAAAAACATCATAGGTATTATTGCATATATTTCAATGATATAAAATGCAAAATGAAATGAAATGAAAGCAGCTTTATTAATATCCTTAATTGAAGTATACTTTCGGGTGTTAAATTTGAATCCATGCGTGAAAATATATATTTACACAAAAAAATATTGTCCATTTATTGTCCGCTACAAACACTATGTACACACACTTTTTGTTGATGCCATGAACACTAATCTGTTGTCAGACGATCTATACATCGCTTTTTTCGGCAGTTTGTGAATTCCTATCAAAATCATAAGTCCAAAATAAGCCTTAATTTCAGTGGCATTAGTTTCCTTCCAACCTGGATCGCCATTTTGTTTTTTTGCAAATTTCAGACGTGCATACTCGTCCGTTTATTCCGCTATCTTGTCAAATGTTTCTTCTTTGAAAAACTGATAGAAGAAAGCCAACTGAGTACTATCATTAGCTACAGTCACATTCGGCCCCATTTCTGTTATAAATTCCGATATTTCCAGTGCTAAAGTACTATTATTCCAACCACTTGCGTCTCCAGATACCCATTCCCCCTATTCCTCTTCGATATCCTCAGAATCTGACGCACTCTCGTCCAAAATTTGAAAGATACTACATGTGCACGCTACTGACACTAAAGTCACTTCTAATCCTATCATCTAATTCAAAAATAAACTTCTCTTACCTCATTATCTGATAAATTGAATCCATTAAACTTCTCATTAACGATCGACGACTAAGCACTAAGAAATCCATTTGAAACACCGAACGCGAAAAACAAAGAAAACTTTATGAAAAAATGAATGCTGCCACATGAAAATGTTTCAAAATGGTGCGGAAATCGTTGTACAAACGTTATGCTTCCTGTAGAGACCGGATAGGATGTAAATATGTAAAGGAAAAAGAACTCTAAGTGAAATTGTTGCTATGGGCGCTTTTGGGCGATCCGCCCGATAAAGAGGTAACAGTTGTCAGATTTAGAATATCTTGTCTAGTTTTCATTTGGTTTCATATCTGCCAAATGAACTTCCTCCATGTTGGACATTGTGACCAAATCTTGGCCAAGGTCAGTAAAACCATTCTGCATTGATCAACTGGAATGGGGAGGGGTGGTAGGCAGATGGAATTTAATTCTGGACACATTGTTTGCAGCAGTGATATATTAGGGCCATTGTTGATATTCTGGATAGTACTTTTAAGAGTGAGAGGACAGAGTTATGAGGTTTTGAAAAACAACTTTAGTAACATAAAACTTTTTTCACTTCTAAAATATAAAGTCCTGAAGAAGAACATATTTAAGAATGCAATTATGTTTTATTGTTTGTTTGATTTTTTATTTTTTTATTTAAGGTTTTTAGATTTTGTTGTTCATGCCCACAATAAGCACTTTGTATAGTGTCGGTTACACTGTCAAGAAACTTAATTATACTTTTTATTATTCTTGAAGCAAGTTGAAAAGTCTAAGATAGTACTTCAAAACATTTTAATTAAGAGAAAGTTGTGATATAAAAATTCTTCCCCAAAAAGAAAATTAAGATTCATATAGCTTTATTCCATTCTTTTTTGTGTGTGTGTGCCTGTGCTTGTGAAGGACTAATATGCCCAATTTCAACTGTGTAGGTTTACATGATTTTTTTTAAAGAAGTAGTGTATTGAAAAACTTAATTTTGAGGAAAATACAGTGTTCATAGCAACTTTGAAAAGCACTTTAATTTGCCTAGAAATCCTTGAAATAATTGAGAAGTTCTTTGATTTTATTTTTTAAAGTATACAACCCCTTCATCAGTTTGCATTATTTTAAATAAACATTTGAACGTCATCGATTAGTGTTAAATACTTTGGCATGAACTTTGGTTGTTTCCGGTATATCATTTAAAAGCCCAAGTAGGTTACCGAGAATTTCATAATAATTATTTTCAACAGGGAGAGAATCATAACAATATTCTACACTACAATTGCCTTCCACCTAACTTCTTGCAGTATTTCATTGCAAGATATTTCCCTTCTAGAAATCTTTGCTTAGGTATAGGTCAGCCTTGTGTCCTTGTTGTTTTATGAACAATTTTTTATCTCTCTTTGAACTGTTTATTGTATATTTTCCCTTTCTAAAGCCAAAACTTTAGATAATTGTTTTAAAGATTTCTGCTTGTAATTATGTTTGTTGCAAACAGTAAAAATTATATACAGTTTAATGCATTTTATGTTGCAAAATTGGTGGGCATTATGGATTGTAGTTGAAAATACATAGGGTGTTGGGTTTTTTTCCCCATTTTATTTTCTTTACAGCAATAAATCCACAGACTGGTCAACCCGACTACAGTGCAGCTTGGGCAGAGTATTATCGTCAGCAAGGCATGTACCACCAAGCAAACATGATACTGCAACAAGCCCAGGCTAATGCTGCTGTGGCCGTCGCTCAGAATCCACAACAGCAACAAGCCCCTTAATGATGGCAATTTGCTCTTTGTCCTGCAGAGCAGAGGTAAGCAGTTTACTTTGTTCTCATTTGAAATGGTTCATTGAAATCTAAAGCACATTTGTTAATACATGGGAGAAAAGGTACTAAATGCTTACAAGCACTGCCTTTTTATTATGAAAAAATAAAATAACTTGCCTTGGATTGGTTTTTCAAATTTCGGAGGTTGTATTCCTTTCCCCTTCGTTGCATCCATGAACTGAAATCTTGCGTTTTTTATTAATAGTTTTTAAACCAGTATGATAAATGTTCTCAATTTCCAAAATCTTTCTCATTACCATGCCATTTGTATGATGAAGGTTGCATAGGATTTTTAAAATATATTTATTATTTTAGATTTTTGCTGTTTTCCAGCCAGGTTAAAACAGTAAAATGATAACGTTGATTTAACATCATAGATACCTCAAGCGGGTTAGACAACTAATATTTGTTTTTAGTATTTAAAAATTATTATTTAATATTTTACCGAGTAGAATAATTTGTCATCGTTACTGTAAAAAGAATTATGCTGAGTATTGCCTTTCAGTTTACTAGATCAGTCTTGCAGTCATTTAATAAGTAAAATATTAACTTTATTGAACTAAATTTATGGAACATTAACTAACCATTTTGGGATACATAGATAATAATTAAATATGCTTGAAAATTAATTGAAATTTGAAAAATTATTTTGTGCAAATAATCTGTTCTTGTGCATTTATAATTGTAGGATAGGGTTGGGAGAGAATATTGCAGATTTTTTAAAATTTTAAATTGCAAACAAATTAACTGAATATGAGTGGAGCCATATAACTAACTACCTTAAACTTGTAAACTTGATAGAGTTTTTTTCTTTTGTATTTGTAACTGACATTAATTCTTTTGTTTTGGTGGTGAGTGTGTGCAAAAGTAGGTGGTATAGAAGGCTGTTTCAAAGTGGTGAGACCTTATATTGTCCAAGTTGAAAACATTTTTAGTGCGTTAATTATACTTGTAATCTGTTGCTTGAAGTTTTGGAGAGTTCAACATCACATCCGATTTTTAGGCTGCTTTTTTCAAGATTTTAACACAATTATTATCTGTCTGCATTGATTTTTTTTTTTTTAAAGCCAATGATTTATTTATTTCTAGTCCAAAGGTAAACAACCACAACTATATAACTATTATCATTTCTTTTTTTTAATGGGTGGATAAGAGGTTGAGATAAGCGTTAAATAATGAAATTACATTGGATCAAATGCGGTTATTCATGTCTCATTAGAGCACTTTCAACAGTGATATTTTGGCATGAAACCAGAAAAGTAAATTGGTGTTCCACAGGTTAGAATGATTTTTAATTTTTAATTTAATTCAAATTTGTAATTTTAAAAGGCAGTGCTTCTTCCCCAGCCCTTTTTTTTAAATCAAGTTTTCTTGCCTGATATATTAATGTTTGTCTGTTATTGCCATTTAATGTGGCAGTTTTCTGATAGTAATAGTGTTTGTGGTTATTTGTGCTTGCATATTGTGTATTGCACATGGTTATTTAGAGCAACAGGCTTTGTTATATAGATTTTCACTTGGCATTGTAGGCATACTGTTATGAAAAAAATATTTATTGTTATCACTAAAGTTTTGAATATATAAACTACAAAGCACTGCTTAGTTTGGGGTTGTTTTTTTTAAACATTTTCATTTGTTACGTTACTCTTGAGAGTATGGTATTGGCTCCTCCCCCCAAATTTATTATTACGGCTTTAAAAGTATAACAGAAATAACACAATTCATATATGCTTTATTGAAATAGTAACAATGTAGGGAGTTCGTTACTGGTATGTTAATTTGAAGAGTTATTTGTAAAACCATTTTCTTACAGTTTGAAATGAATTTAATTCATTACTAAGTTATCCCCAACTTTCCCGATCTTGCTTTAAAATATTTCTCGGGTCAGTTGTATTTGTAAATCCTTAACGTTTTTGTGGTCAACTGTTGCTTCTGTGAATTTGTTACTGAGAATGTATGTAGAAGAAAAATGGATACCTTGAAAGTGAGATAGTATCATCAAAAGTATATGGAGACAATTAGATAAGTTAGAATTGCCACAACCATTAACAGATCGACTTTCTTTTTTTTATGAGTTTGACTGATATGTTTATACACATTTTTGCAGCAGATGACATTGTCACTGGACACCCCACCAATACTCAATACTCTTTAAATGACTTTCTTTTGTAATCTAATATAACTAATATATAAAATATAACTCTGGTATAGGTTTGTAAATGGTGGCTATTTATCAATGAAATGAACAGCATTTACCTTAATCTCTATAGAATTTTTCATCTGCAAAGCAGACAGTCCACTGTTTCGAAGTCTGGAAAGTAATGGCATTCAGCAAAAAGTAAAAGGGTGCATCACATTGACAGCCGTAACACTGGCTTAGGATATGTTCAAAATAAGATTGATTTATTGCCCCTTTTAAATTTTCTCCAGTTGTAGGAACATCTACACATTGCACAGGTTGTTCCAGTGATTCATAAATTATAATGTGAGCAATGAAAACCAGAAGTTGACCACAAAAATCTATTTTTATAACAGTTATGGCAACACATGCTTTTTGACCTATATGTTCAGGAATGTCATGGATCATGTCCGGTTCTAAGACCACATTGCTACACTCAATAAAATGTTCATGCTACAGCCTTCGAATTTGGTACATACATTGTGTTTGATTTAGACAAGAATAATCTGTTAGATTTGAAATATCATGCTTAGGTGCTTTTTTAAATTAAATTTTTAGATTTTTAAATACCCAAAAATACGTTGTTTTTTTAAATGCATAGTTCAAACACGTCATATATCTGAAAATTTTTAGTATCCTTGTTGAAAGTTTTACAAAGTGAAATAGGCATTTAATTAAATTATAAGTAGGGGAAAGTTAAAATTTTTCAACGACATACCCATCATCGCGCAAATCACCAACAACAGTCGGCATGGGTAATGCTGGGAACACTATAAATACACAGCACTGTGCTTCTAGAAGAGATAGATGGGAGTTGACCAAAGGTAGAGTAAGCAAATATTGCTGTTTTACCTCACCAGCAGCAAAGTTTGTTTTCTTATGGAAGTAGGCGGTGGGGATCCATCAGCCCCGTTGCAAATTGGATCGATGAGCATTGTAATGCTAAAAGCAGGATAAACATCTTGCATTGTTCCTCATGAGGTAGATGGGTGGGAAGATGGGAGGAGATATAAAAATCTGGAGTTTGTACAGTCACAGCAGCTAGAAACTTCGTTTGTTTTGAGTAAACGGACGGGGGTCACAGCATGTAAATTCAATTTTACATCATATGCAGCAAATGTCCTGCAATGCTTTCCGCTTTTCCCATCAAGCTTTGCTTGCTTCTTGAGCCTTTACAGCTTTGGACAAATTTTGTTTCCTGAGTGACATTGTTAATTGCTCAGAGAAATTTATTTTGTCTGATTAGTACCGAGTACGAAGCCTCTCAAAAATCATTGGTAGCCACTTCGAAAATGACTGGATTTTATATGTAACCCATAGCACTGCTGTTTTAACCAAAGAGTGTGTTTTTTTTCCTTTTTAAAAAAATATATTTTTCATGTCGTGTGCCGTTAACTCTTTACCGGGCAGGCCTTTTCCTTTTTTTTATCTCTGTTCAGGCAAGAATTTTCAGGATTTCAGTGAGATTTAGGGTTACGTTAGTAAAATCATCATATCTTAGGTATTAGTGCATATATTCAATGAAATAAAATGAAAATGAAAGCAGCTTTATTAATATCTTCAATTGAAGTATACTTTCAGGTGTTAAATTCCATGCATGAAAATATATATTTACACCAAAAAAATATATTGTCCAGTTATTGCCCTCTACAAACACTATGTACACACACTTTGTTGACGCCAGGAACACTAATCTGTCATCAGATGACCAATACATCTCATTTTTTGGCAGGTTGTGAATTCCTATAAAATCATAAGTCCAGAATAAGCCTTAATTTAAGTGGCATTAGTTTCCTTCCAACCTGGATCACCATTTTGTTTTTCAGCGATTTTTGGACGTTCGTTTGAAAAACTGGTAGAAGAAAGCCAGCTGAGTACTATCATTAGTTACAGTCACATTCAGCCCCATTTCTGTTATAAATTCAGATATATTTAATGCTAAAGTACTACTATTCCAACCATGTGCGTCTCCAGATACCCCTTCCCCCTACTCCTCTTCAATATCCTGACGCACTCTCCTCCAAAATTTGAAAGATGCTACATGCACACACTAATGTCACTTCTAATCTTATCGTCCGATTCAAAATCAACTTCTCTTACCTCATTATCTGATAAATTGAATCCATTAAACTCCTCACAATCGCTTGACGATTCTAAGAAATCCATTTGAAACTCCAAACACGAAAAACAACAAAATCGTTGTACAAACATCATACTTCCTGTAGACATTCTTGAACGATATGAAAAGAAAAGAGCACTGGTTGATATGTGCACGTTTGGATGTTTTGCCCGTTACGACGTTATAGTGGTTTTGGGTTGCTCTTCTGGACCATCCTATTTCTGAAATTCTGTTTCTCCCCTCCTCCCCCTTTTAAAAAAAAATTCCTTTAAGTAGGATATATTTGACTTATTTTCGAATCTACTGTTTTATTAACAAGTCTTGAATTCTGTTTATCCATGGCTTTTTGTTTTTCTGTGAAACGTATTTCCATTGGTTGATGTATGCTGCATTATTTAGGCACCATTGTTTTGTGAAATTGTGCTAGTACTTCTAATAGGGAAAATTTATGTCAACAATTTTAAAAACCCCAAGATAATACTGAACAAGATATGTGAGCAATAGTATGCAAGAAACATTTATCTTTCATGTTTTTCTCCCTCTCTTTGATACCAACAGTAATTTATACTCAAATTTGCTAGTGTATTAATACATGAAAAATATCAGGAACAATTAAAACTTAGTCACATGTATACATATATTAGGTAGAACCAGCTGTTTTTTCAAAGTTTTTGGAAATGAATGAATTTACACCATATAAATATCATGGTGAAAGACATCAGTTTACAACATCTTTCTTTTCTTTTTTTCTTTTTTTTTTTTTTTAAACTCAATTATCAAAAATGGGGGAAAGATGCTTTTTACACGTAATTTACGTTTCGCCATTTTTGCATATCTCTTGTATCCAATGCTGTCATGAAGCCTGATTTTTTTCTGAGGCAATAGCTTTTTTAATTTTTGAGTTATTGATTCTCAAAAATGTGAAAAAACAAAAAAATGAGCAATGGCACTTTGAGCCAACACTATAGAAGAATGATAATAATGCCTTTTTTTTGCTTGTTTTGAGTTCCATTTGACTTGTTTAAGTAATTATAATGAAATAACAACTCAAAATTAGCTGACATTTGTAGTTAAAATGCACTCATTAATGTCTAATGTTTTAAAATTTATGATTATTTAAAAATAAGGGTAGAGGTCTGATTGAAACTAGTGGCAGGTTGAAATAAAAACAGTAGTATTATGTATTTTGAAACAGGGTCCCTCAATGTCTTGGCCAATTTTTACACGTGAAATGAACCCTAACAATAATTTAACCTATTACCAATTCAAAAAAGATACAATGATGGGGTATAGACTCACAAAAACTAAATAATTAATGCATATTTGAGGCTGATGCTATTGGCAAAACCCGTTATGATTAATTAAATGGCTGTCTTTCATGATCCACCACAGCTTACTTAATAAACCAGTTTTTTTTTGTGGGGGAATACGATCTAGGATCAATGTGTGACCATTGTCTGACAGAGATTATAAAAATCGTTAATAAATTTTATAGCAGAAATTATAAAATAATGATTAGAAGGCCTATACTTGTCTACTCTCACGTCCATGACAATCTCGAACGCATTGCCATCTGTACAGATACAATCTTTATTTCCGTCAAATAGCCTTAAAAGATTATCCAGATAATTAATTAAAATCTTTTTACAACTGCAAGAGTTATATTTAATTAAGCTTAGTGAATTACTTTCACAGCCGAGAAACAAGCACAGCCGACAAGACCATGATGATACGCGCTTCGTTTATGTTTAGGCCTATGTTTACTTCGCACATTTTCCCACTCTATGGGTTCAGCTACGAAAATGCCACTTTGTCATGCTATATACCATTTTAAAAAAAGAGATTCTCTACTTTCTAATAATTTTTTTTATAGATATATATTTTTTTAAAGTAAAACTTCAATGTAGGCTTTTTTCAATCGACTTTTAGGTACAATAAAAATAAAAATACAGATTCAAAACTTAACACGGCTGCATTTTGCCTTAGTTTGATGTAATATACATTATGATTGGACAATCATAGCGGAACACGTGTTAGTTTTTGCAAACTGGAGATTGAAAAAATGGCCACTGCTATCGAAACATGCTAACTGTAGCAAATTTAACGCAATCTTTCACGCTTCAACTCTCTCCCACAAATAAAAAATACATTAATGAACATTTGGAAGAAAGTTTTATTCAACAAATTATTTCTCAAGTAAATACGGAACATAAACACAGCACTTGTGACAAAATGATAAATTTTTCAGAATTTAGTGGTTGTCTGCTATCATCATATAGAGGCTGGTTCTAATCAGAATTCCAAGGTGCGTCTTGGCTGACAACAATTTCTGGCTCAGTTTCAGAGTAAAAATCCGAAGATGATGAAGAAAAATGGTCTGAGCTAGAAAACGAAATGTCTTCACAAATAGTAGCTTCACAATCAAATAAATGATAGTCATATGTTTGTGTCGACTCAGTATCAAAATCCATCTCAAACAGAAATGCCAACACCAGTTTAAAATTGTTGAAAATTTTTCAAAGCAAGAAAATATTTGGAAAAAATATACAGAGGAAAATACACATAGGGGAAAATAGAAAGCCAGCCAGCCATTCAGGAAGTAACTTAACTAATTGCATAGCATTGCTGGAGCTTGGTTCAAATAGGGAAAGCCAAAACACGGTGCATTTAGTATGGGACTCTAAGGGGATGATTCTAAAGATAACACTGAGCAGTAGGTTCCAAGCTACATAAATTTTTGTTATTGTATTTATAAATTATTGTTGAATATGAACATTTTTCAGCAAGAAGTCATTATGTATATGTCTCCTCCTTGTTTGTGATCTCTTTGTTTTTCCAGGATTCTTGTTTTCTTTATCACTTCCCTGAATAAGCCTCCCACTCAGTCTCCTACAATTTCCCCTGGTAGTGCTAAAGTAGAATCACATCAAGATGTTTCATTACTTAAGATATATAGAGCATCCTTGGTTAAAGTAAGAAACTGTGCTGGTGAATTCACACTGGGTGTTTGAAAATCCAGTGTGAGCTGGTTTTTTTTTCTTTTCAGCTTAATGCTTAATGTCCTGCGAAGCTTCATTCTGTTTCAATGTACAGATCTGATATTTCTCTGATGTATAGGCATGATCTCATTGGCCACATCATATGACAGGGCAGTGACTTATCAAACTCTCATGTTTAGGGAATGTCTCTTCTTGGACAATGGCTCATTTTTAAAATGAGTTCTCTCCCTATCCTCTTACTACGACACATTCATGTTTATAAACAGAAAATATTTACTAATTATTTGTGTGCAACAGACATCACCATAAAAAAATGCTGTAAAGTTAGTAAATATTAGAGATAACATAATGCCTTGGTTCTAGTGAAATTGTGTTTTTCATTTTTGTCTGTTGCTCCCTGTATTGTGTGTATGCATTGTAGCAGGGAAAATATTGACTAGACTGTTTATAATCTTATTGAATATGGTTTCCTATTTTTAAATATTTCTACACATTTAAAATTTGTTCCTTTTCAGTGCTCTGTATTTTATATATAATTTTATTGTACAGTATAATCTTTCTGTTGACTCTTGGTTACCCAGTCCGCTCATTTAAATATTCTATTAATGAAGACATTAATCAATAGTTTTGCATATACTGGTACATAGATTTCAAACACTATTACTACTAACATAGCACCTATTCTCCCACAAGAAACAAATCTGTGTTGGATTCAAATAATTCCACAATCATTTTATTGAACATTCTAACTGATAATATTTTCTAACAGTTTGGATGAGAACAAATTTTACATGCATATTGCTTGTCTTGCTGGATTTAATCTCCCTTTTCCCTTTTTGCTGGTTCTGAAATACAAAATTTATCAGATTCATTAAGATTATTAGAGGCATTCGTCCCAAACTTATTTGAATAAAATATCATAATTAAAAGTAGATTCTTTGCTTTATTTTTTTATAATTTGAATTTTATAATAAATATTATTATTAGTGTTGGTTGATTTTTTTTTTTTAATTTTAAAAACATCCTTTAAGGTTCTCTTCAGGGTAAGCTAAAAGACGAGTTTGCTTACAATACATATTTTCTTTTACTTTATTTAATAAAAAAAAAAAAGATACCTAGATTATTTCTTTTGTCTCTGCCTGTATAACAGAAATATTATAGGCACAACTATCTTTTTTTAAAGAATTGATATTTGGCATGCACATTGAATTTTTTTTTTAAGCTGCTGATCGGAATATTAAGGTTGTGCAAATTTAGTTGTTTACTATTTGTTAGGTGGACAATTCATTTGAATGCCTGTTTTCCAGTTGCATTTGATGTTTGTTTGTTGCATCAAAATTTTCTGTGCTCAAAAATGCTATCTTGAAGATATTTTAGTCTTGAGGCGACGAAAGGCGGCAGCTGGATCGATCCGTAGACCGTGTGGGAAAGGGCTGGTGGCAGATGAGACCTCGAGAGGCAGCTCCTTATGTCCCGTAAAGGTCCCAACTGGGATTCGGTACTTATAAGGGACTTCTAAAATTTGATGCATTCAGATTTAATTGATGCTTTGTTTCCTAAACATGTCTGCATATATTGCTGATATAATAAATGCAAGAACTTTTTATTTATCTTTCATAACCCTTTTTTACGCAATGTTTTGGAATTTGTGGAAATTGGAATTGTTGAAATAATTGTTGATTCATTTGGAATAGAGATTATAATATGACATTTTCTTTAAGGATTGATTTCTTATGCCATTGTTGATTGCGTTTACATCCTGCTATTGTTGTTAACAGAATTTAAAAATTCATGGACTTGTATTTCTGATTTATTATTCTTGAAGTTCGATATCTGAAATGAAATTGATTGGTCTCGCCACTTTGCTTTATTTTTCGTGCTTTGCCATGACAGATATTCCATGGTATGGGAAGGAGGGGAGATGTTGGTGAATGCATATAAATTATGTGCAAAATGTATGCATTTCTTGCCACCTAATGAACATATTTTTTTTAATTTGACATTTGATGTTTTCCCAGTTTTTCTGTGCCATGTTTGGTTGAGATATTTCCTAAATATCAGGTTTGTTCTCTCAGTTTGTTTATTGTTTCCAGTTTATGATGAGTATTTTTTTTTTTTATGGTTTTGGGGGATATTTGTTTATTTGTCTATAATTACATTATAAATGACACTGATGTGCTAATCAAGATATGTTTTTAGATTTTAAAGTCTGCCCTTGATATTTCAGAGCATAATTGCGTTGTCCAGCTTGCCAAATAAAATTGACCGCCGTATTTGCATGGAATCTTTTTCTATAACATAATCATGTGCTTTTTGAAACACTTTAGGTACACTTGACATTATTATATAGTCAATACCGTTTATTTTGTACCACTTAATTTACATATATTTATTACTATTTTATGCTCCTGTTGCCCTAGCTATGGTGGTTTAATTTTTACTCATATTTCCCATCCTCTAAATGATTTGTTTGAACAAATTTTTATTACATGATTTTTATTTATTTATTTTTTTGAAGTATGAGTGGAAGAATACATTTTAGTAACCGTTAATGATGTTTTGCTTATAAGCAGCAGGTAAGGGTATTATTGTAAGTGCAGGTAAGTGTAAAATGTTGTATATCAATAATTGAAACATCATAGTAGATTAAATTGGCCGAAATTTTGTGTATGTACATGCACACAGGGACTATTTGCCATGTTAGTGATAATGTTGTCTTGATTGATACAATTTTGCAATGGTGTTGTGCCTGCCATGTGCTTTTCGTAAGAGTAAAGCAGGTGCTGCTTAGTGAAAGGACTATAGGAGAGGGAATCAGGCTCTTCTTGTCATCATTCACCACAAAGTGAGAAACTGCACACGTCCTCTGTGTAAGTAGACTAAAGCCTAGGCCAAATTCTCTTTGTACTTTTGCCATAAAATCCTTGACAGAATATATACAGAAAACAAAAAATATGAAGAGATGAGTAAGTGTATATTGCCATGGGTAAATCTATTATTTTATTTTAATTATTCCTTTCAAAATATTTATGCTAACATGGATTTGATGTTTTTGTTTGGGCAGGAATGTGATGGCAGATGGATCCACTGCAGAGCTGTCATAATGTGTAGTGTTCAGTGTTAGATGTCCAAAGGGTGGATCTTCACCGATGTCTCCTGAGATAAGTTTTGTGTTGGCGTTAATTCTACTTATAACACTATTTTGGTCCTTTTCTACTGCAGCCATATCCAGTATTTTCTTCTACAGTCATAAGATTTCTGGTTTACTTAGTATTTAGCTTCGCTTTTTTGCACCACCTTTCCTCTTTTTACCTTGTGCTATCTTTCATCATTGGTAAATTTGTGGTTTTAAAAGTTTTTTTAATCTTCTATTTCTTTCCCCCCCCCCCCCCCTCTTTGTACAGTCTGACATTCCAAGTTCAGTTGCAAGGTTTTTTTTTCCCCCCCACTTTAAGTAATTTTTGTGTAGTTCTGAAAAGCTGCTTTTAAAGTACTGTGCCAGACACCTTGAAAGAAGCAATGATGGGATGTATTAGATTGACAGGATGACTGGTGTTTGTTTTGTTTATTTGGGTGGTTTTGGGTTTTAATAAGTTGTGAACAGGGATGAAACTGTTAAAATGAAATGCATCTGACATTTTTTTTTAATATACTACAAAAGTTAATTGAGTGGGATGTGCACATAGACATATGCACGCAGGCACACATTTATATATAGTTTAAACCAAGTACATTTACAAACATTACTCACTTTGATGTACACATGTATTAACATTTTCTTGCCATTGAAGGTTTGTCACATCCCTGTAGAGTGAAACTGTGTGTGCATGTGTCATTTTTTATACTTCATTTTTCCTTTCCTTTCTAGAAACCGAATGCGAGTACTTTTCACACTATAATACAGCCTTGTTTGAAATAAGTATTTTTAAAAAGTATTTCTTTCTCATTTGTTGATGAATTATGTATGTATGCCTTTTTTAATACTTCATATGAAGTGGAGACTGTTTTCCACAGTTATAATGATAATATTTGATCTGAAGTTACATTTTAAACATTTTGCTTTGGATAAGTTGTAACACATTATATAATTGTATACTGCAGCAACTTGAGGTTTAAGGACTGTATTTTAAATAGATAAACCACTTTTTGATATTTATGATAATTGTTGAAAATAAATAAAATGTGTGTACATACTTGCTTCTGCTAAAAAATTTTAAAGAAAATGTATGACATGACAATATATTACTGGAAAGTTAGGAAATATGTCTTCAGCTGTTGACGACCATGTATGCTATTATGATGCATTGCTGCCCTCATTTTTCTGCTCATGACCTGTTTGCCCACTGAAGTTATGAAGATACTATGATATAACTTTTTTTCCATTTTTTCATTTTTATATATGAAAGTACAAAATCATGCTTTGTGAATTGAATGATGCTCTGGTATTAAAGAACTTGAAATAGGATTATTTCCCTCATAGCAATCAGGGTTTGCCTCAGGTAAGGTTTGTCATTGTTTTAGGATATAGCAAGAAATATATTGTATTTGTACCTTGACACATGACATGCCCTTTTTTAAATTATTAAAATTGTTGCATACCCTTTGTCTCAATAATGCAAAATATACTTTGCGTTCTTGCAGTTTTGAACTTGATCATTAACTTTTTCATGTATTAATGTTTCATACATTGTCTTCAGCTATATGCCCCAAATATGCTGTATTGAATCTATTTGTATTTTTGGTTTATTCTGTGAGTTAACTGATGTAGTTCTATTGCATTTGATACGTCTTGCCAAATGATTTGCTCACAATTTGACACTGATGCTGTTCAGCCATTCCAGGATTGTATTTTGCAGATGTTTTTTGTCTTTGCATTGGGAAGGGGAAAAATTAAAACTGTAATTTAAATTTTTACTTTCACTGAAGATATTGTTTAGTTCGTTAATGATCTCTTGTTACAAATTTGGATAAATTTAAACTTGACCCTTTTATCAGACAAAAATGTGTATATAGTGCATGTGTTATTTTTTTTTATTTTTGTTGGGTATTTTTTGTTGTTGGTTGTTTTTAAATATTTTTTCCTAGATCATTGAATTGTTTTCTCACAGTGCCTGTTTTAATTTTTCTTATACATGCAGTCAGTCAGATTTTAAAGAATTTTTAAAGTAAAACAAGAATGTGTCTTTCTGTGGTAATATATAATCGTGCATATTAATGTAATATCTTTGTTATAAAAACTATAAATATTAAATAGTATTGTTACTTATCACTTTGATGCTTTTGTACTTTTGAATGAAGGTACTTAGCTATTTTAAACTGAAAAATGCTGAAATGATCTTGTTTGTAAATAGCATTGAGATATAGGGTACAGAAAATGTTGAATGTTGATTAAATAACTTGTGTAGATTATTTAGATAATGCCAGAGTATTCACTGCCTAATAATATACATTCTTCACCCAAAGAAATATTATCAATGTCATGATGACTTCTGTTGCTTTTACATAGATGATGTAAGTTTAAAATGTTATCTTAAATTGATGAATTTATCCAACAAATTCATAACTTGTATTGACAAAACAAATGCAATACTTGTTCTTTGATTTGTGTTAGCTTTTATTTTTATTGTATGAAAAACAAATGTTATTTGTAATTGCTAAGAATGTTTCATAAACATTCTATCTTAAAGTAACTTTTATTAGCCATGAGAAGACAGTAAAAAAGATTTCATGTCCTGACATGAAAGAGCAAGCTGTTGGCTATTAAAAGGATATGTTCACTGTATTGTGAGCAAGTGATTTATGACTATGACCATGCATTTATTAACCCTTTCATTTTTCAAACTTGTTATACTTTATTTCATGCGCAGTTTTTCTTGCATCTCGCACACATCCATCACATAGTCATGCTGAGTTTTGTCGTGCGGTTGCATTTCAGCAATTAAGAAAGGCTTATGGGGAGCTGTTGACCCTACTTCGTTTTCTAGTATCATTACTGGGTCTTCAAAATAACATAAAATTTTTAAAGCTGTGATAGCTCATGCCTATAGGCAGAGTCAGTTTCACCTATCGGGCGCAATGCACAATTATTACCATACATTATGATGACATGCTATTATATATTGAGCAGCAGTTGTATACTCTTGCACGACATAAAGAGTGAAGATTGGTAGATAGTAATTTTGATGAAAATCTTTTAACTTGAAAGAACAATTATGAATAATTAAGAATTGTTTTTAACCTTTCTTTTATTTTACTTTATTTTATTTGTTTATTAAGATAAAAATATTTGAATGATCCCATCCTTATCCTATTCATGACTGAACAGTGTTGAGTGAAAACTGTCTATGTGTGGTTAGAGAGAATGAGAGAAAGTGTTGTGCTCATGGCCGGTGACCACTCTTGGTACTGGCTTGAAGGCAGGTGGCACACAGAAGAGCAAGTGAAAATTTGATCCTGTCAGTTCTGATGACAGTCCATTAGTTGTAGTACATAATTAATCAGTAATCTTATTTGGAATTGTGGTTATGTCTAATTGTCAAATAACTAATTGGAGTGCACCCTCTTTAACTTGTCATTGTACTTGCATGTTTTTCAGTGCTTAGCTAATAATGTTTGCCCATTGTATTTTTCTTTTTCAAGCTTTTAGACTTAAATGATTAATGAATAATGTTATATGCTTTGTAATGATGTACAACAGTCCAGTATAGCTGACACGTTTACATTGTGTGTTTTTAATACAGTTATGTATGCGGAGGCTTTGTCAACAAATTGTTTTAAATTAACATTCATTGGGTCAGTGTTCTTTATTATCCTGTTTAATGCAGTAACTTTTTATTGTGTGCAAGTACAAGTATCACATAAACTTTGATTTGACATATGTAAGTAACATGAAGATAAATAAATTGGTTGTACCTTAATATAGAATTTCTTTATTACTTTCAAACTTTGAGGTGCTGAGTGTGAAGTCTCTTTGTTACGAATGAGCACTGGCCTGTGCCTTGTTTTTAAGTCTTTATTTATTAATGTTGAATAACTAAACAATATTGCAAGCCTCAAATATAATTTTCCCAAAATTACAACTTTCAGCATGCACAAAACCCCATTTTTCAAAATGCAAACTGTTGTTGAAAAAGTTTATGTCTAAAACCACTCATTTATTTTCAGCACTAGTTTTATTTTCACTAATTTTTAAAAAGTACTAAAGTGGAATTTCTGTAGTGTAAATAAGATTGTGGTGAGATCTTGGGTCTGAATTGTCTTAACCAGTTGGGTGTCAGGCGGAAATGGGTCATCTGACACTAGAGTGTCATGCTATTTTGACCTTACTGATAAGCGACTGTTATTATCAATGGATTTTTAAAATTTTAAATTACTGCCTATTATAGACAAACTAGGGAATTTTAAAAGTATTATTTTTAATTTATTTAAAATTCAAAAGTAAATTTAAATATAAAGTTTTCTTTTTGTTGAACTTTTTTATTAATTTTTTTTTTATTTTTTTTTATCTTTTTGTTGAACTTGCGAACGTTTTCTGTTGGGTTTTTTTTTTTACACGTCTACTGAAAAATTAATAGCAAGTATAATTCATATATTTCCCAATATTTATTTAAATTTAATTACTGAACATGTGATTGTTATTTCAAATTCAAAAATAAATAAATAAAAGTTTTCTTACTCAAAATAACTCAAGTTGGCCTCTAAACTCGCCATGCCTGACAAAAAAACTTGGTTCAAAATTGTTGCTCAACTTGAACAAGAGAGGGTTGGAGGAGAATTTGAGCCCTTTCAGTGACATGACCTTTCTAATAATAGTTATCCAATGATAAAATTTAGAGAAGATTGTCTGCTGAAGCCAAACATATCTTTCCTTCACTCTGGTTATTTTGAATGATTGGCATAACTGAGACTGAGTGAGTGAGCAGGGGGGATGGCTCCTGTCCTGCCGACACTCATCAGGTTAAGTAGTAATTAGGGCCTAACCGAGTAGATAATATTCACGAGTATCGAATCTTAGTACATGAATTTTGGATGTATTGTTGGCCAGATCCGGGTATGAACCAAGTAGTAGGTGTGACTTGGGGGTACCATTTATTTTATTATCTGTGTATATCGCCTTTAAAATGAAAATTTTAAGTCTGAAACCATGGGGAAAGTCTGGGGGTCTCCTTATATGTATATACATACAAGGCAAATCCATTTATAATTTTAGAAATCCACCAAGACCTACCTACAGTAAAGTTCGATCTACAACATGACTAACTATAAATGTAAGTAACACATTGCACAACAATATTACATTGTGTTCAAATTCGTTTGCGATCTCATCCCCAAAATGAAGTTAAATATTTTTTTATACTTGGGTGGGTGGGGAATTCATCTGCGAATAATATATGAAAATTCGGAATCCATGCCACAAACCACATTATGTCTGACTTCGTGTTGTCACTTGGTTCCACTGTATTTACTATTAATTCAGCTTAGAGTTCATTCAGTCTTCAAAGAGTACACAAAAGAAAAACTTGATCTGAATCATTGCATTTCATCTCGCCTGATTGGGATGGAGGTAGAAGGCATCAGTGACAAGTGTTGACTCCCTCATCACTCAAGGTAGAAAATCAGCAGTGCAGCTTGCATTCAAATCAAGCTTAGAACGGGGAATCCAAAACTGAGGAAACAAAGAAGCATTGCCAACTTTTTGGGAAAATAGTGTCTTGCATAAACATCCCGGCTAATCTTAAATTATCTCTCTCCTCCTTCGACAGTCGATCAGATTTATCATAACAGTTACAGAATTCAATTATTTGGTCCTTCCTCAGCCTTGATCAATTAGTGTTTAATTCTCACTATAAGTCAGGGGTGCACAAACGTTTTAGGCCAGAGGGCCGCCACATTGATGGCTCAATAGAGAAAACAACACAAATAATGAAATAATGTGCTTTACATTCGTAATAATGGTAACATCCAAAAGTCCTCCGGGGGGGCGCATAAGTCCTGTTTCGGGCTGCGTTTTGTGCACCCATCTATAAGTGAACAATAAAATTATACTATATGCCTTCATTAGTATATTATGTACATTTCTAAGCACAGTTTTACGCTTAATTAAATGAAGTAATAATGGTCACATATCAATGTTATCTATGTCATTAGACATTTTATGGGGATCAAAGTCTTTTGTGTAAGATTTGCTAATTTCCAAATGATGGCTACATACATTTAGTTGCACAAATATATTAATATCGAATTAAATCACAAAGCATCTTCCACTGAATTAAAATAAAACATAAAGTATCTCAGAATTATAAAGCACTTGAATAAAAAACATTACTAAAGAAACAAGAAACTTTACAAGTTAAAATTTATAACTGTATATTACACACAATATGGCATTATCACTTGACTTCAAGTGGAGTATGTTGGAAACACATCTTTATAAGGTGGAGAATTTTCTACAAGCTGGACTTGTTCCCTACTCTCCTATTGGTCAGTTACAGTTGGCCAGTATTAGGCCATTAGTCAGTTATAATGTACTCGTCACTCAGTTTTCAGCTGAACAACATCACTCCCGGCCATAATTAATGTGGTTAACAGTAACAATGTTAAGTGGGCAGGGCAGGTTACTTCAATAGATGCTAACCATGGAATTTGTAAAGGTAGAAGAAAATCCTTTTAGCGTGGAACCAGGGGATCTTTTAGGTACCATTTAGGGAAAATACCTGCATTTTTCCACTATATGTTGCACCTAACATGCAGAGCACAATGTCTCCTTCAAACTTGACTATATTAATTAGGGGTTCTTAACCTGGGGTCCATGGGTGGGCTTCAGGGGAACTGTGAAAGTCAAATATTCACTATGTTTTTATATTCTGCTTATGTGCATTGGGGATCCATAGGTATCACCAGATTTTCTTTATGGGTCTGTGACTCAAAAAAGGTTAAGAACCACTGATATAAATGTTAGAAAAACAGCAAGGATAAAAAAAAAAAAAATGCACTACATTTTAGTATAGAGAAAATTAAATGCAATATGTAGATATAAATATGTGACAAGTAGAGGAAAGGGTGGAAATATTTGTGTGCCAAAAATTTTGGCTAGAATGACTCAGTAGATTAATAGAAAAAACACAAATACTAAAGATAGAATACCAAGATTCTCCTGTTATGAATTACAGAGAATGAATAATGTTGCTGTCTCTGATCTGTATGTAAAGGAGTCATGAAAATAAGCCATTTGGTAGCCACCAAGTGGCATGCACAGTCGTAGGAACAATGATTCCATGATCCACACAAGTGTCAAGGTCCATAAGCAACTATGTATGAGACTGAGAGCAGCCAATGATAAGACAGATAACAAAATTACATTATGGAATAAGTGATTTTGTTTACATTAAAATTCTATTCAGACGTGAAAATATTTTGTTTTTGTTTTTTTTAAAAAAAAAGATCTTATCTATTTGTTAATTTATAATCAGTAACTTGCATGCTGTATAAAATGATGTGTTCCATGGGCCATAATTTGCCCAGGCCTGCTTTAGAGAATTGCATAAATATATAATGCATAATTACAATGCAAACTATCAGGGAGGAGAGGATGGAATACAAGATTGCACAACATTATATAATGTGCATTTGCAAATCTAAATAATGAATGATTTCAAGATCAATATCTGCAAAAATTATACAGCCTAAATGTATATTTTTATATGGTAACAAAAATAAATTAGGGGGAGGGAAATGTCATTGTTTATGCTTAGATGCTTATTTTTAAGACTTCACAATTTGTAGAAAACATATCAGAGATCATGACTAGTGTACAGAGCTGTAGTGTCACATATTAATGTGCATCTGAATTCCCCTGGTATCAAACAGTGCAATGTAAATATTGGAGTTTTGTGCCACTCATCTTGGACCTGTAACCTAAGCATAAAATATGCCACAAGTTTACATAATTGGTCAAAGACCTAACTGATTAGTATAGACAGGTGTAGAGTAAATGAATAGTTTGAATGAAGTGGGGGCTTTTAGTATATAATAAAAAAATGGAAGAAGGACTGCTGTCTGCATTAAGTGTTTAAATAAAAAAGACTAAACAAGACATAAAATAAAAAGCAATCTGTAACAAATATTGCCATGTCAAGTAAAAGTTCACACTTTCAAGTGAGCACAAGTTTACTAGTCCAGGGTTTTTATGCAGCCTAGGAACAAGTCCTATCTTCACACTTTAAATTTCTCAAGTGTAAAGTTTCTTTCTAATTTAGAAAGAAATGTAACCACGTAATGCTAAATACACATCCAACTGAAAATTAATTATAATGTTATTTAGAAAAACATTTTGTTTTTGCTATTTCAAATATTACTTATTTTACTTAATGAACTTTGCGGCCTGCAACAAGGTGTAAATGTGTGTGCTGTCCTTGCACTGGAAAGTTACAAATATTAACTTCCTCTGATGAGATACTACAGCAGTTTAAAGGATGTCCTGTCGGCACTAAACTGATTGATATACTGGGTCTAGGAAGAGTGAAACAGTAGCCAGCCAAATATTGCAGATCTTGGAGAGTAAAAAATACTAATTGTATAAATCACTTTTTGCTGTAAGTGATCAGTAAACCACTTCATTAGAGCAGATGTGTCTAGAAAAAGAACATTTTTCTTGTCTCGCAAGACAGAAATTAAAATCATGGAATAGTTTAAACAGCACAAATTAGGTAAACTGCAAGATGGACATCTTTACATGCTTCATGTAAAGTGGTTAAATTATGAAAGTATGCATGAATTTTCAACACTCGTTTCATTATTACCACATTTAAAAAATAAATGTATAAAATAAGTTCAATAAAGTATAAAGCTTCTTACACACCATTTAACAATAAATGACTAGTGTTAAATTACTTTTTATTTTTATGTTGTAAATAAGTGGCAGTGCCTTAATCAACATTCTTTGTAAATGATTTTTAAATTTACTTTAAAATAAATCAGAAATAATATTTTCTAGCATGTGGTGATTTTAATGTTTGACATGTATTTCAAATCAGTACAAAAATGTAAAATGATTACTTGCATAATGATGCATGAGAGTAAGTCACTTTTCCCTAATTTAGATTAAATTAAGCCAGAGATAGAAAATAATCTGGGCTGGATATACATCCTATCCTCACTCAATTCAAGCTGCTAGGGGTAAAAGGAATTAGGAAGTTCAGATTAACTGAATTTTGATTTATTTTTTATATAAAGAAAAAGTAATAATATTTTCAGGAAACCTATAATGAAATATTAATGAGCTTTATGTCCAACCTCAAATATACTTAATGAAAATATATTTACAATATGATTATGAGAAAAATTCAAAATTATTGGCATCGAAGCAATCAGATTTCTAGTTTGAAATAGCTCACAATAACTGCATGCTTTGATTCGTTCAAATATATATCCTGCCATGACTTCAGAAAACATTTATTGTGGGGAAATATTACCCTTCATTCTCTTTCAAGGCAAAGCATATTACTCATTCACAGTGCTTTTCTTTTTAATGGTTCTTAACAGTAACAAGCATTCAGCTCAGAGAGAATTTTTTAAAAGTGACTTGAATGATCTTTATTTTTCCACAGAAAACGTGCTTTTTTGTTTGAACTTGAATTTTAAAGATAACAAGAAAAACAAGCGACGCTTTAAAAAGCTTTATTTTATTTAAAATTTTAGCAAGATTATTAAAAATTTTTGGATCAAGAATCTCATACAGTTAGGTCATTTATTATTGTTGAATGATAATAAACAACTCTCATAGCAACAAAAAAAAAATTGTGCATCCCTAAAACTACAGATTGTGCAATGAATCATAAAATCTTCAGCTGTGGGATGTAAACTGATTTTAAAAGCATTAAAAAATATCTTTTATTGTTTATACTGCTCTCTATAATAATTTGCCATGAAACCAAGAGTAGTAACATTCAGCTTAAAGGCATATGACACTGAGCACAGATGTGTTTTTATTTGAATATTTGTATAGTAATACCACTTTGAGTTATTTCTTTAATTTTCTGTGGGGAAATCTTGTTTTCTAATAAACATATGTTGTACAGTTGGGAATTATTTTAAAACATACCACCACCACCCTTCTTTAACTCTTATTTTCTGCAACACAGTAGGATAAACTGATTCAACCTACAATGTTCAACTGTTAGCACAGTTGGTTGGCTGCATCCATTAGACAAATACTGATTGCTCTGAGATCAGTAATTTTGTATATTATCTTGTGTATATGTTTTCATTTAAATCTATTTGTGCCTGAATGTAAAGCTCAGTATCAGACTGGAAGATATTTTAAAACTGTAGATTACGGAGATAATCAGAAGGAACGTTCTTATCATGTGTGTTTTTGTAAGTACATTCAATTAATTCAAACAATTTCTTTCATCTAGAGCAGTTTGAATTAAGTGAGTTTCATATATAAGTGAACATAGCTGTTCAGAAATTTGCTATTGTATTTAATGTGACTACAAGAGTCAGTTTCATCATCCCTTTCCTCTCATTAGTTGGTCTCTCCATTCCCATCACTCCTTTCCTGTCTGTCAAAGGTCTCACCTGTGAAAGTGCACCAGATGCATTAGCAAAAGTTGGCAGTGTCTTCAATGTCAAGTTTTTATTTTCAATTGTAAGTTTTACTGATGAGAAGAGGTCATTTTGAAAGGTTATAATAAATAAAACTGCACAGTGTGTACCATTAAATATAATATGAGGGAAATAGATAATTCTATTTATTATTACTAGAGGAGTAAATATTAATTGGCTCTTACTTAGTAAATCTTATTTTTCCTCATAGTAATTGAATTATAACTCCTGTAATAAAGAATAAAAGTTAAAACTATGGTAACTGCATTGCCTCGCAGTATTTATAGAAAACTGACCCTATTGCTGTCACCATCAAAATTAAGCAGACCTGTTTTGATATACAAGTTTCACAAAAGAATGGGAATGGGAATTACAGTTACAGTTCCTGAAATAATAGAGAGAAGAGTGTGTTCCTGAACAACATATCAAAATGCATCACACTTATGCTTTTACTGGTTCAAGAAATGCTAATGTTTTTACCTTTGTTTTACTCTGCACATTCATCTACTAAAACCTGACTTTCAAAAAATGCCAATGTTTCTATCTTTGTTTTACTCTGCACATTCATCTACTTAAAACCTGACTTTCAAGAAATGCCAATGTTTCTACCTTTGTTTTACTCTGCACATTCATCTACTAAAACCTGAATTCTGTCATAGCACTGTGCCAGAAAGAACAAGCATTACAAATTTTTTTTGCGGGTCATGTAAAATTGTATTCAGTCAAACAACATTAATAAATTGGCCACCAAATCTATATCTCAGAAATGTATTACACTTATAACTCAGACAGGATATATATATAATTACTTTGGAAAAAACAACTTTGTTTTCCAAACATGCGCAGTTAAAGAGTGTTGATGTCTCTTTGCTCATGAAGCCAGAGTACGATGCAAAACAAATCTAAACTGTGAATTGATAAAAGTTATTGCTTGACACATTTATTACTTGAAGTAATTTTCACATTTAGTGAAAGAATTTAAATATAGCTCCCATTGATTCTAAAATGGGTATGATTTATTTGATTACCTCCACTTTGAATATCTGTTTAGAAATCTATCTGAGCATTAAACGGACTAATACTACTACTAGTCAGAGAGTGAAGTACACTTATTATTTTTTAAACAGACTAAAACTAATCAACGAAGTACTCGTATTATTTGTTAATGACTTTTAGACTGTGAGTACGTACACTGTCTTTCATCGCTCGAATCTTCACAATCTGCATCTCCGTCACATCGCCATTGCTCAGGGATACATTCCCCACTTCGACATGTGAAATCATCTGGATCGCAGTGTGAAATTCCTTACAAAACATATATATAAAATAAATGCACATATAACAACAATACTAAATATTCTAATTCTAATTCTAATATTCTAAGCAAATTATGTAAATGTGCATATCATACAATGTCGTTAATACAACAATGTATAAACTTCTTCAAGACTCAATGCTTTCAAAAATGAGACATCTATTTAAGAATATCTTCAAATAAATTACTTTCCCAAACAATCCAGATGTAACTAGTAAGCATCCTTTTGCCAGCATTAACAAGGAAAAAAATTCAACTATTATGTGAATTATATTTTCAAATAACTCTGTATTAAAACGAATAAGGTGACCGAAAGTTATATGATTTGGGAAGTTTAAGTCTGATTAAACTATTGATGAAGACTACTTACATATCGATTTTTGTATTCCGTTGATTTTCATCATTATGTATAAAGCAAGAAGCCCAAAGAAAGGTACATGTCAAGTTATCAATTTACAGAGATAGTATTTAAAATTTGTAATCATAACTTTCTTTTGCAGGATTAGTTTACTTAAAAATTGTGAACACAGGAATAGCCCAACTTTACAATTGAAATGTCATGCATATCATGAGATACTTAAAGCGGCCTAAAAATTATTGCAAGGCTTTGGGGGTTTGGATTGGAACTGAAATAAGCAACATGATTGTGCTTTTGTGAAGAAAAAAGGGACAAAAGTCTCAAGGGAGGTAACCCAGCAATGTAAAGACATCACTAAAAGAAAAAATAGGTTTAAAATGTCACATCAAAGTTCAACTCTGAGAATTTGGGGCTCATAAAGAAAGGAAGATAAATAGTGTGTATCTACTTTCAAGTAGGACTTGTGTAGATGAAAAATGAGCAGATTTTGTACCGGTTGTGGTCACTGGCTCCCACTAGGACATTATATTTAAACTCCGTGCATGAAGTCAGAACCATTTTGAGTGTGTTAGGGAAGTACAAGACACTTGAAAACATTTAGATCCTTTGAGTGACATTATTAGACTGACTATTCCTGGGAGCTGCACCCTACATATCATTTTCACTATTTTCTTCTGTTTTATAAAGTTACTTATTTTTAATCATCTTGTTCAATCCTTATCATTTCATATTTATGTATTGTCATCCTGTAATGTTTGTCTTGTTAGATGTCGATGACATCACCATGGGAAGCTTGTATACAAGCCATTATACGACATGTTAAATCAATGTTGTCTATCTGTGTCCATCATCCTTTCATTTTCATCTTCAGGTAGCTTTCTTAACTGGGCATAGGAAGCAACATGGTGCAATGGCATGACACTCTTTTTGTTGTAAAACCCATTTTACGTTAGGTTCATGTCCATGCAATCAAGAATCACAGTCAAGTCGCATTCGTGTGAGCAGTCAAGAATGAAAATTATCTTTGCTGTATAATTCATCTTCGTGTTGCAACAAAGAATCAAAGGTCTCCTTGCAACACATCTTACATCTGTCTCAATTGGCAGTCAAGAATCAAATCTCTTTTCTTAAACACCTCACCTATACATGACCACATGCTAATTGATGTCAATGAATTCCAATATTATTGATCTCTATGACCAAAACAAGTTCAGTTTCCCAGATGGCTGCAAGCTCCCATTGGTGGGGGGAGAGTGAAAGCTAGAGTGTATGGTGGATTTTGTATACCACCTACTCCGATTTGCAACTGCCAAAGGATGTTTAGTTGAAAGAAGCCTAGTTCAGACTAAGCCTACCACCTTAAGACGGAGTAGTTATGATCTCCATACATTCCCTCACCCCTCTTCCCATGCTGAACTCGAAATCTGGTCACTTAGAATCCTTAGATCATATCTTGCATATCTGCCAGGATTTTTGTTGTTAACTTCTGCAGTCTTTAACACTAGGGACTGACTTTATAGCTTTATTCTTCAACACTCGAGAACACTTATATTCTCCAACTCTTGGGACCAGCTTTATTCTTCAACACTCGAGAACACTTATATTCTCCAACTCTCGGGACTAGCTTTATTCTCCAACACTCATGACCAGTTTTATTCTCCAACTCTTGGGACCAGCTCTATTCTCCAACACTCGAGAACACTTATGTTCTCCAACTCTCGAGACCAGCTATATTCTCCAACACTTGAGACCAGTTTTATTCTCTAACTCTTGGGACTAGCTTTATTCTCCAACACTCGAGACCAGTTTTATTCTCCAACTCTTTGGAACAGCTTAATTATCCAAGACTCCAGAACAGTTTAATTGTTCAAAATTCGGGACCAGCTAAGAAGTCCCATCTAATAATCCGACTAAATGTCCACCACCAGTAGTTCTCAGTACTGTTTCTTTTGACCAAGCATTCATGGTAGCTGCTATCTTGTACAGAACTATTATCAACAACATAAATATCAATACAGTTCTACTATCAAGAAAATACATGCCGACTAGATGACATATATTATAGCAGTCAGAGTGTCTACTTAGTACTACTGAAATCTAAAACAAACACACACAAAACCTCTGACTATATTAAATTTGAAATAAAAGTTAACTGTCTATGTTAATGAACTCACGGATATCATCACGTTTAGTAAAGTTTACATGCCATAAAGAATTCTATTGTCTAATTACTTTGAATTTGGAGTGGCAAAAAGTCTGGTCACAAAAGGAGGCCATTACCTTAATGGTGAGTTAAATGACTTATTGAGGGAGAATGGACTTAGAAATAGTGTGTGCACTTTTACTGCTGATATGTTACACTTGCGTTTTATGTAGAGATGTATTATGTGAGTAGACTAATATTTTTACAAATTGTGAACTATGGTGCTTATATGTAGTATGTTAAACACTTGATATTGTTCTGTTGAATATGTTCATAAACTATTATGCTGTATTTATTATGATGTGTATGTGTATCAGGCTAATAAATACTGTTGCAGGAAACAGTTGAGACTTGAATGTAAGGGAGAATGGAGTTAAAGACGAATAAACAGGAAACTTATTTGTTCCCTTATTATATTTTACATGGAATAAGCAGCCTTTTCTTGTTTTACCTGAATCTCCCAGTTTGCTGATTTATAAAATGCTACGACCATGGTAACTCAAGAAGTATCTACACCCAGTGTGTAAGTGTAAGGAATACACTGCACTCTGTTGACGTATGGTGGCAAAGTATGCTGACTACATCAAGCAATTTCTGGTACAAGGAAGTTACTGGAAATTACTACAATTGTTGTTCTGCCTGAGGGAGCTAATATGGTGGAGTGTCAGATTAGCCTCAAGAGAATAACAGCTCATCAGTGTACCTGTGAGGGAAACCCATGGAAATGAGAGTAATAATATGAACAGTAAACTTGTGACTTTGTTTATGAAAAGCATGTGAAAGACTATTGTGACTTTGCCTAGACAAGGTTACATACAAACTATTATTGCTTATCTCTAATAGCTCTGTTTCTGTTCTCTGATAAGAACTATACTGTGATTTGTATTGACACCAATCTGTTGAATTATGTGTTAGGATATAAGATTGTATAGTTATTGAAATTATTCGAATGTGGTTTCATGGAAATATTGATGTCAAGTAATCTTTTTCATTGTATTTGTTATATGTATTGTTGATTGACCTTCTTATACATATTGATAATCTTATGTTGGAGAAGAAAGTGGGTGGGTGAGGGCTCACTAAATATAGATTAAAAGACAGATTTATCTTCCCCTTTGGTAAGTGTCTTTAATGTTGTGGAAGAGAGAAAACCTTTACAGTGTCTGCATATCTACCAAGTGAGAGAGACAAGTGGCGTCTGCTGGAGAATTATTAATAACATAAATTAAGATTCTCATCTCTTGTAATTACTTATGAATGATTAATTAATTAATAATAATAATAACCATTAACGTCATATATAGTAAGCTTGATTAAAAGTAAGATTTGATAGCACACTCTTGTTCAACATATAAGAATACTTCCTAAACTTACAATCTGTTTTCATTTGTTTATATATCAATCTTTAATCTCATGATTTTCCCTCTTTCTTTTGAACCTAGTCCCTCAGTACAGATGGGTGATTGCAACTTTAGTTAGTGATATCGTGTGTCAAACTTACTCTTTTCGCCACATGAACTGATTTGAATGGTCGCACATCAAACAGATCAATAGTCAGTTAAATGGTTCACCCCACCTCCCAGACACATTCAGTCAATGCCTATGGTGATAGAATAAGCAGGTAATCTGAATCGGTGGCTTTAATAAGTAACAACAAGTTAGACTGAGACTCCTAGGAACAAGAGATTCCTAGCTGTGTTCAAAATGCTGATTACAAAAGACAAATAAAGTTCAAAGATGACACAAGAGTCCTACACTTGACACACACCTGGTCTATGTAAATACATATAGTTCTATAATCAGGAAAGATCTGACGGGAACTCAGCATGGTCTCTCTGTCCTCTGCCTGTGTTCAATTAAGAGAGTCCATGCTGATTCTATTCTCTCCAAATGAAGTGAAAGACTTGTTTTCAATATTAGTCTCTAAGGGAGATTACTGAGCTAGTAGAGAGTTGTAATAAACAGACCAAAGAGATCACCCTATTGTGAAGCTGAGATTACTCTGCCAATCCATTTGGCCCAGTTCTGTCTGATTAATAAAACAATATTATCTTCGCCTTTCTGTTTAATTCAATAAACCCATTACTGTCATGATTGGAAAATAAAACTATCCATTATGATTGTTTATGTCACTGAACCCAATACTGACATAATTTTAAAATAACACCACCCCCTTCTGACTGCTTTAAGTCATTTACCCAGGACTATCATGATTTAAAATATCATTTCCCCGTTCTGACTTTAATTTACTGAACCCAGAATTTGTTAGATTAATTTCCATCCTGACTTTAATTCCCTGAACCCAATGATGTCATGATTTCCCCTTCTAACTTTATTTCACTTAACATAATGCTATCATAATTTAGAAATAAGTCACTCAATCCATTGACTGTTTATTTCACTTAACATAATGCTATCATAATTTAATCCATTGACTGTTTATTTCACTTAACATAATGCTATCATAATTTAGAGAAGCACCGTCCTCAGACTGACTGTTTAAGTCAGTGAATCCATTCCCCCTCTTGACTGTTTAATCGATATGAAATGTAAACTCCACATAAATCAACACCGTCTTCATATATTTCTTTAATAAATATAAACATTGTTCACTGTAAAAGATTCACAGCAAAACAACAACAAAAAATCCTACATTGGCATCGCTTTTGTCCATGCCCACCTTCACAAGCTGCCTCGTCCTCTCCATCGCGACAGTCTATTTCCGAATCACACACCCAGTTTCTTGAAATGCAAGTCTGTGTGCTGGTGCACTTGAACTGATTACTGCGACACGAATTTTCTCCTGGAAATCAAAATCAAAATTGTTTTTTGATTGGAATCAAAGTTACAATGAGATGTAAAACTAAAGCATGCAAATTTGTTTTCCACTATTTTGTGGTACTGAAGAAACCTATGACCCTGCCGGTAGGTGAGAACCTGTACAAGGAAAAAAAAAATGTCAAAAGTTCACGCTCCTGGCATCATAACTAGCTAGGCAGCTAGATTCTCTTGTATTAGTTTCATTTTGAACTTTGCTGTTTTGTCCCAAATAACTGTCGTTAGTCAGTTCATACATCAAGGCCTATCACGGGAGAACGATTCCAGGAAGTCCATTTGGCCTGTCTCACTTTCGTGTGTGTGCGCGCGCTTCGGGGGAATAGGGGGGGGGGGGGGGGAGGGGATTCACATTCAGACTTTTGATGCTACTTCGAATGTCCTAAGCGTTAGTGTTAAGATCTAAATATAAAGACTATCTTATCACGTGAAAGATAGGTATCTTTGGGACATAAAGTTTAAATATTAATTTAAATCTAATCCTGACCTAATCTAGCCGTAGTTTGAAGATCTAAATCTAAAGATGATCTTAAAGATTAAATAGTATGATCTAAAGTTGACCTTATCTATGAAGGGCAGTTAACATTCCATTCCTCAGCGATATTATTACAATCTATATCTAATCTTATCTTGAGTTCTTATTGTAAGTGTATTCATTCTGCCTCTATGGATTTAGGACATTGGTATTGTTCCGTTGTGGTGTAGTCTGACATCAACTAGCATTGGTGGCTGGAAAGGAGCAATAGCCATGCGTAATATAGAAACTTGTGTAATTTTAGACAAGGTTGAGTGAGATTAGATTAATTAATTGTTTATGGAAATCCTTCACTGATGCTTTTGTAAATATTTTGGATACCAGGTTTGCAATAGAATAATTTTTAGATTGAAAACTCATGTCTTACACTTCAATTTGTTTACATTAAGCAAAGACTTTTAACTATTGGAATTTAGAAGAACGTTATCGCAACACAAAAGTCATGTGAGAGCCCTTACACTAAATATCAAAATCAATAATCTGACTGATACAGCAGAATGTTCTTAAAAAAAAAAAAAAAAGTAAGAGAAAATTTAAACAACTTGAGCAGACTAGACTGCTGTCCCCAAGATCAGGTGCGCAGTCGTACTTTGAAGCCAGAATAGTCACGCGCATTTCTCTTCCACCAATGAACTTGTTAGAATACTGTCAAAAGGGAAAGAACTATCATGCAGTGCCTGTCGCTAAGGGAAAGAACTATCATGCAGTATCTGTCACAAATTCTTGCAAGATACTGGGAATCAATGTGCAATGCGAGCTACTGCCAGACTAATTGGCACAGAAAGCAGTGTGTCCAGATCACTAGCGTCATAACAGCAAGACAGCAACAAGTCTAGAGGGAGGTCACCATTAATGTACTATTATTATAACTGATTTCTCTTATTATTTCTTATTATGCCCAATTTCTCTCTTACTGTACCCTGATTTTGTATATTTCAATTTCGCCAACCCTCATAAACATTGATAGTCAATCTAACGTCAAGTAAATACAAATAGTCACGTATATATACAAATAGTCAATCTAACGTCAAATAAATACAAATACGTATATACAAATAGTATATAGACTATTTGTATATACTTGACGTTAGATTAACTGTCTATTAGTATTTACTTGACGTTAGATTGACTGTTTGTATTTACTTGACGTTAGATTGACTGTCTATTAGTATTTACTTGACGTTAGATTGACTGTTTGTATTTACTTGACGTTAGATTGACTGTCTATTAGTATTTACTTGAAGTTAGATTGACTGTTTGTATTTACTTGACGTTAGATTGACTGTCTATTAGTATTTACTTGACGTTAGATTAACTGTCTATTAGTATTTACTTGACGTTAGATTGACTGTCTATTAGTATTTACTTGACGTTAGATTGACTGTTTGTATTTACTTGACGTTAGATTGACTGTCTATTAGTATTTACTTGGCGTTAGATTCTATTAGTATTTACTTGACGTTAGATTGACTGTCTATTAGTATTTACTTGACGTTAGATTGACTGTTTGTATTTACTTGACGTTAGATTGACTGTCTATTAGTATTTACTTGACGTTAGATTGACTGTCTATTAGTATTTACTTGACGTTAGATTGACTGTTTGTATTTACTTGACGTTAGATTGACTGTCTATTAGTATTTACTTGACGTTAGATTGACTGTCTATTAGTATTTACTTGACGTTAGATTGACTGTCTATTAGTATTTACTTGACGTTAGATTGACTGTTTGTATTTACTTGACGTTAGATTGACTGTCTATTAGTATTTACTTGACGTTAGATTGACTGTCTATTAGTATTTACTTGGCGTTAGATTCTATTAGTATTTACTTGGCGTTAGATTCTATTAGTATTTACTTGATGTTGTATTGACTATTTTGTATTTTCTTGATGTTAGAAGCATCAGTGCCCCATGTTCAGTCAGGAACTATAAAGTTAACAAAGTTTCATCAAAGTTACAAATCGTTATGTCCATGCTATGTAACATAAATTGTTTCCATTTATTCTTCTACACATTAATTTATTTCATTTCTTGGCTACATATTTGACCCTTAGTTGGTAGGTAAGGGTTAGATCCAAGAAATTCAAGTCAGATCATCAGGACCATTTAGGAGAAGAATTTTCACTAACTGACAGTCTGGTGATGATTTAGATTTAGAAGAATGTTCACATAAAGATGTAGTCTAAGGACAATAGCATTCCTAAGGAAGTACTGGACAGTGGACAGTTCTCTTTGAAGATCAGCATTGATCCAGCTGATTGCAGTACTTTTATTTAGTGTGTGTGTGTGTGTGTGTGTGTGTGTGTGGTGTGTGTTTGTGTGTGTGTGTGTGGTGTGTGTGTGTGTGTTTGTGTGTGTGTGGTGTGTGTGTGGTGTGTGTGTGTTTGTGTGTGTGTGTGTGTGTATGTGTGTGTGTGTGTGTGTGTGTGTGTGTGTGTGTGTCCCACAGTCGATGTCTGCTTTTCAGCAAAAAGAATAATACGTAAATATAAATATAGCAATCAGAAATCGTTCGGCTGGTCAGTGGCTGGTTATAAAATAGGAACATTATACATATGTGAATGTGGCAATCAGAAATCATACCGATGGAAACTTTATCTATGAAAGCTGCGGCTAGTAATCGTTCGCTGTATTTATGTATTTTTTTAAAAAGTGCAATCAACATTCCAGGACGTTTTAACATTTATAAAAGAAATACTCAAATACTAGGACCAAGGTACACAACATTAAGTTACGTAAAGTAAGTCGTTGTCCGCGAATCGGTCAGTTTAACAACACATCACGGAGTTGTACATCAAAGTACAGTTTAAATGTTTAGCCAATACATCAAAGTCCTGGTTCACAATGAAAATATTTGTCTATATACATACATCAATACATCAAAGTCCTGGTTCAGAATGAAAATATTTGTCCGTATACATACATCAAAATCCTGGTTCACTATGAAAACATTTGTCCGTATACATACATCAATGTCCTGGTTCACAATGAAAATATTTGTCCATAAACATACATCAAAGTCCTAGTGGACAATTTAAACATCTCTCTGTGGATTAGCCAATACATCAAAGTGGACAATATTTAAACATCACGCTGCAGATTAACCAATACATCACAAATCCTTTTCACTAGAAGTTAGCAAAGCACTCTGTAAGTAATGCTCTATTTCGGACTAAGACATCATTGATACCAGGGAGATATGAACTGCAACTGACTAGGTGAACTTTGATCCGCGTTATTAGGTGATACAATTTGTGAGATGTATTTGTGAAATTCCTTATTTCCAAATGAGCCATAGCCTGACCTTATCTCAAACTAAGGAAATAACGTCATTTTAATTACAGTGAAAATTGTATATTGCATCTTATACACATTTTCAGGGTGTATTAGAAACGCTACATATCCTAACACTGACACATGTCACTTCTTAATATTTTAATCTTAAGTGAGGTTGTTTCTTTTTCTTTTTTTACATATTACAACAGTTGTAGTTGTTAATTTTATGACATTCTATTTGAGTGGTGCAAAACGTATTTTTAAAACTTCAATGGCGTAGTACATGTTTAAGTTTCTGTCTTTTTCTGAAATTATGATGTTTGTTCAGTTTGGTACTCCTTGGCGAGTTAAAATTAGAATTTACCAGATATTCACGGGACTTGACCTCACCAAGTTGACTTTAAAAGTTGCTGAAGTATGAATTTAGTCTATTTATTCTTGCATCCCCAAAATATTAACAGAAGTAATAAAGAACTAATCTGTTGTTTTCTTAGTTCCAGTTTTTCTGTAAGTGATGTTTTCCTAGGACTGTTGCATGCCTTCATGAACAACATCTCATAGGTAAAAATAGAGTTAGCAATAAATTCCAAGTCTGAACGACTTGTTAACACTGAGCGCGAGGCGTTACACAAGACTGAGCAGACTTTTCTTTTTCTCTGGTATCAGTTCGATGCTTGATAGAGTTTTTTTTTAGAGCCAAGGGTAACTCCCAAACAAGTTTGCTGATTTTGAATTCTTTACACGTTTACCCTACCGTGTTCGCTTCAGCCATTATCGGTGAGACATGTTAGCGATTTATTTATCACTTTTTAATTTTAAAAAAGTACTTACGGACACTTTTTATTTATCACTTTTTAATTTTAAAAAAGTACTTACGGACACTTTTTATTTATCACTTTTTAATTTAAAAAAAAGTACTTACGGACACTTTTTATTTATCACTTTTTAATTTTAAAAAAGTACTTACGGACACTTTTTATTTATCACTTTTTAATTTTAAAAAAGTACTTACGGACACTTGTAGCATGTACTTTCTCCACAAAGGTGAATACAAGCAACGTCGACAAACCGAGACACAAAACCGGACGATTCATCTTGAGACGTGGACGTAATTGGTAAAAATCAGTGGAATGGGTAATATCAGTACGACGAGGTTGATAAAAATAAAAAGCAATAAGCAACAAAACTATGTGAGAGTAAGACTTTAATTTATATTACTTTTTCTCCTTCTAAGTGTGTGTGGTGTACTTTTAGTGTGTCCAGTCCGGGCTTCGTAAACTCAGCGAACTATAGGACTATGAGCGATTTACTACTGACTTATTCGACTTGAGGTCGTAAATGAAACTGATGGTGTTGTTTTGATGTGCCGGCTTTTATAGCGGAACAGAGTCCGCAAAATGATCAAGGGCTATCGTGTGACACTTCAACGTCATATCGGAGTGGGTGATTTGGTGGGTTCATACATCATATGATTAGGAGTCGGTCCAAACCAGTTTGTGGCTCTCGGTTTTGGGCCAGAACCCAGACTGTACTCGCTCGAACAGTGCGGAAATGACGCAGCGAGTCCGTTTTGTTTTGTTTGGGTTTTTTTTTTTTTTGTCTCTTTTTTTTCCCTTTAAAGTGCAGGACGCGTGCTCATTACCACGCTATTGAAAAATGTATTTATTTAAAGTAGGTCAATGAACTCATATTACAACGCACAGGAAGGCGATAGCAAGAATATTGGTCGTGCCAGGATTTAAAAAAAGAAAAAACTTAAAATGTTTCATTCGTGACTACTCTTACCGTTTCCTGCACTTTCAAAGTTCAGACAAATAGTTATTGCGCTCAAAATGTTCAACCGAATAGATTTAGCAAACTGCCTTATTATATAATATATAGTATACAATATTTCAATGTGACCAACATAACTATACCACCACTGTATACAATATTTCAACACGACCAACGTAACTATACCACCACTGTATACAATATTTCAACACGACCAACATAACTATACCACCACTGTATACAATATTTCAACACGACCAACATAACTATACCACCACTGTATACAATATTTCAACACGACCAACATAACTATACTACCTCCGAACTATAAATGTACAAGTAATTTACGAAATACATGACAACAAAAGTACATATTATTACTATTATCCAGAGCGTGTTGAAAAGTTTCACTTCCAACAGTACACAGAAACATGTACAAAACACTTTCCTTCAGACAGATTTAGTTCCCCCTCCCCCCCCCTTTGAATCAGTTCCAAATAAAGTATTTATTTAATTATCATTTGTCCACTCGATTTTCTCTTGTTTTGCCTGGGTAATTTTCTTTTACAACTTTCATTGATAAATAAATTAGTAATAGATTACAAATAAATGATGATAATACTTTAGCCATCCTTGTTTATATAAGAGTTTCTGAATCCTTACCTCCTTCAGAATCAATGAATATTGATGACATTCCCATTCTATTGACTCGGTCATTTAGAAATGTAGGTGTATTTTAGGACAGCTCTCTCCTACAATACAATTTCATTTCTTGTATAGCAGCTTATCTAGAGTTGAGATGAATGAAGACAATTCGCTAGTTTTTTTTTTTTTTACTTCTGGTGCTACAAAGACGCTTGTGTCTTGACTAGCGCTACAACAACACTTGTGTCTTGACTGGTGCTACAAAGACACTAGTGTCTTCACTGGTGTTACAAAGATGCTTGTCTTCAGTGGTGCTACAAAGACACTAGTGTCTTCACTGGTCTTACAAAGATGCTTGTCTTCAGTGGTGCTACAAAGACACTAGTGTCTTCACTGGTGTTACAAAGATGCTTGTCTTCAGTGGTGCTACAAAGACGCTTGTGTCTTCACTGATGTTACAAAGATGCTTGTCTTCAGTGGTGCTACAAAGACACTAGTGTCTTCACTGGTGTTACAAAGATGCTTGTCTTCAGTGGTGCTACAAAGACACTAGTGTCTTCACTGGTGTTACAAAGATGCTTGTCTTCAGTGGTGCTACAAAGACGCTTGTGTCTTCACTGGTGCTACAAAGACGCTTGTGTCTTCACTGGTGCTACAAAGATGCTTGTGTCTTCACTGGTGCTACAAAGATGCTTGTGTCTTCATTGGTGCTCTCTCGATTCAGTTATTGTAAATCTTTTCTCTCTGGTCCAACAATGTGTTTTTTTGAAGAAATATCAAAAGGGTCAAAACGCTACAGGTAGGATTATGTTCAGAGCTCCGAGAATTGATAGTGCTTCTTCTCCACAGCTTTCACTGACTCCCTGTTCAAATCTTTCACTTGTTGCCTGTTCACAGTCTTCACTGGATAAATGTTCACAGCCTTCACTGGCTTACCGGTTTATAGTCTTTACTAACTACCAGTTCACGGCCTTAACTTGCTAACTACTTATAGCCTTCACTGGCCATCTGTCAGCAGCCTCCATTGGCTACCTGTCCACAGTCACCACTGGCTACCTGTCCACAGCCTTTACTTGGCTACCTGTCCACAAACTTCATTGGCTAGACAGCCTTCACTTGGCTGCCTCTCTAGTCTTCACTGACTATCTGCTCGGAACCTTCACTGCCTACCTGTCACAGGAGAATACAGCCACAAAATCCCTGCTCTTAGCTATATTTCACAATCTAGTTCCAGGCCAATTTCTCACTCGCCTGCTAGAAGTTTGCACTCCTCATCAGAAACACGCAGTCTAAACATTCCTGAAGCAAAATATAAGCAAAGTGGCCATTGGTCCTTTGTTTATCAGGGTTCATCTACTTGGAATTTGATGGCGTTTGGTCTGAAATTAGAGACAGTGGCTATTTTCAAGAGGACTGTCTCTTCTTGTGATTTCTTGTTCTAGCTGTATACGAGTAAATTAATTTGAATCCACGTGTCTCTTGTAAATACACTTGTGTTTAAGTACATGTAGTCTGTGTTGTTTTTTTTTTCAAGTTTTGCCATCGATATCGTCGTCCTCGTTCTAGTCGTAATTTGTTTGATGTGAATGACCGTCTGTTTGATGTGAATGATCGTCTGTTTGATGTGAATGATCGTCTGTTTGATGTGAATGATCGTCTGTTTGATGTGAATGACCGTCTGTTTGATGTGAATGACCGTCTGTTTGATGTGAATGATCGTCTGTTTGATGTGAATGATCGTCTGTTTGATGTGAATGACCGTCTGTTTGATGTGAATGACCGTCTGTTTGATGTGAATGACCGTCTGTTTGATGTGAATGATCGTCTGTTTGATGTGAATGATCGTCTGTTTGATGTGAATGACCGTCTGTTTGATGTGAATGACCGTCTGTTTGATGTGAATGACCGTCTGTTTGATGTGAATGATCGTCTGTTTGATGTGAATGATCGTCTGTTTGATGTGAATGATCGTCTGTTTGATGTGAATGACCGTCTGTTTGATGTGAATGACCGTCTGTTTGATGTGAATGACCGTCTGTTTGATGTGAATGACCATCTGTTATGGTAGAGGTCTATTGTATTGATGGTTATCAGGTATGGCGCTTGGCTGAATATAATTAATATACTGGATGGTTAGTTGAGGCTATCTATCGAGTTTGCTCAGTAGTAGTAGTAGTAGTAGTAGTAGTATCAACTATCGATGAACACATTCAGACAGATGATATCACTTCCAAAACCTATCATTTATGAGAAACAAGTCGCAATTTATTAATTACTATACTTCCAGTGTGTTTTCCTGTGAATGTTATTATAAATCGTGGCTCAATAAACAATGCTAAATGTATATCGTGGCTCAATACACTTTGCTAAATGTATATCGTGGCTCAATAAACACTGCTAAATGTATATTGTGGCTCAATAAACTCTGCTAAATGTATATCGTGGCTCAATAAACACTGCTAATTGTATAAGGTGGCTCAATAAACACTGCTAAATGTATAAGGTGGCTCAATAAACACTGCTAAATGTATAAGGTGGCTCAATAAACACTGCTAAATGTATAAGGTGGCTCAATAAACACTGCTAAATGTATATCGTGGCTCAATAAACACTGCTAGATGTATATCGTGGCTAAATAAACACTGCTAAATGTATATCGTGGCTAAATAAACACTGCTAAATGTATATCGTGGCTAAATAAACACTGCTAAATGTATATCGTGGCTCAATAAGTACTGAAGAAACGAGAAGAGGAAATAGAATTATAATACGACAACACACGAACAATTTGTGTTCTTTGAGTTAAGCCGAACATTGAAATTTATATTTTTAACTGAATATATATTTTTATGCAGCTACTTACCTGGACATACAGCCAGTTAGACCAGCCGTGCGCTTTCAAATGAGTGTAGATGCATCGACTTAACAGGACACTAGCCAGCTCAGAGAGAGTTTTAACTGCTGTGACTTTTCTGGAGTAGTAGTGTTTGTCTTGTTTGGTATTCTTATGAAATCTTAACATTCTACGATTCACTTAGGCTTTAAGTAATGAGTGTTAATAATTCGACACTTAGGCTATAAGTAATGAGTGTTAATAATTCGACACTTAGGCTATAAGTATTGAGTGTTAATAATTCGACACTTAGGCTATAAATTGTCAGTATTAATAAACCAAGCTATAAATTCTCTGTAACTATAAGTCTACACTAAAGCCACAAATTCTCACTGTTAATAAGCCCATACTTAGAATATATATCTGTGTATTAATAAGTCGAACCTTAGACTATAATTCTTAGTGTTAATAAAGTCAACACTTGGGCTATAATTCTCAGTATTAATATGAATTGTCACTTAGTGTATAAATTCTCAGTGTTAATAAGTTGTCACTTAGTGTATAAATTCTCAGTGTTAATAAGTTGTCACTTAGTGTATAAATTCTCAGTGTTAATAAGTTGTCACTTAGTGTATAAATTCTCAGTGTTAATAAGTTGTCACTTAGTGTATAAATTCTCAGTGTTAATAAGTTGTCACTTAGTGTATAAATTCTCAGTGTTAATAAGTTGTCACTTAGTGTATAAATTCTCAGTGTTAATAAGTTGTCACTTAGTGTATAAATTCTCACCGTTCATTAGTCAATACTTAGGGTATACATTCTCGGTATTTCCTTAGGCTATAGTTATCAGTGATATTAAGTCGACACTTAGGCTATAATTTCTCAGTGTTCATAAACCGATACTTAGGCAACAAATTCTCAGTATTAATAAGTCAGGCTATAAATTCTCAGTATTAGTAAGTCAGGCTATAAATTCTCAGTATTAGTAAGTCAGGCTATAAATTCTCAGTATGTCAGGCTATAAATTCTCAGTATTAGTATGTCAGGCTATAAATTCTCAGTATTAGTATGTCAGGCTATAAATTCTCAGTATTAGATTGTCAGGCTATAAATTCTCAGTATTAGTAAGTCAGGCTATAAATTCTCAGTATTAGTAAGTCAGGCTATAAATTCAAAGTTTTAATAATCGATACTTATCCTATAAATTGTTATTAATTCGACACAGAGACTGTAATCAGTGAAAATAATTCAGGCTACATAGTCTCAGTGTTATTACATCGATATATAGACTGTAATCTGTGTAAACAATTCAGGCTACATAGTCTCAGTGTTATTACATCGATATATAGACTGTACTCATTGTAAATAATTCAGGCTACATAGTCTCAGTGTTATTACATCGATATATAGACTGTAATCAGTGTAAACAATTCAGGCTACATAGTTTCAGTGT
This sequence comes from Sinotaia quadrata, assembly GCA_028829895.1. Lineage (NCBI taxonomy): Eukaryota > Metazoa > Mollusca > Gastropoda > Architaenioglossa > Viviparidae > Sinotaia > Sinotaia quadrata. The sequence goes on from CM054180.1 coordinate 94,901,868, forward strand.
TATTACATCGATACATAGACTGTGTGCAGTGTAAATAATTCAGGCTATGTAGTGTCAGTGTTATTACATCAATACATAGACTGTAATCAGTGTAAATAATTCGGGCTACAATGTTATTACATCGATACATAGACTGTAGGCAGTGTTAATAATTCAGGCTATGTACCCTCAGTGATAATTCGACACTTAGACACTTATAACAAAATGGCCCTAAGTATTGTATACAGTAGTGGTATAGTTATGTTGGTCTTGTTGAAATATTGTATACTGTGGTGGTATAGTTATGTTGGTCATGTTGAAATAATTATTGTATACAGTGGTGGTATAGTTATGTTGGTCTTGTTGAAATATTGTATACTGTGGTGGTGTAGATATGTTGGTCACAAAATAAAAAATACAGTTTACAGCATAATTCATTTTAACGAATTTTTTTATTCATTTGTTGGTCACAAAATAAAAGCTCTTTAAAAAAATAGTGTGATGTCTTGAGGACCCTCATTCTTCCCCTTCTCATCAGTACCCCCCCCCACACACACACACACACTCTTCAACCTCCTTTTCCTGTTAGCATGACTGACATGTTTTTGGGACAGTCTCTTTGTGACGTAGCAGTATTACTTGTTAACGACGGTCTTAGAAGCTAATTATTTTATTTATAATTAAGTTCATTTCATAAGTTAGGGTTAAACATAACCTTTGACTATGAGGGTGACATGACTGATCGATGACATTTTCTGAGCGAATAACTGGCTTCAAATAAAAATTGTACAGTTTAGTTTCAACCTCAGAAACACACTTCATTCCGGGAAAGTGAGGATTCAGATTGAGAGGTCAAATGGCAAGTTATGGCACCTAAGTCCAATCGACCGCATTTGCAGGGCAAAGCTTTGCAAGTAGGTTGTGTCACACGTCACTCTATTCCAAATACTTATGAGGCCACGCTGAAGTCAACATGTGACGTGTAATTCTATATAGGCCATCAGGTAATTAAGACTTTTGTAATCATATATCACTCGAGCACAGAAAGACTGGGACAAACACACAGACAGATGTATCAAACACAGACCAAAAAGAACAGAGTTTTCATTCAAAACAACAAGGTCTGGCTCTGAGAAATATGGTAACATGTCAAGATGCAATAGGTTTATGACATAATTATACAAAATAAAAGTTTTTCTTATAAAATATCAACAGCATTAACAATAAAGTCCTTAACAGTGTACATCAAAGGAACACAAGAGAGGGGAGAGAGAAATGAAGGGGGAAAAGAGTCATAACGTGATAACACGGTGATCACTGGCTGTAACGTGCAATGTTGTTCAAGATAGATGGCGGTTCTTGTGCATGTGTACCAAGTCTCTGTGCAAGCAACCTGCTAATTCCTAATTACACGTGAGCAGGACTGACTAAGCGAAATATAAAACTAGGCACTTCAGTCACTTTAAGTAAATTATGGTATCACGGCCATAATTAATTAGCTCAGTATCTTCTAAGATACAGATGTCCAGTTCAAATATGCACATGTCAAAAGATTTAAGAATAAAGTGAACAAACGCCTCGGCTATAATAATTTGCATTACTACAAGTTATACAAAAAACCCAACAAAACTTAATGACTCTAAGTGTACATGTAATTTGCATTACTACAAGTTATACAAAAAATAACTATCAAAACTTAATGACTCTTAAGTATACAGGTAATTTGCTTATCAAGGGATGTAGAACGGAAGGTGTCCAAAATCATCATAATATATGTAAAGGGTATTCAAGATAATTATCATTTATGTACAGGGTATTCAAGATAATTATCATTTTTGCACAGGGTATTTAAGATAATTATCATTTATGTACAGGGTATTTAAGATAATTATCATTTATGTACAGGGTATTCAAGATCATTTATGTACAGGGTTTTCAAGATAATTATCATTTTTGCACAGGGCATTCAAGATAATTATCATTTTTGCACAGGGTATTTAAGATAGTCATCAGCTATGTAGAATGTATCCGAATCATTATGTAGCTATCTACAACGTATCCCAGAAAGACAACAGTTCTGTACAGTGTTTTCTATGTAATTAGTTAATTAATTAGTAATTAGTATATTATCAGTAAATTGTATGCACACAATTTGCACGAAAAATAAATATTTCTCCCTACTGTAAATGAAGCTAATTTAGTTCTGTCTGTTAGATTACAGTTTGGCCAGATTAGACTCCAGCAGTGGTTAAAATCTATCACCAAGCCAAATTTCATAGTTCTAGCTTGAAAATTGAGAAAACTAGGGTGTAAAAACACCACAAAAGAGGCATTTTGGGAGAAAATTGGCATGCTAAAATTAGAACTGGACTGTACCTTACCAGCCTGGTAGTGAAATCCTTCCCTTTCTGCCTGTTCATCATCTGTGCCAGGCCTCACGAACCTCCTCCTCTTCCTGTACTCTTTTGTTGCCATCTGGACTTGCCTCTGAGCCCCCATAATCTGTAAAGTGTCCTTTTCAGCAAAGAAGACTGCCACAAAGTATCATACACTGACCAACTGCCTTGAAGAATGTCACCCCATCTGCCACATCCTTCAATATACAGTGCCAAAGCTACTGCAGTTTCTGGTCTTGTCTTGTTATGGTGTTTGGTCTTAGGGCATTTCCTCTCAATTTCATACAGTTTCACATCACTGTGGCAAAGTTTACAGCTTACCCGAAACATGTGACATTATGTTGGGTTCAGTAGTCAACATCAACCAGCATGCAACCTCCTAGATTCTGACTGAATGTATCATCTATATCTGATTCATCAGCACTGCTGTCATAATAACTACTTTCATTGTGAGAAGATTCTTCAGGCAGATCATACAGATTCAAAAGTTTCCTTTCACTTCGAGTAGGCATAGCACTTGCAGCTGACCTACTTGTAGTATGTAGACTGTTCTGAAAATGCCGTCTGGCTGTTTTCACCCTCACTTTCAGTTTCATCTGAAACACTTTCCAAATTTTTGTGAACCTATTGCCATGACACTGACTTTTAGATGATTTTTCTCTCTCTTCTTCTTGTCTGATGGCATGGTCCAGTCTATGACCCACTAAACACTACCAAACTTTCACTTTTCAAGCTAATACAGCATGAATGAAGGATGTAGCTATTTACAAAAGGGAAGTAATTCTGGTAAACACAAGGAGAACTCATTGTAACCAGTTTTAGGCAGGGAACAGTTAGTTCTGCAAACAGTTTTAAGACAAAAAGGGGTAAAATGGGACCAGAACTGCTTTTGTTTTTTGTGATTGACACTCCTTCAAACCCTCATATCTCCAGTTTGGTGCAGAATTGATTCAAAATAGAAAGAGTTAGATTTGTAATGATGCCAAACACTACTAGGTTTTATAAAAAAAATTTCTATCTAAATCTAGGTTGGTCTAGTACTCTAGCCTCTCAAACTAAACATCACCAGATGTCACTCCTATGAGAGCTTTAATAAGTGGATATAGCTCCCACTTTAATTTTTTAATTTACAGTTTTGTTGATTTTGCAAACAAGCATACATCCTAAACAGATATTTTAGTTCTGAAAGTAGAGACACAGATTCATGAAAAAAGGAGAGAAATGGTATGAAGGAAGATATTTTCTGTTAGAAATTTTATCTGGGCAGTGGCCATGGATTTATGTTTTCCATTTGATAAATGTCAAGGGTCTTTAGCGTGCTTTAATGAAAATGAAATTCACAAAGAATAAGTTGCATACAACACTCGAAACTGCTTTTAACCTTGGCTTGTTAAAGTCGAGAAACTAGTTTTGACCGAGGCCTGTTAAAGTAGAGAAACTTCTTTTAACCTGGGCCTGTTAAAGTAGAGAAATTTCTTTTAACCTGGGCCTGTTAAAGTAGAGAAGCTTCCTTTAACCTGGGCCTGTTAAAGTCGAGAGACTAATTCTGATCTGGCTTGTTAAAGTCAAGAGACTAGTTCTGACTTTGGCCTGTTAAAGTTGTCGCCAGAGGGGCCTGATGCCTCTCGTGTCACGTCTCAGGATTTTGTCATGACAGCTAGATATCTATCATCCAAGGCCGCAATGACAACGCTGTACTCCTTTAGGCAATTTGTTCACAGACAAAATTGTTAACTTCGTGGAGTGCCAAAAGCGGTGTTAAGTTGAGTGAATGAGTAGTCAATAGTAAATTGGAGTAGAAGTGGAGTAAAGTGGATTTCCAATAGTGATGAGAGTAGTGTTCGAGTGGTCAGTAACAGAAGTGAGTAGAGTGGAGTGCCAGTAGTGATGGAATGTTTCTCTTATGTGGTGAAAGTGGAGAGTGACCCGTCAAATGCGCGTCCCGACAAATGCGCGATAGGGTTATGTTTAGGGTTAGGTTAGGGTTAGGGTTAGGTTATGGTTATGGTTAGGGTTAGGATTAGGATAATGATTAGGGGTTAGGGTTAGAGTTAGAGTTAGGGACAGAACGCGTCGTCGCGCTTTTGTCGGCGCGCATTTGTCGGTGAACCAAAGTGGAGTACCAGTAGTGTTATGGGAAACGTGGAGTGCCAGGCCAGTAAAGATAGGAACAGAGTTGATACGGGTAAAGAGGGACAGAGTGTCGCTAACAGTCTGAGAGTGGAGTGCCACTAATTGATTTAGGTAGAGTGCGAGTAGTGATGTTGATATAGTGGAGCGCGAGTAGTAATCTAGATATGATGGAGTGCGAGTAGTGGTGTCGATATAGTGGAGTGCGAGTGGTGATGTCAATATAGAAGAACACGAGTAGTGTTGTGGATATGGAAAAGTGCGAGTAGTGCAACCTAGTGGAGTGCAATATTGAAGTCAAGATAGTGGTGGAGTGGGTAATTAGAGTGGCTGTAGTAGAAACGTGTATTATTTGAATCATACTGGTAGATTTAGTGAAGATTTTTTCCTTTGGAAGAAATTAACTGGATGAAATCAATAACTGAAAATCTTCCATTTTTATTCAATTACTGACCAGGTTACGGTGATCTTTTTGTACAAGCTTTCCAGTCACTGTGATCCAAAATACAAATGTATTGTAAATTAGATTTATTTCTAGTAAGGTGATTTATTTTACAGCTGTTTATATACTCTTTCTCTTTCTTTCATTGCGCTCAATGAAGGTCAGAAGTATATCTTGAGTTGCTTATCACTATTATAGTATTAGTTTTACAGATACCAGTCTGCTCGATAAATCAAGTTATTCACTGAGAGATAATATTCGTGCCCTCTACTTAATTGTTTTCCTTTTCATTGAAGGACATGGAATAATCAGCAGTGATTGAGGACAATCATGTCGGTTAAAAAAAAAAATGGTAACAGAATGAAGATGAAAATAACAGAAAACTCAAACTGATTGCTGCGCAAGCAGCCACAAGTCAATTTCATGATGATTTGATATGCATTCTATTTCTAATGTAAGGTTGTTGTTTGACAGATGACATAATTTAAGCCTCGTTTTCGCTAAATTATTATTATTCTTTCATATGAATTTTAATTTTCAGAAGATTGATGCGAAGATTAACAAAATGTAAGGACCTATATAAAAAAAGAAGAAAATCTCCAGACTGATATACCGACGGTTTAAAAAAGAAAATGTAGTGAATTTGAAGAGTTACGTAGTGTTTCATTTCAGTGTTGATTTTAATTTAGCTTGACGAGTAAAGTGACTAACAGAAATAAAAAATAATTCAGCTATTTATTTACATTTTCAGTTCTGTACAGTGTTCTGTTCAACACGTGTTCGTGGCGTTTTTTGTCACCGCAATGGTGCCTTCAAGTCTCATTCACTTTTTTGTCTAATACAGGTCAATATACATCATGAAGAAGTAAAAGCACACGCAAATAACAAATACATTTTAAAACAATGCCACAAATTCATTGATCGTCATATTTTGTGCTTATCAAGCAGAAACAATACGGCTTGGTTTGCCAAATCAAGGGACGTTATTCATATTATATATCTCATAAAAGATGGCTTCAGTCTGGGATCCAGTTGGTGCAAATGCTTCGACATCAGCATCTTCAGTACCACAGGTTGGTTTATTAGTCTATAGTGAAAATTTTACTTCAGCACATTAGATCTTTAAATATTTAAGCATCGATTGCCATATCTTATAGTGAATATTATTTATAATTTATTGATAAATAAAATAAATGTACAATAGTTAGGCCTATATTATATAACTGCTCAACTTAGCTATGTAATAATAACTTGGTATCCTACATCTAACATGACCTATTCTGTCATAAAATTAACCAAAATTATAAATGCACCGACCATTCAAGTTTTAATTTTTGTATTTATATTTAAAGAAGCAGTATCTATTGAATATAGTTACGCCGATATAGAAAGCAGGAATAATTAGGCCTAATTTAAATTCTTAAACCTTTATAGTTTATGACTAATAGAAGAATGCACAGTTTAAATATATACAGTGAAACATAATCTGCGCTACGTTAGACAAACCAGCGCTGAATAAATCTAATGGTTAATGGGTTAAATGAAGATTCGTGAATACAGCAGTTTGATGATGATGAATGGTTTTGTCTAAATAAGTAAATTTGACCAAAATAAGCAATTTGCTTGCTGTGTCAGACTGTTACTAGTTATTAGTGATTAGACACTAATTGCATTATTTTACATAGAAACACTGTAAGTGTAACCAGTCTTTTGTGTTCATTTACTGACTAATCCATATATTTAATAATTTATATTTTTGTTCTTAACTTCTTTGATACTGCTACTGTTAGAATTCTTAGGTATTTGAGATATGTTAGTATTTGCTGGTGCAGAAGCTCTACAACTTGATTGATATCTTTATTCACTTTTGCGCACTGTGTGTAGAATTATAATAATCAATCCATCATTCCATGTATATTGTTTTTACCACCAATTGACAGTAGACTCATAGCCAGTCCATTCATTATTTTCATATAGTATTTACCACTAGTTGAAAGTAGACTCACAGTCAGTCCATGTATATTGTATTTATCACCATTTGACAGTAGGCTTATAGTCAGTCCATGTGGTTGGTACTTGTCACCAGTTGACAATAGGCATACCTCAATGCACCTTTTTCCAGAATCTTTATTTTTTTCAACTAAAAAATCATAATCTTATGACATGTTTTCTTCTATCTTGTGTATGCTGTCAGTTTTGATGTACTTCTGGCCTTGCAAAGCAGCAGCAAAACATTGAAAAACTAACCAAACATCTTTGCAGAATTGAGTGCAGTATGTTGGACATAACTTGATTAAAAAACTTACGATCTAAATTCAAGATTCTTTAGCATTATCTTATTTATTTAAATTTTATGTCAGATGTAGTTTTATCAGATATTTTAACAAAACTTAACTTTTAAGAAGTCAGCAACTTGTTAGTAATGAAAGTCCAGTAATGTATAAAAATAAGATTACCACGTCTTGGTAAATGACACATGTAAAGGGCTATATACATCTGTACTTTTAAAGACTTATAACAGACTTTAATAAGATTTTTAATTAAACAGATATGGATCTTTTAATAAACACAATTCTGTAGGCATACTAATTATCTTCAATCCTTCTTAATCTTATCCTTCTGTTAGATGATATTTTTCTTCTTTTTTCCAGGATCACGACATTCTTGTCTTTTGATGTCAAGATATCTGACATTTTAGAATATGACCAGTTTTAAAGCTGTATAGTTAACCTTAGGACTAGTTTCTTGTGCAGTTAACTTCATATTTTCATGACAATAGTGTTTCTATGGCCCCAACCATTAGCATCAGTCTTGTATCTCTATGTTTCTAAAATAGCAAACTTTGCAGCACTATTGCTCTACTAATTAGAATTTAGGGATAGTAACACTGATATTTTCTAGGGTTTTTTGTCTGCTTATTTCTATGATTGACTTATTCATTAACTTGGTTTTTCAATTATATCTGATTTATTTTTCTAAACATTTTAAAAATTAGAATGATATATTCTCAACAGCAATAGAAAACAAATAAAAATGTTCATTGATATGTATAATCTTGATATAAAATATTCATAATCGTTATATTTTTCCTTTCTGACAGGATATCATGCATGAAGTAAATGTATTCTTGCAAGGGGCAACATGCCAGCGGAAAGTTCCAGTGGATCATCTTGCCCAGACAGCTCTTCTTCTGCTTCAGAAGATGCCTGCTGCTCGTCATGCTGTACTAGAGCACTTTGGAAATGTCTTTGATGATGCTGCAGGAGCATACATCAGCCAGATAGATACATCACAGAAACAGGAAGGTGTGTCTGGTCAGTAGTTTGTGCTCTGACTCAAGATTTGTGACATAATATTTAAAAAGGAGTTTGCTGTATGTTTCATAGATCATAACTATGCAATGAGTGGCCCATTTTACTGAAATGGAGGGGAAGCACTCAGGACATTCTGGACTGAGACTATGTACACTGATGTAGAGACTAATGTTACAGTCATAATGCACAATTTTATGAAATAACTTTAAAAACATTGTAAAACACTACATAAGGCTGAGGTGATTGTATTTTGCTTGAAGAAGAGATCAAACTTTGAATGTCAACATTTTTTCATTATGGCATGTTTTCTTGGCAGTATTGTTAAAAAATTTTATTGAACCCTTTCTTTAGACAAGCTTTGTCCAAAGTATGGCCTGAGGCTATATGCAACCCAGCAAAAGGTGTCAGTGATGCCTGCAAAGTGTTTACATTTCTTAATTTAAGAAAGAAGTAAATTTGACAGCTTGAATATGCCTCTTTAATTCTCATCCTTTTGGAAAAACAAAATTAAAAAAACATTTAATACTTCATTTTCATATGGAAATGATACATAATTTAGGTAAGACCACTCAAATTTTGAAGTCTGGCCAAATAAGCTGATATTTGCAGGTTATGTTATCTAACTCAAAGTAAGTTTGCATACAAAATTTTGGAGCTCTAGCTTTAATAGAAAAAAAGTTATAATAGTTCAAAGTTTGGCATAATTGCAGAAAAACAGATTTCACGAAGACCCCTTTTGAAATGACCACACAACAAAAACTATGAAACATACACAGCTCATCTTTGCTATTTCAACTCTCTGTAACACAAATATATTGCTGATTTTTTTTTTTTTTAAGGATCACAGATTCATAGAAAATGAAATACAATCCTCTTAAAATAGCATTTTGTTTAAATTTTCAAACGGCAAGTGGTCAGAAACTGAATAAAACGTCTCTTTTGGATTCTTATAAAATAAAAACTACTTCATGTACATCATCCAACTTTGGTAATCTTGCTCTTTGGAGTATAGACATTTACAGGGTGAAGTTTTAGACAATCTTCTTGTATAGATTTAGAAATATAACATCTCAAAAATGTAGTTTCAAACTGAAATGCTGTTTGAAAGAGTAGAAGTTAAATAGATTATATTTTTGGCAGAATTTGATGAAGCAGGCCAGAGCAAATATGCAGTGTTGCATGATGTGACCGGGGTGCTCCACAACTTTATTAACACTAACCCTGAAGCATGGGCTCCTATTGTATCATCAGTAAGTTCAAAACCTTTTATTAAAACCTGTATCATTTAGCACAGTTCACAGCCTACTATAATCAATACTCTCTCTATACATATTTTACACTGTTTAATTACTAGCTCTGGCTTAGATGGTGACTATAGAGTACTCTTTTATCATTTCCATTATGGTTCTTCCACTCATTATGCCACTCTATGATTTCCAACTGGAATGTAATTTGTTTCAGTGGTCATTATCACTTCTTGGTCAAATCAGTTGCAAATATGCTGAACGTCGTGGTATGTCTCTCTCCAACTCCCTGAATGAAGTACTGCAGTTATGGATGACATGTCCACCTACTAAGCTTCTCATTGAGTTAGCAACTGAGTGCTTTGCAGCCATGTGAGTAATTTGACCACTCACTTGGAACTTTGCTGCCCACTTAAATCAAGTATTTCCTTTGCTTTCTGAATTAAAAAGAAATGTTAGTGGTCAGTTTAACTTTAATTTAATACTTTTTTGATAAACATTTTTTGCATGCATGTGTTTAAATTGTTATGCTATTTTTTTTTTTAATAACTATTGCAGATAAGTATTTTCCTTGATCCTTTTAATAAATAGTCTTGTCTATCATTTATTTCTTGTCTATCATTTATTCATAAATATCTTAGAGTTTAACATGACATAATAAAAAAGTTATAGTTATAGTTACTTATCTCTTTTTTTAAACTTGACTTATAAAAACCCTTCCTTGAATTTGACTTTTATAAAGTCTGAATTGAATAAATTTACTTAAGTTATTCATAATATAACAAAAAAATCACATTTCACATATGCCTGTGACATATAAAAAACAAAAATATCTGTTTTAAATATTGTTTTTAATTTTAATGTTAATAGAATTAGTTAAATTTCTCATTCATATTATGCCTGTAACATATAACAAACAAAAATATTTGTTTTAAATATTGTTTTTAATTTTAATGTTACTGGAATTAGCTAAATTTCTCATTCATATTATAACTGTAACATTTCTCATTCATATTATTTATGCCTGTAACATTTCTCATTCACATTATGCCTGTAACATATAACAAACAAAAATATCTGTTTTAAATATTGCTTTTAATTTTAATGTTACTGGAATTAGCTAAATTTCTCATTCATGTTATAACTGTAACATTTCTCATTCATATTATTTATGCCTGTAACATTTCTCATTCACATTATGCCTGTAACATATAACAAACAAAAATATATGTTTTAAATATTGTTTTTAATTTTAATGTTACTGGAATTAGCTAAATTTCTCATTCATATTATAACGTGCATATTTGCTCACATATTAACAGCAGATGTTTGAGTTAAAACTTTTTTTTAATGAATATATTTGGCTAATTGCTCTTTCAGGGTTGGAAGCTCACCAGACATATGTGTGGATGCTTTGTTGGAGGCTTCTGTTAAGTACAGTCCACACTTTGACTGGGTAGTTGCACGAATTGGGTAAGTTTGAGGTTTCTGTTAAGTACAGTCCACACTTTGACTGGGTAGTTGCACGAATTGGGTAAGTTTGAGGCTTCTGTTAAGTATAGTCCACACTTTGACTGGGTAGTTGCACGAATTGGGTAAGTTTGAGGCTTCTGTTAAGTATAGTCCACACTTTGACTGGGTAGTTGCACGAATTGGGTAAGTTTGAGGCTTCTGTTAAGTACAGTTACACTTTGACTGGGTAGTTGCACGAATTGGGTAAGTTTGAGGCTTCTGTTAAGTATAGTCCACACTTTGACTGGGTAGTTGCACGAATTGGGTAAGTTTGAGGCTTCTGTTAAGTATAGTCCACACTTTGACTGGGTAGTTGCACGAATTGGGTAAGTTTGAGGCTTCTGTTAAGTACAGTCACACTTTGACTGGGTAGTTGTACAAATTGGGTAAGTTTGCATTAAACAGACATACATAAAATACAGCCAGCCAATCTTATAAAATCTTTTGGCTTTTCCAAATCAGATGTGCTGAATACATTAATGGATTACAGCCAGCCAATCTTATAATCATTTGACTTCCAAATCAGATGTGCTGAATACATGAATGGGGTAAGTTTGCATTAAACAGACATATATAAATTACAGCCAGCCAATCTTATAATCATTTGACTTCCAAATCAGACATGCTGAATACATGAATAGGGTAAGTTTGCATTAATAGACATATATAAATTACAGACAGACAATCTTATAATCATTTGACTTTCACAACAGGCATTGCTGAATACCAATGTCTTCATATCTTATGCTGGTTCTTTCATCCATCATAAATCACTACTCGAACATCAGCAGCAGTGACATTCTCTTTGTTTGACCCCAGATAACAAGACTCACAGTTTACAAAGAAGCACTTAGATCACTTTGTAAATTAATAAAAAATTATAGTTAAATAATGGTCTATATTTTGCTGACATTTATGCAAGTGAAGCCATGGACAAAAGTATCTTGTGAATAAGGAGAAGTTCTTTCACCATTCTTTTGCCAGTTTTATTCTTAATCATTATACATAATGAGAAGTTTTAGAACAAGTTTTTTTGTCAGTTTTATGTCTCATTTATTTTAGTTTAGTTTTGAAAAACTTAGAGATGATATTTTCCAAATCAATGGGAGACAAGAAAGCAAAGACAGGAAATTGATAATTTTGCTAATACTGAAGCTGGAAAATGAGAAGCCAGTATTGAGTATAAACTTGGATTGCTGCTTGAATAGAAAGAACAAATGTAGCTATTAAACATAAATAAAATGATGTTATAAAATTAGCACCCGGACAACTGCTTAAGTAGTAAGAATGCTTGTAGCCATTAAACTAAACAAAAAAAAAATGTTTGAGAATCAGAGAGAGGTTGTTTTGCTAAAAATGGAAAAGTTATTACTTGTTCTGGGTTTTGATTGGCAAACTGAGTGTTAGTATTCCACCATATGGTTACATCATTCCAAATGTTGTTAAGCTAGATATTGTTTATAATTCGTGTTAGTTGGAATTGGCACTTATCTTCTGAATAAAAACGAGTTAATGCCTAAATATATGACTTCCCTGTAATAAATTATCATTACAAAATGTATGCTTATTATTCTGATTTCATCAGTTCTTTATCCATCAATTTCAAGGATACAGTAAAATGATGGGTATTGACAGTTTAGTTGTTGTACAAACTTGCATGTTAGGGAGGATATGTTGTATGTGTAATAAGTGGGCTATTACCAGCATATAATTGTTTGTGCATTGTATATCCATAATGCACTTTAAATTTCATATTGCAGTGGATTATAACTGAGTGTTTTATTAAAAGTATTCTAAAACATTTAATTAAAGATATTCTGTAATAAAATGTTTTACAAAGAAGGCATTTTGTTGTGTGTTTTAGCTCCTGTTTTCCCACCACCATAATTACAAGAGTACTTAATTGTGGATTAAAGGATTTCTGCAGCGTCGACAAAGAGTTACCAGAACGAGATACAGGGTCACGTAAAAAAATCCCTAAAATGGCGTCAGTGGTTGGCATTCTAGGACATCTGGCTTCAAAGCATCGTCAGGATATCAGGGGAGCACTAATGGCACTTTTTGAGGTGAGGAGGGTTTGGGAGATTATTGTGATAATAAGAGAGCATTATACAATTATTGAGTGAAAGAAAAGGGAGATAATTATATCAAGAGAACACTAAACAGTTGTTGAGTGAGAGGAAAATAGAGAACAAAATGCAAGCCTTGACCAGGCTTTGATCTAGATCATTTTGGATCATCGTGCAATCTTGTACATTGAGAACCTTGATTTTACTTTTAGTAAAATAACATTTATACAAATTGTTGGCTACTTAAACTTTTCCAAGATGCTTAGAAACACTGAAATTTATAAATGTATGCTTGATATGGATTCCTCTTCACTTGTAAAGGAAATGAAGGAATAAATGACAGATTACTTTTTTCTGATAATACAAAAGGTGATCATGGTAAAATAATTGTGGTAAAAATAAACATAAACTTTAGCACTCATTCACCTGTTGTCAGCATTATTGATTTTTGTTCTTAAAATCTATAAAATTGATCTTATCGACTTTCTTTCTCTCTTTTGCATTGTGTGCAGGAAGGCTTGCAGTCAGATGGTGATGCAATGCGAGTGACAACAGTGCCTTTTCTCCTGCAGCTTGCCTCTATGTCTCAAATGTTGCTTCAGGTGCTGACGACAGACTTGGTTAAAGCCTGTATGTTTGTTTTGTTTAGTTTACTTATTGAAAATTTCAGTAATAAAAGCAGCATAATGAAATAAAATATACTCACAGTACAGTTATTAATGTGTTTAATATAATTTTGACAATTTTTTGATGGACGTGTCATGCACTGATTCTCCAACTGTGCATTCATGAAATACTGGTCTGATTCTAATGCAGCAGTTCTCATACGGTGTTTTCATGAAACACTAGTCTCGTTCTAATACAGCAAACAGTGTTTTTATGAAACACTGGTTTCTTTTTAATGCAGCAGTTCTCAAACTGTGTTTTGATGAAGCACTAGCCTGATTCTGTTGCAGCAGTTCACATTCAACCCTACATGCATACACACACACAGCCGACTCTCACACTTTACCCCACATTCAGAATAAAATTTCCCCCCACAAGAACATCGTGGCATCTGTAAGTGAGAGTTTGTTATTTTCCATCCTGCAAACTTGGTGCATCATCGGTTAGATCACTACCCTCTCCCGGGTGCTGGTGACAATCAGTCAGTCAGTACTCAGTAGCAAAAGTAGACAGTCAGTCTGTCATTCTTAAGTAACAATAATATTCAGTTAGTCATCAGTAACAATAATAGCCAGTCAGTTGTCAATGCAGCTGTGTCCCATTGCACTAACTGAGCTGAATGTATATTGCAGGATCCGACTGCTGAGTGTATTTCATTAGGCTCAAATTAATGCACAACTAATCCTTTTTGATAACATTAATTATGGTCAATCAGTTTCATTGCTCTCTCATTCTCATTTTCCCCATTGATGGTTTGCAATCATTGTTTTTGTTTCACCCAATTGTACTTCATTACCTCCCTCTGAGGTATTTGTGCTGATCTAAGGATCAAGGGTGAACTTAAATGGTAAGGTGCTCTTTTCTTGTTTGGGCATTTTGTAAGTACTCAGATTAAGAAAAACTTATTTATCTAAAAGATGTTTTCCTTTCTTTTTTTCAGTATTAGAAATTAACATTATCATAATTTTATGCATTTTTGTAAAAATGTATTATTCAAAAAGTATGTTCTTACTGTAATATTTTTATGATGAATTTGTAGAAACTGTGAATGTTATAATTGCTTGCTATTTTTACAGTAACACCTGCAGTTTTAAATCGCCTTCACAATCAGTTCTCAGCTTGGAAGATGTCTAATCCAGTTGAGTATAACAGGTATGTGCAAACAATGTAAAATGTACAAGCAAAAAATGTAGCAGGTACTTGGATATGATGTAAAAGGTATATGCACAAAATATAACAGATATACATATATATATACACATACACTTTAACAGGTATATGCACACAAAATTCTTCACTTCTTCAAGGAAGATTGTGTTAGTAATGACTTTTGTAACTTGTAGAAATTTTTTCAAACCATTTGTATGTTTTCTAGATGTGTTTTAACATGGGGTGTTCTTAGTTTTTTCTTGAGTCTTAAACCATTCTTTTGTTCTCTAGATGTGTTTTAACATGGGGTGTTCTTATTTTCATCAAGTCTTAAGCCATTTCTATGTTCGCTAGATGTTTTTAACTCATAATGTTCTTATTTGTCTTGCAATAGAAGTTAATTAAATGTATTTGAAACATAAAATACATATGTCCCATGATTTATTAGTTCATAAGATTATGGGGGAAATCATCTCGCCCAAAAAGGACAAAGTAAGTAGACATGCTTGTTCAGTAGAGACAGTCTCTTTAGTTGATACAGAATCTAATTTCATTCTGTTATTTTTTTTTTATTATTAGTTAGTTGCTTTGGCATTTTATTTTTAATATTCTTTATAATTTTCAGGAATTAATTTATTTTGTTAATTAAAATAACAAAATATTTAGTCTTTTGTTATATTTGTTCTTTTGTTCTTATAATCAGCTGTTTGTCTCACTCATCCCTGTATTTTGTGCTATTTAGTTTTTTGAATTTAGTGGTTCACATGCTTGGAAAATGCAATATAGGAGCTTTTGACATTCTCAGCTTCATCACAGTGACTGCTGTACCTCTACAGTCAGGTCAGTATTGAATTATGCTCAGAAGTAATTTCTTTAAATAAAATAATTATTGTTTCATTTCAGGTCAGTATTGAATTACGCTCAGAAGTAATTTTTTAAAAAACAAAATAAATTATTGTTTCATTTCAGGTCAGTATTGAATTATGCTCAGAAGTAATTTTTTTAAAACAATATAATTATTGTTTCATTTCAGGTCAGTATTGAATTATTCTCAAAAGTAATTTTTTTAAAACAGTTTTTCATTTCAGATCATTATTGAATTATGCTCAAAAGTGATTTTAAAAAAATAGTGTTTCTAAGTGTTTCTAAGCAATAATTACTAAAGAAAAGGGAATATATTAAAGGTAAATTTTGAAGAGTGAATAATTTACTAGCTAGTTCTGATTCTATAAGTTTTTCTCATAATTTCAAATATAAGTCCATAAAACAGTCACCACTTTTCACTTCTGCTGTGGTTATCATCATCAAACATACAAATTCACAGTACACACATGGTACATGAGACTTTCTACAAGTTAGGTAATTTTTTTGGGGGGTCTCAGTGTGCTTTCTATATATATCTCAGTAAGTCTGTTTGAAAAGTTCACTGTCATTAGTGTCAAGCTTTATATACTTGCGATTTTGTGCTGATTTTATCCCTTGTGATTGTACTGGGCTCTTTTGATTTGATAATTCTGCAAAAAAAGTTCTTTTAATTTGCCTGCTATCTTTCTTTTGAACTTCACCTGACTTCGCAGATAGGCAGTTTTGAACTTCACCTGACCTCTTGGATAGGCAGTTTTGAACTTCACCCTGACTTCTTGGATAGGCAGTTTTGAACTTCACCAGACTTTTCGGATAGGCAGTTTTGAACTTCACCTGACCTCTCGAATAGGCAGTTTTGAACTTCACCTGACTTCTTGGATAGGCAGTTTTGCTTAGTACTGGAAAGAGAGAAGATTTTAGCAATCTGAAACTGGTAGAGTACAAATGGTTTGATCTTGTTGTTGGTTAATTCATAATACATGATTATCAGCTTGTTTATACAAACTCACAGCATGATACATTGTTTACTTATCCACTTTTTATATAGACCTTTAGAATATGCCCACCTTTTGATCACAGTATAATTAATGACAAGCAGTGGGATATAAGAACATCTGGTTTTTGACATTTAAAAGTATTCATTTGCTTCTTTATTTCATTTGTGATTACTGTTTTCTGCTTTCTGTTATTTATGTGACATATGAGTAAGAAATTAATAATATCTCTTAGTCTTAATTTCTTACTCATTTGTCACATAAATAACAGAGTGCTTGTTTCTACTTTCAAACCTGCCTCTTTCAGCCATCAGTATGTTGATTGTTTTGTTGATGTTTCATCAGTTTGTTGCGCATACTGGCCATGGAGAGAGATTTGGATCCATGTATTTGCTAATACCTATTTCGTTGTTTTCTTCCATGTTTTTTGGTCTGTTTTTGGAGGTTGATACAATCCACTCATCTTTACTGTTTCTATCAGTGGCTCATCTTTGCTGTTATTCCAGATGTAGTTCACCAGGCCTATAACCTCTCCTTCAATGACATCTTTGATTTTCATGAGACCTCTGCCCTCTATTTTCTGAGATACATAGAGCCTGTTTGCATCTACTTTTGGGTATTTTGAGTAGTTTTCTTGTTTTTCTGTCCAGTTCATTTATTTAATTTGTTGTCAAACTATGATGCCTCCAGTGTACTGGTATTACATATGCATTAAGGGCTTTTGTTAGTCTCATTTAGCATGTAGACTTAAGGACTTGTCTAACCCATTTTTCATACTCTCTCTTTGTACTTTGTACTTTATTTCACTCTGCATATTTTCTTGATGTTGTATTATCCCCAGGCATTTATATCCCTTTTCCATTGAAACATCATTGATTTATTTTTTGGTGGAATTGTAGGCCTGTTGTTATTTTGATCTTGCCATTCTGGACGATAATTCATTCACATTTCTCAAGGCCGAATTTCATGTTAACGTTCTTACTGCAGATCTTGAGAGTATTGATCAGAGAGGTCATGTTCATTTTTACTGTATAGCCATAGATCATCCAGTAGATGGCTAATGACCTGTCCAACTTTTTTTTTTTTGTATTCTAATCCTGTTTTCTGATGACTTGGTTGAGAGGATTTAGGGCAATGCAGAACAGCAGTGGTAATAGGGAATCACCTTGAAAAATTCCAGTTTATTTTTGTTTGCAATTTCTAAATTGTTGCATTTGTGGTTCTTGAATTATGTTCTGTACTGATGATGCTATTTTGTACATTTTTATTGTTTCAAGTATCCATGAATGTGGAACTGAGTCATAGGCCTTTTGATAGGCCATTGCAAGATTTGTTCTTCATTTCTTGCTGTCAGTAACTAAGGCTTTATCAATTGCCAATTGGTCTTTTGTTCCTCTGCTGCCTGGTCTAGCACCATTTTGTTCATTGGTTAGAAGTTTGTTTGAAGATGAAACATGATTTTATCAGATATAATTCCTGATAGTAATTTCCAGGTAGTTGATAGACATGTGATTGGACAATAGTTATTTGGTGTTATGCCTTTCTCTAGATCTATAATAATCAGGCTTGTTTTTCCCTTTACCATCCATGCTGGCAAATTTTCTGTTTTTTTAAATATGTCTTGCAGTTGGTCAGCAAGTCTACCACGTAAGGAGGTAAAATGTTTCAACCAGAATGTTTGTACTTGGTCTAGGCCTGGGCTTTTCAGTTTGCCATCTTTCTTACATTCTTCTTGATATCTTTCTTGGTGATTTTGATGTTACATTGTTGGCTGTACCTTTATGCTCATCTTTCAGTTCCTTGATCCACCTGGCTGAAGTATTATTATTATTATTATTATTATTATTATCCTTTCTTCACAACTTCTGTTGACTGTCAGCTATGAACCAAGGTCTCAGAATCTTACCAAGATTCTGGAAGATCCAAGGTTTTACAGAGGATATGAGCACTTTTGAGGAGCGCTGCTTTTAGCAATGGGGCAATTTTGTGTTGTCCAGGCACTTTATTCAGGTAGCCTTCTAATTCAGGTGTTACATTCCCCAATTTTATTATTATTATTATTATTAGAACAAAGACCATCTAGAGATTAAATCTACTTTTAGATGAATAGAATAGTTTTATATAATTTCTTGCAGAATAATCCTTTGTAGTTTCTAAAAATGTTTATGACAGTTTTTAGTAGCACCTGCTGAATGTCGATCAGTGTCTTATGAGAGCAAAATTTACTAAAGAATTTATCTGTGAGACCATAACTATAAGTTATAGCACCGTATTTTATTGTTAGACCATAATAATATATGTTATGCTGACAGATATTATTTCTACAACACTGTCATATTATGTAAATTAATTCATTTTGAAATTTTTATTAATATCAACTCATTAAAATCTCAGAGTATTTTAGAAATGGGGGGTAGCTCACATAAGCTTTATTTTCCTTGTTAATAATGTAGCAAATTGCCTAGTGTGTGTAATGACATCAAACTCAGTGCATACAGAAAATGACATATTTTTAGTAAGCAAATAACATTTGTAGCTTAGACTAACACTGCAATTAATAATTTTATTGAAAGTAGCATTTGTTGACTTCCTACAAACAAAATATTGTAATTATAATTTAATTTTAAAATTTAATTTTAAATGAGAGAGAAAGAGAGAGAATAGGAAGATAAGTTGATTGAGTGATTGATTTTTTTGATTGATTGAACTACATAATTATATTGATAAAGTAATTTTTGTTAAACATCTGCTGAATGAATAAATGGAATATTTAAAAAAAACAACCTGTATGATTATATTTTTGAAATGTATGGTTCTAACAGCACTGCCAACAAATGAAAGAGTTGTAGAAGCTGTACAAGACACATGCTTGGAACTAATTGTAAGTAGTTAAGTAGTTATATTTAAATTTTGTTTGTATTTCAATAGATGATTGAGAACACAGTCTGAGAACCATTACATTTGATCACAACTTGTTATTCAAAGTTACATACAGCTTTGTCATGCACACCCACCCACACCCACACACACTTTAAGTTATTTTTAGTATCAATCAGAACTCCCTATATAATCACTCATCAGTCTTTTCTCATATTCTTTTCTAATGATCAAATTAATAGCAGTTCTCATTAAAGAGCTGTTCAGATTGTAATGACCACATTGATAGAGTTATCATTAAAGAGCTGTTCAGATTGTAAAAAGTAAAAATATCTGGTCAGGTAAACATAAATCAGAACATAGAAAGTGGTGGAGAGAGAAATCAAACTCATAAGTTATATGTACATATCCAAAAGGAAGAAAGCACAGTGATTCCTGCCATTGTAAATGCAAGCTCTCTGTGAAGCCAATTTGGAGTGGATTTACTCCATCTAGGAATGAGATTGTTTGCATTATAAATCCAGTTGATGATTTCTGATTTGTATTTGATGGTTTAGGTTAAAAATGAATGTGAGAGAGTTGAATGTACAAAACAGGCAGATTCATTCCTAGCCTTTCAGCACTATTGAAGGCACTGTCAATTTTCTGTGTGTGTTTTTTTTTTTTTTACATTTAACATGCATAGATCTTCATTTGAAACCCATGAGATATTAAAACTACATCAGTCAGTATATGCATGCACAGAACCAGAATCACTTTGTTCTTTAGCTAGAGTTGTGACTCATTGGAGTTGTACTTTATAATCATATTCTGAAACATGTAAAAGTGACATTTATATTATTTTTTGTGTTCAAGTGAATATTGCAATATATCCTTCTATTCTTCAAAATAATGAAAGACCATAAACAAATAATACAATGTAAAGGCAGACCATATTGGTTGACAGGATTGAGTAAATTGATAAAGGATAGCATTCATGTTATCTAGTGATAAATAAAGTATCTGATCTATCATGTTTGATAAATAAAGTATCTGATCTATCATGCTGATAAATAAAGTATCTGATCTATCATGTCTGATAAATAAAGAGTCTGATCTGTTGTGTCTGATAAATAAAGTGTCTGATCTGTTGTGTCTGATAAATAAAGTGTTTGATCTGTTGTGTCTAATAAATAAAGTGTGTGTCTGATCTGTTGTGTCTGATAAATAAAGTGTCTGATCTGTTGGAGTAACAGGTTGTTCAGTATTTCTAGAAATAAAAAGTAACTAGCGTTTGTTCTGTTCTTACCACATGTTGCTGTTTGAGCTTTAGTGAGATGTGTTCTAGTCTGAGCACATGCTGCTGTTTGAGCTTCAGCAAGATGTGATGTGTTCTATTCATAGCACATGCTGCTGTTTGAGCTTCAGCGAGGTGTGTTTGGGAAAAGACGTGAAGCACTTCCACTCTTAGATGGATTAGCACAAGCAAGTGATAAACTGGTTCCACTCCTACTACAATCTGTGGACTCAAAAAGGTGAAATATGGAAATTAAGAAAGCCCTTTGCTTGTTGGATGTATTTGTACAT
The DNA here is from genome assembly GCA_028829895.1 of Sinotaia quadrata. NCBI lineage: Eukaryota > Metazoa > Mollusca > Gastropoda > Architaenioglossa > Viviparidae > Sinotaia > Sinotaia quadrata. The sequence continues at coordinate 94,923,071 of CM054180.1, forward strand.
TAGACAAAAGATATGAAATGAAAAATTTATATATATTCTTTTTTATTTTGAATGCTGAATTGTTTTTTCCTATTATTGTCATTTCTAGTTGAAATTATTCTGTAGTATTGCCATTGATAAATTTATACTTAATACAATTTACAAACAATTGAATTGATATTAGAATTTCATTGTAAAGGTTATAAAAGTTAACATCCACAGATTATGAGTTGCTAATGTCCAGAGATTATAAAATTTTAACTTCTAAAGGTTATAACATTTTTATTTCTAAAACTCAAAGATTATAGAATTTTAACTTCTTCAGCAGTTTTCTTTTGTCATTTTGACTAGTTGTAAGTTTCTTTTTCAGACTCCCTTGGCTACAGAAACTTCTTGTTTTTACTGCTGTCCATGCAGGGGAAGCAAGTGCTGCCAGTATATTAGCCACAGTTATATCCCTTGCATCAAATTCAAAGCAGGTTCGTTCATGCTTTACAAAGGTTGCTTTGATGTTTTTGCTGATATATGCTACTTTCCATATTTTTTCATTTATCTTTGGGGATGTGGGTTGGGGGTATACACTTTCACATCACTGAATTTAACTTGGCTTTTGCATGGCTGCTTACACCATTCTAAATCAAGAGAGAAGGTAAGTGCCACAGACTGTCACTCTACTGCTTTCATATCCAGAGAAATAGTTGGTCTTTGCCTGCAGGCGCATTGCGCACACAAAAAATATCATGCTAGTATTCATTTGATGTTTCAGGAGTTAGATTTGGTTAATGAGACTCTTGAAATCATTCAGAAATCTTTTAATACTTATATCTGTTGTTGTACAAAAACTAATCTGAAATTTAGCAAGTAGGATACTGAGAGGTCACAACATCAAGACTAACAGAAAAGTGCAATAGATTTCAACAGAGCAAGCTTTTTAATGCAAACATTTTTATTTAGCACTGCGCATAAAAATAGAAAATAGAGTTGAGTCAAGCTTGGTCTACAGAATAAAAGCTGATGGCTCCATGTTACTTCATAACATTTATTAAAGGGAAAATGTAACACAATTGTTCATTCATCTTGGAAGCCATTTAATATAGAAATACATTCCCATTTATGAATCAATGACAAACCTGTACATAATTGGTGGTTGCCAAAGACCTGTTTATCATTGAAAATCTATGCAACTTTCATTATTCTTGGAGAAAAGAAATATGTGTAAATGCTTAATGCAATACAATTTGCATGCTGAAATTCTCTTAATTAGAGTTTGGTAAGACTTTAAAATTATTCGCCCCCCTCCCCATATTGTTCAAAAATGGAATTGATTGTATACTGGTCTGAGATATAGCTAAATTGGCGGCGTTCTTTGAGAGACAAGGAGTATTTGCAAATAGACAACTAAAAGTGATTGTTATTTATTCAACATATTTAGTAGACAACATTTGTATACAAAATGGCAAGTAAAGATTTTTGTATATGTAGAAATAAAAAGGCAAACATTTTGATCGCTAAAACTTTTTTTTATTGGGGATATGAGATTTGTGACAAACATTCTTGCTTGTTTCAAAATATTTCTTTGTTTTTGTTGTTAATCTTAAGATAGAAATCAGTCATAAGTAAAATTTAACTAACCATTTAGATTGTTTAGTGTGAAACAATTATGAATAATGTTGCATTTGCATTCCCAGGGTTCAGCATTTATTCATGACTACAAACACTTGAGAATCGTCTAGATCAGCCTGTCTCAACCTTTTTACCCTGGAGGAATCATTGAAATAATTTTCAGGTCTCAGGGAACCTTGCATAAAAATTACTTTATCTATGATGCTAATTTTTTTCAATCATGATCTCTCAGGGGACCTCTAGTGCCCTTTCATGGAACCCCCGTTGAGAAAACCTGTTCTTGAAGATGAAACAATGTCTTGTGAATGCATGAATGGAAACTTAACCATACAACTGTGTCAGTCATTTAATCAAATACATTTACAGTGGTACCTCGCATAATGAACACAATTCGTTCCAGCAGTATGTTTGTTATGCGAGGTGTTCGTTATGTGAAACAAGATATCCCATAGACTTCTACAGGAAATCGTGCAATCCGTTCCACATCGCCACAAAAAATCAAAGAAATTAGGGGAAAATGAAGACAGGGCAGTGTTCAGGGGGGAAAAACACTAGTTAAGACACTCACCAAAGCAGGGTATGATGTTAGGTGTTGATGAGGTAAGATGTTAGGCATTGATGAGGTGAAATGGAGGTGAGATGAGGAGGACACACACACTTATGTACAGTTCACACACACAAGAATGTTCGCTTCACTCACGAAAAGTTGTCCTGCAACAACGAGAATAAGACCTTGAATTCTATAACCACCATTCAGTAAACGTACAGATGGCAAAAACACATCAAAGCAAGGAAAAAAGGACAATCAACTGGGGACAAAAAATGCCCTGCCTTCATCTGAGCCACACGAGACACAACTGGCTGGATTCGGCCATTTTTTCATGGGAAATGCAATGTTTCGCAGCATACATACGGTTCGTTATGTGAAACAAGTTCGTTCTGCAAGCCATGTGGGCATTCGTTATGCGGATTATTTGTTATGCAGGACGTTTGTTATGCGAGCTACCACTGTATCAGATTATTTCTTTTTTTTATTCTTTATAGTGGAGCATTGCTTTACAGTGTCTTTGTTTTGTTGTAAATAGTTCTCACTTATGATTTCTTCTGCATGAAGCCATACAATAAAAAATAATTACTGTCATCTCACATGTTTTACATAGTTTTCACACTCTTTATTCATCTGCGAGAAACCATACACCATACATTTTGGAATTTTATTTTTTTGTAAATAGCTCTCGCTGTACTTTTATCTGCAAGAAGCCATAGAGAAAAACTTGCCCAACATTGCCCATCAAACTGTCAGTAGTCTTTTTGGGGCCATTGCCATGACAGAAGTCTCTGATCTTACTCGAATATTGTGTAACTTTGAACATGTCATTTTGGGAGAAAAGAAGCGTACCAAAATGCTTAATGGAGTAAGCAGGTAAGTGTCAAAAGCCTATATCAATCTTACAAAAATACAATATATATGTCTTACCAAAGTACAGTGTATCAGTCTCACCACAATACAGTGTATCAGTCTTACTATAATACATTGCATCAGTCTTACCAAAATACAGTGTTATCAGTCTCCCCAAAATACAGTGTTATCAGTCTCACCAAAATACAGTGTTATCATTCTCACCACAATACATTGCATCAGTCTTACCAAAATACAGTGTTATCATTCTCACCACAATACATTGTATCAGTCTTATATATAGTCTGTCAGTCTTACCAAAATACAGTGCATCCATCTTACTAAAATACAGTTTATCAATCTCACCACAATACATTGTATCAGTCTCACTACAATACAGTATCAATCTCACCAAAGTACAGTGTATATGTCTCACCACAATACAGTGTATATGTCTTACCATTTCATATATCTCACAATACAGTGTATAAGTCTCACCACAAGACAGTGTATATGTCTCTCCAAAATATAGTGTCTCCCCAAATTGCAATGTATGTCTCACCAACATACAATGTATGTCTCACCAAAATACAGTGCATATATCTCACCAAAATACATTGTATTTGTCTTACCAAAATACAGTGAAATATGTCCTTCCAAAATACAATGTATTTGTCTTGTTTCATTGGGGTGTAATATATATTTATGTCTTGTTTCATAGGCTGTATGTAAGACAGCCTGCAGTAGAAAAAAATTATCAAATATTTTGATTGTTCAAAGGAGCTTGTTTGTATTTTTTCTTATTTGTTGAGTCTTGCTGTTCTCTTGTAAATGAAAGAGGTGACACACTATTTTACATTTACACTATCTTAATAATACTTACACTATCTCAATACTTTCCCTGTTTTAAATCTTACATACACTATCTCAGTACTTTCCCTGTTTTAAATCTTACACTATCTCACTATTTTCACTGTTTTAATACTTATCTCAATACTTTCACTGTTTTAATACTATTTAATGTAGAGACTTATGCTGTGTATTCTCTTTTCAAATCTAGGAAGACTTTATAGCATCTTATAATAAATTTGTTAAAATCCATTATGAGAGGTAATAATTTGCCATTTTGATACTGAAGTTCATGAAGTTGGCTCATCATAACAGAGTTAAAGCAAAATCTATCATGTAAACATTCTATTCTATATTTTCCCATTGCACACAAAAATTATTAAATTTATTTAATTGAATAGGTTAGCTTAATGAATAGTTTTAATTGGTTGCTTTAATTAATAGTTTACTTAACTAAACTATAATTCATTATGAAGATTATTATTCATTATCTTACAAATCTATTATACAAAGGATCTAACTCTTGTCATTGGTGATAATTTATTATGATTCTCAGAGAAAAATGCTTTCATTTTCATATATAAAAGATCAGGCTAATTGTACATTAGTTGTACTGTTGAGGTCAGTAGCCTGATAGAAATACATTGTTATATTGGCTAGTAATACATTGTACTGTTCTGATCTGTAGCCTGATAGAAATGCATTGTTATACCAGGCTGATTGTAAATTTGTTGTACTGTTGAGGTCTGCAGCCTGATAGAAATACATTGTTATACCAGGCTAATTGTACATTTGTTGTACTGTTGAGGTCAGCAGCCTGATAGAAACAGTTCAAGGAGAACTTGGGAAACTCTGTGATGTGCTGCTGCATCCATCTGTGGACATTAGCGTCTGTGGACTGCATCTTCTGAGTAGCATTGACATTCCTGCAACAACCAATGTATCCACACTTTTGCGGCTCTCTGCTTGTGTCATAACATTACTGTTTCGAATGGTGTGGTTGGGTCTTGATCAGCAAAAAGGTGGAGCACGAAAAGGTCTGTAGTCAAAGTTAATTTAATCACAGCTACATATTTTACATTTAATCAGTGTACAATTTATAATCCTTTGTACACTGTCCACTTCACATTTATACAGTCTTTAGTATGCAGTCCACTTCACATTTATACAGTCTTTAGTATGCAGCCCACTTCACATTTATACAGTCTTTAGTATGCAGTCCACTTCACATTTATTACAGTCTTTAGTATGCAGTCCACTTCACATTTATACAGTCTTTAGTATTCAGTCCTCTTTACATCTATACTGTCTTTTGTGTGCAGTCCATTTCATATCAGTCTAGCTTGCATGCTCCTTATTTCATATCTAAACAGTCTTTGCACCCTGTTTCACATTTTTACAATTTTTGCACCCTATTTCACACCTAAAATATCTTTGCACTCTATTTCAAACATATACAATCTATGCACCCTATTTCACAGCTTTTGTACTCTATTTCACACCTACACAGTCTTTGTACCCTACTTCACACCTACACTCTTTGCACTCTATTTCACACCTACACTCTTTGCACTCTATTTCACATCTACAGTCTTTGTACCCTATTTCACACCTACACTCTTTTTACTCTCTTTCACACCTACACAATCTTTGCACTCTATTTCACACCTACACAGTCTTTGTACCATATTTCACACCTACACAGTCTGTGCACCCTATTTCACACCTACATTCTTTGCAGTCTATTTCACACCTATACAGTCTGTGCATCTGATTTCACACCTACACTCTTTGCACTCTGTTGCACGCCTATACAGTCTGTGTACCCTATTTTATGCCTATACAGTCTGTGCATCTTGCTTCAGGTCAGAGTGTGCCACATATATTCAGTCTTTCTTATTTCACCTTTTGTTTGCAGTCTCCATGTTTGGATAACTGTGATATTTCTTGTACTGTTAGTTTAAATCGCCATGTTCATTGATCCAAGTTTAGTTAAATACATACACACATATGTACACACACACACATGCAAGCACAATGCATCTTCAAACTAATTACTACTTGATGAGTTAGCTCTTTGATTAATACTTGATGAGGTATCTCCTTGATAATGCTTAATGGGGTAGCTCTTTGATTAACACTTAATAGGGTAGCCTGTAATTATTTGTTGTATAAACTTTGGTCACTCAGAGTGAGAAGTAACATTTTGAAATAAACATTTCATTAAATCTGCAAGAAATATTTAGAGGATAAAATATAAATGATATTCTGCAAATAATACCAATTTGTATTTTTGATTTCATAACATGGGAATTTAAATACATGTTTTGAAGTAAGTAAAATTGTATTTATCTTGAGAAAACCCAAGGTTAGATTTTAAAGGTTATTTTAAAAAATTCTGATTTAGAAAAAAAAAAAATTAGCCCATGAATATATAATGTTACAGAAAAACAAAACAGTCTGAGCAATGCTAAGAAAGGAATACACCTGTGTCAGGCTTGCTTGGTACAGCTTGGTCAACATCCCTTTGCGCAGAGTTTTCTTCTTCAACATTTGTTGCATGGAGCGATCAGCAGTGTGAGTTTTTATTTATTTTATGCAGTATTTGTTGTATGGAGCCATCAGCGGTGCAAGTTTTTATTTATTTTATGCAACACTTGTTTCATGGAGCCATCAGTGGTGTGAGTTTTTATTTATTTTATGCAACACTTGTTGTATGGAGCCATGATTGGTGTGAGTTTTTATTTATTTTATGCAACACTTGTTGTATGGAGCCATGATCGGTGTGAGTTTTTATTTATTTTATGTTACATTTGTTGTATGGAGCATCATCTTTGCGAGGTTTTATTTATTTTATGCAACATTTGTTGCATGGAGCCATCAGCAATATGAGTTTTTGTTTAATTTATATTGGGTTTGTTGCCTACACAAAACATCCAGAAGATGGACGTGGCATAGCCCAAATGGAGAACATCATAACCAGATTGATTATATCAAGGGGTGTTTCTATACCAGTGTAAACATTGCCAAAACAAGAAGCTTCCCAGGAGCAGACATTGGAAGTGACCATGACTTAGTGATAATGACCCTCCGACTATGTCTGAAAAAAGTCAACAAACAGGGCCCCACAAGAATCAAGTTCAACCTTGACAAGCTAAAGGACCCAGAGATATCAGAAGCCTTCCAAGCAAAGATAGGAGGAACATTTGCTCCACCTTTACTTCTTAGTGGAGAGAACACAGATGCAGACACATTGATAAACATATTTAACACCTCAGTGATCCAAACAGCCAATGAGATTTTTGGCAAACATCGACAAGCAAAGAAACCTTGGGTTACATCTGACATCCTTGATCTGAGTGACAAGTGTCAAGAGCTACAGAAGTAGAAGTAAAAGGAGCAAAACAACAAAGGAGACATGGATTGAAGATCAGTGTAAAAGATATAATAGCAGTCAATAGGGATTTAATATCAGTGGGCAGTTAATAGTAGTCACTGGGCTGTCAGTAGCAGTCAATTGGGCAATTAATAACAATCATTGGGCAATTAATAGAAATCACTTGGAAGGTCTGGGCAGTTAATAGCAGTCAGTGAGCAATTAGTAGCAGTCTCTGTATAGCAATCCTTAACATATAACATTTCATTGGATGTTTTCAGAGCAACTCACCATTGTTTGGCGGCAAACCAGACACAACAACTTTAAAGGCAGTCAGTAGTACAGAATCCAGCTTACTGCAAGAAAACCGTCGATTTGGCCTCTCTCTCCCTTTGCCACGCACACATGCAAGTGTATTCCATGCTGGTGTCATAGGGCAGGGACTGAAACCTCGGATTGAAATCACAGTGATTCCCAAGGTAAAGATGTGTGATAGTGTAAAGCTGGTAGTCAACCTTAAGGTCATATCACATTCATAACCCATGGTAAAAATATATGATTGTTTTTAGAGATCATGATGAATCCTATGTTCAAATTACTTTGATACCCACATAAAAATGTGTTCTAGCTTGTTAAATTCATAGTGAACCCTAAAGTTCAAATCACATTGAAACCTTAGTAAAGATGTGTGATAGTTTATAGAGATAGTAGTGAAAGATATCTTGGAAACAAGATCTGCTAAAAACATGATGGAAAGAATATGATAGAAGATGGAAAGAAATAGAGTGGAAATAATGATTATTAGCAGATCGAAGAAAATAGAGTGAGAATATGATGACTAAAAGATGGAGAGAAATAGAGTGGAAATATACTGATTAAAAGACAAAGGAAAATAGAGTGGGAATATGATGACTAAAAGACCGAGGAAAGAGTGGGAATATGATGATTAAAAGAGTGAGGAAAATAGAGTGGGAATATGATGATTAAAAGTCTGAGGAAAATAGAGTGGGAATACTATACTAATAGACCGAGGAAAATAGAGTGGGAATATGATACTAATAGACCAAGGAAAATAGAGTGGGAATACGATACTAATAGACCAAGGAAAATAGAGTGGGAGTATGATACTAATAGACCAAGGAAAATAGAGTGGGAATATGATACTAATAGACCAAGGAAAATAGAGTGGGAATATGATACTAATAGACCAAGGAAAATAGAGTGGGAATAATGCTGATTTTAAAGTGAAAAAGAATTAGTTAATAATTTTTTAAATAAAATGTATTTTTTTTAGTATAAATGGGAAAAGTTTTGCTAAAGTATAGCCTGTAACTATATTTGTGGGTAAATGAAATTTTCTTCTAATTTTTCAATCTTTGAGGACATAATTCAAACATTTTTTAAGTTAGTAGCACCAGTCAGTTTCCACAAAAATTTCTAGTTTTCATTTAAAAGGCACGTAAATATCATAATTTTTGTTTGTTCGATTTCTCCTCTTTGGTAGTCCAGGTGGGGTTTGTACTTAAAAAAAAATGTATAGTGAAGAAACTATCTGATATAATTTAAATTTAAAAAAAAATAAACATGAGATTCTGAATTTTAATAAATTAGAAAAAACAAAACACTTTTGAATTTTTTTCACTTTAGCCAGGTTTTTGCAAGCTGTAACACAAATATATAAATAAGCACTGATGTTAAAGTGATTACCAGTTTGGATGTTATGTCATTATTTTTTATCATATTGTTATAATGATATAATAAATAATCATTTGCAATAGTAAGAACACCATTTATTATTTCTCAGAAAACCGGAGCATAGTTTAACTGTTGAAATAAAATGAAAATAATTTCTAATATTTAAAAAATAGAGTCATTTCTTAAATAGATCAGACGTTTTTTTTGGCAACATCTGGAATTCCATTGGAATTTATTGATTCGTAAAGAGAGGATAAAAATTTAAATAAGTAATCTTTTGCTCTTTGCTTTATTCAGTTTGACTATTTCCTTGATGCAATTGTAGGAGCAGGTACTACGCAATCAAGAAATATTGATGGAATCCATGTGGTCTTGCTGTCACGTTTCCACTCTGAAGAGTAGCACCCCACAACTGGACCCTTCAACTACAGCCTTATTTCGCTTGTCGTCGCTGTTGTCTTTGCCTGAAGTAACAGAGGTAGCTGCACGGACATTGGGCTGCACATTAGTGGAAGTTGCCACCATGGACACTTTGTACAATGATGTCAACTGGCCAGATCCAGAGTTTTCTAAGGTGACACTAGAGAGGTGAGGTTCTACAAAGAGTACTTAATGACCTTTGGCCAGGCATGACACTTTCTTTCAGTGTGTGCCCACTGCAACCAGACCTAAAGCAAACATTTTAACAATAAGTAGAAACATGATGAATCGTTGTCTACTTGTCTCTAGATTCCTTTCTAATTGTGATGTGACATGCTTGAGTTCATCATTCACCATCAAGAGAAAAGGCTTAATACATAATGAGAGAGTGGAAGACTGTACACTTCACATTCTTGAACGCCTCTTGGGAAATATGGACTTAACATTAATCTGCATTTACTAAATCTCAGATTTTATTGTACACACTTTTAATCTGTCTGTTGTTTCTTGTCTAAGTGCAGTTACTTTCTTTCACAGTTAAGAAAAATAAGTTAAATTTTGGCGAACAGTAGAAACTTTAGGTGCTTGTTGATTCTCCAAATGGCCAGCTGATCTGTGGGTGATACTAGCTCTTGTCTTGGCCCCTATAGTCTATGAAAAAGGTATCAATGGCTTTTGATCAAGTAGACATAAACATATTGTGATGTCACTTAAAATGCACTTTGGGAAATTAGTGAGATTGGGACTTCAAACATGTAGACTTAGTACCCCATGAGATACCATTTCTATTTTCTGGTGACACCCAACTCCTTAAGATGGGAAAATGTTTATCTGTCCTCTGAAAGCTCTCATGGATCAGGCGTATTTCTGATACCATGGAAATGTATTATTATTCTGTGATAATACACACCTAGTCCTTTCTATGGTTAGTCTGGGTTAGATAACACAGTCTTGCACACCTTTTTTAGGCAACTTCACACCTTTAACAGGCAGATTAGATAGTACAGATTCACACCTTTTAAAGACAACTGCACACCTTTAACAGGCAGATTAGATAGTACAGATTCACACCTTTTAAAGACAACTGCACACCTTTAACAGGCAGATTAGATAGTACAATCATGCCCACCTTTCTTCTCACTTTCCTCAGGCAAATACCTGCATTTCTCAGTTACATACTCACATTTCTCAGCAAATTTCTACCTTTCTTAGGCAATTGTCTTCCTTTCTTCAGCAACTGCCCACCTTTCTCAGGCAAACTGCTTGTCATACAATGAGTGTTTGTTATTTTATAAAAATGCTGTCAGAATGTCTTGATCACCACCATTAAATACATTTCTTGTGCTAGTAGTTACTGAAATAGTGAAGCATTTTAAGTACATTTCTTGTGCTAGCATTTACTGAAATAGACCACCAATTTTTAATACATTTCTTGTGCTAGTATTTACTGAAATAGTGAAGCATTTTAAGTACACTTCTTATGATAGCATTTACTGAAATAGACCATCAGTTTTAAATACATTATTTGTGCTAGCATTTGCTGAAACAGACCATCAGTTTTAAAATATATTTCTTGTGCTAGTACTTATGGAAATAACCCATCATTTTTAAATACATTTCTCATGTTAGCATTTAGTGAAATAGACAGGCAATTTAAATACATTTCTTTTGCTAGCATTTACTGAAATAGTCAAGCATTGGATAAATTTAAGAAATTTCTGTCAGTAAATAATCAAAACTAAGTGGTAAATAATTTAATAAAAAGCATATTTGATTTATTATGTCAATCGGTTGCCTAGTAACAAATTATTTATTTATTTCAGCTGACAGTCAGTATTCTGTTTACCATTGTCACCTATGGTTGCTAGGGTTCTAAACTGATGTGTTTCCTTGCTGACTTCAGATAATAGTTTTATACTTCAGATTTTCCTATAAATTATCTACATGTCCATAGAAATTCTTTGTCTTAAATTTTGATGGATATGTGTTCCTCACTGAGATAAGATAACTCTTAAGCTGTAGAATTTGGTATGTATTTTTAGAGACAGTTCTGTTAGTATATTTCACCATGTTTATGTTATTGTTTTAATCATTCTTAAATGTACGCTTTATTGTTAAGCACATATTTTCTTTTACTCTGCTGATTCTCAGAGACCTACATGTTTGGAAAACAGTGGAAGACCACCCAGTTCTTTGGAGCATTCTCAGAGCTGCTAGCAGCAGTAAGTATTAATCTAATTAATCTAACGTCCAGTTCTTTGGAGTATATTTAGAGTTTCTGGTGGCAGTAAGTATTAAGATAATCTAGCATCCAGTTCTTTATAACATTTTAGAGTTTCTAGCAGCTGTAAATATTAAGATAATCTAGCAATTGTGAATTTATCATATGTTCTTTACATGTAAGGATTGTATTTCTGTCATCATATTCCGCACAATATTAATCTCAGTTAACAGTTTACCATATGGCCTTACCCTGCAGGTCGAGTATTCCTATATTATTGCTCTCCAGTCCTCAAATCACTGATGGCAAAAGTTGTCAGTGCATTAGAAATGTCTCGGGTCAACAACATGACTGATCTTCCTCATTTTTATGAGCGAGCTTCATGGCTTGTTTACATCCTTGCCCAGGTGAGTGTTTCATTTTGCATTTAGTTAAAAATCAGTCTAGGTTAATTCACCAGAAACACTTAGGTATTGCATTTTATATTATACATTGAATTTTTAAAAAGGTGTAAATGTATGTAGCTTATTGAAATATTTTAAAAGATAACAGGAAAAACAACTGCTTTTAGGTTACTTATTTTTAATAAATCTGGTATTATTATGGTTTTAAATACCATTTGTACATCTAGGATGCTTTGACATTTATAGCACATTTTGTAAACCTAGATGACTTTTCTATTTTTAACTCCCTTCATACATAATGAACCATTTTGTTATTATCCATTGGGTCATTTTGTTACTTTTGTTTTTATCATTTGTTTAATTGACAATCTCTTGTTGTTAATTTCTTGTTAAGTAGTAGGTTAGATGAGATAATTTCTTATTCATTTGTTTAATTGACAGTCTCTTGTTGTTAATTTCTTGGTTAGCTTGTTAAGTAGTAGGTTAGATGAGATAATTTCTTATTCATTTGTTTAATTGACAGTCTCTTGTTGTTAATTTCTTGGTTAGCTTGTTAAGTAGTAGGTTAGATGAGATAATTTCTTATTCATTTGTTTAATTGACAGTCTCTTGTTGTTAATTTCTTGGTTAGCTTGTTAAGTAGTAGGTTAGATGAGATAATTTCTTATTCATTTGTTTAATTGACAGTCTCTTGTTAATTTCTTGGTTGGCTTGTTAAGTAGTAGGTTAGATGAAATAATTTCTTGTTCATTTGTTTGATTGACAGTCTCTTAGAATAGTTGATTTCTTGGTTGGCTGTTTGAGTTGTTAGATTGGATACTTTCTTATTTATTTGTTTATATCTGTGGCACTACAAGTTCCTGATCAATTAATCGGCAATCTCTATCTGGGTAATCATATCTGTAATCCATACACAAATAAGATTCTTCCACTCAGTCAATCAATCAGTCACTGACAGGGTCTTGGTCTTGCGGTCGAGAGTGACTAAGTCTGGCCTTGAAAGGTCATCCCACTGGTTAACTCTCCTCTCAAACGTTACTTGTCTAGAATAGCAGATTCCACAATATTATTTTGTTTGTCTATCTGTCATTTCTAGCCCTTCCACAATCTCTCATTCCGATGACAGGAACTACCCTAAAGCATGTGTGCAAGCGACTTTCTGTACGTCATTACATCATTGGCTAAGCCCCCACCTGTCATCTACACATGCACCCCTCTACCTCAGGAATAAGAGTGGATAGTTTAACAATTCAACAATTTTATTAAAGAAAGAAAATAATAAAATTAACTCATTTACAATTTGATAATATTATAACAACACCAAGGCAATATGTAGAGATTCAGATTTCACAATACTTCTCTCATTAATTCAACAATTAGAAGAATGAAAAATAGTCATTAATTTTAACCCCCTAAAACAATTATTAGGAGGATGCATACACAAGTTAATATTGATACCTTTCCTAGAACAATTACTAGGCTTCACAAAAATCAAGCATCAATATTTTCTAGGCTCTAAATAGTCAGAATAAGAAAAGAATAAGAATTAGAAATTATGTTAATCATAGAACAAATACAGGTTACACATGAACATATCTATGATTCACCTGATGGTTTGCGTGCATCGTTCCCTGGCTCGCGTGGTTGTTGCATCAGCCACCAGTCACCTGCATTAGCCTTTTCACACTGATGAAATGTTCAAGAGTTCAGTTCCATTAAGATCACAGTTTAGTTTTCAATTAACACAGACACTGTCATAAATTAACATACAGTCCAGTGTAATTTCAGTTCCACAACACTTATTAGTAAACCACACTTGGAATACATCAATTCAATGTTCAGTCACTTCACTTCCACTGTTTGGTACATCCGTTCATAGCCTATCCACTCGATAGTATGCCTAGTCATATGGACATTCCCGTAACATGCTAATTCACTATAGCGTGCCCCTTAGGAAACAGCTTACTGTCACAATTCCCAATTGTGGTCCCTATAACCCACTCTGGCGTCTTATCCCTTTGGTTCTGACTTGTAGTATCTTAGTGATTGTAGATTTGGACCAAGGTGACATCAGTGCCAAGATCTCCAAGTTAAGATGAATTTGCGTTGTCATTGTTGTATTGTCTTGTCAACGTTGGTTTGTCTTGTCTCCTTGTCCCTCGAAGCTGTGAAAATACATAAGGGATTTTTCGCACATCAGCTTCATGTTACAATATAGCTAAAACCTGTAATTTCATTCTTGGTCCTCATTTTAAATTCCTTTACATAAGTTATTTAATTTCTTTTTTTATTACCATGAATAACATTACAGTTTTTCCAAATAATTTTAAAATACAATATTAACAACAAAAAAATACAAATTGCAATAAAGTATGTTACAAAAAATTCAATATTTACAAAAATCGTGTTTTACCATATCAGACAGTTTCTGTTGCTGCTCTTTTCACCTCAGAGGGACTTATGGGCCACGAATAAAATTGAGTAAAATTTAATTTCCGCCCAGATGGGGTATTTATACAAAATTTGGGTTTTGCATGTTAATCTTTCCCTCCGGACATAATCTTTCTCTTGTCTTGTCCTTTGTAAAATAGTCATGGTTGGCTGGCCGTACTCAGACTGCTCTGCTAGGGCAAGTCTGGTGCCTTTAGAAGGTGACCGACTTTGTGTTCAGGCATCATTGCAAGCGCTGTGAAGTGCGCGTGATTATGCAATCTGTGCGGTGTTTTGGTGCATCCATTTTCTAGCGTCTGGCCACGTGACCGCTTCTATTCGACTCAACCGCTTTTTAACCTTTAATCCTTAGTTGAGATCAAAGTTGACTGTCTGAAATTTCGAACACGGTTTTCTACACGGCAAAATTCAGAATGGCTTTTGCGGTGGCTTCACGATTAAAGTTATAGCATCAAAAGAATTTAGTTCAGTAATTCAACTTATAATTTAAAACAATAGTCTATGTATTTGTTTGCATTTTCTGTCTCACAATATCCATGGCTGTTTATTGGTTAGATATTTCATAGTTTTGAAAGAAATATTTAATTTGTTCTGCAAAGAAAGAATGCAGGAGTTTATATAATAACTTTGTGAACTGGTTGAATGAATAGAACTATTTAACAGGCACATGCAGGAATTTATGTAATAACTTTGAGGACTGATTTAATAAAGCTTAACAGGCATTGAGTCTGTGTAATAACTTTGTAGACTGATTTAACAAAGCTATTTAACATGCAGAAGTCTGTATAATAACTTTATAGACTGATTTAACAAAGCTATTTAAAAGAGACATGCAGGAGTTTATGTAGTAATACTGTGGACTGGTTTACTAAAGCTGTTTAACAGAAACATGCAGGAGTTAATATGTAATAACATTGTAGACCGATTTAACAAAGTTATTTAACATGAAGGAGTTAATTTTAAGATGAAGGAGTTAATATGTAATAACATTGTAGACTGGTTTAACAAAGTTATTTAACATGAAGGAGTTAATTTGTAATAACACTGTAGACCGGTTTAACAAAGTTATTTAACATGAAGGAGTTAATATGTAATAACATTGTAGACCGGTTTAACAAAGTTATTTAACATGAAGGAGTTAATATGTAATAACATTGTAGACGGGTTTAACAAAGCTATTTAACATGAAGGAATCTATGACTCATTCTTCCTTTAACATCTCTTCAGTGTCTTCACACACATACAAAATTGTGCTTTCAGGGTAGATTCATCCCACCACCACTGTCAAGTGTGGCTGAATTGTTTCCTTACATCACACCATATGAAGGCTACCTGCTACTTCTCTCAGTCTGGCGGTACATCAAGGTATGAAGTTCAACCACCCAAACAAAAAAAAACACTCTAGTAAAACGTTTATTTTAACATTTTCCAAACAATTTGCTTTGGCAGAATATAATAACATGAGAAATGATTCATTTATTTGAGACAAGATTTAACATTTTTAATTTTAAAAAATTTAAATATAAGTTTAAATGCAGTTTCCTATGTTGCATAATTATTAATATAGAAGTGTAATAACTCTCATATCTTTGCAGGAAAATCCACCAGCTCTTTCGAAAGAAGAATCAGTAGAACAGAGTGAGTATCTAGTATTTTGTTTCCACTATTCATTATCCAGCATTTAGTATTCCTTTCCTAATGTCTATAACTGATATTTAGCTCCAATATTAGTATTAGTATAAGCACTCCCTAACATATAAGCATTCCATTTTATAAATCCTTACAAAAATTATAATTAGACCCACCCCATCTAGTCTATATACTACATTAAGTGTTAGATCTTATATTCTCTCTTGGTAATAAATATCTTGGAAGTGGTTGTTAGTGTTTAAAAAAACAGAAACTTTTAAAAAATCTAGTCTATATACTACATTAAGTGTTAGATCTTATATTCTCTCTTGGTAATAAATATTTTGGAAGTGGTCATTTAGTGTTTTAAAAAACAGAGACTTTTAAAAAATAAGAGAATTCTGTATACTTGGACTTATATAAATTTTCCCATAAGTCCAATATATGTTGCATAAGTCATGTATTAATAACTTTGTGGGGTACCTGTGATAAGTCTCTACTGTTTTTAATATATTTATGTCTAGTATTTAGTATTTGTATTCAAACTCTAGCTTCTAATATTCACTTTCCAGTATTCAAATTGCAGTATTCAGTCTTGAGTATTTAGTATTTGTATTCAAACTCTAGCCTCTAATATTCACTTTCCAGTATTCAAATTGCAGTATTCAGTCTTGAGTATTCAGTATTTGTATTCAAACTCTAGCCTCTAATATTCACTTTCCAGTATTCAAATTGCAGTATTCAATCTTGAGTATTTAGTATTTGTATTCAAACTCTAGCCTCTAATATTCACTTTCCAGTATTCAAATTGCAGTATTCAATCTTGAGTATTCAGTATTTGTATTCAAACTCTAGCCTCTAATATTCACTTTCCAGTATTCAAATTGCAGTATTCAATCTTGAGTATTTAGTATTTGTATTCAAACTCTAGCCTCTAATATTCACTTTCCAGTATTCAAATTGCAGTATTCAATCTTGAGTATTCAGTATTTGTATTCAAACTCTAGCCTCTAATATTCACTTTCCAGTATTCAAATTGCAGTATTCAATCTTGAGTATTCAGTATTTGTATTCAAACTCTAATATTCACTTTCCAGTATTCAGTCTCCAGTATTCATTGTCTAATGTTCATTGTCAAATATTCAGTATTCTGTCTGTATTATTAAGTCTTTTTTATCCAGTATTAAGTCTTTTTGTATCCAGTATTAAGTCTTTTGTATCCAGTATTAAGTCTTTTGTATGCAGTCTCCAGTATTCAGCTAGTCTTCACTTACCAGTATTTATTTTTTGTTATCCAGTATTCACTTTTCCGTTATCCAGTATTTGTTCTCCAGTAATAATTCTTCAGTATGCTGTCTCCTATATTCATTATTTTTCTCCAGCATCCAGTGCTAAGTATTCAATCTCCAGCATCCAGTTTTTAATTGCCAGTATTCAGTTTTCATTATCTAGCATGTAGTTTCCAGTATTTAATCTCCTTCAGTCATCAGTATTAAGTTTCTATTATCCAGCATTCATTCATCTTGTCACCAGCATCAGTTTTAAGTATTCTGTCACCATTATCCAGTATTCTTTCTCTATTATCCCATATTCTGATAACTTGACTGTATCATGATAAAAAGTATATCCTAATAACTTAGTTGTATCATGATGAAAAGATAATTCTAACAGTATGATAACTTGGTTGTATCATGATAAAAACACTTTCCTAACAGTATAATATCTTGGCTGTAGTATACTAAAAATATAATCCTAACAGTATAATATCTTGGCTGTAGTATACTAAAAATATAATCCTAACAGTATGATAACTTGGTTGTATCATGATAAAAACACATTCCTAACAGCAATATCTTGGCTGTAGTATACTAAAAATATAATCCTAACAGTATAACTTGGTTGTATCATGATAGAAATATAATCCTAACAGTATTATAGCTTTGTTGTAGTATACCAGAAAATAATCGTAACAGTATGATAATTTGGTTGTATCAAGATTTTTAAAAAGTAATCCTAACAGTATAATAACTTGGTTATAATGTGCTGAAAAAGATAATCCTAAATTGGTTATTTTAAGCTGTAAAGGTAATTTAACAATATGATAACTTTATTGTATTATGGGGAAAAATTGTTTCTGATGACGTATTTATTCTTAGTTTATGATTTCTTTTTACAGAGTGTAATGGAAATCACACACAAGTTTTACGGGCAATTCTCAACTCTAAAATTGATACAATGGGGCATTTATATCCCAGGATTTTTAACACATAATAAAAGTGAATTTAATATGCTACATGAATGATTTTATCATTTAAGTTAAGACAGAAATGACTGTTATATGTAATGCAATAATCACAAGCGTGGGAGACTGTCTTTACCATGTGACAAAACTGAGATATATTCTGTCACTCTTATTTGATTTACAATTCATGCATAATCATGTAGGTTGAAATGCACATTCAAGGTACTGAATTGTTGACTCAGTACATTAAAGAAATCTTATTGTCATAGTAAGTTTTGCTTACTATGCAGAAATTTGATCCAGCATATTACAAAATGGAACTGAAATCAGGAAATTTTTATTTCCAGCAGTGTTGTATCATATTAGCACTGAGAGTGCTTTGTTTAGTTAGTTTGCCACAGGATAATTTAGATCTAGTCATGATAAGATCTAGAAAGTAAGCACTGACTGTCAGTAAATACAATCTGGCATTTAAAAAAGTGCTATAGTTTGCATACAAGCATATTTCTTAATATCTAAATCATGACATTTGTTCATGAAATCAAGCAATTTTCTGGTAAATGTTTACAATATATAAAAAGTGCTTTAATTACAACTTGTGACCATTATAAGAAACTCCACTAACCAGTTCACTACTTTATTGCATCTACTCATTGTTGGAATTCTTCATTAATATTCTCACCTTTTAATGAAGATTGTATTCAAAGATTGATCATTTAAAAAAGAATTGGGATACAAATTGCCTGTCATTAATACACCATTTATATTGAAGTTGCATTTCACATTTCTGACATGCTGCTGATGAATTGAGTGGTTGTTCATGCTAAATATTATTGCAATCATGAATCTCATGAGTTAAATTATTGTGAATGCTAAATATTATTGTAACCATGAATCTCATGAGTTAAATTTTTTTGACTGCTAAAATATTATTTCAGCCATGAATAGAAAGTATAGAGGCAGTGCTCTATGCCTAAGAGGTAGTTACAATATTGATGTCAAATTGATGTAATTCATCAAAAAGCAGTGAGGTATGTAGTAAATATTGTGTAGGTATATACAAATTATTACAAATCTTTTATTCATTGTATTTATATAAAAATAAGTTAGGTTTATGCATGAAAAATACATTCAGATATTTTTACAGGTTTTTATGAGTTTAATTTATGGTTTTGAGATAACAGAATAAGGAATAAATGATAAAATATTTTACACAATTAATGTTAAGTGTTATTTTATGTAAGCATCATTTTAAAATATCACTGAAGCATCTTTTTTTCCAGATTTTGTGAACATTGTAATTTCCTAAAGAATAGCTGCATATTCCTGTCTTTTCAAAATGCCATTATTTCTTATTAAGGAAATGCCCTGCTGTAACAATTTCACTTACAGATCTTCTTAGCCTCAATTAGCAGGAGTGTGAGGTAAAAGCATACGAAGAATTATGCAATCTGTTAACTATCCATATCTTATATACAAGGTTGTATGCTATTTAATTTGGTGGACAGTTTCATAGAATCACTGGAAAAGACATCCATCGTCAGCAGGGGTATTTTATGTGAACACTTATGTATATAGATATAATTCATTTCACACTGTAAAAATGTTTCAGATTGTGTGATTTGTACCACACAGTATATTTTGGATTGTATGATTTGTATAAGTGACTGAGTTTATTTTAGATTGAGTGATTGAGTGATTTGTACAAATGACAGTATATTTTGGATTGAGTGATTTGTACAAATGACAGTTTATTTTGGATTGTGTGATATGTGTGTAAATACGAATGTGTATGTATATTTGTCTAATACATTCAGATTTGTACAAATGACAATATGTTTAGATTGTGTTACATGTATATAAAATTAATACTTTGTATAAAATGACTGATTAAGATTTGATGTAATGACTACAGGTATTTTGTTTTTTTCCTTGAAATTCTTAATAAAATACATATACTGATACAAATGGACATGCTTCTGTGTGTATTGTCTGCTAGAGAATTATTAATAACAACTTAAGATTCTCATAACTTGAAATTAATTATAGATGATTAATACTAAACATAATCAATAACTAGGATGGTGTTGTGTCACACTACTCTTTCTACTTAGTATTGTATCGTTCAATTTAGACCACTCATTCTCTTTCTTTCATTTTCTTCTCCTATTTTCTTCTACATCTCTTATTTACTCCATCTCTTACTCTCTGTTTTTTTCTCTTGCTCTCCCTTTCTCTTTTATTTCTATCTCTTTTCCCCGTTCCTTTCTTTCTTCCTCTTTTCTTTGTCTATTATGTCTTGTTTCTCTCTACACAAAATGCACTAGCTCCCAAGGGCACAAAGGCTGCTAGGTCTGTTATTATGCATATATATATTAGGGCTGCAGATTTTAATGATTATTTAATTATTTATAATCATAAAACATAAAATGTTGTTTACTTATAATCTTAACATCATAAGTTTTGTTGCACAAAAAAAAAAAAATAAATAAATCCAAGAGGGTGATGGCGGGAACTGCAAGCGATTGCACTGTGAAATATAAGGCCATTTCAAACTGTTTAAGTGAACATTTTGGTTTTAAATTAACTTTGATTGTACTGTTTCAATTGCGGAAAATGCATGAGACAGATGGATTCAGATTCTGATACAGATGAGTGTTGTGAAAGCACTTGTGAAGAACTTTATCGTTTCAAGTTGGAGAAAAAGCTTCCAAATGAACAAGATCTATTGCTGTGGTGGAAGATGAATGAACACCGGTTTCTTAGATTGCCATCGCTGGCAAAGACTGTTTTTGTATACCGGCAACTTCAGTGCCATGAGAAATTGTTAAGCTCAGCTGGTTACATTATAAACAAAACACATTGGTCACTTGCACCACAAAATGGGAACATGCTCATTTGCCTACAGGACTGGATGAAAGAAGATGATGAATAACATTTTTAATCATTGCCATTTGAAAGTCTGAACTTACCATTTATTAACTTTTTTACAATGTTTGGAAAAAATGGAAATTTCTTACTTAACTACAATTAACTATTAGTTAATCGTTACTTTCCCAAAGGTTAACTATTTAAAAAAATAATCTTAAGTATATCAAATATATATATATTAAAAAAATATATATAACATATATATATACACACCCATACAGCTCTAATGACAGGATACTTATGGACTCACTGACATCAAGAATCTTTCTCTCTCTCTCTCTCTCTCTCTCTCTCTCTCTTTCTCTCTCTCACACACACACACACACTTCTTAACTCATTAGCATTAAGAATGACAGCTATACACAGCTCCACTGATGCCATAGATTCCTCGACACTGAAAATGGCAGATATAAATTTACAAAGATGCAGTGCTGCTCACTAAGTATATTTATTTATAAACATTTAGGATCACAGATATATATATTGAGATGCAGCACAGTAAACAATATGCTCATTAGCACTGATATCACAGACTTGCATGTAATTATACAACAAAAAGCAGTATACCTTAGCAATGTCCGAATGTGCTTCAGTTGATAAGTACAGTGTATTAGTTGAATAAAAATACCCCCCATTTAATTTCTAACATAGTAGTTTGGTCAGGCTTTAATATATGTATCAAACATGTATATACACACACATATATATAGAATACACTTAAATATTACTTATATAAATACATGAAACCATAAATGTCCCAACACTAATTAGAATTAAAAACATACAATACCTACCACACACACACCAATACTTTAAAAGCATCTTTGTCATGTGCACAAATTAATAACTCAAAGAATATTAAAATTTGCCTCTTGCAAACCACTTGTACTTTTGCAGAAAGTTTCATATTTACATCATCTTTGCAACAATTGCATTGACAATTTCCTTAAAGACATTTGCCATCAAACTTAAAGACATTTACATTTATGTGACATGTGCAACAATTCTATTAACGCAGTCCTTAAAGACATTTTTCTTTTTTTCTAAACATTAAAATTAGAGATGTTATGTCACAAATAAATTTTATTAACACAGTCATTAATGGCATTTACAAATAATCAAGACTAGAGACATAATTTATGTTGGACATGCAACAATTTTTTAAAATGAAATGATTTTTTAAAATGTTATTTTATCACACATTAAGACATTCACTTTTATCATATACATATAATAATTCTATTCATACATTTTTTAAAACACTTGTTTTTGAATAACCTCTATAAAATGCTTGTGTCTGGGTCACACAGTTAACAAGAACTCTTTAACACCATTTCAAGCCAATAACATGAAACGGCATAAAGCATGACACACCACCAAGTAATCACATGATACCTAATTGATATGAAAAGCACCTCATTTAAATTTTTAATTTTTTCCTCACAAATATTCTATGTTTTTTTATTGCTACAACAAAAATATATCCATTTTGATTACAGTAATAATATTCTAGCACTCTGGTAATGATGCCCCATTGACACTACTTCTACTATTCAAGCACTCAATATCAGTAGACCTCTAGACATTGGAGCCATTGACCCATTTCTTAAGCCACCAGCTTTCCCATAATCTTTAAAGTATATGTTTTTCTCTTCAGGAAAAAAAGAAATACTGACAATAATTTTTCTTTGAGAATTACAAAAGGCACTAACTGATGACCTG
The DNA here is from genome assembly GCA_028829895.1 of Sinotaia quadrata. NCBI lineage: Eukaryota > Metazoa > Mollusca > Gastropoda > Architaenioglossa > Viviparidae > Sinotaia > Sinotaia quadrata. Next base: position 94,946,012 of record CM054180.1, read on the forward strand.
CTGTTTTCAAAGTCTCTCACTTGTCCTGTATGCCAGTGTAGAATACCAAAGACTGCCATATGATTATTATTATTATTTATCATCATCATCATTGACAATGGGAATAACTTTATAACAGAGGATAAAGCATGAACATTTCAAACAGCACACTTGGTTATAAAGTCATTGGTTTCAAAAATTATAAAAATAAAATATCACAATTAAAGAATAACTGTGAATTAGATTAAAGTATGACAAATACAATACAGTCCTGATTATACAACTTAACCTGGTTCAAAGGATGGCAAGACAAGCAAAATGAAGGACAATATAGAATATTAATCAAGAACATAGGTCCAAATAATGTGCATAAACAATACATTTTCCTGATGATAATACTGATTACACCACTGTCAAATATAATGTGGAAGTAACTGCATCCCATGGAAGTTACATCATTGTAGTATTGCACTTGCCAAATATTCATTGTATTTATTATAATAGTATTACTGTCGATATAAGTGTTAATAGTATTACTGTCGATATATAAGTGTTAATAGTATTACTGTCGATATATAAATGTTAATAGTATTACTGTCGATATATAAGTGTTAATAGTATTACTGTCGATATATAAGTGTTAATAGTATTACTGTCGATATATAAGTGTTAATAGTATTACTGTCGATATATAAGTGTTAATAGTATTATTGTTGATATTGTTAAAGCATTAATAGTGTTACAGTTGATATTATATAAGTATTAACAGTTTTATTACTGATACTGTTTAGGTGCATTATTTAGTTACTGTATTAAAGATTCATTTATAATTTTAATGATATTTTTAAAATGGCAGACTTTTGTATATGAAATGACAAACTTGTGAATAAATTATAGCTGCATGGTATAAACAAAAAAGTGTTCATGATTACTGTAAAGGTGAAAAACAGTATTTTCAAATGATTGGATCAATTTATTATGAAAAATGTAAAATTAATATACAGTAATATGACTCACTGATGTCATAAGTCACCAAACTTACCCATACACCACAAACCTACCCATACACCACAAACCTACCCATACACTACAAACCTACCCATACACCACAAACCTACCCATACACCACAAACCTATCCATACACCACAAACTTACCCATACACCACAAACCTACCCATACACCACAAACCTACCCATACACTACAAACCTATCCATACACCACAAACCTACCCATACACCACAAACCTATCCATACACCACAAACCTACCCATACACCACAAACCTACCTATAACTAAAGACCATTTCATCTTTAAATTCAGTGTGCAGTATGGTTGTATTATTAATTGCAGTATTGCTTTAAATTTTATTAGAACAACATAATAAAAAGCATTTACATTTATAATGTATTGTGAATTATTACTAACATATTTGCAAGAAAGTATTCCACACTGAAATCATTGTTAGATAAAAAAGATTACTAGATAACTGAAATTCTGCTGTAGTTATGAAATATAGTCTATGTATTGAATATATAAAAAGACTTGTATACAAATACACCCTAAGTACATATTAATATTTTTTTGTACATATAATACAGAGGTGATAACTACATTTGGATTTGATTCTTTATATCAGTCATTATAATGAACAATATGCTTCAAAACATGTTGCAGCAGCTGTAAAGGCACAATTACTCTGACACAATTGCTTCAGTGTGTTTGCATACAAGTTCATAAAATTTGTGAAATTCAAACAACAAAATGTTCAATGAAACAATTGTCATTTTGTGGGCACATAGTTATATAGATGGTTTCTTGTTCATGGATATATTTGTAAGTTTAATTGTCAGTGTGTCTTAATCGATGGTTTCTTGTTTATGTACATTTTAAATTTGTTTCAGTTCTTGCCCTTTTGTCTGATAGAGACATTATCAAGCATTTGCTTGCTTAGATTTAAAGTAATTAAATATCAGTCACTTTTATCTGAATTCTTTATTGTTAATTTTATTATTTCTAAATATTGTAGTGAGGTTGAAATTATGATTCTTGGTGGCATACATTAATAGTAAAATAGTATATGAAAAGTTCAGCTTTCTGTTGTGACATTCAAGATAACTGCAAGTGATTCATGTGAAAAATAACTTCACATCTGTAAAAAAAAATCTGTTCTTCAGTTTTTATTGTTAATGAGTTTTACTTTAGGTCACAACTGTTTGTTTTTTAAAATTTACATCTATCATTGACAACTATATTGGCACTAGTCTGAAAATACTATAGTATGTACCATGGACTACTGCAAAATTAGTAACCAATGAATATCTATGTGCCATGAGACTTCTGCAAAATTATTAATTAATGAATATTTTTGATTGAATAAACACATCATTCTTCGCTATTCAGAAATGTTTGGGATGTGGATGAATATGTTTGCCTATTGTTCATGAAAGTGTTCACATCAGTAATAAAAGATTGATTGCGTCTTAATACAGATTTGTCAAACAAATTATGGATTGTCTCTTCCTCCAGTGATGTAATTGTACGACGAGGAAATAGGGTCACTGAATGCCTGGGTGGTCGGAGGATTCGTAATGAGAGCTTTCTATAAGTGCCATCTTCAGCTGATTTTCTGCGCAAGTTCTCTTCACAGTAAGAAAGGAAACTGTCAAACATTTCAGACCGATTGGGTGAGTAGAATTTGCGCCGTGCAATTTCAATGCATGCATCTATGAAGCCTTGAAAACACAAACCTGTAGAAGGCAATACTCAGAGTCATTGGCTTACCTAATGCAACAACATATCTAAAACATCTGTAAATTTTCCCAAGAACAGTTTATCACTTCTATTATATTTACTACTGTTTATGGATTGTATAATTTATTTATAACTAGTCAAGATAATTAGTAGATCTGCCTCAGTGATGATTTTTATTACTACACTTCATTCATTCTAAACTTCATATTTCTACACCTCATTTACTCATGACTTTATACTACTATCCCTCATTCACTTATGATTTTGTATTACTACACCTCATTCACTCATGACTTTATATTACTATTTGTCATTCACTCATGATTTTGGATTACTACAACTCAATCATTCAAGACTTTATATTACTACACCTCATTCACCCATGACTTTATATTTTTACACATTATTCACTCATGACTTTGTATAACTGTACCTCATTCACTCACCGCATTTACTCATTCCTTCATATTTCTACACCTCATTCACTCCTCCACTTTGTATTACTACACCTCATTTACTCATTTTCTTCAACTAGAACATACGATAAGTCTTTAATGTAATTTCATTAGTACATCTGATTAACCAATATTTTCCATTACCTAATTCATTTTTGACCTTTCTTAATTACACATTTAATTTAGGATTTATCCTTATTACCATAATCCATTCATGACATTTTACTAGTAAGAATGTTTAATCAATAGTTTTCATTACTTTTGCTATATATCTAATTCACCCTTGACCTTTCATTATTATACCTGATTTTGTCACAACTTTCATTATTATTTAACAATATGTTCCTAACTGTAAATAAAATTATTTGATTAATTTATAAATGTTAGATCTTATTATTTTAAGATATGTTTATTATTTAATCTATTGTATTATGTATAATATATAGTATACCTATTTCATTCTTGATACTTCATAATAATTCATCCATGCTTTTTTATTTACAACCAGTCTTTATGCTATTTGATAATACCAGAAGTACATTATAGAAGTATGTACACAAATGAATTACAAGCAGTCCTTGTACTATTTGTTAATACCAGAAGTAAGTACACAAATGAAAACACTACCAATCTTTCCAAACTGCATTTAGTTCATTAACTTTTATACTTTTAGTATAATTATTTAGTTGGCAATGTGTCTAGCTTTGCTTGACTGATTTGCTTAATATATGACTTACATGCCAGTCATTGCTAAACAATCTTTAAAACTGTTAAGAAATAAAAACCTTATGGAAACTTAATCTGATAGTAAAGAATTCTTCAGATCATTAAAGTTGGTATAATATTTTTTTCATTATCATTCTGTTATCACTCTCCTGTGGAAGACTATTTAGCCCAGGATATATATTTATGATTTTATTCTCATGTATTTATTACTTTTCTTGTAAGAAAGAAATATATTGTACATTTGTTTCTTATTCCAGGCTTGAAAGTTTTCTTGTCAATATAGTTCAGATATCAAAGTTAGTAAAGATTTAAGTTAAAAGTTAAAATTTATAATTTTCTCATTATAAAAATACTATTTCTTCCACATTTACTTATATTTCATATAAATATTGCATGACCACTGAAAACTATACTTAAAGAATACATTAAGAAATAGTATTGTCATTAGATTATTACAAAGTTATATGACTTTTAAAAATTCATTTAATGCATTATGAATTTGGACCTGTATTTAATTTAACACAAAAATATTTTTTTTGTTAATTTCCCTGCATTGATTGTTGACCTCTGCTTAATTTAACATAAAAAATATTTACTTTAATTTAACCTATAAACACAAAATTTATTTACTTTAATTTAACACAAAAAATATTTACTTTAATTTAACATAAAAATTATTTACTTTAATTTAACCTACAAACACAAAAATTATTTACTTTAACACAAAAATTATTTACTTTAATTTAACCTACAAACACAAAACTTATTTATTTTAATTTAACCTACAAACACAAACATTATTTACTTTAATTTAACCTACAAACACAAACATTATGGGATATTTACTTTTCCTGTGTTAACTGCTGATGTGTGCTTAATTTAACACAAAAACATGTGTTTATTTTCTTATGCTAATATCTGACATATATGTTTAATTTAACATAATAAGATATTTTTATTTTCTTTTTGCTAATATCTGACATATATGTTAATTTAACATTACAAAATATTTTTATTTTCTTGTGCTAATATCCGACATATATGTTTAATTTAACATTATAAAATATTTTTATTTTCTTTTGCTAATTGCTGACCTGCTGTTCTGTCCATTCTAACAGTCTCCCACTTGCGCTGCATGTCAATGTAGAGAATGTCAATGGCTGCATTGGTCATTCCTTTTCTGTTTAAACGACTTTTTCTGTAAAACCATTTCACAAGACTGAGTATCAAATACTGTAGTGTCAAGCAACATAACTGAATATCAAATACTGTAGTGTCAAGCAACATAACTGAATATCATACACTCTAATATAGTATAACATTACTAAATATTAGATAGTGTAATGCCATATAGCATAGTAGAATGTCATATACATGTAATGTGACAGAATTTCAGACTAATACTGTACATGAGAGAATATATATTATAATTCCATACAACATAAGAATATGTGATAATATAAAATGTCATACAACACAAATTATACAATGTATGAATATTAGATACTAAAACAGGTAATACAACATAGCCAATAAAGTATCAGACACTGTAATGCCATACAACACAAATAGTAAACACTAAAAATGTCTCACAACATAGATAATAATAGGATATCAGAAGTTCCAATGCCACACAACACATTTATACACTAGACACTATAAAATTTTCATACAACACAGATAATATAAGAGGTGAGACTCTATGAAATCCATCATCATATACAAATTGAAAGTAAACAATATTTTATCTGTAATGACAACTTGCCCAATCAGGAAAAAAAGTGCCATTGTGATAAGCTGCTCAATTAATAATAGGTTCATGAAATTTATGTCCATCTGTTATTAATATTAATATTGTTTAAGTTTATGTCTATCTATTATTATTATTAATATTGTTTTAAGTTTATGTCTATCTGTTATTATTATTAATATTGTTCTGATGAAGACAATTTAGTCCACATGGTAACTTGTAGAGTATTTTGTTTTGTATATGTATAAAGTCTTTTGCAAGTTTATGCTGCAGTGCTTTCTTAAGTAACACTTAGTCTTGCCATTACTAACATATTTAAAAAATAATTTAATGATAAAATGTTATTGAAAATTTAAAAATAAAAAAAGATTATTTGTCTTTATAGCCTTAAGTCACATATATTGGTTACTTGAATTAAAATTACAATTAAAGAAAAATCACTTATGGGTGAAGTTGATTTTATTTCAAGACAGACCATTGCCTTACAGTATATTGCTGTTGTATCATTTATAGGATTACACAGTGTAAAATTAAAATATCAGCAACAAAAGATGATAACTGCTTAATGAGGTCAGTTGCTTTTAAGGACAGATTGTCTGGCATATTTAACAGGTTAAAAACCAGTGGAAACAATATTTGGAAAAAATAAATCAATCAAATTAAATGCTAAATTAAAATAATGCTTTGTGACTAACATAATTAATAAATAGAATCTGACTAAAAGATTGGTTAATTCAAGCATATCTTGCTAATGTCAAAAACATTTGTGACCAATTTAATTAGCAAACAGAATGTGTAAAAATTGTTGCATTATTATTTCACATCTTGGTAACATTGGTAGCAAACAGAATGTATAAAAAATATGGGATTATTATTGCATACCTTGCAAATGTCAAAAACATTTGTAACCAATGTAAGTAATAAACAGAAATTGAAAAATTATTAGATGCATATCTTGCAAATGGGTTAAACTTTGTGACTGATGCAACTGCTAAATGAACGTGAAATGATTATTTACTGCATACCTTGCAAATGTCCGAAAAGCTGTGGGTCCAAGTCGTAGACACCCTCGTACACTGAGTCCATTAATAAAGATTTCAGCAATTCGTTCCATCACTCGCATGTGCTTCATTTCATCAGCATACACAGCAGGGAAAATTTCCTTTAAACAGGACTGTTCCTCTTCCTCTTCTTCATCTGAGAACTCTACAAACGTATCTTGGTTGTATGTCCTTGGACAGTGGTCACCATCTTCCAGAAGCATCTCTGAAAAAGTCTCTGGTCTGGGTCTGAGTGCTTCTGAAGACTGGCTGTCACCTGCATCCATCACTAATAAGGACGAAGCATTCCAGCTTTGATTTCTTCCAAAGCTGCTAAAATGAGCCTGCTCCCCTCTTGGTTGCAGGTGAGGAGGGGGCTCAAAATTTGTGACCTCACCTTCTCCTTCAATAAATACGCGGCATGTTTCCTGTCGTACATAGGTGTGATGGGTTTTGTCATTTTCAGCAAAAATAGACTTTTGCCTCTCAAGTGATGGCTTATCATCACCTGTGAAACGAATTGAAATGTCACGTTCTCGACGGTGGTTCCTGTGTCGAGTTTCAAGTTTGGGACTAGATGATGAGTCCACATCCATTTCTTCCAAAATAAGATGTGTTTTTTTCCGATGTCTTCGTCTGGAAGGGGAAAAACCTTACTGTAATCATCATATTTTTTATTTATCAGTATTTCATTTCCTATCTTATGGATCTGTGATTTGAATTAGAAAATGCTTAGGTAATTGAACCATTATTTCTATGTTCACTAATTTGACTATGTTGTACATTTATGGAATGTATTGTCAATACTAAAATTTGGAAACTTTTCCTAGTAATGCAATTTGAAGAAAATTTTTCATTTCTGAAATTCATTAATTAATTTATCATTAAAAAGTAATAAATAACAATTTATAAATAATTAACATATATATATATATATATATACATATTGTTTCAGAAGTTTGCACCTTCTTGTTCTCTTGTGCTTGGGTGCTATCAAAATCAGCGTGTCTCGAATCAAAGCTCTTTTTACTTCTTCGTCCTTGATAGAGGGAACATATTCTACAACACCTGGAGAAACTTCTTTTTCACCTGTGATGCTCAGGCTGGGATTTGAGTTAACCTCTAGCAGCATTGGCCTTAGGTCTTTCAAAACCAAAATATCAAAGCCAAGTATCTAGACAACACACAACAAAGGTTAACAGACAAAGCCAAGTATCTAATTAACAAGTGAAAACAAAATTAACATAATCAAACATCCAAACAAAGCCAAATCTATAATTAACAACAGAAATCAAAAGTTAACACAAACATCCAGAAAAACTCTTGGTAGAGAATTAAGTGCAAATGTGCTATGTATTTATATCTTTTGAGGTGGCTTGGAAATTTACACACATATTTTTCCTAAGCTTTCGTGTTATTTATTTTCTGTTCTGAATGTCCACTTTGAAATAAAGTATCACCCATAATGTCTTTTTATTCTTTAAATATTCATTTGAAATTGTATAATAAGCGAAATAAATACAGAAAATTCTCATTAATTAGCATATTAATTTATATATATATATAAAATTAGTATTATGGGTTTTATTTTACAGTTGAATTATATCATTATCATTTTCAATTACTAAAAAGAAAATATTTTATTGAACTGTCAATTGAAAATTTAGTGCTCTTAGAATTTTTCAATGCCTCTTTTCTCACACTTTGCTGGCACTATATCTTGGCGTGACAGCATGATAGGTGTAAAAATAGTTTAGATTTGGAGCAAGGCTGACAAAATGACTTAGTCATATTCAAATAAATATACTGTGATAAGATTATGTTAAAAAAATAATAACTCTGGTGTACAGTACAAACTACAATGACTGAAAAGGTTCTTGTTACAATCTTTACAAATTCCAAATCCCGATCAAAGTACAGAAATAATGGGCAAGCTTATTGCAACCTAGGCAACAAGCAGTGAAACTCAAACAAAGTGGGTCATCTCAAAAGAAGAATAGTGTCAGTGATTTATGTTCATTTAAGCTTATTTGAGAATGTCATTTACTTGTGTGAAATTCTTAAAGGTCCGAATATGATATCTGCTTTGTTATTAAACGATCCAGCGATTACCAATACTTAAAAAACAAAATAATATTTGAAACGTATTCATTTCTTCAAATTAAGGTGTGAATCTATGCAACATTTCAAGATTACACAGTGTGGCATTATAATATGAATGCAAGATCCATGCAGAATAAAAAGTGTGTGTTCCCTCTCCCCACCCAGTATGAACATATTTCTTATTCTGTATTACAAATTAGTCTAAATGGACTGTTCCATAGTGTATTTGTTTTTGAAATAATCGCAATTATTTATTTCAAACATATTGTTTAAAAATTTCAATTTTGCAATTGTTAATGTCTTAAGAGAAATGCCTTGTAAACTTTTAATTACAATTTTACTAAATTAGCATTTCTTTGTATATATTATGCCTCCTATTATTATGAATCTAATATCTTCAGCCATATTAGATGTTCAATGAATATGTTTTATCTCATTACAGATATTAAATATGACATTCATGCATTGTAATGCAAGTCTAACATCATCATTTTATATAAATAATGCCCAATATTTTAAAAAAACACCCAAATAGTTTATAAATTTTGCTGACAATATTGCATTCTCTTTTATGAAAGCAGTTGTTATTTGATTAAAATTCTGAGTAGAAGCTAACTCAGTATTAATACATTTCTAATGTCAACTTTTATTAGTGTAACAATGATTACCATAGTTCTAAAGTTAATTTTGATTAATGAATACTGATTTACCATAGTTCTAAAGTTAATTTTGATTAATTATTACCATGGTTCTAAAGTCAATTTTGATTAATGAATACTGATTACCATAGTTCTAAAGTCAATATTTATTAATGATTAGTGACGACTAATTACCACTTTCAATACAGTTCTAATGTCAATTTTGATTAGTGTACACTTATTACCATCAATACATTTTTAAAGTCAACATTTATTAATGAACACTGATTTCCAGCTATCAATACAGTTTGATCTAAATGCAGTTCTAAAGTCACTTTTGATTAGTGAACACTATTTAGCAGCTATCAATATTGTCTAGAGTGCACTAAGAACAGTCTTGTTTCCGTGACCCTCTAAAGAGGTCACTGATAAAATTAAACCTACTTCTTGGACAATAGAACACATAAACAGTAGAAAAATATGTACTTGCTGAAGAAACAAAATTATTTCTTATTTCTGCATTCTTTATTTTAAAAATCACTTTGGTTAAAGAATTTATTCCTCTGGAGTGTGTCAAATTTGTTGGAACATAAAGGCATCTAAAAAGAATGGCTTTGATCTGTGTAACAATTGTGAGCAATATAACTGTAAATGTATATGTCGGTTCAACACACTTTTGTTATTATTCATTCTTGACTGAAAATCAAAAACATTTCTAAAGACTATTGTCACATTCATTTCTTGAAAACTTTTTGAAAACAAACCACCACTTTTCCTTTCTTATTTATGGTAGTTTATACTCATATGAATAAGAATGAAATATTCTGTATAGTAAATGTAGGAATATATTTTAACATACTGTATTTATAAGAGAATGTTAAATAATTTTGACTAAGTTAAAGAAAAATGATTATACAGCTAGAACTGTGACTTCAGTTAATGATAAAAGAGTAATATTTTTTCTGAACAGAAATATATTAAAATGTAAATATTTATAAATTAAAGCAATGGGCAAACATTAAACTGGTTAAAGGTTTGTTCAGTGTATAGGTCTCGATAAATGTTTATTAAATACATATGCCTGATAAATAAATACACCTGGACAAAGGTTTATTAAATAATGTGACAGAACTAAGGTTTATTAAATACTTATGTCTAGGAATTGGTTTATTAAATCAGTCTTGATGGACAAAAGTTTATTAAATATATATGCCTGATTAAAAGTTTATTCAAAAATAGGCCTGGTTAAAAACTTATTAAATAAAAATGATTGGATAAAGGTTTATTCAATACATATGCCTTGCAGCTTCTTACATGAATACACCCATATCTATCTATCTATCTATCTATCTATCTATCCATCCATCTAATTTTATCAAATCTAAATCACGCACGCACGCGTGCACACACACACACACACACACACACACACACACACACACACACACACACACACACAGAGACTGAAAGAGATTATTTTTTTCTTTGTATTACATACAAATACACATTTCTCAGATTTCTCCAAAATTGTAGGAAGAATTTTTTTTCAGTTTTCACACTCACGCACACACAGTTTTCACACTCACACACACACACACACACACACACACACACACACACACACACACACACACACACACACACACACACACACACACACACACACACACACACACACACACACACACACACACACACACACACATGCATGCACATCACAAATGGCCCAAAACTTCAACAAAAAAAATATTTTACAGAAAAAAATAAACAAAATAAAATTGAAAATGTGAGCATTAATTACACTACTGACCTGAAAACATGAGGGATGTGGTTTTCCTGGTGGCATTGCTGATTGGTACTCTACTTTCAATTCTCCAGCCATTGCAACGATGGTTTTGCATACTATACGCTCTATTTCTTTCCACAATGCCCCTGTGTCATGGCCCATGCGCTGCATTCGACGAAATACACTGGTCATTTTTCTCTTGCTTCCCTCATCTTCTTTATCTGACTTGTTGAATGTGGAGCTACGCTTATTCAGAGAATAGTTTGTCAGGTGCATGAAAGTCTCATGCAGGTTCTTAGTGGTTGGGTTTTCATACAGTATGGTGGAAAACCTGGCAAGTCCCTCATTGCAGATGTGCATTTCAAGAGGATCAAGACTCTTGAGAACCACATAAACTCTAAGGTCAAACTTGTACCCATCAATCAGCAAGACATTTGTGAGATATTCTTGGGCCACATAGGCACGACCACTATGTCCAGCAAAGTTCTGTGGCTCTCGCAGCAAGTAGATCCCATCACCTTGAGAACCTTCACTAGGCTTAATGATGAAAGTAGGCTTGGGCTTGGTCTTTTTGTCAGCCATTTGTCGTGCTTCACTGCAAAACTCATGAAATTGTTGCGGAAGCACCCAAGTCCTTGGAAAGAAGTTAAAATCATTTGGATACAGATGTTTCATGAACTCAAGTTGCCTGAAAAGAGCGACCTTGTGGAATGACTCCAAGGAACCTTACAAGAGATTAGAAATGATAATAGCCTTTATTTCCAGCAGTCTGTGTACGTTTTCAAATTTGTATCCAAAATCATTAAAGGCATCTTCCCTTAAAAAATATATACGAGGAGCACTAACAAAGTACCTAATATAATGCACACAAGTACAATGGATTGAAGCAGTGGTTTGCTGTAGTAAATACGGGACACTGTGGTTTGCTGTAGTAAATATGGGACACTGTGGTGGATTTTGTAGTAGTAAAACTAATGTGAATGTATTTGTATTAATGGAATTCTATTGGTTTTTCTGTAGCAATGGTGTGATGGTGTGATGGTAGTATTTGTAAAAATAACTATAATTAATAATGTGTTTATTATAATGAATTGTGTATTTATGAGTTTGTTGCTCAGTGATGATAGATGTTGCCTTAGTAATAGTGGGCTTGAATTAATCTGAATTTTTATTTTTGGTAATGGTATGTTTGTGGTAATTATATGATGGCAAAGTTTGCCATTGTAACAATGTGATGGGTATGTTTCAGTGTGGTATCAAGGTGATGGTGAAGTTTGTTATTGTAATAGTTTGACACCTCTGGGCACCCTTCACTTGTTATGATTATTATTTATTAATTAACAACAAATAGCAAATTGCAAGTGATCAAGAATCTTAATTTATAGTTAATAATAATTAGATCAACATGTCTCTCACTTGGAGGATTATAAGGGTGTCATAGAACTCTACTCTTTACACAATAATAAGATAGAAGTTTTACTGTCACATAATGTTTCTGCGGGTAGAAACTTCTTACTAAAGGAGTAATAAAAATCCATCTTTTATTTATATTTAATGAGATCCCATTTACCCACTATTACTCCAACACAAGGTTTAATATATTTGCAAGAAGGTTAATAAATTTATTAAATCAACAATCAAATGTACAACAAATAAATATAATCAAAAGAGCAGCGATATTTACATCACTTCACGACAATGTTTGATTAGACATTAGATAGTCATTCAGTTTATCCTTGTATAGACATCAGCAGTCAAATTAACATATATATATATTTATTTATAAAACCAAGTTAATAGACGACATAACTTATCCTAGAAATGAGACTGAAGTTTCAGAGAGATAATTATAGTCAACGTACATAACTTTTTTAATGATAGCAGCTGTCACTGGCACATGTTCACAATCATGCAGTTTGCAAGAAGTCACATTTTTATTAGATGAAGGTCCAACATACTCCTTCTAGGCATGTTAACAACTGTTCCAGAATCTTCAATGCACTCTCAAAGTACATTGTGTGGAGTATTCTAGAATCTTTGTGTGTGCTACTCAAGCACACCATGAAGAAAAGTCTTTGTGAATTCTCGAGACCAAACTTCAATTTCCATTGTATTGGCTCTTGAAAGGAATTAACAGGAATCAACTTACAACAACAAGCTTACTGATAGGTTCACTGATAATATTGGATACACACACCAATGTGATCTGGCAGAATTTTACAGTAGTCACTGCAGTCTAAAGAAGATACAAAGATATGAAATAAAATGGTGAACTCCTTTCTGTGAAAGTCAAATTAAGGCAGTGCTAAATTTCATCTCTAAATCCTTTCCCTCTTACACACATTCTCAACTTACAAATCCTGCAACACTATTCATTAGCACGATACACGTGCAGCATAAGAAATATAGCAAAGATCAAAATTCACAAGTATAATGTATGACATAATCAAATTAGTGAACATAGAAATAATGATTCAATTACATACAACAATCTCCAATTCAAATCAGAGATCAAGAGCAAACATGTATGAAATAGTTTTAAGTCCATTCTTTCCTTATCAGTCAGTTAACTTACCATAAACTAACTGTAGCCCTTGTTAGTTTAGGTATTTGTGTGTGTGTGTAGCGTTTGTTCAGCCGTGCAGCAAAGTAGGTCATCGGCCGCTAGTTTGAATCACCCGGCGCGGTCTGCTATATAGTAATGTGTATGGCTGTGCCATTGAGTGCATGCTTTTATTGTTTATGATCACTCCCTTTGTTTTAAAGCGCGTGCTATATTGACGCTAGCTGTGTTAGAGTATGTGTTTTTATTGTTATATATTGTTTTAGGTAGTTAGTAATTGATGTATTTTTGTATGATGTATAATGTTATTGTATTTGTGTATTTTGCAATTTATGTGTGTGTGAATGCTTTTCCTGAAGCCCGCCAACACAGATTTTATTTTATTAAAGGTTTAATTCTTCAGATTATATATATAAAAAGATTGGTATATTAAAGTATAATTAAAGTAGTTTCACTGTATATTTGAATTATTTTGTAATTGTTAGGCATATAGCTATAATTGTTAGTTGAAAGCAAGTAAAGAAACACAAAAGTTATTTTTAGAAGCCTTTCCACACTAGATTTTCATTTTCATAACCCGTGGGCTTCGGGGAGGGCCGCTCCTATAGGATATAATGAGCGTGTGTGGTTTGAGTGAGAGTCTCGGCATTGGTAGCAGAACTACTTTGAGTGTCTGTCTCTGAGTCGTCCTTGGTCGTCTGTTGGCGGTGTGTCGCCGAAATAAAGATAGATGAAAATGTAAAACACGTGTTGCTAGTGTTCTGCCTCTCTCCTGCTGTGGCTGCCGTAGCGGTATCGTCCCATTGTATCTTCATCGTTTCAATCATCGCCTCGCACCCTGGGGTGACCCATAACAACTACATAACACCTCACCCCATCACATAACAATCGCCTTTATGAATGGACTTGAGTTATGTCAAAATCAAACTGATTAGAATATAGAACTTCTTAGACAAAGTAACTTTTGGTCCATCCCTATTGGATGAAGTTGTTATGAACAAGTGTGAGACTATTAGTCAGAAAAACTACTCATCCACTTGGAACTGGTTTGGATTGCATCAGCAAGTTCTAGCATATTCTCCACCTGAGTTGTTTACTCCAACTCAGGCACTTACAAAAATATTGTCATAAGCAGTGCCCAAGGTCAGGTTACATTAATATTGGCAACAAATATATAATTATTAAGTTTAGAAATAGGGATAGGCAAATTTACTCTTCCACACATAGTGTTATGGAATGTTTTGTTGTGGTAATGTTTGTTATTATAACAGTGTGATGGTTTGTTTTGTTGTAGTAGTGTTGTTTGTTAATGGTTGTTTATGTAATAGTGTAGTGGTATAGTTTGTTGTGATAATGATTATTATTGTGATAGTGTGATTGTATGTTTTGTTGTGGTAATGATGTTTGTTATTGTGATAGTGTGATGGAATGTTTTGTTGTGGTGTTTGCTATTGCAATAGTGTGATTGTATGTTTTGTTGTGGTAATGATGTTTGTTATTGTGATAGTGTGATGGAATGTTTTGTTGTGGTAATGATGTTTGTTATTGTGATAGTGTGATGGAATGTTTTGTTGTGGTGTTTGTTATTGCAATAGTGTGATTGTATGTTTTGTTGTGGTAATGTTTATAATAGTGCAATGATATGTTGTAGTAATGATGTGAAGGTGATGTTTGTTGTTGCAATGGCATGTTTTTGTTGTAACACTTACTATTGTAATAGTATAGGCATGTTTTGTTTATTATTATTGTAATAATATATGGTATGTTTTGTTGTGGTAATGTTTGTTATTGTAAATGTGTGATGGTATATGAATGATGTGAAGGTGATGTTTGTTATGGTAATATTGCAATGGCATGTTTTGTTGTAACACTTGCTATTGTAATAGTATATGGTATGTTTTGTTGTAATACTGTAATAGTATATGGCATGTTTTGTTGTAACGCTTGCTCTTGTAATAGTATATGGCAAGTTTTGTTGTAATACTGTAATAGTATATGGTATGTTTTGTTGTAATACTGTAATAGTATATGGCAAGTTTTGTTGTGGTAATGTTTGCTACTGTAATAATGTAATGATGTGATGGTGATATGTGTTATGGTTTATTGGCATGTTTTGTTGTTTTATGATGTCATGGTGATGTTTGTTCTAATAATATAATGGTATTTTTGTTGTAGTTAGGATGTGTACTTTGTTTGCTTAGTAATGATGAGAAGGTGATGTCTGAGGTAGTAATAGTTTGATGGTGGGTAAGAATTAGAGTTAGTTATAGTTGGTTAGTGTTAGTTAAAGTAATGGTTTAATGATGGCTTTTGCAGTAATAGTTTGATAATGGGTAATGATTAGTTAGTTATAGTTGGTTAGTGTTTGTTAAAGTAATGGTTTAATGCAGTTAAAGTCTGGCAATGGAGTTGAAATAATAGTTTAATGGCAGATTTTGTTGTATTAATAGCCTGCTTGAAGACTTTTATAGTAATAGTGGGGTAGGTATAGTAATGGTACGATGGAAGATTTAGTGTACCAACAATATGATGGGCGTAAGTTGGTATGTAGTCTTGTTGCAATATGATGGGTGTAAGTTGGTATGTAGTCTTGTTGCAATAAGTATAGTAGTATGTGACTATTTGTTAATATGCATTCTCTCGTAGTACAGGAAATAATATATATGTATATTAAAAATATTTAAAAACCTTTCAAAATTTATTGATGAATATTTCATACATTTAAAACAAACAGGTTAACAAATATCAGTTTACTACTTTATGCCTTAAACATTTTCTTTAAAAATTAGAGGAAAACAGAATCATACTTCGGATTTTCAAAAACTCATCTACCTCTTTATAGACATTTTTTCACTTCAACTAAAAATTGCCAAAAATCAGCAGAACTCTATGCTGTTTAATTTATCAAATATCTGAATGAATTTTGACAATGCTATCAGAGATGTCTGGAAAGTTTTGGTAGCAAATGTCACAGCTAATAAAATATAGGTGATAAAGATTCTTCCCATTTCATTTCGCTATTTGTTAGTATTACAGAGAAAATATTCAGCAAAAAAAATAATAAATTTATAGAATGTAAACATCTATTTAAACAATTGTAAAAAAATATTATAAAATGATGTGGGAGAGGTTATTATTTCTTGTACTCTGAAAAGTAAAGGGTTTAGAAATTCTATACAGGTGTACAGTATTATAATGCATAAATGGCAAATTATACAGATACAGTAATGTCTGTCACATGCCTGTTACTGCTAGCATAACATTTTATTATTAAACAAAATGCTCATATATTGCTAATACTTAGTATACAGATTGCCAGTGTATGACACATTTTTATATTATTTATTGTAAAGTTTGTGGTGATTAAAATATTTATGAAGAAGCAGTTTGGTTACCTGGAAACTTGTTCACCTGTCCCGAGAACAGATCTGTTTGGTCATAATAACTAATGGCATGCCAGATGACATCACAATTATGTTCCCGTCGTCCCAAGTGGAACTGAAAACGCAAGACACATTTTTCTTGACTACAACAGAGTCTCTTGGTTATAAGCATATAAATTAAATAAAATTATACACTTTGTATGTGGCGTCAAATGAATGTACACCAACTTTTTACAGACATGCAGCCTCTCAATGTAATCAAATTACTTGTTTGCAGAAGACTGTATAATTCTTTAGTAATAAAACATTCAAATATATAATTTAAAACTGTTTATAAAGCTGACATTTCTAGTATTACTAAGTAAATGTATAAACAATTCATTTTGACTGCTTGAGAATTTGTATAGTTGTAGTGCTCTTTATTGGGGACAGGGGAAGAAGAGCAGCTTTGAAAGAATGAAACTGTTGTTTTAATATTTTTTAAAATAAAGCTATATCAACGACTGAATTTATAAACACAATAATAAAACAATTATTCCTCTTGTATGAGGAATGCAATAAAATAATGAAGAATAATTAGTTTTTAAAATTATAATATCATATTAACTGTTTACAGAAAAAGAAATGAAGAAAATGAACATAATATTGATAGCTTGTCTTAGAAATACAGATAATATTGATAGCCTGTCTTAGAAATACAGGTAATATTGATAGCTTGTCTTAGAAATACAGGTAATATTGATAGCTTGTCTTAGAAATACAGGTAATATTGATAGCTTGTCTTAGAAATACAGGTAATATTGATAGCCTGTCTTAGAAATACAGGTAATATTGATAGCTTGTCTTAGAAATACAGGTAATATTGATAGCCTGTCTTAGAAATACAGGTAATATTGATAGCTTGTCTTAGAAATACAGGTAATATTGATAGCTTGTCTTAGAAATACAGGTAATATTGATAGCCTGTCTTAGAAATACAGGTAATATTGATAGCCGGTCTTAGAAATATATAAGTAAGAGAAACTAACAGAAGGTAAATACAGAAATGAAATCCTAGTGTTCAAACACTTAACACTCTATACAAACTGATCTGTTCAAACACTATGTATATCAAAAGAAAACATGCCGCCTTTCAAAAAATAATAACATTCATATTGATAAGCAGTGATATTGTAACTCTACAAGTAAAAAAATCTTTTAGAAAGTAACTATTTACATAATAAGGTAATTGGGGTATTCAAACACCTAGCAATCAAACCTTCTAATGCCAGTTATGCATGGTTAAGAATGAAAAGCACCCAGGCAAAACTTAACACAAGAGGAAATCAATTTCTATTTTCATTTTGAAGTCATGGTGGCCAGGTATAGATGTCATGCTTGATTAAATCAATTCAGTCTTCTTGTAAGGTAAGGTAATAAAATATTGAATATGCATGCTTCAGTGCAGAGACACTAGGATTGTCAGCAATAAAAGTAGAGTTAGCTTGCTGCTTAAAGAATACATTCATAGATTTCTTTCAGCAAGAAGATAGATTTCTTGCACATGCAAGAATTAACTTGCTATACATTGTGACTATTTTACTTTTGTTTACATTCAGGATAACCAATCATCCACAAGCTACTAAGTGCAATAATATTCTTTTCCTTGCCTTATGTGTGCTAAGTTTATTTGTTACATAAGGATGATAAACCAGGTTTATTTTCTAAGAATGATCAACTGGATTTACTAGTTATGTACAAATGATTAACTAAAAAAATTATTAAATAAGGAGATTAAACAGTTGATTGCTGACTTTGGTATTAATGTGTTGGAGATATAAGTTTATAACACTCATGAATTTTCAAATAACTGTTAGATTAGTTCAAGAATATGCCAAAAGTTATTTAAACTCTATCCCCACAACTTTGAATGTATAGATCTGTTATATAATATTCGAACAAGATGAGGCAAATAAAATCAAAGTTAATCGTTTTCTGTCACTGAACAATATGTTTGTCTCCCTGTAAGATTAATTTATTTTTAACTGTTAAAAATAGATTAAAAAATGGAAAGAAAAGATTATAGAAATAAATGAAGTCTTTGCTATCATATGTAATGTGATTATTTCAAGTTATCTTTATTCATATCTACTACAACAGTTCTAAACAAGCTTATAATGCTACTGTTGCATTACTCAATAATATAGAATTTGCTTGATAAAATTTGAATAATTCAAACCATTGCTTAATTTAAACCCTACCATTTCAAACAAACACACACATGGAACACACACACAAACACAAACTGGATTTAATGTGCTGGATAAAAACAGACTACACATTTTAATTGTCTATAGTGAAAAGAAGCAAATACTTTCAATTCAAAATATATTAGAAACACTAACATAATTTTTTATTTTAATTTTAACATGATCATCAGAATTCTTACTGCTATTTGTAAGGTATTTTCTAAATAATTCACGCGTTTGTCTAATGATTTCCTAAAGACATAGAAGTGTATAGTGACATGTTTGTCTAATGATTTCCTAAAGACATAGAAGTGTATTGTGACACATTTGTCTAATGATTTCCTAAAGACATAGAACTGTATTGTGACACGTTTGTCTAATGATTTCCTAAAGACATAGAAGTGTATTGTGACACGTTTGTCTAATGATTTCCTAAAGACATAGAGGTGTATAGTGACACGTTTGTCTAATGATTTCCTAAAGACATAGAAGTGTATTGTGACATGTTTGTCTAATGATTTCCTAAAGACATAGAAGTGTATTGTGACACGTTTGTCTAATGATTTCCTAAAGACATATAAGTGTATTGTGACACGTTTGTCTAAAGATTTCCTAAAGACATAGAAGTGTATTGTGACATACGCAACTAGAACACAAATCAGTATTATCTATACAAACTGTTTACATCAGAAATGAATTTCTTTATTTTAATCCTAGTTTGAGTAAATTGTTCAAGACACAAAATCTAGTGGTCAATTGTTCATCTAATAATATATATATGTAGGAAAACAAAATTCAATAACAATTCAAATGTTTTTCCACACTAAACACATTATGTATTTACATATCATTATCCACTGATGCCTTCTTTATCAGGCTGAAAATAATTATTATCAGTAGAATTTATTTGAGTAGTGGTATCTTCTCAGCTTATAATGAAAATAAAACAGGTAAGTTATACCATCCATTTCAGGTGAATTTATTTGTTTAGAAGCATTATCTCATATTAATGAATGAAAACACAAACAATCAAGTGAGTTCTGTTAGCCCCAAATCTGAAACTCTCAGTGAGTACTGATGAATAATTAATTTGTTATTGCTTAATTCAGGTCTTGAAAATACTGTGATCAATAGATCTAAGCTACTTAACATGCCAGAAAACACTTAACAATTTAACTTACAATTTAGTAAAGTGAAAAGCAAAAAATTGTTATTACCTTTATGATAAATAATGTATATCAATTTAAGTACATGTATTTGATATCAGACTCTTCATTCATTTATTCAATTCTGATGAATTACAGATATATATATATTTCATCAAGCTTTACTACTTAACAGTCACCTTTCATAATTAATTAGTCATGTTAATTAATGGCATCACCTTGCATGAAAAAAATAGAATCCCTATACAAATAATAGAGTTGTTTGAGTTTCAAAAACTCTTCTGAAATTTTTTAGCGATTGCAATAAGAAAACAATACTTTAAAAATCCACAATAATTAAAGATTTACAAAGAAAACAATACACAATAATTAAAATGTTACAAAGAAGAAAATTCACAATAATGAAAGATTTAGAAATAAAGACTAATCCGCAATAATTTTAAAAACTTACAAAGAAAACAATCCACAATAATGAAAGACTTACAAATAAAGACTAATCCACAATAATTTTAAAAACTTACAAAATGAAAACAATCCACAATAATGTACAACAATCCATTAAACTGTACAAAGAAAGCCATCTACAATTTTGTACAAAGTAAACAACCCACAATAATGTACAAAGTAAACAACCCACAATAATGTACAAAGTAAACAATCCACAATAATGTACAAAGAAAACAATCCACAATAATGTACAAAGTAAACAATCCACAATAAGGTACAAAGAAAACAATCCATAATAATGTACACAGAAAACAATCCACAATAAGGTACAAAGAAAACAATCCATAATAATGTACACAGAAAACAATCCACAATAAGGTACAAAGAAAACAATCACCAGTAAAGATATGTACTGCATACATCAGATACTTTTTGACTGTCTGTTCTGTTGTACTTAGGTAAGACTAAACTGGAAGGAGAAGATTGATAAATTGAACATATCAGAAACATTTGTAATTAATGTTATTTTGGTCTCTAATTTTACATATTTTCCAACACATCTATGGAGTTCATATTCATGTATTTATAATACACATATTTGTGCAAATGCATGTATAAATTCAGGTAGAGAGGAATAATTCAAATAAATTAAGTCACAATACAGACACTACAATGAAGGAGAATTACCCTTATCCAGTCATTTGTTAGATATAATGTCCCAAAATTCTTTAGGCACAATTCTTTTTCAATATTTAGACAATGTATCCTGTCACATTTTAGACACAAAATCATATAAGTTTTTAGATAGTGTATTCTGTCAATGTTTAGGCATATGTTAAGAGAAAAATATGAGATCAGTTAAGGTGTGAAACATTTTCAATGAGAAATTTAAATTTATTGCTTCACTTTTTTGCATTGTCTGAAATCCTTGCACATGTACTTATTACACAGGCATTTAAGATAGCAATATACAATAAAAATATTTATATTAACAACTGATCTTTAGATTAATGACTATAGAGCAATGGGCATAATATGCAAGCATTATATCATAAGAAAACTTAAGCTAAATCTTAGAACTTTAGCAAATGTACTGTAACTTTAGCAAATGTCCTGTAACTTTAGCAAATGCACTGTAACTTTAGCAAATGCATTGTAACTTAAGCAAATGCACTATAACTTTAGCAAATGCAGTGTAACTTTAGCAAATGCACTATAACTTTAGCAAATGCATTGTAACTTAAGCAAATGCATTGTTAATTTAGCAAATGCACTATAACTTTAGCAAATGCACTATAACTTTAGCAAATGCAGTGTAACTTTAGTAAATGCACTGTAACCTTAGCAAATTCACTGTAACTTAAGCAAATGCACTGTAACTTTAGCAAATGCTCCGCAGCTTTAGCAAATGCACTGTAACTAAAGCAAATGCACTGTAAAAATGTACTGCAACTTTAGCAAATGCACTGTAACATTAGCAAATGTATGTGCAACAATTGACAATTTCCTGAAGGTACACTACTTACTATAGAAAAATGTATATTCTAAGATGGACCTTTAGTAAATACACTTTATCTTAAGCAAATATATATGCTTGCACTGGGGTATCAAAGAAATGTTTATATTTACTAATTTAGCCCTGGTCCTTCTACTCCCAACACTTTTACAAAACATTGTACCAAAAGAAAATCTTTGCAAAACATCAGTCCTTATGAATAGTATCCTAAGAAAACTAATATGCATTCATTGACCTTCACCAGATATATTGTACTCTATTGAAATTACTTATATTCATTGATTTTATAATTTAAAATAATTAAACAAATGCTTTACACTTTAATAATTCTTTAATTAAAAGAAATTAAACATACTTCTCTCCAACCAAGGTCTCTGGTAGCAAGTCGTACAACATCCAAATTTCCTCGGGCTTTAGATGTATCAATAGTGACAATATGTCTTGGAACATGCTTGTCTGCATATTGTACTGGAGGGATGAGTGGCAGAGGTCGGTATTTACGTATATTTATTTTCCCATCTTTGCTGTTATGTCCTGTAGACTCATTCTGCGTATCTGGAATATTCTGAAGACTATGGGATATATTTGATGACAGATCTTTTGAGTCACGTTTTACATCTGACTGTTTCTGTTCTGTTTTGATTCCACGGAGTGGATGTATCGCTGTATAACTGTTACTGTTATATATGAACTGCTGATGTCGTTTGGATGGCATTGTTTAAACTGAAAAATTCTGGCTTTCATTGGTGATATGTTCTTTTCTTGACAACAAGCATATTTTGCAGATAAGTCACCTTATCACTCCTCTGTACCATGCCAAAACTATTTTTTTAAAGTCACAAATGACGTGACAAAAACTTCATAGATTTCTTAAGTAACACAATAAGCTCTACATATTCATACATATCTTAATCTTAGGCAGGTACAATCTGGACGAACTCTCTTATTGTAGCATATTGCTTGCAAAAGGTATGAAAATTAAATTATTCTGTTTAAATTAGTAATGCTTACTATTTACTGTTAACAGCTGCAGTTCTTAGCAAAGCTAGAAAAGTGTTTGGTAGTACTGCAAAAACACAACGTCTTGATAATGAACTGTTAATCTGTTTAAATGTACATATACTGGCTCTGACTATAGTAAATATCTCAATACCTCAAGGAATTTTCATTCATTCTCATATATATCTACTTACTCTATCATTAAAAAAAACCCAAATAAACTATTTAAAAATACTACAGCGTTTCTGGAAAAATATTAAAATAGTAAACAATAAGATCCAAACTAAATGACAAACCAAGATATGGGTAGCGTGCGATCTCAAACCCATATCACTGATCCAATCACTTAGCCATCTCTCAATTCCGAAAATGCAGACAGCGCTACTCTTGACAGATCCTTTCATGTGGATGAAAGAATCTGGGTATTTCCACGCGCGGCTGACATCTCTAGAATCGAAACAGCCAGCACGCATGTGTCGACGATGTCGATCTACAACTTCCGACATATATGTAAACAATAAAACTGTATCGCATGACAACGTTCACGTGATTGGTATGGGAGATAACACCACCATTCACTGTATTTTCGGACTCACGCGAGCAATGAACGATCTATCTGAATGCATCTTATTGATAGTATTTTCTTTGTGAAAATTAACCTCTTAGAAGTAGTGTTTGCGGATATCGGAGACATCACTGCTGTGACCATATTTCAGATAGTAAAGTAATAATAATATATTTTTTAAACATATAAATAAGAGCCACTGATATAAGAGGATTTTGCCAACTTCCAAAGAAAAAGAGAGAAAAAAGAAATATGGCAGGAACAAGTAACAGTAAACAACTGAAGTCAGAACCCACCTCCACGTGCAATATGCACGACAAACCGATGAAATATCAGTAAGACAACCAACTTACTTAAAAGTGAGAGACCGGTTTAAAAGCCGTAACAGACGCACTTAACCACTGCGACGCAAAATGCAAAATCCCACAAGACAAACATGATGAAGATCTCAAAGAATCTCAGCTGTCGATTTTGCAAATGCATGGATGAAAGTGAGAGAACATTTACTATTCGGATATCGCTCCTTTGCTGGAACAGTATTCAGTAGAAGACAATGAAGAGGCACAAATCCTATGTAGATATCACCACGGAATCAATATAGATTAGATATACCAACTAGAAAGCGTCATAGCATCATCTCTTGAGGAATACTGGAATTATAGTTGTGTCAGCAAACACAACAGGAAGCTACATCGTTGTTGCTGTACCAGGTGATAGAAACATAAAAACAAAAGAGCGAAATTAGGATCTCAGATTAAAAATCCAGAGACTGGAATATAAGCGCGAAATTAACAGGAATACGAGGAGCATAAATCATAAGCTTGTGCTTTTAAGCTACCGGACTCAACTAGATCAGAGATTTGCACTGCCTAAAAGCAATACTCCTCTCCGGAATCTTTTACAGTCATTTGACAGTACATCACCAGAAAAAGTCCACTGGCCAGTTGAATGATTTTCTCACAAAAGCATAATTAATAGAGGTTCGCTGTTATCAAAGGTCACAAGCATGTCAAGATTCTGAGAGGATACACATACACATACATTATTAAGATTGCTTAGTATAGACACTGCTACATTTTTCACCTAGTAATCCGTTTTGAATAAAAACACTCTTTGGGGGTGAGGTGGGGGTTGCATATTAATTTTATATCCTTTAAAAATGTGCTTAATTTTGGAAGTATTTATAATTACTTCTGCTCTGCTTAATTCTTTTTCCTCTTGTATGCATCACTAGTTCTGCTTATTGAAAAAGTGATTATAAAATACTATACTTTAATTTTTACTTTAATTTTTACAAGTTTATGGAACATTGTATTAAAGTTTCTTTTTCAACAGTGAAAGAATGGTTCGGTTTCTATTTTTATTTGCCCCGTAACTAAGATACACAATTCAAACCCTCGTGGTAAAAACAAGCAGAATAATGTCACGAATGGGAGTCAAATGGCTGCCAATGTCATTTTCTCTGGTACACTGTACCACTTTGATCCAATTCGTACTGTTAGTACTTCACATACCATTTCTAATGATGTGTCAGAGATACCAAGGAAACTGACAGACAATGATCATGTATTCCCAGTTTTTGCTACCTTACTATGGTGATATAATTAGTGCAACAAAATTTTATAAACTTTGCTAATATGCAGTATTATCAAACTATAAACTGTAAAGTAAAACATTTAATTATGATCAAGTTACTTCAACTCTTCATTAGTACACAAGTAGTCTTGGCAGATGCATAATAATAATGATCAAATTCTAATGGATTTACCAACTAAAGTTAGGAGTAGAAAATAAAGACTTCAGTTTTTGTCCTGGTACTGGATAGAGTAATAAGTTTATCTATTCAAGAAAATTTATCATATACATTTATGTTATGAATAGTGTTAAAAGTAATGCTATATAGTGTATATAGTGTAAAATATTATGGTGCAATTAACACACAAGCAACCACTAGTGTAATAAAATGCATTCATACAAATTCAGATTAAAAGGTGATAGGGGTTTGATGAAAATATATTTAATAAATGAAACATTTTATTCAGTAGATTTTAAAAATTAAATCAGATATTGCAAATTAATTAAACAACAGTTGATTAATTGGTAGTTAATTAATCATACTAATATAATCATGATAACAATACATATCAAGTTGAGACTGCAAGAAGTATCCATTTTAATAATTCATTACAAGTACATCTGTTTTTAGGCACTTACCAACTAATATTCATTAAATTACCAAGAATATTTTAATTGACTATTTTTAATTATTGCATGAATACTATTTTCTATCTTTATTGTATAGATGCAAATGTGAAAAGTGAATTTAAATTAATGTTAGTAGGTGTACATAAATAAAAAAATAATTACATGTCTTCAATTAAGAAAAGCTAAAACCCATCAGAAATCATTGTAAAATTTTCATTAAATTTTCTATGATTACTTATTAACTTCCAAGATACAAGAAGATTCACAAAAAGGATGGATTTAAAACCTATTCAATTAACATCACACACTACATATTTATGACAGCTGTCACTGTAATGAATTGATTGTATGTAAAATTACAAATCAATGTCAATGATCAAATGATAGAACTAAAACTGTTTTAAGTGTAAGACTGATTTTAAACTGGTTAAATCAAACTTTTGTTGCCTCAGTACCTGGCATTGCTATGAAGATTGTCTGCTTTACATTAAACATTCTTCTTTGAATTAAACAGTCTTCTTTGAATTAAACAGTCTTCTTTGCATTAAACAGTCTTCTTTGAATTAAACAGCCTTCTTTGAATTAAACAGTCTTCTTTGAATTAAATAGTCTTCTTTGCATTAAACAGTCTTCTTTGAATTAAACAGTCTTCTTTGAATTAAATAGTCTTCTTTGCATTAAACAGTCTTCTTTGAATTAAATAGTCTTCTTTGTATTAAACAGTCTTCTTTGCACTAAACAGTCTTCTTTGAAGTGCTCGCTACACACCACTGTCTGTGCTGTTGGATGAAAGTATTCTTTTTTTCAGCTTTGTAATCCACTTTTTTTTCCATAATATGTGATCTTTTGGAAATGTAAAAAATTAGTATTTTTGTTTTATCTGCTTTTGCATCATATGCACTGCAATATTTAACCGTGTTTGAATTTTTCAAACCACGCATTTAATGCAAGACAGTATGTTGGACAGCACATGTAGATGTTGTTCCCACTTGTGACGTCACATGTTATGTTGCTATGGTGAGAAGTCAGTCTCGCAAATGAATGAGAGCTCTGATTTCTTTCATAAATATTGATTTTTCAATACTAACATAAATGCATTATACAAATTTCTGAAAGTTTAAATTTTGCAGTCTTGATTCTAAGAATGGGAATTACTAATTTAATGCAGATTTATTCTTATCTATGGCTGACCTAGATTCCATTTCACTTGGTCTTTAACATCACACACACATACTGTTCCACAGAGAATTTGCTTGTCTAGGCCAGCTGTCGCATATTGCAGTGCATCCTGCCAAAACTTGACTTGGGCATTTTTATATTTTTTCAAATTTCAAGTATAATTTTTCGTTAAGAATCAAATTTTGGATCCCTTTTGTTGAAAGTCCCCTCAGCCATCACTGATTCAGATAGTATTATTACAACAAATAATAATTTGCAAACAACTCAGCAATGCCTGTTATTGACCAGTCTGAATTCGAAAACATATTTGTCTGTGCATACACACAGACCCATGCTTTATGAGCTAATTGGTTACATTTCTAGAACAGGCCTCCGTTTCTAAGACATGTTAAAGAGAAATAAGGTGCCAAGAAAGGCAAGTGTTTAATTTAATTTATATATACCAATTATGTTGGTAATAATTTTTGCTAAATAAAAAAAAATATGTATATAAACTTTAACATTAAAAAGTTTTTTTATGTTTGCAAACAATAAAGCACAAAAATATGCATGCATAACTGCTCATGAAAAAATATAAATATATAGTTTTATATCTAGTATTATATAAATTAAACACTATATAGTGCACGTTTTACTGATTCTTTCATTTTAGCTTAACATTCTATTCCAAAAGTAACTGTTATCATTGGTATTTATATTTCACTGTATATGAACTTTCCGAAGTATCTTATTAAAGGGAAATAAATGTGTTAATTGCAGTATACCGTTGTTGTTCCCCTTGAATAGTCATCTATTAACCTGTTCGCAGGGAAAACCCAAAGTCTGTTTTAAAAATAAAAAAAATATATAATAGAAAGGTTTAAAAAGTAAGTTTTGTAATTGTTCAGGAAACAGTTTAATGACGTTCTGAATCAGTATATTGTTAAAAATTTTCTAAAATCACTTCGAAGTTATAATATGAAATTATGGTAATTTATTTCTAAGTTCAAGGCACAATTGCTCTCCCAAGCAACAAACCCCACTCTCACCTTCTCAACCATAACAAGATTAGGCCAATTCACTGTATGCATTTCGCACCACCTTCCAACCCAAAGACATACTACAAATGATATCTCCCACTAAATTCAGCCACGTCTATCCTATTTAGGAACTGTCTGGAAATAGAACACTCACAGGAAGAATGCATAGAGAAAACAGTATGTCTCTCGCACCCACAGTGACTGCAGTAAAAAATAAAAGCCTGTGTTCGATGTCTCTCAACCAAATAGCCTTGGCTGCCCTAAAATCATCAACCGTTTCAAAGTATATTCAAGTAACAAAATCGATCCAAAACCGATCACCACCACCACCACCAAAAGAAATAAAAATAATAAACAAAATACACAAATAAAACAGAAACAACATAAAACAATAAATAACCAAGCATCACCCTTGAAAATCCTCCCCCCAGCCTCCAACTCCAACCTTCTCAGCAAACAGAATCATTCTATCACTGCTACTCACTCTCTCCAGCCCTTCCCCCAAACATTCTACCACTAGTACTCACTCACTCCAGCCCTTCCCCCTAAGGTCATCCACCATCACAACACACCAACCCCAACAAAGCCGATCACCAAGTCACCAGATCTCACCACCACCCTACAACTCCCATAAACGACCCTAACAACCAACAATCCCCTCCTCACCCCCGTAGAGAATTTCGAGATTACTCTCACTCAAAAACCAACTCTCCCTACCCTTGACCAACCCTATCAACTAATCAGTACACCAGACAGACAACAAACACAGACGGACTAACCCCACCACACCATCCCACAATAATCCTTCACCTCCCCCAACCCTAGCCATGAACAACTTCAACCCACCAGTCCAACCCTCTATCCAAACCCGCCGATTCCACTCAACTCTTCCCTAACAAATAAAACGACTCAAAGACAACTCCCCATGATCCCTACTCCCAAGCACTAAAGCCACTGGCAACCCCCTTCCTCCCAACTAAGCAAAACCAGAGGACATAAACCGGTCAATCAAGCCACTCAAAATAATCCAAGACATCCCCCCACCCCCACCCCCGACATTTCCAAACCAGACAACGTCCTACCATCCTTTTCCCTCACCAATCACACCTTCTCACTCCCCCCCCCTTACTCCATGGTGGAACAAAACTCTAGAACTATTAAAACAAAAGGAAAGAAAGCACTCAAAAAAATCTTGTAAAACAAATCCCCCCCCCCCAAACTCCATACTAAGACAAACCTACAACAAGCTAAACACAGATTACAAACACAAAATAACTCAGCAAAAGAAAATAAAAATAAATTGGCGCAAAACCTACAATACCGTAAACAAAAACACCAACTTAAAAACACTCTGGAACAAAATCAATCTGTGAACACAAAGGCGAACAGCCAAAACCAAAATTCTCCAACTCAGTACACTCAAAGACACAAAACCAAACTAACCATCACAGAGAAAAAGCAAACACAATAACAACCCAATTCCAAGCAAACACAATAACAACCCAATTCCAAGAAAACACAATAACAACCCAATTCCAAGCAAACACAATAACAACCCAATTCCAAGCAAACACAATAACAACCCAATTCCAAGAAAACACAATAAGAACCCAATTCCAAGAAAACACAATAGCAACCCAATTCCAAGCAAACACAATAAGAACCCAATTCCAAGAAAACACAATAACAACCCAATTCCAAGCAAACACAATAACAACCCAATTCCAAGAAAACACAATAGCAACCCAATTCCAAGCAAACACAAGCACTCCCCTCCCAAGAATAATTCAATTCACTCACAGAAGACCTAAAACAAAATTGGGAAAACCCCTCCCACATAAACTCCCCTACCACTCTGACACAAGTGGCACATACACTTAATAAACACTGCACTAAGTCAAGATAAAATTCCCTACCAGATGCTTAAAAGACTGACAATAAACATATTATATAGCCTCACAACTATACAACCAAATCTGGTCAACAGGAGACATCCCTCAACAGTAGAAATATTCAACAATCATCCCTATTCCCAAACCAAACCAAGACCCCTCTGACACAAACTCCTAAAGACCCATAGCCCTTCTACCAACCCTAGCAAAGACTCTAGAGAAGATCATACACCAATGACTGACTTATCCCCTAGTGTCAAAAGACCTCCTCTACCCCAACAACTCAGTTTTAGACCAAAAAAAAAAAAAATCAACAACCGACGCAACGAACAAACTTATAGACAACATTATGATATACAGACAGGCAGGAAAACATTGCCATATTCCTTGACATTTCCTAGGCTTTCACCAACAACTGGCACCCACAATTCTCACAAAAGCACTTTACCTTGGAATCACAGGCTACGTATACACATACATTAAAAACTTCCTCTCAGAACGCACCTTCCAGAGAGCATTCACGGCACACCCCAAGGCAGCTCATTCAGTCCAACATTCAACACAGATACAACCACAAAACACACAGATAACGCAATTTGCTGATTACTCTACCACGCCCATAAGGACGTACAGCAACTCTCAAAACATTTACAACAAACACTGGACCAACTAGAGACTTAACTTGGCCCCTGACAAAACAAAAGCCATGGATTTCTCAACATAAAGGAATAAAATCAAATTCATCCTGATCATCAAAGGGACACGCATAACATCCACAGACTCCACCATATTCCTAAGCATCACGTTCGACAACAACATCACATTCACAGAACAAACACAGCACTAAAAGCCGACAAAACCATAAACCTACTCAAAACATCACATTCACAGAACAAACACAGCCCTAAAAGGGAACAAAACCATAAACCTACTCAAAACATCACATTCACAGAACAAACACAGCCCTAAAAGCGAACAAAACCATAAACCTACTCAATACAACAAGAGGTAAACACTGGGGAACTTACACACACAACAACAACAATTAGCATCCACGACACCTAATATACTCCATGTTGGATTATGGCATTACCACATAATCGGCCACTAACAACTCGTGGAAGTTGAAGTACACGACTTTCTGAAAAGACTATTATCAAAGATTTATTGTAATCACCGCCAAAGTGTGAAAAAAGAAACACAAAATCTCAGAAATATAAAAGAGTAACAATTTTAAAAAGAAATACTCCGGCCGACAAAATACCATCACAAAATAACAACACTATAATCCAAGTGATGTTTGCGGATTCTCCATGTACAAGGAAGTCATTTGTATTAAAGTCCACAGCACATCCGCAGGGAATGAAAATATTCAGAAAGAATAAGGAAAGACGTGTGCACTCGGTACAAAAGGTCAAGGTTGGTGGAAACGGTGCACAGGAAATGTAGTGTCTATGAGTCCCTCTTTCTCTTCATCTCTTTATCCCCTTATTCTGGCACCTTTGTCGTCCTGGAATGTACGAGTTACGTATTGTGAAACAGGCTGGTACTGTATATAACAGGTATACAATATGGTAAAAAGGTCTACTGTACATCAAAATGGTATAAGATATGTTACAACAGACCTACTGTACATCAAACAGGTATAAGATATGTTACAACAGACCTACTGTACATCAAACAGGTATAAGATATGTTACAAAAGACCTACTGTACATCAAACAGGTATAAGATGTTACAACAGACCTACTGTACATCAAACAGGTATAAGATGTTACAACAGACCTACTGTACATCAAACAGGTATAAGAATTGTTACAATAGGCCTACTGCACATCAAACAGGTATAAATAAGTTACAATGGGGCTACTGCACATAAACATGTATGTGTTACAATACGCCTACTGCAGGTTAACAGGTATAAGATGTGTTACAATAGAGCAGTACATCAAACAAGTACAAGATGTGTTGCAATAGAGTGAATAGACCTACTGCATATATCAAACATGTATTAGATATGTTACAATAGATCTACTGTGCATTAAACAGGTATGTGTTAAATAGGCCTACTGTACATAAAACATGTGTACGATGTGTTAAATAGGCCTACTGTACATAAGACAGGTGTACGATGTGTTACAATAGGTCTACTGTACATAAGACAGGTGTACGACGTGTTACAATAGGTCTACTGTACATAAGACATGTGTACGATGTGTTACAATAGGTCTACTTTACTGAGAAATGCATCAAACGATGAAAATTATTATGCTAGCAGCTCTGACGACATAATTCGACACCGGCATCTAACAATAACAATAAAACTATACAACTTCAGAAATTATTGCTGTTATCAGCCAGCAATTGGATCGGGAGGTTATAGATCAGTATCGATAACTGTCAGTAATGACACGCTTGACGTCTTTGATAAGGTAACGGAAACTATTCAAACTATTGAAACTAATGTCAACAGCTCCGATCAAGTCGATCTACAACATAATTCCTCTGCAAGGCAAATCATTGGAAATCACTTACAACGATCGACCATCTTGGCCCTGTATAAATGATGAAATAAGATTCCACTTTATTGAACACGGACCTGACCAGGGAGAATCTGCAGATTTTTGTGAATCAACATCGGAAGATAGAAGAAATTTTACAGGAAACTGGTTTTTCTAAAAAGCTGAAAATATTGGGGAAGTCGTAAAGTGTAATTGGCTTTTATACCCCGAAACCAGTGAGTCTATGTTTTTGTTTTCCATGTATTCTATTCGATAAACGCTTTTCCAAAAACCTAATATTGCAAATCAGAAAGTAGGATTTAATGATTGGAAAAACTTACACCTTGTTGTGGAACACGAAAATTCACCCAATCATCGTCAGAATTTCTGTGAATGGAAATCCTTACGAAAGAGATTACAAAGTGAGAATTTCTGTGAATGGAAATCCTTACGAAAGAGATTACAAAGTGAGAATTTCTGTGAATGGAAATCCTTACGAAAGAGATTACAAAGTGAGATTTTCTGTGAATGGAAATCCTTACGAAAGAGATTACAAAGTGAGAATTTCTGTGAATGGAACTCCTTACGAAAGAGATTACAAAGTGAGAATTTCTGTGAATGGAAATCCTTACGAAAGAGATTACAAAATGGAGAATGTGTCGATGATGCACTTAAAAAAGCTATTGAGACTGATAAACAAAAATGGAGACATTTTCTGAAAATAATTCTTCATATCGTGAAGAGACTATTTTTTTTCTTTTTCATGTTTGCTGCCTTGTGATTACTATTATTGTGTATAAATTATTACTTATTTAATTTTTTCATTTGGTTGAATAAATTTGTTAATTACACTTCCACTTTTATATTTAAGAAGGAGATATGTATGCTTAAGGGGTAGGGACTAAATTTTAATTGTATTAAGTCTGACAATAGCATATTTTGGGAAGTGTCCCCCCTAAGTTAAAGGAGAGAGAGAGAGAGAGAGAGAGTGTGTGTGTGTGTGTGTGGGGGGGGGGCATAATTCTTGTACTTCCTAGAAGTGTTCGAACTTGCATAGGCGTTGTGAACCGGTAACATTCCGGGACAGATATAATAAAGTATTTAACGTGTAATGTCTTTGAAGTTTGACCTAGTTTTCTCCGTCTGCAAAAATTATGAAGACCTGTTTATGTAGAATTAAATAGATTAGGCCGGGGTTAGGTAGCGAATCGCCTAAACCACCCATCACACACCAACATAATCTGGTAGAGTACAGTAGTCATTGTTGCCTGAAGCAAAAGGAAAAAGGCTTGCTTTTTTTCTTTGCAAAAGTCAAATTAAGGCAGCGCTAAATTTCAGCCATATTTCATCTCTAAAACACCTTTTTCTCTTACAAATATTCTCAACTTACAAATCCTGCAACAATTTCGTTAGCCCATACACACACATCATAAGAAATATAGCATCGATCAAAATTCACAAGTATAATGTACAACGTAGTCAAATTAATAAACGTAGACATAAAGTTGAACTATATAAGCATTCTCTAATCCAAGTCATAGATCAATAGCAAGCATGTATGAAATATTCTAAGTCCATTCTTCTTTAGCAGTCTTTTAACTTACCATAAGCTAATGATTGCCTTTATGACTGGACTCGAATTATGTTTAAATTCAAAATTATTAGAATAGACTGATTCTTCAACTAAGAAATGTTCTTCCATCCCCATTGGATGAATTTGTTATGAACAAATGTGAACATTAGTTAGAAGAAAAACTACTCATCCTTTTGGAACAGGATTGGATTGCACTAGCAATTTGAGCATATTCTCCACCTGAGTTGTTTACTTTCAACTTTGACACTTACAAAAATATACCATCATAAAGAGTGCCCAAGGTCGGGTTACTTTGACAATTTAACACTTTATTATAAAAATTAAG
This sequence comes from Sinotaia quadrata, assembly GCA_028829895.1. Classification (NCBI taxonomy): domain Eukaryota; kingdom Metazoa; phylum Mollusca; class Gastropoda; order Architaenioglossa; family Viviparidae; genus Sinotaia; species Sinotaia quadrata. The sequence continues at coordinate 94,980,825 of CM054180.1, forward strand.
TTTATAAATAGGGATTGGCAAATTTGTTCACATGATCAATAAAAGCCACCCGCTTTGCTCCAGGATATAGTGTAAGAAACGAGCCAGACTTCCGTGTGCGTCCCAGGCAAAGTACTGTCGACATGTCACTGTGTTGGATTATAACGTGTGTCTTGTGCGTACTTCAGGGATGTCAGGGACTAACTCAAACAATTAGTGAGTATTTATTATTTCTTCCTATCATTCCTAACAATAACAGATATTTATTACCTTTTCCTCTAACCCTCCCTTCCCCTCGTCATTTCCAGTAACAAGTGAGTATATGTATAATTACTTTTTCCTTTTCTCTCTCTCTCATTCGAACTAGGCCGTAGGTGATTGTGTTTCTGTGAACCTAAGATTATCCTTTCAGTCCGCTCTCTTACAGTGCGTCACATTCAGGTCTATATTTTCTAGAACAGTTGTGTCACATTCCATTTTAAACTGAATCCAGTTAGGCCTAATCTGTCGGTATTTTTATTGATACTTTTCTCTCTGCTGATCGAGTCACGTACTGGATGCAAGCACGGCCATGAGAGTTTTACATTTACAGAGTTTTACGTCCACAGCTCGTTGTGTTGTGTCGTTGTATAGGAAACAACAGCTTCTTTTTGATCTGCCACTTGGTTTTTCTGTGGAATCTCGACTGGCAAGCGTTGAGAGCAGTCGTTTTAATTAGGTCATGCGCATCTTGACACAAGCATACAACACAAAGAGCGGTACACAGGACACAAACATAGCAGATACAGATGACTTGACAAACACCTGTAATGCGTGTTTGTACACACGAAACAAACAAATTAGCGCCAATTGATGAGACGTAAAAAAATCGAGCGACACAATCACACAAATACTCTAAAAATTCTTCTACACACGACAACAGCACATGGGCCATCACGTACCTGTAAACTCAACACAAATACACAAACCTGCATTTACGTGACGTGATTCGAGAGAAGCGCAACATTCATAACCCGTACACGTGACACAAACACAACATTCATAATCCGTACACGTGACACAAACACATCATTCATAATCCATACACGTGACACAAACACATCATTCATAACTCGTACACGTGACTCAAACTTAGCATTCGTAACACATACACGTAACATAAACACATCATACAAATTATTACTTTTTAAATGTGTCTAGAAAATTGTTTAAATATTTCAATTCACAAACATTTTTTCTGAAATGTGATAACAGAATCATGAAATATTAGGTGATTATATAGTGTAAGTTTAAGGTTCCAAATAATTTCAAGAATGTTTAATTTGATTACTTAAAATATAAAAAAAATTCCTTCTAAATATTAAAAACAACATATAAGAAATGTCTAATAAAATTCAATAGTTATGATTCAATAATTTACAATTAGCATTATAAATATTTTAACCAAAAGTGCTCGGCCATTTTTATGAAAGGCTACCACTACATACTGGCTAAACAATTAATTATCTTATCAGATCAGTGTAACTCTACTAGTGGTATAAGTTCTACCATTACATAATGATATGATATCTCCATTAGCTCTTGATGACCTAATATCTCCGTGACCTTTTAGTGATACTTTTAATATCTCCATTAGCTCTTGATGACCGTCTAATATCTCCGTGACCTTTTAGTGATACTTTTAATATATGCATTAAAAATATCCTAGCGACTAGTTGAATGAGAAAAAACATGTAAAGCTTTTGTACAGTGGCAAAGAATAAAACCATGTTAGTATTTACGGAGTTTGCACGTACCCCTACTAAGTTCCAATACATTAAGAAATATTCCCGAATTCGGGTTTTCTATACAGCTACACGATCCTCTTAGTGGTAAATTGTTTTTGGCACAAAACATCACGACATGAAGAATTACTTTCAGAATATGACTCATTTTTGTTTATCAGTCTCAATAGCTTTCTGAAGTTCATCACGATGATTGGGTGAATTTTCGTGTTCCAAAAGACGGTTTAAATTTTTCCAATCGTTAAATCCTACTTTCTGATTTGAAATATTAGGTTTGGAAAAGCGTTTATCGAATAGAATACATGGAAAACAAAAACATAGACACACTGGTTTCGGGGTATAAAAGCCAATTACACTTTACGATTTCCCCATTAGACAGCTTTTTAGAAAGTGGAATCTTATTTCATCATTTATACAGGGCCAAGATGGTCGATCGTTGTAAGTGATTTCCAATGATTTGCCTTGCAGAGGAATTATGTTGTAGATCGACTTGATCGGAGCTGTTGACATTAGTTTCAATAGTTTGAATAGTTTCCGTTACCTTATCGAAGACGTCAAGCGTGTCATCACTGCCAGTTATCCGAACATAGGTACAATGCACTGAGCAGGTTTAACAAAATGTGGAAACTTACCTGATGAAAGGATGACATCCCCAAAAAAAGAAAGAGGAGAAGAAGTGCGGAACTTTGCTTTTAACTCATCTCTGCACTGCATATCTACCAACTCCATCTGCAAGGAAGCTGGAGCGTCATCCACTGTGATTTCAAAAGGGGCACTGAACAACTTGAAATCTGCAGAGAGTGGTCTGATACCCCCAAAACGTGAGGAAAATTCTTTCCTCAGTGAGGTAATGACTGCACCACAAGTCTCCAAGTCAACATCTGCTATGGAACAAGCAGCAAGACATGGAAAATGCTGAAACTGACCATTAGACAACTGGAATTCCCACAAGCATAGTTTCACTTCAAATGCTGTGATGTGTGAATACATTTCAGGAACGAGAACATCCTTACCTTGCAAATTGACATTGAGGATGTTGAGGTGTATGGTGATATCCGTGAGAAAGGCCAGACGAGCAAGCCATTTTAGGTCAGTGAAGTTATCAGCATAGGGAAGGCTTTTTTTCATGAAGAAAGTTGAAAAATTTCTTGTTGCAGGTCCTACATATGGCTCCACGACTTAGCCAGCGGACTTCACAAAAGTAGAGCAGGTCACCATAGTGTGCATTCACTTCATCCATCAGTACCTGAAATTGACGATGTTTGAGACTTTGGGAAAGTATAGAATGTACAACCTTCACCACAACTGACATGACTTCAACGAGGTTTGAAGACACATAAGGATTCTTGGTGAATGATGAAGTGCAATTTAAGGATAGTCTGGTTGTGTCCAAGGGCCTTACAATGGTGAACCAGCAAAGAAGCTGTGCTCTTATTCTCTCCAATCATTGCCGGTGCACCATCAGTCGTTACACATACAAGATGGGAGAGATCAAGGGAGTGATATTCCACACACTGAAGCAATCACTCTTCACAGAGTCTTGCACATTGTCTGATATCTCCTCAATGCGACGACGAACGACAAATAGTACGGGATGACAGACTCATATTCTCCAAGACAGAACGTTGCTCTGGGCAGACAGAATTCACCACAGTCATGAGACATTCCTTGATAAAGTCTCCATCAGAAAATGGCTTCATTCTTTGAGTAAGGAGTAGTGAAACTTCATAACTGGCGCGTGTCACTTTTTCATGCACAGATGTTTGCTTATAAAAACATCATACTGCTTTTCTCTATATTGCCTGTGAGTTTAGCAATAGTATTCTTTTTCTCAGTGGCAGACATTAAATGGAATTTCAAAGTTTGGTGTACTGTTTCCCATTGGCGGCACACATTAAACTCTTTGAAGACAGCAACAGTTTTCAAACAGATCAGACACTGAGCTTGTCCAAATCGTTCTATGAAAAAGTACTTCTCCATCCTCTCAGAGTTAAATATCCGACTTTCCATATCCACTTTAAATTTTTTAGGATGCGGGGTTGCAGACATGATTGGTGGATGGGGGAATAATGGCAAAGAAATAGCAGAAATGCAACAACCAATTAGTTGTGATGGCAAAAGACTGAGTTTCAAATTGTGCACACCTCTGTTCACCTCCAGCCCTCCTTCCCCATGCCCAATACAGAATCTGACATACATGTACTATTGTATATCTATCCTAGGCCTGGGAGAGTTCAAAAGTCAACGAACTATAAAGAGATGCTAGTGGAATATACACAACCGCAGGCATAAATTGTACATGCACACACGATTCTGTGTGAATAATTCAAACTGTTAAAATTACATGTAGTCTTTAGACTAGTTTAGCCTTGGTTGTTTGACAGCGTAAAACAAAGCCCATTTGTTTTAGTGACTTTTGCCATGCTGGCCAAAATAAATAGCTTGGTGGGCCAAACAAAAATGCTTCGTGTGCCAGGTTCAGCCCGTGGGCCAGAGTTTGCCCGCCCCTGGTGTAGGTCAATAGTTCACAGACTCTCTGCAGCCAATGATATTACAATTTCTAGTATGTTTGGAGCGAATATAAAAGTGACAAGGACGAAGAAGCGGCAGAATGCAAGGTCAAAGTACAATATTAGCTAACTAGGCTGCCCGCAGTATTCAGAAAAAGAGTGTGTAATGTGGATATGTTTAATGGCACGTCGACAAAAATTGCCCTTTTTTTTTGGCCCGTCGAGAAGAACGAACTTGCAAAGCAGGATCCTATCTGAGTGTTTTGAAAACCGATCCTTTTCCCTTTTCTGTCAACCACAGCATGTGCCTCAATCGCCCGCCCTTGTTACAATACTGGTGTGAATAAATAGTATGGTTTGTTCCTTTACGGCATGGGTCTCCAAACTACGGCCCGCGAGGCCCTCTCATGTGGCCCATGGAGACCTTTTTGTCTATGGAAAAAAATTACGGAAATTTATGTGTATCCTGCCAAGATCAGCCACCGCTAAATTTTTCTATCTCTAATAACAAACAACTCTAACCCAGATTTGGAATAAAGGAACGTTATTGATATGGGTCACTGATTGTTACTTAAGTGGGACATAGTCCACCCAATCAATGGTATATGAGCAGTCAACCAACCATGACTATTAGACAAAGCCATTGAGTTGCAAGCAAATGACCTCCTTAGGGACAAGTTCAAAGAAGGACTGGTGGGTTTTTTACCAGTTTTTGCCCAAGGAAGACTTTCCTAATGTCAAAACCTTTGCATCAAGGTACCTTTCAATTTTTGGAACAACATACCTGTATGAACAAACATTTTCAAGAATGAAAATACATGAAGAACAATTTGAGAACAAACTTGTCCGATGATAATCTCAGGTCACTGTTGATGTTAGGGACATCAAATCTAAAGCCAGAAATGTTTGCTATTTTGGCATCCAGAAAACAATTTCACCATTCCCACTAATACAGGTGTTCATGTGTAGTGTATCAATGTGTTATTAAATAATAACTGAATAAAATAATAATAAATACATAATTGTTTTAAATGTAACTTTCAGTAATAATTATTTTTCAGTCATATTGTTTTAATGTATCTTACATAAAATAATATATAATTACGATTCAACAATAGAGTCAATACAAATCGCAGGTTAGTCCTACCAGAGAATAGAAATGGAGTTATTAGAGGTAGGTTAAATTAAAGTCTTTTTTACATGACCTGGATTAAGTACTGCTTCCACAGTCTTTCACTGGCTTTTGCAATAATGTCACAATGTCAAAATGTCCATGTGTCTCCCGCCACATGCATGGACAACACTAATGAATGGCTATATTCTCAAACGAACTTCAGCACTCTCCTCACCATGTCAGCTTCTTCAAACAGAACATGATAATTACAATAATTCTGGTAACTTCAATGTACTAGAATTCTTCCAATGTATCCAGCATATACATCAAAGTGTATAGTGTACTGCTTATGCTTACACACCACAATAGATATTCCTGTGCCTTCCCGGTCATTCATGTTTCTAACCAGTGAACACATGAAGGGTAACTGGAAACTTGAAAGTTGAAACTCAAAATTCCAAAGACCACTTGTTCACTGCAAAATATAAGTAAGGAGCAAATATAAGTTTCCCGTTTATCACAATATAACTCCAATTTCTCTTACATCTACTTACAATTTCCTGCAACAGTATTTATTAGCCCAATACATTCATGGTAAAATAAACACAGCATACAATGTCAAGTATTAGCAAACTACACATGTGCAGCTTAGTTCAAACAATTGTAGACTACAATAGAATATATATATATATATAGTATATCTATATATAAACACAAGTATAACATATCAATAGTAAAAATGCATGATATGTTTCTAACTCCATTCTCTCTCAACCAGTCAGTTTAACTCACCATCAAGCTAATATCAGCCTTTCAAAGCTGGACTTCTCCTTTCCCAGTGCATTTTATGTCTGTCTTCCAAGAATACTTATAGCATACAAAGCAGTGCATTTTATGTCTGTCTTCCAAGAATACTTGTAGCATACAAAGCAGTGCATTTTATGTCTGTCTTCCAAGAATATTTGTTGTATACAAAGCAGTGCATTTTATGTCTGTCTTCCAAGAATATTTGTTGTATACAAAGCAGTGCATTTTATGTCTGTCTTCCAAGAATACTTATAGCATACAAAGCAGTGCATTTTATGTCTGTCTTCCAAGAATACTTATAGCATACAAAGCAGTGCATTTTATATCTGTCTTCCAAGCATATTTGTTGTATACAAAGCAGTGCATTTTATGTCTGTCTTCCAAGCATATTTGTTGTATACAAAGCAGTGCATTTTATGTCTGTCTTCCAAGAATACTTATAGCATACAAAGCAGTGCATTTTATATCTGTCTTCCAAGCATATTTGTTGTATACAAAGCAGTGCATTTTATGTCTGTCTTCCAAGCATATTTGTTGTATACAAAGCAGTGCATTTTATGTCTGTCTTCCAAGAATACTTATAGCATACAAAGCAGTGCATTTTATGTCTGTCTTCCAAGCATATTTGTTGTATAAAAGCAGCATGTTTTATGTGTGTCTTCCAAGCATATTTACGGTGTACAAAGTAGTGTGTTTAATTATCATGTCTTTCATTAGTTTCAAGCATATTTATTGGTATACAAAGAAGTGTGTGTATCTCCCAATCATGTTAGAATGTTGGAACAAGCTGTTTCAATCTATTATATGTATGTATTCGTGTGATTCATTGAATCATATTTAGGATGTGTTAAAGCAAATATATCACATTTAATTGTTTTGAAATTGTTTCACGTTTTGCGCCATCTTTTTCCAGGTGATGGTGATGATTGTTTTTCTCTGCCTTGTCAGAATGGTGGAACCTGTGTGGACCTGTTCCGAAATTATACATGCAATTGCCCTCTGAACTTTAATGGTACAAACTGTGAAAATGACTTGGCAAGTAAGTACTTTGGAGGCAATACTGAAGTAAGCATTAAGAAGTGTAAGAGTGTAGATTGGATGATAACTGTGTCACAAAGTATTTTTCTTTGGGTCTGTGGTGTCTGTGTATGTATGTGTGCATACTCATTATTATTACACATTTGTGTGTGAGAAATAATATTTTAATTGATTTTATATATACACAAACAATGCACACTAAGTGCACATTGTTAAAAAAGTATTTTAAATTTTAATTTATTGCAAAATATGAATTATTTAATATATTTATGTTTAATAGAATAAATAGAAATGTTGGTGTACATGATGCAGTACTGACTACTACTAAGAGAATATTTGACTTTGTGGATAATAGAGTATGTCAATAAATATAATTCTCTTGCCTAAAAACTCTCACAAGAGTAGTGTGGGAATACAGTATTGCAATGTGGAGGTGAGTAGTAAATGTAAACTGAGTAGTGATTGTGTCATCAGTGTAATGCACACTAAGTAATAATTGTGTCATCATTTTAATGCAGAGTAGTGATTGGGTCATCAGAGTAATGCAGCATAAACTGAGTAGTAATTGTGTCATCAGTAAAATTTAGTGTAAATTGGATAGTAATTGTTGTGTCATCATTGCAATGCAAACTGTGTAATTGTGTCATCAGTAAAATTTAGTGTAAATTGGATAGTAATTGTTGTGTCATCATTGCAATGCAAACTGTGTAATTGTGTCATCAGTAAAATTTAGTGTAAATTGGATAGTAATTGTTGTGTCATCATTGCAATGCAAACTGTGTAACTGTGTCATCAGTAAAATTTATTGTAAATTGGATAGTAATTGTTGTGTCATTGTAATGCAAACAGTGTAATTGTGTCATCAGTAAAATTTAGTGTAAATTGGATAGTAATTGTTGTGTCATCATTGCAATGCAAACTGTGTAATTGTAGTAGAATGCAGTGTAAACTAAGTAGTAACTGTGTCTTCAGTGTAATGCAGACTAAGTAGTAATTGTGTCATAAGAAGAAGGCAATGTAAACTGAGTAGTAATTTGTCATGAGTAGATTTTAGTTTAAATGAAGTAGTGTCATCAGTGTACACTGAGTAGCAAGTGTCATCACAGCAGTGCAGTGAGTCAGAGAAAATCAATGTATCAGCATAGCATTATAGTTTATCAATAAAGTAATACGGTGAGAGAGTAAAGTACATATGATACTTTGTGTCAGTAAAATGAGTAATGTCACTTTGTGACAGCAAAGCATAATATGTATAATATGTCAGTAGTGTAATTGTGTGTCAGCAAAGCATTATAGTGTTGGTAAAATAATGCAGTGAGAGACTTAAAGTACATGTAATGCAATGTATCAGCAGGTAACCGTGTCATTATGTCAGTAATGTAATTTTGTGTCTTCAAAGTAGTACATACAGTTTGTCACGTGAGTATTGCAGTTTCAGCAGAATAGGGTAATGCCAAGTTCTTTCTGTTTCAGGACTCTATGGATGTCAGATTTCACCCTGTCAGAACAATGCAAGCTGTCAGAGTTTGAATGTCACTTCTGGGACATTGCCATATCGTTGCTTTTGTTTGCCAGGTAAAACATGCAATGAAGTTTGGGCAGCAGAAACAATCTAAAGAACTTTTGTTTTTTGCTTCATGAATTAAAGGTCATAGAATTAGGTCACTAAAGTGCAACTGATCCATTTCATTAGATGTTCCATTTACAATATAAAGTACAAAATTATTTGTCAAAGATTTTCACTGTTATGTTGCTTGACTTATAAACATAAAAATGTGCTGACCATGCTTACCTCTAACACTTTGTAGTGCACAAATATGAAACACTTTGTTGTGACCAAATATGTAACATTTTGTAGTGAACAAATATATAACACTTTGTAGTGCACAAATATGAAACACTTTGTTGTGAACAAATATGAAACACTTTGTAGTGAACAAATATATAACACTATGTAGTGCAGAAATAAACATACATTAGTAATATTTTCTTTCTTAAAATAAGCAAGAATAATATATCTTCCCTAACCATTTTGTAATTTGGAATAATTTACACCAAAGATTATTAGATAAATCTTTCCAGATTTTATTTTTGGTGTGAGTATTAAATCAATTACTTGTATGGTTGTTTAAAATGAAAACCTTTGAAAGCAAGCCCAATACACTATCCCCATGAAAGCTATAATACATAGTTCAATGTGAAAAATCTTTTATGGACTGACATAGTACCCTCTTAGCCTCATGAATCCAAAGAGAAAAATCTGATCACTTAACTAGGACGTTCTCCCAGATGTCTCACTCAAATACCAGAAGTGCCCTAATGACTAGACTTGAACTTCATACCATTATTTACTGGTTTTATCATATCAGGATGAAGAGGATTTCTTCTTGTACCATTATGATTGATAACTATTTATTCTTGTCATATATCATAATCTTGTATTATAACTATTTATTACATTAAATTATTTCTTTGTGTATCTGCATTTCACCAATCCATTTAATCAACTAACTATTGGTATTATGCTGTCTCCATTGCTTGACTCTGGGTCCCAGCCACCATTCATGTTTACAATCACCACTATATTAGCATTAACATTTTTGTTTTTAATTGAAATATTTGATGCCATTTTCATTTCAGGGTTCACAGGTGTAAACTGTGAGACTGAGTTAGACCAATGTAAAAAACAACCATGCCAAAATGGCGTGTGTAAAAATGGCGTCAACACATATTTTTGCAACTGTACTGGCACAGGTAAATTAAACATAAAACAGCTTGTCTTTTATATCAGATTTCACATTTACAGCTGGTAAACAATAGTTAATTAAATAAGCTGAGTTAGCTTTGATCAGTAAAACAATATTTTCATCACCCCTCATAATGTATATGCTCTTTATTTAAAATTTATTTATTTTGTAACTGAATACAAGTTTGTATAATTTTGGTAATACAAAATCAGTTATTTTGGTGCATAAAATGTATTTATATGTATTTAAAACTAAATTCAGGTGTGTAAATTTGTTGTAAGATAATTACAGATGAAAACATTGAGTTTCATACATAAAATTGTTTATTTAAAAGAAATTGAATACATGATATAAATTTGTTATACAATAATTTGCGGATTATAACATTGAGTGCTTTGTAAATAAATATTCCCTGGTAGAAAAATGTGGCTTTAACTTATGTAATAGTGCTATTTTCTTCCATCTAACCAGATTTTAATTTTGTTAATTGTTTTGTAATTTATTGAAAGATATCTTCAGAAATGTTTTCTACTACAATTTAATATACAACTATGTTCTAACACAGTTATGCATATTCACGTCTCTGCAAAAAAATAATTGTTCACTAAATTTACCTTGGCAGTGCCAACTAAAGACCAGCTAGCGACAACAAATTTGACAACATCTGGATGTTGTTACATTGTCTTTATTTTCAGGTAGATACTCTCTCACTCAAACCACACACGCTCTTTATATCCTATGGGGGTGGCCTTCCCTGAAGCCCACGGTTACAGAAAATAAAAATCTAGTGTGAAAAGGCTTCTAAAAATAACTTCTGTGTTTCTTTACTTTCAAATATCAATTATATCTATATGCCTAAAAAATACATAATAATTCAAATATAGAATGAAACTACTGTAATTATTCTTTAATATATCATCTCTCCTAGTATGTAATGTAAAGCATTAAACCTATAATAAAATAAAATCTGTGTTGGCAGGCTTTAGGAAAAGCATTCATGTACACATAAATTACAAAATACACAAATACAATAACATTATTCATCACATAAAAATACATCAATTAATAATATAAACTATCTCCTTTCTAAATATATAAATATCAACTTCAATTACTAACTACCTAAAACAGTATACAACAATAAAGCATCTACTCTAACACAGCTATAAATTAGCATTAACACGCTTATGTGCCAATATACCGTGCGATTTAAAACAAAGGGAGCGATCGTGACCCAATTTACAGCCCTGATCCTACTTGTAAAACAAAACAAGCATACAGATGTGGCTGTACACATACACACACGGTGATACACAAAAATACCAAAATTAACAGGGGCTACATTATAATTATAAAAGTGGAGAAAATGTATTTATAAGAATTTTACACCAGTTACAGACACAAAAAGCAACACTCACATAAACTGTCAGATAATCTTTGAAAGTTCACTAATTATTGCCATATTAACAAAATTAAAATCTATAGGTTTCCAGGGAGTTAACTGCAGTGTGGATATTAATGAATGCCTTTCTTCCCCTTGCTTAAATGGGTCTTGTTACAACACTCCTGGTGGCTACTCATGTGAATGTCCTGCAGGATTCGATGGGCCACACTGCCAGGTAAGGCTTGGCTTGCTGTCTTCTTTAATTCAACACTCCTGGTGGGTGACTGCTCATTTAATTGACCTTTAGGGTTTGATGGGCCAGATTGCCAGGTAAGGCTTTAGCTTGTCATCTGCTTTCATTCAGCACTTCTGATAGATGGTTAGTCATGTGATTGTCGTCCAAGGTTTAATGGACCAAACTGCTAAGTAAAGTTTACACTTAATGTCTTCTTTTATTGTGATAATAATTAAAGAGAGTTGTTTGTATTTTCACAATATGCCTTTGTGAAACCAGAGACTCATTATACAGTCATAATGATATGAATAAAAGAAAATGGTTGTGTTGTAATGCTAACTTAACTAGAGAATTCTTATGCTGTCATAGTAACAGTGCAAAAAACTGGTTGCAAAGCACTGTAACACTAAAAGAGAATTGAATTGATATCAGTGTTACAGTGCAATAGCATGATAACACTAACAGAGAATTGAATTGATATCAGCGTTACAGTGCAATAGCATGATAACAGTAACAGAGAATTGAATTGATATCAGTGTTATAGTGCATTAGCATGATAACACCTACAGTGAATTGAATTAATTAATAATAGTAGTAAAAGTGATGGATGTGTTCCTTTGGTAACTGAAAGAGAATGTTGCTTTTTTGTGATAACAGTAAAAGAGAATGTTTTTGTCTTGGAAACAGTATAAAAAATGTTTGTCTTGTTATGATAAAAGTAAAAAAGAATGTTACTTTGTCCTGGTTTCAGGGAAAACAATGGTTGCATTGTCATAACAGTAGAATATATTTTTCAAAGGATTGTTTATACATTGTTGGTCTTAACAATATATCTAATCAGTATGTCTGCTCTATAAAATAGTTGTAATTCTGAAAATCATTGCAAAGTTAATAAGCTAAGTGAAAAATCTTTCTAAATGCACTGCTTTAAGTACTGATAACAGATATTTCTGTATAAGGTTATGTTATGTATGGCAGAGTAAATTTGCTTATCCCTATTTATAAACTTAATTATTGTATAAATTGTTAAATGTTAAAGTGACCGACCCTGCACTGTTTATGCAGATATTTTTAAGTGTCAGAGTTGAGTAAACAAGTCCAGTAAAGAATGTGCTAGAAATTGCTGATGCAATCCAAATCAGATCCATCTGAATGAGTAGTTTTTCTAATAGTCTCATACTTGTTTCTAACAATTTTATCCAATAGGGATGGACCAAAAGTTACATTGTTGAAGAAAGTCTATATTCTATTCACTTTGATTTGAACATAACTTCAGTCTGTCATAAAAGTGATAGTTAGATTATTGTAAGTTAACTGACTGATACAGAAAGAATGGACTTAGAAATATTTCATACTTGTTTGCCATTGATCTATGATCTGAATTGGAGAATGCTTATGTAATTGAACCATTATTTCTATGTTCACTGATTTGATTATGTTGTACATTATACTTGTGAATTTTGATTGATGCTGTATTTCTTATGCTGCTTGTGTATCAAGCTAAAAAAATTTGTTGCAGGATTTGTGTAAGATGAGAGTGTTTGTAAGAGAGAAAGGAGTTTAGAGATAAAATATGCTTGAAATTTAGCACTGTCTTAATTTGACTTTTGAGGAGATGAGTGTGCCTTTTGTTTTGCTTCAGACTACATTAACTACTGTACTTTACCAGATCAGGTTGGTGTGTGAATCCAGCATTGTCATTGAACTTATCAGTAAACATTTGCTGTAAGTTGATTCCCATGAATTCTGTTTGAGAGAGCCAATACAGTGAAAATCGAGGCTTTAATTTGGTCTCAAGAATTCATGAGGATTATTTTGAATATTTCTTTTGGTGGGTTGAGTAGTGCACATGAAGATTCTAGAACATTCTGTGCTTTGTTAGTGCATGCGAAGTTCTGAACAATTCTCCACAGTGTGCTTTGTGAGTGCATTGAAGATTCTGGAATAGTTCTGTAATGTGCCCAGAAGGGGTACATTGGACTGTCATCTAAATAAGAAAGACAGTGACCTGTTGCAAACCATGATTGTGACTGCTGATGTCTATGCTAGGATAAACTGAATATTGCCTAGTATTAATCAAACGTTGTGAAGTAATGTATAATGACAATGCTCTTTTGATTATATTCATACAATGTATAGTTGATTGTTGATTTAATAAATTTATTGTTATATTTATTGACATTCTTACTCATATTGATAATCATATGTTGGAGTGATAGTGGGTGGATGGGGGCTCACTAAATATAGATTAAAAGATGGATTTATCTTCTCCTTTGGTAAGAAGTTTTCCACCTATGGGAATATTGTGTGATGATAAATGTTGTCTTTAATATTGTGGAAGAGAGAAAATGTTTATAACATCCGCATATCTGCCGAGTGAGAAACAAGTGGTGTTTTCTGGAGAATTGCTAATGACGTAAATTAAGATTCTCATCATTTGTACTGGTAATTGTTATCGATGATTAATTATTAATAATAATAATCATAACCAATAATTTGGGTGGCGTTGTGTCACAATATGATTCATTTCATATTAGTGTAGTGATGTTAAATTTTGTCAATATGGGGAAATATATTTGAGCATAGAGCTTTCTTCATTGTCTTTGTAAGTTATGTACAATACAAGGTGCAGACATTATGCATACATAGTGATATTTATGTACAATACAAGGTGCAGACATTATGCATACATAGTGATATTTATGTACAATACAAGGTGCAGACATTATGCATACATAGTGATATTTATGTACAATACAAGGTGCGGACATTATGCATACATAGTGATATTTATGTACAATACAAGGTGCAGACATTATGCATACATAGTGATATTTATGTACAATACAAGGTGCAGACATTATGCATACATAGTGATATTTATGTACAATACAAGGTGCAGACATTATGCATACATAGTGATATTTATGTACAATACAAGGTGCAGACATTATGCATACATAGTGATATTTATGTACAATACAAGGTGCAGACATTATGCATACATAGTGATATTTATGTACAATACAAGGTGCGGACATTATGCATACATAGTGATATTTATGTACAATACAAGGTGCAGACATTATGCATACATAGTGATATTTATGTACAATACAAGGTGCGGACATTATGCATACATAGTGATATTTATGTACAATACAAGGTGCAGACATTATGCATACATAGTGATATTTATGTACAATACAAGGTGCAGACATTATGCATACATAGTGATATTTATGTACAATACAAGGTGCAGACATTATGCATACATAGTGATATTTATGTGCTGCAATCCTTTATGTGAAATTATTTTGTACAAGCCAGTCATTATAGATTTATTTTATTTTAATTAAACATATCGCTTTATGATTCACAATTTATCAGCAGTAATTGAGGTGCAATTTTAGAGATATCTGTGCTTTTTTAATTAAGGTAGGTCCCATGGAACATAATTGTGCCTCTGATATAATGCATGAACATATAGATATTATATGATAGATATTGCTCATGATTCAAAGATGTGCTAATTAATGTATGAGATTTCACTAATTAACCATTTTCTTACTAATTCAGTCTTAAAAAGCCTAAACCTAAAATTCCAATATTTTGGGATTATAGTAATTGATGTATTTTTATCTAGTTTTCTTTCTTTTTTTGATAGATAGATAAACTGTTTGATTTTTTTTTGGATGTTTCATAAAGAACTAATTAATTTTAACTTCAGTCATATTTTGTTACTTAGATCATTGAAAAATGCACAACCTTTAAATCTTTTTGTATTTAAGAACATCAACACAACCCTTTAAATTTTTCTTTATGTTTTAGAACATCAATGAATGTGAGTCCAGTCCTTGCAGAAATGGTGGCAGTTGTAGGGATGGAATAAACAATTACACTTGTTCTTGTCCTCTTGGCTTTACTGGAACAAACTGTCAGCAGAACATTGATGACTGTGTGAATGTGACATGCCCAGGATCGAACTCCATGTGCATTGATGATATAGCAAATTTCCACTGTGGCTGTAAGCCAGGCTTTACAGGTATAATCTTTGAAGTGTCATGATGGTATAGGAACTTATTAGTATTGTGTAAGCCAGGCTTTACATAAATTACAGGTATAGTCCTTTAGGTGTCATGATTGTATAGGAACCTACTAGTAATGTGCAAGCCAGCTTTTAGGTATAATCCTTTATGTGTGTCATGATGGTATAGAAATTACTAGTATTGAGCAAGCCAGACTTTGATGGTCATTTCTCCCTTTACTAAATGGTTATCTTTCATTTGATATTTAAATATTATTATATTTTGGATAAATACAAGTGTAGTCAAAATCTGTACCAGAGGGATTTTATTTTGGGCAAGTCCATTATATTTCTCTCAAAAAAATAGCATTACCAGATCAAGAGGTGTTACTCTACTCTTGCAGACCAGTTAGATACCAGCAATCAAATGTAATCTCATGACTAAGTCAAAAGGATTTTTTAAACAGATTCTCCTCCAGAATATCTTCTCACCAACAAACATTAAACACAGCTGAATGTGAATAAACTTGAAACATTATAAATTGCCATTTTTTAAAAAACACCTCTATTGGAGGGAAATGAAATAAATTGTTCCCTAAAATATTTTAACAGTATAAAATATTTTTAAAATTACTTTTGTTTGAACATTAACAATCATAGTAGTGTTTACATTATGTAAAATGTAATATATTTAACATTTAAATTGATCACCGTTTTTACATGTCCAAAATGTACATTGTAATCCAGTTTACATGAGGTGTGTTTGGGATATTTTGTTAAAGTGAAATTGGATCTCATAAACAGTTTCCAAAGGAAATAATTAAAAGTTATCTGAAACAATTTTTTTATATAAAACATTGTACAATCAATTTGGTTTATAATTTACTTCAGTTAAGACTCTATACCAATAAATTGGTTTATAATTCTCTTGGTCTAAGACACCATACTGATTAATCAGTTTATACTTTACTTGCTTTAAGGCACCATTCTAATAATAATAATACCATACATATAATTTACCTGATCTAAAACACTATGCTAACAAACCAGTGAATAATTTTTCTTAGATCACTGTACCAACAAATCAGTTTTAAATTATCTGATCTAAAACACTGTTCCAAGTGGAATTAAATACAAATACTGTCTTTAAATGGGAAAGGTTTTGAAGAAATTTTTTATGAAAAGAGTCCAGGTTCAGCTTCTGCATCAGAATGCAAAATTATACAACTCAGTATGGAAGGTAGTCTTTGTTTCATTTTTTATACACCCCCACTTCCCACAGAATTCACACAGCCCACTGCTCTGCACAAATTTAAATCAAAATATATATATTTTTAAATTAATTTTTTCAAGAAATGCTAAGATTTAGGTTATTTTAGAATAGAAAGTATATATTTTTTATATACTTATATAATATTATATATTATTTTCCAGAAATGCAAAGATTTAGGTTATTTTAGAATAAAAAGTACAATAATGTAGTTTTCCTTCTTCAATCTTATACAGTTTTTTTTCTCCTCCCAGCATTCATTATTTCCAGATGTAAATGGAAAATATGAAAATGCATTAAAACAAATGATAAAAATAAATAATGAATGTGGTCCTTTAATAAATATATTTGTCAGAAGTTAACATTTCCATTGCTTTCTTTTTCATTTCCCTTTTTTTGTGGTGTTATTTACAGGATTGCCGGGCAACTGTAGAGACATCAACAAGTGTCTACCAGCATCCTGTCGGAACAATGCCACCTGCCTTGACTTAAACAATTCCTACAAGTGCATATGTGCACCAGGATTTACAGGTGTAAACTGTGAGGTCAATATCGATGACTGTGCTAGTAATCCTTGCCTGAACAATGGCACGTAAGTACTATTTGATGACAGTATGCCACACAAATGTTGCAAAGTACTTTTGGGGGACTTTATAATAATATGCTGTTTCTTATTTTATTGTTAAGTATGTAATATATCTATAAATTGCTGATAATTGTTAAGATGTAACATATCTAGAAAGTGCTGATTTTATTGTTAAGTATGTAACATAACTATAAAGTACTGATTTTATTGTTAAGTTTGTGTAATAACTAATATATCTATAAGTGCTGATAATTGTTAAGTGTGTAACATATCTATAAAGTACTGATAAATTGTTAAGTGTGTAACATATCTATAAAGTACTGATAATTGTTAAGTGTGTAACATATCTATAAAGTACTGATAATTGTTAAGTGTGTAACATATCTATAAAGTACTGATAATTATTAAGTGTGTAACATATCTATAAAGTACTGATAATTGTTAAGTGTGTAATATATCTATAAAGTGCTGATAAGTGTTAAGTGTGTAACATATCTATAAAGTACTGATAATTGTTAAGTGTGTAACATGTCTATAAAGTACTGAAAATTGAACATATCTATAAAGTGCTGATAATATAATTGGTCATAAAATAAATTAATGCACTTAGTGATTTATATCATTTTAAAATATAAATGAGGGGCTGATTATTTGCTGTCATTAAAAAGATTTTTAATATTAGAACACAGTAAATAATTTATATTATAGTAAAAAGAGCTATTTAGATGTGCACACCTAAACACATGCACATACTTGCATCTTTTATCAAATAAATATATCGATAAACCTGTGGTGTTCTGAACAACTTTCATTCTCATTACTATCATAATACCCACTTTTAAAAAATCCAAGTCTTTTCAAACATTATACATCTTCATGCTTGGTTACAAATATGAGTTGCGTGTCTTAAGCACACACATTAGCAATGCTTTTCAAAATAATTTTGCATCTTCACACTTGGTTACAAATATGAGTTGCCTATTTTAAGCACAAACAATAACACATGTTGACTGAGGGATTTAGGTTACATTGACCTATTTCACCATCTTTGGCCAAAACAACAAATTGTGCATTTACCTACAAAAATAAAGATTAGACTGGACAGATTAGTTTCTTCCCCGGACCGCTAAATATGTAGTGTTTTGTGCTCACGCATATGTTTGTGTGTGTGTGAATGTATGTCTCTGTATGTGTTTGTGTGCGTGAATGTATGTCTCTGTATGTGTTTGTGTGTGTGAATGTATGTCTCTGTATGTGTTTGTGTGTGTGTGTGTGTGTGTGTGTGTGTGTGTGAATGTATGTCTCTGTAGGTGTTTGTGTGTGTGAATGTATGTCTCTGTGTGTTTGTGTGTGTGAATGTATGTCTCTGTATGTGTTTGTGTGTGTGTGTGTATGTCTCTGTATGTGTTTGTGTGCAATTTGATTTTAAACATAATACAATCACTTATTTGGTTGCATTTGCAGGTGCTTCGATGGCATCAACAAGTTTACTTGTCAGTGTGTTTTGGGTTTTACTAACACTACCTGCAATGTCAACATCAATGACTGTATACCTAACAAATGTAAAAATGGTGCAACATGTGTAGACAAGGTAATTTAGTCATGCATGCATGCAAACACACACACCCTACACATATACATGCATGGTGTCATAAATTTTTATTGTTTCATATTATGCTAAAACATATCCACTCACTAAACTATTCAGTCAAGTAGCCATAAAGATAATCATTCACTTTTCACAAGTATGTAAAGCCTTATGATAGATTACTTCTGAGATTTCAGTATAAAAATAAAATAATCAATCACTTTTCACAAGTAATTAAAGCCTTATGATAGATTACTTCTGAGTGGAGGGGATCGATAGCAGTTTAAGGTCACCACTGGAGCTGGCATTGATCATTTCGTCATAAGACATTATATGATCTGGAGAGCCCCAGTGCCTCCCATTGCACACCAAGGTGGAGGGCAGAAGGGCTGGTGGAAGGGGGTGACAAAGATCACACCAGTTTGGTACACACCCACAACCATCCTTTGTCAGTGATTACTTCTGAGATTTCACTGTGTGGGGATTAGGTATAGAATGGGTTTAGAAAAATTTAAAGGTAAAATAAAATAAAATATTTAAACAGTTTCACAAAACTAGAATAATACTCATCATGACTAGTCTTGTTGCTAATGCTTTTGAGTTGTCCTGTTATTTGTTTTCAAGATGCTTTTCTTTGAATGATGGCACTTTGAGTCTAATGCTGTTTAATTCTTTTTTCATATTTTTTTTACAATTCTACAAATGCTTTTGTAATTAAATAATTATTTCTGTTGGTAATTTTTTCAAAGCTTTTGTGATTATACCATTAATTTTGTAATTAAAGCATTTGTTGAAATTTTACCATCACTTTAGTAACTAAGCTATTATTTTGTGTAATTTTACTGTTTACTATTGTTGTGGAATGGATCGAGTGTGGTTGTTGTAGTAGTTGTTCGTCATATGGGTCACTCTAGGATGCGAGGAGATGACTGGATGAACGATGACGATGATGATAAGACAGACAAGCAGACAATACCGCTACGGCAGCCACAGCAGGAGAGAGAGGCATAACACGCAACACGTGTTTTACATTTTCATTGGATCTTTATTTAGGCGACACACCGCCAACGGACGACCAAGGATGACTCAGAGGCAGACACTCTTTCTAGTTCCGCTACCAATGCCCAGACTTTAGGTGACTCTAATTGTAGTAGTCCACTCAAACCACACACGCTCATTATATCCTATAGGAGCGGGCCTCCCCGAAGCCCACGGGTTATGAAAATGAAAATCTAGTGTGAAAAGGCTTCTAAAAATAACTTTTGTGTTTCTTTACTTGCTTTCCACTATCAATTATAGCTATATGCCTAACAATTACATAATAATTCAAATATACAATAAAACTACTATAATTATACTTTAATATACAGATCTTTTCATATATATAATCTAAAAAATTAAACCTTTAATAAAATAAAATCTGTGTTGGCGGGCTTCAGAAAAAGCATTCACACACACATAAATTGCAAAATACACAAATACAATAACATTATACATCATACAAAAATACATCAATTAAAAATATAAACTATCTCCTTTCTAAATATATAAATATTAACTTCACTCACTAACTACCTAAAACAATATATAACAGTAAAGGCACGCACTCTAACACAGATAACGCCAATATAGGGCGTGCTTTAAAACAAAGGGAGTGATCATAAACAATAAAAATACGCACTCAATGGTACAGTCATACACATTACTATATAGCTGTTAGCAGACCGCGAAGCGTGATTCATCTAGCGGCCGATGACCTACTTTGCTGCAGAGCGTGGGATGCGACTATACACATACATACACGATGATGACACAAATACCTAAGCTAACACGGGCTACACTATGATTTTGTAATTATACTCTTTTGTTTTTTGTAATCTAACCATTATTTTATGCTATTTGCCACTATTTTTGTAATTGTACCATTATATTGGTAATTTTTACTATGACTTTTTGTAAATGACCATTATTTCATCTGCTTATTTCACTTTTGTTGTAATTTTACCATTAAAAAATTATACCTCATTTTTTGTAATATAACTATTATTTTATGTTATTTACCATTACTTTTGCAATTATATCATTTTTACAATTGTTTTATGTAACTATATCATTTTCTGTATTTATGCCATTACTTGATTATAGAGTGAAACCTTGCTATAACATGATAATTGGGGTCCATAAAATTGGATTGCATTAATTCGGGGTTTTGCAGTCATGTACTTTCAACTGATTGCACCTAACAACACTGCCAAGCCCAGCCAACATGTTCGTTCTTTGATGTTTAATTGTGAGAATCTTTTATCAACCACCACTTTTGTCTGCTGTTTGTATGCAGTTAAAGAAGAAGCACAATGTCAGCTATTGTTTGTTCAACGATTGTGTACAGAATTAATTGAATATAATTATAATTACTATGACTACTTACTGGCTTTACTCATTGATCAGTAATAAGTAACTTTTTAGATGTTTATTTTGGCATAACACTTCAAGAACCTGGTGAAATTGTTCAATTTTGGATCATTTTATATTAAAAATCATATGTAAACTCTTCCCCAAAATGATAATAAACATTTTACACACTATTTCCTGTACTTAAAAAGAATATTTTTCCCAGTACAAGAAAAATACATGTACATGAATTACAAATTTCAGGAACCATGCCACTATTGTATTATGTATATTCAAATTCATATGCGATCTCATCCCCCAAATGAAGTTAAATATTTTTTATACTCTTTTTCACATAATTTGAAAAAAGTTCATGTGCGAATGAATATACGAATTTTCAGGAGCCATACCATGACTGCGTCATATTGAAATTCACATTATTGCAGGGTTCCACTGTATTGTGTAATTATATAATTACTTTTTCATAATTATACCATTATTGTGTCATCTCTGTTACTCTACCATTGTTGTTGGTAATGATGCCACTATTTTTTGTTATTGTGCCATATACTTTTGTACCATTCATTGTTATTATTGATTATTTTCTTTAACAATACCCTTATTTTTTTGTACTGTTTTTGTTAATACTATGCTGTTATATTTTTTTGTTATTAGTGCTATATCATTATTTTAGAAAATATTTTGTCATGGTTTAATTACCTTATTTTTTGATCACCATTTCATTGTTTTTATTTCCATGCCATTATATTTCATTATTTTACTATTTTCTAAATTGCATAAAAGATCATGTCTAATGAATTTTTAGAAAATAAATAGTTTTCTGATTGTGTGTGCATGCCCATATGCACATAAAAAAGAAAAAAAGAACAAAACTAACAAATGTTTAAGGCACTGAAAGAATTTGAGTTAATATGGCAGTTTACTTAAAACTTGTATATAAAATTCCTTCACATTGATTTTTTATCTTTATATCATATAAGGAATGTATATAAATATTTTCTTTTTATAGCATTAAAATTGTCACCAGATTCTACCTATCATGTTAATGGAATAAAAAAATCTTCAAAGAGATTATATTCCTATATCTCAATCATTTGGCTCTCTCTTTTCCTTATATATTAGACCATATATGTAATTTATTACAAAATGTTTCATAGCTAAATCTTAAATATCATTCCTTATGTTTTTGTCCTAGATAAACTCTTTCAACTGTATTTGTACCATTGGGTGGACAGGTGGGTTTTGTCAAGCAAACATTGATGAGTGTTTATCAGTGCCATGTCAGAATGGTGGCACTTGTCAAGACTTTGTTGGTTACTACAACTGTACTTGTCCAACTGGTTTTCGAGGTAACTTAAATTGCAGTTATATAAATTTGGAACAGTTAAAAAAGAACATTTCAGATGTTTATTGCAATGCAAACATTAATCATTGTATACCCATACCATCTCAATGCAAACATTAGTAATTGTATATACATACCATTTAAAAATGGTTTCATTTACCAAGATAGCTGGATAAATGCATCCTGTTATTTTTTTTTTTAGGTGAGTTGCATTTTACATAAATTTGTGGCAGTTACAAACAATACTTTTAGTTGCTCTAATTTATTTTAAAATATTTTTTTGAACCATTGTTTAGCATTATAGATTGCTGTTAAATTTTTTGTTATTCCAAATTTTGCTCATGTTTTAAAGAGGTTTCTTGTGTGTTTTTTGTGTAGTAGCTGATTTTAGTTTGTTTCCTCTGTGATTGACCAATTTGTGAAAAATCATTGTTCCATCAGTGACAAAGAAGTTTGAGATTAATGCAGTTGGTTGACTTGCAATCAATTAGTCTATGATAAGTCATCAGTGACAAAATTCATAGTGACAAATAACTGTAATATGTTTGCTTCAAAGTTATTTGTGTAATAAAGTTAAACTTTTAAAAAAACATATACTTGCAGTTATTGTTGTAATTTATTTTATTACAAATTGTTGAATTATAATTTTAAAAGGATTTGTTTGTTTATGTTTATAAGAAAAATAGAAATTGCATAACTGCAAATAAGGGTAATGTAATACATTTTATAAAGTAACTATTTAACTTTTAACAAAAATAAATTAAAAACAAAAAAAAAATGCATTTTTTATATAACTGTAATCTGATATGATTGAGTGATTTTGAATTAAATATTGACATGACCTACCCTCTGTTTTCTACTGGCACTCAATGAAAATAACCTAAAACCACACAAAGTAAGCATTCGAAAACATATAAAGGGAGATAATTTTGGGCTTGGGCAACTTAAATAATGCAAAAAATATAATCCCTTCAGCGTATTTGCCTTTATGAAAAGCATTTTCTCTTTTGTTCTGTTTATTTAGCTCTACAGAATTTAATTTATATATATTTATTTCATTTTAAGAAAGACAAAGCAAAATTTAATAACCCTTACATTTCGTTTTATTTTCTGTATTTGTCTTTTTAATTATTATTTTTTATGCATTTCAGGTACAAACTGTGAAACAAACATTAATGATTGCTTGGCTTCCAATTGCCTGAATGGCGGTACATGTGTGGATGGTATTAATGACTACATGTGTAACTGTTCTAGTATCTGGATGGGAAAGAACTGCAGTGAAGTTTATGATGCTTGCTCTTTTGTACCCTGCAAGAATGGTGCCACTTGCCAGACAACAAAACCATCTCACAGTTACAATTGTACATGCCTAAGTGGATTCACTGGAAGAAACTGTGAGACAAATATTGATAACTGTCCCAATCATACTTGTGCAAGCTTCCAGATTTGTCAAGATGGAGTCAATAATTACACTTGTGTTTGTCCATTGGGTATGCTTTTGCAGTATTCAAGTTTTGTCTCCTTTCTTATTTCTCCTATTTTGATCATTCTCCTTGTCTTTCCACTCCTATTTCAATCCTCCTTTCCACTTCTACTCATCTTTCATCCTTCTTTCCATTTCTATTTAGTTCCATTTTTCCCATTTGATCATTCTTTCTGTTTGATCTTTCTTTACCACTCCTACTTTAATCCTTGTTCATGCTCCTACTTAAATTTTCTTTACCACTCCTACTTCGAGGACTTCACATTGGACCACTGACGAAGATGCATGATGGACGGGCCCAACACAAGTCGAAAAACAATATGGATCACACTAAACCCGAGCCCTTTTCAGGGCAGGGAAAAGTAAAAAGTGAAGAAGAAACTACATGGCTGACTATACCATAAAATATACAGTACCTTCATCCAATGTAAGCAGGATATCCACCCCTCAGGACTTCAAAATAAATCCAGGAAACATGGAGCTTGATGAATGTTACAATGATCTAGTACATTCTATATTATATATCACAGCCAAAAAAAGTTTAGAAGCCACAAAAAGGGGGTTAAAAAATTACTACGTCCCTTTGATGCCCTGAGATTTTTTTCATGATTGCTACAAGCCAGCAGTAGAAAAGGATAAAGAAACAGATGAAGGAGAGGAAGATGAAAATGATGAAGAAAACAAAATATCCAATACTGATAGTGAAACTCAAACTACACTCTTGTGGAAATTTCCACTGAAAACCAAAGTGAATTATACACAGACAATAAACGACAGCATGCAGGCTTTTTTCCAGATGCCAAAAATAGCGACTGAAGAAAAAAAATTCAGACACCTAATCACGCAAGGGAAAAATCAACCAACCACCACCAATACACTGAAAAACACTGAAGTTGACACCATTCTGGATGAGGCTTCAAGGGAGCTTGAGGCTCCACCCCTCTCACCTCTAACAGCAACGCCACCTAGAACACCAAACGCGGTGATGACAACATCAACAACAACAGAAAGCCAGCCCACACCACCACCACCAACAACAACAGAACAGAGCCAAAGAAAGAAAAGATGGTGCCCACCACCACATATTCGGAAGCAACAACAGCACCCACAGCAAGAACACAGATACAAACACCAATGTTAACAACAATGGCCTCATACTACGAGCAACAGTACCCCTCTTGGGGATTTTTTAACCACCCAATGGCCAATATGATCCAGCTGTTGCTCGACCACTTGTACTGGCCACCAGCGCCTGCCTTCAGGCATCCCAACCGACACTGGGGACTGCTACGTCAACAGCAGCAACAATGCCAATGCCAACAGTGAGGCGGTTAGGAGGTTGAACAACCCAGGCATACGTACATGCTAGGTATAGATCTGGTGTGTTACTAGCCTGGGCTCTGTAAGACACCCCCTCCTCACTATAACATCAGGAATAGCCACAACAACAACAATGCCACCACCAGGAACAACAACAACCCCAACTCCAGCCCATGGATTACCGAGTTTGGAGTCCGCTTTTGCTGGTCAGACATGTTTTCACAACAGATGCACATAGCAGAAAGGCAACTCCCCACTCCCCATCCTTCCCCCCCTCCCCAAGCACAAAAGTGGCGGAAACTGGAAGTGCCTCCTACATGACCAACCAACCACTCCTACTGTAATCCTTGTTCATGATCCTACTTAAAATTTCTTTACCACTCCTACTGTAATCCTTGTTCATGCTCCTACTTAAATTTTCTTTACCACTCCTGCTGTAATCCTTGTTCATGCTCCTAGTTAAATTTTCTTTTCCACTTCTTATATTCTTCTTTCCACTCCAACTTCAGTTCTCCATTCCTACTCGCATCCTTTTTCCTTCTTCTACTCATCTACTGCTTCTTTGATCTCAATCTTACTCGTATTCCAATCTTTCTTTTACTCCTATTATTTGATTCAAACTTTGTAATCTAGAGTGTATTTTAAATATTTCATCACTTCTGGCTTCAGACACATATTTGAAAGATAGCATTAACTTAGTGCTTTTTCTCAAAATATTTCTTTGTTGATTTAATAACTGGCAGCTAGCTGTTTACTCCACTTCTGTTTGGATCTTACAAGGCAGGTTCACATTTACTTCTTTGTCCTCACAGAGAAAGTCATTGTTAACATGTTGGATCTTTTATCTTTTATCATTATTACTTGACTGCTTGAATCTAGCATGAATTCTTGAGTTTCCCAACTTTTTTCATTATTGATCTTTACACCTTACATAATTCTTAATCTGATTTTCACCTATATTGCTCACTCACTTGCTCATTCACTCACTCACCCACTCACCCACCATGACTCTACAAGGAACATTGCAAAGTGAAAAAGTCTTTCTAGATATTGCTTTACTTCTGTTGTGGATTTTTCATTATAAACTTTGCAACAAGAGAATTAATTTAAATTTAAAATTTGCAAAAAAGTTATTTTTGCATTATTTTACTTTTTTTGATTAATTACATTGGAGATGTTTCAGTTATTTTGATTAATTACATTGGAGTTGTTTCAGATAATCTAACATAATTTTTTAGTGGATCTTGTAGGAACTAAATTTTAAAATGTTTATAAATAATTTTACTGAGTTTGATAGATCTTAGCTTGATTTAACTAACTGTGTATGTGTTCACTTTTACCTGTTAGTGTTAGTAAGAGTGCATTAAAGCTACTTTCAGTATTTCAGTCCAAGGTAATTTTGTCATCATGAATATTATAATATAGCAGGTTAACCATGTCCACATGCATTCTTTGATTATGAACAAAATAATATAAAATGTCTGAAGTTCTAATGACTTATCATTCATAATCACATTAGTTGACTGTTATATTTTTTACTATGAGTATACAGTAGAATCCAGTTAAGTGGGTCACCAGTTCATTGGGGCAGCTGTTTATTTGGGACAAATCTTTAAGAACAAGACAAATTGAAAAATTAAGCTCAATTTGCTTCCCCTTATTTGGGGTGCCATACCACTTATTTGGGACAGAAACTGCTAGATGAAGCACTTGTGGTGTGTTGCTTGATGACCATTATTGTGTTCATTGCTAAACCTTCACTGTTTCTATTAATAACACACTTTTATCTGTAAAATATCAGACCCTTTTCAAGATGCCATGGAAAGATTTGAAAAAGCTAACAGAATTCCCATTCTCGACCAAATCAAAAGCCAGGCACCTTACACCAGTCATCTCCATCTGGCAGAGATAACAGTGCCAGAACCTAGAGTCACATGCATGACATCATATTTAAAGTGCAACATATCACAAACCAGGAAGAGTTTGTTTACAGTTGTCTGTCTGCTCTGACTACAGTTGTCTCTCCACCCTGATTACAATTGTCTGTCTACTCTGACTACAGTTGTCTGTCCACCTGACTACAATTGTCTGTCCACCCTGATTACAATTGTCTGTCCACCCTGACTACAATTGTCTGTCCACCCTGATTACAATTGTCTGTCCACCCTGACTACAATTGACTGTCCACCCTGACTACAATTGACTCTCCACTAAAAAAAGAGTGATGCCATTGTCATGTAAATAATAGCATCAGGCACCATAACAGTCCTATTACAAAATGGAAGATCTCTGTGAATTATTTAAAATTTGATGTAAACTTTTATGTAGTGCTTTTTCATGCTTCACATAACTCTAACAGACAACATACCGAGTGACTGAAAACTAAAAATATTATTTATTGTAATCACAGTGGCTAACCCTTCCAGTATTATAATATATCCATGTCATTTCCCCCCAGACTGTTTATAAACACTTTAAGAAGTTTAAAAAAAATCATTACAAAAAAACCAAACAAACCCCAAAGAACAACAATGACAGCAACATCAACAAAATCAATAATAAAAATGTTTTTAATTTTTACCTTTGAAGCTAATTTGTTAAATTCACTAGAAGATGGTAGGGATAGTTGAACACTAATGAAGACAAAATTTGTAGCCTTGGGACAAGTAAAACTTGCAGTCAACTCAGTCCCTGGGGCAAAGTATTAGTACAGACTTCAGTGAGAAGTTGAAGACAAAGTGTTAGGGTAGACTTCATTGAGAAGCTGAAGACAAAGTATTAGTACAGACTTCAGTGAGAAGCTGAAGTCTTACATTGTACAGAAGCTGATGTTGAGATGCACTTTAGAATTGACTGAAATATTTCTAATTTAATATATCTCCTGATTAATAATGCAGAATCCTTAAGAAGTTTCAACATATGGAGAAATATTTGCCAACTTAAAGAAAAGAGTTTTACATGATGTTCTAAATATATTTACGTTTTTGAAATATCAAGTCTTAAATTCTACACTGCAATGAAATCTTTGGTGTTGTCAATCTGATGTCTTTTGTATCATCACTTTTATGTCATAAATCATTTGTGTTGTCACTCAGATGTCTTTTCTGTCATTGCACTGAAATCTTTTATGTCATCATTCTGATGTCTTTTGTGTGATAGCACTGAACTCTTTTATGTTGTCATTTTGTGGGTCATCACTCTCTGATGTCATAGCACTGAAATCTTTTGTGTCATTGCACTGAAATCTTTTGTGTTGTCACTCTGATGTCTTTTTGTCCTTGCACTGAAATCTTGTATCTTAATGCTGTCATCTGTGTCATTGTACTGAAATCTTTTGTGTCATCGCACTGAAATCTTCTTTGTCATCTAAACTTTAAAATTAGGAAAGAAAAAATCTCTGGTGATTAGTCTAATTTTTGCAAGATTTAAATTTTAAAAAAACAAACTGTTTCATTGTTCATTCTAAATGTTTTTGATAGGTTTTCAGGGAGAGAGATGTCAAATTGACATCAATGAATGTTTTAGCAACCCTTGCCAAAATGATGCAACATGTCATGACAACATTGGGAACTACAGTTGTTCTTGCCAACAGGGGCCGAGTAACCCCAGTCACTACCGCACTGGATATGAAGGTAAAAGAATTGTATTATAAAAAGTGTAGCAGAATTAGTATAATCTACTTAAATTACTGATATATATTTTGTTTTCAACAGTTCCTTTATGCAATATGCAAGAAAGGTTTATTTGTGTGTGTGTGTGTGTGTGTGTTATGTATGTCACATATTACCTTGTGTGAAACAGTATTTCATAAGTTTCAGTGTGCATAACTAGAATATTTGTACTGGGGTAGGCAGGGTATATGTTCTGTTTGCAATTAGATTATTTCTTGTGTAGAGGTAAACACCATCTGCAGCTTAAGAATTATGGATACAGTGTATATGTAACTTGATGCATAATTTGCTGTCCACACTCTGCATATTTTAGGACATTTTGATTTGTAATGTTTAAATCAGTTTGTTTTCTGCTTTATATTGCTAAGAGTTCTTGCTTAAATAGTTCATTAACATTTAATTTCCTTTTTATTTATTTATTCATTTCTGTAATATACAGTATACAAATAAAGTATCTTATATTTTAATATTTTAGGGTTATGTTACCTGCATTATTTTCATTTTGTCTAGGAACAAAATAAAAAGTGAATACCACAGTCTTCTGTCCATTCCTTGCATTTAATTAATGCAAAACTGGACATGCATACTAGAACACACAGACTACACACAGATATTAGATATACATTCTAAACATACACAGTAGGGATGGATAATCTATTTCAGTGCAAAAGTAAAATGATACAAATTGGTTTTATCAGGACTAGGGGTCAGTAATATATACAAGTTTGCCAACAAAAAAATAATTGCTTTCACCAAAAAAAAAAATAAAATAATTGCTTTCACCAAAAGAAAATAAAAACAAAAGCATACATTAAAATTAAACAAACATTTAAAAATAATTTTGATACACCAGGATATTGCTAAATTGCATAGATTTTGATTTAGTATTAAAAAATTTGGGGGGAGTGGGGAGGGAGATTTCTCCCGGACCCTCCTACATTTCAGACTTTCTGCACATTTTTCTATTCCCATTCCTGTATGTATCATTATACAAATAACATGATGAATTATTTACACTAAATCTATGGTAATTTGGTACACAAATAAGCTGTGTATTTCAGAAGTAGGGAAAGATGATAATATTTAGCAACAAATAATTTGTGTATATTAGATTGAGGGATGGGTGATTCATGTCAGTGTACAAATAAAATAAAATGATGATTAGGCATGGATACATATTCAATGGTACAAATACATTTTGTTTTTTTCCAGTCTTTGTGTGGATAGGTGAGAGGGAGTGCCTGGGTCATGCCTCTCAGATAGGAAAAGTTCCTTTTGGTAAACCATTGTAACCCTAATCCTTTTGCCTGATTGCAACCATAATCATGTTGCTTGATGGCAAACAATTGCAGGCTTAAAATCTGTTGCTGATAGCAGATTTAACAGTTCACATCAGTTAAGATCAGTTTCAACTCCAAACTGTGACCTAGTCATTGTTTCTCAATTTCAGGCAGAGACTGTGAACTTGATATCAATGAGTGTCTTTACCGACCTAGTATTTGTCAGAATAGCTGTACCTGTGAAAATTCAGATGGCTCTTATTCTTGTAGCTGTCTTGGACAGACATCAACTGGTGATCTTATCACAGGTAATTAGAAACTATACTAATATTATGTTGCTATGGTGACATTTGTATTTGCTTAAGTTTTTATGTTTGGTTTATTTATTTATTTTTGATTGTGTGTGTGTGTGAGAGAGAGAGAGAGAGTGTGTGTGTATTGTGAATGTGTGTGGTCATGACTTAGTACTGTTTAGTAGTAACATAATGATGGTCAATTACTGATATTTCAGTATTTTTATTATGACTTTTGCTTAAAAATAGAAAGAATTTTAATGTATGGAATCTTACATTATTGCTCTACACCAAATGTAATCTCTTTTAATTAACATTATTTAATTTAATGC
Organism: Sinotaia quadrata; assembly: GCA_028829895.1. Taxonomy (NCBI): domain Eukaryota; kingdom Metazoa; phylum Mollusca; class Gastropoda; order Architaenioglossa; family Viviparidae; genus Sinotaia; species Sinotaia quadrata. Next base: position 95,012,030 of record CM054180.1, read on the forward strand.
AATGTATTTTACCTGCTAGTTTGTGTGAATGTGTGTGATCTAGCATTCTTGCACAACATTATATAAAATCTCTTTATATTAATATTGTTTAATTTAGTGCTAGGTAATTTAATTGTATTTTATCTGCTAGAGAGAGTTTTTGTTAATGTGTATGATCATACATTCTTACACTACACTAAATGTAATCTCTTTATATTAATATTGTTTAATTTAATGCTATGTAATTTAATTGTATTTTATCTGCTAGAGAGAGATTGTGTGAATGTGTATGATCATACTTTCTGACATTACACCAAATACGATCTCTTTATATTAATATTGTTTAATTCAATGCTAAATTGCTATGTAATTTAATTATAATTTGTCTGCCAATAGTTTTCTTTCCTCTTTAATTATATAATTCTGTTGTTAATATATGTAGGTCTCTATTACTGTAATTTTAACACTGATAATTTGCTTGTGCTCATATCTGCGTATAGGTGTCTCTGCACATGTTTTGCCTGTAAACTGTTGGGCGAGTGACAATAATTCACAATGCACTGCAAGTGACAATAACTCACAATGCGCTGCAAGCGACAATAATTCACAATGTGCTGCAAGCGACAATAATTCACAATGCGCTGCAAGCGACAATAATTCACAATGTGCTGCAAGCGACAATAATTCACAATGCACTGCGAGTGACAATAATTCACAATGCACTGCAAGCGACAATAATTCACAATGCGCTGCAAGCGACAATAATTCACAATGTGCTGCAAGCGACAATAATTCACAATGCGCTGCAAGCGACAATAATTCACAATGCACTGCAAGCGACAATAATTCACAATGTGCTGCAAGCGACAATAATTCACAATGCGCTGCAAGCGACAATAATTCATGACATGCTGATAGATCTGGATCACTTCCTTTGATTTTGTGCCATACATTAACACATTGCAGTGATTAGCTAGAGTACAGTGTGTGCTATAGTACATACTTTTATCCTTATACTGTGCTACCTTGATATACTTCCTTAATCCGTTCCAGATCCTTGGACTTATACCAAACAGGATATTTACCAAACGAATTTTTCAAATAAGAAGGGAAAATAATCCATTCCCTTGAAAAAAATCCAATTGTTATTGGCATATTATACATTGATGGGGTTGTATAAAATAATTTAAACACTGCTTAATACTAAAATATATAAATAGAAAAGCAAGTAGGTGAAATAAATGAAAATTTAACCTCACTTTACCTTGCTGAGAAGAGTCGAGTGCTTACTAATAGGGTGCTGAGAAGAGTTGATTGCTTACTAATATGATGCTTAGATCAAGGAGGAGATATTATTGTTTGGAAGGAGAGTCTGATTCCAATAAAACTTCAGGAATCTGACATTCTGGTGTTTTTTCTCTTTTCCCTAGTTGGACCTGGTTGTGGCTCATCAGGTTTGACATTTACTAAAAATCTGTCTAATGAGTGATGAAAAGAGTGGATGGTGTAGATAATGGCATGCCATGAGAATTAGGACATTCATTCTTTTGGAGAGCATGGGATACTTATTTTGTGTCATTGCAAAACATTTCATGGAGCTGCATCCAAATATGCACTCATTTTCAGCCAACTTATTTGGCTTGTACAGGAGAGTAGTTCTCCTGTATGAAAGAGAAAAGTATGTTTAAGTAGTTAGACATATTTAAAGTAAGTTAAGTAGTTAGACATATTTAAAGTAAGTTAGGTGTTAGACATATTTAAAGTAAGTTAGGGTGTTAGACATATTTAAAGTAAGTGCTAGACATATTTAAAGTAAGTTAGGTGTTAGACATATTTAAAGTAAGTGCTAGACATATTTAAGTAAGTTAAGTGTTAGACATATTTAAAGTAAGTTAAGTGTTAGACATATTTAAAGTAAGTGTTAGACATATTTAAAGTAAGTTAAGTGTTAGACATATTCAAAGTAATTTAAGTGTTAGACATATTTAAAGTAAGTTAAGTGTTAGACATATTTAAAGTAAGTTAAGTGTTAGACATATTTAAAGCCAGTAGCATAGGCTGGGTAGAGGATGGAGGAATGAAGGTTTGATGAAAAGAAGTATGTATAAATCTTCATTTAAGAAAATATTGATGCTGCATACTTTCTTTTATTTTGCAGGTCTCATGCTTCAGTGGCCACTGGCCTGCATTAACCATGCATAAGTGAGATGAACTGAGAGTGTATCTGCATTATGTCATATTTTATTTATTTAATTTTTTTTTTCAGTGTAGTTATTGTTTGTACTGACTTGAACACCGAGCTAGTAATTATGCCTAATAAATGCATTCAAAATAAAATTTTAAAAATCTATAGGTTTTAATTCATAAATTAGTGTGTGTACTTCTTTAATGCATGTCATAAATCAATGCTTATAACACTTAAAAATTATTTCATATGTAAATTCTATCATTGCCACCATTTTATGAATCAGTATTGTCACTGCCTATGTGTTTTTAATTCATAAATTAGTATTTATATTTCTTAAATCTTACTTGATTCATTGTTTTCACTACCTAAATCCTTTATTGTGGTAGTATTTTGTAGCGTCAAAACATATTCGTATGTTCTTGACATGCAATTTCTGCTCTTAAGATAAATTTGTTATTATATCAAAATTTGACAGACTACTAAATTTGTCATATTTCGTCTGAGTAAGGTGGGTTGTAAACTAAAATGTGTGATTAATAGATTTTTCAAACAAAATTATTTATTTTAAAATTATTGCATGGATTGTTTTACATTTTTTTTTTGTTTTCATGTTATTAAGAAAGACATTTGTTCTTAATAAATAAATATTAGTTGTTTATAATCTTTTACCTTTCAAATTCAGTGTTTGGAGAATTCTATCAGTTACTGGTCCATAATTTAAACATTCAATTATTTTATTTGACCATATTCACTGAAAGTTTATTTGAATCAGACTAGCACAATGTGATCAAACAAGCTAAATCTGACTGTAGCCTTTTAAAGCAATGTTTTTCTTTAAAAAAGAAATAAGTATAGTTAAAAAACTGTTACTATTTTATATCACACACTCAAACACACATTAATGAATACTCAATCAACAAACACAACATTAATCACCACAGAACAACTACAACCTTTACAGTGATGGTGATGAAGATGATTGCTAAAAAGGTTAAGATGATTATGATGGAAATGTAAACATTGATGAAGACAGCAATGAAAGTGGTTGCAATGAAGATGATAAGAATGATGAATAAAGGCAACAAACAAAACGATAACAACAAGGACAGTAACTAAGATGATAATGACTAGGATGACGATTGGGCAATGAAGATAACCCTCGAAAAGTGTAGTCATGAGTAACTCAGATTGTTATAATAACTCGTTAGTGAAATCATGCCAACTATTGGGATGGAGGTGGGGAGAGAGAGATGACAACTATTATCATTGAATATATACTAATAGGTTCGGTAAACAAAATACCCCCCCCCCCCGACTTTTCTATATATTTATCTTTGTCATAATAATAAGAAATACTTTAAAAAAAACCCACATCATTGCAGGGTTTTTAAAAAAATAAAAATAATTATCTAATCTATATATCAGCCACTGCCACCTTGCCTTTTTAATTTTTATATTTGCATTTGAAGAGTTCGGTATAACTTAAAAAAAAATTAAATTGTCATTTATTATATTGACAATTATGATTATTTAGAATTTTAACTAGCTGTAATAGTGGGTAACAGATGAAAGACAATGAAAATTTAAACGAATGAAAAAGAATGAATCTAAATCGTGATACGTCGGCCACATAATGTCAGACAGGGGCAGGTAACTTGCTGCTGACACGATCGAATCTTTTTTTTTTTTTTTTTTAATTTTTTTATAACAGAGTAGTGGAGCTGATAAAAAAATTCCGACTCCTGAAATGTTATTTGTTGACTCCTGACTGACTCCTGACTCTGTAACTATTACTAATATCATATGGCACAAAATTACATTCGTATATGGATTTTATGCATAAGCATGGTAAGGTGTCAATAAATGAAGAAGTGGCTTTTATAGATTTCATTTCAAAACTATTTTTTCAATCGTACAGTAATACAAAACCCCTCAAAGATCGCTTCTAATAGGTTCGGTTTCATTAACAGAAAACAAATGTTCCATAATGAGTCGGTCGGTAGAAGAGTGTAACAGTCAAAGAAACATCTTGAATAATCTCGAGCTAGAATTTTAGCGCTCACTTAAAATACGTTCAAATTTCTCAACCTCTTTCAGTGCTTGGTAAAAATTATTTTGAATTTACATTATCATGATGGGAGTTTCTCTTTTTTTAATATTTTCCCCCAAATTTAGGCGCTGCCGTTTGGATCACTCCTGTATGTCTAGATATTTTTCAAAATCTTTCATGTTTACAGTTACTGAAGACGAAACAGGTGGTCGATTAGTCATGTAACGACCCGGCTATCGTCTCATCTTCCTCTTATATGCCTTTCATTCGAATTTCAAATTATTACAACAGATTTTTTTGTTTTATGCTCATAATTTCAATAACTTCACAAAGTACTTTTTTTTTTACTTCCGTTGCTTAAAATGTACTAATTTTGCAGTGCCGGATTAAATCCTGTGGAGGCTCCTAGGCAGTCGAAATCTCGGGGCCCCATCGCAGATTATCTCCTAATACGTTTTTAATTTTACCAACCAACAATTTTAATAAACCAATTTAACAATTTTTATGTTATTAAACAAATTAACATTATGTTATTAAACAAAAATTATTAAACAATATTACACAATTTTATTAAACATTTTTTTTAAAATCTAAAAATTTAATTTTACTAAACCAACAAAACTTTAAACATTTACTGTCCTCAATTTGTTTGGATATCTTGGAAGTCTACCTTTTGCAAGACGTCGTATTCAGTGGCCATGATGGCAACTGAGTTCAGTCGTTCTTGTGTCATTGAAGACGTATTCAGTGGCCATAATGGCAAGTGAGTTCAGTCGTTCTTGTGTCATTGAAGACGTATTCAGTGGCCATAATGGCAAGTGAGTTCAGTCGTTCTTGTGTCATTGAAGACGTATTCAGTGGCCATGATGGCAACTGAGTTCAGTCGTTCTTGTGTCATTGAAGACGTATTCAGTGGCCATAATGGCAAGTGAGTTCAGTCGTTCTTGTGTCATTGAAGACGTATTCAGTGGCCATAATGGCAAGTGAGTTCAGTCGTTCTTGTGTCATTGAAGACGTATTCAGTGGCCATGATGGCAAGTGAGTTCAGTCGTTCTTGTGTCACTGAAGACGTATTCAGTGGCCATAATGGCAAGTGAGTTCAGTCATTCTTGTGTCATTGAAAGTCGATGACAATTTTTCATTATTTTAATTTCGAAAAAGTTTGTTCACAAGTAGCGTTCGTGATCATGAGACACCTATAAATTCTTAATGTTGTCATAACATTTGGGAACGTTGTTTGCACCATATTTTAATAAAAGAGTTTCATCAGAGTCTTCTAACTGTGATATGAAATACTTGAAATGAACCATTTCATCTACAAACTCCAACTCGACTTCCTCAGATAATTCTCTCTAAATCTTTGGGCAGCTTCTTTAATTTCGGCGTCTGTCTTCGATGGGAACTCAACAAGGAACCCAAATAGAGAATGAATTTGGTTATATGTTTCCACACGACGGGAGAGCTCTGCACATAACTTATCCAATATTGGTAGGTAAGTTTCAATCTTGAACTTTTCTCTTTTTCTTACGCACACACGCCTGCTTTCATCAATATATTGCGCATTTCATTTGCCTTATTTTCGTTCATCAAATATTTCTCTTTGTGATGTTAAAAAATCGAGCAGTGATTTCAAAAGATTGACGGCCTTTTGAAGTTCTGTTGTTTCCTTATGTAGAGATTTGCTGACTCCGTTTTCCTTCTTTGACAGGTCATTTAGCAGACATTTGGCCGCAAGAATTGTCTCTGGCTTCTGATTCACATCTTCAGCAATGACCTGCAAAGCCTTTTGAAAGCTGCTGTAGCTGTAAGATAACGCCTAGGTCGCATCGGCCCTTGCAACCACCTTGTGAGAAACAGTCTTTTTAAACCTGTGAAGAGTTTTGATGACGTTCACCCTGTTTTCCTCAAGATATTCAAGCACTACAGTCAGTTGGTCAATGTGAGATAAGTCTGGTGTTGAATCAACCGTCAGAGAAAAGTATTTAGCTTCCTGGATTTCCTTTACAATTACTTTCAGAACCTTATTTCTCATTATTTCGATTACTTTTTTGCAAATTGTGGAATAAAATTGGATGGTTTTCCTCGACCTTGATAGCCACATTTGGCTAAATGAGAACTTAGAAAATTGTCGTACTCCACAATTAACTCACATTTGGCTAAATGAGAACTTAGAAAATTGTCGTACTCCACAATTAACTCACATTTGGCTAAATGAGAAAATTGTCGTACTCCACAATTAACTCACATTTGGCTAAATGAGAACTTAGAAAATTGTCGTACTCCACAATTAACTCTAAAATTCCAAAGTAGTTGTCATTATGTTGAGAACCAATGCGTTCTGTCTTACCGCGAAAAGCTAATCCATATGATGAGAGGAATTTGATCACTCACACTACTCTTTGCAGAACTTTGATCCAATTCTCTCTTTTTTTTGGTAACCTGAATTTCCAAAGAGCTGTCGATTTGACCGTGTGTGCGTCAACTACTAATAGGTGTCTTTATACATGCCCGATGTGTTGTACTGTCCTTGTGCATATTCATTCACTGTGAGGCATTCTTCCAGTCAGAAAATCCGTCTGAAAATTGAGTTCAGCCTTCATGTATTTTACCAAATGGGACGCATGGGAAATAGTACTCATTTCCTGTGTACATGAGCCATTCTCTTTTTTGTTCACCACTTACATGTTTTCGAAAGATAATAGAATAACAAAAATTTCTTTTATGATCTTCATACTGCCTGCTTGAAACCAAAAAATCACCATTAAATTGTTAACATTCCACATTTTCTCTATTACACAAAAAGTCCTACACTTCATTGGTAATGTTTTGCCTTAACTCAATGTCATTTTGATCTTCTGGTCCCAGAATATCTCTGTTTTGATTAAGTAACTCAACTTCCGGCTCAGTTTCAGCTGGACCCAGTAAATGAACCTTATCCTCAACCTCAACAATCTGTTCAGGACAAGGTCTACAGCCATCGCTTCACTGGCAGACGTACTTGAAGAGGCCTCGGGTTGATCCTCTGTTGACTTACGAGTAAAGCCAAGTTGGAAAAGACTGTGTCTTTTTTATTTGTTCATCAAGTTTCTTCACTCTCTGTTGCTGTTTTTTCGTTTTTCTGCACCGCTTCGATACCTCTTCTTTTCAGGAGAATCTGCTGCAGGGGTTCTTAACCTGGGGTCCATGGATAGCTTCAGGGGGTCCATGAAAGTAAAATATTTACTATATTTTTATATTCTGCTTGTGTGCATTTTTCTAGGGAGGGGTACATAGCTTTCACCAGATTTTAAAAGGGTCCGTGACTCAAGAAAGGTTAAGAAGCACTGACCTACTGTGAAGATAGTGTTTACAAGTGTGGCTTCACAGTCAGCATCATTCAGACTGGAGTATTTCGTCCACAGCATCAGTAGAGTTCTTGCCTTAGAGTTCTAAAATGCAAATACTATTTGCATTATACAATAAATTATGGCTTGAATTACGCTAGGGCTGAGCATAAGTGTCAAACACATACTGAACACGATGTATTAATATGTCAAGGTCGTGTTAAAAACTGCAAAGAGTAAGAAGCCACCCATCACTTACAGAAGAACGTTAACTGTTTCCACAAGTACTGATTCAGTATTGTATCTGATGTTCCAGCTTGTGTTTTGTGCACAAAATTGGACACAAGCCTCTCACTCAAGGGGCACGGGTTTGATCCCAGTTCGTAGTGGAAAACCTTGGTCTGAATCTTAACTATGGGTGGAAAATCTTAGTCTTAATCCCAGCTCGTAGTGGAAAACCTTGGTCTGAATCTTAACTATGGGTGGAAAATCTTAGTCTTGATCCCAGCTCGGGTGAAGAAACTTGATCTTCATCCCAGTGCGTAGTAGAAAAGCTACAGAGTGCTCCTTAACTAAGTGTTTGAAAATCAGAAAGAACAGAGTCATCTGCATAACCCGCCAAACGTCCTCTAAGAACTTCGTTCTAGTATTAACCCCTAGCATTTCTCCCTTCCAAAGTAGACATCTTTCCTGCATCACTTGTGCTGTCTACGAAACCAACAAACGCTGGATGAGGACTAGAAAGTTAAATCAAGTCAGCTACTACAACAATTAAAAAACCAACAAACGCTGGATGAGGACTAGAAAGTTAAATCAAGTCAGCTACTACAACAATTAAAAAACCAACAAACGCTGGATGAGGACTAGAAACTTAAATCAAGTCAGCTACTACAACAATTAAAAAACCAACAAACGCTGGATGAGGACTAGAAAGTTAAATCAAGTCAGCTACTACAACAATTAAAAAACCAACAAACGCTGGATGAGGACTAGAAAGTTAAATCAAGTCAGCTTCTACAACAATTAAAAAACCAACAAACGCTGGATGAGGACTAGAAAGTTAAATCAAGTCAGCTTCTACAACAATTAAAAAACCAACAAACGCTGGATGAGGACTAGAAAGTTAAATCAAGTCAGCTTCTACAACAATTAAAAAACCAACAAACGCTGGATGAGGACTAGAAAGTTAAATCAAGTCAGCTACTACAAGAATTAAAAAAGCAACAAACGCTGGATGAGGACTAGAAAGTTAAATCAAGTCAGCTACTACAAGAATTAAAAAAGCAACAAACGCTGGATGAGGACTAGAAAGTTAAATCAAGTCAGCTACTAAAAGAATTAAAAAAGCAACAAACGCTGGATGAGGACCTGAAACTTAAATCAAGTCAGCTACTACAACAATTAAAAAACCAACAAACGCTGGATGAAGACTAGAAAGTTAAATCAAGTCAGCTACTACAACAATTAAAAATCGGTCACGACAGTACGTTAGGAAAACATGTCGAACAGTCATTATGAAGAACATTTATGGACAATGACGAGATTGCTTGTTACTGTTAGTCTGACCGGATGGAATGCATAAGACTTCGAATAATTAAGAAAAGTAACACAAATAAAAATATTTCAAACTGTTATATACAAAGATAATACATTTTTTGTAATTATTTTACTTATTAATATTTTGTGCCTATTAAAGAGAATTTAACAGTAAGTGGCACAACGTTACATTTAACAGTGACATAACGTTACATTTAACAGTAAGTGGCACAACGTTACATTTAACAGTAAGTGACATTTAAAAAGGTTCATGTATATTTGCGGGAGTACAACATTTTTCACTTGTTAATGTCATTATAAAATATAAATAAAATATGTATATAAATAATATGTAAACATTTCATTTTATTTCTAAATATTTCGAAACATCTGTGCATTACCTCTAATCATCTTTGAATGACAAACTCTAATTATCTATGAATGACTAACTCTAATTATCTCTGAGTGACTAACTCTAATTATCTCTGAGTGACTAACTATAATTATCTCTGAATGACAACTCTAATTATCTCTGAATGACTAACTATAATTATCTCTGAGTGACTAACTCTAATTATTTCTGAATGACTAACTCTAATTATTTCTGAATGACAAACTCTAATTATATCTCAGTGACTAACTCTAATTATCTTTGAGTATGAATGACAAACTCTAATTATCTATGAGCAACTAACTATAATTATATCTGAGTTACTAAATCTAATTATCTCTAAATGACAAACTCTAATTATCTCTGAATGACTAACTATAATTATCTCTGAGTGACTAATTCTATCTCTGAATGACTAACACAAATTATCTGTGCATGACAAACTATAATTATTTCTGAATGACAGACTATGAATATCTCTGTAAGTCATGCCGAAGTCAGACTGTCAGCAAGCCCAGCCAAACGGAAACACGATGAGGTTCGGCTGATTTCCTCGTGAAATAAATAAATGTCTCTATGCCCAATCTGAGGTATTTTTTCCACCAGAGTTTAAATTGATATTACATATTTATGTACCCGAAGTAATGTCTACTTAATTGGCTTAATGTTGGATAACTTGTAAGGTAAAATTACAACAAAAAATCAACACCGAACGAAAACAGCTGCCGTGTTATTAAATTATTAAGCGTATAAAAACTACACTAAAACAGTTTTCTGAATTATCAGCGTATAAAACTACTTTAAAACAGTTTTCTGAATTATCAGCTTATAAAACAACATTAAAACAGTTTTCTGAATTATCAGCTTATAAAACAACATTAAAACAGTTTTCTGAATTTATCAGCTTATAAAACAACATTAAAACAGTTTTCTTGAATTATCAGCTTATAAAACAACATTAAAACATTTTCTGAATTATCAGCTTATAAAACAACATTAAAACAAATTACTTTCCTAGGAGTTCTTCGAATCCAGTCGAGTAACGAGAACGCGGTTATTTCCCTTTCGTCACCCGTAAATCCTTTATAATTTTGTTTACATTGCACCCCTTCTAGGTGAGTCAAAGGCTGACTGATATATTTATCCATGCGTGAGGCCAGCTCTCGAGTCAGGAAGGAAAATAGTAAATACGAGTCAATGAAGATAGAACACGACGTAACAACTCGAATGAGGCCACCTGTTCCAGGTGTCAGTCGTTAGTAGCAAGCTGACTGAGAGGTGTACAAATCAAACGTCAATCCAGTAACACAACACTTTTCGAAGACAATGTTAAAACTATGCGGAGCATCTGAAAGTGTATCACGTGATTGACTGAAAGGACAAGGCTGGCCGTGTGCGGCGCCGTACCAAGGCAGATCGTACGTGTGTAATTGGGAAGGAATTTGTGCGTGCTGTGTGACTGGAATACGGCCGGCAAACATGCTTTTCGTGTCGTCTGCCAGAGCAACAGTGTCCTGACGGTAAAGACTGGAGGCCATGGCGCAAACAGTGTGCTTGGTTATGACCGGTGAGTGGACTATTTTGTCCCCCCTCGTGAAAGAAAGGGACTTTACCTCCCGTAACACGTTTTTTTCTAATTTGCGTTAGCATTGCTTTGTAAGCTACCAGTCAGTGTTTAATCGCTACGTTATTGACTCGACGCTGGCCAATAAGAGCACAAACCAAACACAGGTCTTTGTTGAAGTGATTGCCACGCATTTGCAGGTTCATTCACAACTTTGCGCGCCCAGCACGCTATCAGTACTTAATGAGAGTAAACACCCAGCCCGAAACTAATATGGTGTGTGTATATACACGTACGTCACGCTATCAGTACTTAATGGGAGTAAACACCCAGCCCGAAACTAATATTATGGTATGTGTATATACATGTACGTCACGTTCGCTAGTGACGCATTAATTGAAATTGTCAGGTTAGTTTCGCGATTTTGTCATGTGTATCGACCAGTTCCATTTCAGTCGACATACTCTGATTCCGAGCTAAACAACGGAAACACGAAGTGAACACCCACTCCACCCACCCGTCCTTTTAAAAAATCAATTAATTGTTGTCTCGCCCAGACCAAGTTAAAGAAGAGGTGTACTGTAGTGTATGAGGAAAGTAATGTTCAAAGACTTTATCGGCTACTGAGGAGCTTCTTATGGGGAAAGTATTCACCATAAATGTTACTCAGATTTTTTTTTTTAATTGCTAAAATCATATGCTTCAAAGAGAATATATTTCCAACCGTTACGGTTGTCAAAATAGTAGTAATACATTTCTCAATACTTTAACAAACATTTAGCCAGCGAGTTTAACGTTCGAGATTGACATGGACAAAAAGCGTTATCTTGGCGAATTCCAGTTTTGTATCAAAGGCTACTGAACTATATGATTAAATAGAAATAAAACCGGTTCCTCCCTATTTTTTATTTATGTAAACTATTAAAATTAACTATGGCTTAAAAATGAACCCTCTGTTTTCAATTTCTTATTTGGTTAGTCTGTTTGACTTGAAACTTGTTTCATTTAATGACGACCTTGTCATTAACTTATCAAAACAATGGCGACCTTGTCATTAACTTATCAAAACAATGACGACCTTATCATTAACTTATCAAAACAATGGCGACCTTGTCATTAACTTATCAAAACAATGGCGACCTTGTCATTAACTTATCAAAACAATGGCGACCTTGTCATTAACTTATCAAAACAATGACGACCTTATCATTAACTTATCAAAACAATGACGACCTTATCATTAACTTATCAAAACAATGGCGACCTTGTCATTAACTTATCAAAACAATGGCGACCTTGTCATTAACTTATCAAAACAATGGCGACCTTATCATTAACTTATCAAAACAATGGCGACCTTGTCATTAACTTATCAAAACAATGGCGACCTTGTCATTAACTTATCAAAACAATGGCGACCTTGTCATTAACTTATCAAAACAATGACGACTGACTATCGATTCCAGTGGTTAACTCGATCTCTGCTTAACGTTGGGCCAGCCCGTTGTAACAGCTCAATGTATCATATCGTCTGTTTCATCGGGAGGGTGAAATGTTGTAACAGCTGTCAGTGTATCATATCGTCCGTTTCATCGGGAGGGTGAAATGTAGTAACAGCTCAGTCAGTGTATCATATCGTCTGTTTCATCGGGAGGGTGAAATGTAAACTGCAAATACAAGTAAATGGACGAGATGTAGCTCAAGTTAGTCTCCTGTCTTGGACTCTCGCAGTTCTGCCGTTCAGTCAGGGCTGGTCAATCGCCAGTCACTGAAATTAAAATAATTTTTTATATACAGAAATGGTTTGCAGTTCTTTTCTTCAAATGTATATATTTTAACAAAATCACAAAAATACACATTGCTTTAGTGACTGGATTATGTGCTACCTCATGAAAATGTTTAGGTTATTGAATACAGATAACACCAGGGTCCTCATTTCGTCACATATCATTTGTCCGAGTGATGTAACATCAAACCTGAAAAAGGCCAACTTTGAAGGCGTTAAAACATGTCTATGTACCGTAATAGGATTGAAAATATATAACATCAGACTATACTAGTGCAACACCGAGTGTCAGACTAGTGTAACACACAGAGCGACAAACTAATCTAGTATAAAACAGACTAAATAAGTTTAGTGTACAGAACAACAGACTCAGCAAGTTTAAAGTATAGAACAACAGATTCAGCAAGTATGATGTACAGAACAGCAGACTTAACGAGTTAATATACAGAACAATAGTCTCAAATTTAATGTACAGAACAATAGACTCAAGTTTAACGTACAGAACAGCAGACTCAAGTTTAACGTACAGAACAGCAGACTCAAGTTTAACGTACAGAACAACAGACTTAACGAGTTAATATACAGAACAATAGTCTCAAGTTCAAAGTACAGAACAACAGACTCAAGTTTAACGTACAGAACAGCAAACTCAAGTTTAACGTACAGAACAGCAGACTCAAGTTTAACGTACAGAACAACAGACTTAACGAGTTAATATACAGAACAATAGTCTCATGTTCAAAGTACAGAACATCAGACTTAACGAGTTAATATACAGAACAATAGTGTCAAGTTCAAAGTACAGAACAGCAGACTTAACAAGTTAATATACAGAACAATAGTCTCAGTATTTTAAGTAAAGATGTATTATGTGAGCAGACTATTATTTCTACATATTGTGAGTGTTATGATAATTATACGTAGTATGCTGAACACTTGACATTGTTTCTAGTGAACATTCATAAAATTTATTATGCTTTATGTATGTATCAGGCTAATAAATACTGTTGCAGGAAACTGTAATTAATTAATTAATTATAATAATCATTAACTAGGTAGCATAAGCATCACACTAAGCTAGAGGTGCCTTTCATGACCAGACCTCTTGCCACACCAAATTCAAGTGATTAGTCTACTCACATGATACATCTTTACACAAAATACAAGTATAACATATCAATAGCAAAATCATAATCATTGGATAATAATAAAAAAAACTACTCTCTGGTTTGCATTACATCAGCAATTTCTAGCATATTCTTGCCTCAAGTTGTTTACTTACAACTCTGACACTTTCAAAAATACTATCATAAGGAGTGCCCAAGGTCGGGTTACTCTGACAATTTAACAATTTATATAACAATTAAATTTTAAATAGGATAGGCAAATTTACTCTGCCACAGATTGTATCAGCACAATCTAGCATATTCTCAACTCAAGTTATTTATTCCAACTCTGACACTTACATAAGAATGTCACTTCAACAATTTAACAATTTATATAACAATTAAGTCTAGAAATAGGAATAGGCAAATTTACTCTGCCACAAATAGAATCAAATTTAACATACAGAACAACAGAATCAGATTTAATATATTAGCAGAAGTTTGGGAAACGGGGAATAATGCATTAGCCGAAGTGTGAGAACTAGGAAATAATGCATTGGCCGAAGTGTGAACTAGGAATTAATTGCATTAGCCGACGCTTGAGAACTAGGAATTAATGTTTTAGCCGGAGCTTGACAACTAGGAATTAATGTTTTAGCCGAAGTGTGAGAACTAGGAATTAATTGCATTAGCCGACGCTTGAGAACTAGGAATTAATGTTTTAGCCGGAGCTTGACAACTAGGAATTAATGTTTTAGCCGAAGTGTGAGAACTAGGAATTAATTGCATTAGCCGACGCTTGAGAACTAGGAATTAATGTTTTAGCCGGAGCTTGACAACTAGGAATTAATGTTTTAGCCGAAGTGTGAGAACTAGGAATAATGCGTTAGCAAAAGCGTGGGAACCGAGAACAATGCATTTACCGATCCCGGGCGGGGTAACCAGGAAATAAAGCACTGTTTTTCAGCAAGGCTTGTGTCCTCTTCTCTCACCCTCACCCCGCACATTGTGTTTCGCCGTTCGAGCGGCTCCGGTAAATATAATTGAAAGACGTGAAATAGGGGCAGGTGTACACATCCGAGTTTTGTAAATTGTAGATGAGTGGTTTCTTTAAAGAATTAAAAGTCAGGAAACGGGTACACATCCGAGTTTTGCAAAGCTGGCACTTGTAAGACTCACTGTGGTCAACTGGCTGGCTTGTTGGCTCATCTAAAGAAAGATAACTCAATTCTCGCGGCAGACGGTTCAGCGCTCTGTACTTCGTGCATAGTGGGTTAAGGGTCAGAGGTTAGTATTGAGTTGAATAAGAGTTACTCATTCGTCTCCTTGATACTGCAGACAGTCTTCACAGTTGGACTGTTGAAAGTAAACATTTGCACGAATAAGTCTCAGATAATTAAATTATCTGATACATACATCAAACGTAATTGTTAGGAAAGAAATGAAAATAATCAACTAATTGAAAATTGGTATAAGTAATTATAGAAAACGTAATTGTTAGGAAAGAAATGAAAATCATCAACTAATTGAAAATTGGTATAAGTAATTATAGAAAACAAGTCAAAGGTCACTTTGAAACAAATCGAACTGCTGACCAACGATCAACTGCTGACCAAAGAACGAAAAAGGAAATAAGATCAGGTAGTAGAGGAACGAAAAGCCAACTTCAACTTGCATCTGATAAACTGTTACTACTGACAACAAGAAATAGAGAAACAGACTGACTACAAATGGCCTGTGACTCCGTTCTACATTCATGAATACATGTCACGTGAACGACGTCAGTAGTACAAAAATAGGATCCAAGTATTCATGACAAATTAGTAAAGCACTATCACATGAAATCACAATGGACAAGAAATTTGCTGACACAACATTCAACATTAAAATGCGGAATCTTTGAAGGTGACACCCTGCCATCACTACATTTCTGCATTGCCCTAAATCCTCCCAGTCATGTCGTCAAGAAAACAAAATTAAGACACAGTTTGAAATCAGGACATGTATGGTAAAAATGACATTAACATTAGTATTTTGACCAGTGCCGTCAAGAAATCTAGTGGGGACACGCAAGATAAAATTCAGAATCGAAGAGTGTGGAATATTTATTATCCAACAAAAGAAAGATCCTATCAACAGAGTGCATACGATCTGATACTGGAAAAATTTCATCTGAAGGCCTACGATGTGATACTGGAAAAATAATATTTCGACTAAGGGCCTACGATCTGATACTGGAAAATAATATTTCAACTAAGGGCCTACGATCTGATACTGGAAAAATAATATTTCAACTAAGGGCCTACGATCTGATACTGGAAAAATAATATTTCAACTAAGGGCCTACGATGTGATACTGGAAAAATAATATTTCAACTAAGGGCCTACGATGTGATACTGGAAAAATAATATTTCAACTAAGGGCCTACGATCTGATACTGGAAAAATAATATTTCAACTAAGGGCCTACGATGTGATACTGGAAAAATAATATTTTAACTAAGGGCCTACGATCTGATACTGGAAAAATAATATTTTAACTGAAAAACGATACCAACATCTGGTGATATGTCAACATCAAGAAAATATGCAGGCTGAAGTAAAGTCCAAGACTGAAAGAGAGGATAAAAACGAATATGACAGGTGCTAAATTCAAAACTTAATGGCGTGAACAAAAACTACAGACCATTAATGCAATTGTCACACCTGTAATCAGCTTTACTGTGGGTGTTGTTTATTGGCCAGCAAACGAGATCAATGAATTGGACAAGAAAACTGTCCAAAACCCTTATCCCCCACCCCAAAAGAAGACGACGGTAGACTCGTAGTGGCTTGGAGAATGTGGAGCAGACAACTCTGGAAAATCAGGGACGCTCTTGAAGGACAGGATCTAGGCCTTGTCCGATATTATAACTATCCATAAGTCCAAAAAAATAGTCCTCGGTTTAGATGTATCAGGTGATAATAAAAGATAGGAAAAAAACTAAGTATACAGGAAATAAGGAATTCACAAACTATGGAATATAAAAGCTGAAGTGATTCTAGGAGGCATTGGAGCTCTGGGAGACAAAACATCTAAGACGGAAGATTGTCTGAATAAATTGCCAGGAAACCACAAATTTGCCTCTATGAAACAAGCAGGCTTCCTGGAAAGTGTTCATATTCTCTGCAAAACCTTGGTTTTCCCAGGATCCTCAGAGAATTGTGAAACTAAGGTTCACATCCAAGAAACTGACAGATACAGAAGTAATGAGAATGAATAATAATAATAAAAAGAAGAAGAAACCCAACAGCAATAATAAATGATGATGTTTTACCAAATGACAGAAAGATGACAACAAAACATCAAGAAAAGACAAAATACCAGGGTTTCAGATTACTAATCCGGTGACTGTGGAAATAAACGGAATACCAGAATTAATAGCAACACTTAGGAATATAGCAACTGAGCTTGAAACTGAAAAAAACTTCCAGAAAAGTCACAGACGGTCCCACTACTAAAGCACCAATCCTTGCAAGTGCCCAAATTCTCCGTACTACCTAGAATCTCCCAGAATCCTAATAGGATTCCGAGACCAAAGTTCACAACCAATTAGTGGACATAGAAGTCACGAGAAGGGCCAAGTAATAATAATGGTTATTAATAGTATGCGCTTAACATTATATAAACATACATACGATACACATAAACACATACTACAAGCATACAATAAGAAACACTGACACACGAAGTCAATACTTCAAGACGAAACACACGGAAGTGGAGGAAAACAACTAAACAAAGAAAATCGTGACGTTATAACGTGACTATATCTAAGTTCTAAAGACAGTTCTTTCCAATGAAAACCATACACTTT
This sequence comes from Sinotaia quadrata, assembly GCA_028829895.1. NCBI lineage: Eukaryota > Metazoa > Mollusca > Gastropoda > Architaenioglossa > Viviparidae > Sinotaia > Sinotaia quadrata. The sequence goes on from CM054180.1 coordinate 95,029,810, forward strand.
TTGACCTCGGGTTCATCTGAAACGGTCTGAGGATTTGAAATAAGATATCTGTTGACTTCGATGTCGTCTATTCTGCAACTTAAAAAAAAAATAGTGCAGGCCTGTCTGTGGTATATGTGGGAAAGAAAAGTAGTGCAAGCCTATCTGTGGTATATGTGGGAAAGAAAAGTAGTGCAGGCCTGTCTGTGGTATATGTGGGAAAGAAAAGTAGTGCAGGCCTGTCTGTGGTATATGTGGGAAAGAAAAGTAGTGCAGGCCTGTCTGTGGTATATGTAGGAAAGAAAAGTAGTGCAGGCCTGTCTGTGGTATATGTGGGAAAGAAAAGTAGTGCAGGCCTGTCTGTGGTATATGTGGGAAAGAAAAGTAGTGCAGGCCTGTCTGTGGTATATGTGGGAAAGAAAAGTAGTGCAAGCCTGTCTGTGGTATATGTGGGAAAGAAAAGCGGTGAATAGTCACTTCAATGATTGATGAAGTCGGTTAAAATTAAAAGGGATTGATTTAGACTTGGTAGAAAAATCAGCATATAGATATTAAAACTACTGAGCACATTCCTTAAAAGTCCACCCCATCCTCACCCGAACAATCATTAGACGTGTGGTATTTTTCCTAAGGCGTGTGTTAAATTAACCGATGATCGACAACATGTATATGTACACGAACACACATATCTACCACGTACTCTCCCACAAAACCTTTCTACATAAACGTGTGTGATGTATTTGATCAGTTCGGTGTGTGGGTAATCACAGTTATATTAGGAGCTGCAATTTTTGACAAAATTATGGAGCACTCTTGCATGTTAACAGTAGGTTATAAAACGGTCCCAGCTGTCTACAGTGAGCACTTTTTTTTAATCCGGAGTGAAGGTGCATGTTAACAGTAAGTTATAGATCGGTCCCAGCTGTCTACAGTGAGCACTTTTTTTTACCCGGAGTGAAGGTGCATGTTAACAGTAAGTTATAGAACGGTCCCAGCTGTCTACAGTGAGCACTTTTTTTTACCCGGAGTGAAGGTGCATGTTAACAGTAAGTTATAGAACGGTCCGAATTGTATAATGTGAGCACTTACTAATTATCCAGCGTGGCTGGAAGCGTTCACTTAAAAATAAACCTACTCAAACAGATATCGATCAAGGGTTACGCTAATGAATAGGCCAGTAGCATCACTTCAGAGTGTTGTCCCTCCTCCACCACCCCCTCCGTCCAAAATAGCCGACCCATTCCACTCTCTCTCTCTCTCTCTGTGCTCCACAAAGAATCGGCTTGCCGTGCGCCCTGCGAACAGTTCATCATGTGTATACTTTCCAAATTTCAACGACAATTTTTCTTTAAGGAACAGTTCATCATGTGTATACTTTCCAAATTTCAACGACAATTTTTCTTTAAGGAACAGTTCATCATGTGTATACTTTCCAAATTTCAACGACAATTTTTCTTTAAGGAACAGTTCATCATGTGTATACTTTCCAAATTTCAACGACAATTTTTCTTTAAGGAACAAAACTGGGTCCCTTCTATTGAAAGCCCCCCCCCCCAAAAAAAAAAAAAAAAAAAAAAAAACAAAAACAAAAACAAAACCAAAAAAAACTGCAGGGGCAGTAGTTGCGCCAATGGCATAGGCCTATGCCTTCGGCCACTAATAACGGGTTCACAAGGGCATCGTGTCGCCTGCCGGATGGGGGTCTCTCGCAGAATTAAAAAAAAAAATCATCGAGGCACCCGTATTCTACAAACTGCACTTAAAATTTATTATATGGTAGCCCCCCAGTGTTTTCACTCCGATAAATTACCAAAGCACATATATACTAGTTTTTATTGCTGGTGATGGTTATCGTGGATGAAAGGAAAGACTTGTACACACAAATAAACGTTGCAATAGTGGGGTGGTGATGGTTATCGTGGATGAAAGGAAAGACTTGTACACATAGACACACAAATAAACGTTGCAATAGTGGGGTGGTGATAGTTATCGTGGATGAAAGGAAAGACTTGAACACAGAGACACACAAATAAACGTTGCAAGAGTGGGGTGGTGATAGTTATCGTGGATGAAAGGAAAGACTTGAACACAGAGACACACAAATAAACGTCGCAATAGTGGGGTGGTGATGGTTATCGTAGATGAAAGGAAAAACTTGTACACACAAATAAACGTGTCAGTGGTGATAAGGAAGTAATTGAACACAAAACCAGCGAGCGCACAAGTGGACTGGTGGTAAACCAAGTGACAGGGGCATTGTGCCCTGCTTCCCTCGCTGTCGACTCGGACGACATAGTTGTAACCGAATCCTCATGCCCTCGCCAGCATGGTGATAAGACGTGATTAACACAGGGATGGGATGACACGCAAGCAAGCTGGGGACTTGTAGTCAGTCTTGATTTACAGTGGAGGGAGGGGGAGGGGAGAGAAAGGGGTGTAGGAATACACACAATAATAGTAGTAGTACCGCTAACTTTTTGCCCCGCAGGAATTGCACTAAAACTTTTCAATTTGTGTTGCACACCCCGCTTTCAAGTTTCGCTGTTTTTTGTTTGTTTTGTTTTTTTACTGCAAGCGAAAAGAAGAGTTTTATGCTCAAGAAGGAACATATATAATAATTATAGCTCATTCTCTGGGGTACCATTTTGTGACGTGAAGTGCAAAAAATAAAGTGGATTAAATCTAATTATTTTACATGTAAAAGTGTAAGTATAAGGAGAGATAAAATGATAAAATTGTTGATGTTATTGGACATTCAAAATAATCTTTGTGAATTCTCCAGACTAAACTCTCTGCCACCATTTCTGCTGTATTGGCTCTCAAATGAAATTCACAGGAATCACAGCAACAAGTTTTACTGATAAGTTGACGACAAATGCTGGATTCACACATCTGTGTCCAAGCAAGTACAGTAGTCACCGTAGCATGATGTGACAAATGTAAATTTAAAAGGCCTCTTCCTCATAAGCTAACGATTGCCTTTATGACCGGACTCGAGTTATGTTCATATTCAAAGTGCTTAGAATAGGGTACTTCTTCAACAAAGAAACTTCAGATCCATCCCCATTGGATGAGTTTGTTAAGAACAAGTGTGAGACTATTAGTCAGAAAAACTACTCATCCAGTTGGAACTGGTTTGGATTGCATCAGCAATTTTCTAGCTTATTCTCAACCCAAGTTGTTTACTTCAACTCTGACACAAAATACACCATCATAAGGAGTGCTCAAGATCAGGTCACTTTGACATTTAACAATTTATATACCAATTAAGTTTAGAAATAAGGATAGGCAAATTTACTCTTCCACAGGTATATATATATCTTCTATAATTAAACAACTACAAGGCGAAGGGGGGAGAAATAGGGAGCACAGAGTGTTAATTTGTTTTAAAACATTTTAATGTAAATCTAACTTAGGGACTATTTCCTGAAGTGAAATTGCAGAAGTAAGTGAAATGCGGATTATTTGAACTCCCTCTATATTTCATTTGTTCTCCAGCGTCTAGGGAAATGCGGATTATTTTAATTCTATCCAGATTTCATTTATTTGGGCGTCTATTGTGTGTGTGTGTTTCGGTAGCAGTTTTACGTCACCACTGGAGCTTGCGTTGATCATTTCGTCATCAGACGTTCTCTGATCTGGAGTGTCTCAGTGCGGAAATCATTGGGACCCCCCAGCCTCGCACACGTGTTCGATGTGGATCGAGCGTCTATTTGAATTCTGTCTAGATTTCATTTATTTCGGGCGTCTAGCGAAATGTTGATTATTTAAATTCTATCTAGATTTCATTTATTCGGATGTGTATAGAAACTCCGATTTAATCGAACTCTAAATCTAGATGTCCATTTATTCGGATGTATTTGAGACACACATTGATGTATCTTACAGCCTTTTCTAAATGCATTCTTATGTTGTATTTGAGACACACATTGATGTATCTTACAGCCTTTTCTAAATGCATTCTTATGTTGTATTTGAGACACACATTGATGTAACAGCTTTTTCTAAATGCATTCTTATGTTGTATTTGAGACACACATTGATGTATCTTACAGCCTTTTCTAAATGCATTCTTATGTTGTATTTGAGACACACATTGATGTAACAGCCTTTTCTAAATGCGTTCTTATGTTGTATTTGAGACACACATTGATGTATCTTACAGCCTTTTCTAAATGCATTCTTATGTTCTAACACAGTTGCAAAATATTAGAGGTTTCTAACAGCCAGTGCGCACTTGTGCTCATTCTCCGGTAGGTGGCGATTAGTTGCCCTTAATTTGCTTTCAGCTGCGCCAAGGTTATATCCCTTTGACTACGCGTACTCCTGCTCAGGCCTGAAGCCTCCGCGGTAGCGCAGTGGTGGAACGGTAACTGTACGGGCGGGATTATACATTGTTAGCGCGAAATCGGCCTAGGCCGGAAGCGCTCCCCATAAATTAAGAAAGTTATGTATCGCTTACACTTGTCTGCAGATCAATACACTCCGTGGACTCGACTACAAGGTCACCTTATCTGAGATCAAATCGACTACAAGGTCACGTTATTTGAGATCAAATCGACTACAAGGTCACCTTATCTGAGATCAAACCGACTACACGGTCACGTTATTTGAGATCAAATTGACTACAAGGTCACCGTATCTGAGATCAAATCGACTACAAGGTCACGTTATTTGAGATCAAATCGACTACAAGGTCACCTTATCTGAGATCTAACCGACTACAAGGTCACGTTATTTGAGATCAAATCGACTACAAGGTCACTTTATCTGAGATCAAACCGACTACAAGGTCACCTTATCTGAGATTAAAATGCACTCGATCATGCATATGTTTAGTCCTGAAGTTATGGAGACGGTTCTTTAGTGACTAGCCCTGTCGATAGGTCCGCGTCTAGGCCCATGTCTAAGATCTCTTGGTGGTTGGCCACTGCCCTCTCAAAAACTGCATCAGAAAAGCCACGAAAATTCTACTTGCCTTCATTGTGACCACCACCTTTGTTATAATGTTTGTTTCTCCCCCCCCCCCCAAATACACGAATATCTTCCTCGTCGCTTGCGCCTATCTGCGAAATCAGCAAAAAATGAACATAGACCTAATAAGGAAATTCTCTAAACAAAAACGTTTTATTATCGGACAGCAAGGTATTCACATTGTATTCTCAGAAGTAGTTTTAGAGTATTTGAGATTGTAGGCCGGCGGGGAATATATCTCTTTCAGAAGAAATAGTTTAGAGTATTTATTTTGGTTGTAGACCAGCAGAGTATATAGCATTTAGAAATGGCAGGCCGATGGGATATTTATTTTATATGATTGCAGGACAACGGGAAATTATTTATTGCATGTTGTAGGCAAGTGGGATAGTTATGAACTTGTGATCGTAGGACAACGGGATATTTATTTTTATTTGATTGTAGGACAACGGGATATTTATTTCTATTTGATTGTAGGACAACGGGATATTTATTTCTATTTGATTGTAGGACAACGGGATATTTATTTCTATTTGATTGTAGGACAGCGGTATATTTTTTTTTTTTTTAGTACAACCAATGAAGGGTATATGACAATCTGAGGTAACTTTTAAGTATTTGTTTCTGATTGTAGGCCAGTAGTATATAGCATCACAAAGTATTTATTTTTGTGGCCCAACACATTATTTTAAAATAACTTACTTTTGTGATATATTTGCAAGATATAAGAAACAATTTTAAATTTAAGTTTAATATTTGTAATGGTGAATAATACTTAGACATACTGCTTAAACGTTTCCCCATGGGCTGTGTATGCATGCATGCCTGTGCGTATATCTGTGTGTATGTATGGCTATGCGTGAATGTCTGTGTGTATGGCTGTGGTGTAAGGCTGTTTATGCTGTATTGTGTGTATGGCTGCATGTGTGTGGTTGTGTGTATGTGTATGCATGTATGGGTGTATATGTCTGTGTGTATTGCTAAGTGTACGTGTTTGCACGTTTATATGTGGAGTGAAAACCGTTATATACTTACAGAAGTTAGAAAATGACTTTTAAAAAAAATAATGGCAGAATATAACAGTGCAAGAAATCCGTCGTGTGATATTTATAAAAACAGAATTATCAATGTAGCATGTAATTCAAAACTCTTTGGTAAACGTGTGATATTTATAAAAACAGAATTATCAAATGTAGCATGTAATTCAAAACTCTTTGGTAAACGTGCAATATAAGGTCACTTTATTAAATTTTATACGAAATTCAAAAGCTGGCATATATTTAAAAAATAATTCCTTTTTCTCGGTGAAATTGTTTGTTGGGCAGAAGCGTTCATCCTGTTACTGGCAGTGGTATGTTCCGATTCCCAGACGTCAACATCACCGACTGGCGGTTGTGGTTTCTTTAACCAGACCTCACTGCTGACATTACGAGCGTTTACGTGGAACATGCAAAATTCCAAAGAAGTCACTTTCAGGACTTGTGCTCCAAACGGCACATTTTTACAGCAGGTGGCAGCGAATTCCACCACTTTAGGAGCTCGAAGTTTTAAACTCTTCCTGCAAAATGGCACCGCCGTCTTTGAATGGCGAGTTTCTCCAGGCAGCATTTCCACTGGCAGCTCGAGTGACGTTCTCCAATCAGTGTCTGTTGGACAAAACCTGTTCAGTAACCAGCAGTATACACTCAAACTTAAGAAGTACTTGGGAGTGATTTACTTAAACGTAACGAGTGTACAAGGGAGTACCATTTACAGTGCTGTAGTGGCCAACTCTACAAACAACGTGGAGCTTTTGGATGCAACCATTTCTGGACAAGATGCCTTTGTGGGGCGGGACTTTGCCGGATGTTTGTGCAGCGGTCCAGGTGTCAATTTTACTTGGAATTCAGTTTCTTCCGGTGTCGTCTGGAATTCTTGTCCACTGGATGGAATGACCAGATGCTCAATAAGTAAGTGATATGTTGAAATGTTGTGGCTTAAGTGATTTGTTGAAATGTGTTATAAGTGATTTGTTGAAATGTGTCGTTAAGTATGTTGAAAATGTGTTATAAGTGATTTGTTGAAATGTGTCATAAGTGATTTGTTGAAATGTGTCATATGTGACATGGGATGCCGAAATGTCACTAAGTGATTTGGAATGTTATTTTTTTTGTGGTACTAATTATATAATGGATTTGGAAACATTTTGCGTTCAGTAGGTAAATAATTTGGAACATCATCCTTTGTTTATATATTTTGTGTTTAGAAGTAAAGTGTTTTGGGAGCGTCACACTGTACATTCAGTAGATTAGTGTGTGGGGAAAGTAATAATAGTATTTCACAAAGTGTTTTGGGAGCGTCATATTTTGTCTAGAAAAGTGACCAGCCACATTATGTATGCATTCTATACAATCAACTCACTGCTGTAAAACTGCACATTTTTCTTTGCCTTTGCTTTTTTCTTGATAACTAATAGATACACACACACACACACACACACACAATCCCCCACATATACCCGGTGTATGACAGCAGAAATATACATGAACAAGTGGTTGTTGTTGTTGTTCCCCTTACATTCACCCCAGAAGCCGCAAGAGACCTTTCATCTTCTCGATGTTCTCAGTCTTGGTCTGCTTCTGGGGGGATCCCCACAGCCTCACGGTGAGGTGGAGGGCGGGAGGGCTGGTGGAAGGGGGTGAAAGAGGCAGCACCAGTTTGGCGCACACCCTCAACCGCCCTTCCTTGGTGGGAATGAACATGATTGATTGAATGTAGAGTACGCTTCCGTATTTACTTGTCTCTCATGTTACTACTTCTCCATCAGATAACTACTTCTCTGTCTTGTAACTAGCTAGTTCTCCATCTGATAGCTTCTATGTTTGTGGCTAGTTCTCCATTAGATATCTACTTCTTTGTCTTGTTACTAGTTCTCAATCAGATAGCTACTTATTTGTTTTGTAGCTAATACACCATGAGATAGCTATTTCTTTCTTTCTTTTTAACTACTTCTCCATCACATATCTACTTCTTTCTTTTTTAACTAGTACATCATGAGATAGCTATTTCTTTCTTTTGTAGCTGTTACGTTTCCAGTATTTATTTAGAGACCCTGCTTAGGAAATTATAGAAACTTTAATTTACTATTTAAATTAATTCCTTCTCGTTTAACCTAAACAGACTGGTTGCCCAAATCATCATTTGACTAACTTAAAAATGTGTCGTGTAGTGCGGACAACAGATTTACAAACTGATAATTTGCGTACAAAGCTGGCTTGGAGTCGTTAAATTCCTCTAAATTAATATGCATTCGTTATGTCATTCAGCTCATTCGCCCCCATCCAAACCAAGAGTATCTATAGGTCTATCATGCATAAAAATATACTACAAAGAGGATTAACAATTAAAAATAAGATTTAATAAGTTTAACAATTTAACAAATAGTTAATACGAGCGTGAAGTCTGATTCTAAGCCTCGGGTATTTAACGTGCTAAATGTCAACGAGAGAATTGCCTTGAAACAAAGTTCATTTGATTTCGGTACACCAAGCAATGACTTAGCTTGTGAAAGTGGCCACGTGTTCGAATCCAGTCCAGACCAGTCTACCTCACTTGTCTTCCCTCAGCAAAGGATGCATACAGCATAACAATGGAACTGTCTTTCTGTATCACGCTGAATGGAATGGTAAGTATAGACAGACGTGCAAACCTGCGCGTCGGCACTGTCTAAATATGGTAATAGGACAATAGTGGATTCAGCTCACTCGTAGAGCTTGAACAGGGCTTTGTAGAACAAGGATAAAAAGCCGACCTTTAGTGAGAAGTCGAAATGTTATCTCAGCAATCGCGTCGGCTGTCCTCTACGACTCAACGAATTAAGCGACGGTACTGTACTACGTCTGGCTTCTAGTTTCTCGGAGTGGCTCTACAGAAACGCGTTCCCCTATTTATCAGAAAGTATAGAACGCATCACGTGACTGGTCACGTGGTATGTAGTTGGTTCGAGAATTTAGACAATGGCCTAAAGTTACATAATCTCTCTGACCTCTTTGTTAGAAGCTTCTCGATACTGAAGTATCATGGGAGAACTCTAAACAAAGGAATTTCAAATTTTGATGTTTGAAAACAAACAAGTGGGTCAAGGAGTCATGACATTTTTATCAGACTGTGACAGTAGCTGCCTCTCATTCAGATACATACCATTCTGTCTTGTAGCCTTGTAGTTAGTTCTCCATCAGATAGCTAAGCTACTTCTTTGTTTTGTTGCTACTTATCCAACAGCTACTCCTTTTTCTGTTGATAATTCTCCATCAGATAACTACTTCCCTGTCTTATAGCTAATTCTCCATCAGATAACTACTTCCCTGTCTTATAGCTAATTCTCCATCAGATAGTTACTTCTTTGTCTTATAGCTAGTTCTCCATCAGATAGCTACTTCTTTGTCTTATAGCTAATTCTCCATCAGATAGCTACTTCTTTGTCTTATAGCTAGTTCTCCATCAGATAGCTACTTCTTTGAAGAACATTCCTCCTGATGTGCTTGATACAATGATAGTGCATGTGAAGTTCTAGATGATTCTTCATGGTGTGCTTTGTGAGTGCATCAAAGATTCTGGAACAGTTGTGTAATGTGCCTAAAAGGGGCATGTGGGACTGTCATCTGAATAAGAAAGACAGTGACTTGTTGCAAACCAAATGATTGTGAACACATGATGGCAACAGCTGCCATCTTTGATCTTTGAAAAGGTTAGGTACATTGACTTTAATTATTTCTCAACTCTGCTCTCATTCTGTGATGAATGCTATCCATGAACATGATTACATATGTATGCTAATGTGACGGCTTATGTGTATGCTAATGTGACGGCTTATGTGTATGCTAGGATAAACCAGCATTAAATGAACATTTATGTGAAGTTACGTAAATGTCAAAGACCTTTTGATTATATTCTTAGGTTGTATATTTGATTGTTGATTTAATAAATTTATTGTTAAATTTATTGACCTTCTTTCACATATTGACAGTCTTAGGTTGGAGAAATAGCTGAAATAATGGGGCTTGCTAAATAACATTAAAGATGGATTTATCCTTTTTTTGGTAAGAAGTTTTCAACCTATGGAAATATTGCATAATAGTAAATGTCTTTAACGATGTGGAAGAGAGAAAACGTTTACGTGCACACATATCCACCAAGTGTGAGACACACACACACACACACACACACACACACACACACACACACACACACACACACACACAGGGACAAATATCGCCGATTCGCACCAGAGTATGAAAGTGAGTGGATGGGTGGGTGTAAGTATGTGTGTGTGGGGTGTTACTTTGTTTCGTGAGAAAACAGCAGACCGAGTCTCAACACGTCATTTAATATCCCGGCTCTAGTGGCCACTTTATCCACACAGCAGATTGAATCAACACATTATTTAATACGTTAGTGGCCACTTTATCCACACAGCAGACTGAATCAACACATTATTTAATACGTTAGTGGCCACTTTATCCACACAGCAGACTGAATCAACACATTTTTTAATACGTAAGTGGCCACTTTATCCACACAGCAGACTGAATCAACACATTATTTAATACGTTAGTGGCCACTTTATCCACACAGCAGACTGAATCAACACATTATTTAATACGCTGGTGTTAGTTGCCACTTTATCCAGATAGCAGACTGACTTCAATGCATCATTACTGGTGTAAGTGGTGTTAGTTGCCACTTTATCCAGATAGCAGACTGACTTCAAAACATCATTTATATGCTGGTGTTAGTGGCCAATTTATCCAGATAGCAGACCAAATCGCAACACAACAGTATATATTCTGTCGTTAGTGGCCACTTTATTCACACAGCAGACCAAATCGCAACACAACAATTAATATCCCGGTGTTAGGGTCCACAGAATTATTATTCGCTATCCCTGTCATAAAGCGGGCGTTTTGACAGCAAGTTTTCACGAAAACACGTCACTTGCCGATAAATTAGACATTGTGTTTAAAACACAGATATACAAATCATTTTTGTTTTGAAATCGGCTGTTGGTTGTTTACTTGAATACTCCAGACTCCCGAGATTATATCCTGCTCATCCATCTTGCGACTGGTTTCCTGCTGCATTGCAATACGTTTACAGTTGTCTGTTAAACTTTGTCTAATATAATATAAATATTGCATCACTCACCCCCTTTAATATATACATATTATTGATCATGGAGAGTGTGGTCTAAGAATGCAGGGAAGACAGGGTTTCAGTATTTACATTTTAATGGATTGGATTCTCGTGGTCATTTCAAGCTGACCTGATTCATATATTTGGTGTTGTCTTTGCACACTTCGATGTCGTCTTTGCACACTTTGATGTTATCACTGCATACTTTGGTGTTGTCTTTGCACACTTTGATACTGTCATTACCTACTTTGATGTCTCTGCACACTTTGGTGGTGTCTTAACACACTTTGATGTTATCATCGACACTTCCCTGCTTTCTTTGCACACTTTGATGTCATTGCACATTTTTATGTTGTTTCTGCACACTTTTATGTTGTCATTGTACACTTTGACGTCGTCTGTGCACACTTTTATGTTGTCATTGTACACTTTGACGTCGTCTGTGCACATTTTTATGTTGTCATTGTACACTTTGACGTCGTCTGTGCACACTTTTATGTTGTCATTGTACACTTTGACGTCGTCTGTGCACACTTTTATGTTGTCATTGTACACTTTGACGTCGTCTGTGCACACTTTTATATTGTCATTGTACACTTTAATGTTGTCTTTGCATATATTGGTGTTGTCACTGTACACTTAGATGTTGTCTTTGTACATATTGGTGTTGTCACTGCACACTTTGGTGTTGTCTTTCGTCAATTTTATTGTCTTTGGTTCACTTGATGATGTCCCTTTGCACATTTGTTGTCTTTGGTACTTGATATTGCCTGTGAGAAGTATCTACTGCAGTGTGTAAGTATAAGGAATACACTGCACTCCATTGATGTATGGTGGCAAAGTATGCTCACTGCATCAAGCAGTTTCTGGTACAAGGAAGTTACTGGAAAGTGCTACAATTGATGTTCTGCCTGAGGGAGCTAATACTGCAAAGGAGCGCCTAATTTAGCCTTGAGGGAATAAACCAGACTATGTACAAACTATTATCGCTTATCTCTAATAACTCCATTTCACTTCTCTGATAGGAACTATTCTGTGATTTGTATTGCCACTAATCTGTTTAATGGTGTTTTAGGATATAAGACTGTGTAGGTATTAAAATTATTTGAATGTGATTGATATCAAGTAATTTTTTTTCTTAGTATTTGTTATATGTATATTTGATTGTTGATTTAATAAATTTATTGACTTTGTTACAAATATTGATAATCTTTTGTTGGAGAAGAAAGTGGGTAGATGGAGGCTCGCTAATCGGATTTATCTTCTCCTTTAATAAGAAATTTTCCACCTACGGAAATATGTTAACGATAAATGTTTGTCTTTAGTGTTGTGGTAGAGAGGAAACGTTTACAGTGCCCGCATATCTGCCATATGAGAAAGACGAATGGTGTCTTCTGGAGAGTTATTAATAAAATAAATTATGATTCTCATTTATTTTAATTAGTTATTGATGATTAATAATAATCATAACCATTACCAAGATGGCATCGGCGTGCACAGCTAATAAAAGCATTTTCTTTTAAATAAATTATCTATCTTTGATTACGTCACCCCTATTTCCCGATACGTTTGTAGAGCAAATATTTCGTCCAAAATCGGTGGCGAAAGCGTTCTGGCTCGGCCGCTATTTTCTAGGATGTCTGTGTCCATTAAAGCTTGTGTCAGGATGTCTGTGTCCATTAAAGCTTGTGTCAGGATGTCTGTGTCCATTAAAGCTTGTGTCAGGATGTCTGTGTCCATTAAAGCTTGTGTCAGGATGTCTGTGTCCATTAAAGCTTGTGTCAATATGTCTGTGCCCATTATACCTTGTGTCAAGATGTCTGTGTCCATTATAGCTTGTGTCAGGATGTCTGTGTCCATTAAAGCTTGTGTCAGGATGTCTGTGTCCATTATAGCTTGTGTCAGGATGTCTGTGTCCATTAAAGCTTGTGTCAGGATGTCTGTGTCCATTAAGCTTGTGTCAAGATGTCTGTGTCCATTATAGCTTCTTTCAGGATGTACGAAGCAGGATAGGAAGGTACCAACGTACTTTTACTAAAATAAACCACAACCTATTTTGCTGAATAACTACAAATTAAAAAAAAAAGTCAAATAAATTTTATTTAGTTTTTCTTTTAAAAATTATTCAGAGCCCAACCGCTAAGGATAGATTGTCCCCTGGCAGCCCAGACGGATTTAAATATAATTAGTCCGATTGGCAACGTGGGTTATTTACCCTAGAGCCAAGTCAGTCTATTTAAGTTGCAGGACCTTTGACCTTAGATCAATCATTACTTCCCACGATATCGACAAGCTGTTGACTTCAGGTATGGGTGGGAATTTTTTGTGCGTTTATTATGTGTCTACTAATAGTACTAAAGAAATGTTTCTACCATAATGACAAAATAATTACAAGCGTACATTTTTTGTCAAGATATCGGGTAGAATCAGTCAAGAAGTGGATTAACTGTAAAACGTAAACCCTGTGCCACTCAATCACTCAATAGCTGGGCGACAGTAGTCTCAGACTATAGCGTTTAAAGCTGTTTGGGCGACAATAGTCTCAGACTATAGCGTTTAAAGCTGTTTGGGCGACAATAGTCTCAGACTATAGCGTTTAAAGCTGTTTGGGCGACAATAGTCTCAGACTATAGCGTTTAAAGCTGTTTGGGCGACAATAGCCCCAGACTATAGCGTTTAAGGTAGCCGTTTGGGCGACAGTAGCCCCAGACTATAGCGTTTAAGGTAGCTGTTTGGGCGACAGTAGCCCCAGACTATAGCGTTTTAGGTAGCTGACATGCACACTCGTATTTCTATGTGCGCGTGGGTCGCTTTCTATCTGCATCATTCTATAACAGTAAGAGTGTGTGTGTGTGTGTGTGTGTGTGTGTGTGTGTGTGTGAGATATCGACCGCGCAACTTTTCTCCGAAAGATAAAACGAGCCAATAGAATGTTATAATTATGATTGTGTGTGTTTTGTGTGTGCGTGTTTGTTTGTGTGTGTGTTTGCGCACGTGTTTGTGTGTTTGTGCGCGCACGCGCGATTGTGTTTGTGCTTGTGCGCGCGCGCGTGTGTGTTTGTGCGTGCGTGTGCGTGTTTGTGTGTGTGTAGGTGATATCGACCGTGCAACTTATCTCCGAAACATAAAACTATAATATTAAGTATGTGTGTGCGTGTGTGTATGTATGTGTGAGTGATTGAGTAAGTATGAGACTTCGATCGCACAACTTATCTCTGAAACATAAAACGGACATATAGACTGTTATAATAATGAAACATAAAACGGGCCTATAGACTGTTATAATAATGAAACATAAAACGGGCCTATAGACTGTTATAATAATGAAACATAAAACGGGCCTATAGACTGCTATAATAATGAAACATAAAACGGGCCTATAGACTGCTATAATAATGAAACATAAATCGGACATATAGACTGTTATAATAATGAAACATAAAACGGGCCTATAGACTGTTATAATAATGAAACATAAAACGGGCCTATAGACTGCTATAATAATGAAACATAAAACGGGCCTATAGACTGCTATAATAATGAAACATAAAACGGGCCTATAGACTGCTATAATAATGAAACATAAAACGGGCCTATAGACTGCTATAATAATGAAACATAAAACGGGCCTATAGACTGCTATAATAATGAAACATAAAACGGGCCTATAGACTGCTATAATAATGAAACATAAAACGGGCCTATAGACTGTTATAATAATGAAACATAAAACGGGCCTATAGACTGCTATAATAATGAAACATAAAACGGGCCTATAGACTGCTATAATAATGAAACATAAAACGGGCCTATAGACTGTTATAATAATGAAACATAAAACGGGCCTATAGACTGCTATAATAATGAAACATAAAACGGGCCTATAGACTGCTATAATAATGAAACATAAAACGGGCCTATAGACTGTTATAATAATGAAACATAAAACGGGCCTATAGACTGTTATAATAATGAAACATAAAACGGGCCTATAGACTGTTATAATAATGAAACATAAAACGGGCCTATAGACTGTTATAATAATGAAACATAAAACGGGCCTATAGACTGTTATAATAATGAAACATAAAACGGGCCTATAGACTGTTATAATAATGAAACATAAAACGGGCCTATAGACTGCTATAATAATGAAACATAAAACGGGCCTATAGACTGCTATAATAATGAAACATAAAACGGGCCTATAGACTGCTATAATAATGAACGTGGTCAGCTGCAGAAAATAGAGCAAACGAATTCTCTCCATCTGTTTCCATTATTCTTTTCTAATATTTTAAAAATAAAAATCTTCTGGTAATGCTTTGTTTGAGGAAAATGCATTTAATGTTTATGAATAATTATATCAACCGCTAATTTATAGAAGTAGAATTAAACTCGGCAATGAATTTTCTTTTACATTAAATTTGTCTGGGTTGAATGAAGTGCAGTAGAAAGTAATAGAATTAAACTTAGTTAACGATAATGAAGTATATAATATATATATTATGTGGTATCTCTACATCAGTGGTCCCCTACCCGGGGCCATTTACGTGCGCTGACATCAGATGTAGGCTGTTTCATCTAAGCTCTCGTCAACCACTCTAGATTCTGTCAAATCATTCAGAATTAAACTGGTCTTGGTGACGTCACAAATCAAAACACAAGTACATTGAAAGAAAATGGTAAATGACAGTGATTTTAACCCTCCACCACTGATTATCTGCATTCATAAACTTCTGGAGCAATTTGAAAAAATAGTTCAACAATTCATCATTGAGCTTGTATTTGCCTTATTTGTGAATCCGTTTCCTTTTCAATCAGAAATAACAAAAATGGCTACGTCGATTGCGAGTGTCCTTGAAGTAAGAAGAAGTGGAAAAAGAGATATTGAATCTTCAAAATAATATTGTTCTAACAGAAAAGAAAAAGTGGAAAAAGAGATATTGAATCTTCAAAATGATATTGTTCTAACAGAAAAGAAGAAGTGGAAAAAGAGATATTGAATCTTCAAAATAATATTGTTCTAACAGAAAAGAAAAAGTGGAAAAAGAGATATTGAATCTTCAAAATGATATTGTTCTAACAGAAAAGAAGAAGTGGAAAAAGAGATATTGAATCTTCAAAATAATATTGTTCTAACAGAAAAGAAAAAGTGGAAAAAGAGATATTGAATCTTCAAAATGATATTGTTCTAACAGAAAAGAAGAAGTGGAAAAAGAGATATTGAATCTTCAAAATGATATTGTTCTAACAGAAAAGAAGAAGTGGAAAAAGAGATATTGAATCTTCAAAATGATATTGTTCTAACAGAAAAGAAGAAGTGGAAAAAGAGATATTGAATCTTCACAATAATATTGTTCTAACAGAAAAGAAGAAGTGGAAAAAGAGATATTGAATCTTCAAAATAATATTGTTCTAACAGAAAAGAAGAAGTGGAAAAAGAGATATTGAATCTTCAAAATAATATTGTTCTAACAGAAAAGAAGAAGTGGAAAAAGAGATATTGAATCTTCAAAATAATATTGTTCTAACAGAAAAGAAGAAGTGGAAAAAGAGATATTGAATCTTCAAAATAATATTGTTCTAACAGAAAAGAAGAAGTGGAAAAAGAGATATTGAATCTTCAAAATAATATTGTTCTAACAGAAAAGAAGAAGTGGAAAAAGAGATATTGAATCTTCAAAATGATATTGTTCTAACAGAAAAGAAGAAGTGGAAAAAGAGATATTGAATCTTCAAAATGATATTGTTCTAACAGAAAAGAAGAAGTGGAAAAAGAGATATTGAATCTTCAAAATGATATTGTTCTAAAATCGTGCGCAACAGATGATAATTTTTGGAATCTAGTTGACCGAAAAAATGCAGCGTACAAAATAAATTTATTGTTGTCAGCTTCTGGCTAATGTGTTGTTTTGCTGAGTGTTACAGAGGAATTGTCATTTTAGGTGTTATCTACTAGCAGTTCTGGTGGTTTTGTATGTGTTGTAGTTTTGTTATTTCTAATGGCTGTTGTTGGTAGAAATGTTGTAGTTTTGTTATTCTAATGGCTATTGTGACTTTGTTATTTGTAATGGCTGTTGTGACTTTGTTATTCTAATGGCTATTGTGACTTTGTTATTCTAATGACTATTGTGACTTTGTTATTCTATTGGCTATTGTGACTTTGTTATTCTAATGGCTATTGTGACTTTGTTATTCTAATGACTATTGTGACTTTGTTATTCTAATGGCTATTGTGACTTTGTTATTTGTAATGGCTGTTGTGACTTTGTTATTTGTAATGGCTGTTGTGACTTTGTTATTTGTAATGGCTGTTGTGACTTTGTTATTTGTAATGGCTGTTGTGACTTTGTTATTTGTAATGGCTGTTGTGACTTTGTTATTTGTAAAGGCTGTTGTGGATTGAAGTGTTGAATAGCTACGACTCTATAAATGTAATACACTCGTCAGGACTATAAACATAAAACTTTGGGGAATGTATAATCTAACGGTAGGTTGCGGACCTATCCTGATGTGGAACATAAATAATCGATTTGTCTTAAAGATGCATTTTTATTTATGTATCTCCTTCTTTCTTTTCCCGTTTTGCTGGCCGGATGTAGATAGAGAGAAAAACTGAGACTAAAGGAGACCAGTGGTTGAATGTATCCATGGCAACTGAGAGCAAAGTGAGAATGCTCGCAAAAGATGCAAGCAATCAAATATTTCTTTCTTTCCGTGCAAGTGATTAAAATAAACTGTCGCTATATAATCTTGTTCTTTATAGCTAGGTTTTGCATAACAGTTATTTTAACTCAAACAGATCGTTGTCCTTGTATAATGTTGTTCTTTATAGCTAGGTTTTGCATAACAGTTATTTTAGCTCAAACAGATCTTTGTCCTTGTATAATGTTGTTCTTTATAGCTAGGTTTTGCATAACAGTTATTTTAGCTCAAACAGATCGTTGTCCTTGTAATGTATCATTACTGTCTTGCAACTTGTCATTACAGACACTCTGAATTGTCATTACTGTCACTTGTCATTATTTTCACTAAAATGTAAATTATCTCGTTCTAACGTGTCACCGTGCCATTATAGATTGTCATATCTCGCTCTAACTTATTTTTATGTTTTTATTTTTATGTTATCTCCCTCTAAACTGTCAGCAGTTTTAATACAGCTAGTTATTATATCACCTTATTGTCTTCCTCTAACTTATTATCTTTTTAGTAGCTCGCTCTAACTTGGTAATTATGTTTGATTTGTCTTGACATTACGGCCTTAATAAACTGTCGTTGCTCTCTAACTTGGTAATTATGTTTGATTTATCTTGACATTACGGCCTTAATAAACTGTCGTTGCTCTCTAACTTGGTAATTATGTTTGATTTATCTTGACATTACGGCCTTAATAAACTGTCGTTGCTCTCTAACTTGGTAATTATGTTTGATTTATCTTGACATTACGGCCTTAATAAACTGTCGTTGCTCTCTAACTTGGTAATTATGTTTGATTTATCTTGACATTACGGCCTTAATAAACTGTCGTTGCTCTCTAACTTGGTAATTATGTTTGATTTATCTTGACATTACGGCCTTAATAAACTGTCGTTGCTCTCTAACTTGGTAATTATGTTTGATTTATCTTGACATTACGGCCTTAATAAACTGTCGTTGCTCTCTAACTTGGTAATTATGTTTGATTTATCTTGACATTACGGCCTTAATAAACTGTCATTGCTCTCTAACTTGGTAATTATGTTTGATTTATCTTGACATTACGGCCTTAATAAACTGTCGTTGCTCTCTAACTTGGTAATTATGTTTGATTTATCTTGACATTACGGCCTTAATAAACTGTCGTTGCTCTCTAACTTGGTAATTATGTTTGATTTATCTTGACATTACGGCCTTAATAAACTGTCGTTGCTCTCGAAACAAATTGTTATTATTTTCTCTATTTCAGATGTATTCGTATTGATATGATTTATTATTTTCTCTATTTCAGATGTATTCGTATTGATATGATTTATTATTTTCTCTATTTCAGATGTATTCGTATTGATATGATTTATTATTTTCTCTATTTCAGATGTATTCGTATTGATATGATTTATTATTTTCTCTATTTCAGATGTATTCGTATTGATATGATTTATTATTTTCTCTATTTCAGATGTATTCGTATTGATATGATTTATTATTTTCTCTATTTCAGATGTATTCGTATTGATATGATTTTATTATTGTTGCAATAACTTGTGGTGACAGCCAACAAAATGCTAATGAAAGAATAATAATGTTACTGTTGTGTTTACGATTTATTTTTTGAGTTGTGCTGCATAAGAACAGAAATATAGCGTGTGAAATGTTCTCTTAAAGAAACAAACGTTCTGATTTCGCCTTAGTCAGCTGTCACGTGGGTCTTGGCCCTTAGTCAGCGCTTGATGTTATTTGCAGTTTACCGCACTCTTTAAAGTTCCTTATGCTGTGCCACCTTCACCTCTCTGTCCCTCCCTCCCTCCACATAGACACACGCGCGACTACATTCCTTGCGCCCCCAAACTGGTCAAGGTTAAAGAAAACCGACACAGGGTTATAATTGATTGAGTTGCAGTCGGGTCAGGACCAATGACAACGACTGACATATCTAGTTCTAGCCCAGAAGCCGACAGTTGCCGACTTCAATATTATTCCTAGCGCATTGCATTGACATAACAGGAGCTCGGTTATGGCGTTTTGATTACGTCAAGTTCAGTCAGTGGTTGGAAGACTTTAATTCGCACAGTAAACACTTTTTCAGTCACAACTCGCGCATCATGTCAGACTACATCACTCGTTACAGTCACTTTGTCACATTACAATTCACACAGTAATCACTGTATCAGTCACAACTAACCACACACAACACATTTCTGTCATTTCACCCCCACCCCATATATCAACTCTCCATATGGGGATAAGAATCATACGAAATGCTATAAACTCCTTATGACGTAGTTTTCACTGCACAGACTTACAAAGCATTTGATATACATTCACATAAACAATCCACATTTAAGGGAATCAATCTTTCATCCAACTGAACATAAACTATCAGTATCAGTATCTATAATAATAATAATAATTAACATTAACATTCAGGACAAACAATATATCTGGTTGTCTCAGAATGATTCAATGGTGGTGGTGCTGTCAAATTTTCAAACTTTCCAACAGCGACAATTTGGCATATGAATAATAAAAATAACCGAAAGCACTCACTGATTATCATAGAGTATACTCTTTTCAGCACCATATAAAACATTTTTCTCCATTTAATCTTACAACACCATCTTTACGTGTCTGCCTCAGTAAGTCTTTACTCCATGTATATTGATCACGCTTTCCTCAGCAAATCTATGTAACAGCGTGATACAGACAAACAGATCACTCTCTCAGTAAGTCTTTACACAGTTTACAGATCGCGTGTCTCTCAGTAAATTTGTACAGCGTGTAGACCATGTGTCTCTCTCAGTAAGTCTTTACACCATGTTTACAGACCACTCATCTCTTCCGGAAGTCTTTCTACTGCCAATTTTACTCAGCATTTCACAAAGCGTTCGCAGGTAAAAGGTGCTTCTGCCCTCTCTACTTGTATGTCGCTAGGTGTGATCGTGACCCGAAACTGCCCTGTTGACCTGTTGCCGTGTGCTGGGAATGTATCCCCCACGTCTTCTCTCTCCCCCCTCTCAGCCGAGCGGCGTCGCCTGTTTCAAACTTGAGCGTCAGTCGTGCTTGGGCAGTCTACACGACTGCTTGCTGTGTTGTAACGGCTTACAGAGCGACTGTCGCTGCAGGCACGATTTTCTCTCCACAAAGAGTACATTCGAGAGGCAACGGATACAACCAGGTGAATAGGATTTTGCATACGTGTTCAGATGATAAATGTTGTCTCAAGACCACACCGCCAAGACCGGTAATTGGCGGTGAGCTATTTTCTTGTGCTCGGCTCATGGCAGGTGCGCGTCAGTGATGCGAACATTTCTTTAGTAGGTATTTTTAGAAGTAGCTGTACAGAATTCGAGTCGCTGTCAACCCGTAGACATTTCCGTACTGTGACATGTCACAAGAAAGAAAACAATCACTACTTCTAGAAGTAGATCGATTCACTAACATCAAGTTGTATTTTTCATGTAGTATTGAGAATCGAACCTAGTGAGATATTGTTATTTCGATATTGAGACAAGAAGAATATATTGTTAATTGTTATGTCGATATTGAGACAAGAAGAATATATTGTTAATTGTTATGTCGATATTGAGACAAGAAGAATATATTGTTAATTGTTATGTCGATATTGAGACAAGAAGAATATATTGTTAATTGTTATGTCGATGCAGAAAGTGGCGTACGAAGGAAACAAGGAATGTTGTCGTTAGCTGTTGGTTCTCCTCCTGTAGGCGCTAAAAGTCTGTTTGACAATGACATAACAGTACTATTATGTCTTAACAGTCCAGTTTTAGTCACATGGTTTTCATTGCAATATTACGTCACCGCGATTGCGTCTTATTTTTGGCTTATTGGTGTAGCTTTATACCACATTTATTATATATTTAGAAATATTATTAGCGTATTATATAACCTATGTCATACGTCATTTAGTCTAATGCTACGTTTTTATCATGCACTTATGTCTTATCAGTGCAGAATTACGTTTTTGTAGTGCAATTTCTTATTTCTTAGAGCAATAATGTTGGTTATGTACAATAAATGTGTCTCTAGCACGAGATCTGCTTTTCTTTTCCAATAAAAATAATCCAGAGTATTTTTACAGAAAAGAATCAGGCATTAAACGAAAGACATAATACTACTTTTTTTCAAGGCAAGAATCAATAACTTTGAAGTAATATCTGATAAAGCATAATTCTGTTTATTGTTAGATAAGAAAGAATACCTCTAACTCGTTAAATTGTATTAAGAAAGCATAACCATACATTCATAAAATGAAATATGCACTAATAAAAAATAACAAAACATTCATAAGACTTTTAAGTATTGTGTTACTTTCTCAGATAAGAATTACTGTTTGACATATCACTGTTGTACTAATATTTATTATTCTTAAAATACAAACTAGCAAATCTAGTATTTAGCTTAGTTTTCATATTTAAAGTGTTATTCTTAAAATACAAACTAGTAAATCCAGTATTTAGCACAGTTCTCACTTTTAAAGTCGACCACTTTTAGAGAGACCATTTGAAGCAGTTTTCATGTAAGAAGATAACGTTAGGTTTTACTCTTTGTCGCAAATGCACTTGAAATTTAGTTAAGATTAATGACTGTTGAGAACCTTAAAGGTTTTTAGTTCCATATGATAACCCTGTGCTTGTCTCAGAACACGTCATAACCATTTCTGTTTCATACTGCGTTTTAAACATTTTCTCGTTACACGTATCAAAGTATCAAACGAAAGGGCATTTACCTCCTTCCCTCCTAACTGACCACTTGAACCGGAGCCATATTAGTTGTAACCTCGTTGTATTAGCTATGCTGTACTGGTGATAACATTTTGTGTCAGCCTTGATCATATGTGAGCTATATCACAGTTAGTACAGATTTGCCAATCCCTTAAAATATTCTAGCCACAACCAAATCGGTAGGTTTTGAGTCAAGCCCTAATTGGCCTAATTCATGCCAGCCAAATCACAAGGTAGTCGAACCAAGCCCAAGCCATTCGCGAGTCAGTGTTTGGGTTTAGTTTCGCCCTAGAGTAATCTGTGCTTAGCTTACTTACATGAATCTGCATTGAGTGTTTGTTTGGGTTTAGTTTCGCCCTAGAGTAATCTGTGCTTATAGCTTACTTACACGAATCTGCACAGCAAAGGCATGTAGCGTGTAGCAGTAGTTCTGCTTTGCCAAAAGTGTGGCTAGATATCCGCGCTTATTTTCAGTCTGCCATATGCTGAGAGACAATGAAGCCATTTGAGCTGAGCGTCGTATCCATTATGTCTCTGGTTTCATTGATGGAATTTTCTTGAGAGAAGTGGAATTGTATTGTTCTCGTTGTACAGCGGTCGTTTTTCAATAATTATCCAGTAGGTTTTTTTTATTATCCAGTCGTTTATGAATAATTATCAAGTCGTGTTTTATTTTGTTTTTTTTTACAGATTACGTGAACGAATAGTTACTCCCTTGAGACGCACTCAGTAAATAAATAAAATAATAAACAAGCATTCCAGTTTGTATGCACTCAGTAAATAAATAAAATAATAAACAAGCATTCCAGTTTGTATGCATTTCTAGCTCTGGGTATGAATACAGTTATTTATATATAATTATGAGTACAAATGGCTAGGTATGGTTATGATTACATATGGTTAATTCTGATTACGAGTATATTGAGTTTGGTCTGGTTATGAGCATATTTACTTAAGTCTAATAATGAGTGCAGTTATTTAGGTCTGATTATGAATACATTTAGTAACACTGATTATGAGTACATTAACATTTAGTAACGTCATGGAATGAATACAATTAGTTTGGTCTGTTTATGAAAACACTTAGTTGGATCTGATTATGTTACTAAGTTTTGACAAAACAATCACTTCTTTCAACAAAAAATATCAGGGTCACATTATAACTGCTATATTTCTGTTGACATAATGGATATCAGTAACACACTAATAATCATTTCTGTGAAGTGGGATCATGCAATCACTGGCTTTCGATCAACATTGCCCTTATTTCGTAACCAGTGATCAGATTGAGGTCTTGAACACACAAGGCTTCGTTTAGTTCAGGGATTCTTTTCGGGATTGGAACCACAAACTCAGTGTTGGAATGTTGATTTTTCTACAAACTACAATTCTACAGGACTTTATTGTATATAACAGATTAAATTAAAAGTAAAAACTAATATTTCACTTTATATTTGGAGCTTTAGTATGTTAAGTAATTAGTTATGAATATTAAAATTAAAAAACCTACTTTTATTCAAGTTTTAAAATCCATCAACATTTTCTATTGCTATTGAATGTGTAAAACTCCACTATTAAATAATCCAAGTAAATGTACTTGCACTAATACAGAAAATTTTTTTTTCAATATTATATGCGTATTGTTTGGAATTCACCTTTTGAGTCAGAAATCTTGGAAAAATGGGAATGACATTCTATGGTGAAAATGGGAAATGGCATACATATAGTGAAAAGGGTGGTGACATTTTACATATGGTGAAAAGGGTGCATGGGGCAAAATGGTTGAGAACCCCTGGTTTGTTTCAAGTAGCCATTAGTTGATCAGATTGAAGTCAAGAACTCACAAAGCTTTGTTTAGTTCAAGTAGTAATGTTGTTGATCAGATCGAGGTCATTGTGTTCAAGTAGTAATGTTGTTGATCAGATCGAGGTCATTGTGTTCAAGTAGTCACTTTGTTGATCAGATCGAGGTCATTGTGTTCAAGTAGTCACTTTGTTGCCCAGATTGAGGTCTCGAACACAAACAGGGCGTCACTTAAGTCAAATAGTTATTTGAAACTCGCTGTAATTTGTCAGCGGCTGCATATTCCTTGTATTTTATTTATGAAACTATTGTCATTGTATTACTGAAAGTGTATCATTATATTACTAAAGGTTTTGACATTTTATAACCAAAAGTGTTGTTATGGTATTACTGAAAGTTTTATCATTGTATTGCTGAAAGTAGTGTCAATCCAAACTGTTTACAAGAAAGATTTTATATAAGAATGAATAACCTCTCAGATCCTGCGCATTTTAAAAATATTTTTCTTAATTTTAATTTTTAGAAGGTTAAATGGTTTGCTCGTTATTTAAATGGAATCAAGGTTTGAAATGACGTCATTCATTCACGTGTTTCGATCTCTTTCAACTGATGCCTTTCTTACAAGAGTTCATTGCACGATCAGCTGTTGTCCCGTAGGATATTAGACATTTCAAACTACAGACGCACAGAGCATATTATAAGTAGAGCGAGAACTACAGACGCACAGAGAATATTACACGTACAGCGAGGTTGTAAATAAGATACCTGTACTGGTCTGACGCACAGAGAATATTACACGTACAGCGAGGTTGTAAATAAGATACCTGTACTGGTCTGACGCACAGAGAATATTACACGTACAGCGAGGTTGTAAATAAGATACCTCCACTGGTCTGACGCAGGGACCACCAATAATAATGATATAGCAACACGTTCGCAAAGAGAGAGAGGTGGTTGGGATGGGGATGAATTCCTATCTATAATTTTGGTTATTAAGGTAATTAATACAGTAGAGATAAGGCCAGATTAAGCTTGGACTTGTCTGAGAATGACGGTGAAGAAGATCACGAATTTGGCTTTGAATACAATTTTAAAGATCAGAATTAACCAGGCCAAGTTTGACTGCGAGTGTCAAAGTCTTATTGTCATCCACCCTATCTCTCAGGCAGTCTTATTGTTTCCCACCCTATCTGTCAGGCAATCTTATTTGTCAGGCATTCTATCTTTCTGGCAATCTCTGAGTGAATGTAATGCATAAGTTGATGATGACATTATTTGACTGCTATGACATAATCAGAGTTGTTTCTGTTTTTATCTTTCATTTCAAATGCACTCTGCAGTAAAATACTCGGTAGATCAAGAAGTGTTGGAGAGTGCTGTTGAGTTGGAACAGTTTTTCACGCAAATTAGCGTTCAGTTATTTTGTTCCATTTTGCTCTTTCTCATCAGTGGAGATTAAGCTACAGTTTGTGCTCACAATTTAATCACTGAATATAAATGAAGCTTTATTTTTAAATATTTTTTTAACGCAGTAATCAACGGCCATATATGTATATATATATCAGTTAAGACTATTTGAAAGAACTAAATTTTAATGGCCATAGATATATCAGTTATGATTACTTGAAAGAAAGAAATTTTAACGGCCATAGATATATCAGTTATGAGTACTTGAAAGAATGAAATTGTAACGGTCATAGATATATCAGTTATGATTACTTGGAAGTAAGAAATTTTACCGGCCATATATATATGTAAGGAGGTTTAAAACCACAGTTTAAATATCTAAGCTTATAAATTGTTTTAATTGCGAAAAAGACATTTTAGCGCAGAACTTAATGGGCTCATTGACTGTAAAAGAGCAATGTTTGTGTGAAGACATAAGAGTCGCCATTCTTGTCAGCATTAAATCTGAATCTAAAAAGTAAGTTCTTCATTAGTTCTATCAGAATCTAATAAGTAAGTTCTTCATTAGTTCTATCAGAATCTAAAAAGTAAGTTCTTCATTAGTTCTATCAGAATCTAATAAGTAAGTTCTTCATTAGTTCTATCAGAACCTAATAAGTAAGTTCTTCAGTAGTTCTATCAGAATCATTAGATTCTTCATTAGTTCTATCAGTGAAATGGGATTTTCTTTTTTGTCCCGTGTAAAAATACCATAAACTTGGGTCAAATCTCAGAGACACCTCAGTTGATGACCTCTAAGTCAACATTGGTGACGTCAAACCTTACGGATACCTGGGAAATTCTTAACAAAACACACAAAAAAACTGAGTCTGTAAATGAATGAAGAACTATATAGATGTACAAAGAAATATGATGTCAGAAATTACGTGACTAATTTTTTTTTTTAAAGGGGTGGGGTGGGGTGAGAAAGTAGAGAATCACAATTTAATCGCAGTTTCGGGTAGCAAGAGTAGTCTTAGTTCTCCATAGGAAACTGATCACTTTCTTACGTCATTATGTTGAAACTTCTTTTGTGAAGGGAAATGTTACAGTTACTTTGACGAATTAATTTTAAAAGAATTTTCTGGTTATCTGAGAGAACTGTACAGAAAACGAACAACGCCAACATAAATCGTAGACCGTCTTCTCAACTGATTATAACCAGGATTTACAAAATCTTAATCTCCAACTGATTATAACCATGATTTACAAAATCTTAATCTCCAACTGATTATAACCATGATTTACAAATCTTAATCTCCAACTGAATCTTATTTCAAGAAATACAGCAGTCTGTACGAATTTTTTCTCAATACGTGGACATGCCCTCAGCGAACACAAGTCTAAAAATGACAACTCTAACAGCCTTAAGAAAAAAAGGATAAAAATGCAGGTTGGCGAGTTATATCTAGGTGCAGCCAGGCAAATCATTGTTGGCGTGATGCCTGACAAGTTCCTGCTCAGAGCAGCGTTAATCACCCGAGTCACGCAGCGTTATGCAATGGTATTTAAGACCTGTAAACACTCTACCGTCACGAGACCAACAGGTTGCTTTGATTTAACTCTCCTTTTTGGGTGGAGTGAATAATTTAGATTATACTGATTCTAATTTTTAAAAAAAAATATTGTATAGCAAATCTGTCAGTGATTGACCGCGCTTGGTTTCAGAACAGCATAGCGTCATCCATGAGCACGAATTTTCCGTCACTTTTACGCGACCTTGCACGCTATCATCAGTCAAATTAACGCAACATTTTCGGTAACTTGTCACACGGCCCTGATGAGGTAGAGCCGACAAAAACACACCACTGTCTGTGTCCACAGTGGAGTGTGATGCAGGCATATTTAGTCCGCCCATGAGATGTGATTCAGTAAATTTTTCTTTACTGGCCTTTGGGCAGATTCCGTTCTCACACGACAGACGGGCTCCCCATACAGGCCGGTTCAGTCCCATGGAAAATGTGATCACGAACGGTTCCCGGATATGCCTATAATTCCTTGAGAGAGTAACTGACATACAGGACATTTTCCTCACGAATGTGATGTAGGTTGATTTCTTATTCCTCCTCCGTGGTGTAGACATTCTTCGCACGTTGTTCGCATCACTAAAAGCCACCCGCTTTGCTCCAGGAATCGATAGAGCGTAAGAAAGGAGCGAGACCTAAGTTCAGTGTGCGTCCCAGGCAATGTGCTGTCGACATGTCACTGTGTTGGATTATAACGTGTATTCTTTGCGTACTTCAGGGATGTCGAGGACAAACTGGAACGAGTGAGTATTTATCATCTTTCCTCTTCTTCCTATCACTCCTAGAGACAATAGGTATTTATTTCCTCTACACACCCCACCCACCCCCGTCATTTCCAGTAACAAATGAGTAGTCCTATATGTATTAATTACCTTTTCCCGATAATTAGGCCCTACCATTTCCTCTAACCCTTCCCCTACCCTCTCCCCCACCCGTCATTGCCAATAACAAGTGAGTATATGTATAATTACTTTTTCCTTTTCTCTCTCTCTCATTCGAACTTGGCCGTACTTGATTGTGTTTCTGTAAACCTAGGATTATCCATTCAGTCCGCTCTCTCACAGTGCGTCACATTCAGGTCTATATTTTCTAGAACGTTAGTTGTGTCACATTCAGGTCTATATTTTCTAGAACGTTAGTTGTGTCACATTCAGATCTATATTTTCTAGAACGTTAGTTGTGTCACATTCAGGTCTATATTTTCTAGAACGTTAGTTGTGTCACATTCAGGTCTATATTTTCTAGAACGTTAGTTGTGTCACATTCAGGTCTATATTTTCTAGAACGTTAGTTGTGTCACATTCCATTTTAAACTGAATCCAGGTAGGCCTAATCTGTCGGTATTTTTATTGATACTTTTCTCTCTGCTGATCGAGTCACGTACTGGATGCAAGCACGGCCATGAGAGTTTTACATTTACAGAGTTTTACGTCCACAGCTCGTTGTGTTGTGTCGTTGTATACGAAACAACGGCTTCCTTTTGATCTGCCATTTGGTTTTTCTGTGGAATCTCAACTGGCAAGCGTTGAGAGCAGTCGTTTTAATTAGGTCATGCGCATCTTGACACAAGCATACAACACAAAGAGCGGTACACAGGACACAAACATAGCAGATACAGATGACTTGACAGAAACCTGTACACTTTAAGAAAAACCTAAAAGAAACCCAACTTTTTCTTCAATGCGTTTTTGTACACATGAAATAAAACCACCACAAATAATGCCAATTGATGGAGACGAAAAGATCGATCGACACAAATACTCTAAACATTCTTGTACACTCGAAACAAACACAAGTAGCTGCTATTGAAGGAGACGAAAAAGAGCGACCGACCCAAACAAATCTTTTAAACATTCTTGTACACTCGACAAAAGCACACGGACCATCACGTACCTGTAAACTCAACATTTACGCAACGTGATTCAACAGGAAAACAGAATTCATAATCCGTACCGTACCCGTAACATAAACACAACATTCATAACCCGTACCCGTGACACAAACACAACATTCATAACCCGTACCCGTGATACAAACACAACATTCATAACCCGTACCCGTGACACAAACACAACATTCATAACCCGTACCCGTGACACAAACACAACATTCATAACTCGTACCCGTGACACAAACACAACATTCATAACCCGTACCCGTGACACAAACACAACATTCGTAACCTGTACACGTGACACAAACACAACATTCATAACCCGTACCCGTGACACAAACACAACATTCGTAACCTGTACACGTGACACAAACACAACATTCGTAACCTGTACACGTGACACAAACACAACATTCATAACCTGTACACGTGACACATGTACACGTGACACAAACACAACATTCGTAACCTGTACACGTGACACAAACACAACATTCGTAACCTGTACACGTGACACAAACATAGTAGCACTTATAACCCGCAGAGCCGTCTTAACAGCATTAAAGACCCACGGGCAAAGCAGTGCAATGGGGTCCCTACCTACTTATTTATTGACAGCAAGTCACAACATATTACTATGCTCGTGAGGCCCCGGGCAATTGCCCAGCATGCCCATGCGTTAAAGACGGCACTGATACATCCACCCGTACCCGTGACACAAAGAATAGATCCACTTGCATTTTTGTACGCTTGGGACGGGGGGAGGGGGCAGGCGAGATTGAAAAGAAAGGCGTTTGTGCTCGACACGTTAGAACTCTAGCAATAGCATAATCATCTCGATGTCATCTCATTAAACCGAACTCTAGCAATAACATAATCATCTCGATGTCGCCTCATTAAACTGAACTCTAGCAAGAGCATAATCATCTCGATGTCATCTCATTAAACCGAACTCTAGCAATAGCATAGTCATCTCGATGTCGCCTCATTAAACCGAACTCTAGCAATAGCATAGTCATCTCGATGTCGCCTCATTAAACCGAACTCTAGCAATAGCATAATCATCTCGATGTCATCTCATTAAACCGAACTCTAGCAATAGCATAATCATCTCGATGTCGCCTCATTAAACCGAGGGCACAGCTTTCTGATTAGTAGTTCACCCTTCCCAAACTGTAACTAAGCCCAGCTTCACATTGATATGGACATTAAATTGAATGATAGTTTACTTGACTGTTTTGCTAGTGTCGATCTGAGGCAAGAATTAACAGTTTAAAGTACCAAATTAAACTATCGGTTTAAAGTGTCAATTTAAAGTACCAGATCAGTTTTTAAGTGCCATATTAAAGATCAGTTTAAAGTACCATATTAAAGCATCGGTTTAAACTTTAAAGTATCAGTTTAAAGTGCCATATCAAAATGTCAATTTAAAGTACCTTATTAAAGTATCGGTATAAAGTGTCAATTTAAAATATCAGTTTAAAATGCCATATTAAAGTATCAGTTTAAAATAATCTGTCAGTTTAAAGTGCCATATTAAAGTATCAATGTAAAGTACCATATTAAAGTATCAGTTTAAAGTGCCATATTAAAATATCAGTTCATAGTGCCATATCAAAGTATCAATTTAAAGTACCATATTAAAGTGTCATATTATTAACATTTCTTTGTCAGTTACCGCTAGAGTCAGTATTAAACAACTAATCAAATAAGTGTGCAGGAGTCACTTGGTAAGCTTGATTTATGGTGTACAAATATTTTTTCTCATTGATGTGCCTATTAAGAATTACATTCACCCAAGTCTAACTGCAATTGACCCTCACCATCCATCTCTTTAGAATCGTTAGGATGTCAACATTTGTTTCTCTTTCTTCGTTAACATGTGTCCTGACGAGGGACCTCATTGCTTAGTTGTTATAACAGTATTATTTGTGTGCCCTCTTTTCTTGAGCGATGGCCGACAGCTTGCTTTGCCCAATATTCACTTGCCAGTAAATCTTTAGTGTGCGTGGTCTTGCATACGCTCCCCCCCCCCCTTGTCGCCCCAAATAACAGACTAGATGTCGCTAAACACACAAGTAGTTTGTTGTCTGAATCGGTTTTTACGCCCGTCCTCCCTCCCCCCTTCCGATTCACACGCAGTGCCCAGCGAGAACTTTATATTTTCTCCAAGAGAGTTAAGGATAGAGAGAGAGATAGGTTTAAGTGTGTGTGCATGTGGGATTTTCCAGGTGTCATTTTGCCTGGTACAGTTGCCTGCAATCTACTTTTCCCGACTTTTAACAGCTACTAATTAAAGAGATATTCAAAGATGTTTAGAATATGTGGTCTTTACTATATTGGGCCTGATTTTACTCAGCACTGAGCCACAACACCTTAAGCTTAGAAAACAAAGATCACCCTAAGTTTTCATCCGCGAACTGAGATAGAACCCTAGTTCGTGAGTTAGAGGTTAATGTTATCCCACCGTTTGAGTACCGCCTGTCTCTAAGAGCAGTTTAACGGCGCCTTAAGGGGGAGTGCCACTTACCTCTGTACCACTCACTGCATACATTGTTTTGTGTACATACTAGCACTATTTGCAAAGGACCAACTGACCAGTGACTTGACCACCTTTTGCTCTTTGAGTGTGGATATGTACGTATTTACACTTGTCTTTAATTTGATTTTGAAAAAAAAACTTAATTCCACAGAGCCCAGAGTTAATGGATACACATGGTCACACTAAGATATTTTTCTCCCTACATAAGGTTCACTTTATAGGTAACTTAAAGGTTGTAGACCAAGAGTAAATCAAACATCTGTGCTAGGATTGCACCCCAAGAATGCAAGGGTCAGATTAGCAGTGGAAAGCTCTCTCTTTTTCTTTGCTATTTTATGTCTTTGTTCATTGCCTCAATAGAGTGCATGTACTTGACAACCATGAGCTCATTATCCCATCCTGCACCAGGTAAACTGAGTCACTCCTCCACAGCTGGTAGGGTGACTGATAAATAACTGTTATCAGGGTGGGTCACATTGATAGAGGAAAGACAGGTAACAAAACCCTGGCAATGTATGCAAGCAAAGACTGATTTTTTTTTTTACATTACAAGACAGAGCATAATTACAGAAGTAAAATTCACTATCCAAGGTTTCAACAGTAGGTCTCCCATTAACTAATTGTAATTTTCTAAAAATGAAATTAATGCATGTTTTGAAAATCAACTTGGGTCTTCATTGTAAATTTTGAAGGCCAGTAGAATAAACTGTATAAAAAAATTGCAACTTTTTAAGTTCATTTGTGGGTCAACCAACTCTTACTTATCATTGTGGTAAAGATGGGTAGGCACCAGTCCATTAGAAATACAATGCCCAATTCTTTAACTGGTCCAAAGGAATCACTGAAAGAAAGAATATTATAATCTGGGCTTGCCATTGACAGCATTGCACACAGACAAAATAACATCAGTTTTATAAAATACTTACTTTTGTTGGATTAGAATTTTTCTTCAGAATATTTGGCTTTGTGATAAAGAATCCACAGCTATATGATTATGAGTGTTATTTCTTAAAGTGAATGATGAGTTGTGGAAAAGTATAATAAGCAATTTTTTCTTACATAATTAGTGACAGAAAATTTGTTTACAATTACTGATATCTGTAATGATGCCTAGTATAAATGCAGTGTTTATAATTAATGATCTCTATATTGATGCCAAGTAATAATGCGGTGTTTATAACTAACAACATCTCTATTGATGACTAGTATAAATGCAGTGTTTATAATTAATGATATCTCTATTGAAGCCTTGTATTAATGCAGTGTTTATAACTTACGACATCTCTATTGATGCCTAGTATTAATGAAGTGTTTATAATTAATGATCTCTATATTGATGCCTAGTATTAATGCAGTGTTTATAATTAATGATCTCTATATTGATAGAAACACATATAACTTTTATAAGTATATATGTGACAAAAGCTAAAAATAATGGAATATTAATTTTTAATGATTAAATAAGAGGAACACCAGACTGACCTTTCTTTCCAGCAATAGTTCGAATTATAATTCACTTGGAGTGTATCTTTCCTTAATACTGGGTAGTTGGAGTGTGTTTTCCCATAAATTAATATTAGGCAACTGGAGTGTTTCTTTACTTAATACTATGTAGTTGGAGTATTTCTTCTCATGATAGTCTTGGAGTATGTCTTCCTATAATATTAGGCATTTGGAGTATATTTGCTTCCATTTGTGTTTCAGATTTGAGAGCTTGTCTTTCAATTAAGTTAGAATTTTGAATTATTTCCCAAACATATTCAAATGTTGGAGTGTAGCTTATAAACTCTTTCTTATGACATATTAGAATTTGAACTTTAAAAGTTTAAATGTTGGTATGTTTTTATCCAGGTCATACTACTTTAAATTATTTTTCAGTCATATCATTTGAATGTATTTTCTTGTCATTGGTTTTAATGTTTTCTTCCAACATATTGACTTTAATGTTTCTTTCAGTTATGTTGGTTTTAATGTTTCTTTCAGTCGTATTGATTTTAATATCTTCCAATCATATTGATTTTAATGTTTCTTTCAATTATGTTGGTTTTAATGTTTCTTCCATTCATGTTGATTTTAATGAATCTCCTACAATCCTAGTCATATTCATTATAAATGAAATGCATATTTCACTTTATATTGGTTTCAATGTATCTTCCAATTAATTTGGTTTTAATGTATATATCTTTCATATTATAATTATGTTGTTGTACTGGATCTTCCTGTCATATTGGTTTTTAATGATTTTTCCAGTCATATTGGTTTTTAATGATTTTTCCAGTCATATTGATTTTAATGATTTTTCCAGTCATATTGATTTTAATGTGTCTTCCAGTCATATTGGTTTTAATGTGTCTTCCAGTCATATTGGTTTTAATGTGTCTTCCACAGTTCCAGTCATATTGATTTTAATGAATCTTTCAGTCATTGTTTTTAATGAATCTTTCATTCATATTGGTGTTATATAATATCTAGTCATATTGGTTTATCTTCCACTCCAGTCATATTGGTGTAAGGTATCTTCCAACCATATTAGAATGCTAAGAGTAAGTTTCTAATCTTAATTTATATTAGAACAGCCTTTCTCACATTTTAAACATTTATTATAATATCCATTTCAGGACTTTGGTTTATCATTGTTGTCCCACCAATCCACTCTCATGCCATAAACTAGTGTGTGTGGTCATTAATTTGTTATTTTTGTAGCTCTTCAAATTCTTAAATATTACTTATGGCATGTAGACCAGATTAGCCCACTCGAGGCCATAAAATAGTGTGTGTGTTCATTAATTTGTTATACTGCTCGGTAGCTCTTGAAATTCTTAAATATTACTTGTGGCATGTAGACCAGATTAGCCCACTCAGGCAATATTGTTCATAGAATGTTAAAACTTAATTGTCTTTCAAACATATTTAAATAATTTATGATATACAGAATAGTGTGCTTAAGTGTGTCTCCCAGTTCTAGGTGTATGTTGGAGTGTGCTTTATGTCTGTCTTCTATAGTTCTAAGCATATTTATGGTATACAAAGCAGTGTGTCTCCCAGTTATAGGTATATGTTGGAGAGTGCTGTATGTCTGTCTTCTAAGCATGTTTATGGTATATAAAGCAGTCTGTTTAACTTGAAGTGTATATCATATTAGAATGTAGAAGTGCATTTTATGTCTGACTTCTAAGCATGTTTATGGTATACAAAGCAGTGTGTTTAACTTGAGGTGTATGTCGTAGTTCTTTTAGAATGTAGGAGTGCATTTTATGCCTGACTTCCAAGCATGTTTATGGTATACAAAGCAGTGTGTTTAACTTAAGTGTATGTCCCTATTCTTTGAGAATGTAAGAGTGAGTATTATGTCCAGTGTGTTAGTGTCTGTCCCAGTTATTTGAGAATGTTGGAATGTATTTTATGTCTGTCTTCCAAGCATATTTATAGTATACAAAGCAGTGCATTTTTTATGTCTGTCTTCCAAGCATATTTGTTGTATACAAAGCAGTGCATTTTATGTCTGTCTTCCAAGAATACTTATAGCATACAAAGCAGTGCATTTTATGTCTGTCTTCCAAGAATACTTATAGCATACAAAGCAGTGCATTTTATGTCTGTCTTCCAAGAATACTTATAGCATACAAAGCAGTGCATTTTATGTCTGTCTTCCAAGCATATTTACGGTGTACAAAGAAGTGTGTTTAATTATCATGTCTTTCATTAGCTTCAAGATATTTATTGGTATACAAAGAAGTGTGTGTATCTCCCAATCATGCTAGAATGTTGGAACAAGCTGTTTCAATCTATTATATGTATGTATTCGTGTGATTCATTGAATCATATTTAGGATGTGTTAAAGCAAATATATCACATTTAATTGTTTTGAAATTGTTTCACGTTTTGCGCCATCTTTTTCCAGGTGATGGTGATGATTGTTTTTCTCTGCCTTGTCAGAATGGTGGAACCTGTGTGGACCTGTTCCGAAATTATACATGCAATTGCCCTCTGAACTTTAATGGTACAAACTGTGAAAATGACTTGGCAAGTAAGTACTTTGGAGGCAACACTGAAGTAAGCATTAAGAAGTGTAAGAGTGTAGATTGGATGATAACTGTGTCACAAAGTATTTTTCTTTGGGTCTGTGGTGTCTGTGTATGTATGTGTGCATACTCATTATTATTACACATTTGTGTGTGAGAAATAATATTTTAATTGATTTTATATATACACAAACAATGCACACTAAGTGCACATTGTTAAAAAAGTATTTTAAATTTTAATTTATTGCAAAATATGAATTATTTAATATATTTATGTTTATTAGAATAAATAAAAATGTTGGTGTACGTGATGCTGTACTGACTACTACTAAGAGAATATTTGACTTTGTGGATAATAGAGTATGTCAATAAATATAATTCTCTTGCCTAAAAACTCTCACAAGAGTAGTGTGGGAATACAGTACTGCAATGTGGAGGTGAGTAGTAAATGTAAATTGAGTAGTGATTGTGTCATCGGTGTAATGCACACTAAGTAATAATTGTGTCATCATTTTAATGCAGAGTAGTGATTGGGTCAT
The DNA here is from genome assembly GCA_028829895.1 of Sinotaia quadrata. Taxonomy (NCBI): domain Eukaryota; kingdom Metazoa; phylum Mollusca; class Gastropoda; order Architaenioglossa; family Viviparidae; genus Sinotaia; species Sinotaia quadrata. Next base: position 95,066,147 of record CM054180.1, read on the forward strand.
CAGAGTAATGCAGCATAAACTGAGTAGTAATTGTGTCATCAGTAAAATTTAGTGTAAATTGGATAGTAATTGTTGTGTCATCATTGCAATGCAAACTGTGTAATTGTGTCATCAGTAAAATTTAGTGTAAATTGGATAGTAATTGTTGTGTCATCATTGCAATGCAAACTGTGTAATTGTAGTAGAATGCAGTGTAAACTAAGTAGCAACTGTGTCTTCAGTGTAATGCAGACTAAGTAGAATTGTGTCATAAGAAGAATGCAATGTAAACTGAGTAGTAATTTGTCATGAGTAGATTTTAGTTTAAATGAAGTAGTGTCATCAGTGTATACTGAGTAGCAAGTGTCATCACAGCAGTGCAGTGAGTCAGAGAAAATCAATGTATCAGCATAGCATTATAGTTTATCAATAAAATAATATGGTGAGAGAGTAAAGTACATATGATACTTTGTGTCAGTAAAATGAGTAATGTCACTTGTGACAGCAAAGCATAATATGTGTTTAATATGTCAGTAGTGTAATTGTGTGTCAGCAAAGCATTATAGTGTTGGTAAAATAATGCAGTGAGAGACTTAAAGTACATGTAATGCAATGTATCAGCAGGTAACTGTGTCATTATGTCAGTAATGTAATTTTGTGTCTTCAAAGTAGTACATACAGTTTGTCACTTGAGTATTGCAGTTTCAGCAGAATAGGGTAATGCCAAGTTCTTTCTGTTTCAGGACTCTATGGATGTCAGATTTCACCCTGTCAGAACAATGCAAGCTGTCAGAGTTTGAATGTCACTTCTGGGACATTGCCATATCGTTGCTTTTGTTTGCCAGGTAAAACATGCAATGAAGTTTGGGCAGCAGAAACAATCTAAAGAACTTTTGTTTTTTGCTTCATGAATTAAAGGTCATAGAATTAGGTCACTAAAGTGCAACTGATCCATTTCATTAGATGTTCCATTTACAATATAAAGTACAAAATTATTTGTCAAAGATTTTCACTGTTATGTTGCTTGACTTATAAACATAAAAATGTGCTGACCATGCTTACCTCTAACACTTTGTGGTGCACAAATATGAAACACTTTGTAGTGAACAAATATGAAACACTTTGTTGTGAACAAATATATAACACTGTGTAGTGCACAAATATGAAACACTTTGTTGTGAACAAATATGAAACACTTTGTAGTGAACAAATATATAACACTTTGTAGTGCACAAATATGAAACACTTTGTAGTGAACAAATATGAAACACTTTGTAGTGAACAAATATATAACACTTTGTAGTGCACAAATATGAAACACTTTGTAGTGAACAAATATATAACACTAAGTAGTGCAGAAATAAATATACATTAGTAATATTTTCTTTCTTAAAATAAGCAAGAATAATATATCTTCCCTAACCAGTTTGTAATTTGAAATAATTTACACCAAAGATTATTAGATAAATCTTTCCAGATTTTATTTTTGGTGTGAGTATTAAAACAATTACTTGTATGGTTGTTTAAAATGAAAACCTTTGAAAGCAAGCCCAATACACTATCCCCACAAAAGCTATAATGCATAGTTCAATGTGAAAAATCTTTTACAGACTGACATAGTACCCTCTTAGCCTCATGAATCCAAAGAGAAAAATCTGATCACTTAACTAGGACGTTCTCCCAGATGTCTCACTCAAATACCAGAAGTGCCCTAATGACTAGACTTGAACTTCATACCATTATTTACTGGTTTTATCATATCAGGATGAAGAGGATTTCTTCTTGTACCATTATGATTGATAACTATTTATTCTTGTCATATATCATAATCTTGTATTATAACTATTTATTACATTAAATTATTTCTATGTGTATCTGCATTTCACCAATCCATTTAATCAACTAACTATTGGTATTATGCTGTCTCCATTGCTTGACTCTGGGTCCCAGCTACCATTCATGTTTACAATCACCACTATATTAGCATTAACATTTTTGTTTTTAATTGAAATATTTGATGCCATTTTCATTTCAGGGTTCACAGGTGTAAACTGTGAGACTGAGTTAGACCAATGTAAAAAACAACCATGCCAAAATGGCGTGTGTAAAAATGGTCCCAACACATATTTTTGCAACTGTACTGGCACAGGTAAATTAAACATAAAACAGCTTGTCTTTTATATCAGATTTCACATCCACAGCTGGTAAACAATAGTTAATTAAATAAGGTGAGTTAGCTTTGATCAGTAAAACAATATTTTCATCACCCCTCATAATGTATATGCTCTTTATTTAAAATTTATTTATTTTGTAACTGAATACAAGTTTGTATAATTTTGGTAAGACAAAATCAGTTAATTTTGGTGCATAAAATGTATTTATTTGTTATTAAAACTAAGTTCAGGTGTGTAAATTTGTTGTAAGATAATTACAGATGAAAACATTGAGTTTCATACATAAAATTGTTTATTTAAAAGAAATTGAATACATGATATAAATTTGTTATACAATAATTTGCGGATTATAACATTGAGTGCTTTGTAAATAAATATTCCCTGGTAGAAAAATGTGGCTTTAACTTATGTAATAGTCCTATTTTCTTCCATCTAATCAGATTTTAATTTTGTTAATTGTTTTGTAATTTATTGAAGGATATATTCAGAAATGTTTTCTACTACAATTTAATATACAACTATGTTCTAACACAGTTATGCATATTCACATCTTTGCAAAAAAATAATTGTTCACTAAATTTACCTTGGCAGTGCCAACTAAAGACCAGCTAGCGAGAACAAATTTGAAAACACCTGGATGTTGTTATATTGTCTTTATTTTCAGGCAGATACTCTCTCACTCAAACCACACACGCTCTTTATATCCTATGGGGGTGGCCTTCCCTGAAGCCCACGGTTACAGAAAATAAAAATCTAGTGTGAAAAGGCTTCTAAAAATAACTTCTGTGTTTCTTTACTATCAGTTATAGCTATATGCCTAAAAAATACATAATAATTCAAATATAGAATGAAACTACTGTAATTATTCTTTAATATATCATCTCTCCTAGTATGTAATGTAAAGGATTAAACCTATAATAAAATAAAATCTGTGTTGGCAGGTTTTAGGAAAAGCATTCATGTACACATAAATTACAAAATACACAAATACAATAACATTATTCATCACATTAGAATACATCAATTAATAATATAAACTATCTCCTTTCTAAATATATAAATATCAACTTCAATTACTAACTACCTAAAACAGTATACAACAATAAAGCATCCACTCTAACACAACTATAAATTAGCATTAACATGCTTATGTGCCAATATACCATGCGATTTAAAGAGCGATCGTGACCCAATTTACAGCCATGATCCTACTTGTAAAACAAAACAAGCAATCAGATGTGGCTGTACACATACGCACACGTGATACACAAAAATACCAAAACTAATAGGGGCTACATTATAATTATAAATGTGGAGAAAATGTATTTAGAAGAATTTTACATCAGTTACAGACACAAAAAGTAAAGAGCAACACTCACATAAACTGTCAGATAATCTTTGAAAGTTCACTAATTATTGCCATATTAACAAAATTAAAATCTATAGGTTTCCAGGGAGTTAACTGCAGTGTGGATATTAATGAATGCCTTTCTTCCCCTTGCTTAAATGGGTCATGTTACAACACTCCTGGTGGCTACTCATGTGAATGTCCTGCAGGATTCGATGGGCCACACTGCCAGGTAAGGCTTGGCTTGCTGTCTTCTTTAATTCAACACTCCTGGTGGGTGACTGCTCATTTAATTGACCTCTAGGGTTTGATGGGCCAGATTGCCAGGTAAGGCTTTAGCTTGCCATCTGCTTTCATTCAGCACTTCTGATAGATGGCTAGTCATGTGATTGTCGTCCAAGGTTTAATGGACCAAACTGCTAAGTAAAGTTTACACTTAATGTCTTCTTTTATTGTGATAATAATTAAAGAGAGTTGTTTGTATTTTCACAATATGCCATTGTGAAACTAGAGACTCATTATACAGTCATAATGATATGAATAAAAGAAAATGGTTGTGTTGTAATGCTAACTTAACTAGAGAATTCTCTTATGCTGTCATAGTAACAGTGCAAAAAACTGGTTGCAAAGCACTGTAACACTAAAAGAGAATTGAATTGATATCAGTGTTACAGTGCAATAGCATGATAACACTAACAGAGAATTGAATTGATATCAGCGTTACAGTGCAATAGTATGATAACACTAACAGAGAATTGAATTGATATCAGTGTTAAGGTGCATTAGCATGATAACACCTACAGTGAATTGAATTAATTAATAACAGTAGTAAAAGTGATGGATGTGTTGCTTTGGTAACTGAAAGAGAATGTTGCTTTTTTGTGAAAACAGTAAAAGAGAATGTTTTTGTCTTGGAAACAGTATAAAAAATGTTTGTCTTGTTATGATAAAAGTAAAAAAGAATATTACTTTGTCCTGGTTTCAGGGAAAAACAATGGTTGCATTGTCATAACAGTAGAATATATTTTTCAAAGGATTTTTTATACATTGTTGGTCTTAACAATATATCTAATCAGTATGTCTGCTCTATAAAATAGTTGTAATTCTGAAAATCATTGCAAAGTTAATAAGCTAAGTGAAAAATCTTTCTAAATGCACTGCTTTAAGTACTGATAACAGATATTTCTGTATAAGGCTATGTTATGTGTGGCAGAGTAAATTTGCTTATCCCTATTTATAAACTTAATTATTGTATAAATTGTTAAATGTTAAAGTGACCGACCCTGGGCACTGTTTATGCAGATATTTTAAAGTGTCAGAGTTGAGTAAACAAGTCCAGTAAAGAATGTGCTAGAAATTGCTGATGCAATCCAAATCAGATCCATCTGAATGAGTAGTTTTTCTAATAGTCTCATTCTTGTTCATAACAATTTTATCCAATAGGGATGGACCAAAAGTTACATTGTTGAAGAAAGTCTATATTCTATTCACTTTGATTTGAACATAACTTCAGTCCGTCATAAAAGTGATAGTTAGATTATTGTAAGTTAATTGACTGATACAGAAAGAATGGACTTAGAAATATTTCATACTTGTTTGCCATTGATCTATGATCTGAATTGGAGAATGCTTATGTAATTGAACCATTATTTCTATGTTCACTGATTTGATTATGTTGTACATTATACTTGTGAATTTTGATTGATGCTGTATTTCTTATGCTGCTTGTGTATCAAGCTAAAAAAATTTGTTGCAGGATTTGTGTAAGATGAGAGTGTTTGTAAGAGAGAAAGGAGTTTAGAGATAAAATATGCTTGAAATTTAGCACTGCCTTAATTTGACTTTTGAGGAGATGAATGCGCCTTTTGTTTTGCTTCAGACTACATTAACTACTGTACTTTACCAGATCAGGTTGGTATGTGAATCCAGCATTGTCATTGAACTTATCAGTAAACATTTGCTGTAAGTTGATTCCCATGAATTCTGTTTGAGAGAGCCAATACAGTGAAAATCGAGGCTTTAATTTGGTCTCAAGAATTCATGAGGATTATTTTGAATATTTCTTGTGGTGTGTTGAGTAGTGCACATGAAGATTCTAGAACATTCTGTGCTTTGTTAGTGCATGCGAAGTTCTGAACAATTCTCCACAGTGTGCTTTGTGAGCGCATTGAAGATTCTGGAATAGTTATGTAATGTGCCTAGAAGGGGTACATTGGACTGTCATCTAAATAAGAAAGACAGTGACTTGTTGCAAACCACGATTGTGACTGCTGATGTCTATGCTAGGATAAACTGAATATTGCCTAGTATTAATCAAACGTTGTGAAGTAATGTAAAATGACAATGCTCTTTTGATTATATTCATACAATGTATAGTTGATTGTTGATTTAATAAATTTATTGTTATATTTATTGACATTCTTACTCATATTGATAATCATATGTTGGAGTGATAGTGGGTGGATGGGGGCTCACTAAATATAGATTAAAAGATGGATTTATCTTCTCCTTTGGTAAGAAGTTTTGCATCTACGGGAATATTGTGTGATGATAAATGTTGTCTTTAATATTGTAGAAGAGAGAAAACGTTTATAACACCCGCATATCTGCCGAGTGAGAGACAAATGGTGTTTTCTGGAGAATTGCTAATGACGTAAATTAAGATTCTCATCATTTGTACTGGTAATTGTTATCGATGATTAATTATTAATAATAATAATCATAACCAATAATTTGGGTGGCGTTGTGTCACAATATGATTCATTTCATATTAGTGTAGTGATGTTAAATTTTGTCAATATGGGGAAATATATTTGAGCATTCTTCATTGTCTTTGTAAGTTATGTACAATACAAGGTGCGGACATTATGCATACATAGTGATATTTATGTACAATACAAGGTGCGGACATTATGCATACATAGTGATATTTATGTACAATACAAGGTGCAGACATTATGCATACATAGTGATATTTATGTACAATACAGGGTGCAGACATTATGCATACATAGTGATATTTATGTACAATACAAGGTGCAGACATTATGCATACATAGTGATATTTATGTACAATACAAGGTGCGGACATTATGCATACATAGTGATATTTATGTACAATACAAGGTGCAGACATTATGCATACATAGTGATATTTATGTACAATACAAGGTGCAGACATTATGCATACATAGTGATATTTATGTACAATACAAGGTGCAGACATTATGCATACATAGTGATATTTATGTACAATACAAGGTGCAGACATTATGCATACATAGTGATATTTATGTACAATACAAAGTGCAGACATTATGCATACATAGTGATATTTATGTACAATACAAGGTGCAGACATTATGCATACATAGTGATATTTATGTACAATACAAGGTGCAGACATTATGCATACATAGTGATATTTATGTACAATACAAGGTGCAGACATTATGCATACATAGTGATATTTATGTACAATACAAGGTGCAGACATTATGCATACATAGTGATATTTATGTACAATACAAGGTGCAGACATTATGCATACATAGTGATATTTATGTACAATACAAGGTGCAGACATTATGCATACATAGTGATATTTATGTGCAGCAATCCTTTATGTGAAATTATTTTGTACAAGTCAGTCATTATAGATTTATTTTATTTTAATTAAACATATCGCTTTATGATTCACAATTTATCAGCAGTAATTGAGGTGCAATTTTAGAGAAACCTGTGCTTTTTTAATTAAGGTAGGTCCCATGGAACATAATTGTGCCTCTGATATAATGTATGAACATATAGATATTATATGATAGATATTGCTCATGATTCAAAGATGTGCTAATTAATGTATGAGATTTCACTAATTACCATTTTCTTACTAATTCAGTCTTAAAAAGCCTAAACCTAAAAATCCAATATTTTGGGATTATAGTAATTGATGTATTTTTATCTAGTTTTCTTTCTTTCTTTTAATAGATAAACTGTTTGATTTTTTTTTGGATGTTTCATAAAGAACTAATTAATTTTAACTTCAGTCATATTTTCTTACTTAGATCATTGAAAAATAAATGTTTAATGCACAACCTTTAAATCTTTTTGTATTTCAGAACATCAACACAACCCTTTTAAATTTTTCTTATGTTTTAGAACATCAATGAATGTGAGTCCAGTCCTTGCAGAAATGGTGGCAATTGTAGGGATGGAATAAACAATTACACTTGTTCTTGTCCTCCTGGCTTTACTGGAACAAACTGTCAGCAGAACATTGATGACTGTGTGAATGTGACATGCCCAGGATCGAACTCCATGTGCATTGATGATATAGCAAAATTCCACTGTGGCTGTAAGCCAGGCTTTACAGGTATAATCTTTGAAGTGTCATGATGGTATAGGAACTTATTAGTATTGTGTAAGTCAGGCTTTACAGGTATAATCTTTGAAGTGTCATGATGGTATAGGAACTTATTAGTATTGTGTAAGCTAGGCTTTACAGATATAGTCCTTTAGGTGTCATGATGGTATAGGAACTTATTAGTATTGTGTAAGTCAGGCTTTACAGATATAATCTTTGAAGTGTCATGAAGGTATAGGAACTTATTAGTTATAATTGTGTAAGTCATGCTTTACATAAATTACAGGTATAGTCCTTTAGGTGTCATGATTGTATAGGAACCTACTAGTAATGTGCAAGCCAGCTTTGTAGGAATAGTCCTTTATGTGTGTCATGATGGTATAGAAATTACTAGTATTGAGCAAGCCAGACTTTGATGGTCATTTCTCCCTTTACTAAATGGTTATCTTTCATTTGATATTTAAATATTATTATATTTTGGATAAATACAAGTGTAGTCAAAATCTGTACCAGAGGGATTTTATTTTGGGCAAGCCCATTATATTTCTCTCAAATAAATAGCATTACCAGATCAAGAGGTGTTACTCTACTCTTGCAGACCAGTTAGATACCAGCAATCAAATGTAATCTCATGACTAAGTCAAAAGGATTTTTTAAACAGATTCTCCTCCAGAATATCTTCTCACCAACAAACATTAAACACAGCTGAATGTGAATAAACTTGAAACATTATAAATTGCCATTTTTTAAAAAACACCTCTATTGGAGGGAAATGAAATAAATTGTTCCCTAAAATATTTTAACAGTATAAAATATTTTTTTTAATTACTTTTGTTTGAACATTAACAATCATAGTAGTGTTTACATTATGTAAAATGTAATATATTTAACATTTAAATTGATCACCGTTTTTACATGTCCAAAATATGCATTGTAATCCAGTTTACATGAGGTGTGTTTGGGATATTTTGTTAAAGTGAAATTGGATCTCATAAACAGTTTCCAAAGGAAATAATTAAAAGTTATCTAAAACAATTTTTTGATATAAGACATTGTACAATCAATTTGGTTTATAATTTAGTTAAGACTCTATACCAGGGGCGGGCAAACTCTGGCCCGCGGGCCAAACCTGGCACGCGAAGCATTTTTTGTTGGCCCGCCAAGCTATTCACAGTTAACATTGTTTTTGGCCCGCCAAGCTATTCACAGTTATTGCTTTTGGCCCGCCAAGCCATTCACACTTATTGCTTTTGGCCCGCAAAACAAAAGTCAATAAAACAATTGGGCATTGTTATACGCTGTCAAACAGCCAAGGCTAAACTAGTCTAAAGACTACATGTAATTTTAACAGTTTGAATTACTCACACAGAATTGTGTGCACATGTACAATTTATGCCTGCGGTTATATATATTACACTAGCATCTCTTTATAGTTCGTTGACTTTTGAACTCTCCTAGGCCTAGGATAGATCTACAATAATAATGTATGTCAGCATCTGTACTCTGCCTCATTCGTAAGCTACAATTGGTGAGAGGAAGGAGGGCTGGAGGTGAACAGAGGTGTGCGAATTTGAAACTAGCAGTCTTCTGCCATCACAACCGAACTGGTTGTTGCATTTCTGCTATTTCTTTGCCATTATTCCCCCATCCCCACAATCATGTCTGCAACCCCAGCATCCTAAAAAATTTAAAGTGGATATGGAAAGTCGGACATTTAACTCTGAGTGGATGAGAAGTACTTTTTCATAGAACGATTTGGACAAGCTCAGTGTCTGATCTGTTTGAAAACTGTTGCTGTCTTCAAAGAGTTTAATGTGCTCTGTCACTGGGAAACAGTACACTTAACTTCTAAATTTGGTTTAATGTCTGCCTCTGAGAAAAAGACTACTATTTGCTAAACTCACAGGCAATATAGAGAAAAGCAGTTTGATGTTTCATAAGCAAACATCTGTGCATGAAAAAGTGACACGTGCCAGTTATGAAGTTTCACTACTCCTTGCTCAAAGAATGAGTTAAAAGCAAAGTTCCGCACTTCTTCTCCTCTTTCTTTTTTTCGTGATGTCATCCTACCATCAGGCAAGTTTCCTCATTTTATTAAACATGCTCAGCGCATTGTAGCTATGTTCGGAAGCACATTTTGCTGTGAACAACTGTTCTCAAAGATGAAATATACAAAGAGTCGCCTTCGCTCTCAACTCTCTGACCGTCATCTAAATGACATTCTTCGCTTGTCAACCTCATCAGTTCAGCCAGATATTGAATCACTTATTTATTGTAAGCAACACCATCCATCTCATTAATCTTTCATTGAAACAGAGTTAGTTTTTTAAAATTACTTTTGTTCTCATTTTATATTCTGAACTTGCTGGACTTGTGATATTTGGTCGTCTATCCGGCCCGCGAACTGTTCCAACAGTTTTATCTGGCCCGCGGTCTCAAAAGTTTGCCCGCCCCTGCTCTATACCAATAAATTGGTTTATAATTCTCTTGGTCTAAGACACCATACTGATTAATCAGTTTATACTTTACTTGCTTTAAGACACCATTCTAATAATAATAATACCATACATATAATTTACCTGATCTAAAACACTGTGCTAACAAACCAGTTTATAATTTATCTTAGATCACTGTACCAACAAATCAGTTTTAAATTATCTGATCTAAAACACTGTTCCAAGTGGAATTAAATACAAATACTGTCTTTAAATGGGAAAGGTTTTGAAGAAAATTTTTATGAAAAGAGTCCAGGCTCAGCTTCTGCATTAGAATGCAAAATTATACAACTCAGTATGGAAGGTAGTCTTTGTTTCATTTTATTATACAATCCCCCACTTCCCACAGAATTCACACAGCCCACTGCTCTGCACAAATTTAAATCAAAATATATATTTTTTTAAAATAATTTTTTCAAGAAATGCTAAGATTTAGGTTATTTTAGAATAGAAAGTATATATTTTTTATATACTTATATAATATTATATATTATTTTCCAGAAATGCAAAGATTTAGGTTATTTTAGAATAGAAAGTACAATAATGTAGTTTTCCTTCTTCAATCTTATCCAGTTTTTTTCTCCTCCCAGCATTCATTATTTCCAATGGAAAATATGTAAATGGAAAATATGAAAATATGAAAATGCATTAAAACAAATGATAAAAATAAATAATGAATGTGGTCCTTTAATAAATATATTTGTCTGAAGTTAACATTTCCAATGCTTTCTTTTTCATTTCCCTTTTTTTGGTGTTATTTACAGGAATGCCGGGCAACTGTACAGACATCAACGAGTGTCTACCAGCACCCTGTCGGAACAATGCCACCTGCCGTGACTTAAACAATTCCTATGAGTGCGTATGTGCACCAGGATTTACAGGTGTAAACTGTGAGATCAATATCGATGACTGTGCTAGTAATCCTTGCCTGAACAATGGCACGTAAGTACTATTTGATGACAGTATGCCACACAAATGTTGCAAAGTACTTTATAATAATATGCTGTTTCTTATTTTATTGTTAAGTATGTAATATATCTATAAATTGCTGATAATTGTTAAGATGTAACATATCTAGAAAGTGCTGATTTTATTGTTAAATATGTAACATAACTATAAAGTACTGATTTTATTGTTAAGTGTGTAATAACTAATATATCTATAAGTGCTGATAATTGTTAAGTGTGTAACATATCTATAAAGTACTGATAATTGTTAAGTGTGTAACATATCTATAAAGTACTGATAATTATTAAGTGTGTAACATATCTATAAAGTACTGATAATTGTTAAGTGTGTAATATATCTATAAAGTACTGATAATATAATTATTAAGTGTGTAACATATCTATAAAGTGCTGATAAGTGTTAAGTGTGTAACATATCTATAAAGTACTGATAATATAATTGTTAAGTGTGTAACATATCTATAAAATACTGAAAATTGAACATATCTATAAAGTGCTGATAATTGGTCATAAAATAAATTAATGCACTTAATGATTTATATCATTATTTTAAAATATAAATGAGGGGCTGATTATTTGCTGTCATTAAATAGATTTTTAATATTTGGAGAGAACACAGTAAATAATTTATATTTAGAGCTATTTAGATGTGCACACCTAAACACATGCACATACTTGCATCTTTTGTCAAATAAATATATCGATAAACCTGTGGTGTTCTGAACAACTATCATTCTCATTACTATCAGAATACCCACTTTTAAAAAATCCAAGTCTTTTCAAACATTATACATCTTCATGCTTGGTTACAAATATGAGTTGCCTATCTTAAGCACACACATTAGCAATGCTTTTCAAACATAATTTTGCATCTTCACACTTGGTTACAAATATGAGTTGCCTATTTTAAGCACAAACAATAACACGTGTTGACTGAGGGATTTAGGTTACATTGACCTATTTCACCATCTTTGGCCAAAACAACAAATTGTGCATTTACCTACAAAAATAAAGATTAGACTGGACAGATTAGTTTTTTCCCCGGACCGCTAAATATGTAGTGTTTTGTGCTCACGCATAAGTTTGTGTGTGTGAATGTATGTCTCTGTATGTGTTTGTGTGCGTGAATGTATGTCTCTGTATGTGTTTGTGTGTGTGAATGTATGTCTCTGTATGTGTTTGTGTGTGTGTGTATGTGTGAATGTATGTCTCTGTATGTGTTTGTGTGTGTGTGTGTATGTCTCTGTATGTGTTTGTGTGCAATTTGATTTTAAACATAATACAATCACTTATTTGGTTGCATTTGCAGGTGCTTCGATGGCATCAACAAGTTTACTTGTCAGTGTGTTTTGGGTTTTACTAACACTACCTGCAATGTCAACATCAATGACTGTATACCTAACAAATGTAAAAATGGTGCAACATGTGTAGACAAGGTAATTTAGTCATGCATGCATGCAAACACACACACCCTACACATATACATGCATGGTGTCATAAATTTTTATTGTTTCATATTATGCTAAAACATATCCACTCGCTAAACTATTCAGTCAAGTAGCTATAAAGATAATCATTCACTTTTCACAAGTATGTAAAGCCTTATGATAGATTACTTCTGAGATTTCAGTATAAAAATAATATAATCAATCACTTTTCACAAGTAATTAAAGCCTTATGATAGATTACTTCTGAGGGGAGGGGATCGATAGCAGTTTAAGGTCACCACTGGAGCTGGCATTGATCATTTCGTCATAAGACATTATATGATCTGGAGTGCCCCAGTGCCTCCCATTGCGTACCGAAGTGGAGGGCAGAAGGGCTGGTGGAAGGGGGTGACAAAGATCACACCAGTTTGGTACACACCCACAACCGTCCTCTGTCAGTGATTACTTCTGAGATTTCACTGGAAAGATAGACTGTCCTCTGTCAGTGATTACTTCTGAGATTTCACTGTGTGGGGATTAGGTATAGAATGGGTTTAGAAAAATTTAAAGGTAAAATAAAATAAAATATTTAAACAGTTTCACAAAACTAGAATAATACTCATCATGACTAGTCTTGTTGCTAATGCTTTTGAGTTGTCCTGTTATTTGTTTTCAAGATGCTTTTCTTTGAATGATGGCACTTTGAGTCTAATGCTGTTTAATTCTTTTTTCATATTTTTTTTACAATTCTATAATTATTTCTGTTGGTAAATTTTTCAAAGCTTTTGTGATTATACCATTAATTTTGTAATTAAAGCATTTGTTGAAATTTTACCATCACTTTAGTAACTAAGCTATTATTTTGTGTAATTTTACTGTTTACTATGATTTTGTAATTATACTCTTTTGTTTTTTGTAATCTAACCATTATTTTATGCTATTTGCCACTATTTTTGTAATTGTACCATTATATTGGTAATTTTTACTATGACTTTTTGTAAATGACCATTATTTTATCTGCTTATTTCACTTTTGTTGTAATTTTACCATTAAAAAATTATACCTCATAAATTATACCTTTTTGTAATATAACTATTATTTTATGTTAATTACCATTACTTTTGCAATTATACCATTTTTACAATTGTTTTATGTAATTATATCATTTTCTGTATTTATGCCATTACTTAGAGAGAAACCTTGCTATAACATGATAATTGGGGTCCATAAAATTGGATTGCGTTAATTCGGGGTTTTGCAGTCATGTACTTTCTACTGATTGCAACTAACAACACTGCCAAGCCCAGCCAACATGTTCATTCTTTGATGTTAAATTGTCAGAATATTTTATCAACCACCAGTTTTGTCTGCTGTTTGGCTGTGTATGCAGTTAAAGAAGCACAATGTCAGCTATTGTTTGTTCAATGATTGTATACAGAATTAATTGAATATAATTATAATTACTATGACTACTTACTGGCTTTACTCATTGATCAGTAATAAGTAACTTTTTAGATAATGTTTATTTTGGCATAACACTTCAAGAACCTGGTGAAATTGTTCAATTTTGGATCATTTTATATTAAAAGTCATATGTAAACTCTTCCCCAAAATGATAATAAACATTTTACACACTATTTCTTGTACTTAAAAAGAATATTTTTCCCAGTACAAGAAAAATACATGTACATGAATTACAAATTTCAGGAACCATGCCACTATTGTATTACATGTATATTCAAATTCATATGCGATCTCATCCCCCAAATGAAGTTAAATATTTTTTATACTCTTTTTCACATAATTTGAAAAAAAGTTCATGTGCGAATGAATATATGAATTTTCAGGAGCTATACCACGACTGCGTCATATTGAAATTCACATTATTGCGGGGTTCCACTGTATTGTGTAATTATATAATTACTTTTCATAATTATACCATTATTGTGTCATCTCTGTTACTCTACCATTGTTGTTGGTAATGATGCCACTATTTTTTGTTATTGTGCCATATACTTTTGTACCATTCATTGTTATTATTGATTATTTTCTTTAACAATACCCTTATTTTTTTGTACTGTTTTTGTTAATACTATGCTGTTATATTTTTTTGTTATTAGTGCTATATCATTATTTTAGAAAATATTTTGTCATGGTTTAATTACCTTATTTTTTGATCACCATTTCATTATGTTTTTATTTCCGTGCCATAAATTATTTTACTATTTTCTAAAAGATCATGTCTAATGAATTTTTAGAAAATAAATAGTTTTCTGATTGTGTGTGCATGCACATATGCACACAAAAAAGAAAAAAAGAGCAAAACTGACAAATGTTTAAGGCACCGAAAGAATTTGAGTTAATATGGCAGTTTACTGAAAACTTGTATATAAAATTCCTTCACATTGATTTTTTTATCTTTATATCATATAAGGAATGTATATAAATATTTTCTTTTTATAGCATTAAAATTGTCACCAGATTCTACCTATCATGTTAATGGAATAAAAAAAATCTTCAAAGAGATTATATTCCTATATCTCAATCACTTGGCTCTCTCTTTTCCTTATAGACCATATATGTAATTTATTACAAAATGTTTCATAGCTAAATCTTAAATATCATTCCTTATGTTTTTGTCCTAGATAAACTCTTTCAACTGTATTTGTACCATTGGGTGGACAGGTGGGTTTTGTCAAGCAAACATTGATGAGTGTTTATCAATGCCATGTCAGAATGGTGGCATTTGTCAAGACTTTGTTGGTTACTACAACTGTACTTGTCCAACTGGTTTTCGAGGTAACTTAAATTGCAGTTATATAAATTTGGAACAGTTAATAAAGAACATTTCAGATGTTTATTGCAATGCAAACATTAATCATTGTATACCCATACCATCTCAATGCAAACATTAGTAATTGTATATACATACCATTTAAAAATGGTTTCATTTACCAAGATAGCTGGATAAATGCATCCTGTTATTTTTTTTTTTAGGTGAGTTGCATTTTACATAAATTTGTAGCAGTTACAAACAATACTTTTAGTTGCTGTAATTTATTTTAAAATATTTTTTGGAACCATTGTTTAGCATTATATATTGCTGTTAAATTTTTTGTTATTCCAAATTTTGCTCATGTTTTAAAGAGGTTTCTTTTGTGTTTTTTGTGTAGTAGCTGATTTTAGTTTGTTTCCTCTGTGATTGACCACTTTGTGAAAAATCATTGCTCCATCAGTGACAAAGAAGTTTGAGATTAATGCAGTTGGTTGACTTGCAATCAATTAGTCTATGATAAGTCATCAGTGACAAAATTCATAGTGACAAATAACTGTAATATGTTTGCTTCAAAGTTATTTGTGTAATAAAGTTAAACTTTTAAAAAAACATATACTTACAGTTATTGTTGTAATTTATTTTATTACAAATTGTTGAATTATAATTTTAAAAGGAAATGTTTGTTTATGTTTATAAGAAAAATAGAAATTGCATAACTGCAAATAAGGGTAATGTAATACATTTTATAAAGTAACTATTTAACTTTTAACAAAAATAAATTAAAAACAACAACAAAAAAATGCATTTTTTATATAACTGTAATCTGATATGATTGAGTGATTTTGAATTAAATATTGACATGACCTACCCTTTGTTTTCTACTGGCACTCAATGAAAATAACCTAAAACCACAAAAGCTAAGCATTCGAAAACATATAAAGGGAGATAATTTTGGGCTTGGGCAACTTAAATAATTCAAAAATATAATCCCTTCAGTGTATTGGCCTTTATGAAAAGCATTTTCTCTTTTGTTCTGTTTATTTAGCTCTACAGAATTTAATTTATATATATTTATTTCATTTTAAGAAAGACAAAGCAAAATTTTAATAACCCTTATATTTAGTTTTATTTTCTGTATTTGTCTTTTTAATTATTATTTTTTATGCATTTCAGGTACAAACTGTGAAACAAACATTAACGATTGCTTGGCTTCCAATTGCCTGAATGGCGGTACATGTGTGGATGGTATTAATGACTACACATGTAACTGTACTAATATCTGGATGGGAAAGAACTGCAGTGAAGTTTATGATGCTTGCTCTTTTGTACCCTGCAAGAATGGCGCCACTTGCCAGACAACAAAACCATCTCACAATTACAATTGTACATGCCTAAGTGGATTCACTGGAAGAAACTGTGAGACAAATATTGATAACTGTCCCAATCATACTTGTGCAAGCTTCCAGATTTGCCAAGATGGAGTTAATAATTACACTTGTGTTTGTCCATTGGGTATGCTTTTGCAGTATTAAGTTATGTCTCCTTTCTTATTTCTCCTATTTTGATCATTCTCCTTGTCTTTCCACTCCTATTTCAATCCTCCTTTCCACTTCTACTTTCATCTTTCATCCTTCTTTCCATTTCTATTTAGTTCCATTTTTCCCATTTGATCATTCTTTCTATTTGATCTTTCTTTACCACTCCTACTTTAATCCTTGTTCATGCTCCTACTTAAATTTTCTTTACCACTCCTACTTCGAGGACTTCACATCGGACCACCGACGAAGACGCACGATGGACGGGCCCAACACAAGTCGAAAAACAATATGGATCACGCTAAACTCGAGCCCTTTTCAGGGCAGGGAAAAGTAAAAAGTGAAGAAGAAACTACATGGCTGACTATACTATAAAATATACAGTACCTTCATCCAATGTAAGCAGGATATCCACCCCTCAGGACTTCAAAATAAATCCAGGAAACATGGAGCTTGATGAATGTTACAATGATCTAGTACATTCTATATTATATATCACAGCCAAAAAAAGTTTAGAAGCCACAAAAAGGGGGTTAAAAAATTACTATGTCCCTTTGATGCCCTGAGGTTTTTTCATGATTGCTACAAGCCAGCAGTAGAAAAGGATAAAGAAACAGATGAAGGAGAGGAAGATGAAAATGATGAAGAAAACAAAATATCCAATACTGATAGTGAAACTCAAACTACACTCTTGTGGAAATTTCCACTGAAAACCAAAGTGAATTATACACAGACAATAAACGACAGGAATCAGGCTTTTTTCCAGATGCCAAAAATAGCGACTGAAGAAAAAAAATTCAGACACCTAATCACGCAAGGGAAAAATCAACCAACAACCACCAATACACAGAAAAACACTGAAGTTGACACCATTCTGGATGAGGCTTCAAGGGAGCTTGAGGCTCCACCCCTCTCACCTCTAACAGCAACACCACCTAGAACACCAAACACGGTGATGACAACATCAATAACAACAGAAAGCCAGCCCATACCACCACCACCAACAACAACAGAACAGAGCCAAAGAAAGAAAAGATGGCGCCCACCACCACATATTCAGAAGCAACAACAGCACCCACAACAACAACAACCACAGCAAGAACACAGATACAAACACCAATGTTAACAACAATGGCCTCATACTACGAGCAACAGTACCCCTCTTGGGGATTTTTTAACCACCCAATGGCCGATATGATCCAGCTGTTGCTTGACCATTTGTACTGGCCACCAGCGCCTGCCTTCAGACATCCCAACAGACACTGGGGACTGCCACGTCAACAGCAGCAACAATGCCAATGCCAACAGTGAGGCGGTTAGGAGGTTGAACAACCCAGGCATACGTACATGCTAGGTATAGATCTGGTGTGTTACTAGCCTGGGCTCTGTAAGACACCCCCCTCCTCACTATAACATCAGGAATAGCCACAACAACAACAATGCCACCACCAGGAACAACAACAACCCCAACTCCAGCCCATGGATTACCGAGTTTGGAGTCCGCTTTTGCCGGCCAGACATGTTTTCACAACAGATGCACATAGCAGAAAGGCAACTCCCCACTTCCCATCCTTCCCCCCCCCTCCCCAAGCACAAAAGTGGCGGAAACTGGAAGCGCCTCCTACATGACCAACCAACCACTCCTACTGTAATCCTTGTTCATGATCCTACTTAAAATTTCTTTACCACTCCTACTGTAATCCTTGTTCATGCTCCTACTTAAATTTTCTTTACCAATCCTACTGTAATCCTTGTTCATGCTCCTACTTACATTTTCTTTTCCACTTCTTATATTCTTCTTTCCACTTCAACTTCAGTTCTCCATTCCTACTCGCATCCTTTTTCCTTCTCCTACTCATCTACTGCTTCTTTGATCTCACTCTTACTCGTATTCCAATCTTTCTTTTACTCCCATTATTTGATTCAAACCTTGTAATCTAGAGTGTATTTTAAATATTTCATCACTTCTGGCTTCAGACATATTTGAAAGATAGCATTAACTTAGTGCTTTTTCTCAAAATATTGACCTTGTTGATTTAATGACTGGCAGCTAGCAGTTTACTCCACTTCTGTTTGGATCTTACAAGGCAGGTTCACATTTACTTCTTTGTCCTCATAGAGAAAGTCATTGTTAACATGTTGGATCTTTTATCTTTTATCATTATTACTTGACTGCTTGAATCTAGCATGAATTCTTGAGTTTCCCAACTTTTTTCATTATTGATCTTTACACCTTACATAATTCTTAATCTGATTTTCACCTATATTGCTCACTCGCTCGCTCATTCACTCACTCACCCACTCACCATGACTCTCTACAAAGAAAAGTGCAAAGTGAAAAAGTCTTTCTAGATATTGCTTTACTTCTGTTGTGGATTTTTCATTATACACTTTGCAACAAGAGAATTAATTTAAATTTAAAATTTGCAAAAAAGTTATTTTTGCATTATTTTACTTTTTTTGATTAATTACATTGGAGATGTTTCAGTTATTTTGATTAATTACATTGGAGTTGTTTCAGATAATCTAACAATTTTTTAGTGGATCTTGTAGGAACTAAATTTTAAAATATTTATAAATAATTACTGAGTTTGATAGATCTTAGCTTGATTTAACTAACTGTGTATGTGTTCACTTTTACCTGTTAGTGTTAGTAAGAGTGCATTAAAGCTACTTTCAGTATTTCAATCCAAGGTAATTTTGTCATCATGAATATTATAATATAGCAGATCAACCATGTCCACATGCATTCTTTGATTATGAACAAAATAATATAAAATGTCTGAAGTTCTAATGACTTATCATTCATAATCACATTAGTCGACTGTCATATTTTTTACTATGAGTATACAGTAGAATCCAGTTAAGTGGGTCACCAGTTCATTGGGGCAGCTGTTTATTTGGGACAAATCTTTAAGAACAAGACAAATTGAAAAATTAAGCACAATTTGCTTCCCCTTATTTGGGGTGCCATACCACTTATTTGGGACAGAAACTGCTAGATGAAGCACTTGTGGTGTGTTGCTTGATGACCATTATTGTGTTCATTGCTAAACCTTCACTGTTTCTATTAATAACACACTTTTATCTGTAAAATATCAGACCTTTTCAAGATGCCATGGAAAGATTTGAAATTAGCTAACAGAATTGCCTTGCTCGACCAAATCAAAAGCCAGGCACCTTACACCAGTCATCTCCATCTGGCAGAGAGATAACAGTGCCAGAACCTACAGTCACAGGCATGACATCATATTTAAAGTGCAACATATCACAAACCATGAAGAGTTTGTTTACAGTTGTCTGTCTACTCTGACTACAGTTGTCTCTCCACCCTGATTACAATTGTCTGTCCACTCTGACTACAGTTGTCTGTCCACCTGACTACAATTGTCTGTCCACCCTGATTACAATTGTCTGTCCACCCTGACTACAATTGTCTGTCCACCCTGACTACAATTGTCTATCCACCCTGACTACAATTGACTCTCCACTAAAAAAGAGTGATGCCATTGTCATGTAAATAATAGCATCAGGCACCATAACAGTCCTATTACAAAATGGAAGATCTCTGTGAATTATTTAAAATTTGACATAAACTTTTATGTAGTGCTTTTTCATGCTTCACATAACTCTAACAGACAACATACCGAGTGACTGAAAACTAAAAATATTATTTATTGTAATCACAGTGGCTAACCCTTCCAGTATTATAATATATCCATGTCATTTCCCCCCAGACTGTTTATAAACACTTTAAGAACTTAAAAAAAAATATCATTACAAAAAACCAAACAAACCCCAAAGAACAACAATGACAGCAACATCAACAAAATCAATAATAAAAATGTTTTTAATTTTTACCTTTGAAGCTAATTTGTTAAATTCACTAGAAGATGGTAGGGATAGTTGAACACTAATGAAGACAAAATTTGCAGCCTTGGGACAAGTAAAACTTGCAGTCAACTCAGTCCCTGGGGCAAAGTATTAGTACAGACTTCAGTGAGAAGTTGAAGACAAAGTGTTAGGGTAGACTTCATTGAGAAGCTGAAGACAAAGTATTAGTACAGACTTCAGTGAGAAGCTGAAGTCTTACATTGTACAGAAGCTGATGTTGAGATGCACTTTCGAATTGACTGAAATATTTCTAATTTAATATATCTCCTGATTAATAATGCAGAACCCTTAAGAAGTTTCAAAATATGGAGACATATTTGCCAACTTAAGGAAAAGAGTTTTACATGATGTTCTAAATATATTTACGTTTTTGAAATATCAAGTCTTAAATTCTACACTGCAATGAAATCTTTGGTGTTGTCAATCTGATGTCTTTTGTATCATCACTTTTATATCATAAATCTTTTGTGTTGTCACTCAGATGTCTTTTCTGTCATTGCACTGAAATCTTTTATGTCATCATTCTGATGTCTTTTGTGTGATAGCACTGAACTCTTATGTTGTCATTTTGTGGGTCATCACTCTCTGATGTCATAGCACTGAAATCTTTTGTGTCATTGCACTGAAATCTTTTGTGTTGTCACTCTGATGTCTTTTTGTCCTTGCACTGAAATCTTGTATCTTAATGCTGTCATCTGTGTCATTGTACTGAAATCTTTTGTGTCATCGCACTGAAATCTTCTTTGTCATCTAAACTTTAAAATTAGGAAAGAAAAAATCTCTGGTGATTAGTCTAATTTTTGCAAGATTTAAATTTTAAAAAAACAAACTGTTTCATTGTTCATTCTAAATGTTTTTGATAGGTTTTCAGGGAGAGAGATGTCAAATTGACATCAATGAATGTTTTAGCAACCCTTGCCAAAATGATGCAACATGTCATGACAACATTGGGAACTACAGTTGTTCTTGCCAACAGGGGCCGAGTAACCCCAGTCACTACCGCACTGGCTATGAAGGTAAAAGAATTGTATTATAAAAAGTGTTGCAGAATTAGTATATGCTCCTTATTGCTACTTAAATTACTGATATATATTTTGTTTTCAACAGTTCCTTTATGCAATATACAAGAAGAAAGGTTTATTTGTGTGTGTGTGTGTGTGTTATGTATGTCACATATTACCTTGTGTGAAACAGTATTTCATAAGTTTCAGTGTGCATAACTAGAATATTTGTACTGGGGTAGGCAGGGTATATGTTCTGTTTGCAATTAGATTATTTCTTGTGTAGAGGTAAACACCATCTGCAGCTTAAGAATTATGGATACAGTGTATATGTAACTTGATGCATAATTTGCTGTCCACACTCTGCATATTTTAGGACATTTTGATTTGTAATGTTTAAATCAGTTTGTTTTCTGCTTTATATTGCTAAGAGTTCTTGCTTAAATAGTTCATTAACATTTAATTTCCTTTTTATTTATTTATTCATTTCTGTAATATACAGTATACAAATAAAGTATCTTATATTTTAATATTTTAGGGTTATGTTACCTGCATTATTTTCATTTTGTCTAGGAACAAAATAAAAAGTGAATACCACAGTCTTCTGTCCATTCCTTGCATTTAATTAATGCAAAACTGGACATGCATACTAGAACACACAGACTACACACAGATATTAGATATACATTCTAAACATACACATTAGGGATGGATAATCTATTTCAGTGCAGAAGTAAAATGATACAAATTGGTTTTATCAAAACAGGGGTCAGTAATGTATATCATTATACAAATAGCACGATGAATTATTTACACTAGATCTATGCTACTTTGGCACACAAAACAGCTGTGTATTTCTCAACTAGGTATGGATGATTCATATCAGTGTACACATAAAATAAAATGATAATTTGTACATACCAAAACTAGGGATGGATACATATTTATGCAAATAAAATAAAATGATAATTTGTAAATACCAGAACTAGGCATAGATACATATTTATACAAATAAAATAAAATGATAATTTGTACATACCAAAACTAGGGATGGAAACATATTTAAGGGTACAAATACATTTTAAAATTTTATTTTTTATTCCTTGAGTAGATGACTGAGAGGGAGTGCCTGCATCATATCTTTCAGATAAACATTTATAACTCTGACCCTTTTGACTACCATTTGTAACCATAATCCATGTGCTTGATGGTAAACAACAGCAGTCTTAATCCTGTTTCCTTACAGCAAACACTGCTTCCTGACAGCAATCACAGCCTTAATTCTGTTTCCTGACAGCAAACAATCATAGCCTTAATCCTGCCTGATGGCAGACTTAATAATGGTCCACATCAATTATGATAATGTTTGAGCTCCAAACTGTGACCTAGATTTTGTTTCTCAATTTCAGGCAGAGACTGTGAACTTGACATCAATGAGTGTCTTTACAGGCCTAACATTTGTCAGAATAGTGGTACCTGTGAAAATTTAGATGGCTCTTATTCTTGTAGATGTCTTGGACAGACATCAACTGGTGATCTTATTACGGGTAATTAGAAACCATTATAATTATATGTTGTTACTTTGATGACATTTTTATTTGCCTAATTTTTCATGTCTGCAGTATAGTTTATTTTTTTATTGTATGTGTTAGTGTGTTGGTGTTTGTGCGTGTGTATGTGTGTGAGAGAGAGTTTTGTGAGTGTGTGTGATCATAACTTAGTATTGTTCAACAGTAACATATTAATGGGAAATTGCTTAAATTTATTTTTTTTTATATGACTTTTGTTTAAATGAAATCTTACATTCTTCCACTGCACAAGTGTATTCTCTTACATTACTATTGTTTAATTTGATGCTCTCTAATTTAATTGTATTTTATCTTCCGATAATTTTCTTTTCTTCCTTAAATGTATGATTCTATGGTATATTCTAAAATCTTAGGTGATTACATTTATTTTTGGTACTTTATATTTTTTTTTTTGTTTTGAGAGAAACTGTTGACTCTTTTGTTTTTATGTTCATCTTGTATATTCTTTGAGTGTTTTTTCCTTTTTGACAACCATCATAAATGAAAGTCAATGCATGTTTGCTCTGTATGTTGTCATATTTTGTTTGAGAAATTTGGTGGATGGGGGAAGTCAGGGTCACTCATTTATAATGCATATATTTATAATGTCAAAGAGCAAGTTGATTTTAGGACAAAAACTATAATATTTTTAAACACATAAATGTAAGCAGTGCATTAATTTGTAACTAGTGTTAATATATTTCCATGTTGGAGTGTAATGGAATATTTTCTGTAATATGTTGAAGGTCAAAATTGCGAAATAGTGACATCTTACTGTATTGCATCTGGCAGTCCGTGCAAAAATGGTGCCACTTGTGAAAGTGTTATTGGCAATTACATTTGTCATTGTGTTCCAGGTTACACAGGTAAGAACTATAGAACAATCAGGTTTTCTTTGTGACTTGATTGTAGTTGTTAAGATTGCAGGAAGTACCAGGTTTGTGTGCATGTTGTAAGCAGTGGTTAATGTTTTCTCCCAAGTGCCAGTTTTGTATGAATATTCTAGCCAGCTGTTGCAAAAAGTGCCATTTTTCTGAAAATTCCTTACCATGTGTGTGAAGTGCAAGTTTTGTGAGAATTCTTTATAAAGTCTTACAGGTTTTACACAAATGTGGCTATGTCAGCATTGTTTTAGAAAAAAATACATAACATAAATTCAAGTTAATTATCATTTCTACAGGTTATTCATTCTGTCCTGTCATTGTTTTAGTATGTTGCAAATTTGGTTTTATGTCTTGTATTTATAACTATAATAGTGTATTCACATTTTTTCAGAATTCACATTTTCCTCTTTTCTGAGAAACTTCCAAAGCAAGCAGTGATTTAAGATACTGCACTTTTAATCTCTATCCTTTTGTTATATTTGTTTAAGCCAAATATGAGTATGGTTGTTAAGGAAAATTAGCATATGACTGTAGATAGCCATTTTTCATCTTTTTTCTCAAAATTATGACCTTGAGTGGTACCCATCTTATCTTGACAATTGGTCAATGACTAATTATCTCATTTTCTTATAGTTTGCTCCATAGCAATCACTTTCGATTATATCATTACTTAAAATGTCTAAAAATTTACTTCCGACTCATTTTGTGGTGGGTTACATACCACCATTTATGTGGTACACTTAAAACTGTATACCAAAAATATATTATAGTGCTCAAGTTTATTACTATCTTACACCTTTATTCCATTTAGTGCATTTTTATAACTATTTACTGAAAATATAATGTTCAGGAGAAAAATACTGGGCACTACTTATTATCATCTTATTTCCAGTCCTCACCATCAATAACCATAATGTGTAATAATTTGACTTTATGGGATTGTTTAACTAATCATTGCTTGTAAACAGCTCTATTCCATTGTTGTATATTCATACAAAACCCATAATCAGTTTGCTTGTATTAAATTTTGTACCATTATTACAGTTATATTTTTCATTTTATTGAAGTTTTTTTTTAGATTTAAAATTGTATTCTGGTTATGAATTTCAGACATATTGTATCAATATTTACTCATTATAGCATAAAAAAAATAATATAAGTGGATATTTGGTTGCTGTGGTAATATCATATTGTCTTTTAGTGTAAGATGCAGGACATCTATTTGCACATATTATACAACAAACGTTTTAGATTTATATTTTAAAAGCAGTTTAAAAGTTTTACTTTACTAAAATGGAAAAATGATTCAACTTTAGTAAGCTACCTCCCTACCCCCACCTTCCCCCCCCCAAATAAGTATGACTTGAAGATTAATGACTTAAAATACTTCTTTTATACAAATAAGTATGACTTGAAGTTGAATGACTTAAAATACTTTTATTATACAAATAAGTATGACTTGAAGCTGAATGACTTAAAATACTTTTATCATACAAATAAGTATGAATTGAAGTTGAATGACTTAAAATATTCTTATCATACAAATAAGTATGACTTGAAGTTGAATGACTTAAAATACTTTAATCATACAAATGCGAACATGAAGTTGAATGAGAAAAATCACTTACACAGTTATGAACTCTTAAGTTAGATGAATTAAAAGCATTTTGATGAATAAGAACTTGAAATTATATGAATGAAAGACAAGCAGCTTTAAGAACTGGATTGAATTAAAAGCATTTTGATGAATAAGAACTTGAAATTATATGAATGAATGACAAGCAGCTTTAAGAACTTGATTGAATTAAAAACATTTTGACAGATAAGAACTGTTCCACAAACATTGATGAATGCCAGTCCAGTCCCTGCAGATATAATGGAACTTGTAATGATGGAATCAACAATTTCACCTGTCAGTGCATTCCTGGAATCACTGGGTTTACCTGTGACATTAACATTGATGACTGTGTCAACAATCCTTGCAAACCTGGCAGCTGTTATGATCAGATTAACAGGTGAGTCTTTATCATGTGGTTATCTTCTCCTTCAGTTTGATATATTTTTGTTATTCAGCTCTTGTTCTTAGTCTTATCTTGAAACCCATCCATCCCATATTCTTACCTGTAAGCCCACCTGTCTCATATTCTTTCCTGTAAGCCCACCTGTCCCATATACTTACCTAGCAGTCCATCTGTCCCATATTTTTACCTGTAAGCCCACCTGTCCCATATACTTACCTGGCAGCCTAACTGTCTCATCTCTCATATTCTTTCCTGGAAGTCCATCTATCCCATAGAAATGATGACTTTTTTGTTTGTTTATTATTTGGTTTGTTTCCAGATATAGTAAGATATGATTTTATTTTAACAGTGCTTTAATGAAACTAAATTTTAGACTTCTAGAATATTGACTGTTAAGATGTTTTTTTAATTTCTTAACCCAAGCATTTTAACATATGCAGGTTTTGTTTCATGTATTTATTTGTGTAAAAAATAGTAATATTTAATACTGTAAAAATAACACTTGGGAAATGTATAAAACTGTAAAAATAACACTTGAGTAATGTTTAATTATTACTGTAAAAATAACACTTGGGAAATGTATACAACTGTAAAAATAACACTTGAGAAATGTTTAATACTGTAAAAACAACACGTGAGTAATGTTTAATACAAAACAACACTTGCTTAATGTTTAATACTGTAAAAACAACACTTGACTAATGTTTAATACTGTAAAAATAATACTTGAATAGTGTTTAATACTGTAAAAACAACACTTGAGTAATGTTTAATACTGTAAAAATAACACTTGAGTAATGGTTAATACTGTAAAAACAACATGAGTAATGTTTAATACTGTAAAAATAACACTTGAGTAATGTTTAATACTATAAAAACAATACTTGAGTAATGTTTAATACTGTAAAAACAACACTTGAATAATGTTAGTTCAGAAACTTGTTTTTCCAATACTCATACATCTACTATTCATGCAAATATGAAAAGAACTGACCAAAATGTTGAGAAAGTCTGCTCAGGACTGTGTGCAGTTCTCATGCAAATAGTGCATTTTTGGAAGACAACTGACCAAAATGTTGAGAAAGTCTGCTCAGAATTGTGTGCAATATTCAGTGTTCAGCCACCATCTCAAGCAACTCTACCAGTCACCCTTTTCCTTTCAAAGAACATCAAAGTAGCAGTTATTTAAATTTATATACTATTTATTGAGTTTCTTTAAAAATATTAATTTTAATTTTAGAAAGATTAAAAGATGTTTATTAATTTCAGTACACACGTTTGCTGGCCTGACATGTGGTCATTTTTCTAGTGTTTAGCTGTAGCAGTCAGTAGTTGGCTTCTATCATCAGACACATTTCTTGCTTGTGATATTTATTAATATTGTGGTACATTTGAGATTACAATAATAATAATAATAATAATAATAATACTGATGATGACAACAACAGCAATAACGAAATGAAAATACAAATGGAGTGTCAACACACACACACACACACACACACACACACACACACACACACACACACACACACACACACACACAAAACACAAACACACACATTATAGACCTGATATAACATGGGTCAATATAATAGAAATTACTTATAATGTGGTCCATAGCTGAATGCTATGTTTTCTTGCTTTATGTGTGAGATCAATTAAAATGAGATCAAGAACTGGACAAAACATTGGCCCTTTATTTATGTCAACAAAGTGTTCAGTTTTCAAGTGTATATGAGTAATTTATAATGATGGTCACTTAAAAATGCCAAATTAAATGTCAGTGTGCAAAATAATAAAATATAAACTTAGGGGCTGAGCAATGCAACTTTTATTTCAAGTATATATACATATATTTGAAATAAAACATGCTGAACAGTTATTTTGCAATTTTCTCCTTTTTTATTTGCAATAAGGTGGTAACATCAGTCATAGTTACATAGTTACTGTTTATATATTAACCCCTTTACTGTTATCCCTGAGTTAACCACCAAAGTGTAACTTATCTTGTTCATCAAGAGTTATCTCATTCTCAGGTATAAAAGTCGTCTATTCATATGGAACCTGAATAAACTCATCGTAATGCTGTAAAGCATTGAAAATGGATAATGTCATAAATTAGACTACGCAGGGAGGTTAATGTAACATCCAGCAGAAGGCAACTGCCATTGAGGAAACAGAACAAGTCATTACCTAAAAAGTTAAAGTTCACAGTCTTGTATTTGTTTTGATTTGTTTTGAGTTTTTTGTTGAATTTTTAAATAAAATAAGTAAAATAATTATAAAATCAGAAAATAAAGATTTACAGGAAAAAATTAGTAAACTTATCAAAACAACAAATTGAAGAGCTGTTGTTTGCATATGAAGGTGATGGTGAATTGAGTTTGGAAGACAGTGAATATGACAGTGATGTTGATGCAAATAAGCAGTCAGGTTCAGATGAGTCCACTGATGAAGTGAATGATGAATGTGATGACAGTGAAAACAATGTTAGACCTGGTGTTTATGACAAATTTGGAGAAGTGATGACTTCATCACTGCAAGTGTTTTGCAGGAACATCTGGATTTTTGTTTATTTAATTTTTCTTTTTAACTTCTATATTACACTTTAGTATCACTCTACATATCATTTTATATTATCACAACAGCATAACACATCAAATAAAAAAAATTAAATACACTGCTTTTGAATTTTTTACAAACTTTTTTCCCACAGTAAAAGGGTTAACTAATATTGCTTAAATTTGATACAGTGTGGACTCATTTACAACACATATATCTTGGACCCCAATTATTACATTATATCAGGTCTACTCTGTGTGTGTATGTGCGTGTGTGTGTGTGTGTGTGTGTGTGTGTGTGTGTGTGTGTGTGTGTGTGTGTGTGCATGCGTGTATGTGTGTGTGCTATTTTAAAAAAAAAAATCTACATTTGTTTTTAATCCATGATACAGTCATCCTGTCATCTCTCTAACTGCTGAGGTACTCATAGTCATCCCTTTGGCAGCTCCATTAAAGTTATAATACATTAAACTTGACATCATGTAAAAAGCTGTTTGAGATTTCCATAAAGATTCTTATAAGTTCCATTAAGAAAAAAAGATCTCAAATTCCAAAGTGTAGTTTTCACACTGCTACTAGCAGTTAATTTTTCTACCTCTGCACTTTTTTTTGTTATTAACAGTATCAGTTATTTGATTGTGTTGTTTATTTTATAGAATGCTTCTCATGTAAGTGGAAAAGTCACTTAATGTGTGTCCCTTCTCTGTGCTTGTCATATAACTGTAAGTAATTGATTATATAGAAATCAGGTGGCTTTATTTTTTATAAAGGCAGCATTTTATTGTATATTGCAATATTAATATATAACATTTTACTTTTAAGAAAATCTTTATTTCTAAAAACAAATAGTTGCAAGACTTTACAGATATTTCATGATTGCTATCAATGTTGTTATCATACTTGGTGGTGGAGTTATCATTGTTTGCTTGAAATCACTCTCTTCCCATAGTGCCCTTGATGCTAATGCAACATCTGGGTGTCTGGAATCTTCATGCAATGCCAGGTCTCTGTGATAATTGCATGCATTATTTCTGCATGGGATTTTATTCAGCATACATTTTTGAGCACTGCATTTTATTAATATGTACTTCATTTCAGATTTGGCATGTTTTAAAGAGTACCTGAACATTTAATCTACTAGTGATTTTTATGATCAGTTTAATTCAATCCATTAATTTTTATTATTGGTTTTTTTCTGGTTTTAAACATTTAATCCATTAGTTATTTTTATGAGCTGTGTCATTGCCTCATTTAAACACTTAATCTGTTGCTAATTTCTAGTGATCTGTCTTTCTGTGTGACCCATTTCATTGGCTGATTGACATTGCTGCTGAGATCAATTTTATTTAGTACTTTTCACTGGATAGGTTGATAATTTTTATAGTATTTACAGTATGAAATGATAACTATACAAAATTATAATCATATAAATGATAGCCATAGTTCAGTCCTAAAATTTACTGACCCCCCCCAAAAAAAAAAAAAAAGTGTAATATTTAGAACTCAAGAAAACTTTAAGTATACAGAAGAAAATTGTTTCAGATTATTTAATATCCAGTAAAGCATCACTTAATGATTCAGTTATACTTATGTGAAAATTAACATTCTTTGCTGCCAGGAACTTTTAAATTTTTAATTCCAATCCCAGAGATCTCATCTGTCTGTTTTTTATTTGCCTTCAGTAAATCTGTTCTAAACTAGAATGAAATGATAAAAAGGAAGTAAATAAAAATTAAAAGATTAGGAATTTGGGCCAGCAGACATTAATCATAATAACTGATATGCAAGTTCTCCAGAATAAATCTGAGATTTTCATAAATAAAAATACATCATAGATAAATATCGCACAAATTAATAAAAGGTTAATAGTACTTGACATAGGTGTACATTTATCATTTTACTGTTTACTACTTATGTATGAGTTATTTCCCCTTTTAGTTAGCTATTCACTAAATCCAATATTATGCATTGGTTTTCACTTCTCACAGATTAATAATTTATTGCTTTAGTTATTGCATCTAATAATGTTTCACATAAAGCATGATGAACATTTCATAATAATCACTCACAGAAAAATGTTAATCATATCCCTGGAATGTGAAGCATGCCCATAATAAATCAATGAACATATAAAGTACATAGAATATGAACCTCACCCATAAACATATGAACCTTTTCCATTAAATGTGAATTATACTTATCAAATGTGAATCATTTTCATAAATGCGAATTATATATATGGAATGTGAATGATATTTATAAACATGTGATTCATAATTAATTAATGTGAATCATACTTTGCTGATATGAATCATACCCAAGAAATGTAAATCTTATCATGGAATGTTAATCATGACATGAATGTGAATTATACCCATGGATAGCTAAGTTTTGAAGCAGGAAATTTTGGGACCTGTATTAATCCTCTCAGCCGTGACACCAAAAGATTTCTGTGTACTAACATTTTGATTCTGAACCCTTAATCACCTTTATCTTCATACACCTTTAATAACATCAGGATTTATTGCATTATCCCTGTTGTTAAAATTACAGTATTGCTGAGGTTAGAAATAATTGCTTTATATCTGATGACAAAATTAATAGCCTTATTTTTTATATCAGATTAATTGCTTCATCTTTGAAGCTGGATTAATTGCCTTATCCTGGATTCTTGAAGACACCTATTCACAGGAAAGACAAGAAGAAAGAAAGAAAGAACATATGAATATATATCAGAAGATTCCTATTTATCATAAATAAACTCTGCATTCATTCACTGTAAAAATTACTTGATGTTAGAGTGTCCTCAATGAATTTGCAGAAGATATGAAAGTCAAAACAAAACTACCATTTGCAGTGTGATGCTAGAAATGTCTAGTTTGTCTCTTGCAGATGATTCAAGCACACGCACACACACACACACACACACACACACACACACACACACACACACACACACACACACACACACACACACACACACACACACACACACACACCACACACACCACACACACACACATACACACACACACACACACACACACACAAACACGCATGATAATAATTTACTTATCTGTGGCAGATTCAATCTTATTATAAACTACAATATAATAATAGTTTAGTTTGCCTATGATAAATTGCAGTATAATAATAGTTCAGGTCTCATATTGCAGTTTTTAAAAAAAATCAAATTTATGTAAACTACAATGTGATAATACTTTAGTTTGTCAATAGCAATTTAAATTCATATGCATTACAATATGATAAAGCTTTGTTTGTTTATGGCAGATAATTCAAACTTGTATTAACTCTAGGTTAATAATGATATAGTAGAGATTCTAGACACAGTACCAAATAATTTAGAAAATAATGTTTTTAAAATAAATATTTATTTATTTTAAAACAAAGAAGAAATTTTACTTTGGTAGGTTAAATTATTATTTTTATATTGAAATTACACAATGTTTCTATTTATTACTCATATTGTGTCATTTTAGAATAATATTAATAGATGATTCATGTTTTAAATGAACATGACTCATAAATTCTTGTATAATTTTATTATTTTATTGTGTTCCAGTTTCTTGTGTGATTGTTTTGACACTGGATTCAGTGGTGACAGATGTCAGATAAACATTGATGATTGTTTGCATAATGATTGCCAGTACAACAGCACATGTGTTGATGGTATCAAGGTAGGTAACTCTTATGTGACTTCTTTTGTAAAAAAAAAAAAATGCTCTAATTTCTGAACTGCACACTTTTTAATCTTATTGGTACAAGTGGTTTTAATTTTTAAAAAGCAGAGTAGTCATTAATTTTCATTATTATATATTAGATATCAGAATCTCTGGCAGTTGTAATAAATAAAAATATGTCATAATTTGAGGCCAGCTTTCCACATTTTAAAAGTTTAGAACTGATGAATAACTGGAACCAAACTTTATAGACATAAATATCTGAGATGTCTCCCTTTTGGGGGCCTCAATATTAAGCAGTCCACTTGAAGTGGTTGTATATGTTAAATATATTTGATTGTTGATTTAATAAACTTATTGTTACATTTATTAACCTTCTTGTACATACATTAAAACCTATGTTGGAGTAATAGTGGGTGGCTGGGGTCTTATTAAATATAAATAAAAGTCAGATTTTTATTGCTCTTTTAGTAAGAAGTTTCCAACTGCAGAAACATTATGCAACAGTAAAATGTCTATCTTATTGTAAAGTGTAGAGTTTTATGAAACCCTTATAGTCTGCTAAGTGTTAGACATATTGGTCTTGTGGGAAAATTATTAATAACTATAAATTATGATTCTCACATCACTTGTAATTAGTTATGTGTTAAATAATAAATAATAATAATAATAATGAGTGAACAGTGAGGTGTCTCACTCTCGAATGGCTACAGTTTAGTGGGGATCTGCTGTTAGTTTTACTAGAATATTAATTAAAGGTCTAACTCTACATTTTTACCTGACTCTTAGTGAAACTGAAATATGAAAATAATATGAAAAAATCTTCACTTTAGTACTAAATACCAAATTCATAATATTTGAAAAAGTTAAACCGTTTAGAGAATATAATCAAGAGAGAATGAAATACATAATTGCTTTATTGTTATTCCAAGTCATTAATATTTCCTCATTCGGTTTTAATTTCACTTTATAATTTTTTATCTACAAAAGAAATTGTTTCTGCAAAATCACTTTTTCTTCACATTTTCATCTTTACTGATTATACTGTCAAACTTAAATGATTTCTACATAATCATTTTATTTTGTTAGCATTATATATGTAGGCCACAGAACATTTTGTTACATTTTCAGAAATTATTTTACTTTGTTTTTATTTGTCAGACTTTTTCTCAGTTTTGTAAAAAAGAAAATCATGAGACTAATTAGATCGAAAGTAGAATGAAACATATTTGATATATCCACCAAAATAATATTGCAAAATGTTATTAATACAAAATAATATAATATTATTAATATCTGAATACATTTTTCTGTATAATTTGTTTTATTATCTACAATTTATACAGATTTAATATGTAACTTGTTTTCTATTTATCGCTTCAAAATCTTATCTTCTGATGAGGATTCCACCCCCACCCCCACCCCCAAGTTTGCTTATTTTGAAATTGTGGGAGGAAAAAATGTGTTGAATAGCATAAAAAAACTCTTTCAATTCTGAGTTTTTTCCATTGATATGTATGGGTGCACAAAATATATTTAGTTGTGATGCATTGTATGTAATGTGATGCATGAATTGAATTTGCAGGGCTACACCTGTCAGTGTCTCGAGGCCTACACTGGAAATCGTTGTAATGTGGATATTAATGAATGTGCCTCTAACCCCTGCCTCTACAATGGAAGTTGCTTAGAAAACTCCAATAGGACTCTGTATGATATTGGCCACAAAGGGTTCATCAACTTTTCCTATGCAACAGCAGCAGGTTACCGGTGTGAGTGCATTCCGGGTATTACAGGTGAGCAACTCATAACTGGTGTGCATCGAATGAATGATTGTTCATGCATAGAAATGTAATATATAAGTATGTATCACTTCAAAGTTTACACCCATACCATTTTTACATTTCTTTTATCTTTGCTCTTTAATATGCTCACTTTCTCAAAATATTCTGAACTCACTCAGCCACTCACCCCACTCACTTGTTTCAAAATTACTCCAGCAGTTTCAAACTTTCCTCACTCACTTATTTCATAGTTACCTCAGTAAGTTACTCATTTCAAAGTTACCTCAGTAAGTTACTCACCCACTCACTTGTTTCAAAGTTACCTCTGCTATCTCAGTAATTACCAGTACTTTGTCTTGCCAGTCAACCACTCCATTAAAAGTTAACTCAATAAGTCACTCAATCCACCCACCCACCCAAACAATCAATTTTCACTTTACTAGTTCAAAGCTATTTTTTTCTCCAGGTTCAAACTGTGAAATCAATATTGATGATTGTGCTAACATAACATGTCATAATGGAGGTACATGCAATGATTTCATCAATGGATATAAGTGCTCCTGTGCTCCTGGGTACAAAGGTCCATCCTGTGAGACAAATATCAATGAATGTGAGGAATATAACCCTTGTGAAAATGGTTCCAATTGTACTGACCGTATAGCAGATTACTTTTGTACATGCCAGCCGTTCTCAAATTCCAGCCGAAATTATGCTGGTAAAAACTGTTCAGTATATTTGCAAGGCTGTGACCATGGGAATAATTGCAGACATGGTTGGTGTGTTCCAGTTCTATTGAATGAAACTACAAACCAGCATGACTACATATGTAATTGTGAACCTGGTTTTACTGGTCACTTTTGTAACCAGTCTACCACTGTGACATTCAATGCTAGTGGGGGACAACTCACTCACAATATGTCTCTATCATCTTATACTGCTGCTCTGTCCTTTCGATTCCGCACTACACTCAGAGAAGCCATTCTTGTAATGTTCACTTTTACAGATGAGATTTTTGCCTCGCTGGAAATACATAATGCCAGAATATGGTTGGTGTACTCCAATGCATCACTGCAGACAAATCAAGAACTGTACACTCAGAAAGACCTGGATGTGGAAGAAGACTGGCACAATGTAAACATAATATTCAGTAACACTTTCTCAGTTGCTCTCGTCTCAAATTCCTGTGGAAAAGAACATTGCATTCAAGAGCTTGATTACACTTCTGGGCATCAAGACTCGTTAACATCAAGGATTCGCTTTGGATACATTGATTCTAGTTTGCGATCAAGAACATTGTCAAAGCGGTCATATGTAGGCTGCATGGAAGACATAATTTTTAACAACAGTTACCTGTTTGTGGTTCAGCCCAACATAACTCAGGCAAACATGTTTCCTGGGTGCCCACGCACTGATCAGTGTGGTCTCTACACCTGCTCTCGTCACGGTGTGTGTGTGGACTTATGGGATACATTTTTTTGTGAATGCCAAAGGCCATATTGGGACACCCACTGCAATAAAGGTAAGTATTTCTACTATCTTTTAGTTTTTAAGTACAATGATTTTGAAAGTATTTCAGGTAAAATCTACTATCTTTTAGTTTTTAAGTACAATGATTTTGAAACTATTTAAGGTAAAATCTACTATCTTTTAGTTTTTAAGTACAATAATTTTGAAAGTATTTCAGGTAAAATCTACTATATTTTAGTTTTTAAGTATGATGATTTTGAAATTACCATAGCAACTTTTATTATATTTATATACTTAACGATATTCTTTTGATGCAGAAGTTTACTGAATGCAAAATAAAATATTTTCTTAGCTTGTACACTTTTAGTGATTAGCTAAGATGTGGGTGATATTATAGCTTTTTTTTTTTTTTAAAAGAGAAAATGTACATCATATTGATTTTTTAAAAAGGATGAATTACTTATTTGGTATTAATACTAGCAAATTTTTGACAAGCCATAGTTTTATGTTTCAAACTATGACACAGTGTGTAAAGTAGGTCATTTAAGCTTTATTGCCCCTTGTTTTCGTTTAGTTTGATGGCAAAGAAATTATTAATTAAAAACATGTTTTTTTATGAATAATCTTTTTCAACCTTACAGTTCCAGATTTTAGTCACAAATACACTTTTTCACTGACCTACAGACTGTTCACTGTTTCAGTTTTTGGTTGTAGGTTCAGTGTAATTTCAAGCATAATTTCTTTAATCACTGTCTTCATAGGTCAGATGTTTCTCTTGCCATTATTATAAACATGACCCCTCTATTTAAAGATTGTTTTAACAGTATTTATTTTTCCATTTGACTTCATTCAGCAAATTTTTAGACATCAGTAATGTAAATGCATTATTTTTCCATTTGTCTTCATTCAACAAATTTCTAAGTTTCAGTAATATAACTACATTATTTTTTTATTGACTTCATTCACCAAATTTTTAGACATCAGAAACATAACTAATTTTTTGTTATATTTGACTTCAATCAACAAGTTTCCATTGTTTTTATTATAAAAGTGACTTCCAGTATTTAAAATTGTTAATTGTCTTTTTTTCCTGTATCACTTCACTCAGCAAGTTCATTAACATTATTAATTTCTCAACATCAGTAACATTAACCTTATTCATTTTTCAACATCATTAGCATTAACACTATTAATTTTTCAGCATCAGTAGCATTAATATCATTAATATTTAACATAGGTAGTATTAACATTACATATATTAATATTTAAAATCAGTAGAATAACTGCATTATTAATTTCTTAACATATGTAATATAAACATTGCAAATTTCTGAACACTATCTGTGATGCCAACACCACCTAGTTAATGGTTATGATTATTATTATTATTTAATCATCAATAACTAATTACAAGTGATGAGAATCTTAATTTATGTTATTAATAATTCTCCAAAGGAAACCACTCTCATTTGACAGATATGCAGGTGCTGTAAATGTTTTCTCTTCCACAACATTAAAGACAAACATTTACCATCACAATATTTCTGTAGGTGGAAAACTTCTTATTAAAGAAGAAGAAAATCTGTGTTTAATCCATATTTAGTGGGGACCCATTTACCCACTCTTTCCAACATATGGTTATCAATAAATTTATTAAATCAACAATCAAATATATAACCTATGAATATAATCAAAGAATGTTGACATCTACATCACTTCACAACAATGTTCAGTTAATCACTTAATGCTGGACTATTGTTCAGTTTATCCTAGCATAGACAAAAGCAGTCAATTAACATGAATACATAATCAAGTTCATATATATCATCACAGAAATGAGAGTAGAGTTTCAGAGAAATAATTAAAGTCAAAACACATAATCTGTTCAAAGATGGTGGCTGTCAGTGTCACTGGCACATGTTTTGCAATCTTGCTGTTTACAACAAGTCACTGCCTTTCATATCTAGGCATGGTCCCTTGTGTTCTTCCTAGAAACACATTACACAACTGTTCCAGAATCTTTGAAGTGCTCTCCAAGCATGCCTTACAGAATTGTCCTGAATTTCACATTCGCTATCAGTATCAAGCACAAGGAGTGTTCTTAAATTTCCATGTGCATTTACTCAACACACCATGAGGAACATTCAAAATAATCTTCATGACTTCTCGAGACCAAACTCAAGCCACAATTTATGCCATTATGGCAACTTGAACGGAATTCATGGGAATCAACTTACAGCAACATGTTTTACTGATAAGTTGATGACAATGGTGGATGCACACACCAACTTATTCAAGTAGTGTACAGTAGTCACTATAGTGCAAGTTATGTTCATATGCAAAGAGATTAGAATAGAGTATTTCTTCAACAAAGAAACTTCCAGTCCATCCTCTTTGGAAAATAGAAAGAGGAAAAAAAGAAATAAAAAAAAAAGACAAAGGGAGAAAATTAAGAAAAAGAAAAAAGATGGAGTGAAAAAGAGAGAAGAAAACAGGAGGAGAGAATAAAAGAAAATGAAAATGAGGGAGAATGAAATAAGAGATAGAAATTTTGTATTTAAGAGAAAGAGACAAAAATAAAGGAGGGAAATGAAAACAGAAAAGAAAAGGCATAAACTATGATGAAGGGAGAGAGATAAACAGACTGACACACACACACACACACACACACACACACACACACACACACACACACACACACACACACACACACACACACACACACAGAAATCAAATAAGGATAGGATAGAAAGAATAAAAATATGAAGGGAAAGGAGAGTCAAAAAATTAACAGACAGATTATGGAGAGAAGAATAAAGAAATGAAAAAAGGAAATAGAAGAAGTGATGGTTTGAAAATAACTAAATGAAGGAAAAGAGAGAATATGATAGTAGGAAAGAGAAAGAGAGAACATGATTAAGAGAAAAAAGAAGAGAGTGAGAATTATAGAAAGAAATTGAGAAAGAGATAGAGAGAGAAAGAGAAAATGAGAGGAAATAGGAGACAATAATGTGAGAGTTATTTGATTATTTAACCCAGACCAAAAGAAACAGACATAATAACAATTGTATTATATATATATAGTCTTAACCCAGGCCGAACATGGACATAATAACAATTGTATTATATATATAGTCTTAACCCAGGCCAAACACACAGACATAATAACAATTTTATTATATATATATAGTCTATGTGTGATTTCAAGTATTTGATTAAATTTGTGTATAATAGTGTTTTATTATATTTGTGTGTGGTAATGTTTGTATTTGTGAGTGATTGTGTATGCCTGGGATTATGTGTATATATGCATGATTAAATATGCTTGTGTATGTGTATCATATAATTATATATAATTATATGTTTGTGTATGTGTATCATATAATTATATATAGTTATATGTTTGTGTGGATTATATGTGTATGATTTGTCTGTGTGGTTGTATTTGTAATTGTAAGATATGTCTGGGTATTTTTATGACTGGGCATTTGTCTCATCATATGTGATAACATTTGTATTTGTAAGTGT
This sequence comes from Sinotaia quadrata, assembly GCA_028829895.1. Taxonomy (NCBI): domain Eukaryota; kingdom Metazoa; phylum Mollusca; class Gastropoda; order Architaenioglossa; family Viviparidae; genus Sinotaia; species Sinotaia quadrata. The sequence goes on from CM054180.1 coordinate 95,105,621, forward strand.
GTGAATATGGTCTTTATGTATGATTACATATGCTAGCTTATGATTGTATTTGTAAGTGTGTGAATAGGGTCTTTATGTATGACTACATATGCTAGCTTATGATTGTATTTGTAAGTGTGTGAATAGGGTCTTTATGTATGACTACATATGCTAGCTTATGATTGTATTTGTAAGTGTGTGAATAGGATCTTTATGTATGACTACATATGATAGCTTATGATTGCTTTTTGTGTGATTTATGTGTGTTTGTGTCTGTGTTTGTGATTGTACAAATTTGTATGATTAAATATATTTATGATTCTGCACACATGTGGGTGATTACATATGTGTATTTGTATAAATAAATGTATTTGCTAATTATTGCATGTTTGTGTCAAATTATGAGTACATTTGTGTGCACTTATGTTTGTTTGATTTTGTATTCATGTAATTTATTATAATAATTTGCACTTGTTTGTATGCTCTCTTTGTACAAACACTTTTTTGTTTGTTTGTATGTACTTGCTTCATTATTGTGTTTTAAAATGTGTAGATCAAAGTTAAGAAACATTTTCATATGGTACCAAAATGTAAAATGTTATAGGTAACACAACTAAAAGAAATACATAAATCAATTTCTCATTAATGCATACTATTCAGAAAGGTTTATCACACATCTATCAGCTTACTCATTTCATTATTTATTTGTCATTAATAACTGTATTGTCCAGAAGGCAGCTCTTTAGTTGAAATGCAACTCTTGTAATTTTGTTATGGATACCTATAAAACCGCTTACATTGGTTTCTTTTTAATGGTTTTTATATTATTTTCAGGAATATTTGTGAAAACTATTTTAAAATCTAGATTAGTTAAGTTCCTTTCTGCTTTTATTTTTAATAATTCTAATAAATTTATAGTCTATGCTTTAAATCTACATATGTGCAGTGTGGCATGATTGATAGATATAGTTTTTTAAAATATATTTGGATGTTATTCACAATTATTAGAGACTGGATGACCAGTTAACATTAAAATTCTTTGTTAAAATATCTGTTGAAAGGTATAGGGAGGGCCTGCATTTCTGAGCTTTTTGTTTCATTTCATTTTCAGAGTACACAGTTGCAACCTTCAGCAGGAATGGAGCAAAAAGCTATGCAGTCTTTAATCTGCCTAACAATGTTTCCACTTCCTTCAGCACTAATATTAACATCTCTCTCTTCTTGCTAACACGTCAAGATAATAGTATGATCTTGTATCTTGGCAACAATGAGACAAACAGTGGTTCCACCACTTTCATAACACTAGAACTCTTTAATGGCCAATTAAGAACACATTTGAAATTCTGCAACTTTGCAAATTATTTCAACACATCTGCCAATAGTTTTGTAAAGGGTGTATTTAATTTTGTCCAGCTGCAGATTTTGCCAAGGAGTGTTATTCTAAGAGTGAATGGGACAACAAGATTAAATGAAACATTTAATGAAACATTTGGTGTGGGATTTTGCCCTTTTCTTGCACCCGCAATATATTTTGGCGGAAAGTTTCCAAATAGCTCCTTTGCAAGGAGGCGTCGGCAAACTGATACTCTCAATTACTCTTCTGAACAATTTGTTGGAGTCATCCAAGATATTGAACTGCAGGGGTATAAGCTTGACCTCTACAACCGCAGTGCGACCAATGAACTGACTGTGTTGATATCAGACTCACAGAACTTGACTGTTGGGGCAATGTCTACGGAGAATGTTTGCAGCACAGGCTTGCCTTGTGAAAATGGGGGTACATGTATGAATAAATTCTATAATGACTTTCAGTGAGTATAGCTGTATTTTTTCTTCATTTATAGCACTTAAAATGTAGCACTTGATCTATCAAGGAACAAAATTGAATATTCAAAATGCTTTGTAGATATTCATTAAACTGACAAGAGTTGTCATTTCAAATAAATAGCTGTAACCAGGACAATGTCACTTATATAACAATAATAGAAATACTTTATAAAAACACTGACAAGAGTTGTCAAATCAGTTAAATAGCCATAAACAGGACAACGTCAGTTATATAACAATAATAGAAATACTTTATAAAAACACTGACAAGAGTTGTCAAATCAACTAAATACTGTAGCCATAAACAGGATAATGTCTGTATATATATATATATATATATAAATTAGAAATACAATTAAAAAAACACTGACTAGAAATTCTAGTAGAATTGTCATATAAACTAAACAGCCATAACTTAAGTATGATAATGCCCTCACTATAACAGTAATAGGTGAATAATGTTAAATGCAGAATAAAATGAAACATAATGAAATAAAAATCTTATCTTAATGGTTGATGGTTTATTAGAGTTACAAATTTTAATTTATTTAATTTATTAATTTAAGTTATTCGATGTTTTTTTATTTCATAAGAGGTTGATATATTTTCATTGTTCATATCTTGCTGTGGTAATTGTCTTTGAAGGTTTATAGTATATTTATAAGGATTTTGTATTTTTATTTCATTTCTTTTTTTGATGTTTAGAAGTTATTTACTTTCTTGGATGACATTTTGCTGATTTCATTAAGTTTAATATTTAATATTGTTAGAACTTCATCAGATTTTATCAGATATATATGTGCATGTGTTTTGTGATTATATTTCCCAGAATTTTTAAATAAATAACTTTTTCTTTAATTTGTTTCAAAAAATAAATTTTATTAGAAAAGTATTAATTGTATTTGATGACAGAATTTTAAACAATATATCTACATTTTAGTGTAAATCATTTTTTCGCTCAAACTGTCTTCAGCTCTGTAAATTCTTACAATAAAGTAATATTTCAATTTCCCAGTCATTGAAATTCTTAATTCTGTTGCATAACTTGTTCATTGAAGACAACTGTGTGGCAATTTAAAAAAAATCTAATAGACATTTTTATAGTACTAGAATGCCAGGATCAGACTGTAGACTGATAAAACTAAGTATATCTTTTATTTTTAGTTCATTTAATGACAGATTTTGACATTTTCCATATTTGATTTATTGCATAAGCATAATCTAATTTTCTGTCTGAGACTTCTGGTAAATTAGTTAGACTACAAAAAAATATATCTAGGCATTTCAAAAGGACAATTAACAACAAATGTAACACCAATAAGCCAATGTTTAACATTTTACTTCAAGCACTGATCAATAGCTGATAGAAAAGGGTGACTATATATATATGTTGATATAAAAAGTGCAGCTATAGTTGTTTATGCATAATTAATAAATATTTATTTTAAAAAATATATTATTATATATCTTGACCCTTACAATTTAATTTTTTTTTTTTTACATTTTATGTACGATACTCAGATACTGTACATTGAATAGTTTATAAACATAGTAAATTGAATATGTTAAAAAATATTTAAAATGCCTTTTAAAATATCTATCTATATACATGTATTTAAAATATCTCTCTATCTGTATACATGTATCTATCTGTATATACGTATTTAAAATATCTATATGTATTTATTTATTTAAAAAGCCAAACAAAATACATTACTTTGATGAGCACTAGTCAAATTCTGTCTGGTCTCATGTTTGTTAGCTATGTTTTTAGGTGATAGCAAGTGTTTACTTAGTGTGTATGTCCAGTCTCTAGTTTGTTAGCTATGTTTTTAGGTGATAGCAAGTGTTTACTCAGTATGTATGTCCAGTCTCTAGTTTGTTAGCTATTTTGTTAGTGATACTGATAGCAAGTGTTTACTCAGTATGTATGTCCAGTCATTTGTTTATTTGCTGATACATTATGTAATTGTATAAAGTATTAATTCACTTTTTTGCTAGTTGTTACTCTAAATGAATGCATATATATTAACCACTATTTGTCAATATGTAGTCCATTTACTTTTACTCGTTTAAACAAGTTAGTTTTGACCACTTATTTTTTATATATTATCTTTAGATGCCTATGTCCATCTGGTTTCCTGGGTAAAAACTGCAGCCAGCCTGACTTCTGCAAAAACAGCAGTTGTCCTCCTTGGGCTCACTGCCAGAGTCTTCAACTGGGCTTTGAATGTAAGTTCCTTGATTAGGCTAGGGTTTGGTCAGAATGCACCTTTTCTTTTTGTTGCAGATGCATTTCACACAAGTTACAAATTGCTTTATATAATATTTATAACCCTTTGATATTCTCTATTTAATTTAAAAATTTTTGAAAATTTAATACTTATTCTATTAAATAGTAATAGATCTATATTTGAAAATATTATCTGACATCCAGTAAAGGGAAATAGCTTGTGATACTTGTGTATGTAATTTTTGTAAGAGACACTTCAAAGAATCATCTATTTAAACATACATATATATATATATTGTAAAGCAAAAGAAAACTGATTAAATTAGATTTAACTTCATTTGCAAGAATACTTTCTAGCCACATATTGTAATCTCTCACATTTAAATTTGTCACAGAATGTTTTATCAGTTAACATTTATCACAGAGTGTAGATAATTTTATTTGTTATTTCCTCAAAAGTGCCAATACATAAACAACTGACATTTATCACACAGATTTCAAATGTTATGAGTTATTTCCACAGAATATGGAGACTTTAATTGCAGAATTATCATTAGTTATTTCCACACAATGCAGATATATTATTGTTAATGAAGACTTGACATCAGTCACAGATTGTAGAGTTATCATTTTGAGAGTTATTTCCAAAGTGTGTGTTATAGACTGTGCAATGTGTCAAGTGTTATTTTCTGCATGGGAAGAACCCTAAACAACTGGAGATTAGCAGTTAGTTTAATAAGGAAAGTGTGTAAATGTTATGACTTGTCTCCATGTGTATGAGTGTCTGCCACACATACATTAGGTAGTCCTTCACTTATGTAAGGGCCACACCCTACTTAACTGGAGACTTTATTGATAAGTGAATTTTAAAGAACAGTATATTTACCTAAATAGTAAATATAGCCTTGAGAAATGTTTATGCAATAATGTAAATATCATAAATAATGCCTTTATTTGATTATGCATGTTATCTTTCTTAATTAATGATTGTATTGCGTTGTGACTGCCCTGCCATTTAACTGTCAGTTATGTAAAGCTGCACAGGACTCTAATCAAATAAACTAGGATGGAATGAGTAATGCTCTAAAAGCTGGCCAGCATTTGTGTATTTATTGCATCACTAGCAATACTCCAGATGTTGGTCATTTAATTTGTTTAGAAGTAGTGCCCTATCTATAATGATAGTTTCAATTTTAACACTTACTTAAAGTTGAATTTAGTAAAATTTAAGAATGCTTGCATTAGGTTTATCTAAATGTGAGCTGATAAGCATTGTCAATGGGAATTTTTGTTAGTTACTTACAGTAGAAAAAAGGCTCCCATTTTTATATGCCCATTATTTTCTTTTGAGTTTTGAAGCTGTGTTTTGTATCTTTACAATAATTTGATTTTTGTTTTGTTGGGAGTGTGCTTTCATTAATACTTAATAATTATGTTAACTTATATAACCAGAATCAGTACAGAAGTGATGTCTTAGCCAGAATGAGTACAGAGGTGATGTCTTAGCCAGAATGAGTACAGAGGTGATGTCTTAGCCAGAATGAGTACAGAGGTGATGTCTTAGTCAGAATTAATACAACCAAAAGATGAATATGTAGTAAAAGCATTTTTTAAAGTATATATTGTGCACTCTGAAGTATGATGTATATAAACATAAGTGCAAAATAAAGTAATTTAAAGTTAATATTAATGAACATATCTTTAAAATGAAGTTGAAAAATGACAATACATTATGTATATATGCTTGATCAAAAATGATTGCTGCACTCATTGACATATTTAACTTTAATTTTTCAAGGTCAAATGTGAGTTAAATAATGAAATGCCTTTCATGATGTTTTATGTACACCTCGATTCAAACCTAACACTGACATATTTTGAGATATAGTTGTTGCAGTCAGTGTTCACAGTTTTACTTATCTATCTGATTTCAGTAATGTTAATCAGTATCCAGTAATAGAAAAGATTATCTTATTAAGAAATTCCTGTCAAGTAAATAAAATTTAAATAAGAATCACATAATAGAAAAATGAGTATCCAAAATTTATCCAATAATTAAAATGAATATCCATTTAGTAAAATCAGTATTGAGTAATATAGTATCTATTGTCAATAATGGAAATTGGCTTGCTTAGTAAGAAATCAGTATCCAGTAGGAGAGTTCAATTCCAGTAATTTATATTGTAATACAGTCATAGAAAAACATTTATACACAAATAAGATAACTCTAGCTGATAATGTGATTTTTGTCTTTCAGGTATTAGCAGTGCTACCTTTAATGGGATTGACAGTGTTGCAACATATAGCCCCGTCCTTCCATATGGCTTGCCATCACAGCAAATTTCTTTCAAAGTTCGTACGCGATCCATTTATGGTGCCATTTTTGAAACTCATGCCATACAGAAGAATTACTTTATCAAACTTCGCGTGTCAGAAGCAACTCTGGAGGTAAACTACTTGTTGAAAGAAGGTCGATCAGAATCTTTGCGTCTCAGTTCTCACTTCCACATAAATGATGGTCAGTGGTACAGTATTGACTTCAAGATGGGAGACAATCAGATGTATTTCAGTGTGAGCCAGAATGAAACCATTTTGGCAGAGAGTCTTAAAACGACTTTATCAGGCTCTGTGGTAGATTTTAGCAGCTTAATCTTGAATGGAACAGTGTACGTTGGAAATGTGGCAGGGCAGAAAGAGCAGTCATTCAGTGGATGTCTACAAGAGGTCCGCATTGGTGGCATACTTTTACCATTTATTTATGACAGTCAGATGGTAAACAACAGCGCCCCGGAGAAATTTGCAGTCAGCAGACTGGTATCTGTGTCAGATGACTGCAGTACACGAGACTCATGTTTTGCTTCATTGTGTAAAAATGGTGCAACATGCCTGAATGTTTGGAAGGACTTCAAGTGCATTTGTCCACTTGGTTATACAGGCCATTACTGCGAGCAGACCATTAATGATTGTCAGGGGAATGACTGCAAGAATGGAGCACTGTGCATTGATGCAGTGGGCAGTTACACTTGCAAATGTCGTGCAGGGTACACTGGTGTGAAGTACGTAATTTTCTTCTTGTTTCATTTACTTCTATATGCATTATTTACATTGGGTGGTGTGACGTTTTGCAGGGAGAGAAGCAAGATGTTAATTCTCCACCATCCCAGGCTGCCCGTAATCTTCTGGCTGACCCCACCTTCTGGCTGGCCACATATATTAGAAAGATGAATGATAGATAATGTAGAATAGAAGAGTGTTAGTTCTAGAAGATAGCTCGAGCCCTCAGATACATACAGACTGGTATAGTAAGTAATACAGTGGACAGACTATGATATATAACATGTAAGTGAGTCATGCTAATATGAGTGTCTAAATAACACCAGTAAATGTTTTCAACAAGAAATAACATAAGACAGCATGATTACATATAGTGAACAATTCAATGGTCAGTTAGAGTTTATAAATGGGTATCATTCATAATCACGACTATTTAGTGTTGTAAGAGAACACTGAATGTTTCTGAGTAAACTCATAAGATAAACCTGAGAGAAATTGACTGAAGCTGTGCGGTTGTTGACTTTACAAATACATAACTTTAGGATTGTCTGATGTGTCCTCTAGGGTCCCAATGAATGTCGTAGCAGGCACACACTTGGTCCGTTGAATTGGTCTTTGACCTGTGGGTCATTCTGCTTTGGTGTTGCTTCACAGTTCAATACTCATCAAAGTCAACATCCAAGATAAAGTGGTTCTGTTCTGGCATTATTCATGGCTCAGTGTTCATCAAATCAAAACCTCAGATAAGGTGGTGATCTGCCAGTAAAATATACATGGGCTAAGAATTCGTCCTCAAGCGTTCTCCGACAGAACACTCTTACACGGTCATCATATATTTTAATTGAAATAAAGCAAAGTATAACAGTATAAAATATCGTTAATGTCAAGAGATAAACATGAATATAATATTAGTTAGACAAGCAAAACCACATACTTCAGCAGTAATATACACAGAGGATAATTTCATGCTGTGTTGATAACTGGCAATAAGGGTTAGTGATTCTAACTCATTAGACCTGGGAGTCAAAATAAGTGTTGCCTCAATGGTCAGTTGCATTTGAATATATATTATTTCTCTAGTACGTTCACTTTGCATGGTTGAGTTATGCTTTGCTATTGTTTTGATAGTTTAGAGTGAGTGTCTGGAACATTCAGGTGTGTTTCCAGCTCAGGGTTAAGGATCAGCCTTTCTAAAGGGTAGCTTTGCATGTAGTCTATTTTTAAAGGAGGAATGAGTGTGGACTACATAAGCCATTATATGACACCCCTGATTAATAATAACATTTGGGGTTCCAAGTTTATTAAAATCCATACTAACACCGAAAATAAAAATAGATACTTGTACAGGGTTAGCAATATATAAAAGTACATTAGGTTAATTAGTTCAATAGAAGAGATACAATAAGTATTCACAACAATTTCGACTTGACAATTTAATACGAAGTTACCATAGAATTGATAAATATCTCAAAACACAAAATAATTGTGATAACAATGAACTCCATTAAATAGGAATATCAGTATATGATTCTTATGTATATTCCTCTCACAGTCATACCTAAAACTAATTTCACACAACAAGCAGACTGATTCAGTCATACTAAAAACTAACTTCACACAACAGGCAGGCAGCTTCAGTCATACTAAATATTAATTCAACACAACATGTAGGCGGCTTCAATCATACTAAAAATTAATTCAACATAACAGGCAGACCATTTCAGTCTTACTGAAAACTAACAACTCAAAAGGCAGACTGCTTAACTCAATGGGCAGACTGTTTTAGTCTAACTGAAAACCCATAGACAAAAAAGTAAATAAGAAAAAAAAAACATTTCCATATGTGTAAATAAAAGAAATGAGCTGGGTGTGTTAAAGTTATGAGTATGGTTTGCCTGGCACAAAATAGATAGAAAACTCTAGTTGTATACTTTCAAGACAGTTTATGGAAATGCCTAGAAAAGAGCAAGCTAAAAATGAATTCAAACACAACAATTAAAATAGATATGATCCCATTTATTCCACAATGTGAGTCAATTGATTCTCAATCTGCACACCAAATGTAAGTTGAAATCCGTACATATATCTTTTTTTATTATCAGTAAACATATTTTTTTTATCAGCATTCTTCGGCTTAGAGTGCATTAAATGCTTAGAGTGTTAAATTCAGCAACAACTTGATAAAACTGAACATTTCCATATTGGTAAGAAACAGATCTAAGTAAACTTGTGGGTAGACTGGTGGCTAAATTAGTTTTTCCTATGTGCAAAATAAGTTTATAAGTTTGCCTGGAAAGCAGATATTCAATAGGAATACAGCACTTAAAAAAATGACTATAGATTTTGCATCTGAGTCATTGACCACTACAACTCCTATCACCAGTCATTGAAGTCATTCTGTTTTGACTTACTGTTTAGTCTTTTTGTATTGACTTACTGATCTGTCTAGTCTTTTTGTTTTGACTTACTGATTTGTCTAGTCTTTCTTACTGATAAATCTAGTCTTTCTGTTTTGACCTACTGATCTGTCTAGTCTTTCTGTTTTTACTTACTGATCTGTCTAGTATTTCTGTTTGACTTAACTGATAAATCTAGTCTTTCTGTTTTGACTTACTGATCTGTATAGTCTTTCTGTTTTGACTTACTGATCTGTCTAGTCTTTCTGTTTTGACTTACTGATCTGTCTAGTCTTTCTCAGTATTTTGTAATGGAGAAAATCGCGTAATTGTGTAACACTGAGCTGACTCAGATCAGTAAAGAACGCGTTTCAGTTGATAATAAGTTCCAAATGAAATAATAAACTAGAACGGCCTCTTGTAAACTCGAACGTGTTTTGCTATCAGAATTTACGTCATAATTGGTCGTGTGGTGTCGTAGTCCACGAGGCTTTCAGTGAAATTCATTTTTCAGATTCTTGTTGCTGCTAAATAGGTCAGTGAATGAGTCTAAAAATCAGCAAATGGACCTAAATGAGTCACAAAATAAGCCCAAACAAATCAGTAATGGCCTTAACTTAGTCGACCTAAATAAGCCACTAAATAGGCCTAAAACAAATCAGCGAATGGCCTTAACTTTGTGGGCCTAAATAAGTCACTAAATAGGGTCTACATTTGTAAGTGGAATTAAGTGAGTAAATGGGCCTACGTATGAACTAATTCGATCTTAGTAAATAGATCTAAATAAGTCAGTAAATCGACTTCAAATAGAAAATAGTTTTAAAATGTAATGAAATAGGCCTAATTAAGCGTGTAAATTGATCAAATTAAACTTGGCCGAGGCTGAATAAATCAATAGGTAGACATCAATAAGCCTGTAAATTGACCTAATTAATCCAGTCAGAAGTCAGAATAAGTCAGTAAACAGCTCTAAGTTAAGACGTAGCCCTAAATATGTAGTATATCACATGCAAACTCGATTGACAACACAGTTCATCCACTCCGACTATAGACGGTAGATAACTACAAGTAGACTATAGACGGTAGATAATAGACGGTAGATAACTACAAGTAGACTATAGAAGATAGATAACTACAAGTAGACTATAGACGGTAGATAACTACAAGTAGGGCCTAGACTATAGACGGTAGATAATAGACGGTAGATAACTACAAGTAGACTATAGACGGTAGATAACTACAAGTAGACTATAGACGGTAGATAACTACAAGTAGACTATAGACGGTAGATAACTACAAGTAGACGATAGACGGTAGATAACTACAAGTAGACTATAGACGGTAGATAACTACAAGTAGACTATAGACATTAGATATAGACGGTAGATAACTACAAGTAGACTATAGACGGTAGATAACTACAAGTAGACTAAAATGTAACAAAAGGCAATACAGGAACTACTGTTACTTAGAAAAAATATACACGCCGTGATTAGGTTGATATTCCAAGTCACTAGGAACACTGATATCAGTAAGAATCATTCGCTCCAGTAAGATTATATATAAACTGTCCAACTAATTTCGGACTATGGAGAATGTGGCATTTTCTATCCTATTACCTGGGCTTACTGATGCGGAATGTATGGTGTCTGCCTCTGGTCAAAACTGAACATTAAGAGCGAAGTCGCATCTCTTTATCGATTACTAGACCCCACCCCTTCCTTTCATCCTCGTTATTTTCAGCAACCAAATCGACACTCAATCAGTATCAAAGAATTCATGTTGTGTAAAAAGTAAAAAAATTCACACTTCATAAAAAGAAATTACAAATCGCGCGTGTGACGGTGTGTGAAAGTTTTACGTGTGCTAAGAAAGAAACGTTTTCAGTGGATTGAGATGGATTTTATTTATTTATTTACTTATTTATTTTGGGTGTGGGGGTGTGCACTTTTGGCTGCAAACAAACAGCTTACTCTTTCAGATTTTTAACTGCCCAAATATATTTACTAGCCTGCAGTCTGTAGCACAAAGAACCTGATTTATCGTCATCGACAAAGTCCATCAGCTGACTGAACTAGGGAGCAGTTATGGATCACCTTTGTGTGACGACAAAATAATTTTTAAAAAGTCACCGAGAATGGGGCTATCGCTGTTTGCTAGTTTTCTAGGTGGAACTTGTGAATATAGGCTGCTATAGTTTTACTTCATTTGTAGACTGCCTTTATATTTTAGAAAGTCGTGGAAAGGTACAGTAACTAATTCTATCAGCGACCGGGATATTGTCATGTGTTGCTTTTTGCTGTAGTTTTCTCGGAAATACCCGAACTACAATAAATCGTGTCGTGTACGCTTAACACTAGTGCTGTTTTTACCCTCTCCGAGAAGTTGTATGGGAATGTTAATGTTAGGACTTTCAGGGGTTGAATGTTGCACTACAGAATTAAAAGTAAGACTGTCAGACGTGAGAGGTATTTGCTTTCGTCACATATTTTACCAAGAAGCAGTCACAACCACTAAAACTAAAGTGCCATGACGTCACAGATTGAGTCTCGTTCCTTCCAGGTTTTCGTCGGACTGCTCGACAGTAATGCCGCCTTGCAGACAGTTATATTTGTACCCTTCCTTCTTCCTGATTTACACACACACACGCACGCACGCACGTCTGTATATGGGCACACACACACACACACACACACACATCCACATTTTAAAGCGTGACCCATTTTGATGAGATTATAAAATATGTTTACTTTATAGTATTCTGTTAATGAAAGGTGATCCATTTTGATATGTTTACTTTATAATATTCTGTTAATGAAAGGTGATCCAGTGGTGAATAATACCTTGTAGCACACACTTTGATTACTTTATAATATTCTGTTAATGAAAGATGATCCATTTTGATATGTTTACTTTATAATATTCTGTTAATGAAAGGTGATCCAGTGGTGAATAATACCTTGTAGCACACACCTGTAAATTGTTGAGTTTATAAAGTGTTTACTTTTTAGTATTCTGTTAATGAAAGGTGATCCAGTGGTGAATAATACCTTGTAGCACACACTTTGATTACTTTATAATATTCTGTTAATGAAAGATGATCCATTTTGATATGTTTACTTTATAATATTCTGTTAATGAAAGGTGATCCAGTGGTGAATAATACCTTGTAGCACACACCTGTAAATTGTTGAGTTTATAAAGTGTTTACTTTTTAGTATTCTGTTAATGAAAGGTGATCGAGTGGTGAATAATGCACCTGTAGATGGACAGGGGGAACAATGCAGAATGGAAATCGAGAGTGAGGGTAAACGGTTAGGCTTGGGATTATAAGTCGGAGAAAAACACTGACCAGAATCGGAAACTTAACTCGGACTCTTGACTGTCATTGAATGTGTCATTGAACGAACCAGTAGGTGTGTGTTAAACTAATAAAGTGCAGCAGCATTCAGCTAATCCTAGCTCTGAAAAGTCCCAACCACTTAAAGTAAGTGGACTTCCGTCAGACATGTGTCTTGGAAACTGGAACCACTTAAAGTGGACCTGCCAGATATCTCTCTGGACAGCTGGAGAATGTGAGATGAACAAAGATCCAATCAGTTAACGAGTAAGGGGTGACACGCAGAGGGCCCATGTATTGACGGATGTTGGGAAATTTGAATCGGCATTTTGTCATGGGAAGAGTGTGACGATGTGTGACAAATTCTGTGTCATGACCTCGTGACCCAATTGCTCGTTTCAAAATTAAATTTTTGAACGGACCTTTGTTGAAATTCACCCGTGATACATCAGTATCGAGAGAAGCTTTCTAGCAAGGTCGGATTGTTGCATAACTTTAGGCCAGTGTCCAGCACCTTCGAGATCAACAACATACCACGTGAACGGTCACGTGATGCGTTCAATGCAGTTTCATAAAATACGATCATAAGGCGCAAAAACACTCACTCACTTCCAGACCGGCAGACACACCAGGCAGCTTTAACATAGCTCCGTCCCGCCGCCATACCAGAGTCGTAAGAGAGTCGAAGATGAACCCGCGCTAGAGCAGTAAAATCTACTTTGAAGAGGTAACAATAACACGTCTACTTCTTACAGTATCTATTGCATTTATTGATTGTATTTTGTAATTGAATTGATGTATGTATTTTGTGCAGCTTAGCGCTAATTTAGCCAAAGCACGTGTTTCGATGTAAAGGGACAAATCTAAAAGTTATTGTATATAAATTATTGTAACTTTTTCTTATCTTTAGTTTATATAATCTTAAATTCACTAGTGCCGCCAGTATGTCTGTGCACGTGGTGAATTCTTCTTTGTAATTCAAATTGTTCTTGCATATAATTTTTCGTGTAAAATTGTAAAGCATTCATGCTTCATTTTGAATTAATCCTTTGTGTGAATTCTAATTTTTAATGCTGTAAATATTTGAGAATTCATACGTTCGTGTAACGTTATATGTAACACACACGTGGACCACAATGTATATTTAAATATAACCATATTTGAATTGTAAACGACACGATAGTCAAAGATTCTAAATTCAGAACCTTAAACAAAGAAACATGTGCTTGGGTTTTGCGAATATAGACGCAAATAGTTACAGAGCCCAAATCCTTTGTTTCAGCCGGGTTCTTCTTATGTTACTCCTCTCTACCTTCGTACTTCTTGAGTCGTACACCGACTCGGGTGTCTTCATGACCCATACGTGAACTATGCAGAAGTACCTCGTGTTAACCACGTGTTAACGATCGTCGCAAGTACATTAGCGATGCAGTAATTGAGTGGACATTGACTGTTATGCTATGCGGTACTGACGATGAGCCAAAGGATGTGGACCAGTTCTAACCAGTTGAACCCCACATGCGACCAAGAGTGTAGTTAAGTATATCTACTAGGGTCCAGAATCAAGTGACTATTTGGCAACAGAAAAGCAAATTCTCGTTAAGACTTTTAACAGAGACGGTAAAATGAGAGAACAACGCTGTGTAGAATTAAGACGTCGTGTCGTAATTAATCGTTGCTGTTAATTGTTAAACTTATTAAATCTTATTTCATTTTGTTAAGAACCTCTTTTTGTAGTAAATTGTATGCATATAGACCAAATGGGATTGGATGGGGGCTGTCTGAGCTAAACGAATGACGTAATGAATGCATATGAATCTAAGAGAGTTTTTAACGATTTCCAATCTAGCTAATGTACGCAAATTATCAGTTTCGTAAATCTGTGATCTAGACTACAAAGATGCATTTTTAATTTAGTCGAATGATGATTTGAGCAACCAGTCTGTTTAGGTTAAACGAGAGAGAATTAATTTAAATAGTAAATTAAAGTTCTATAATTTCCTAAGCAGGGTCTTTAAATAAATACTGGAAACGTAACAAGTGGTGCCTCGTCCGCGGATTGATATGTATTAAATTGTAACATTTTTATATACATAGGGCGTATCATATCTTTAGGAAACGAACATCTGAGCACTTGTTACGTTTCCAGTATTTATTTAAAGACCCTGCTTAGGAAATTATAGAACTTTAATTTACTATTTAAATTAATTCTCTCTCGTTTAACCTAAACAGACTGGTTGCTCAAATCATCATTCGACTAAATTAAAAATGCATCTTTGTAGTCTAGATCACAGATTTACGAAACTGATAATTTGCGTACATTAGCTAGATTGGAAATCGTTAAAAACTCTCTTAGATTCATATGCATTCATTACGTCATTCGTTTAGCTCAGACAGCCCCCATCCAATCCCATTTGGTCTATATGCATACAATTTACTACAAAAAGAGGTTCTTAACAAAATGAAATAAGATTTAATAAGTTTAACAATTAACAGCAACGATTAATTACGACACGACGTCTTAATTCTACACAGCGTTGTTCTCTCATTTTACCGTCTCTGTTAAAAGTCTTAACGAGAATTTGCTTTTCTGTTGCCAAATAGTCACTTGATTCTGGACCCTAGTAGATATACTTAACTACACTCTTGGTCGCATGTGGGGTTCAACTGGTTAGAACTGGTCCACATCCTTTGGCTCATCGTCAGTACCGCATAGCATAACAGTCAATGTCCACTCAATTACTGCATCGCTAATGTACTTGCGACGATCGTTAACACGTGGTTAACACGAGGTACTTCTGCATAGTTCACGTATGGGTCATGAAGACACCCGAGTCGGTGTACGACTCAAGAAGTACGAAGGTAGAGAGGAGTAACATAAGAAGAACCCGGCTGAAACAAAGGATTTGGGCTCTGTAACTATTTGCGTCTATATTCGCAAAACCCAAGCACATGTTTCTTTGTTTAAGGTTCTGAATTTAGAATCTTTGACTATCGTGTCGTTTACAATTCAAATATGGTTATATTTAAATATACATTGTGGTCCACGTGTGTGTTACATATAACGTTACACGAACGTATGAATTCTCAAATATTTACAGCATTAAAAATTAGAATTCACACAAAGGATTAATTCAAAATGAAGCATGAATGCTTTACAATTTTACACGAAAAATTATATGCAAGAACAATTTGAATTACAAAGAAGAATTCACCACGTGCACAGACATACTGGCGGCACTAGTGAATTTAAGATTATATAAACTAAAGATAAGAAAAAGTTACAATAATTTATATACAATAACTTTTAGATTTGTCCCTTTACATCGAAACACGTGCTTTGGCTAAATTAGCGCTAAGCTGCACAAAATACATACATCAATTCAATTACAAAATACAATCAATAAATGCAATAGATACTGTAAGAAGTAGACGTGTTATTGTTACCTCTTCAAAGTAGATTTTACTGCTCTAGCGCGGGTTCATCTTCGACTCTCTTACGACTCTGGTATGGCGGCGGGACGGAGCTATGTTAAAGCTGCCTGGTGTGTCTGCCGGTCTGGAAGTGAGTGAGTGTTTTTGCGCCTTATGATCGTATTTTATGAAACTGCATTGAACGCATCACGTGACCGTTCACGTGGTATGTTGTTGATCTCGAAGGTGCTGGACACTGGCCTAAAGTTATGCAACAATCCGACCTTGCTAGAAAGCTTCTCTCGATACTGATGTATCACGGGTGAATTTCAACAAAGGTCCGTTCAAAAATTTAATTTTGAAACGAGCAATTGGGTCACGAGGTCATGACACAGAATTTGTCACACATCGTCACACCCCCTTGCTTTTGAGGCGTTTATCTTACCAAAAGATAAATGCCTCCTACAAATTATGTGTTATAAAATGTAGAAGTGCAAAATGAAGAAAAAATTTACAATTAAAAAATTTCAACATAACCAGAAATAATGTAACGCGACGGAAAAATCAACTCTAGATTAACGGCACTCTCATACAATATTTCTCACTTCAAGAAATCAAAGAAAAATGATTTAAGAAGAACGTTCAGTCTAATTGAATAGACATCCATCCAATGGAATAACATGTTCTGAAAATTTCACTATCTGTCCCAATAATCAATAGTTCACACACAACCTAGTTCGATCTAATCAGATTATTCAGAATAGAAATCCAACATCAACCAATTCCACTGAATACGTATCCAACAATAGTGTGATCAAAAAAAATGACTTCCAATGAACAACACTATCAATATGCAGGCTATGAAAAGTTCCAGATATTGATTTCCTGTATCAACCAAATATCAGAGTTTATGAATTACCAACTCAATGAACCATCTATCAGTCTACCTGTCATATTCAGAGTTACAACACTAACACAACTCAATCAGTGTTATAGCTTGTCCCAAGTTTTTATGAAATGTCCAACATATTTACAATAACAACCACCAACTACGGTACAACAAGAAAATAATGAAATTCAAAGAAGGTATCAAATCATTATTTCTACTGTTGCGCTATCTTCGTAGTTCTATCCCAACCCCAATACACGTCATCGTCCATGTGTGTCAACAT
Organism: Sinotaia quadrata; assembly: GCA_028829895.1. Lineage (NCBI taxonomy): Eukaryota > Metazoa > Mollusca > Gastropoda > Architaenioglossa > Viviparidae > Sinotaia > Sinotaia quadrata. The sequence goes on from CM054180.1 coordinate 95,123,036, forward strand.
GTCTACGGCATGACAACTGTATTCTTTCTTTCTTACTCTGTTCGTCAGAATGTCACTGTGAGGTGCAATATATTGCATGTCAAGTTTAGACTTTTCATTTCTTGTCCGGTAAGTACGTCCTTGAAGTGTTTTATCTCTTTCAAAACTCCCCAAAGTACTTGTCAAGTTTAAAATGTTTTTGGTAGTGTCAGTTTCTGTATGACTGGTCTCTACCCCATCTAACAGTTTCAAACTTCTCGATACGTTTCGTATCATGTCAGTGTCACTGTGGCATTGATTATGCGAAGTCTGAATTTCAAATCTATCGCTCTTAGCCTTGTCACTGAACTCACGCAAATGGAAATTTGCTCTCTTGGTGTTTCGCGCATCTGTAGTTACGTCATTGTGTATACATTGAACGTTTCTAGTTCGCATGCACTCAACGTCTTTCGTCGGAATGGCGTCAGATCTACTATGGGTCCATTTCGCATCTAGTCTAACGTCATAGGTTTGCAAATGTGCTCTGTCGCGGTTACCAGTCTCTCTGAAGTACCTGAATTGCAACATTAGCTTCTCCCCTAAATCTGGAGGTTCCGTTCTCCTGATCTTATCATAGACTGAAGTGAAATACCTCATCCCACTAGTTGTTTTCTGTTTTAACCCATTCACAACTAGGTGTTCGACTGTTATGTCTGTCAATTTGTCTCTCTCCTTGACAACATAAGTCCGTGTCTCTTTTGTGACTCTAGTCACTGTGTGGTCAGACTCACTCGCTAGCAAGTCGGACTCCTGTGGTTGTATGAACAAGGGTTCTGTTTTAAACTCTCCAAGAGTTATCGATTGTCTCCCCTGGACCATACCGTTTATTGAACTAACATAATCTGTCTCCACCGACTTAGTTAATTCAATGTGTCTCCTCATCAGGTCGTCAGAATCTATGATAGAAATTCTGTCAGTTTCAGTCACCAACTGGCAGTGAATGTTACCTGTCTCTAATACACTGAATAACATCACCATGTCTACTCCCTGTGTGTTGTAGGCTACACTCCCTCTGTTTCCTCTATCATAATTCTCTGCATCTGATGTCAGTAACAGCCCTGATGCCCCACCTACTCTGGTTATCAGTCCGTCACTCCGGTTTTCATTGTCTATCGATCTAGTTCTGTCACTCATTTGTACTGTGTCTTTGATCAACCAAGGATTACACTCCGTACTAATCAGTAGTGAACCAAAGAACATATCAGTTAATGAAACCCCCTCCTCCTTACTTCCACTTGTCTCAGTTTTTGGTACGTACTCATGACATTCCTTTATCTCAACAGGTGAGTCAATAAAGGTAGTCCATGTACCGTGGCTTCTGTCTACGTCACTAAGTCCGTTAAGTGATTTATCTGCAGACAGTTCTGCCATGTCTCTGACAACTGCGTGTATACACTTCAGTACACATGCATTGTTATCATCGACCTTCCCTGTACAGTTTTCGACTATATCTTCTTCCATGTCACGTTTGGAAAAGAACTCTGTCTCAGCTCTGACAACTGTCATGTCATCCGAAGTAAATGAACTTATCATAGGCACATTGTCTTCGTCTGTAATGCTACCTATACTGTCATCTGGATCAAATACTTCTGTTTCCCTGGCTATCAATGTGTTAGCACTCGAAACCTCGCATAACGCAATAATCTTGTGTTCCAAAATTACGTCATGACTCACGTCAATCATCGGAGATCGAGATCTACCGACGTCAGTCTCAGTCTTCGTAGCGAGCACATTCTCATGACTCCCTCTTAAACTAACAGTTCGGTCAGTAGACTCAGTCGATGCGTCACTGCCCTTCGACGATACACAACTGATAGAATCGGTTTCTATCTTCTCATGCATATTTGTCCTGTCAGAAAAATCAGTCACTGTGTTGCTAGAAGTTTCATCACACCTTAACGGTACACAACCGATAGAATCTGTCTCTATCTTATCATGCGCATTCAGTCCGTCAAACAAGGTGTCACACGTACACGGTGGTGTATGTGTTTGTCCAAATTCTACACGTGTTATTAAGTCCTTAACAACAGTGTCTTTTCTTGTCTCTGTTTCAAGATCAAGCTTTGGTGGTACGCCAACTGTTTCTGTAAACTGGTTAGCATGTTGAACTGTAATGGTTTTGTCAAAACATTTGTTTTCGTCTATTTTGTCTGCTGTGCTTGGTAGTGCGACTAATTTCTGTGTGTCAGTCTCCACGCTCGCGGCGTTTGACCTCGGCAAGTCAAAGTTCACGGCCTGACCTTCCTGTCGTAATTTGTCAACAGTACCCTCACCTTTCCCAACAATTTTAGACTCTGTTTTGATTTCTGTCCACAACCATTCTAATTCTAGACTTTCTTTCCTTTCTATAAGCCTTAGCCTCTCTTTCTTCAACTTTCTAATTTCGAACGTTAGATCTCGTATTTCAGCCTTCCCTTCCCCTTTGAATTGGAAATCTTTATCACACAACTGTTTTGCTCGTGAGCTTATTGAAGATCTAATTTCTTCCCTGTGTTCTATTTCCTTTTCATTGAGTGCTAGCAAGACGAAAATACGTAGCTGTTCACCTCTATATTCTAGTGATATGCCTATCTTCTGTTCGCGTTTTAGAATCTCCATGAGCTGTAAGCTCCCCATCCGTTCATCGACCCTTAGATCTATCAAAGTCGTAAGGTGATCATCTTCTATCTCTATCCGTTCCATCGCTAACGCGCCATCGAGTTTTATTCGTTCTAACTCTTTCGCGTGTTCCTCTCTCCTCTTTTCGCGTTCCTCTTCCCAGTCTAGTTCAGTTCTAACGAAGTTCATTAACTCGTCTTCCGTTCGGTATCCGATCAATGAACCTATCTCTCTCAGACTCGCAATAGTCTGTTCGAGATCCGAAATGTCCATCTTATTTATTTAGCGCGTCTGGCTACAATAAATATCTCTCGTGATTGTGTATCTAACCGTAGGCGATAAAACTCCGCTTTTATCCCACAATAACTTTTAGGCTACGACCTTACAAAAATTATTGAATTTATTCAGAACACCTTCCGAAATAAATTACGCGTTGGTTACACGTTCACCTGCTTGGCTACAATCTGTTGTCTCCAAGGCTTTCGTAATGTCACGGCTCCGACCATACAACATTACACATTATACTTAGCACCCTAAATATAATAGTCCGAAGTCTGTTACTACCGGTAACTCTCCTAGCTGGCGGTATAACACGTCGACTTCTCACAATGAAATATCCAGTAACACAATACTAAATAAATCATCAATAGCTAACATGACATATTTAACTACGCTTAAATATATCAACATTAACTAACATGCACGCTACTCTGCAAAAGAATACATGCACATGTCACAACAAAAGCAAGATAAATATTTCAACAATCCTGAATCAATAGAATATTGGCAATTCTCAGTTCGTTCGTTCGTTTCTAGGTTTATGATACGCCCTATGTATAAAAAATGTTACAATTTGATACATATCAATCCGCGGACGAGGCACCACTTGTTACGTTTCCAGTATTAATTTAAATAGTAAATTAAAGTTCTATAATTTCCTAAGCAGGGTCTTTAAATAAATACTGGAAACGTAACAAAGAGTAGAGATAGTCTTGAACCTAAGCACTAAGAGGCAAAATTTAAAGCATAGATCTTTTTCTTGCGTAAATGATTTTTGTTGTTGATATATCGGCGGCATTGCATCAATGCGATCTAGGTGTAGTCTATCCGATCTCCAGTGACGTCAGATACATTGTATTACCACTTGGCTTAGAACAAAATTGGTACTGACGCACCGTCGGCCATTCTTGTATGGTAGATTACTATTGGTTATCTGCCTGTCTAGTGGTCGCGCTGATTTCTTTGCGCAGCTTCCGGCACACTACGTTAAATGAATGTACATGTACAGTTTCTTTTCAAAACAAAACGGGGTGTTATTCGGTGATTGTGGTTCAACAGGAAGTTGTCGCTGAGGTCGTTATGTTATGGCAGGTTAAAACATGTACATTGTTTACTATAGTCTGATTGACTGTTATGTTATGGCAGGTTAAAACATGTACATTGTTTACTATAGTCTGATTGACTGTTATGTTGGGTGATGGGACAGAGAGCATTATAAGTGTACACTTGATGAAAGTGAATCACATTCATGACTACATGGGTGTGTGTGTGTGTGTGTGTGTGTAATTCATGGGTTGGCAGTTAATTATCGTTCAAAGGATGCCGGTTCGAGCTCAGCGCTTGGTGGGGCCAAAAACTGCCGGTGACTTGGTTTACCACACCCTACTTTAGGGAGGTGGGTTTAAGTGTCTAACTCTAATTAGTCGGTAAATCTAATGTGTGTGTCTCTCAATGATATTGTTCAGATTTTTCTTTAGATGTTTGTTGGTAATGAAATAAATTTCCTTAGTTATTAAATAGTACTTTATTACTAATGGGTTACTACGACTGACATTCGTATAGTATTGAAATCCGCCACAATCTGCATAATTTGTAAGCAAGCTAGTAGTTAAATTATTGATTCACTTTTCAGCACATTAATACGGATAGTGGGTGCGTTCAGGTTTACGTAGGCCCGTATTGATTGAATGATTATCGTTATTTTGTTCTATGTCTGTTCTCGCTCAATCCTCTTATCCATGGTTTCCCCACTCTTTTTCTGCATTTATGACACGCACTGCTTAAGATACTAAATTCTCAAAACTGGGAGGCCCTCTACGGGTTACATTTGTTTACACCTTGGCCAGGTGACGCGAAGGACGGGCAAGGAAAGAATGTGAGTGTTGGAGGTGTGACAGCGAAGCAGATAGCGTACAACACACCGACACGAAAGATCGAGGACACACTTCGAACACACCACTTTTGTTGTTGTCAGTACCACCATGACCGCTACACTTGATCGTTACGTGGATTTCGTCTGATAAGGACTGAAGCTGCAACTGTGTGCACCGCTTGTTCTGTGACAACAGTGATGTGTGTAACAGAAATATGAGGATATATGTGAGATGTCAGTAATGTAGCGCTGTAACAGTGACTGTCAATCGCGAGCTTATTCTAAGGACGGGGGATTTCAAAGACATCTAATAGTGCGTGCTACAGGAGGGATTTCAGTTCAGTTAACGAGAGTTTATGGCATATTTGTCACTTGTTTAGGGGTTGAAGGTCAGCCCACCAGTGACTTGCGCCTGAGTGAAGTTCTGACGTGCTTATTCAGTGTCTTCTTTTCGACTTCTTCGGCTGGTAAACTGTTGTATGATTGCCTCCTAAAATAACTTACCGTGTCACGCTACGTCACTGCACTGTTATATGTTCGTGGATAGTATTAACTGTAATGCAAACAAGTCCTAAAGTGTTTGTTACTTGTCCTAGTTTATATGAAGTACGTCACATGTTTAGTCAGTTTTGTCTGATCATTTGTATAAAGTCGTTTAGAAGTAGGCCTACCCCATTTGAACAGGTATATTAATAATTGCCAGACAGGCTTTACATGACACCAAATCGACCGATTTAAAACAAAATGAAATCACGGACATGCATTTACTTTTAGATTAATAGACAGCGTGCGTATTTAAAATATAGTTTGCACTGTTTCAGTGACCGGCGTTTTATTTACCGGATCTTAAATCGAAGTAATAGATAGGTATGTTATTAGATTGCTTAGTAGTCTACTAGCCTCGCTGTACCGGATCTTACCTTGAAGAAAATGATAAGTATGTAATACATATTTCTTAGTAGTCTATAGTACAGCGTGGTTCGATTGCAGTCCCGGGGGGGGGGGGGGAAATGTTTTGTGACCAACGCTCATGCAAAAAAAAATATTTCTTTCATTATATTGAATGGCCTTAAAAGTTTTGGTTTATGTGGCCCTCGGGGTTGAATACGTTGGACGTTCCTTGTCTAGTTGACTCATTGTTTTGGATCTTACCTTGAAGTAATACATAGGTGTATAACATAAAATGCTAGTAGCCTACTAGTCTTACAGTTTGGAACTAAGTTAGAATGGGTGCTTTGTATACACTCGTGTTCTTAGCGGACAAATGTTACTAGAGGACTCAAGTTAGAAACAAGTTCGATAGATTATGACGGGTGTCACATTATGTCATCTGGTTGAGAAATGAACGCTTGAATTGATGAATTTCTTTATTCGTTGTTGTTTTATTTTAGTCGCCATTGTTTGTGTTATTACACTTCCAATTCTTATCCGAAACTCGTGATGTGTTTTCAACTCTTTTAGATCTGAAAGATCAAAAATAAAATTCAAATGCGGCACAAATCCAGAATTATTAGGTTACTGGGTGTTCATCATATTGAATAAGAATTATTAGGTTAGTCGAGTGTTCATCATATTGAACAGGAATTATTGGGTTAGCCGAGTGTTCATCATATTGAACAGGAATTATTGGGTTAGCCGAGTGTTCATCATAAAGTCATCTTAAAGCACTTACTTCAACTCAAGACACTTTCAAATATACCACCATAGGGAGTGCCCAAGGACAGGTTACTCTGAAAATTTAACAATTTATATAACAATTAAATTTTAAAATAGGGATAGGCAAATTTACTCCACCACAAAGTTCAAACAGGGTTCACATTTGAAATCACTAGGGCTACCATCCACTCATCCAACTGAAAGGTAGTTGCAATTAAAATCGTTTTGTGAGAAGCCATTTTCTTTCTTCTTCGAGAAGCAGTTCTGATACAGAATCATTCAAGAACCATTTCAAGTACAGTCTGTGTTTTTTTTGAGGAAAGGGAAAGTTTGATTTTGAAATGTTAAATTTTAAAAAAGTTTTCATATAAGATTATATTTTATAATTTGTGGCTGTTCAGGTGAACCTGTAATAATTATAGTGATAAGAATAACTTTAATATTAATAATTATTATTATCTTGATACAGGATCTATTTTTTAAAAAAACAACACATACTAATGATTTGAACAGCAACATATGATAAGCAGTGTATGCGTTTTCTTACGAAGTTACTGGTACAAGCAAATGATAGGTAGTGTATAATAGCAGGACTTCAGCATGTTACTGTTTGAATGTAACTATAACAAACTGTCACTAGATGGACTTCAACATGTTACTGTTTGAATGTAACTATAACAAACTGTCACTAGATGGACTTCAACATGTTACTGTTTGAATGTAACTATAACAAACTGTCACTAGATGGACTTCAACGTGTTACTGTTTGAATGTAACTATAACAAACTATCAGTAGTTGGCTCTTTTGTAATCTGCTGCTGGACACTGACCAGTAGCGCCAGGCCAGCTTGTGTTTAGAGTTTGTAAGGTAAGTCAGTAGAACTACATGAATTTAGGGTTTGTAAGGAAAATCAATAGAACTACATGTTTTAGGGTTTGTAAGGAAAGTCAGTAGAACTACATGTGTTTAGAGTTTGTAAGGAAAGTCAGTAGATTTACAATAATCACTTAACAGAAGGAATGAGACCAGTTATTCACTGCAACTGTAGTCCGCGTTCATATCAAGTGAGCAGACTTTATCTCTGTTATCTATCTTGATAATTTGTGTTCCTTCCTTGTCCAGGTAGACAGGTAGTGTTGGTTCTTCAGATCTGTCAGGAATAGATGTCTGCGTCATTAATCTTGTAAAATAGTAGTTCACAGGATCTATCCATTTATCGTCTGTCAGGGTTAAAGGAATCTGCAACACTTACAGAATTGATGAGGTGACCAAATGTAACGACAACCTCACCATCAATGTACATGTGTAAGCACGCTATGTATTGCGGCGATAATATCTTGACACTGACAGGTTTGAAAGAGGTTGTATTATGCACGACATTTGTGTTCTTTTGTCAATAGATGATGACTGCGATGTTATCAGCAAAACTTGGCCTGAAGGCATTGGATTGAAAGTGTATGCCGTTTTATGGTCTGTGTTTGCATAAACTTTAAGTTGTGCTTCTTAGGCTTCAGTTCATTGCTGTATATTGTTTCTAGAGAATCTGTGTCGTTATCTATGACTGCTTATATTTAGAAATATATAATACAGTATAGTCTGTATATTCTATAAATTTTGAGTTAAAATCTACATATGACAGAATCTGTACTGTATGTATCATTTCAGTTGACCACTCCTCAAAGCCCATAGCTGTTCTTTAGTATAATTAACATCCCGTTCAGATTAAAGCCCAAACTCTTGTACTTGTTTAGTATAATTAACATCTCGTTCAGATTAAAGTCCAAACTCTTGTACTTGTTTAGTATAATTAACATCTCGTTCAGATTAAAGTCCAAACTTGTACTTGTCTAGTATAATTAACATCTCGTTCAGATTAAAGTCCAAACTTGTACTTGTCTAGTATAATTATTACATCTCGTTCAGATTAAATCCAAACTTGTACTTGTCTAGTATAATTAGCATCTCGTTCAGATTAAAGTCCAAACTTGTACTTGTCTAGTATAATTATTACATCTCGTTCAGATTAAATCCAAACTTGTACTTGTCTAGTATAATTAACATCTCGTTCAGATTAAAGTCCAACTTGTACTTGTCTTCAGTCAGGTTGTTTCATTTCATTTACTCTTTTCCTGTAACAAGTAACATTATTATGTTTACCTTTCTACTATTGGGTTTAATGACAACATTAACGTGGGATAATTTGAGTCATTGAATGACAGAAATTTCTGTTTTACGACCGTTTCAGTTTATGTTGATTTCGCGGGATAAAGAGAGTACATGTAGTCTACCAGTGGGTATTCTGTACATTTACCGGCAAAACAAACAAACAAGCAGACCAATAAATGGTCAGTTTTACGTTTGATGAAACTACACTAACAATTAATCCCAGACTAATATACACAGGTCTGTAACATTTCTACACTAACAATTAATCCCAGACTAATATACACAGGTCTGTAACATTTCTACACTAACAATTAATCCCAGACTAATATACACAGGTCTGTAACATTTCTACACTAACAATTAATCCCAGACTAATATACACAGATCTGTACACATTTCTACACTATATGCTTTGCAACAGTGTCCTGTATTGTCAGTTAGTGGACAGATATGAATAAAGTAAAATTACTTAGAGAATTTTAATCCACAATATGGTGCCATCACCGAATTAAGTTACACATGTTCGGAGTTTGTTCATCATGCATAGATGAAGTGTATCAGTTTTAGGTCTTAACAAAATAGTTGTCCAGCAGTCTAGCATGTTGAATGTGCTGGGATAGTTTTAATTTTGCTATCTACTTACCTAGTTCATTGATTAGGTTGTATCAGTTTTAGGTCTTTTAAAAATAGTTGCCTAGCATTCTAGTTTCTTGGGAGCGCTGTGATTGTTAAAAATTTGCTATTTACTTACCTAGTTCATTGAGGAGGTGTGGCCCCTCTGGGCACCCTTTACTCGTTATGATTATTATTTATTAATTAATGACACAAAATTAATTACACGTGACCGAGAATCTTTTTATAGTTATTAATAATTCTCCCATACGACCAACATGTCTCTCACTCGGTGGATTTTAAGGGTGTCGTAAAACTCTACTCTGTACAAAATATTAAGATAGACGTGTTACTGTCGCATGTTTCTGCATGTGGAAACTTCTTACTAGAGGAGTAATAACAATCTGTCTTTTATTTATATTTAATTAGCTCCCATTCGCTCACTATTACTCCAACATAAGATTTAATAAATTTAACAATAAAATTATTAAATCAACAATCAAATATACAACCTATGAATATAATCAAAAGAGCATTGACATTTACATCAATTCACAACAATGTTTGATTAAAAGTTAGACACTCATTCAGTTTATCCTAGCATAGACATCAGCAATCAAATTAGCATATATATATGAGATCAAATTCATGGATATAGTTTCATCATTGAAATGAGAGTTTGAGAGAGATAATTATAGTCAGTGTACATACATAACCTTTTCAATTATAGTAGCTGTCACTGGCATGTGTTCACAATCATGCAGTTTGCAACAAGTCACTTTCTTATTAGTAGGTAGCAGCACTGTTGCTCACCAGATGCTATACTTTTGTAAAAGTGCACATTTTCGTTACTTTTCATTCCCTGATTTCTCAACAACCAAAGCATTGTTTTATTCAAACAAACATTCAAAATCAAGCTTAATGTTTGTATTTTCTTATGATTGTAAATTTGTATGTCCTTTTTGTATGTGGAAACTACCCTGATTGAATAAAGTTAACTAATTTTTCACCTGTGTCCAGTTTTGTCCTGCCGATTTACGTGACTTAACAGAATGCGTGTTTTGATACACCTTGTTTCTTACCTCTGCTTAAATCCCACAAACAAACTACACACATATATTTGATATCAAAATGGAGATAATTAAATGCTGCATCTATTGCGCTGTAGACCAGTGTGGTTTTTTCCTGCATACGTTTCAAAAAATAGTTTGTAAAAAAGCGAACTTTGGCAACAAATCTGCAATTTTCGTCGTTAAAAAATGGTCAAAAGAACACAATTACTAGGCTTGAATGAAAGATCTTTCCATACCCTTTCGAATGACGTATGGGGTTATTCATGAACTGTGGGACACTCGCAATCAAATCAAACGTAGCGAACTAAATACGATCGGTCTTACAACAATGGCTTCCAACATTGCAACGAGCGCGCTTCATTCCAAAGTGAAATCGCGAAGTTTACACTAAATTTAATACTGCATTATTGCTTTAGATAAGTACTTTAGTTGCTATTCTTTAAAGGGGTTATAGTTTTATTATGTAGTTTAGTATGATTAGCAGTTTTTTCTTTCGAAATTAATGGGTCTGTCGTGTGCTTGCGACCTCGAATCGGGAGCGAACAATCATGTCGCATTCGACACGAAATATAGGAGATATACTAAGTTTTACGAAGATAAGACAGATGAATTACAAACTTGGAAGTGTTATTATTTCATTTTAATTTTATAGGTATTGGATGTCACTTGGTTCATTCATAAATCGATGTTGAATTAGGTCACTACAAAAATCAAGGGAGATTATCAGTATATATATTGCAAAGACGCTACTTTCACTTCTATTGTTCTAACGTCGATGTTTCATAGTTTGACTTCTCTGTTTAAATAATTAGGCCTACTTAAAATCTCAACAGTTTAAATATAGTGCAAATATAGTTTATTTAAGAAAAGTAAGAAAACTGAAATTATTTTAATTATAAGGAAGATTAGGCCTATCAGTATTTACGTTGCAAAGATGCTACTTTCACTTCTAACCATGACGTTCCACAGTTTTACTTGTCTGTTTAAATTATTAGGCCTATTTAACATCTAAATATAGTATATTTTTTTAAAAAGTAAGAAAGCCGAAATTATACAAGCACTGGCTTAATTAAAGTTCAACTTTATGTACAGTAGTATGACTAGCCTAATCCACATTTTATCCACAGATATTTTATTTATTTTTTTTACAATTTTTTTTTCTAACTTTTGTCCATCCCAACCCCTTGAAGTTTGTACAGTGTCTTCTCTTTATTACACATTAAATCACACAAAATAAAGTGCAAAGATTTTTATTCAAGCCTCGTAATGGTATACTTTTGACCATTTTTTAAAGAAGAAAATTGCAGATTACTTGCCAACTTTAAAAAAAAAAATTCATTTGTAAAATGTGTACAGAATAAACCAAGCCAAACTTCATAGCAGTGGATGCAGCATTTAATTATCTTTATTTTGATACCAAATATATGTGTGTAGTGTGTGGCACACATTGACACAAGCCAAGGTAAAAAACACTGTATGCCAAACACTGTATTACACATTCTGTCTTGTAAATCTGCTGGATAAAACTCGACATAGGTGAATAATTATCAATTTTATTCAAACCATGTACTTTCCACATACAAGCAAGATATACAAATTTACAATCATAAGAAATAGAAACATTAAACTTGATTTTGAATGTTTGTTTGAATTAAAGAATGCTTTGGATGTTGAGAAATCATTGAATGAAAAGTAATGAAAATTTGCACTTTTATACATTGATGAATTATTGCTGGCTTACTACTGTGCTGCTGCCTACTAATTAATATCTTAACATTTTTATGATTAACTTTTGTAAGTGAAACATGACAATAATTAATTTTATTTGGTATAGAGCAAAGAGATCAGAACTCAAGCTTTTGACATGATATGAAAAAGTGTTTACTAATTCTGTGTAATTGCACAATTTTTGTATGCATAAATGCATAAATTTACTGTTAGTGCATAAAAGGTGTTGACATTTTTTATACATAATGAGCAAAGTAATATTTATTACACTGCAAAATTTCATGATGATCATGCAAATTGTTCAAATGTTATGGCCAGTTTTGTGCAAAAAATGTGTAAAAGTGTCATCATAGGTCATTTTGATGATTTTACAAAATTTGGGCCAACCTGTACATGAATCAAACGAAAATAACATTCTGAAAAATTGGGCATATTCTTTATATACATTTTAACATAAATAAACAGTTTCAATAATATATTTCAATTAATGAATCAGATATGATGCGTCAAACTTCATCAATCGTGTTATTTCTAACTATCTTGATGATGGTTTTTTATTAATTTCTGCATCTAGGCATTTTGTTATTTCATCATATAGAAAGTTAAAACTTTGCATTTGTTATCTGCAAGTAGAAAGGAATAAAGTATTAAACTTTCATTACTGCATTTTAGATTTTAGTTAGTCTTTAGCAAGTCTAAAAATGGTCAAAATAACTATTTTTTTCACTGCCGACATTTTTTAGAAAACTTAAAAACAGCATATCTCTAGAAAAAATTGAGATAGCTTCACATTTTTTTAATTGTTCATGTTATAAAAAGTTTTAAATGAAAATAACAAAACTGAATGCTTGATTTTTTAATTTTTTTTTCGGTGCTGCTACCTAATATTAGATGATAGTGCAATGTGCCCTTTCTAGGTACATTACACAAATGTTCCAGAATCTTCAATGCACTCACAAAGCACACCATGGAGAATCGTCCAGAACTTTGTATGTGCTATCAAAGCACATCAGGAGGAATATTCCCGAATCTTCATGTGCACTACTCAGCACACCACAAAGAATGTTCAAGAAACTTTCATGAATTCTTGAGCAAACTCTAGCTTCAATTCCCATCATATTGGCTCTTGAACGTAATTCACAAGAATCAACTTACAGCAACACATTTACTGATAAGTCCAACAATGCTGGATACACACACCAACGTGATCCAGTAGAGTACAGTAGTCACTGCAGTCTGAAGCAGCTGCAAGGTTACAAAACAGAAAAGGCATGCTCCTTTCTGCAAAAGTCAAATTAAGGTAGCTCTAAATTATAGGCTTAATTCATCGCCCCCTCTCTTACAAGTTACATGCATTCTCAACTTACAAATCCTGCAATGATATTATTAGCCCGATACATAATTAATCAGCATAAGAAATATAGCACTAATTTGATTACATAAGAAATCTCCATTTCAAATCATAGATTAGCAAACATACTAAATATTTCTATGTCCACGCTTTCTTTATCAGTCAGTTAACTTAGCATAAGCTAATGATCGCCTTTATGACCGGACTCAGTATGTCAAAATCAAAGTGATTAGAATATAGTCTTTCTTCAACAAAGTAACTTTTGGTCCATCCCCATTGGATGAAGTTGTTATGAACAAGTTTGAGATTGTTAGGAAAACTACTTATCCAGTTGGAACTGGTTTGGATTGCATCAGCAAGTTCTAGCATATTCTCCACCTGAGTTCGGTATTCTCTTCCAAAGCTGTTTCATTCATTCTTATCAGTGTGTGGTTTTTAAAATTAACATTTTGTTCCCTACCATCAGTGTTCTCCATTACATCCCATTAGTGTTTTTTATTCTTTTTCTACAGTTTTCTGTGTTCTCATTCTCAATGTTCATTGTCCTTTTCCATCATAGTTCTGTTCCCTCCCAGCAGTGTTTCCTTCCTTCACTGTTCTGTATTCTTTGCCATCACTTATTTTCTGTTTCCTTCTTTCACTGTTCTGTATTCTTTGCATCAATTATTTTCTGTTTCCTTCCTTCACTGTTCTGTATTCTTTTCCATCAATTATTTTCAGTTTTGTTCCTTCAGCGTTCTGTATTCTTTGCATCAATTATTTTCTGTTTCCTCCCTTCAGTATTCTCTGTTTCCTTCCATCAGTGTTTTGTCTTTCCATTGATCAGTGTTCTGTCTTGTTTTCCATCAATATTTTCTGTTTCTTTCACTATTTTGTGTTCTTTTACATTCTCTTGTAAGCTGTTGTCTCTATCAACCATATGCTCCAAAGGAAGATGACTGAGCTGCTTAGTGTCATTTGACAAGAGGATCTAAAGATTTATATGCTGATGAAAATCTCAACTTTTACCTGCATTTCTACAGTTAATAGTTATACATTACCACCTGATGTTGTGGATGATAAAGAGCAATAAAGTTCACTTTAAAATATTCAGCCTTGACTTATTCAAGGTAAATAATTTTCTTCAGAAGCAGCCCAGCTATAGAAAATTAAATCTTGCATCCATTAATTAATTAGGGGATTTTGTCAGGAAGCATGTTGACTTGCGATAGATGAACTGTGCACCATGTCCATATGTGAAATATGAAGGTGCATATTCTAACTCAACTGAGCAATCTACATGGCGTTCCTATGGCAACAAGAGATGTTTTCACAACAGAAAAGGCCAAAACAACAACTGTTACCCTTGTTGACACATTTGACTGTGTTTGCCTGCTGGGCATATGTTTATGCTCTTTTTCTGGCAGTACCGGGCAGGTGTGTTTTGATATTACCTGTTGAGAAAAATGTATTCTTTTATGACTTTTATATACACTTCTGTTTTTCTGTGTGTGTGTGTAAGAGAGAAAGAGAGACTGGTGTGTGTGTGTGTGCGTTCCACTACATTTAGTTTGTTATTAACATCATTATGTAGAAATTAAAGAATTTTCATAATGGTTAAAGATAAAAATTTAATAGCACAAAACAAAACAATTTTTTTTTTTACATAAACAGTATATTTATAGATTTTCATACTTGCACACTATTGCCAATTTCTCAGTAAAATATAAATTTTCTACATTTGTACTTGAAAAAGATAATGATACACTGATATATGTGTATACATTGTAATTTCAACTCATTTGAGGTCATACATTCTGATAATCCTTCTCTCCATCTCACTTATGTGCACAGATACAAATAGTAATCAATCAACTCATTTTTTTCATTCCTTAATTTTTCTCTCTTTTTGTCTGTGGTGTGTGTGCCAGTCTCTATGATAGTTTAAGTGTGCATATTTGCAAGATTTTAACTGTATCTGTCTGTGTGCCTATCTGCTGATCTCTGACTTTGTCTATAATTATATCACTATATCAGATTACCTGTTTCTCTCTCTCTCTCTCTCTCTCTCTCTCTCTCTCTCTCTCTTCCAGTTTATAAGTACAGTGTAACTTTTTAATACATTTATTGAATGCCTATAGCTGTATAATTGCCTGTCCCTGTATATCAGTCTATTTCTTTCCTGACTGTTAGTGTATCAGACTGAATGTCTATCACTTAGTTTCTATTTGAATGCGTTCCCTGGAGTAAAAACATTATACTATTGCACTGTAATACACATGGTGTCATCCCTTTGTTGACAGATCCCTGTGTTAGGTATTAGCAACAGTAGGAACTCTCAATTATCTTTGACACTGAAAGTAGTCTTGAAAGCAGCTCCACTTTCCAGTAATCTTAAAATTATTCCACTTTCCAGTAGTTCTTACAGCTGTTCCACTCCAGTAGTTCTTACAGTCCTTCCACTTTCCAGTAGTTCTAATAGCAGTTTCATGTTCCAGAGTCCTAACAGCAGTTCTCTTTCCATCAGTCCTAAAAGTAGTTCTCTATTCATCAGTCTTTAAAGCAATTCTCTATTCATCAGTCTTAAAAGCAATTCATTTTTCGTCAGTCTTAAAAGCCCACTTCCACTTTCCAGTAGTCCAAACAGCAAGGATCTTAACTTAAGAGCAGCCACCATATCAACTTATGAATATAATGATGTACCAGTTTATGTAACAGTAGAACACCCCAGGCAGGCTCCCATTCCTTTTTGTCTGTTTTGTTAAAATCAACATTTTATGTTTTACAACTCACTAGTTTTCTCATTTGGGTAGGATAATTTTCATATTAATAATTGTTCTCAATATAGTTCTGCATTTCCTTAAAATAATAGACACCTCTGACTCAATATCACACTCATATGCTATTGAGAGTTTTCAGATTTGAGATACCTGTGAATACTAGTGATAATTCCTTGCATATTACTAATATTTGAGATACTTGTGAATACTAGTGATAATTCATTGCATAGTACTAATATTTGAGATACCTGTGAATACTAGTGATAATTCATTGCATAGTACTAATATTTGAGATACCTGTGAATACTAGTGATAATTCATTGCATATTACTAATATTTGAGATACCTGTGAATACTAGTGATAATTCATTGCATAGTACTAATATTTGAGATACCTGTGAATACTAGTGATAATTCATTGCATAGTACTAATATTTGAGATACCTGTGCTTGCTAGTGATAAATCATTGCAATATTACTAATATTTGAGCAATGTTCATTTTCACATTATATCTGTAAATAATTTTTTACTTGTTTTGTTTCCCCCCAGATGTGAGTCAGCTGTGGATGTCTGCATGAACTCATCATGCAGCAATGGTAGTCAGTGTGTAAAGAATGACAGTATTATGAGGAAGTATTACTGCAATTGTTCTGACCTGGAATTTACTGGAGATTTTTGCAACATATCAGTAAGCAGTTTATTTGTTTGCCTTAATCTAATCTTCTTTATGCTTGATCTTTGACCAGTATAAAAGTTGTGTGGTAGATAATGTAGATCTTTTTCTGGTTTGATCATTGGCCATTGTAATAGTTGTGACAGAAAATAAAGATGTTTTTATGTTTGACTTTTTCTATTTTAATAGTTGTGGCAGATGATATAGATTCTTTTATTGACTGACCATTTGCTGTTTTAATAGTTGTGATAGGTAATATAAATAGAACTTGTCCCCCCCCCCCAAGAAAAGCAAACTACTTACAAAATGTTTAGAACAAGCTTATTCTCTGTTCATTTTTTTTAGGTTGACCTTTTCCAATTGTCCCTTTCTTATTTCCATTACCTTAGAGTCAAGCTATCTTTGTTCAGTTATCAATTCTGACTTTCAGCACCTTAAGTCAAGTTGTCCACAGTTCTTGTGTAGTTGTCTTGCTCTGATTGTCTTTATCTTGGTCAGATCATTTGATTATTATTATCTTACTTCTTAGTCAGGTCATTGTTGTTCAATTCACTCAATTGTTTATTCATTTCTGATTGTCATTAACTTGAAGTTTGGTTATTTTTGTTAGTTGTCATTTTGATTGTCATTAACTTGAAATCAGGTTATCTTTGTTTAGTTGTCATTTCTGATTGTCATTAACTTGAAATCAGGTTATCTTTGTTTAGTTGTCATTTCTGATTGTCATTAACTTGAAATCAGGTTATCTTTGTTTAGTTGTCATTTCTGATTGTCATTAACTTGAAATCAGGTTATCTTTGTTTAGTTGTCATTTCTGATTGTCATTAACTTGAAATCAAGTTATCTTTATTTAGTTGTCATTTCTGATTGTCAATGTCATTATTTGGAAGTCATATTATCTTTGTTCAGTTGTCAGTTCTGATTAATTATCATTATCTTGAAGTCAGATTATCTTTTTTTCATTTTCAAATCAGAGAATATCATTATTCTGATGTCAGTTTTTTAAGTGGCTGTATCCTGTTATCTAAACTGATTGACATCACTTTGAGAACATAATTTCAAATGTCTTATCTTACTTATACTGATTATCATTATCTTGAAGTTCAGGTCATCAGGATGTCTTGTTTTCTTTTTTTCATTGCTTTGTCATTGCCTTGAAGTTAAATGTCTTTGTCCAGTTATCTCATTCTGATTGTCATCACCATAATTCAGGTTTTCTACTAAATCTGATAGTCATTGTTTTGAAGTTAGGTTTTAATTTAAGTATGCCCTTGTTCATTTGTCTGATTTTACTGTCTTTGCCTAATTAAGATTTTCTGCTTGTCTTTATCCAGTTTTCTCATACTGATTGTCTAATTTTACTGTCATTGCCTACTTAAGATTTTCTGCTTGTCTTTATCCAGTTTTCTCATTCTGATTGCCTTCACTCTAATTCAGGTTTTCTTAATTGTCTTCACTATAAGTATAATTCAGGTTTTCTTGATTGTCTTCACTATAAGAATAATTCAGGTTTTCTTGATTGTCTTCACTGTCATTCAGATTTTCTTTATACCTCTATCCAGTTATCTAAATCTGACAGTTATTGTTTTGAATTTAGGTTTTCAGCAAATCTTTATCTGTTTATCTAATTCTGTCATTGCCTGTAAGTCAATTAACAAATGTTTTGGTCCAATGTGTTCACCTTGAAATCTTGGTTATTCTTGGATCTAATTATTTATCCTGCTTGCTTGTTTACTGCTTAAAAAGACAAAGAAAAACTACAGTCATTGTGTGTGTTGTGTGTGTATTTAGCAGTATACCATGAGCTGCTATTATTCCACTGTTCTTTTGAGGAATAATCTTAATAAAGTTATATTTCTGGTACATTTGACTTATTTGTGAAATGTTCTACCTAAAAATCTACTCAAACATTGATCCAGATTGAATAAAAACTGAATATATCAAGAGAAAGGAAAAAATTGTTTGTATTTTGATTATTAATTATTCGCACACAGATTTGCACATATGCACAAATGTATATAAAAGTACACACACACACACACACTCAGATTACATGACAAAGACCGCAAGTGCAGTAAGTTAAAAGAATTTCTTTGTGAGCAATCAAAATAATATTTTTTAATGGGGGGATTTGTTTCAGATACATCAGAATTGTTCATCAAATCCCTGTCAAAATGGAGGAACTTGTAACAGTCCTTCACAGGTTTGAATATTTAATAACTGTGGTAGTTTTTCACAGGCGTGAATATCTTAATAGTTGTTTTATATATAATTAATTTGGCAGCTTTTAACAAGTATGAATTTCTTAATAATGATTTAATATTTAATTACTGTGGCATTTTCTACAGATATTTTATTTTGCATTTCATCTCCAGTCTGTTTTACATCATGCTAGTTTTAAAACCAAATACTCAAAAAATCCACTAATGCTTTTCAAGTATTTTTTTTGAATTTTTTATTTATCTCTTGCATTTGCAAATTTTTATATCTCCTTAGTAGTACATCCTGTGCCCTTTTATACATTATATATAATTATATTATTGTCTGTGTGTGTCCATATTGTTTTCCATGTCTGTGTGTCTATATTTGTATCTCTTGATTGGTTTCCATGTCTGTGTGTGTCCATATTTGTATCTCTTGATTGGTTTCCATGTCTGTGTGTGTCCATATTTGTATCTCTTGATTGGTTTCCATGTCTGTGTGTCCATATTTGTATCTCTTGATTGATTTCCATGTCTTTGTATTGTATATCTCTTCATATGCATTTTTAATATCAAAGAAATATAAATTTTTATATTAAACAGTGACTTGTTTTATGTTGTTTTTTATGTGGATGAGTTCTTTATAATTATTGTTACAATAACCTGAACTATAGTCACAAATCCTTTTGGAGATCTGAAATCTCCATTTCCAGAATTGTATTTATTAGAACTAATGAATGCCAGTATTCTTAACAGTATTGAATGTTCTTGCCCTTATTTCTATCTTTTAGTCTAAAAATACACAGATTTGAATTCCTTCCTAGTTTATGGGTAGTGATGTAAGAAAATTAGGGAAGCTATCAGTCCACTTTGACAAAGTGACTTAACTAGCAATGGACCTCAGTACTACATTCTGAAGACACAAGTGACTTAACTAGCAGTGGACATCAGTACTACATTCTGAAGACACAAGTGACTTAACTAGCATTGGACATCAGTACTACATTCTGAAGACACAAGTGACTTAACTAGCATTGGACATCAGTACTACATTCTGAAGACACAAGTGACTTAACTAGCATTGGACCTCAGTACTACATTCTGAAGACACAAGTGACTTAACTAGAAGTGGACATCAGTACTACATTCTGAAGACACAAGTGACTTAACTAGCAGGGACATCAGTACCTCATCAGACTTAAAAACACTAAATATTTGCTGAAGATAATTCATACATTACTATTGGCAACTTTTATAACATACTTTTATAACAAACTTCTATAATAAACTCTGTAAACACACTTTTATAACAGACTTCTATGATAAACTCTGTAACAAACATTTTTAAACAAACTTCTATAATAAACTCTATTGTAGACTTTTTGTATTAAACTTCTACAATACACTTATTTAACAAACTTTTATTTATTTAAATTGTTTACACATTTATATAACTTTTGCCTTGTATTTAGTCTGCACATTTATATAATTTTTGCCTTGTAAGTATTAGTATGCACATTTATATAAATTTTGTCTTGTAAGTATTTTGATAGTAAAGCACTTAAATGACTTTAAAATATTGTACAATGATTTCAAACAAATTTGAACTCTTTGTCTCAGAATTTGACATTTTCCTGCAACTGCTCAGCTGGCTTCACGGGGCCACTCTGTGAGTCAGCAATTGATTATTGCATTAATTCTACCTGTGGGAATGGTACTTGCAGTTCTCAGTCAAAATGGCAGAACTACACCTGTACATGTCTACAAGGTCAGTGGTCTGCAAGACATACTTTAGAAACAAAAAATTGTGGCACCTGTTTACTTACTAGGTAACTCTAGCCCATTTTCTCCTTCATTGTTATATATGAGCTTTTACAATTGCTTAAGAACTTAGGAGGAGTAACTACATCATTGTAATTACAGGCAACAGTCTTGTTGAACAAGTGAAATTTAAGCCACAAACATTTATGTCTATGATCAGAGATGTTCAGAATTTCCTTGTCTTTTCTGCACCTAGAAGAAAACTAATTTTGATTGTTCATAAATTCTTTAAAAATAGAAACAATTTGATTTGTATAGAAAGATAGGTTTATAGTGTCAGTTATAGAGAGTATGATTAAAAATAAAAACACTGTGATTTAAATAAAAAAATAGTTTTTAGTGTCAATTACTGAGATTGTGATTAAAAACTAAAACACTTTGATTTGTATAGAAAGATAGGGTTTAGTGTCAGTTACTCAGATTGTATAGAAAGACCAGATTTATAGTGTCATTAATAGAGATGGGACTAAAAATAGAAACAGTAATTGTATAACAAGATAAGAATAGTGACTGTGACAGCAATAGAAATAATATAATATGTTTAGTGACAATAACAGAGGCTTTACCACACTGTAAATTGTTTGTTTCTTTAAAAGTAAAAGTATAGTATGACACTCTGTCAGTTCTTGATTGTCTGGGAAACAATGATGTGTGTAAAAGGATTGATTTAGTGATATTGACAGAAAGAAACATAATAATTTGTGTATAAGGATTGATTTAGTGATATAAGAAACAGTATAATTTGAATAGGATAAATTAATAGTAATATTACAGAAAGTTTATCAAATTGAAGAATTTTAAATTGTTCATTGAAATCCAATGTTTTGGTTGTGATAATAAATTTATTAGCTGTTGTCACAAATTTAAATGCATTACATATGAACCTGTAGTCCACTGATAATGAGTAGTGAAAAATGTTTTTGTACACTTAAAGTTATGCACAAGTATTAATTAATAATGCAACTGTTGAAATGTTTACACATTATACATAATTAAACATCATAAAATCACTGGATTTCAGGCATTTGAAGGATTACCATAAGGGATACAGTTATAACCTTAGATATGCCTGAAACCCACTGAGTATTTCCACATCTGATGGAAAACAGTGTATTTAATATATTTGTCCAGAAATCTAAGAAACTATGGTTGTAAACACTCTATTTATTATGATAATGAGTGTGTGTTATGCAGTTGGATGAATTGGGGATCTGGATATAGTTTTCTCTATTTCAAAATGTCCTCTACTAAATAGAAGAGTTTGGAACATACATTCCTTTTGCTTTTTAAAAAAGCAAATTTTGTGAAGATTTTGCAATGTCCATAAATGGGGTTGTTGATATTTCTTGGCCCCGTCACAATTTAAATTTATTCTTAATAATATGCATAGGTTACACTGGAACAAAGTGTGAGACAAACATCAACGATTGTACCAATACCTCGTGTCAGAATGGTGGAATCTGTTTTGACCTCATCAATGATACTTCCTGCAGTTGTACAGATGGTAATTAGTTTTTCTTTTTTTCATTCATCCTGTCACCAATATTTAAAATTGTTAACATTTGGTATTTTACTTTTACTTTTTGATACATTATTTACTATTTTTCTTCCTTCCTTCCTTCCTTCCTTCCTCCCTCCCTCCCTCCCTCCCTCCCTCCCTCCCCCCCTCCCCCCCTTCCTTCCTTCCTTCCTTCCTTTGCTCACACATGCACGCACACTGAATTTACATCAACAAACTTTTTAAATATTTAGATTGTGCATAAGAAAGTATTGTATAGTTGTAATACAATCACTGTTGACATTTAGTGGATGCAAAATGTTTTCACATCCTGTTTAGTAAACAGTGCCTAGAAGTTAATGGCCTAAATCTGAAAATTTACATACAAATAATACAGTTGAAAACTGTGCCTAGAAGTATGTGGCCTAAATCTGAAAATACAAATAATACAGTTGAAAACAGTTGGATTGTCAATGCCATGGTACAAGTTGTGTGGTCCACCCTGTACCATGGTTTTCAAGAGTGACCATTTTACTTTCCTGTCTTTTTCATTCAACTCATTTGTACCCTTATATAATAATTTTAAAAATGTGATAAAATTTCATTTTCTTGTCTAGCATATCTTTATTAGATTAATCGAGTTTGGACTGTTTTACTATCTTGTCTATTTTATCCTGTTATATTATATATTCAGAATTGAGAATTTCGCTTTCCTGTCTGTCAGTCTAATATTCATTACATAGTATTTTAAGAATTTCACTTTCCTGTTAATTAACCATTGTATCATTATACAATGTTTTTCAAGAAATGACCTTTTCAGTTTTCAGTGTTTTCATCACAGTACCACCATACAATATTCACAAGATTGGGCCATTTCAGCTTTTGGTCTTTTCATTCACAACATAATTATGCTATTAAAAAATTTCAAATGTTAAAATTCAGACCACTCTTTGATTCTCAAGGACAGCATGAGCACATTTTCTTACATTCAGTTTACACCCATTAACTGATTATCTCTTCTACATGTTACACCCTTTACAGATTTCCACACATATATTCATTTTAAACTATTTACAGATTCCTATGTTCATTTTACAACATTTACAGATTTCCTCTGTAATAATTTTACACCATTTACAGATTTCCCCTTCTACATTCATTTTGCATCATTCACAAATTTTCCCTTCTACATTCATTTTACACCATCAATACATTATATCTCCTATATTCATTTTACACTATTTACAGGTTACCTTCACCTGTATTAATTGTACACCTTGTCCTAATTACCTCTCCTAATTCATGTTACAACCTTTACAGGTTACCTCACTTCACCGCCTACATTTCTTATATTTAATTTCTACACCCTTCATTAATTATAATATCTTTGCTTCATTCCATGTCATTACCATTCAGACAGGTTTACTGTAGTAGCAATATACAGGTTAAATAAGCCCTTAGTTCTGGCTTACATGCAGCATAATTCCTACATCATACTTTTCTGGTAAGAATTTGGCATTAAATCATTTTACATAAAGAATTCTTTTTGATCCCTCCAGTATACGTAATTATGAACAAATTTCTTCATTCCATTCCATTTTGGGTTGAAGACAGTCAGCAAAACGTGTATAAAGCAGTAAGACAGTCAGCAAAATGCGTATAAAGCAGTAAAACGGTCAGCAAAAAGTGTATAAGGCAGTAAGACATTCAGCAAAAAAGTGTATAAAGCAGTAAAAGAGTCAGCAAAATGTGTATAAAGCAGTAAAACGGTCAGCAAAAAAGTGTATAAAGCAGTAAGACAGTCAGCAAAATGTGTATAATGCAGTAAAGTTCTTACCACCCATTTGCAAACCTTCTCTGGGTCTGCATTGCCCTGACACAGGTAAATACTGTGTCACTCAAATCTGTGGCATGTGTAAGTACTCTGTCAAACCTCTGACTTGTAAATTACTTTGTCAAATTCAAGCATCTGACATGTCAAAATAAAACCTTTGACATGTAAATACTCTTGTCAAATTTAAACCTTTGACATGTAAATACTTTGTCAAATTTAAACCTTTGACATGTAAACACTGTATCAAATTCAAACCTGAGTCACATTTTAAAATACTCTGTCAAGCTCAGACTTTGACACAGGTAAATACTTTGTCAAGCTCAGACTTTGACACAGATAAATACTCTGTCAAGCTCAGACTTTGACACAGGTAAATACTCTGTCAAGCTCAGACTTTGACACAGGTAAATACTCTGTCAAGCTCAGACTTTGACACAGGTAAATACTCTGTCAGTTTCAAACCTATAACATAAAAACTTTACCAAACTCAAACCTATAACACAAATAAGTATTTTGTTGAACTCAAACCTATAACACAAATAAGTATTTTGTTGAACTCAAACCTATAACACAAATAAGTATTTTGTTGAACTCAAACCTATAACACAAATAAGTATTTTGTTGAACTCAAACCTATAACACAAATAAGTATTTTGTTGAACTCAAACCTATAACACAAATAAGTATTTTGTTGAACTCAAACCTATAACACAAATAAGTATTTTGTTGAACTCAAACCTATAACACAAATAAGTATTTTGTTGAACTCAAACCTATAACACAAACAAGTATTTTGTTGAACTCAAATCTATAACACAAACAAGTATTTTGTTGAACTCAAACCTATAACACAAACAAGTATTTTGTTGAACTCAAACCTATAACACAAACAAGTATTTTGTTGAACTCAAACCTATAACACAAACAAGTATTTTGTTGAACTCAAACCTATAACACAAACAAGTATTTTGTTGAACTCAAACCTATAACACAAATAAGTATTTTGTTGAACTCAAACCTATAACACAAATAAGTATTTTGTTGAACTCAAACCTATAACACAAATAAGTATTTTGTTGAACTCAAACCTATGACCAGGTTAATTCTCTGTCAAATTCAAATTTATGTAAATACTTTATCACATTTAGGTATTCTGTCAAATTCAAGCCAATAACAAATATAAGCAAATGGAACAAACATTTTCTTTGTCTGAAGACAATATGGTCCTTGTCTAAGGACACTTAAGAATGCAATTGTTACTCAGCACTTAAGTATGTCTCTCAAACTTGAATAACATTTTTCTCTTCCACTTGGGCATAAATAAAATTAATCAATAATTTTTAAATTCTGATTTGTTATAAGTTTGCCTTTAAAAAATGTCATAATTACCAACTCATAAGCAACATTATCAATTATTATGCCAATTGAAATGTCTTACTTTTCTTTGTACACTGTTATTCATTTGGACTGGATACTTGAGAATGATTGCATTTTATTTCTTTAGGTTGGACCGGCATTGTTATTCATTTGGACTGGATAAAAAGTACTTGAGAATGATTGCATTTTATTTCTTTAGGTTGGACCGGCATTGTTATTCATTTGGACTGGATAAAAAGTACTTGAGAATGATTGCATTTTATTTCTTTAGGTTGGACCGGCATTGTTATTCATTTGGACTGGATAAAAAGTACTTGAGAATGATTGCATTTTATTTCTTTAGGTTGGACCGGCATTGTTATTCATTTGGACTGGATAAAAAGTACTTGAGAATGATTGCATTTTATTTCTTTAGGTTGGACCGGCATTGTTATTCATTTGGACTGGATAAAAAGTACTTGAGAATGATTGCATTTTATTTCTTTAGGTTGGACCGGCATTGTTATTCATTTGGACTGGATAAAAAGTACTTGAGAATGATTGCATTTTATTTCTTTAGGTTGGACCGGCATTAGATGTGAAACAAATGTCAATGAGTGCAACCAAAGTGTCTGTCAGCATGGCACCTGTACTGACAGAAACGGCTCCTTCTCTTGCAATTGTACAGAAAGTGGATATTCAGGTTAGATTTTAAAATTCTTTTAGGTAGTAAATTTATGTTTTAAGCATTGATATTAGTCATAATGTTTGAATCTCTCTACTGTTGTACCATTACAAACACTTTAAAATATATATATCTAATGTTTTTTTCTTTACTAATCTATAGATGAGTTTAAGTTATATCCTGAGAAAATAAAAAGTTAAAAGTTAAAAAGTTATATCCTGAGAAAATCATAAAAATCTTGTACTCAAACCTGCAGAGATTTTGATGGATATGATATGTGTCTCTGTCTTAACAAAAAAGGGTCAGATTTTAAAAATATGAATTATTCAGATTGTCCGAACACTGTTGTCTTATAGTATCATGATTGTCCTCTACTTGCTTCTTTGTCCTCCTCTAACACGATTATTCTCCAATAATACAGTTGTCCTCCACTTGCTTCTTTGTCCTCCACTAACATGATTGTTCTCCAATAATATGATCGTACTCCACTGATACTTACTTTGTCCTCCATTAACCTGATTGTTCTCCAATAATACAATTGTCCTCCACTTGTTTCTTTGTCCTCATAACCATTTCTTTTAGCAATGGATGCAAATCAATTACCTAGTCTATATGACACACACACACACACGCATGCACGCATGCACACGCGCGCGTGTGCACAAAGAGTGTAAAAGTCAGCAAAATGCTAAAAATACTAGGTGAAATACTTTAAGCAATGCTTGTTATTAAAAAATACAGTATATATGTACTGAACTGAGTAATATTCCTCTCTCTCTCTAGTAGTGGTAGTATTGAATTATACTTCTTAAAACATCTATACACCAAATCAGTTTTATCAGAATAAAGTTTCATATTTAAAAGTACACCATACACATACTAAATTACACATGTAGTATAGTGATACACATGTACTTATTATTTCTTACTGAAAAGTACAGTGTATACACACTAAATCACACAAGTATTATAGAGATACTGAATATTTCTTATTTAAAAGTACAGTGTATACACACTAAATCACACAAGTATTATAGAGATACTGAATATTTCTTATTTAAAAGTACAGTGTATACACACTAAATCACACAAGTATTATAGAGATACTGAATATTTCTTATTTAAAAGTACAGTATATATACACTAAATCACACAAGTATTATAGAGATACTGAATATTTCTTATTTAAAAGTGCAGTATATGCACACTAAATCAGCCAAGCAATAATTTTACTTATTTAAATATACATTATGTCTAAGTTGTATTAGTGTTTCAGAATAACAGCTATTATTCATTTCATTCTTATTCATAACAAACTGACAATGTGAAGTGAGAGAATGATGTATAATAATTAAATTTACTCATAAAATCTTAAATCAACTACAGCAAAGGTTTTGCATAATGAAATGAACACCATCTATTCAGAAACAGAATTATTAAGATCTTAGTAAAGTACAAATGTATATCCATGTGATATGGTCCATAGCAGTTATGCTTAGTTTTGAAAGCAAGGTTACATTGATAGATTAGTGATAAATATCTTCATGTATTTAGGCAGCAGTGATTTAAAATATGTACATATTGTGTCTCTTTCAAATATAATATTTCTTCTCCTTCAGAACTAAAAACAATCAATCCTAATGATTTTCATTCAAATGTTTGCCACACCTTTACTCAAACTTACCATATTGTGGTTTTTACCTTAGGTCATAGGTCACAGAGGTGATTTTCCATGTTTGCAAAGTGCATCTGCTTGAAGTAAAAAATTAAAATGCTTATAATTAATTCTCCGACCTTGTTTATTCATTGGTATGGTTCATTTACTGATAGTCTTTGAACATCAATATGAATGAATAATCATAGCATTTCTCCGGTGTTGCACATTAAACTGAAATTCCCAAAAGCCAGGCATCATTCCACTGTATTAGTGATGTGACTGATATTTTGAAGATAAATTATTATTGTCTCTAATGTCAGAAAATTGATGATAAATAACCAATTGTATAAGACTAAATGTAAATCTGTTTTTTGAAAGAATACATTATATACATTATAAATCTCTTTGTTTTATGAAAACATACATGTAAATTTCACTGCTTTCTAAGAGTAAGAAGAGTATGTAAATCTCAGTTTCATGAGAAATACATATAAATCTCACTTTGCATGGCAGACGTGGACCTAACTGCAAAAGAATTACAATTTCTTATTAGTTTTGCCTAGTGCTGAGATCTATTACAGTGCATATATTTAACTGTGAAAATGTTAATGTAAAATAATTTTTAAAAATAATTTTCAGGTACTAATTGCCAGACCGAGATCAATGAATGTAAACTAGGATTTTGTAAAAATGGCAATTGCAGTGACATAGAAGGAAGCTTCATCTGTGAATGTTTTTTGGGTTTTGGTGGCTCAGATTGCTCTGTAGCAAACTGCAGTCACAACCAATGCATGAATGGAGGCATATGTAATATTACTAAAGGGGGGTCATCTTGGGGATGCACTTGCCAAGAGTATTATGGTGGTAAGTGAAGATTTATCAGTTTTTTATTCATCTTTTTAACTGATCTTTTAACATTGAAATACATTATTAAAAATATAATCAGACTTCCCTTGTAATGGTTTTATAATTTGAAAATATGATTTAAAAAGAATGTTTATTCATGTGAGAGGTGTAAAGATTAGAAGTGTAAAGTTTATCTATTTGTGAGGTGTAAAGATTTGAAATGTAGAGTTTATCTATTTGTGGGCTATAAAGTTTAGCTGTGATTATTTTTCTTCTTCTTTTGTATTCATTGATTAATTATGAAACATTGCTTCTTTCATCAAAATGTTCTCTTTGTAATGCTTCCAACCCCCTCCCATATCAGTAAACATATTCATGTTATTACCAGTAAACACACAGTGTCATGTATGCAAGTGCACACATATACATACACACCTGTACATTTAATGCAGCATTTGCATACATGCATGCTAACATACATATACATACACACATGTCTAAGTAATATAATTATGAATACCAGTTTATTTAGCTGCAGAGCATATGTGGTAAGAAAAATGTCAGAATACTCTATTTATTGCAGCTTATTAACAAGTTAACAGTGCTGTATTTTTATAGAATTTTATAGTATAAAAATATGATACATTTGAAATTTGAACCACTTGGGAAGAAATTACCAAGTAAACTAGAAATGTCAGTAACTCCAAATTCAGTTTAAATAAGCAGAAATAATTATTCAGGTCAGTTTTTTTTTTTAAATTTTACTTTTATTTACTTCTGTAAATCAGCAAAATTCACCTACATATTGGTGCAACTTTATAAAATTCAAAATTGTTTTGGAATAACTCAATAAAATTCATATGTGCATTTGTGCAACTAAATAAAATTATAATATGTATTGGTACAATGGAATAAACTTTAAATATATATTGGTATAACACA
The DNA here is from genome assembly GCA_028829895.1 of Sinotaia quadrata. Lineage (NCBI taxonomy): Eukaryota > Metazoa > Mollusca > Gastropoda > Architaenioglossa > Viviparidae > Sinotaia > Sinotaia quadrata. The sequence continues at coordinate 95,152,664 of CM054180.1, forward strand.
ATAAAATTCAAATATGTATGGATACAACTAATTCATATTCAAATATTGTATTGGTGCAACTTAATAAAATTCAAATATCCATTAATGTAATGCAGTAAAATTTAAATACATATTGTTAATAATCAGTAAATTGCAAATGCTTATTGCCCCAACTTAACTATGTGATGATAAATCAGAAAGAAAGATAGAAGTTGTATATTTGTTAATAAAAATATTAAACAAAAAGTATTATTTTTGCGCAAAACCATTTCCCTCAATGCCATTGTTTCATCTCTCCACCACTGCAAAAATGTTAAGGACAACAAACACAAAGGTCACAGTCCAATTCAAATGAAAAATTACAAGTTCAGTAAAATGAAGAACTACCTTGTGGGATGCCAAAGACATGCATGTAACTAATAAACTTTAGTAAGTTGATATGAACAAGCTTTGGTCCAAATTTGCCCAGGATCATAATCTGCTTGCCATTTTGTTTTCAACAAGACCATCTTTTTAATTCTTTTAAAACTTACTCAGGATAGAAAACTACTTGCCATTTTGTTTTCTCTGGCCAGCATCTTACTCTGGATCTTAATTTTACTTGCCAGTTTTCTGTGGCATGTATTTTATCCTATGTTAAATATTTAAGTTTTGGATCTGCAGGGTTTTATGCATAGAGTCAAAGCACTTATGTTGTGCTTTGTGAACAGATTCATAAACACTTGTGTTTCATGCACAGATTCATAAGCACTTATACTGTGTTTTGTTTTTTCTATAAGGAGATTATTCAGATTGTTTGTTCTTGTGTATGTAAGACTTTATTCATATGTAAGAAAAGTACATGAAGAAAACAGATGTTAGTTGCAAAACTAATTTCAATCTGTATAAAAGCTAGGTGGCAGCTTTTAGTCACAATCATGAATATTGTTTGCAGTAAAAAGATATTCTTGATCCATAGCATTGTATTGACTAACCCATAGTGTTGTTGTGACTAGTCCATAATATTGTTGTGACTAACTCAAAATATTTTTGTGACTAACTCATAGTATTGTTGTGACTAACTCATAGTATTGTTGTGACTAACTCATAGTATTGTTGTGACTAACTCATAGTATTGTTGTGACTAACTCATAGTATTTCTGTGACTAACTCATAATATTGTTGTGACTAACTCATAGTATTGTTATGCATAACTCATTATATTGTTGTGACTAACTCATAGTATTGTTGTGACTAACTCATAGTATTGTTGTGACTAACTCATAATATTGTTGTGACTAGCTTATATTGTTCTTAGGACTAGCTCATACTCATAGTATTGTTACATAAACATTTCACTATAAAGTCTAAAGCAAAGTACAAAAATTAAATTAATTATTGAATTAATAAACTCTAAAGGTAAAACACAATAAAAGTGTACTCTGGGTTGAATTCTTTTTAATAGTATCTTAAGTTTTAGTGAGACTTTGGAACTTATAATCTGCTGGGATTCACTTGTGGCCATAGTTGTTTAGAATAACTTAGTGATTCTTGAACCAAAGCATAACTATATCGGGCTTCCCATTCCCACCCACCCACCCCCCCGGCCACCACCACCACCACTAACTTACTGTAACTCTTTATGGGCAAGTCATAAACATCATTTCACAGAAATTATTACTATATAAAATAACAAGCTATCCTATTATGAGAACTCTAGAATTTTTACATTTAAGATATGTAGCCTTTACTATTAAGTACTAAGAGATTTTGTTTTCAGTTTGGTTTTATGCATAGCTACTGTCTGATACTATACATTTTTTTCTTTTTTTACCTCATGCAGAGGTACAGTCATCTGATTGCAAAGAATAGTTTAGTGGTCTGTTTTTTGCTGTTATTATTTTCTCTTTATTTGAATGATGCCCAGTATTCATTAATGCTCTGAGGTCAAGCTAGGTTAGGAATTCACTTGTTTCACATGTTCCTCATAAATTCTGCACATTCAAGCCTATAATTATAATGTGCTAATGGAGCTCATAACACTTGCTGTATCTCCACCCCTTACATTTTTGCCATTATCTGAGAAGAGTGGTAAGGTATAATTTGCTAAGCCAGATTATTATGGCAATCTGGTATATTTGTTATATTTATATTGATATATGATATTGTTTTCTTTTAGTTTCAAACTATGATTCAGCCAAAAGATCCACAAATATTTTATTTCAGTATCTGAGTGTTATGGTTTACACAAACAAATATTGCTTTGTTGTCATGTTCATTAAATGTATGTCTCTTTCAAAACCAGGCCCAACATGTAACATCTCTGGCCCATGTGTTTTCAAACCTTGCAATATGTCCAACACCAAGAAATGTCATCAGAATGCAATCTTAAACACCACTGATGTTCAGAATAATTACACATGTGAATGCATGGAAGGTAAGTCCCCCCCCCTTCTCTCTGTATGTGTGTGTGTGAGTGGATGAGTAGTACCATAATTAAGTAGATGTGTACATGTGTATTAGTGAGTGGATGAATGGTACCATAATTAAGTACACATGTACGTGTGTATTAGTGAGTGGATGAATGGGACCATAATTAAGTACAATGCAGAGAAAAGTTCTGAATGACTTACATGAACAAACATTTTTAACAAGAAACCCAATGATAAATAATACATGTAGTAGATATTACAATTTTATTTTAAAATTAAGATTGAGGATAAATCCCTACACAGATTAGGTCTTAGATGTTTGGCCCAGTTTAGGCCCATATTGCTGTGATTTTGGCATTAGAGGCACAGAAATCAAAAGTAATATTTTTGCTTTCAAACCTACTTCAAAATTAATTATGTTTTGAGTTAATCAGGTAATGATTATAATTTATGCATAGTTTTCAAATGGAATGTTATTAGTAGCACATAAGTTACAGGCTGTTATGCCAGCTGTGGCATTAAAACAATCACAGTGGTGAAATGAATGGCATGAACACAGTCACAGTGGTAAAGAGAATTGCATTAAAACAATCACATGGTGAAAAGAATAGTATAAACAATCACAGTGGTGAAAAGAATTGTATAAACAATCACAGTGGTGAAAAGAATGACATTAACTATCACATCAGTGGTAGGTTTCAAAGTAGCACATAAGTTACAGGCTGTGGTGCCAGCAGTTGCTTTAAAACAATCACAGTGGTGAAGTGAATGGTATGAACACAATCACAGTGGTGAAAAGAATGGTATGAACACAGTGGTGAAATGAATGGTATTAAAACAATCAGTGTTGAAAAGAATGACATTAAAACAAACACATAAGTTACAGGCTGTGGTGCCAGCAGTGGCATTAAAATGATAACAGTGGTATAAAGAATGGTATGAACACAATCATAGTGGTACATATTGAATTTTTTCCTCCATTGTAAATGGCAATGAAATGAAAGCACATGAATTGCTACAAATCACAACCTTGTTCTAGTTTGTATATTTCACAAGAATTCATCTTGGTAAATTTACCACCTTTATCACTACTCAAACTCTATTGAATGTGTTATGTGATCCATTCAGATATCTGCTGCAAGAATTTTATAAAACAACTCAGTTTATAAACTAGTTTGCTCTTACTGATGTTCATATGCATGTATTATTAATTATTGTTTGTACTTCTAATGTTTCTATTATTTTGTCCACATTTAAAAAAATAATTAGTAAAACTGTATCCATCACTGCTATTATTGTCTTAAATTATAATTTTTGTTATTATGTTTATTGCAGGCTGGAGTGGTCAGAATTGTACAATCGACATTGATGAATGTTTAAGCAGCCCGTGCAGTAATAATGCCACATGTCAAAATACACAAGGATCTTTTAATTGTAGCTGCCTGGCAGGCTACACTGGCACTAAGTGTGAAACCGACATTAACGAGTGTTCTTCACAGCCATGTGAACACAATGGCATATGCATAAACAGAGTCAATAACTATACTTGTAACTGCAATAACACAGGTAAAATATCTTTTGAAAAATGACATTTGATACAATAGAATAATGTAACTGCAATAATACAGATAAAATATCTTTTGAAAAATGACATTTGATACAATAGAATAATGTAACTGCAATCATACAGATAAAATATCTTTTGAAAAATGACATTTGATACAGTAGAAGAATGTAACTTTATCAATCATAGGAAAACATTTTTGTTGGAAAATACCAATCAGTCATAAAAAACACGTCTGTTACACTGGTTACAGATCCGTCTTTTAAAAGTTTATTATAGACATTTCTAAAGTGACTTTCAGCTTGTAACATGAGTCACTGATTTCTATTTCATGATGCCAGTGAAGTCATTTCAGTTATCATTTCTTTTGTCACCTTTCATTTGTATTATCGTATTTCAGTATCATTTCTTTTGTCACCTTTCATTTGTATTATCATATTTCAGTATCATTTCTTTTGTCATCTTTCATTTGTATTATCATATTTTAGTTTTTTGTTATCTGTAATTTGACTCCAGAGTTCGAGTGTTGAAAAACAAATGAATTCCTTTAAGAATTATTTTTATACATGTGTATACATCACCACAGAATCTCTAGTTATATTATTTGCTGTGAAATTGTTGTTATATATGTATTTTGCAGTCTAATAAATTTCAGTTGTACTATTAAAAAAAATAAAATAATTTTTACATGATATTTTAAATATTGGTTAAAGTCTTATATATTAAGCATTGTTATAATAGTTTTGTAATTTTTGGGTAATTTGTGCAGCTTTTTAAATATAAGCCATTGATAATCCAGTTTTAATTTTACATTTTGATTTGATATAATAATTATAGAGTAGTACTTGCATATTCACAAGTTTATGTAAATCTGATTTAATCATATAACTTCACTTTAATTATAATTATTTATCTAATAATAAGAAATTATTGAAGAAACATAAATGCTAAAATATTTTAGTCTATATAACAAAACTTTGAATATAATGATTTATCTAAATGGACTGGTTATCAAGAGGTTGAAAGTTGGGGGAAATTGATGCAGACATTATTGCAGCAATGCCATTTTAATTTCTTGTCTGGAACAGGTTACCAAGGGAATATTTGTGAAGAAGACATTAATGAATGTGACATTGACAAATGGAGCTGTCATAATGGTAGCTGCACAAACAACAATGGCAGCTTTGATTGTGTGTGTGGAGACCAGTATTTAGGGACTCGTTGTGAGTCTGAGAATCCCTGTTTTCACTATGTCTGCCAAAATGGAGGTGTGTGCAATTACACGTTTCAAACATCGCAATATAATGCATCTTGTCTGTGTTCCAGTGGCTATGGAGGTGAAAGATGTGAACTGGTGAATATTCAGTTTATCCATTTTAAAACATGTACATTCCAATTATAAAATAATGTCAGATTTTACAATTGTTTCCACTATTGCAGGAAAAGAGGTCATTTTCACAAAGACAGGCTCCAAGTAGCTCAAAGAAACTAACTCACACATTAATCTAAGGTTTTCACGTGTATTTACTATTTACCCAATAAGAAATTGTGCTCAGAAAACACCAATAAAAAAATCTTTTAAAAACTTTATTAAAAAATTGCTTTTTTAAAAAAATGTTCCAAACTAATTTTTACAATTGAAAATTATTCTTCTATTGATCACTTGAAAGAATAGCAAAACAGAAAACAAAGTGTCTTAAAAAGAGTTTGAACATCAAGAATACCAGTCATACCAGAGTGCTACAGTTTTAGAAAGCAAGGTCATCAGTACAATAATCATTATTCTCTACTTTGACTTCTATCACCCAATGCCAAACCAGACAGCCACCACTCCTAGGTGTTTTTATTAACTAGATATTTTTGTTAACTATATGTTTTATTAACTAGATGTCAGCTGTTATACTTTCAGAGGCAACTTGAATGTCTATACAACATATTATAAAATTGGCTCTGCATTATGCAGTTAGTCACTATGCCATTTACAACATACTATAAAATTGGCTCAGCATTACACAGTTAGTAACTATGCCATTTACAACATATTATAAAATTGGCTCAATGTGTTTATATCCACTTCTTCTTAAAAACATTCATGCATTTCAAAAACTGACTAACTAAACAATTGTGCTGGACATTCTACAGTGTTTAGGAGAGTGATTATATGCAGATTTTTTATTTTGTATGCATTTTTTTCATCTTAGTGTGCTTTTGATTTATGTTTTGCCGTGTTTTTATTGATCTGTTTTCTTTTATGAATGTTTTATACTCTGTTCCAATTTTGTAATTTCTTCTAATCATACTATTCTAATATTATTTTAATGTTATAATATCATTATTTCTTGTTTTATGGGGAACTGGGTTGCCGTGAGATTATGATACTAGCTTGGCATGTAGGGAATAAGTTCATTAGGATTATCATTACAATTTTGTATCATAGATTAATTGATTTATTTTGTATTATGGTGTGATTTCATTTTGTTGCTTTTTGTGCTATTGTTTTGTGGTTATGTTGTAATTATCCTTTTATTTACACTATTTGCAGTGGGTTGTTTTGTGGTTATGTTGTAATTATCCTTTTATTTACACTATTTGCAGTGGGTTGTTTTTACTTTATGATTTCTGTTTTGCAGAGTCACTTTACTGGTGATGACAACATTAACATTGGTGTCATCATTGGTCCCATTATTGCCATTTTGCTGCTCATCATTATAATAGGTAAATCAGGGCTTTGAAAATTTTGACGTTTAGTGGTATTTCTATTTTTCTTAAGTTGATTATGGTCTGTAGCTTCACATGTTTAGAAAAATCCTTAAATCTGCTTTTAAATCCAAAACATTTTTATTGTATGCTGGTTTGCCATCATGTGCTCGTCTTTGCAATCCACTGTATTCTGTTTATTTTCTTCGTCGGTGTAGGTATATAGCAAGTCAGCAGATATTTAGAGTGTATCCTGTGTTTATTTTCTTCTTCATGTGTATGTATACAGCAGATATTTAGAGTGTATCCTGTGTTTATTTTCTTCTTCATGTGTATGTATAGAGTAAGTCAACAGATATTTAGAGTGTATCCCGTGTTTATTTTCTTCTTCATGTGTATGTATAGAGTAAGTCAACAGATATTTAGAGTGTATCCCATGTTTATTTTCTTCGTCATGTGTATGTATAGTCAACAGATATTTAGAGTGTATCCTGTGTTTATTTTCTTCTTCATGTGTATGTATAGAGTAAGTCAACAGATATTTAGAGTGTATCCTGTGTTTATTTTCTTCTTCATGTGTATGTATAGAGCAAGTCAAAAGATATTTAGAGTGTATTCCATGTTTATTTTCTTCGTCATGTGTATGTATAGTCAACAGATATTCAGAGTGTATCCCGTGTTTATTTTCTTCTTCTTGTGTATGTATAGAGTAAGTCAACAGATATTTAGAGTGTATCCTGTGTTTATTTTCTTCTTCATGTGTATGTATAGAGTAAGTCAGCAGATGTTTAGAGTGAATGGCACCGCAGTGGTTTGACAGTTTGAAGTGGCATTCTTCTCATGAAGTATCAACATATTGCAATTCCATGTCCAAGTGCTGTATTATTTATGAAACATTATTGCAAAGCAATTATTATTATTTTCAGAAAGTGTATGCGGTGTGTGGAGATGTATATATATGCATTAAAGCAATTTTTTTTCACTTTTCCTTTGTCTGTTTTTGGGTAATGACTGTTCTATGCAACCCCTTTAGGCATGTATTTACACATGCAACATGGAATTTTTGTACTGGTAGCTTTCATGAATTTTATTAAAATTCGCAGTAGGTCAATCACATTCACACAATCATTACAGTATTTCAAAAGTTTAATTCATAATTGCATACATGTCTTTATATCCCATGTGTGGTTACTTGGCAATATTCAGTGACAGTCGTGATGTGTGCCATCAGTCTTGGCACATAGTCAACATGATTTGCACTTTCATTAATCAGAGCATCAGATCATAACAATTTTTATTTTGATGAATTGAAGTGTGTATTTCTTTTGCCATTTTTTTATAACAGTCTTGTGTTTCTTTGGATACGTTTCTTGTGTATTTTTTTTTGCCATTATTTTTATAACTGTCCTGTGTTTCTTTGGACACGTTTCTTGTGTATTACTTTTGCCATTATTTTTATAGCAGTCCTGTGTTTCTTTGGACACGTTTCTTGTGTATTACTTTTGCCATTATTTTTTTAACAGTCCTGTGTTATCTTTGGACACGTTTCTTGTGTATTACTTTTGCCATTATTTTTATAACAGTCCTGTGTTTCTTTGGACACGTTTCTTGTGTACTCACATTTGCATTTCGTTAATCAGACCATCAATTATACGATCATATCTCATTAGATTTAAAATACATGTAAATGCACCTACATAATATAATTAGGGATTTCTTTTGTGATAGTATATGTCTGTGCAGCAAATTGCCTTTTTGTTTTATAAGCAACATTTACTATTCAGATTAAGTGGAGAAAGTTGATGTGCATATCAGCATCTTTATAATTGTTTCAGCACTTCTCTTTTTAGAGAGAACATAAGTACACACAAACAACATACACTTCAACATTTTAGATATTTGGAGTAACTTTCATATTTAACATTTTCTCACTCACAAATGGTAAATACCATATAGATTGTTTCATTTCTTTGAGTGTCTCAATAAGTGTAATGCTGTTTCCAAAAACTTTTTATCATTTCTACGAGTGTCTCAATAAGTGTAATGCGGTTTCTGAAAATTTGTTATCATTACTTTGAGTTTCTCAGTGAGTTTGATGCTGTTACCATGAACTTGTTTTTATAACTTTGAGTTTCTCAGTGAGTTTGATGTTGTTTCTATAAACTTGTTATCATTACTTTGAGTTTTTCAACAAGTGCAATATTGTTTCTATAAACTTGTTATCATTACTTTGAGTTTTTCAACAAGTGCAATATTGTTTCTATAAACTTGCTATCATTACTTTAAGTTTTTCAACAAGTGCAATATTGTTTCTATAAACTATCAGTTTTACTAAAACTAAATCTTCCACAAACTATTACTGAAACTAAATCATGTAAATACATTCAGTATTGTATGAAAAACGTATTTGAGCAGTAGAATTTTAAGTCAAATTTAACTTCATAGTATTGTCTTTAAAATAATGTATTCTACCATAACAGAATTGAACAAAATTAAAATTATCTCCAAATAAACTTTGGGTTTTTTTTTTATTTTAAAAAATTCATTCTTCTTATACTGCAGTAAATGCCAACATATTTTGTAAGAAATAATTAACAGATTGGTTTATATGTTTTTACTGAGAGTTTTGAATCTACCTTTTTGAATATTTTTAATTCTAGAATATATATATATATATATATATATATATATATATATATATATATATATATATATATTCAGTGAATCCAGATTGAAAATAATTTCTAATAAAACATATGTAAATAATGAATTTACTTCCTGTTAGCGTTGTGAGTTTGTTTTTTTATGCATGTATAGACTGTGTTCCTTTTGAAAACCCATTTAATGCTGTCACATTACCCATATTGTCTTTCATTCTCATATTTTTGTGTGTGGTTTCTGAACAGTTACTCCAGACTTCTGTCTTTGTTGATACATATCTGCTTTCACTGTGACTACATCTGAGCTTTTGAATTTTGTTTAAATTATCAGGAGTGATCATTTTCCTAATGGCGGCAAGAAAGAAGCGGGCAACTCGTGGTGCATACAGTCCTAGTCAACAAGAAACATCCGGTTCAAGGGTGGAACTTGGAAATGTTTTAAAGAAACCACCAGAGGAAAGGCTGATTTGAAATGTGTACCTATCATTGTAAACAGAGACATTTATACTTCAGATCAAGATTACTTTTCCAACTACGTTGTGAATCAAGTTTCACGTTCTTATGAGAAACATTGTGGTGATCTGTTAATCTTCTCTATGCATTGTATATATACTCAGAATGTGAGCATGAGCAGAAGGTTACTTCTGGCTGAATGTTTGAGGCATTTGCAGATGTAGCTTGTACATAAGTGTGCCTGGTGTAAAACAGCATTTTGGAATTGATCATTGTTTTGTCAGTATGACTGTGCACAGTTTTAAATAGCATGGCATTTGTGAATTAATAAGTGACTAAACAAAACAAATAGTACATTTCATGTTGTAGATTTTTTTAAACTTAGAGGGGTTTTGTGTTGTTTTTTTCTGAGTCTGTTTTTCTTCTTATTTTAAATAAATAGATTTGTTTGCATTTAATCATTAAAATAACTTTTTTTTTAAATGAGGAAAATTGAGGGGATAAGGAGTGGAGAACGCTGTTCTGGCTTGAAGTGATTTCTTTTTTTATTGTTTTTAGTCTACACCAAAATTTTATTTCAAGTTAGTTTGTTTGTGAGGGATTTTTGCTTCCCCCCATAGGTGAAATGGCATTACAAGATGAATGTGAATTTCTTAAAGTGTTCCTTTCATGGCAGCATTATAATCCTGCTATACATTGTAACAAATTTGAATTGCCATCAGATACTTATAGCCCAGATGTTTTCTTTTCTGTGAATGTCAGCAAAATTTGGTCTTTCTGATTTCATAGAAGTGTTTGCCAGCTGATTTGAAGAATTGTCTTTCAGACATTTTACAAATATTTGCCATTGTCTCATTGCTACTCTTTCATCCCTCTATGCTCTTGTTGACATAATGCCAAAGAGATTGAGCAGCATTGGCGGTGCAGTAGAGTAATTTGTGGGTGTGTGGCTGTGAACTTCACATACTTGTTACCATACAGAGGCTGAAACTGTAGCCTAATGTCTAATTGTGCTCTGATTTCATCTGCTCAATCAAACAGCCATTTTCTAATAATTCCCACTTGAAAGAATATAAATTAATATAATTTTTTAAAAATAATGCTAAATCTTTTTCTTCTTTTTTTTTTTTTTTACTCTTTGGTTAGTTTATTATTGTTTCAGTAAGATTTTACTATTTATGAGATAATTTTTTTAATGAAATTTGTACAAATATTTCTTTTGTCTATATCACTTGTTGTTTCTGATTAACTGAATGAGAAAAATGAGTGATGTTCAATTATTTATGAGTCAAAAGGCAATATTGTATATTACATTTGCAATAAGCATATTACTTTTTTAAAAGTTACAATTTATCATCATGTTTGTTTTGTTTTCTTCATTTCAGAAAATATTATGGCATGTATTATAGAGTTTAAAATTGCCTCAGCTTCCTCAAGTAATCGTGGGTGGGCTGTGAGTTTGGTATATAAAATAAGGTTGTAAATAAATAAATTTTTACGGAAAAGCCCTTAATCTAGCACCCTCAGAAAACAAGAACTTTCGTTTGTGGATCAGAAACTTCTCTGACTGCAAGTAGTTTTTGTGGATAATAAGATCTTTTTAAGCAGGTAGTTTTCTTGGATCAGAAAACCTCTGTCTGCAAATTGATTTGTGGATCAGAAAACCTAAGTGCAAGAACTTTTAGTGGATCAAAAAATCTAAGTGCAAGAACATTTAGTGGATCAAAAACCTCTCTGCAAGTAGTTTTTGTGGATCAGAAAACCTCTCTGATTGCAAGTAGTTTTTGTGGATTAGAAAACCTCTCTGATTGCAAGTAGTTTTTGTGGATCAGAAAACCTCTCTGACTGCAAGTAGTTTTTGTGGATCAGAAAACCTCTCTGACTGCAAGTAGTTTTTGTGGATCAGAAAACCTCTCTGACTGCAAGTAGTTTGTGTGGATTAGAAAAGCTCTAACTACAAGTTGTTTTCATGGATCAGAAAACCATTCTGACTTTATAGATTTAATTTATCCTTATTTACTTATAGTCAGAGACATTTACTGATCACAAAAAAATTGTTTAAAAATTAAATTTATATTTAAATAAAGTTGTTTTAAAAAATTTGCAGAAAAGGAGATCATGAGAAAATTATTATGCTTTAGTAATTCATGTAGATGCTGAAGGGAAGGCAGACAGAAAATCTTTTGAAGCACTAGAACCTGTAATGATTAACAGTTTACCCCCACTAAATATATATTTTTTGAGCAATCCAGGGTCTGATTCCAATTATGGTGGACAGCTCTGAGGAAATTTATGGTGGCTTTTGCATTTCTTTAGTGTCCACAAAACTGGTTTAGAGCACAATGAACTTGCCACTGCACTGCAATGAAAACATTTGAATGTAAACATAATAGGTTAAAAACTGGTTTAGGGCACAATGAACTTGTCGCTGCATTGCAATGTAAATATAACAGGTTAAAAACTGGTTTAGGGCACAATGAACTTGTTGCTGCATTGCAATGTAAATATAATAGGTTAAAAACTGGTTTAGGGCTCAATGAACTTGTTGCTGCATTGCAATGTAAACATAACAGGTTAAAAACTGGTTTAGGGCACAGTGAACTTGTCGCTGCATTGCAATGTAAACATAAGAGGTTAAAAAGAATGCTTTGTCTTGTCTTGCACTTACAGTAAAATAAAATATTTCATTGTATTCTTTGCGCAGTCAAATGTATGCATAATTCTTCAGAACATAGAACTATGGCTTGTAAAATATACTTTTGACACATCATCGTCATGTTTTATTGAAATTTAACATAACAATGTTCATTTCATAAATATGTTACTGGTAATTTGATTTTATTTTCATTACTGATCATTTAGGTAATAGGCTCATAAGAATTATCATGCATGCTCACAAATTCTAGATGGACTTTGATAGTCTGGGAATTGATTGTATCAGCAACTCTATGTCAATGAAAGGGAAGTTTCATCATCACTAGTACCACTGGCAGATCACAGTTAAACTGTCACCTTTGGTTCATCTCAGTAAGTTTTTACTACATGTGGTTGTATTTTAAATTTCACCTCTATCCATTTCTATTGCTTTTTTTGTTTTAATTTTATAAACAAAACCAGTCAAATAGTAATAAATTTTCTTTTTCAAAAGTAATTTTTTCAATTACACACGAGTTATTTCAATTCTTAATATTAAATTTTTCTCTCAACAAATATGATGGAGGGGAGAAAAAGAACAAAAAGGCTACAAGAGTTTTACTTGTGTGGATCTAGTGATGTTCTTTTTTATTCCTCTTCAGTAAATATCATTAAGATGCTAAACTATTAAAGATTGTGTGGTTACTACAGAATACATGTACCCACCTCAGACTGGGTATATATCAGCTAAAGAATGCATGCATACCTCTTGTACATTACATGTAATTGAGAATGTGTATTTATCTGTTTTAAAACATGTAGTCACCTCAGAGTGGCTGTTGGGTCACTTAAGAATGTGTATATAGCCACTACACAGTGCATGTAGCCACCTCAGAGTGGTGTTGAGCCACTTAAGAATTTGTATATAGACAGTGCTTAGTGCATGTAGCCAGAGTGTGTCATTTACTTACATAGAGTTAGCAAGAATAGCATTTATATAAGTCACATAAAAACTACTTTAAAAATACACATTTCATCTCAAAACTTGATTATAATTGACTGAGTGAAAGAAACAGATTCAGTATTTGTTCCCATTCACAATTTAAACTTTTTATTCAGATCCCATTCCAAGACTTGAGCATTCCTCATATGCATTTGCTGGTTCTTTGGTTGTATACTCAGGGTGTAGCATATTTATTTATGCTAGACTGTCACTTTGGACAGATAGAACAGAGATTTAACTGACAGGCATTTCTTGTCTGAAAAATTAGAATTGTAAGTGTCTAGTCTAAACTTCAAGAGCTTTCTGCACTGGAAATTTGATAAGCAAATATAAAATTAAAATTAATTACATAAAAGGAAGTTTTTTCATTCTTGTGGATGATTAGGTACAAATAATTTTGCCCTTTTGTTGTTGGTTTTAGTGCTTGCCAGGGTCAGACAGTTTTCTTTTTTATTTAAAAAATATCAGTCTCAGTGTTGTTATATTGTACTATCACAAGATATAGTTACAGACTAAGTAATAATTGAACAGACTAACCACAATTACTACTGGCTAGACAGTTATTCTACATTTACCAAAGAATCATATTTGCTGCAACTTGATACTCTTGAATGGATTATCGATAAAAAATAAAATGGATGTATTTGTTAAAAAGAATATATTTCATTTACAAAATTAGATAACAACACTGATTTTGAAATAGATTGTTGTAACCAAAGACTGATGATGCATATTTTCTAAGGAGAAAGCTTTCCTTGGTATGCAATGAAATTGAAGCCATCACATTTCTGTTAAAATATTAAATGCTCGAGGCCTGGATTGTTGTCTGTCCTAAGGAATTTTATTGTTCAAGTAGTACTGTTAATTAATTTTAATGTTTAGGCATTTGATTACATTGTAAATTGATACACTGATTTGAGTTTGAATGCTGACACCAGAAAGTGCCTTTGTAAATTTTTTATACTGTTATCAAGAGATCTGTGGTTAATGTTATGTTTAAGTATGTCATTGTTAATGTTGAATATTGCTTACTTATATTGCCAGATTATGTATGTGTGCATAAAATTAAACAAATGCTTTAAAATATAGACAAACATTAACAACAGGTCAAAAAGCATGGAATATCCACATAGGTGTACAGTTAATCATGATGTGTACATATATAAATACATATAATAAGTTCAAACTGCTGTTTCTTAATTTCACAATATTGGTAAATGCAACTGTTATGGAGAGATCAATTTGGCTGCAAAAGCAATAGAAAATTTACTACCTAAGAAGGAGCATGGTAAGACTAAGTAGGAGAAGGTTAAGACCCAAGTAGGAGCAGGTTAAGACCTAAAGAGAAGCTTAATACCTAAGTGGGACTATGTTAAGACCTAAATAGAAATTTGTTAAGACCTAAGTAGGAGCATGTTAAGACCTAAATAGAAGCATGTTAAGACCTAAATAGAAGCATGTTAAGACCTGAATAGGACCATGTTAAGACCTAAATAGAAGCATGTTGATACCTGAACAGAACTATGTTAAGACCTAAACAAGAAGCTTAAGACCTAAGTAGGAACATGTTAAGCTCTCATTTTGAGAGTCAAGAAATTTTTTGGGGGGTGGTTGTTGAAAAATGGGCTTGAATAATTTACTTAGCTAACCTACAACTAGACATCAAGGAGTATAACTCAGGGGATGGACAATTTTGTAGAATTCTTAAAGTTTTCTTTCATGATCTGAATAAATGTTATATTCACACAGATTACCTTTGTGATTATCTTTATATATTATTTTTAGATACTAAAGAATTATTATGGCATGGATTGTATTGTTGTATGCTTTTATGAAGTTTATATTTATTTTTTTAGTTTTCTTTCTTGAGTTATTTTGTCCACCATGAAAGAGTTTTGAGTTTACCTAAAAAGCAGTTAGCTGTTAATTGGAAATCTTTTCCTGAACTGTTTAAATTTACTGTACAGTTAATGGAGCATTTAAAAACATATACCTACCTCACTGAACCTTAATTAATTATCAATTCAAAGTTGATGTTACCATATCAATAAAATTGTTTTGAAAACACCTGTAAATTTCTTAATATAAAGCTAGCAGCACATTTTTTATAAATTAAAAATAAATATGACAGTTCGAGAAATCAGAGTCAAAAATCTTTTTAAACAAATCTCTATAAGGTTTTCCTCATAGCACAAAGAAGTAATATTCACTGATTTTGGGTGTTTTTTTAGCTGCTTCTGCAAGTGAAACATGCAACTGACTTTGCTGATCATAGAGTTTCATGTTTGGGTGTTTCTAGTTATTTTTGTTTTTGGTCAGAATTACACAGAATAATACCCACATTGTATTTTTGATGCAAATTAATGTAGACAGTATAATGTGTAGAAATTCTGTTTTAAGAATGTATATTTTTTCTTAATTTGATTTTTAAGTAAATATACAATTTTAATATGTATACTTAATTGTTTAATATATTTATAATTTGTGCTCATTTTCAATTGGTTGTGATGGAGGTGCAAGTTCAAGTGATATTACAGCGTATACATTTGTAAAATATATTTTTAAATATAAAAATTTCATGATTTGATGTTAACATTTTCTTATAATGAATTCTAGAACTGTGTACATATGCTGCATAGATTCATATTTTTACACATACATTTTCCTCATTAAACATGAGACTATGACAATATAAAATGACTTTATCTTATTTGTTTATGATGAATGGATTCTCTTGTATATATAGTACAGTGGACCTGCTTTACGAATGGCTCAGCACACTGCCAGTTCACTTTACAAGGAGCTGTCCTATTAAAATAAAATTCATTGTAATAAGAATGCACTTATTGAAGGACTTATGGATTGCCATCATAAACAATAAATTTGGGGGTTCATATCATGATATACTGCACAATGTGACAGGGTCTCTGGTATACTATAAAGGAAACAGGGTCCACTGTGTTTTATTAGTGAGTTCAATGTGATTGTCATTGTTACATCATATATCATTATTCACATTTAACTTTTCATTGATCAATATATTTTGTTATGTCTTTCTTATCTCATTATACTTGTTTTCTCATTTGAAAAGAAGTCAAATTTGTTTTATTATTCTTTTTAAAATGCACATGGCAAAAGTATATTTTTCAAGGACTCACATTCTGATATTTAAATCAAAGTTTTGTAATAGTTAATTTTTTAAAATGTACTTGTTTTCACCACAGGCTCATATCTTAACTGAACATTTCAGTATTATTAAGTAAAGAGAAGTTGAAAATTATTTGTGTTACTTTGATATTATAATTATTATTTTAAAAACTTAGTTGAAAGCGGACTACTTTAGGAGAGAAAATGAGGAAACAATTTCATGAACATCGACATTTTGCAAACCCTCGATGATGCGGACTATGCTGAAAATTTCTAAATTTCTTAAGACCTTGCACTTAAAATATCCTCTGAATTCCATTTCAAGTAAGATCCATTTGCCTATTGGAGTGTATACAAAAATATGTTAATCTTAAAACTTGCCAAACATTCCTACTGGATGGAAATTGCAATTTTATCAGAAAAATCACGTCAACATGTCAAAGTGCCTTGTTAAACTAAACGAGTGTCTTTTTAGTGCTAAACATGGCATGGTATCAGAATCACATCAACAAGTCAAAGTGCCTTGTTACATTAAATGAGTGTCTTTTTAGTGCTAAGCATGGCATGGTATCAGAATCATGTCAACAAGTCAAAGTGCCTTGTTAAACTAAACGAGTGTCTTTTTAATGCTAAACATGGCATGGTATCAGAATCACATCAACATGTCAAAGTGCCTTGTTAAACTAAACTAGTGTCTTTTTAGTGCTAAACATGGCATGGTATGAGAATCACATCAACATGTCAAAGTGCCTTGTTAAACTAAACGAGTGTCTTTTTAGTGCTAAACATGGCATGGTATCAGAATCACATCAACATTTCAAAGTGCCTTGTTAAACTAAACGAGTGTCTTTTTAGTGCTAAACATGGCGTGGTATCAGAATCATGTCAACATGCCAAAATGCTTTGTTATACTAAATGACTCTCTATTAAGTTCTAAACAAAAGTGTGCTCTTTTTTGATGCTGGAAATAATTCTGTCCATGTCGTAGACCAATGATGGCCTCAGATACTTGAGTAATTCTCCAAACCAGTCTAGAATTCATTAAAGTATTATAAATTCTGCTAATTAACTGCTCAAAAATAAATTTCTTTTCAATTCCATCCTAAAGAATGTTTACTTCAAATTATTAATAACAGACTGACATTTATCACAATTTCATATCACCACAGTAAATATTTATTTATATCTAGAATTAGACATTAGAATACTAATCAACATATTCCTCTTATTTACCAAAGTAAATATTCAATGGCTTAATCCTGTCATCAAAAACAGAAAAAAATCTCTTAGTCAATGGAAGAGTTTATCACTGTAGGTTACAGTTGTAGAAATTGATTGCTATATTTCATAAGACCTATTTTGATTTATAGATTTGGGAATTTCCTTTTACTTGATTATTTTCTATAATAAGATTTATTTTTATTCACCCAATCTTTTATCAGGCATGTTAAGGTATATACTTTTGCATTTAGATGGTCATTCATGCTTTAAAGGCAACAAAAACGTTAAAACAAATTGGTTTTAAAATGCAATTCTATAAAACTATTCAACCAATAAATACAATAATTTAATACTATTTGTTTACTGTGCAATATTTAAAAGTATAGCCCGTTTTAGAAATAGGATCAATGTAGACTGTATTCATAAATTTTTATAGGTTAATTGGAAAGACTTCTTCAAAGAGACCTATGAATCTTATTTAAAAATATAATGAATACATGTCATGAGAGTGATGACTTAGCAAAGTTTAGAGAGAAACAGAAATATGAAAGACGTCACATGCCTACCTTTTAAGGTACAGACAAAGTATTCTAGAATATCACTGCCATTTAACCAGTGACACTTCTTGCTTTGGGTTCATGCTATAGAGTAAACTTGGGGATCATGCTAAAGGGTTTGATAGACTGAAAATAAAACACAATGAATTTCTTTAATTTCAATCACTGTATTATCATCTTTCTTTTATAAAACAAAATACCATTTTAAATAACAACGAATTTACTTTAATTTCAATCATTGTGTTATCAACTTTCTTTAAAAAAAAAAAACCATTTTAAGTGAAAAAAAAATCACATACTGAATAACACAGAATGAGAACACTTTTCTTAAATATATAATTATATAATTCTAATTTTAACAATGCCTGTTACATGTTTCAGGTAAATTATAGTGAATATCCTTTGTCTGTGTGAATATAATATTAATATATACATATTGTTAGGAATGACATTTAAATATAATTTGGTAATTGCATGAACATAAATCAATTCCCTCATGCTTTAGTTGAAAATTGTCAGGGATTAAGGCAGCTAGTAGTACAGTCAATGACACTCCTAGTCCTAATGACACAAATATATGATAAAACAAAAACATCCATTATTTAAGAACTTAAAACAGTATGAAAACCTTAAAAGACTATATCCTTTAAAAATGCATTGTTTTAGACATGTTCACAATCATAAATGCATTTTAAAGACTGTTTCTAATATAAATGCATTTAATTTTAACTAGACACCATTCAAACTTTAAAAGATTTTCCATTTATAAATGCGACATAAAGATTTGAACAGTAATGTATAAATACAATTTATTCATTGCATGCAAACTTAATGATACAAAAACAGTCATAATCACTTAAAACATAATACCTATGTATGTATGGACTTATTTAGGTGGGTGACAGAAAAATTCCGATGTAAATTCACTCTAGCAACTCGTGCAGACAGGTGTACAGTTCATCATGCACAGCATAGTTCATACCTTTAAAAAAATAATCAACTGCCTCTCATTTATACAGCAAGCTATTTTGGTTTTGCCCCATTTATAAGTTTAAATGATTTTTTGGGAATATTTTCAAACAAAAGGAAACCAGCAGCCCGTTCTATAGTTTCCAATGGCACCTGAAACACCTTAAGGGGAACATTATCAGGCAGTGCTTCATTAGGCAGCACAAAAGATTTCATTTCATATTTTCCCATTTCATCTTCAACCACCAACACCTTGAAGAAATGAGTTGGTACTGCCACATGGTTTGAACCGATCACCTGGTATTTAACAAACAAGTTTCCATTGTCATCTTTCCTGGAATAAAATTGTATGATAAAATTTATACTTATAAAGTGTGAGTAGTATAATTAATTATAAATTATTACTGCTACTATATTGGTTAGAAACAAATTAGCATAAAAGAATCTAGACTAATTATTTTGTAATAATATTTTTCTTTTACAAAAATGTAATGGTGTTAACTAGTTGAGCTAAAATGAGTATATTATTATTATTACTTTATTTAATTATTGTAAATTACTAATAATTACATTAATAATTATTATAAAAGAAAAAGGGTATAGGATACATTGAAAATAAACAGCAGTTACTTTTATAATCATAAGGAATGTCTTGAAGTGGTTATGTTGTTTCATTGCAATCAGAAATAAATGTACAAATTTCTAAGAATTATTACAGAGTATTGTTGCAATTACAAACTTGCAATACATGTCCAGTGATCAATGCAGACTTCTTCAGATGCTAAATTAATTATTATTTTAGTGCTATCACAATCAAACTTACAAAATTAGTCTACTGCATAAAACCTTTTCTCAGTTTTGGTTTTTGTGCATGAAATGTTGACACAAATTGACAAAATAATTTGCTTTATATATTTTTAATTTTAATTATCTTACTCTTACATATTATATTTTTTTATAATTACATATTGCTGTATGTGTTCAAAGTTGAAAATTTAAAATACTTTTGTGTACATCTACATTACTTACTAATCACCAACAACACAACAAAAATCATTTGCATTTTGCTGACCATTCTGATTACAATGCCTACAAAAGACGTGTCAAGTTTTATACAGTCATTGAGTCCTTAGGAAGAATTTTTTTGTAATGTGAGCCAGATAAATGTTACTGTGAATTAGAGACTCAAATCCTGCCAAAGTGAACTTAGTTTACTTGAACATTTTTCAAATATTAAAACAATATTAATTCCATAAAAGAAATGATGCACCATTAAACAAGTTAAAGGAATGCAATGCTGACATACTTTGGTAGATACAAAGGTCCCGTGCACACATATACGCTCTTGTTTTTGCGAGCAAGTGCCCTGGTGTACTTTTCTAATGAATTCCACCCTCCTCGGTTAAATCCTTCTCCAACCTGAAAAATATATATTCAGCATCACCCTATTATAATTTTTAATTAATAAATAATAGTTATAATAAAATTTGATTAGTATTATATAATAAGGCATATATTTTCACCCTTAGCATAGCATTTAAATTTAACAGAAATGGAGAAATAAGCTAATAACAAGCTAATAATCATGCACTTACAAATAAAATGTCAGGAACAATTTTAAAAATAATTTTAAAAGCATATATATTATAATAATATATAATATACTGTACTTTGCCTTTATGATGTGTATTCAGGTTTGTTTTATAAAATTATTACTAATACTAATAATAGTAAACTACTAGTTAAGCTTTTTTTATACATGAAAACTTCATTTTATCAGGCTTAGGTTATTTAAAGCAATAATAAGATTTAGCACACATCTTGATATATTCTAGAGTTCTGTCCAGAAGCAAGAAAAAATATCTGAAAATGTGATAAATGAGTACAACAGTGATCTCTAGGATGGCACAAAGTCTTCAACAAAGAAAATGTGAGAACAACTCAACAAGTGTAAACTGATATGTGAAAAATAATTCATATAAAAGAAATAACAGTTATATGGTATAAAAACCCTAAAACTAAAACTGTACATATATATTTCTATATGGTGGCTGATCTAGAAACACACATTGCAAATTAAAATTGACATTCCTATTAATGGACCACCCTTCCTATTAAGTATCACTATCAGTCTATTAAATCAAAGCTTTTCTGGAGAGAAATTATACACACACACACACACACACACTTAGTGGGTTTGTCTGTAAAAAGATTTGTGGTATTCTTAAAATGAGTTGGCTCTTGTATGACTTCCAGTTCCATGTCGCAGGTATGTCAGCCAGCCTCACTCTGAAAAGAGGTGTTCATGTGCCATATTGTACCATCACTACTTCTTACAAATTTCTCAGTTAGTAATTGTAATAATTCTATGATTTATTAAAAATGTATTATTAGTTCATTACATAATATGAAACATTTCTCAGAGTGCTAATGCTAATGGGTACCAAATAAATGAATTTTAAAAAATGCTTGAATGACCTATCTTTTACTTTAATATTTAAAAAATTCATATCTGCTTTAATTTTTATTTAATTCGTAAGTAATTTTAACTGCTATGTTTCTAAA
Organism: Sinotaia quadrata; assembly: GCA_028829895.1. Classification (NCBI taxonomy): domain Eukaryota; kingdom Metazoa; phylum Mollusca; class Gastropoda; order Architaenioglossa; family Viviparidae; genus Sinotaia; species Sinotaia quadrata. The sequence continues at coordinate 95,174,524 of CM054180.1, forward strand.
AGACAAACTGCTATGTAATCAGCATTGGTTTATCACATGCGTGTCTGACTAATCTTTTTTTTTTTTATATATATATATCATGAAAGGCTACTTTAATTTGAAATAATCAAAAGAAGTAGATACTGACTTTGACAGAATTAAAGAAGATATTAATAGTTTGTTTTTAAATCATGTAGGCTATATGTAAAATCTAAATCATTATACGAGGATCATTCATTCACTGACTTGCGGAGAAATATTGCTAAGAACAAATGTCTGATCCATGGCTTTCTGTGAGTGCCGATGATTGGCTGCTGCAGCAAGATGTCCCCTGTCATACCCGCTTCCTTTGTAGTCGGCATTCGTAGCTCGAAAGTACGGGTGAATAGATGTATCTTCCTTAAAATTAAACTTGTTTCTCTCTACCCCTTGTCCGTATGCACAGTGTTCTCTCTTGATGTGTTCAAACACCCAGTGTGCAGTTCTATTTCTACGGTCGTAAGATACCACATAATTCTCGTAAAACCTGACATTATCCAGGCCTGGAAATCCAAAACTCATTATTTCTGCAACACGGTTGTTTGGTGATACAGTAGCAGACGAAGATGACGGCACTGGAAGATTCGCGTCTACAGATGAAGCCGCCAGTATAGTGCCAGCAACTGGGAGGAATCGGTACCATGATGGATATTCGCGGTTGTGAGCGCTCTGCAAGTCTATTTTTGAATCTGAATCCGATGGAGCTAGTGAAAAACTTTTCTTTAATTTTAATTTTAGATCAGATTTATTTTCAAGACCGAGCCAGTATCCTAAACCTCCTAAAGATGCTGATACAACCATTGCATACCGGAGAGATATCATGTCGGTGTGTGTTGTAGGTTGGATAATTTCTTATAACCTTTTTGGTATGCTGTAAGTCTAATCAAATGTAGGATTTTTTTTTTCGAAACACTAAAAACTTATAAAACATGTACTATAACTATACTAAAATATTTATTACTACCCCCTACTAATACTACACGTGTAACCGTTTGCAAGGTTATTTACACTTACAGTTACTTCCCTTGAATTTAAAGGGGAAATTAGCCTTAAACCTTAGAAGCTCACTGGGTCACCCGTGACCCAAACTCAGTGATATCCCAAGCACTCACACACATGCACACTTTGCAGTAGCAGTAGTAGTAGTAGTAGTTACGTTTACTTCTCTCCTGCCTGAGCGTGCTTTTAGGTTTTCATCCGAAGATTTTCTCGCCTTTGGTGGCACTCAGACGGGGCTTAGCTCCCTACTTGACTTGGGGTGGGGAGGGGGGGGCGGAGGCCGTAAATATTAGCAGAACGTGTTCATGAGGACGTCCTTTGTCCTCTTTGCAGGGCCACTCCAGCGATGTCCGTGTGTTTTTACGGTACCGCTGGGGAAAAAATAAAAAAATAAAAATCAAAATCAGGTGTCCTTAGTTGACTAGACCGTATGTACTTCTTCAGAGTACAAGGGATTTCTCACCGAGTTTCAGACTAGCGATCCCCCCCCCCCCCGATGGAGTTGTACTCGGGTCGGAAAAAACAAACCAACCCAAACCTAAAATCTTTACCGTATCCATCGGTGGTGTGTACTTTCTTTGTTGTAGTTCTGCCATCGGTAGCCGTACTGGGGAAGTCGTAGGTGCCGTGGTATCTCGTTGGTTGTATGTGTCTAAGAGCCACCATAGAAATTCGGTGGGTGGCTGCTGCCTTTCGTTGTTGTAGTGTTTGTTGTTGTCTTTGTCTGTTTAACATTTCTGTTTTCTGTTGTTCTCTGATCCACTTTGGATGGCTGTTTCTTTTTTTTCTTTTTTCCCGTCCTTGCGATATAGGTTGATTTTAATTCATTATCGCTGTCCGTGTTGGTACTGGCGTCTATTTTTGGCGTGTGTTCTATTTGTTGTTCTTTGTCTTCTATTTCCGTCGTTGTTTGGGTGTCTTTTGTGGTTGACCCATTGTTTTCTGTCTGTGTATTTGAAGTGGTGAGTGTCGTTTTTCGTGCGTTTTTTCTTTTTCTTGTGGACTGGCGTCTGCGTTTCTTCCGTTAGTGTTTCGTTCTTCTCGGTTAGTGTGGCTTGGTTTCTTGTATTCCGCATTGGTGCGATGTGTTCCGTTTGGGTGGGTATGTTCCTCTGTTGTGGGGTGTCAGTCTTTGTATGCGTTTCTTGTGTGTGTCTGATTGTTGTCTTTGCTGGCTTCTTTTTTTCTTGCACCTGTGTTGCCGTATATGGAATTATTTCGTATTTGGCTGCTTTGGTCTCCACCATGGCCATTTTGCGGTTTAGATAGTTGCCCTGTAGCAATTGGAGCGTGTTGTCGATGGTCATGTAGATTTCGGAGGGCCTGATTAAAATTTGGAAGTCATCTCTCCAGATGTTAGTTTCGATGTCTTTATGTCTTTGCATGTGGTGCAGCCCTCTTTGGTGCAGTTATAGAGGTGGTGGTTGGATACCGTTGTCATTTTGAACGTGAGAGTAACAACGTCTTCTCCGGTGAACCGTAGCGTGGCTGAATGTCGTTGGTGAATGTTTGAATGCGATGCACAGCATTAAGTTGTTTTTTTTTTTCTTTTAAAGCCCAGTGTTCCATTTGTGCCCACAAGGGAACCAACTATGTCAAGATGAGATGAGATGAGGATTAAAGGTTTTTACCCTTTTGAAATTTGGTAGCCCCATGTGCTTTTGTACCATGAGCGCGTGAGCAACCTTCAAAAGGACACACACTCGCTCCAAGGTGAACTTATAAACGCTTATTTGTTATATTATTGTAAATATGATAATAAATTCATTTTAGTGGTTGTTAATACAGTGGTAAAATTGATGAGTCACGGGTGACCCACCGGCTTTACCGGTCATATGTTATGGTGCATATTTTATCAGAAGCAAACCTGAGCTGTTCGTTGTAAACTTTTTATGTCAATCTTTTTTTTTAAAACTTTCAGAATAGTATTTATCCTTTTAAGTATGAATCTTGTTAATTTTGTGTGTGTATAATTAATTATTAATCATTCATTTATGTCTTTTCTTCTGGTCCTGTTAGTATTACACAGAATCATTGCACCAAATGTAAACAGCCAACCTAACAGACCCAATGCTAACAAGGAATAGGATCTGCAACAGGTGCTGAGCATACTGGATACTGTTGATCCAAATGAAAGCGATATATCAACCGCTTCAACAGATTAGGATGAAGACTACATTCCGAGTTTTGATGAAGTGGATACAGATCCAGATGACAGTCCATCCTCATCGTAAGAAAGGCGTGAGTCTGAGCCTGCACAAACCTCTACTTCAGCAGAAGCAAAACAGCTGGTATATACATGGAGAAAAGGCACATTTCAATCACCAGACACAACGTTAGAGGCAAAATATTTGAACTTCCAGACAATTACACATTGCCATCACTGGTTCAATTTTTCAGTGACCTTCTCTCTGATGAGATGTTAGACCTATTGCTTGCAATGACCAATATATATACAGTGTGGAAAAAAAACTGGCGAATCAGTGAGTACCAACAAGAAAAAATTAGAGCAAATATTGGAATGTTTTTTGCATGGGGTTAGTAAGGATAGTAAGGATGCAAGAAAGCAAAGATGTGATTAAGAAACCAATTCGTGTTACGAGCCAGTGGCCGGTGTTATAACTAAGAACCGTTTTCAGCTACTTATGTCCACTTTACACTTTGTCAACAACTACCTAGTCACTAAAGATGAAAGGAAAAATGACAAGTTAATGAATCTTTTCAGAGATAACTACCTGAAAATCTGAAGAACAGAACAGCACAGTCGAAATGATGATTCCTTTCAAGGGCAAGTTTAGCAAGGTCAAACAGTACATCAAAAGTAAACCTCACCCAAGGGGAATAAAAGTTTGGGCACGTACAAGTGCGACTGGCATGGTGTCTGAATTTGATGTCTATCGAGGCAATAAGGAAGGCCAGTCAAAGAACTCGCTTTGTGTAGGGGCTGATGTCTATCGAGGCAATAAGGAAGGCCAGTCAAAGAACTCGCTTTGTGTAGGGGCTGATGTCTTGAAGCTATGCGAAACACTACCGCAAAACGTTCCTCTCAATTACAAAATAACTTTTTCCTCAGTATGCATCTGCTTACTGCCATGGACGAAAATGGTCTCCCCTACACAAGCACTGTAAGACCAAACTGAATTCCCAGAAACAATCTACAGTCTGAAAAAGAAATGAAAAATAAAGGCAGAGAAACCATGGATCAAAGTTGTGGAAAAATCCTCAAACATAATAGCTGTTTATTGGTATGGTACTAGGGCTGTGACGACATTGTCAACATTCTGTGGCACCGAGCCAGCTAGCAATGTCCAGCATTAGAAATATTTCGTTCATTTTGCTATTGATATGTTATACTTGTATTTTATGTAGAGATGTATGTATTATGTGAGTAGACTATTATTTCTAAAAATGTTTGAACTAAGATGCTCTTATATAGTATGCTAACACTTGACATTGATTCTAGTAAACCTGTTCATAAATTAACATGCTGAATTTATTATGTTGTGTGTGTATGTCGGGCTAATAAGTATTGTTGCAGGAAACTGTAAGTTGAGACTTGAATGTAAGAGAGAATGGAGTTAAAGATGTATAAACTGGAAACTTAGTGTTTATATTTTATATTATACAGGGAATAAGCAGTCTTTCTTTCCGTATATTATTTGAATCTCCTGGTTTTTACTGGTTATGAACCACTACGACCAAGGTAGACTCGGGGTGCCTCTTTTGCAGTGTGTATGCAAGACATGCACCGAGAATCTTTGTCATTGGACCAAGGGTAAGAAGAGTTGTCTGAAGTTTGGAATTCCTATGGTTTAGAGGGAACCGACAAACCATGTCACTGACTGCTACTTCTGTGCTATTGATGTGACTGGCATTAACAGAAAAAACTGCAGCAGCCTTAAGTATCCTGATCTTGAACCAGCACGTCGTCCAGTAGCTCATTGTGATGAAATTCCAGTACCTGTCCCTGGAGAACTTACCGACATTAGTGAAGAAGATGTCTCTAGTGTTGAAGAATATGAAGAAGAAGAATTAGTGGTTCTTGATGATGATGTTCCAAATCCTTTTTCGCAAAAGGAGCTAAATGATCTAGTTCGTGATCTCAGCTTGTCAAAGTCATCTGCTAAACTGTTGGCTTCCAGATTGAGGGAAAAAAACGTCCTTTCTGACAGTGTTCGCATCACTTTCTACCGCAACAGACATCAAGAGTACCTCAGTTTTATTCTCTACAGAGAAGACCTGATATACTGTACAGATATTGCGCAGCTTCTGCACAAGCTTGGAGTGCCACAGTATAAATCTGAAGATTGGAGATTGTTCATTGACAGAAGCAAGCGATCACTGAAATGTGTTCTGTTACACAATGGTAACCAGTTTGCCTCTGTACCTCTAGCTCACTCGACTACACTGAAGGAGAAGTATGAAGCGGTGAAGTACGTGATGGAGAAAATTCGTTATGATCAGCATGGATGGTTACTTTGTGTTGACCTGTAGATGGTAAACTTTTTGTTGGGACAACAGTCTGGATTCACCAAGTACCCGTGCTTTCTGTGCATGTGGGATAGTAGGGACAAAGCACAGCATTACACGAAGCAGGACTGGCCTGTATGGGAGGAATTGGTACCTTGCAATGCAAAGAACCTCATAAACGACCCTCTGGTGGACAGAGACAAGATACTTTTCCCACCGCTGCACATTAAGCTTGGCTTAATCAAACATTTCACCAAAGCTCTGGACAAGGATGGTGGCTGTTTCGCTTACTTGTGCCATACATTTCCAGGGTTGACCATTGAGAAGTTGAAAGCTGGCATTATTGATGGTCCACAACTCCGTAAGATAATTAATCAGAGATCCAGAGTTTGAAAACTTAATCAACAATGCAGTAATTTTATATATGTTATTAGGAGTTCTAAGTAAGTTAAGTAGTAATTTTATATATGTTATTAGGAGTTCTAAGTAAGTTAAGTAGTAATTTTATATATGTTATTAGGAGTTCTAAGTAAGTTAAGTAGTAATTTTATATATGTTATTAGGAGTTCTAAGTAAGTTAAGTAGTAATTTTATATATGTTATTAGGAGTTCTAAGTAAGTTAAGTAGTAATTTTATATATGTTATTAGGAGTTCTAAGTAAGTTAAGTAGTAATTTTATATATGTTATTAGGAGTTCTAAGTAAGTTAAGTAGTAATTTTATATATGTTATTAGGAGTTGTAAGTAAGTTAAGTAGTAATTTTATATATGTTATTAGGCGTTCTAAGTAAGTTAAGTAGTATATACACAGTTTTAATAATAAATATTATTAATAATAGTTACAACGTTCAACTTTACTTGCCTCAAGTATAAATTGTTTCCAGTAGCTTACTACTACTACTACTACTACTACTACTACTACTACTTCTACTACTACTACTACTACTACTACTACTACTACTACTACTACTACTACTACTACTACTACTACTACTACTACTACCACTACTACTACTACTACTACCACTACTACTACTACTACTACTACTACTACTACTACTACTACTACTACTACTACTACTACAGTATATCAATAGTATGTAAAATGCTCATCAGTGATTCACAGAACACATCAAAATGATCTGCTCTTTTGAATGGAAAGTTTGAGGAAGATTTTTTAATAGTAGAAATCAGTAGTACTTAACACTGGTAGGACAAATTATTTCTGTGTTTATTTGTACTCTTAAACAGGGAGATTTTACTCACATATAAACTCGACAGATATTGGGTTCTTTTGCATATTAAATTTATTATTTCTATTGAACTTTAAAGCCAGACAAAACTGAAGTTTTATTATGTTGAGAGATTATAACAAGAAATGTAAGTATAACTTGTATTTGTTGATACCATGTTGACTAAAACCAAAAAAGTTTATTTATTAATGATTGAAAATATGACAAGTTTCTGTGTATAATCCTGAATTTATATTGAAATTTAATTACATTGAAATACTTTTTATAACTGAAATTTGTACATAATCCTTAATTTATTTATTAATTTTCTATTGTAGTAAACTTTATTATTTTCATAATTTGCGAGTAAAACAGAATGCAACATACAAGAAAAATCTAATTCAAATGAAAAACAAAATAAATTCACAAGAAACCGACATCGATACTGAAGATAAATGCACGACAATAATGCCAAAATGCCCGAAACACACACACATACACACACAAACACACACACATACACACGCACGCACGCACGCACAATTACTGATGTGAAAATTCTCATACCATATGTAAATACGTTTTGTGATCCGGCAATTCCAAAATTGAGCTTCCAAATACATTTGGGACGAATTAGATAATTCTGTGCTGTATGATATAGTTTAATCAATTACAACGCTTGAAAATCAAAGAATGAGGAGGACTCGATGATATTGAGAACCCGAAGTTTGAGTCCTCATACACGGAGACTAAACTAAACTTTATAATAATCAGTTATTCAGTATGCATTGACAGTTAGAAATATGTCAGAAATCAACCTGGAAATAATAATGTTCACAAATAAGAAATAAACCTAGAAGTATTAATGTTCATAAATAAGAAATAAACCTAGAAGTGTAAAGACTTAGAAGTTTGAGTGTTCGAAAAGTAAGACAGACTGGAAATATGAGTCATCATAATTCAGAAGTAAACAGACAGACTGGAAATATGAGTCATCATAAGTCAGAAGTAAACATAAGTGTGTTTCGTAAATCAGAAATAAACCCAGAAGTATTCAGATGCCTGCTGATTGTACAATCCGTACGATCTGATGTCCTTTGTACTCGACTGACGTATGTTTCCTAAAGCATAAAGAATATAATCTTGAGTTCAAAGGGCATGAATCTACAGTCTGAGATTAGCTAATCAGAAAAGGGGGTGATCAGAAGTATTAGGTCCATTAAAAGTAAGGTTGGATATTAGAACAATAAGTATTTTGGTTTCAGTGATTTCAAAAATAAGCACCAAACTGTATAATCATTGTGATTTAAAGAATTATTATATATTTCTATTAAACATAAATTTTATGATTTGAATAATAAGTGCATAAGCTAATTAAAGGTAAGTTTTATGCTTTGAAGAAAATGTATAAAAAAGCAGTATGATTTGAACAAAAATTATATAGTCAATTAAAACATACACACACGCACACACACACAGACACACACACACACACAAACACACACACACACACACAGCTCTTTCTAGGTGAAATAAAAAGTAGGTGCTGTAATCTAAGGCAATCTCTTCTTGGGCTGAGATAAGACGTAAATGGATCTGGGCATTAGGTCTACTGTTTTCATTTGAAATATCTATATTAAGTTCAAACCAACATATGTTTAATTCCCATCTTTCGTGACATTATGACTCAAGATAACTTACTAAAGAAATGCTTTTAATTTGATTAAACAGGAAACGGTTGTTACACTCGGTGAAATGTGTGTGTGTGTGCGTGTGTGTATGTGTGTGTGTGTGTGTGTGTGTGTGTGTGTGTGAGCGTGTGAGAGAGAGGGGGGAGTAAGGTGTGAATGAATGTATGTCTGAGTGTGTGAATAAGTGTGAGTGTGTGTGTGTGTGTGTGTGTGTGTGTGTGCGTGTGTGTGTGTGTGTTGTATGCATGATTTAACACAGAGGTCCGTTCATTTATCAATAAATGCTGACGATGTTAATTAAAACTCTTGTTGTAATCTCTGTTGTTGCCGAAACTATATATTTTATTATACTTTCAATCGTTGAAATCAGAACATTATAGTTTTAGAAAATGCACCACACTCTACACGCGCTTCCCCACCACACAAACACACAGTATACCTTACCGTACCCATCATGACACGCGCTTCCCCACCACACACGATATACCTTACCGTACCCATCTTGACACGCGCTCCCCACCACCACCACACACACACGGTATACCTTAGCGTACCCATACATGGCACGCGCTCCCCACCACACACACACACACACGGTATACCTTAGCGTACCCATACATGACACGCGCTCCCCACCACACACACACACACACACACACACACACACACACACACACGGTATACCTTACCGTACCCATCTTGACACGCGCTCCCCACCACACACACACACACACACACACACACACACACACACACACACACACACACACACACACACACACACACACACACACACACACACACACACGGTTTATCTTAGCTTACCCATACATGACACGCGCTCCCCCACCACACACACGGTATACCTTTAGCGTACCCATACATGACACGCGCTCCCCCACCACACACACGGTATACCTTTAGCGTACCCATACATGACACGCGCTCCCCCACCACACACACGGTATACCCTTACCGTACCCATACATGACACGCGTTCCCCCACCACACACACGGTATACCCTTACCGTACCCATACATGACACGCGCACAGAAATACGAATCAACAAACGCGAGCACCGTGTCACAGACTGAGGACAATGCCAGCACACTGCAAGACAAGTTATCTGTTTACGTCAGTCATGGAAAGATAGCGTTCCTATCACCAGGAATGCATTCTTCCGAACTTACCTGACCTGGCTATCGGGTCACAGTGACCCATACTGGTCCGAAGCTCTTAGAAGCCATTTACTTGAAAAACAGTTAGTAGAAGATGCAGCGGACAATATTCGCCACCACGATTTTGCAGTTCTTCATCATCGGGTGAGTTGGCTTTTATTGGTTCTTTCTTGAGTCGTACAATCCCCAGCCACCCACGTCCACCATCACCTCTTTCCTATTTCTTTTCGAAATAATTATTTTGCTTTATTAACTAAAAGCAAAGAAATCTGGATTCATGAAAAGCGGTGCTATGTGTGGTGAGTTTTAATTAAAGATTAGCATATCGTGTTTGGTTGACTATGGCAAGCAAATATTGCAATCCGCCAAACTGAATTACGAAAATGTCTTCTTGACAATCAGGGCCGGGGTTAACTTCTGCTCCCCTCCCCTCCCCCCGCAGAATAAATATTCGGGCCTCCAAGGACGGAGGACGTGGGGAGGGTCACTCATTTTATCCTTTGGATGGGCCCCTGTGACCACCGGCCCCCCCGCATTTTCGAACTTTGCGACGGCCCTGTTAACAATGCACCCATAATTGTAGTGTGTCAAATTAATGTGTAATTATATTACATAAATTGTAATGCATGGCCGTCATTATAATTCAATGTGTACTTGTAATAATAATAGTAGTGCACATTGTGTAATTATAATTTATAATGTGTACTTTGTAATGTGCAATTGTAATGTGTAATGGTAACGTATGTGTAATTGTTATGTGTATCACAAATTGACTGAAGACTAGTACCGAAATGTAATTGTGTACAGATCGACATTTCAAACACACTAAGCGCACATGAACCAAAATGGTACAGACTAGCAAGGTAACAGACATCACACAATGTCTACACACACACACACACACACACACACACACACACACAGAGAGACACACACAGACACACACACAGACACAGACACACACACAGACACACACACAGACACACACACGCAGAGACACACATACACACACACACACACACACACACACATGCATATGTATACAACGAAATGGTATTGCCTATTGATCGAGATAACACAATTTGTTCACCTACATGATCGAAAAGATATAATACACTGATTTAATCCTAATTAGCAAAATAATATAGACTACCATATTAACAGGTAGACCGTTTTTTTTATATCGACAAGGTATAACAACAGGTAGACCTTTTTTTTTTTAAATACCGACAAGGTATAACAACAGGTAGACCTTTTTATTACCGAAATGGTACGTCACACATTAATCATCATTTATTTTAACCGAAATGTTACAGAAGAATGATCAACTTCTATTTTAAAGGAAATGTTACAGAATAGTGATCAATATGTCTTTTAGCTGGAATGTTACAGAAATGTGATCGAATCCTATTTGTATCGAAATGTTACAGAATAGTGATCGAATTCTATTTTAATCGAAATGATAGTTCTGACATCATACAAATCACTGTATACATTACAGGGAAACTGAGCATAACATGAATAATAGTTACAATGTTACTGATTTACAACGTGTGGATGAGTAAATTTGCCTATCCCTATTTCTAAACTTAATTATTATATATATATATTGTTAAATGTCAACGTGACCCGACCTTGGGCACTGCTTACGCTGATATTTTTAAGTGTCAAAGTAAGAAGTAAACAACTCAGGTGGAGAATATGCTAGAAATGTTGCTGATGCTGTCCAAACCAGTTCCAACTGGACGACTAGTTTTTTTTTTCCTGACTAATAATCTCACACTTGTTCATAACAACCTCAACCAATGGGGATGGACTGAAAGTTATTTTGTTGAAAAAAGTCTATATTCTAATCACTTTGAATTTGACTAAACTCGAGTCCAGTCATAAGGCGATCGTTAGCTTATGGTAAGTTAACTGACTGATAAAGAAAGAATGGATTTATTTCGCACACGTTTTCTATTGATCTATGCTTTATGTAACTGAACCATAATTTCAATGTTCACTAGTTGATTAGGTTGTATATTATACTTGTGAATTTTGATCAGTTTTATATTTTTATGCTCTCTCTCTCTCTCTCTCTGTGTGTGTGTGTGTGTGTGTGTGTGTGTGTGTGTGTGTGTGTGTGTGTGTGTGTGTGTGTGTGTGTGTGTGTGTGTGTGTGTGTGTGTGTGTGTGTGTGTCGGGCTAATGAAATTATTTCTGGATTTGTTAGTTGAGAATGTATGTAAGAGAGAAAGGAATTTTAGAGATGAATATGTCTTAAATTTAGTGCTGCCTTAATTTTACTTTTTCAGTGAAGAGCAAGACTTCCGGCAACAGTGACTATGTACTCTAGCAGATTACATTGGTGTGAGAATCCAACATTATTGTCAAACATAACAGCAACATTGTTGTAAGTTGATTCCTCTTCAAGAGCCAATACAACAGAGATTTGTGGCCTGAATTTGGCCTCGAGAATTAACGAAGATTATTTTAGAACATTCCTCATAGTGTGCTTGATAGCGCATATGAAATTTTAGATGATTCTTCATGATGTGCATGGAAGATTCTGGAACAGTTTTGTAATGTGCCTAGAAGGGACACCTCGGACTGTTGCCTGAATAAGAAAGACAGTGACTTGTTGCAAACAGTGTGATTATGAACCCGTGCTGGCGACAGCTGCCATCTTTGAAAAGGTTATTTACATTGACTTTAATTATTTCTCTGAAACTTCACTCCCATTCTATGCTGAATACTATCCATGAGTACTATCCATGAACTTGTTTATATATGTATGTTATTGGGACTGCTAATGTCAATGCTAGGATAAGCTGAAAGATTGTCTAGCATCAATTGAATATTGTTGTGAAGTGATGTAAATATCAATGCTCTTTATATTATATTCATATACTGTATATTTGATTTTTGATTTAATAAATTTATTGACCTTCTTACACATATTAATAGCATATGTTGGAGAGATAGTAGGTGGATGGGGGTGTCGCTAAATATAAAGACGGATTTATCTTCTCCAATGGTAAGAAGTTTTTCCATCTACGAAAATATTGTGTGATATTGATAGTAAATGATTGTCTTTATGTTGTAGAAGTGAGAAAACGTTTACAGCACCTACATATCTGCCAAGTGAGAGAGAGGAGTGGTGTCTGATGGAGAATTATTAATAAGCATAAATTAAGATTCTCATCACCTGTAATTAGTTATGGATGGTTATTAATAATAATAATCATCATAACCATTAACTAAGTGGCGTTGGTGTCATACAATGGTTCACAAAGAAAATGATTCCCTTTTTAGGGTATACTCGCACCCCGCAAAACCACCCTTGGATGATCCTACAAAAGCACGGTTATTGTTCCTGACAGCAGAGGCCCAAAGTGCTGGTATTCATGACGGGCTGTTGACAAGTGACGACCTGGAGTACATTTTTGCCACCTTTAATACGAACAGTAAGCATTGACAAACTCTTCTTCAAAACATTTCTACAGCTTGTTCATCAAATTAAGCACTGATTCACTCTCCTTCAAAACTTATCTACAGCTTGTTCATCACATTAAGCACTGATACACTCTCCTTCAAAACTTATCTACAGCTTGTTCATCAAATTAAGCACTGATACACTCTCCTTCAAAACTTTTCTACAGCTTGTTCATCAGCACTGAAACACTCTCCTTCAAAACTTTTCTACAGCTTGTTCATCAGCACTGAAACACTCTCCTTCAAAACTTTTCTACAGCTTGTTCATCACATTAAGCACTGATACACTCTCCTTCAAAACTTTTCTACAGCTTGTTCATCACATTAAGCACTGATACACTCTCCTTCAAAACTTTTCTACAGCTTGTTCATCACATTAAGCACTGATACATTCTCCTTCAAAACTTTTCTACAGCTTGTTCATCAGCACTGAAACACTCTCCTTCAAAACTTATCTACAGCTTGTTCATCAGCACTGATACACTCTCCTTCAAAACTTTTCTACAGCTTGTTCATCACATTAAGCACTGACAAACTCTCCTTCAAAACTTTTATAGAGCTTCTTCATCCGATTGGGCAGTGACCTCATGTAGTTAGATCTTTATCAGCAGACGTACCTAGAAACCCTCTGCCGTGATATTAGTAGATTCTGTTCATCAGACTAAGCACCAGCCCCATGCACTGCGATCTTCTCTAGAGCCTTGTTTGGACACCTGTCATTTCATTGGATCCGTTAATCAGATATAGCAGTGACGTAATGCGTGTAGATGATGTAGCTGGAACTCACCTGCCATGTAAATTAGTAGAGCTAGTATATAAGACCTAATATTGATCTCATGCATTGAGATCTTCTTCAGTAGAGATAGAAGTCATTTGTGACGTGATTTATAGATTCTATTCAGTAAACGTACCTAGCACTGGCTTGCTTGTAATTAAATCGTTTGATAGACAGGTAACAGCTAGAACATGTAATTAAATCTTGCTTCATAGATATAGCTAACAGTAGCACTGGCCTGCTTGCATATAGATCTTGTTCAACAAACATCATATCCCGTGATAATTAGATCATGATCATCACCCTTAGTTAACACTGACTTGTATTTAATTAGATGTTGTTCCTCACTAGATCTCTTCATCAGGCTTAGATAAACATTGACATAAATAGTTAGACTTTGTTCGTCTTAATTAATACTGACTAGTATATAATTAGATTTTGTTCGTATTAGTTAATACTGACTAGTATATAATTAGATTTTGTACGTCTTAATTAATACTGACTAGTATATAATTAGATTTTGTTCGTATTAGTTAATACTGACTAGTATATAATTAGATTTTGTTCGTCTTAATTAATACTGACTAGTATATAATTAGATTTTGTTCGTCTTAGTTAATACTGACTAGTATATAATTAGATTTTGTTCATCAGATTTAACTGACATCAGAGATTTACCTAAAGTAATAGGCACCCGGGAGTGGGTTCTTCCTTTGGCAACAGAAAAACATATTAACGAAGTAGATTTGCATTTTAAAAAAGCCTTCACAGACTGACTGAGAATTCAAACGAAAAGGGCGACAAGTAGCCCCCCCTCCCCTCCAGCATTTGAGTAAGAGTAAGAGTTGTCTTTCTTCAAGCCCATGTTCTGAACCCACGTACAAATGGACTGAAGACTTCTACTGAAAGAAAGTCCACTTTCTTTGGTCCAATAACAGATTTCCCTACAGTCCAATTTCTTTCGCACACGTACACCTTCTCTGTCTCTAAGTCCACTTTCTTTGGTCGAGTAGCAACTCTTGTCCCCAAAGTCCACTTTCTTTGGTCGAGTAGCAACTCTTGTCCCCAAAGTCCACTTTCTTTGGTCGAGTAGCAACTCTTGTCCCCAAAGTCAAAGTTTCTTCGGTCACGTGCATATTTTCTTTCTTTCTCGAAGTCCTCGTTTCATCGCCCACTCACAGCTTCTCTTGGCGGAAGTCCACATTATTTGGTCGAGTGACATCGCCCACTCACAGCTTCTCTTGGCGAAGTCCACATTATTTGGTCGAGTGACATCGCCCACTCACAGCTTCTCTTGGCGGAAGTCCACATTATTTGGTCGAGTGACATCGCACACTCAAAGTTTCTCTTTGTCTAAGTCCACATTATTTGGTCGAGTGACATCGCCCACTGGCACTATGGTAATTCCTGATTTTTTTTTTGCCATGTCTTCATACATATTTATATTTTGTAAATAAAAAAAATAAGTTCCAGTTAACCTAGAATGCACAATATTAAAGAGTCTGTGTCGTATCTCTGGGTACATTTATATTTTGTCTACAACTGTTAGGTATAGCTTATATAATATCTCTGGGTATGCTATTATGTTGGGGTGGGTGGGTTCTTACGAGACTCAACACTATGTTGGCTAGATTTATTGCTAAGTCTCATATCTCGCATCGATGTTAAGGGGCAGATAATTATCAGCATTACTCAAAATTACCTTTAACGGTTTGTGAGTAACTCTGATCTCTCCTCTTGTTGCATCCACGTCATGGGCAGATAATTACCCTTACACTACTTGTGCATTCTCTATGATGGTATGGATATTTTTTTCTAGTATTCATACCTCTTTTGCAAAGCGAAGTGAACAGATAATTATGTACTCACAGCTAAGTGTTCTTTCCGTAGCTTGAGCAGATAATATTAAATGTGGCTTGGGCAGATAGTTATGTAGTTTCAACAAAGTGTTCTTTCCATAGCTTGCAGATAGTTATGTAGTCTCAATAAAATGTTCTTTCCATGTATTGGGCAGAAAATTGTGTACTCCCAACAAAGTATTCTTTCCATATCTTGGGCAGATAATTATGTAGTCCCACACTGAAGTGTTGCATCCATGTTATAGCAAAAAAAAAAAATCATGCAATACAATAATGTTGTATCCACACTATCGGAGATAATTGTGTAATTTTCCATTTTTTTTGTAAAGCAGAACAGAGACAGTTAATTGTGAAGTCCCACAAAACGTATTTTTGGTATGGGCAGATAATTATTGTCCCACATTGAAATGCTCCATCCATGATATGAGCGGATACTATAGTCCCACAAATTGTATCTTCGACAATCTTATAGTCCTACAAATTCTTTATTCATGGTATGAGTGGATACTATAGTCCCACAAATTGTATCTTTGACAATCTTATAGTCCTACAAATTCTGTATTCATGGTATGAGTGGATACTATAGTCCCACAAATTGTATCTTCGACAATCTTATAGTCCTACAAATACTGTATTCATGGTATAAACAAATAACCGTATAGTCGTACAAATACTGTATCCATCATTAACGGCAGATATTCAGGGAATTCCATTTCTTTTTGTTGTTGTTGTTAGTTTACGTCATCTAACCAATGTTCTTGATTGCAAGGCATATTTGTAATATTTATTATCTAATCTATCCGTTTCTTTCTTTTCTTTTTTAAAGATGATTTGGTGGTAACGGATTCTGAGTTTATTCAGAGCTGGACTAATAACGGGTTAGGTTCTGAGGAATCTGCAAGATGCTTCTTCTCCATAGTAGATACAGACAAAGATCGCAGAATCACTGCTGACCCAGATATAACCCGCGTGTTCAGATACTTCGATGCAAACGGTTTAATTTTTTTCAAATTTTTAGTTATTTATTATATTTTTTATTACGACTTTTCACCATAAATATCTGAACGAAATTAGACCATCTTCCTGACTAATAATTACTCTCTCGTCTTTCCCTTTTCCTTCCCACCTCTCTCGCTTACCCTTCACCAACTGCTTTCTCCTCTTTTTAATTTTCTCCCTCTTTCCCCCCACAATCAATATTGCTCTCCTATCTATCTATCTATCTATCTATCTATCTATCTATCCCTACACCTTTCAATTCACGTTTCTTTCTTTCTTTCTTTCCACACACCCTACTATCTCTCTATCCATCTCACGGTCTCCCTAGCCATGTCTTGGATGGTATTATTAATGATCATCTGCATTCATGTAGATCTAGTCAGATGAAGACATCAGTCGTGTAGATTTAGTCAGAAGAAGTCAACACTCTTGTAGATCTAGTCAGATGTAGTCAGCGCTCATTTAGATCTTGTCAGATGAAGACAGAACTGATGTAGATCTAGTCAGATGTAGACAGCGCTCATTTAGATCTTGTCAGATGAAAACAGAACTGATGTAGATCTAGTCAGATGAAGTCAGCACTCGTTCGTATAGATCTAGTCAGGTGAAGACAGGACTCATAATAGATCTAACGAGGAGAGGATAGCACTCATGTAGATCCAGTCAGGTGAAGTCATGTCCTTATATATCCCTGTTGCCAACTTCACTGTCTCACCTTTAAAACTGTATTAATTTCACCAAGTGTTGAAAATCTATTAAGATCATTACTATTTCGTGCAGGTGACCAAAGAATCGATGAACCGGAATTTATTATCGTCTGGCTCAGTCTTACCTGTTGAAGGGATATAGATCAGTCTCCATTCGTGCTCTTCCATAAAGCCCTACAAAACCTGTGCAAACGAATTTTATTAACCGTGATTGACTGAACAGTACATTTTTAGTAACTGAATGTCACTATATGAAGCTTTTTGTGCATGATTTAAAGTGGTACTTACTGCAACAAAAACGTTTGCTGATTTATAGATGAAACAACTATTGATTTTCATTGTTTTAGAAAATATATTTTAGATTTTTAAAAATCATATATGGGGGTTAAAATTATTAAAATTTAAAAAGGAATTGAGGGTATTTTAAAATAAATACATTGAATACAAATTACTTTATGATAATAAATAAAACGTTTTCATGGAAATGTTTGTTGTGTTGGATTATTTTTGTTGTGCTTTGATGACCTGCAGTTCAGTCTTTTGTTCGTTCTTCAAGACTAGTAATTTTTCAGTCTTATTGTATCTCTTCTTCCATCAATTTTAACTCATTGGCACTTTATTTTTATTTCAAACTAACAGCCACTAACTAATTAATGAAGATTTTGTTGTGAGAGCTATACAACACTTGAAGACATAGTTATTAAATATGCATATTCGATTAACTTTCTTTGTTCGGATCACAAATTCCAAATCACTTAAAGCACATATCTTTTCTCATATCTGAAATTCCAGACTTTCTACTTTCATATCTCACATTTCAGAATGTTTTACAATAGATTTTAATTTTATATCTCAAATCCAATCTGTTTTATGATCACTCTTTGACGTATCATCCCTCAATCAATTATACACGCATTCCGTTCTTGCAAACTCCAAACCCAAACTGTTTTCTTAACAGCTTCCTTGCAAACTCCAAACCCAAACTGTTTTCTTAACAGCTTCCTTACAAACTCCAACCCCAAACTGTTTTCTTAACAGCTTCCTTACAAACTCCAACCCCAAACTGTTTTCTTAACAGCTTCCTTACAAACTCCAAACCCAAACTGTTTTCTTGACAGCTTCCTTACAAACTCCGAACCCAAACTGTTTTCTTAACAGCTTCCTTACAAACTCCAAACCCAAACTGTTTTCTTAACAGCTTCCTTACAAACTCCAAACCCAAACTGTTTTCTTAACAGCTTCCTTACAAACTCCAAACCCAAATTGTTTTCTTAACAGCTTCCTTACAAACTCCAAACCCAAACTGTTTTCTTAACAGCTTCCTTACAAACTCCAAACCCAAACTGTTTTCTTAACAGCTTCCTTACAAATTCCAAACTCAAACTCCTTTATGTTTGCTACTATTCAAATTCCATCTTGTAAAATCACCTCTACCTTCTTTAAGATTACTTGCCCCAAACACCGAGTTATTGCACACTATCTTTAATTCCAAATACCCAAACTAATGTTTTTTCTTACAGTCACATGTCAAAACAGTTTTATATTTGCCTTCTGACAAATCATATATATTACCAAGTTTTATAATAGCCGCAAAACTAGTACATGGAAGACAAAGTACAAAGAAGTACATGGACGACAGACAAAAACAGGGAAGACCACGTAGTGAAGGGAACACCAAGTAGAACATGGAAGATAAATGCGCAAGGAGTACAAGGTAGTACATGGAGGATAAAGTAGTGCTTGGAGGAAAATGTAGTACATGTAAGACAATGTAATTCAGAGAAGACAAAGTAGTACGAAGAGGACAAAGTAGTGCACAGAGGGCAAAGTGTTACAGGAAGGACAAAGTAGTTCACAGAGGGCAAAGTGTTACAGGAAGGACAAAGTAGTGCACAGAGGGCAAAGTGTTACAGGAAGGACAACGTAGTGCACAGAGGACAAAGTGTTACAGGAAGGACAAAGTAGTTCACAGAGGGCAAAGTGTTACAGGAAGGACAAAGTAGTGCACAGAGGGCAAAGTGTTACAGGAAGGACAAAGTAGTGCACAGAGGGCAAAGTGTTACAGGAAGGACAAAGTAGTGCACAGAGAACAAAGTGTTACAGGAAGGACAAAGTAGTTCACAGAGGACAAAGTGTTACAGGAAGGACAAAGTAGTTCACAGAGAACAAAGTGTTACAGGAAGGACAAAGTAGTTCACAGAGGGCAAAGTGTTACAGGAAGGACAAAGTAGTTCACAGAGGACAAAGTGTTACAGGAAGGACAAAGTAGTGCACAGAGGGCAAAGTGTTACAGCGAAAATAAAAGCAGTGCTAAATTACAATAATTAATGCAAGATATAGACCTAAATATAATAACCAACCTTGTTTGCTGATTCCTTGCTTTTTTCAAGCTGAGCTACATTTCTAGAAATTTAGTTCTTTCTCATATCTTAACCGTCCATGTCCATAAACGGAAATAACAATAGGGAAACTTAAATATATCTTTCATTCACCAAACATGACCCAATTATATGCAGTCATTCTCGTCCTTATTATATTATTCAAATACGGCTTGCTTCACTTCTATGCACAAAACAGTGTGTGTGTGTGTGTGTGTGTGTATGTGTGTGTGTGTGTGTGTGTGTGTGTGTGTGTGTGTGTGTGTGTGAAGGGGTCTGAATAGGTGTTTGTGTAGGGTGTGTGCGTCTGTAAGTGTGTGAGATTGTGTATGAAGGTGTCTGAATAGGTGTTTGTGTAGGGTGTCTGTGAGTGTGTAGTTGTGTAGAGTACGTGTGAATGTGTGGAAGGAAACATTTAGCACTATATTATTCAGGAACACTGATTTTAAGATCACTAAAGCCAACATACTGCTGATGAAACCCCACGGAGGCTATAATGGTACTCTCCAAGTTCATGAATGAATCATGTGACCATGGACACTTTCAAAGACACATTTTTTCAGTGGAAGTAAAACAAAGAGATATACAATTTTCACTTTAATATAAGAGTATTCTTTTCCCCTCCCTATCCCACCCGAATAGCGCTTTAAGTAAAGTTAAACTGGACTGAACTGAAAACACACTTTGCCTCCCCCAGACTTGTCTGAAATATAGGAAAATAATTCATTACAATATTAAAGTATGTTGACAGTTGTGATGATGTATTTTCAATATATGAACGCATGTAACACTCATCGGCAACAGTGTTTCTTGAACACTCTTCGTAGTGTGCTTGGTAGTGCTCATGACAATTCTAGAACACTCTCCCTGGTGTGCGTGGTAGTCCTCATCTCAATTCTAGAACACTCCCCCCCCCCTGTGGTGTGCTTGGTAGTGCTCATGAAAATTCTAGAACACTCTCCTTGGTGTGCTTGGTAGTCCTCATGACAATTCTAGAACACTCTCCTGTGTGATTGGTAATGCAATTGAAGTTCTGGATAATTCTCCAAGTTGTGTTTGTGAGTACATCACATCGAAGATTCTGGAACAGTTGTATAACGTGCCTAGAACGAGTATGTTGGACCATCGCCAAGTAAGAAAGGCAGTGACTTGCAGAAAACCACATGATTGTGCCAGCGACAGCTGACATCTTTGAAAAGATTATATACATTGACTATAATTATCTCTCTGAAACTCTACTCTTCATCTCTATAATGAATTATATAAATTAATTTGATTATATATTATTTATTTATTTAATTTGACTGCTGGTTTCTATGCTAGGATAAACTGAAAGTTTGTCTAGCATTAATCGAACGTTGTTGTGAAGTGATGTGAAAGTCAATGCTCTTTTGATTATATTCATATGTTGCATATTTGATTGTTGATTTAAAAAATTTATTGTTAAATTTCTTTGCCTACTTGCACATATATTAAAACGTATGTTTGAATAATGCTGGGTGGATAGGGGATGTTAAATATAAATAAAAGACGGATTTTTATTACTCCTTTAGTCAGAAGTTTCTACTTGCAGAAACATTATGCGACAAGAAAAGGCCTATCATATTATTGTGTAAAGAGTAGAGTTTTACGACACTGTTATAAACCACCAAGTGACAGACATATTGGTCTTGTGGGAGAATTATTAATAGCTATAAATTAAGTTTCTCAATCACTTGTTATTAGTTATGTGTTGTTAATTAATAAATAATAATAATAGCGAGTGAAGTGTGTCCAGAGAGGTGTCACATAAAACAAAAAATGATAAGATGTCGTCCACAACTTAAAAGTTGATTCCTTAAAAGTCTCTATCCATGAAAACAGTTTTTAGTGTGTAGTTATAAAATGGAATACGGATTAAACACACGTAATCATATGATCTTGTCACGTTATCTATACTCGTGTTAAGAGCTAGTATAGATTACAAAGACTATTAATGTTTCCTGACATAAGTGTGAGTTTTTGTCTAATTTAATTTTATTTCGTTATCTATAGCAAATGTATTCATCCAGCAATTGACCTCTTATTATTCTTTTGAGAATTTGAAAAAAAGTTTTGAGAATTTGAAAAGTGTTTTGAGAATTCATCAGGCTAGGTTTCTTTCCGTATCACGGTTTAAACTTATTCAGGCGTGACTCACTATGAATTGGGTGTGGTCTGATGTAAGACCAAGAAAGTTATTTCTGGCTCGGGTAATTCTTAAGCTGATAATGAGGTGAATGACTGTAGAACACGATACCAACATTCATTGTGGAATTTACCTGCTCATCATTAAGTTTATGTATATTGATATATACATGTACATTTAATTTTATATAGCAAATATTTGTTTGAAAATGTATCTTAGTAACGCCAAGTAGAATAAATTAAATTCT
This sequence comes from Sinotaia quadrata, assembly GCA_028829895.1. Lineage (NCBI taxonomy): Eukaryota > Metazoa > Mollusca > Gastropoda > Architaenioglossa > Viviparidae > Sinotaia > Sinotaia quadrata. The sequence goes on from CM054180.1 coordinate 95,196,722, forward strand.
TGATAATGACAAAGATTTTTAATGAAAGTAGATATTATTTTATACAGATACTAATTTAGATTTAAAAAAATTCAAATTCTGCTCTGATAATATTTCAGTATTTAATAATATTTATTATTAAACAATTATGCATATTAATCAGTCAAAATGTGAAGTTTATTTCCTAATTGCAAAAAAAAAAATTGAATAAAAACCATCGCTGGTACTTTTAATTTTTCCTTATCAGTAACCTGACTACACACACATTCAAGATTGTCTTAGTTCAAGTTGTGTTTTTTATCATTACAAAACTTAAAGGTACAGCCATATCTGAAGTGCACACCATAGATAGATTACAATATGTTAATTCGGATAAGGTCTGTCAGAACTTTTGTACTATAAGTCAGTTTACCAGTACCTGTCCATCTGATTAATATTTCCAGAGTACACACGACTAACTCAACTCGGAAACAGGACTAGTTACAGGGCAGTAACACAGATCAGGTTAGAGGTTTTTCACAAACATTTCAACTAATTTTATTTTGTGTTTCTAGTTTGGTTTGGTTTGTTGTTATTATTTTCTCTCGTTCAGCTTTTGCGGTGTGATTTTTTTCACTTTTTGTATTGTGATTTTTTTTAAAAATCACATGTTTATGGAATAAGGTCTTTCAAAAATTAAATTTTTTTAATAAATGAGTTACGTCTTTGTTGTTTTGAGACTATTCCAGATTTAGAGTTGTAGTCTTTGGGCGATTTATGTGCAGGAGTGGTTTGTGTGGTGTTGTTCAAGGAGCTGTAGTATAGATTTAGCGGTGTAAAATGCTACACTGAGTACAATGTGGTGTCTGACAGATTTAACTTTGTAGTAAAGGGTGGTTTAGGATAGGTAGATGTCAAATGTTAAATTATATATAAAGGTGTTGTATTACAAATTTATCATTGCAATATGTTACTCTGTACTAAAACGTTTGTGTATTGCAGATTTAGCGTTAAATATGTTACATTGTAGTAAAACGTTTGTGTATTGCAGATTTAGCGTTAAATATGTTACATTGTAGTAAAACGTTTGTGTATTGCAGATTTAGCGTTAAATATGTTACATTGTAGTAAAACGTTTGTGTTTTGCAGATTTAGCCTTAAATATGTTACATTGTAGTAAAACGTTTGTGTTTTGCAGATTTAGCCTTAAATATGTTACACTGCTGTAAATAGTTGTGTATTGAAAATATAGCATCGTAAACTGTTACAGCTGCAGTAGTGATTTATGACACGTTGTTGAAAGGCGTGTAGGCATGAGACAGTTTTAATGGTTTCTTCTGTAAATGTGGCATAACATGAACACGAAACAAGAAATATCTTCGATTTGTGCTTCTGGTAAATGTTTGGGCCGAATTACGATATTCTTCAGATTGATTTTTGGTAATTTTGTTTTTTAAAAAATCTGTTCATCTTCATATGTAATTCCCATCTCAATACATCTCATTTTAAAATAGTACTATACTGTGTATGTATAAATGTTTTGGAGAAATTGAAATTTGAATTAATTAAAAGTTAAATTTAATAAACAAATCATTTTCAATGACATGGCAGTGAGTCTCTTAGATGTGTATGTTTGTGTGTGTGTTGTTGCTGCTGTAGTTGCTGTTGTTTTTACTTGACTCTTTCTTACGAAAACAAAAACAAATGCCTGGGAATTATTTTAGTTCTCACCTTAAGTAAACAAACACAAGAACCATGGAAATACCTAGGAACTATTTTACTCCTTACAAGTAAACAAAAACAAGAGCCGGGGAAATATCTGGGAATTATTTTAGTCTTCACTTTAAGTAAACAAAGCACGCAATGTTGTTTTAGTTTACAAAGAAATAATTAAAGTTTGTTCGAATTATTTTGTTTTATTCTTTTTGGTAAAGCTTCTGTATTATTTATTGACTACTTGTTGCATATAAATATAAAATCATTAAAAAAAATTAAATAAATTATGTTGATTTATTTTTAGATGGCTCCAATAGCGATATTCTTGGGATTGTTTGGAGGATGTTTTCTGGGGTAAGTTGTCAAGGCAGAAGAAAAGTGCCTAATGGAACTGTGGTGAAAGGTTTTTGTGCGTCTTTTGGTTACTAATTAATTTTACGACATTATACTCATAAATATTGCATATTAATAATTCTCTTTTCCAATCAATCACAATCACCTAAGGGTCTTATCTTTTGGTTACTAATTAATTTTACGACATTATACTCATAAATATTGCATATTAATAATTCTCTTTTCCAATCAATCACAATCACCCAAGGGTCTTGTCTTTGCGGTCTTGGAGCGACTAAGTCAAACCCTGAAAGTCTATAGAATCTGTATTTCCCCCTCTCAGGTGTTACTTGTCTAGAACAATGGCCCTCAACTGAACTATCCCGTCAGTCACTCTGTCCTTGTTCTAGCCCTCCACAAAAATGCTCCCTTTTTCGAGGATAGGACTCATCTTAAAAAATGTGCTTAGACCGTCTTTCTATCGTTATTACGTCATTGGCAGAGCCCCCACCTATCACCCATTCACATTTACCCCTCTTTCAAGAATCGAGAGTAGATAAGTAAAAATTAAACAAATTTATTAAAGAAAAAATAATAATAAATTAAAATTTACGATTAATGATATTTTGAAAATCACACTCAAGGCCAGGTTTAGAGATCGCAGATCTCTTAAAGCTTATTAATTAAGAAAAGAATATTTCTCATCAATTACTCCTTGGAACAATTACTAGGACTACAGATTTAGAAGTATAATATTAATGCTTCCTAGAACAATTACTAGGTAAGAATAACAGCAATACTTCTAGTAAAAATGGGGGGGGGGAAATGTATATAAAAAAACATCAGAATAGAATAGGAAGTTTACATTAAATTACAGAACAGATTACAGAATTTACAACGAGCATTAAACAAGTTCACCTGATATTGCATGTGTAGGTTCTCTGTTCCGGCGGCTTGTATTGGTCGATGCGATGCTGGTTGTCTGCATTAAGTCTGGAACAGTGTCTTTATTCCCCATTCAGTTAGAATGTTCATGCAATTTCAGTTCCTTTAGAATTCTAGTGAACTCAGGTACTGTTACTTAACACATTTACAGTTATTGTAAAAAAAAAAAAGAAAGTTTCTTAACACACTTAACACACTTTTAACACTGATGTAGATGGATCAACGTTAATATGTAGCTCTCGATACTTTAGTTGGTATGTCCATTCGTCAACCTTCATTTTACAGAACCTTATCACAGTGAAATCCATATATTAGTACCTATCTCCCAGATAGCACTATCACAAATTACAGAATTTGCATCATGCGAAACACAGTATGCATTCTGTCCCTCTATATTCACGTGGTCCTGGCTTTAGACGAATTTATGCTTAGCTATCCTTCTGTTGTCTCCCAGAAAAACTAGGATTTCGTGCTGTAGTCTGGTGATACCCAGTGACAATAGACTTCAGACCAAGGTAAATGGCCAAGATCTCCAAATTAAAGTTGAGCAACATGGAAGATGGAGTTTTCAGATAACTTCACCTCTCCTGGCTGGAGATGAAATTTCGTCCTATCGTAGAAACTCCTGATTTGCGTTGACTCTTGACTTCCAAAACTGAAAAAACATAAAGGGTTTGTGTACATCAGCTCATGTCACACTAAGTATAAATCTGTAATTTTATTCTTGGTCCTCATATTAAATTCATTTACATGTTTTGTTTGTTTGAATTCTTTTTTTACACCAAGAATAACAGTACAAATACAAGTCAAATTTAAAATTACAAGAATAAAAATGAAATGTAGGAAAATTGTAATAATTATCTTTAACAAAAATCATTATTTACAAAGATAGAATTTTACCATTCAGGCATGCCTTATTCTTGTCTCACTCTCCGCGGGAAGTCTGCATGGGGAAACAGATTTTTTTTCAAGAGTAATTATTTTTGCTGCTGGGTCAGGTATTTATGCGGTTTGTGTTTTGCATCGAGTATCGCGCCGACTTTTACCCCTCAGGCGAAAATTACTCATTTGTCTCCCTTTTGTGCAAGTCACGGCCCAGTGGTCGTGCACTCTAGACGGCATTCCTATGACTGTTTTGGTTCTTATGATGATAACCTTGATGCGCTGGTCATTTTTGTTTGCCCCTGGTGATGTGAGAGGGGTTATGCAACTTGGCTACTCATGGTGAGTGTCCCACCTCTTGCACCCTGGTTGTCGGCTTTTACTACATGACTTCAAGATGCTTTGTTCTTTTCATCATAGACTGGACCAAAGGCGGTGGTCTAACCGGCTTACACGTATTTTACATTGCAAAAATTCAGAGTAAATTTTTGTTATAAGAAAAATTAAATTTTAGAAAATTTAAAAATATACATTTAATTAATTTTAATGTATTGCTTTGCATTTTTCACGCTACAGGTACTTATTTTAACAATTGTTATAGAGCAGTCCTAATGGAACTGTATTTTAACAATTGTTATAGAGCAGTCCTAATGGAACTGTATTTTAACAATTGTTATAGAGCAGTCCTAATGGAACTGTATTTTAACAATTGTTATAGAGCAGTCCTAATGGAACTGTATTTTAACAATTGTTATAGAGCAGTCCTAATGGAACTGTATTTTAACAATTGTTATAGAGCAGTCCTAATGGAACTGTATTTTAACAATTGTTATAGAGCAGTCCTAATGGAACTGTATTTTAACAATTGTTATAGAGCAGTCCTAATGGAACTGTATTTTAACAATTGTTATAGAGCAGTCCTAATGGAACTGTATTTTAACAATTGTTATACAGCCGTCATATATAGTTTGACAGCATTATAGAACACACGTAATTCTAATCTTGGCCATAAATTTCTTATCTAAAATATGGCATTTAATTAGATTCATTATCAAATCATGACCATAACTATATTCATTGCTTAATCATAGCCCTAACTATATTCATTATCTAATCATTGCATAGCTATATTCATTATCAAATCAGTGCCATAAATATAATCATTACTTAATTATGGCCATAATTATATTCATTATTTAATCATGGCCATAACTATATTCATTACTTAATTATGGCCATTACTATATTCATTTTTTAATGATTGCCATAACTCTATTCATTACTTATTCACAGCCCTAACTAAATTCATTATCATTGTTCGTACGTCTGTACACGTCTTACACGCAGGTTGTTGTCAATCTTTCGACTTGAAGTGGCATTAATGAACACATCCTAGGTCTGTTTATAGACTTAATCCTAGACCTAATTCTTGACCTAATTCAATACATGTATGACATCAACATTATTTCTTACGTACGTTTTATGGTCGATCTGCATTCTATCAAACAATCTATATTCTATCACAATCGATCTGCATTCTATCAGTCAATCAATCTGCATTCTATCAGTCAATCAATCTGCATTCTATCAGTCAATCCATCTGCATCCACTTTAAACTTTAAAAACTGAGCAAAGTGTTTCTTAAAATGATTTCAGCCTGGAGGATCTATATGAAAAGTAACTTTTGACGATTGTGTCTTATATTTTATTTCGAGTTTACCTTTGCAAAGTTAATATCTATTTTATAGATTAACTTATATAATTGATCTAATGACCCATTACAGTAATTAAATATGTCATTGTGGGTAAACGTGTCTTTGTGGGTGCATGTATCTGTAGATGTTCATATTCAACATTCCTCTTGCAGCTTAATTATGTATACAAAAATGAAATGATGTGATGTGATTGGTCCCAAAGCAGATATGCAGTTTGTCCACAGTCAACTAAGTCACACCTATAGAGAGGTGCAATCAATTGTATAGGAAGAGAAGAAATAGAATAACAAACTAATGACTTTTAATATATAACAGAAGAAGAGATGACTCACTGACTGCATTAACAAAGACAAAAGAATCTTATAGCTGACACAATAGAAATATACAGTGTCTGTATGATATATCCTTCTTTAACAAATATTATAATTGGCATAATATATATACAGTGTCTCTATGATATATACTACTTTTAGCCAATGTTACAGTTGACAGTTTGCTTTCTTAAGTGAGAATTGGTTGAAGAAAGTGTGTGTCTTTAGGATATTAATAAATTTGCTATATGTCTATTGGGAGGATGATTCTAGAACATCTTTAGTCTTGCAGAGTACATCTTCAGAATTGCTCATTGAGGATTAGTGACTGGCTGATTGGTTTAGTATGAAGATGGTAGATCAACTAATATTGTAGCTCAGATCAGCAGTAGTAACATGTAACCTTCATGCAGAACTGGTCCAAACAAGAATCAAATTTCTGTGTTCACTTATGCAGGAAGTGTTAATAGTACAAAACAACCCCCGCTGCAAAAAGCTGTTCAATATGTAGAGTCCCAATTTCTTTCTTTAAAGTTCTTCTATATCTGTATACTTGAGTCATTACTATATTGTTTCTGTCTAGAAAGAGTTATAATGACACCATTCCTTGTAATAGCTGGCTTCTTTCTTGTCCTGTGCTCTACGATTGTTATCATGACTAGTAAAAAAGTATTTTTATTATTATAAAATTTTACCATGCTGGGTACTTAGCATCAATAATTCTGAGCTCAGTGTTACTATGACTAGTTATAAATATAATTCTTATCATATGATTTAATCATGCTGGGTAATTAGCATTAATAATTGTGAACTAAGTGTTATTATGACTAGTTATAAATATAATTCTTACCATATAATTTTATCATGAAGGACTCTTAGCATCAATAACTGTGAACTGAGTGTTATCATGACTAGTAAAAAATATTTTTATTATTATAAAAATGTATCACCCTGGGTACTTAGCATCAATAATTGTGAACTCGGTGTTATTATGACTAATAATAAATATAATTCTTATCATATATTTTTCACTTTAGAGTCGTGTGCAAAATGCTCTCTATGTTCTATGTCAGATCTATTCTTCCAATGTGTCATTAGTTTTCCACAAATTCCTATTATTATTTTTTTTTACTGGGATTATGGTTGGTGTTCTTCATATTATTGGCGAATAATGAAAATTTAAGCTACTTTCAAATATAAATTCTAATATTATCTCCTTATCTTATGTATGAATTGATGTCTAAAAGTTACATTTATCTCAGTTGATACCCATAATATCATAAGTTTGTTTCATGGTACCATAAAGGGTGCTAAGCAACCCAGATAGACCGCCATTGGAAGACCCGGCTGCAGCTCGCACGTTGTTTCACATAGCCGAGACACTACACACGCCGGACGGCTACTTGACTAGGCAGGAATTCGGGGAGATCTTTGAGGACTTTGATACCAACGGTAAGTCCGTGTTGGCACTGTGTAATGTCTCAGTCAACAGTTAATAGTGTACAAGTCCGTGTCGGCAATGAGTAATGCCTCAGTCAACAGTTAATAGTGTACAAGTCCGTGTGGGCAATGAGTAATGCCTCAGTCAACAGTTAATAGTGTACAAGTCCGTGTGGGCAATGAGTAATGCCTCATTCAACAGAGTTCTGAAAAGAGCACAAGGTCGTATGCATAATTTCGTAGTTAACGATTTTCCTTTCTTTCAGAACTCAATTGTAGATCAGAGATGTATCTGTATTCCTGGCGAATGAAACCTCGAAATACACAATTACCTGCATTCTCACGCACCACATATACACACACATACACACATGCATATACACATGCACACAAACATATACACATACACACAACACAAACATATATACACAAATATACCTGAAGCAGTTCGTGAAAGACAGGTATTAGATTTTTATATTATTTTCAACAAAAAAATAATAAAGACTCTAAATGTCTGTATTTACCAAAAATCAGCAGACGACATTGATATGAGTTAGATATAACTAGATGGTGATACAACAGCTAGATATGTGCCATAGAATCGTTAGGTGACGTGTTTTCAGTGAAAAAATATTTGTGGCATAATTATCCGTAATTCCTTATTTTTACATGAGGTAATATTTACCGAAATCCGATTGTTACTCCACACTACATAAACTTGACGCTATTTTAATATAATTAGAAATGAAGTTTTCTGACGTCTACCACAGAGTACGTGTGTAGTTTGTAGTGAGTCGTGGAAACAATCAAACAGCATACTATAGACTATAGAGTATAGACCTAATGAGGAGCTGATTCGTTTCTTGCTTCGCTAGCTTATTCACATGACTCAGAGTTATGAATTTGTAAATATCACAATGCTACATTGTACACATTTATTTTTGCGTTATTAATTTACGTAAATATTTAAGTATAGTGTTTAGTATTTCACTTCATGAGTTTGACAGTAAAGATTTCATTGCACAAATCTAATTTATAGCCTAAATACAATAATCGTACAACTTCATTCAAAACCGATAAAACAAAGGCATTTTAAGGTCATTAGACAGAGTACTCTATCCATAAGTAATTCATAGTTAATGTACTGTTTCTATTGAACATTATTAATAGAATGGTGGTATTACATTTAATAATAAGTCAAATCAAAATTGGTTTATATGTAGTAACGTACACACACATGCACGCGAACACACACACACACACACACACACACACACACACACACTCACACAACCCCCCCCCCCCCAGACACACACACACGCATCGAGATATTCCATGTATTTTAAATACGGTAAAATTAAAAACAATTTTCTGACTCAAGAAGATGTTTTTTTCAGGCTATTGATTTAACATTTTTGCTTAGTTACATTTCAAATTAATTATTTCATTTCAATTCATCATTTCCGTTCGTTTCCACCATGAAACAGATGATGGCAACGTGACACATGCAGAGTTCTTGACCGAATGGCGGAGACTGGAACTTGGTGATGCCATGTCCGCCATTGTTCTTTTCAATCGCACAGATACAGATGGCGACGGAATCATCACCAGTATTCCTGACTTGGACAGAGTGTTTGTCTTATTCGATCTAGACGGTTAGTATCATCATTCACCACCATGACTTGGACAGAGTGTTTGTCTATTTCGATCTAGACAGTCAGGATTTGACACTGTTATAATATCTGTGAAATATTTTCTGTAGGAGTGTAAATTTCAATGTACAATTTGCATTATATGACAGAATACTGCATCCGTGTGTATGATTATTTAAAACTTTCTAATGTCTAGTAATTTAAAAACGACCACATTGCAAACATCTTATTGTCTTTTCCATTTCAAAATTTTTTTTCTTAAGGCAATAATAAAGTGTCGGAACCAGAATTCGTCATCGTCTGGACAAGTCTGTCGACTTAAAGCAGCATTCCGCCGCCAGTCTGAATTACAAATAGCGACCTCTGGTGCCACTCTTTGAGGACAGAGCAGCGTTTAGAAATTTAACTCTAGTCTAAATCCTAATAGTTTGACTCAGACTATGAAATTAAACTAACTGTTATTAAATATATTATTATATTGAATTACTTTATTTTAAGAACATAACAACGGTATATGTTAAGTTTCGCTTATAGAAGTTAATGTCTGTCATTTGTACATATTATCAGTTTTAAACTGGTGTTTCATTTTGAATGTTTATATCAGTGAATCGAAAAGTCTTAGGAAAATAAAGTTATTTAATCATAAAGAAGTATTTTATATAATAGTATAATTCAGTGTCATATTTAAATTTAAATGATAAATGTGTACTTGTGTGAGGAGTTATTTTGTTTGTTATACTTAGTGATATTTGCAGATGTAAAAGAGTTGTGTTGTTATGGGTGTTGTCAAACAACGAGGTGTAGAATAAAACGTATTCAAACTTCAGGTTTTCAATTCACATTTGCAGAGTGCCCTCAGTTTTTTGCTTTGGTTATAAACTTTTCCCTGGGGCATATTAGATGTTCCTTGTAGTATATTTCTATTCATGTTATTCTTTCATTATGGATCTGTTTCCAGAGAGTGATAATTGAGAGACAGATAAAACAGTGTGTCTGTGTGCCTGTGTGTGTGTGTGTGTGTGTGTTTAGTGTATGAGAGAAAGAGTGAAAAACTGTTAGTCTCTGTGCGTTTGCGTATGAGCTGAATGAGTGAGAGAAAGAGATGTGGATTTGAACTAATTAATACCATCTGATCTTTGTTGATTTCGCGCTCATTTCCTTGCATACATTATCTGGTTTGTGTCAGCAAAGCGGCACCACCGACCGTCGAGCAGACGAGAAAATCAAAACACTGATACTGAGATGTAATTGAATACTTGACCTCTTAATTTCAACCTGTTATAAATACGCTAACGGACAGTATTGTAAAGACGTATTAAACAGTAAAATTAAACATTATGTTTGACACATTAGGTATATAAGTACTTTTCAGAAGTAAATTAATAGAAAGATTTATATTTAAAACACATTCTCAGACTGACAAAATCTTTATTTCAATCCACAGTTTTTGAAAAGTATGTTTGACGCCAACACCACTTAGTTAATGGTTACGATTATTATTAATTAATTAATCTTCCATAATTAATTACAAGTGATGAGAATCTTAATTTATGTTTGTCACATGTACGGTTATATTTATTGACCCTGTTGTTGTATCAGACTACAAATTATCAATATTAAATTGTTATATCACGTCCAACACTATCGACAGCCGGACTTATCCTTCCGCTAATATGCCAGATATTCGGGATTTTATTGACATACCAAAAGATAAATCAGCTGATGTGTCTGAACTGGCGAAAGTTATCCTTCCCCTTTGATTAATTACAATTTAATTATGTTAATATTTCTGGCTCCACCCCCATCCAGCTCCTCTCAGTCACTCTAACAAATTAACCAAAATGTTGGGTTAGGATAATAAAACAAATTAACCAAAATGTTGGGTTAGGATAATAAAACAAATTAACTAAAATGTTGGGTTAGGATAATAAAACAAATTTTAATAGAGACAATAATTAAGGCTTGTGGTGACAGTAAGAGATGACTCTTACAATTCCTGTCATAACCCGTTAGCTACATGCTAACATATGCTTTACAAAACCTCATGAAAATATTTATAAATGAACCAATAAAATTTCCATTTCTTCAATCACATAAATTCAATAGGTACGTGTCCAACATGTGGTTTACATTAAGCACCCATCTAATAATTATCTCAATTTACACTTAACTCTACTGGCTTCAAATGGCTTCACGGTACATAAACATAACACACATCATTATTTCATGATCTCTACATAAAAGGTGAACTATTAGTACATAAACATAACACACATCATTATTTCATGATCTCTACATAAAAGGTGAATTATTAGTACATAAACATAACACACATCATTATTTCATGATCTCTACATAAAAGGTGAATTATTAGTACATAAACATAGCACACATCATTATTTCATGATCTCTACATAAAAGGTGAATTATTAGTACATAAACATAGCACACATCATTATTTCATGATCTCTAAAAGGTGAACTATTAGTAGCATCACTCAATCCTTCTGGAAGAAAGAAATAATTGTTTGATTAATAAAACATCATTAACAAAATCACATGAATAATTTAATATTTATTTCCATCATAATATATAGAAATAATTCTGAGAAGTCAATATATTTACCACTCCTGTAAATTGTGCTCACCTTCTCAATGTATGCAAAAGGTCTACCCTTGTCCAATGGGTGCAGTGTGTATACAGACAAGGGCCTCATATGAATGTTCTCGAGGTCAGCTAGCCGATTTTTCTATGTCATGATAGGGAACACAAGTGTCTAAATATGGGTATCTCGCATCCGGCTAACATCCCTCCATCTCATTGTTACCCTCACCCCTCGGTATATCATCTTATAGTCCTTCACCTTTCAAATGACCCATATCTTTAATAGGTCATAAACACGGTATTGCATTACCAGTGTATAATGCTGCTAACGGTACTAAATTTACTAAAGAAAAATGAGAAATGTATTAGTTAATAAAACTTTAATTAAATGGCTACATTTACTACAGAAAAATGAGAAATGTATTAGTTAATAACACTTTAATTAAATGGCTACATTTACTACAGAAAAATGAGAAATGTATTAGTTAATAAAACTTTAATTAAATGGCTACATTTACTACAGAAAAATGAGAAATGCATTAGTTAATAAAATCTTTAATTTAAATGGCTTAATTTGCCTAGACCTCCTCGGACACCCACAAAGCAAGAGCTTATTTAGGTTAAATACGTGCTCGGAAATTATGCAAGCATCAAAAATAACTTACAATTAGAATATGCAAAGCTTCATTCGAAGAATTCATTCGACTATGACTCATGTAGTCCGCTACCACATTTGAGCCCCCTTGATGTAATAAACGTTTGCATCATACTGCATTCAGCACAAGGACTAGTGAATCAATAAGTTATTGGTATATTTGTCCTGACCTAACAATGCTAATGGTTGATGATTGCACTCTATCACAAACGATCTCCTGTACAGGTAGCTCTCAAACTTCTTAATCACACACACAATAGCAAGACATTCCTTCTTTCTAGTGGAGTACACTTTCTCAGCTTTTAAAAGTATGTGACTGGCGTATGTGACTGGCGTTTGTGACTGGCGTATGTGACTGGCGTATGTGACTGGCGTTTGTGACTGGCGTATGTGACTGGCGTATGTGACAAGGTGTTTCACGTCGTCATGCTCTTGGAACAGTACTGCTCCTATCACTGGCATTGGTTCATAGCAGAAATGGTTTTGACAAGTCAGGTAACTTGACTACTAAGTTTGATGTCAGTTGTACTTTGAGTGGGTCAAATGCCCTTTGAAGGGCTTCAGTCCACAATACTTTAGTAGGCATGGTTTTCTGGGTAAGGTCAGTCAACAGATTAGCGATCACACTGAAATTGAGCACGAATTTGCGATAATAATTCGTGAGTCCTAAGAAACTTCTAACCTGAGTTTTGTTTGGGGTTTCACTGTTCCTCTCAACTGTTCAAACTTTGCTTCGCTTGGTGACATTGATTCTTGACTTAATCTATGTCCCAAAAAGTCTAAAGAGAAATGTGCGATCTCGCATTTAGTCGGATGGGGAGTAAGATTTGTTTCCTTCAAACTTGCAAGCACATCTCTTAACAACACCAAATGTCCGACCCATGTTTTGGTGCTTAAAATTAAACCATCCATGAAGTTTTCGACACCACGACCACATAGTTGTTCTAGAAATGCTCACATCATGTTAGAGAATATGATCGGCACATTTGACACTCCAAATGGCACTACCTTCCAGGTGTAGTTCCCGATCGATGTGGCGAAAGCTAATATGTGGCAGTCTGATTCCTGTACCTTTATTTGCAAAAACCACGTGATAAATCTATTCTAAAAAAAATATCAGGAAGTAGTAAGTTTGGTAAAGATGTTCGGGGTCTGGAAAAGTTCGATATTTAACTCGGTCACCTGATTGAGTTTGTGATAATCAACACAAAACAGGAACATATTGCCATGCTTCTTGATAAGTACAATCAGTGAACTATATGCTCTGTCTGTTTTCTCAATGATGTCAAGTTCTAGCATTGTCTCTAATTCTTTCTGGATGTCGTCGACCCTAGCGTGAGGCAGTGGGTATGGTTTTAATCATATTAGTTTGTCATCGATTAATTTCAAAGAAAATTCAGTCAGGTCTGTCAACCCTGGTTTGTTATTTAACGTCGACATGAAATTCTGTAATAACTCACTCATCTCTCTCTTTTGTCCGTCTGTCAGAGCGTTGTTTATTTTCACGTCTCTGGTCATCTTGTCCGTCTGTAGTGGACAGCTCAGTATGGTGCCGGCCCCTCTAGCAATTTTTCTTGTTCCTCTATAATCACTGTTACAACCGCTAAGTTTGTCGGTGTTTGGCCATCCTTGTGGTCCATAACTTAAAAGTTGATTCCTTAAAAGTCTCAATCCATGAAAACAGTTTTTAGGGTGTAGTTATAAAATGGAATACGGATTAAAGACACGTCATCAAGTGATCTTGTCACGTTGTCTATGCTCGTGTTAAGAGCTAGTATAGATTACAAAGACTATTAATGTTTCCTGACAGAAGTGTGAGTTTTTGTCTAATTTAATTTTATTTCGTTATCTATAGCAAATGTATTCATCCAGATTTGACCTATTATTATTCTTTTGAGAATTTGAAAAAAGTTTTGAGAATTTGAAAAGTGTTTTGAGAATTTGAAAAGAGTTTTGAGAATTTGAAAAGTATTTTGGGAATTTGAAAAAAGTTTTGAGAATTCATCAGGCTAGGTTTCTTTCCGTATCACGGTTTAAAACTTATTCAGGAGTGACTCAGTATGTGTTGGGGGTGGTCTGATGTAAGACCAAGCATGTCAATTCTGGCTCTGGTAGTTCTTAAGCTGATAATGAGGTAAATGACTATAGAACACGATACCAACATTCATTGTGGAATTCACCTGCTCATCATTAAGTTTATGTGTATTGATATAAATATGTACATTTAATTTTATATAGCAAATATTTGTTTGAAATTGTATCTAAGTATCGCAAAGTAGACTAAATGAATTTCTTGATAATGACAAAGATTTTTAATGAAAGTAGATATTATTTTGTACAGATACTAAATTAGATAAAAATAATTCAAATTCTTCTTTGATTAAAATGATTAATTGCTCTAAGAAGAATTTGAATTATTTCATCTAATTTTTAAAAAAGTGAGGTTATTTTCCCAATTGCAAGAACAAATTTTAATAAAACCATCGCTGGTGCTTTCCACTTTTCTTTATCAGTAACCCGACTACACGCACATTCAAGATAGTCTTAGTTCAAGTTGTGTTTTTTATCATTACAAAGCTTAAAGGAAGAGCCATCTGAAGCCGTGTACACCATGGATAGATTACAATATGTTAATTCGGATAACGTCTGTCAGAACCTTTGTACTATATGTCAGTTTACCAGTACCTGTCCATCTGATTAATATTTCCAGAGACCGACTAACTCAACTCGGAAGCAGAACTAGTTAGGAGGCAATGACACATATCAGGTTAGTGACTTTTTCACACACATTTCAACTTTTATTTTGTGTTTCTAGTTTGGTTTGGTTTGTTATTATTTTCTGCTCGTTCAGCTTTTGCAGTTTGATTTTTTTCACTCTTTGTATTGTGATGTTTTTTTAAATCACATGTTTATGGAATAAGGTCTTTCAATAATTTAAATTTAAAAAATAAATGAGTTACGTCTTCGTTGTTTTGAGACTATTCCAGACTTAGAGTTGTAGTCTTTGGGCGATTTATGTGCAGGAGTGGTTTGTGTGGTGTTGTTCAAGGAGTGGTTTATGTGGTGTTGTTCAAGGAGCTGTAGTATAGATTTAGCGGTGTAAAATGCTACACAGAGTACAATGTGGTGTCTGACAGATTTAACTTTGTAGTAAAGGGTGGTTTAGGATAGGTAGATGTCAAATGTTAAATTATATATAAAGGTGTTGTATTACAAATTTATCATTGCAATATGTTACTCTGTAGTAAAACGTTTGTGTATTGCAGATTTAGCGTTAAATATGTTACTCGGTAGTAAAACGTTTGTGTATTGCAGATTTAGCGTTAAATATGTTACTCGGTAGTAAAACGTTTGTGTATTGCAGTTTAGCGTTAAATATGTTACTCGGTAGTTTGGGTGTTGCAGATTTAGCGTGGTAAAATGTTACAGCTGTATTAGTGATTTATGACACGTTATTGAAAGGTGATATAAGACAGGTTTATGCATTATACAGTTTTAATGGTTTCTTCTGTAACTGTGACGTAATAACATGAAAACGAACCAAGAAATATCTTCGTTTTGGTGCCACGTGGTTGGGTCAGTTTGGGCCGAATTACGACATTCTTCAAATTGAATATTAAGAATTTTTTTGTTGTTTTAAAGAAAAATTCTGTTCAGCTTCATATGTAAATCCCATCCCAATACATCTCATTTTAAAATGGTACTATATAGTGCATGCATAAATGTTTTGGAGAAATTGAAATGAAATGTTGAATTGTTGAATTAATTAAAAGTTGAATTTAATAAACAAATCTTTTTCAATGACGGCAATGAATCTCTTAGTGTGTGTTGTTGTTGCTGCTGCAGTTGCTGTTGTTTTTACTTGGCTCTTTCTTACGAAAACAAAAACAAGTGCCTGGGAAGTACCTGGGAATTAGTTTAGTTCTCACCTTAAGTAAACAAAAACATCAAGAACCGGGGAAATACCTAGGAACTATTTTAGTCCTTACCTTAAGTAAACAAAAACAAGAGCCGGTGAAATACCTAGGAACTATTTTAGTCCTTACCTTAAGTAAACAAAAACAAGAGCCGGGGAAATACCTAGGAACTATTTTAGTCCTTACCTTAAGTAAACAAAAACAAGAGCCGGGGAAATACCTGGAAACTGTTTTAGTCCTCACTTTAAGTAAACAAAGCACGCAATGTTGTTTTAGTTTACAAATAAATAATTAAAGTTTGTTCGAATTATTTTGTTTTATTCTTTATTGTAAAGCTTCTATATTATATATTTACTACTTGTGGAACATAAATATAAAATCATTAAAAAATAAAGAAAGAAATTATGTTGATTTGTTTTTAGATGGCTCCAATAGCGATATTCTTGGGACTGTTTGGAGGATGTTTTCTGGGGTAAGTTGTCAAGGCAGAAGAAAAGTGCCTAATGGAACTATATTTTAACAATTGTTATAGAGCAGTTCTAAATTGAATAACCTGAATTATACAGCCGTCATATATAGTTTGACAGCATATAGAATACACGTAATTCTAATCTTGGCCATAAATTTCTTATCTAAAATATGGCATTTAATTAGATTCATTATCTAATCATTACATAACTATATTCATTATCTAATCATTACATAACTATATTCATTATCTAATCATTGATATAACTATATTCATTATCTAATCATTACATAACTATATTCATTATATAATCATTGACATAACTATATTCATTATCTAATCATTGACATAACTATATTAATTATCTAATCATTGACATAACTATATTCATTACTTATTCATAGCCCTAACTAAATTCATTATCATTGTTCGTATGTCTGTATACGTCTTACACGCAGGTTGTTGTCAATCTTTCTGCTTGAAGTGGCATTAATGAACACAACCTAGGGTCTATTTATAAACTTAATCCTAGACCTAATTCTTGAACTAATTCTATACATATATACCATCAACATTATTTCTTACGTACGTTTTATGGTTGATCTGCATTCTATCAGTCAATCAATCTGCATTCTATCAGTCAATCAATCTGCATGCCACTTGAACTTTAAAAAATGAGTGAAGTGTTTCTTAAAATGATTTCAGCCTGGAGGATCTATATGAAAAGTAATTTTTGACGATTGTGTCTTATATTTTATTTCGAGTTTACCTTTGCACAGGTGATATCTGTTTTATAGATTAACTTATATAATTGATTTAATGACACATTACAGTAATTAAATATGTCATTGTGGGTAAAAGTGTCTTTGTGCGTGCATGTATCTGTAGATTTTAATTTTCAACACTTCTCTTGTACCTTAATTATGTATACAAAAATGATATGTGTGATGTGATTGGTCCCAAAGCAGATATGCAGTTTGTCCGCAGTCAACTAAGTCACACCTAGAGAGGTGCAATCAATTGATAAGAATGAGAAGAAATAGAATAACAAACTAATGACTTTTAAGAAGGGATCACTCACTGACTGCATTAGAGATGCTGAAACAAAGACAAAAGAATCTTATAGTTGACACAATAGAAATATACAGTGTCTATATGATATATCTTCTTTAACAAATATTATAATTGACACAATATATATGTACAGTGTTCTATGATATATACTACTTTTAGCAATGTAACAGTTGACAGTTTGCTTTCTTAAGTGAGAACTGGTTGAAGAAATTGTGTGTCTTTAGGATATTAATAATTTTGCTATATGTCTATTGGGAGGATGATTCTAGAACATCTTTAGTCTTGCGGAGCACATCGTCAGAATTGCTCATTGAGGATTAGTGACTGGCAGATTGGTTTAGTATGAAGATGGTAGCTAATATTGTGGCTCAGATCAGGAGTAGTAAGTAGCATGTAACCTTCAGGCAGAACTGGTCCAAACAAGAATCAAATTTCTGTGTTCACTTATGAAGGAAATGTTAACAGTAAAAAAACACCAGCTGCAAATAGCTGTTCAATATGTAGAGTCCCAATTTCTTTCTTTAACGTTCTTCTCTATCTGTATACTTGAGTCATTACTATATTGTTTCTCTCTAGAAAGAGTTATAATGACATCATTCCTTGTAATAACTGGCTCCTTTCTTGCCCTGTGCTCTACGATTGTTATCATGACTAGTAATAAATACAATTCTTATAATTTGATTTCATCATTCTGAATACTTAGCATCAATAATTGTAAACTGAGTGTTACTATGACTAGTAAAAATATTTTTATTATTATAAAATTTTATCATGCTGGGTAATTAGCATTAATAATTGTGAACTCAGTATTACTATGACTAGTAATAAATATAATTCTTATCATATAATTTTCATTTCAGTGTCGTGTGCAAAATGCTCTCCAATTTCTATGTCAGATCTGTTCTTCCAATGTGTCATTAGTTTTCCACAAATTGTTATTATTATTTTTTTCTGGGACTTTGGTTGTTGTTCTTATCATTATTATTGGCAAATAGTGAAAATTTAAGCTACTTTCAAATATAAATTGTAATTTTATCTCCTTATCTTATATATGAATTGATGTCTAAAAGTTACATATCTCAGTTGATACCCATAATATCATAAGTTTATTTCATGGTACCATAAAGGGTGCTAAGCAGCCCAGATAGACCGCCATTGGAAGACCCGGCTGCAGCTCGCACGTTGTTCCACATAGCCGAGACACTACACACGCCGGACGGCGACTTGACTAGGCAGGAATTCGGGGAGATCTTTGAGGACTTTGATACGAACGGTAAGTCCGTGTTGGCACTGTGTAATGTCTCAGTCAACAGTTAATAGTGTACAAGTCCGTGTGGGCAAAGTTCTGAAAAGAGTACAAGATCGTATGTAAAACATGCATAATTTCGTAGTTAACGATTTTCCTTTCTTTCAGAGCTCTTGTAGATCAGAGATGTCGTTGTATCTGTACTGCTGGCGTAGGACACCTCGAGATTCACAATTACCTGCATTCTCACGCACCACACATGCACACATACACACATGCACACATACATATACACATACACACAACACAAACATATATACACAAATATAACTGAAGCAGTTCGTGAAAGACAGGTATTGGATTTTATATTTTTTTCAAAGAAAAATAAAGACTCTAATTGTCTGTATTTACCAAAAATCAGCAGACGACTTTAGTGATACACCAGCTAGATATGTGCCATAGGATCGTTAAGTGAACTTTGACATGTGATTTCAGTAAAAAAATATTTGTGGCATATTTATCCGTAATTCCTTATTTTCACATGAGGTAATATTAATCGATTTCCGGATGTTACTCAACCCAACATAATCTTGACTCAGGGTAAAAAACCAAGTGCCAATAATAAATATTCAACCAAAGCTAAATGTTCAAAGAAAATGTTCAACTGTAGAGTGGACCGCATCACAAGGGATGGTAACCCAAATGCTCTCCCTTGCTGAACAACAAAGGAAATCCTTCACACTGAAAAATGTGAAACAAACGTTGGTGAAAACCAGCTGAGTGTACAGTCAAAATGTCCTTTCAACATCAGCAGCTCCGAAGGACACTGGTATGTTACAGTCTGTCAGGGTGTTGTTCCGTCCGTCCAACCAGACAGAAGATGAAAAACCAGTATCACTGAAGACCCAGGTAGATGAAGAATAATGCTCAAATAACACTGCAATCTTGGTCGCACAAACAGCGAACATTCGAAAGATAAATTCCTAGTTACAAAAAACTGAGAATAAAATCCCATGCGTGGGCCCAATTTGGAAAAATTGCAACAGAGTTCCAACACAGCTAGTAGACAACCCACGTGTACACTGAATGTAGAAATGTCAGCAGGGTCCTTTTATAAAAACTAAGTTTTCTAACACCTTCCAGAAGAACTTGCATGATGAAAGCATGAATCATAACTTTTTCTAATTCTATTCTATTATTTTTTGTTCAATCACAACTTGGGTGCATCCACAAAATATAGTTCCTGACTAAAATTAATAATAAGGGACCTTAAAAATATAGTTCCTGACTAAAATTAATAATAAGGGGCCTTAAAATTAAATATATCATCTATCTATTTCTAACTTAATTAACTATCACCTAACATAAATAATTAAACAAATGAATTTAATTAAAGTGCTTAAAGTACAAAATAAACATTCACGCACACAAACTCACCGACATGCTCTATAAAAGTACACAATAGCGTGAATACATCACGCTAGCAGCAAGGGAGGTAATAGAATACTTTTAAAACATTTTTTTCTGATTAACCCCCCACACCTTTACCATGACAATTACACAAATCTAATCTGTAGCCTAAGTACAATAATTGTGCAACTTTATTCACAACTGAAAAAAACAAAGGCATTTTAAAATCATTAGACAGAGTCCTCTATCCATAAGTAATTCATAGTTAATGTACTGTTTCTATTGAACATTATTAATAGAATGGTAGTATTACATTTAATAATAATTCAAATCATTATTGTTTAAGAGGTAGTAAAGTACACACACACATGCACACACACACACGCACACACTCACTCACACACACACACACACACACACACACGCGCGCGCATTGAGTGATTTCATGTATTTTAAAAACAGAAAAATGAAAAACAATTTTGTCACTCAAGAAGAAGTTTTATGCAGGCTATTGATTTAACATTTTAGTTAAATCTTAGTTACATTTCAAACGAATTATTTCATTTCAATTCATCTTTTCCTTTCGTTTCCACCATGAAACAGATGATGGCCTGGTGTATCATGCAGAGTTCTTGGCCGAATGGGAGAGAATGAAACTTGGTGATGACATGTCCGCCATTGTTCTTTTCAATCGCACAGATACAGATGGCGACGGAATCATCACCAGTGATCCTGACTTGGACAGAGTGTTTGTCTTATTCGATCTAGACGGTTAGTATCATCATTCACCACCATGACTTGGGCAGAGTGTTTGTATATTTCGATCTAGACGGCCAGGATTTGACACTCTATTATAATATTTGTGAAAGGTTTTCTGTCAATTTCAATGTACAATTTGTATTATATGACAGAATACTGCGTCCGCGTATACGCCTATCTAAAACTTTCTAATATCTAGAAATTTAAAAACGACCACATTGCAAATATCTTATTGTCTTTTCCATTTCAATTTTTTTCTTTCTTCAGGTGATCATCTAGTGTCGGAACCAGAATTCGTCATCGTCTGGACAAGTCTGTCGACTTAAAGCAGCATTCCGCCGCCAGACTGAATTACAAACAGCGACCTCTGGTGCCACTCTTTGAGGACAGAGCAGCGTTTAGAAATTTAACTCTAGTCTAAATCTTAATAGTTTGACTCAGACTATGAAATTAAATTAACTGTTATTAAATATATTATTATACTGAATTACTTTATTTTAAGAACATAACAACGGTATATGTTAAGTTTTGCTTACAGAAGTTAATATCTGTCTTTTGTATATATTTTCAGTTTTAAACTGGTTTCACATTTTGAATGTTTATATCAGTGAATCGAAAAGGTTTAGGAAAATAAAGTGATTTATTCATAAAGAAGTATTTTAATAGTATAACGCAGTGTCATATTTAAATTTAAATGATAAATGTGTACTTGTGTGAGGAGTTATTTTGTTATACTTAGTGATATTTGCAGATGTAAAAGAGTTGTGTGAGGAGTTATTTTGTTATACTTAGTCATATTTGCAGATGTAAAAGAGTTGTGTTGTTATGGGTGTTGTCAAACAACGAGATGTAGAATAAACGTATTCAAACTTCAGGTTTTCAATTCACCCTTGCAGAGTGCCCTCAGTTTTTTTAATCTAATTATTTTTGCTTTGGTTATAAACTTTTCCCTGGGATATATTAGATGTTCCTTGTGGTATATTTCTATTCATGTTATTCTTTCATTATGGATCTGTTTCCAGAGAGTGAGAATTTGAGAGTCAGATAAAACAGTGTCTGTGTGTGTTAGAGAGAGAGAGAGAGAGAGAGAGAGAGAGAGAGAGAGAGAAAGAGAAAGATTAAAAGAATACTAAGTCTATGTGTGTTTGTGTGTGTGTGTGTGTGTGTGTGTGTGTGTGTGTGTGTGTATGTGTAGAGTAGTGTATGAGAGAAAGAGTAAAAGAATGTTAGTCTGTGTGTGTGTGTATGTGTATGTGTGTGTGTGTGTGTAGTGTATGAGAGAAAGAGTAAAAGAATGCTAATCTCTGTGTGTTTGTGTATGAGTTGAATGAGTGAGAGAAAGAGATGTGCATTTAAACTAATTAATACCATCTGATCTTTGTTGATTTCGCGCTCATTTCCTTGCATGCATTGTCTGGTTTCTGTCAGCGAAGCGGCACCACCGACCATCGAGCTGACGAGAAAATCAAAACACTGATACTGAGATGTAATTGTATATTTGACTTCTTAATTTCAATCTGATTATAAATACGCTAACGTGCCGTATTGTAAAGACGTATTAAACAGTAAAATTAAACATTATGTTTGACATATTAGTTATATAAGTATTTTTCAGAAGTATATTAAGAGAAAGATTTATATTTAAAATACATTTTCACAGACTGAAAATATCTTTACTTCAATCTACAGTTTTTGAAAAATATATTTGACGCCAATGGCTAATGGTTACGATTATTTTAATTAACTAATCGTCCATAATTAATTACGTGATGAGAATCTTAATTTATGTTTGACACATGTCCAGTTATATGTATTGACCTTGCCACGATGTATTTAAACAAGTTGCCTCAATCTTTTAATACTTGATGATCGACGGATGAAGAAACGGGTGGAAAGAGATATTCCCAACATAACGTAATTTCCTGTATACGAAGTTTCACCACAAAATGAAGTTAATGTCCTCATGTATAATTCCCATTATCATCATAATTCTAATCTTCTTCTTATCTCTTCTAACACTCACTGCATTCTTGGACAAAGTCTGATGTTTCATGGAGAGAAATGTTTCTTTGATGCCAATGTTGAATGCCATGATGCATGACTTCTTTCATGCAGTGGGCGCGTATTTCAAAGTGTTCCTGCAATTTTTTGCGCTTGCTGATGTTTTGATTCTCTCTCTCTCTCTCTCTCTTATAGCCTTCAGCCCTCCCTTCTTATACTTTCTATGTCTCTATGAGAACTCCAGAAGGTTCTAGAAGATTTTGCACCTTGTGATTTTAATTTACCGATGCACATGATTTATTTGCACGCACCTCACTAGCTAGGGCAAAAATCTATTGTGGACTTACTACTATACTATTTCCTTTTGGCTTGTAAACAAGCTTCATACATGCATACACGTCTATGAATATACTGCATTCATTAAACCTATATAATACTCCTTAAATGTATGTATATTTATGCATGAAATGCGTAGTAGGTCTACATATGTTTATCTAAGCTAAGTGAACAAAATTTAAAAGTTACATGTGTGATGGTGAACACAGTTACTCCCCTTATTGGTTAGTGGTCTTGTGTAGACCATGAAATAAAAATAATAATTCTGGCTTCATGCATTTCCCATGACATACTAGAAAGTCTTATTCCTAAAATACAATTCAACAATTTAATGATGTCAATACAAATCACAGGATAGTTCTTATCAGAGAACAGAAATGGAGTTATTAGAGATAAGCGATAATAGTTTCAATGTAACCTTGTATAGATGAAGCCACAATCGTCTTATTTGTGCACTTTTCATATCAAAGTCGCAACTTTATTGTCCATGTCAATTGCACGTTTCCTCCTCACATTGTAAAAAATGCTGATTCACTTCTTTTTCTCTTGAGTTAAAATGGGTGCTATTTCGCCGTACCAACTAACTCAAGCAGAACAACAATTGTAGCAATTTCCAGTAACTTTCTTGTACAAAAAATCCTCAATTTAGTCAGCATACCTTGCCACCATATACAACAGAGTGTAGTGTATTCCTTATACTTACACACTGCGGTAGATGATTCATGCATCTACCACAGTTACAGCGGTTTATAATCAGTAAAGAAGGAGATTCAAATAACACAAGGAAAGGCTGCTTTGTCCCTGTAAAAATATAATCAGGGAACAATACTAAATTTCCAGTTTATTCCTTTTTTAACTCCATTCTTTCTTTCATTCAAGTCTCAACTTACAGTTTCCTTGCAGCAGTATTTATTAGCCTGATACACGCATGCAGCATATTAGTTTATGAGATGATTCACTAGAAACAATGTCAAGTGTTTAGCATATCATATACAAGCATCATAGTTCACAATTTGTAGAAGTAATAGTCTACTCGTATAATGCATTTCTATGTAAAACACAACTATAACATATCAATAGCAAAATTGCATGAAATATTTCTAAGTCCATTCTCTCTCAATCAGTTAGTTATCTCAACATTAAGCTAACAGCTGCCTTTCATGACCAGACTTCTTGCCACACCAAATTCAAGTGATTAGACTATAGAGTTCTCTACAGCAGGTAAACTTTTGATCTCAGCCCATTGGCTGGCCTCCCTCTCATAAATCTTAACCAGTGGATACGAAAAACTACTCGTCCAGTTGGAACTGGTTTGCATTACATCAGCAAATTTCTAGCATATTCTCAACTTGAGTTGTTTATATCCAAATCTGACACTCACAAAAAATTCCATCATAAGGAGTGCCCAAGGTCAGGTCACTTTGACAATATATATATAACAATTAAGTTTCAGAAATAGGGATAGGCAAATTTACTCCACCACACTATATAATCATTAATAATTTTGTATCACTATGTGTACTATATTTGTCATAGCTTTAAGTTGTCCTTGCTTTGTGGATGACTAGCAAGCTGTAATTTGTCTGAGTTCCATAGATGACTCAAAGAGTGTAATTTGTCCAACTTCATAGATGACTCACAGAATGAAATTTGTCACCTCCCCATAGATGACTCATAATGTAATTTTTCTGAGCACCAAAGAAGTCTATGTGATGGGATGATGGGTGTAGTAGTATTGTAGTGTAGTTGGTCACCACAGGATGCGAGATGAAAATCGATTATGATGGATGACAATACGTCACATGCTTGACGACAGCCACAGCCAGAGATGTACACGCAACACCGTGTTTACAGTTGTCATGAGGGCTTTATTCACACACACAGCCACATCGGCTCACCAAACCATTCTCTTTTCTTCGCTACATGGCTCCCTCTTGCTGTGTATGCATACAATCACACTCACACACTTGTTGTCTCGTTGACTTCTTTCACTCTACAGGAAATGCGTGAAAACGTTTTATCTTCAGATGCTCTCGGTTTTCGGGTGGATTCCTGTGGAGCCTTCCTCTTCTCACGTCATTCTGAAGGGTGTAGATGGAATTTTGTGCTGCAGATGTTGAATTTCTTTTTTCTGGTGCTTCGCTACGACTGTTGTTGGTCTTTTTTCTTTCACTTTTTCTTGTAATGTGTTGAGCTGATGTTCGGCGTGTGATAGTAGAAAAATGGAGCGTTTTAGAGTCACTCTGAATTTTTCTGTGTACTAGAGCAGCGGGTTTGCCACCTACCTGGGGGGTCTGCCGCTCTCAACGTTTGGAGTCAGTAGAGCGAGTAGTTTTGGGGCGTGTGGAGATTGTCAAAATTCTTTTGTCACTGTTACTGACTATAGGGATAGCCGACCATCTCGCCTTGGGTCTTGTCACAGTCGGGTTGAGGCGTGCAGAATTTTGTTGTCTACCATCGGAAGCCGATCTAGCGAAGTGAAAGTCCGTGTTTGAGGTCAGTTTCTCTTTTTTGTTGTTGTGCACGCCGCCATCGGAATCCGGTCTGGCGGTGGTGGACAAAGTATTTCAGAGAGGAATATGTACTACATAAAGACAAAATAGTGCAGAGAGGTCAAAATTAGTATATGGTGGATAAAGTAGTGCAGAGAGGTCAAAGTAGTATATGGTGGATAAAGTAGTGCAGAGAGGTCAAAGTAGTATATGGTGGATAAAGTAGTGCAGAGAGGTCAAAGTAGTATATGGTGAATAAAGTAGTGCAGAGAGGTCAAAGTAGTAAATGGTGGATAAAGTAGTGCAGAGAGGTCAAAGTAGTATATGGTGGATAAAGTAGTGCAGAGAGGTCAAAGTTAGTATATGGTGGATAAAGTAGTGCAGAGAGGTCAAAGTTAGTATATGGTGGATAAAGTAGTGCAGAGAGGAAAGTGTAGTATATATAAGACTGTAGTTCAGAGAGTACAAAGTAGTACAGTGAGTGCAAAGTAGTACAGAGGATCAAGTAGTGCAGAGAGGGAAAAGAAGTGCACAGAGGGCAAGAGAAATGAAAAGAGGATAAAGTAGTGCAGAGGGCAAAGTGTTACAGGGAGGACATAGTAGTAAAGGGAGATAAAAAGCAGTGCTAAATGAATATAAATTATTAAAGGTATAGACCAAATATAAATTATTAAAGGTATAGACCAAATATAAATTATTAAAGGTATAGACCAAATATAAATTATTAAAGGTATAGACCAAATATAAATTATTAAAGGTATAGACCAAATATAAATTATTAAAGGTATAGACCAAATATAAATTATTAAAGGTATAGACCAAATATAAATTATTAAAGGTATAGACCAAATATAAATTATTAAAGGTATAGACCAAATATAAATTATTAAAGGTATAGACCAAATATAAATTATTAAAGGTATAGACCAAATATAAATTATTAAAGGTATAGACCAAATATAAATTATTAAAGGTATAGACCAAATATAAATTATTAAAGGTATAGACCAAATATAATAACCGGCCTTGTTTGTCTCTTTCTTCGCTTTTGTCATATTGAGCTACATTACTAGAAATTTAGCTCTTTCTCATATATAAACCGTCCATGTCCATAAACGGAAATAACAATAGAGAAACTTAAATATACATTTCATTCACCATAAATGACTTAATTATATGCAGTCACTTCTTGTCATTATTATATTATTCAAATAC
Organism: Sinotaia quadrata; assembly: GCA_028829895.1. Taxonomy (NCBI): domain Eukaryota; kingdom Metazoa; phylum Mollusca; class Gastropoda; order Architaenioglossa; family Viviparidae; genus Sinotaia; species Sinotaia quadrata. The sequence goes on from CM054180.1 coordinate 95,223,852, forward strand.
GGCTTGAATCACTTCTATGCATAAAAAACATTGCGTGCGTGTGTGTGTGTGTGTGTGTGAAGGGGTCTGAATAGGAGCTTGTGTAGGTGTGTGTGTCAGTAAGTGTGTGAGATTGTGTGTAAAGGTGTCTGAATAGGAGCTTGTGTAGGGTGTGTGTGTGTGTGTGTGTGTGTATCTGTAAGTGTGTGAGATTGTGTATAAAGGTGTCTGAATAGGTGTTTGTGTAGGGTGTGTGTGAGTGTGTCTATGTGTGTGATTGTGTACAAAGGTATCTGAGTATGTGTATGTGTAAGGGTCTGTGAGTGTATATAGGCTTCGTGTGTGTGTGTGTTTAGTTGTTTAGAGAATGTGTAAATGTGTGGAACCAATGCATTTAGCTCTATAGGACTCTGGTACACTGATTTTAAGATCACTAAAGCCAACTCTAGTGTTGATTAAACCCCATAGAGACAATAATGGTATTGCCCAAGTACTCTTCATGTTCATGTGAACATGGACACTTTCAAAAACACGTTTATCAGAGTGAAACTAAGACATATAAAAATGTTCACCTTAATATAAGTGTTCTTTTACCCTCCCAAGCCCACCTGAATTGAGTTTTAAGTAAAGTTAAACTGGACTGAACTGAAAACACGCTTTGCCTCCCCAAGTCTTGTCTTATATGTCAGAAAATAATTCAGTCCATTATTAAAGAAGTTGACAGTTGTGACGATGTATTTTCACGCATGTAACACTCATTGGCAATAGCGTTTCTTATACATTCCTCGTAGTGTGCTGAGTAGTGCTCATGACAATTCTAGAACACTCTCCCTGTTGTGTTTGGTAGTGAATGTGAAGATCTGGATAATTCTCCAAGTTGTGCTTTGTGAGCACATCACATCGAAGATTCTGGAACAGTTGTGTAACGTGCCTAGAACGAGTATGTTGGACCATCGCCAAGTAAGAAAGGCAGTGACTTGCAGAAAACCACATGATTGTGAACACGTGCCAGCGACAGCTGCCATCTTTAAAAGGTTATGTACATTGACTAATTATCTCTCTGAAACTCTATTCTATAATGAATTATATCCATGAATTTGATTATATCAATATATATATAATTTTACTGCTGTAAATGTCAATGCTCTTTTGATTATATGCATTTGTTGCATATTTGATTGTTGATTTAATAAATTTATTGTTAAATTTCTTTGCCTACTTGCACATATATTAAAACGTATGTTTTAATAATACTGGGTGGATAGGGGCATATTAAATATAAATAAAAGATGGATTTTTATTACTCCTTTAGTAAGACGTTTCCACCTGCAGATTATGCAACAAGAAAAGGCCTATCATATTATTGTGTAAAGAGTAGAGTTTTACGACACTGTTATAAACCACCAAGTGACAGACATATTGGTCTTGTGGGAGAATTATTAATAATTATTAATTAAGTTTCTCGATCACTTGTTATTAGTTATGTGTTGTTAATTAATAAATAATAATAATAACGAGTGAAGTGTGTCCAGAGAGGTGTCACATAAAACAAAAAATGTTAAGATGTCCACAACTTAAAAGTTGATTCCTTAAAAGTCTCTATCCATGAAAACAGTTTTTAGTGTGTAGTTATAAAATGGAATACGGATTAAAGACACGTCATCATGTGATCTTGTCACATTATGTGTGCTCATGTTAAGAGCTAGTATAGATTACAAAGACTATTAATGTTTCCGGACATAAGTGTGCGTTTTTGTCTAATTTAATTTTATTTCGTTATCAATAGCAAATGTATTCATCCAGCAATTGACCTCTTATTATTCTTTTGAGAATTTGAAAAAAGTTTTGAGAATTTGAAAAGTGTTTTGAGAATTCATCAGGCTAGGTTTCTTTCCGTATCACGGTTTAAACTTATTCAGGCGTGACACAGTATGTGTTGGGTGTGGTCTGATGTAAGACCAAGAAAGTTATTTCTGGCTCGGGTAGTTCTTAAGCTGATAATGAGGTGAATGACTGTAGAACACGATACCAACATTCATTGTGTAATTCACTACTCATCATTAAGTCTATGCTTATTCATATATACATGAACATTTAATTTTATGTAGCAAATATTTGTTGGAAAATGTATCTTAGTAACGCAAAGTAGACTACATTAATTTCTTGATAATGACAAAGATTTTTAATGAAAGTAGATATTATTTTATACAGATACTAGATTAGATAAAAATAATTCAAATTCTTAAAGCAATTATTCATTTTAATCAGTCAAAAAAGTGAGGTTATTTTCCTAAGTGCAAGAAAAAGTTTGAATAAAACCATCGCTTGTGTTTTTCATTTTTCCTTATCAGTAACCGGACTACACGCACATTAAAGATAGTTCAAGTTGTTTTTTATCATTACAAAACTTAAAGGCAGAGCCATCTGAAGTCGTGTACACCATGGATAGATTACAATATGTTAATTCGGATAACGTCTGTCAGAACTTTTGTACTATAAGTCAGTTTACCAGTACCTGTCCATCTGATTAATATTTCAACAGTACACACGACTAACTCAACTCGGAAACAGGACTAGTTACAGGGCAGAGATAAAGATCAGGTTAGAGGGTTTTCACAAACATTTCAACTTTTATTTTGTGTTTCTAGTTTGGTTTGGTTTGTTATTATTTTCTGCTCGTTCAGCTTTTGCAGTTTGATTTTTTTCACTCTTTGTATTGTGATGTTTTTTAAAATCACATGTTTATTGAATAAGGTCTTTCAATAATTTAAATTTTTTAATAAATGAGTTACGTCTTCGTTGTTTTGAGACTATTCCAGATTTAGAGTTGTAGTCTTTTGGCGATTAATGTGCAGGAGTGGTTTATGTGGTGTTGTTCAAGGAGTGGTTTGTGTGGTGTTGTTCAAGGAGTGGTTTGTGTGGTGTTGTTCAAGGAGCTGTAGTATAGATTTAGCGGTGTAAAATGCTACACTGAGTACAATGTGGTGTCTGACAGATTTAACTTTGTAGTAAAGGGTGGTTTAGGATAGGTAGATGTTACTCTATAGTAAAACGTTTGGGTGTGCAGTGTTAGCGTTAAATATGTTAATCTATAGTAAAACGTTTGGGTGTTACAGATTTGGCGTTAAATATGTTAATCTGTAGTAAAACGTTTGTGTGTTGCAGATTTGGCGTTAAATATGTTAATCTGTAGTAAAACGTTTGTGTGTTGCAGATTTAGCGTGGTAAAATGTTACAGCTGTATTAGTGATTTATGACACGTTATTGAAAGGCGATATAAGACAGGTTTATGCATTATACAGTTTTAATGGTTTCTTCTGTAACTGTGACATAATATGAACACGAACCAAGAAATATCTTCGATTTGGTGCCACGTGGTTCGGGTCATGGTTGGCCGAATTACCACATTCTTCAAATTGAATATTAAGAATTTTTTTTTTAAAGAAAAATTCTGTTCAGCTTCATATGTAAATCCCATCCCAATACATCTCATTTTAAAATGGTACTATACTGTGCATGCATAAACGTTTTGGAGAAATTGAAATGAAATGTTGAAATGTTGAATTAATTAAAAGTTAATTTAATAAACAAATCTTTTTCAATGACATGGCAGTGAGTCTCTTAGTGTGTATATGATTTGTATTTGTGTGTTGTTGTTGATGCTGAAGTTGCTGTTGTTTTTACTTGGCTCTTTTTTGCGAAAACAAAAACAACTGCCGGGTAAATAACTAGGAACTATTTTAGTCCTTACCTTAAGTAAACAAAAACAAGAACCAGGGAAATACTTAGGAACTATTTTAGTCCTTACCTTAAGTAAACAAACACAAGAACCAGGGAAATACCTAGGAACTATTTTAGTCCTTACCTTAAGTAAACAAAAACAAGAACCAGGGAAATACCTAGGAACTATTTTAGTCCTTACCTTAAGTAAACAAAAACAAAAACCGGGGAAATACCTGGAAATTATTTTAGTCTTCACTTTAAGTAAACAAAGCACGCAATGTTGTTTTAGTTTACAAATAAATAATTAAAGTTTGTTCGAATTGTTTTGTTTTATTCTTTTTGGTAAAGCTTCTATATTATATATTTACCACTTGTGGAACATAAATATAAAATCATTAAAAAATAAAGAAATAAATTATGTTGATTTGTTTTTAGATGGCTCCAATAGCGATATTCTTGGGACTGTTTGGCGGATGTTTTCTGGGGTAAGTTGTCAAAGCAGAAGAAAAGTGCCTAATGGAACTGTATTTTAACAATTATCATAGAGCAGTTCTAAATTGAATAACCTGCATTATACAGCCATCATATATAGTTCTGACAGCATTATAGAAAACAACCTTAATTCTAATCTTGGCCATAGATTTCTTATCTAAAATATGGCATTTAATTAGATTCATTATCTAATCATTACATAACTATATTCATTATCTAATCATTACATAACTATATTCATTGTCTAATCATTGCCATAACTATGTTCATTGTCTAATCATTGCCATAACTATATTCATTATCATTGTTCGTACGTCTGTATACGTCTTACACGCAGGTTGTTGTCGATCTTTCGACACGAAGTGGCATTAAAGAACAAAACCTATTGTCTATTTATCCTAGACCTAATTCTTGACCTAATTCTATACATGTATGACATCAACATTATTTTTTTCGTACGTTTTATGGTAGATCTGCATTCTATCAGTCAATCAATCTGCATGCCAATTCAACTTTAAAATCTGAGTGAAATGTTTCATAAAATGATTTCAGCCAGAGGTTCTGTATGAAACATAACTTAAGACGATTGTGTCATATTTTATTTCGAGTTTACCTTTGCACAATGCATTAGGTGATATATTTTTTATAGATTAAATTATATAATTGCATTGACAATCCATTACATTAATTAAATATGTCATTGTGGGTAAAATGTCTTTGTGGGTGCATGTATCTGTAGATGTTCATGTTCAACATTCCTCTTGCAGCTTAATTATGTATACAAAAATGATATGATGTGATGTGATTGGTCTCAAATCAGATATGCAGTTTGTCCCCAGTCAACTAAGTCACACCTAGAGAGGCACAATCAATTGTATAGAATGAGAAGAAATAGAATAACAAACTAATGACTTTTAATATATAACAGAAGAAGAGATGACTCACTGACTGCATTAGAGATGAAACAAAGACCAATTAATCTTATAGTTGACACAATAGAAATATACAGTGTCTATATGATATATCTTCTTTAACAAATATTATAATTGACACAATATATATGTACAGTGTTCTATGATATATACTACTTTTAGCAATGTTACAGTTGACAATTTGCTTTCTTAAGTGAGAACAGGTTGAAGAAATTGTGTCTTTAGGATATTAATAATTTTGCTCTATGTCTATTGGGAGGATGATTCTAGAACATCTTTAGTCTTGCGGAGTACATCTTCAGAATTGCTCATTGAGGATTAGTGACTGGCAGATTGGTTTAGTATGAAGATGGTAGCTAATATTGTAGCTCAGGTCAGGAGTAGTAGCATGTAACCTTCATCCAGAACTGGTCCAAAACTCAAGTGTCTGTGTTCACTTATGAAGGAAATGTTAACAGTAAAATAACACAGCTGCAAATAGCTGTTCAATATGTAGAGTCCCAATTTCTTTCTTTAACGTTCTTCTCTATCTGTATACTTGAGTCAGTACTATATTGTTTCTGTCTAGAAAGAGTTATAATGACATCATTCCTTGCTACAGCTGGCTTCTATCTTGTCCTGTGCTCTATGAGCGTTATCGTGACTAGCAACAAATATTTTTATTATTATAAAATGTTATCATGCTGGGTACTTAGCATTAATAATTGTGAACTCAGTATTATTATGACTAGTAATAAATATAATTCTTATCATATAATTTTCATTTCACTGTCGTGTGCAAAATGCTCTCCATGTTCTATGTCAGATCTATTCTTCCAATGTGTCATTAGTTTTCCACAAATTGTTTTTCTTCTTCTCATTTTTACTGAGGTTATGGTTGTTGTTATTATTATTATTATTGGCAAATATTGAAAATTTAAGCTACTTTAAAAAATGAATTGTAATATTATCTCCTTATCTTATGTATGAATTGATGTCTAAAAGTTACATTTATCTCAGTTGATACCCATAATATCATAAGTTTGTTTCATGGTACCATAAAGGGTGCTAAGCAACCCAGATAGACCGCCATTGGAAGACCCGGCTGTAGCTCGCACGTTGTTCCACATAGCCGAGACACTACACACGCCGGACGGCCACTTGACTAGGCAGGAATTCGGGGAGATCTTTGAGGACTTTGATACGAACGGTAAGTCCGTGTTGGCACTGTGTAATGTCTCAGTCAACAGTTAGTAGTTGTTAGTAGTGTACAAGTCCGTGTGGGCAATGAGTAATGCCTCTGTGAACAGTTAATAGTGTACAAGTCCGTGTTGGCACTGTGTAATGTCTCAGTCAACAGTTAATAGTGTACAAGTCCGTGTTGGCACTGTGTAATGTCTCAGTAACAGAGATTTGAATAGAGTACAAGATCGTATGCATAATTTCGTAGTGAACGATTTTCCTTTCTTTCAGAGCTCAATTGTAGATCAGAGATGTCGTTGTATCTGTATTCCTGGCGAATGAAACCTCGAAATACACAACTACCTGCATTCTCAAGCACCACACATGCACATACACACACATGCAAACATACACATACACACAACACAAACATATATACACAAATATACCTGAAGCAGTTCGTGAAAGACAGGTATTAGATTTTTATATTTAAAAAAAAAATAAAAAATAAAGACTCTAAATGTCTGTATTTACCAAAAATCAGCAGACGACATTGATATGAGTTAGATATAACTTGATGGTGATACAACAGCTAGATATGTGCCATAGGATCGTTAGGTGAACTTTGACAAGTGTTTTCAGTGAAAAAATATTTATGGCATATTTATCCGGAATTCCTTATTTTCACATGAGGCAATATTAATCGAAATCCGGATGTTACTCCACACTACATAAACTTGACGCTATTTTAATATAATTAGAAATGAAGTTTTCTGACGTCTACCACAGAGTACGTGTGTAGTTTGTAGTGAGTCGTGGAAACAATCAAACCAGCATACTATAGACTATAGAGTATAGACCTAATGAGGAGCTGATTCATTTCTTGCTTCGCTAGCTTATTGACATGACTCAGAGTTATGAATTTGTGAATATCACAATGCTACAGTGTACACATTTATTTTTGCGTTATTAATTTACGTAAATATTTAAGTATAGTGATTAGTATTTCACTTCATGAGTTTGACAGTAAAGATTTCATTGCACAAATCTAATTTATAGCCTAAATACAATAATCGTACAACTTCATTCAAAACCGATAAAACAAAGGCATTTTAAAGTCATTAGACAGAGTACTCTATCCATAAGTAATTCATAGTTAATGTACTGTTTCTATTGAACATTATTAATAGAATGGTGGTATTACATTTAATAATAAGTCAAATCATAATTGGTTAGTATGTAGTAAAGTACACACACATGCACGCGAACACACACACACACACCACACACACAAACAAACACACACGCATTTAGTGATTCCATGTATTTTAAATACGGTAGAATGAAAAACAATTTTCTGACTCAAGTAGATGTTACATGTTTTGATTTAACATTTTTGCTTAGTTACATTTCAAATTAATTATTTCATTTCAATTCATCATTTCCTATCGTTTCCACCATGAAACAGATGATGGCCTGGTGTATCATGCAGAGTTTATGGCCGAGTGGCGGAGAATGGAACTTGGTGATGCCATGTCCGCCATTGTTCTTTTCAATCGCACAGATACAGATGGCGACGGAATCATCACCAGTGATCCTGACTTGGACAGAGTGTTTGTCTTATTCGATCTAGACGGTTAGTATCATCATTCACCATCATGACTTGGGCAGAGTGTTTGTCTATTTCGATTTAGACAGTTAGGATTTGACACTGTTATAATATCTGTGAAAGATTTTCTGTATGAGTGTAAATTTCAATGTACAATTTGCCTTATATGACAGAATACTGCATCCTCGTGTATGATTATTTAAAACTTTCTAATGTCTAGTAATTTAAAAACGACCACATTGCAAATATTTTATTGTCTTTTCCATTTCAATTTTTTTCTTTCTTCAGGTGATCATCTAGTGTCGGAACCAGAATTCGTCATCGTCTGGTCTAGTCTGTCGACTTAAAGCAGCATTCCGCCGCCAGTCTGAATTACAAATAGCGACCTCTGGTGCCACTCTTTGAGGACAGAGCAGCGTTTAGAAATTTAACTCTAGTCTAAATCCTAATAGTTTGACTCAGACTATGAAATTAAACTAACTGTTATTAAATATATTATTATTATTATATTGAATTACTTTATTTTAAGAACATAACAACAGTATACGTTAAGTTTCGCTTACAAAAGTTAATATCTGTCTTTTGTATATATTATCATTTTTAAACTGGTGTCACATTTTGAATGTTTATTTCAGTGAACAGAAAAGGTTTAGGAAAATAAATTGATTTATTCATAAAGAAGTATTTTATATAATAGTATAACGCAGTGTCATATTTGAAATTTAAATGATAAATGTGTACTTTTGTGTGAGGAGTTATTTTGTTATACTTAGTCATATTTGCAGATGTAAAAGAGTTGTGTTGTTATGGGTGTTGTCAAACAACGAGATGTAGACTAAACGTATTCAAACTTCAGGTTTTCAATTCACCCTTGCAGTGTACTCAGGTTTTTTAATCGAATTATTTTTGCTTTGGTTATAAACTTTTCCCTGGGATATATTAGATGTTCTTTGTGGTATATTTCTATTCATGTTATTCTTTCATTATGGATCTGTTTCCAGAGAGTGAGAATTTGAGAGTCAGATAAAACAGTGTCTGTGTGTGTGTGTCTGTGTGTGTGTGTGTGTGTGTGTGTGTGTGTGTGTGTGTGTGTGTGTGTGTGTGTGTGTGTGTGTGTGTGTTGTGTAGTTTATGACCGGTGAAAGAGTAAAAACTGTTAGTCTATGTGTGTTTGTGTATGAGCTGAATGAGTGAGAGAAAGAGATGTGGATTTGAACTAATTAATCACATCTGATCTTTGTTGATTTCGCGCTCATTTCCTTGCATGCATTGTCTGGTTTGTCATCGAAGCGGCACCACCGACCGTTGAGCAGACGAGAAAATCAAAACACTGATGTGGTGTAATTGAATACTTGACCTCTTAATTTCAACCTTTTATAAATACGCGAACGGACAGTATTGTAAAGACGTATTAAACAGTAAAATTAAACATGATGTTTGACACATTAGGTATTTAATTACTTTTCGGAAGTAAATTAATAGAAAGATTTATATTCTCAGACTGATAAAATCTTTATTTCAATCCACAGTTTTTCAAAAGTGTGTAATCATTAATAATTTTGTATCACTCGGCGTATTATAAGTCTATTTGTCGTAGATGTAATTTATCTGAGCTTCATAGATGATTCACAGAATGAAATTTGTCAGCTCCCCATAGATGACTCATAATGTAATTATTCTGAGCTCCATTGAAGTCTATGTGATGGGATGATGGGTGTAGTAGTGTTGTGGTGTAGTTGGTCACCACAGGATGCGAGATGAAAATCGATTATGATGGATGACAATACGTCACATGCTTGAAGACAGCCACAGCCAGAGATGTACACGCAACACCGTGTTTACAGTTGACATGAGGGCTTTATTCACACACATAGCCACATCGCCTCACCAACCCATTCTCTTTTCTTCGCTACATGGCTCCCTCTTGCTATGTACGCATACAATCACACTCACACATTTGTTGTCTCGTGGTGCACTCATACAACCACACTCACACACTTGTCTCATGGTGCACGCATACAATCACACTCACACACTTGTTGTCTCGTGGTGCACTCATACAACCACACTCACACACTTGTCTCGTGGTGCACTCTTACAACCACACTCACACACTTGTTGTCTCGTGGTGCACGCATACAATCACACTCACACACTTGTTGTCTCGTGGTGCACGCATTCAACCACACTCACACACTTGTTGTCTCGTGGTGCACGCATACAATCACACTCACACACTTGTCTCGTGGTGCACACATTCAATCACACTCACACACTTGTTGTCTCGTGGTGCACGCATACAATCACACTCACACACTTGTTGTCTCGTTGACTTGCTCTATAGGAACTGCGTGAAAACTTTTCATCTTCAGATGCTCTCGGTTTTTGGTGGATTCCTGTGGAGCCTTCTTCCTCTTCTCACGTCATTCTGAAGAGGGTGGTTGGCATTTTGTGCTGCAGATGTTTCTTTTTTTCTGGTGCTTGCTTCGCTGCGACTGTTGTAGGTCCTCTTTCTTTTCTTTCAATTTTTTCGGTAGTCAATGTAGTGCGCTGAGTTGGTGTTTTGGCATGTGATAATAGACTTACGGGTCGTTTCAGAGCCACTCCGTGAATTTTTCTGTGTACCACGGGCACTAAAGCAGCAGGTTTGAGACCTACCAGTCTTTGTGCCCGTGGGTTCGGCCACTCTCGATGTTTGGAGTCAGTAGTGCGTTTCTTTTTGGGGCGTGTTGAGATTGTTAAAATTCTTCCATCACTATTTCTGACTGTAGCGGTGGCCGACCATCTCGCCTTGGGTATTGTCACAGTTGGGTTGAAGCGTGCAGAATTTTAATATCCGCCATTGGAAGCCGATCTAGCGAACTGAAGTCTGTGTTTGCAGTCGGTTATTAGCTATCGCCTACTTAAAGTTTCTCTTTGTCCAAGTCCACATTATTTAGTCGAGTGACATTGGCCACTGGCACTATAGTAATTCCTGATTTTTTTTTATGCCATGTCTCCATGCATATTTATGTTTTGTAAATAAAAAAAATAAGTTCCAGTTAGCAGCGCTCGCATATCCGCCAAGTGAGAGAGACGCGTGGTGTCTTCTGGAGAATTATTAATTATATAATTAAAATTCTCATCACTTGTAATTAATTATCACTGATTAATAAAAAAAAATAATAATCATAGCCAGTAAGTAGACACGCGAAAGGGTCAATATAAAATTAAATTTTTCCACTTGACTCTCGTAAAGAATTGAACTATCAGTTTATTCGCACAGGACAAAAGATGTTTGAATAAGTGTGGCGTACTTCACATTCGAACTGATTGATCGTGCGTGTAATGTGTGCTCGAAATGTCCATCTGTCGACTGCGAAAGATATGGTGGTCGGATAAACGAGGTTGCCCAGGTGCTACGGTATTAATGTATCAAATCGGTGATATATGTGTATTCGAGCAAGACTGAAACACACAGATACACCGACAACAAAGAAAGAAACAGAAAACACGCAGATACACGGAGACAGAAGAAAGAAACAGAAAACACACAGACACACCGAAGACAAAGAAAGAAACAGAAAACACACAGATACACGGAGACAGAAGAAAGAAACAGAAAACACACCGATACACGGAGACAGAAGAAAGAAACAGAAAACACACAGATACACGGAGATACACACAGATACACGGAGACAAAGAAAGAAACAGAAAACAAAGAACAAACAAGAGAACGGCCAAGCCTCTTACAAAGTTATATCTGAATATCATGAGGTCTGCACAAGGTCTAATATTTCTCAAATCAGTTTAATTGCTCACGTGGTTAAAACCGTGGCTGGCTGAGGTTTTGCACCGAAAACATGAAAACAATTTACGGGCACTCGAGCTACGATCTTTGGACTTTCAGCCTTCATCCCATTTAATTATTTGTGCTCTTGATTTAGCGAAGAAATTGAATCTAATAAGCACTTGTCATATATACAGTGAGACCCTCATTATTAAGTGTCACTTTAATTTGATAGCGTATTGATTACCGTAATTTGCATACGTTTACAGTCATCCTTATTCTAGTTGTCTCAGGTAGTTTAGAAAATGAATTATCTACGAAACATTATCAGGGCGTTCGTGTTTTACTGTCGATCAGACGTGACCAGTGGTTTCAAATAACTGAAGCTGTCATATAATCATGAACAGACTGAAGTGATCACACCAAAGTTGTCACCAGGAAGTGTCAGAGGCGTTATATCTACAATTTCTAGTTATTGAAAGTATCACTTCAAAAAAACCCAGACGAAATTGTCACATAAAAAATCACCAGTGAGAAGTTGTCACATCAAGAATCACCAGTGAGAAGTTGTCGCATCAAGAATCACCAGTGAGAAGTTGTTGCATCAAGAATCACCAGTGAGAAGTTGTCACATCAAAAATCACCAGTGAGAAGTTGTCACATCAAGAATCACCAGTGAGAAGTTGTCGCATCAAGAATCACCAGTGAGAAGTTGTCGCATCAAGAATCACCAGTGAGAAGTTGTCACATCAAAAATCACCAGTGAGAAGTTGTCACATCAAGAATCACCAGTGAGAAGTTGTCACATCAAGAATCACCAGTGAGAAGTTGTCACATCAAGAATCACCAGTGAGAAGTTGTCGCATGAAGAGTTACAAGCGACATAAGCTTTTGCATTAAGAATAACCAGTGACAAGTTGTCATATCACGAATCACCACTGACTAAAGTTCTCAACATCAGGAATGACAAATGACAGCTTTAAACACCAAGAATGACCAGTGATTGCAATATTCGACGCAGCAGCGATTAATGAATTTCTCGTTGTAGTTTTACACAATATACACTTTGTCTTGAACTAGAAAGACACCGAGCATTAAACAATATTTCAAACTAAATACTTTGACATTGTAGGCGTTAGCATGGCAACAGCACTCAAACGAACGCTGCGTTTTCGGGGCTTCGGTACTATTCTCCTAATTATTATTCTGCAAACCTGCTTTCATGTTGACTCTGAAAAGATTGTCAGGGAGCATAGTTCGACGATTGACTTCTTGAAGTCAGTGTGGACTGAAGAAACAAGAAATCGCTGGCCGTTGTCGTTGACCTCGTCTATAACACCGAATCAGACGAATTCAAACTGTACAGAAGACCTGACGGTGTATCGGTCAGCACTGGCTGTTGGAAGTCCCTGGGCAGTTCAAAGTAAGCCACTGTTGTGTGTCTATTAGCCTGGCTCAGTGTGGTTCAAAGTAAGTCAATGTTGTCTGTCATCTTGCCTCAGTGTGGTTCAAAGTAAGTCAATGGTGTCTGTCATCTTGCCTCAGTGTGGTTCAAAGTAAGTCCATGTTGTATGTCATCTTGCCTCAGTGTGGTTCAAAGTAGTAAGTCAATTTTGTCAGTCAGTTTGCCTCAGTGTGGTTCTAAGTAAGCAAATGTTGTCTGTCAGTTTGCCTCAGTATGGTTCTAAGTAAGCAATTGTTGTCAGTCAGTTTGCCTCAGTATGGTTCTAAGTAAGCAAATGTTTTATGCCTGCCTCAGTATGGTTCAATGTAAGTGAGTATTGGTCAGTTAATTCAGTTTGGATCATAGTATTTAGCAATTCAAACTTCAATGTTGACAAACCTCGCCAAGCTGGATTCGTATTAAACTGTTAATTATTATTTTTCCTCTCAGCCTGTTACAGTCTTAATTTGTATGTGTTATTATTTTTCCTCTCAGCCTGTTACAGTCTTAATTTGTATGTGTTATTATTTTTACTCTCAGCCTGTTACAGTCGTAATTTGTATGTGTTATTATTTTATGTTCACAAATGAATCCAGGTGACGTTTTAAAATATTATTTGACAATTTCACTTTTAAAATGTGATTCGTTGTCGGGTTCAACCAGGATTTATTGTTATGCTGTAAGTTATGCTTACTATTTGGATTGCAATTCAAGGTCGTTGGCAGAATTAACTGATGCATGCAGCTTGCTAAATGTGAGCTCGTCAAATTAAACTTTAGCAGGTACAAGTTGTTTTTGACAAGCAAAATTAGCTGGATAAGTTACGTTTTATATATTTGTCCAAGAATTAACAATTTTCTAAAGTCACTGTTATTCACTGTCGGTTTAAAGCATCAAAAGTGTATTTAACTAGTTAAATTGCCTGGCGATTTTGGGTCACAATGAAAGTTTAATTAAACTATTATTTGACAAGTTAAATGCTTTATATATATAGTGAAAGATACATTTTTTCTTACATTTCTCCAACTAAAAGTGTTTAGCAAGTCAAAAGTTTAACTCCTGTCAAACATGAGATGCGACAAACTGCTAAGCAAATATGTAAGATTAAAACACTTGCCTTAAGGCAAAATCATGATTTACTGTTAGATTCAATTGCTCTTGGCTGTTGTCATTTTAAAGCATGATTTACCGCTAGAGAAAAAGTATAACTTACTGATAAGTATAACTTGCTAATTCGCTAAAGTTTTTTTTTTAAGGATAAAGTATTGTATGCTTTATGTTAAAATATTGGCGGATAAAGTATTGTATGCTTTATGTTAAAATACTGGCAGATGAAGTCATGACTTATGTTACAGTTTGTCATGCCATTAAGTTAAAATATGATTTATTTATTTACTTCATTTCTACTAAAAGAGAGAAATTCGCGATGACACATTTATCAATTTATTTTCCAGTGAGGGATGCTGGAGGAAGGTGGAATGCTCACAGAGTGGGTTTGGTGAGTGAGTGTGAAGGGGTGGAGCCACCCTTTAACTACTCGTTTAAAACCAAATATTGTACAGCAGTTCTCCAGTCTCCACTTCTATATACTCTGCGCTCAGTGGTAAGATGTGGTTCTGCACTTATTGGTATTCTTATGTTCAGTGCTCTGCTTTCAGTAGTAAATGTGTTCTGCTTTCAGTAGTAAATGTGTTCTGCTTTCAGTAGTAAATGTGTTCTGCTTTCAGTGTAAATGTGTTCTGCTTTCAGTAGTAAATGTGTTCTGCTTTCAGTAGTAAATGTGTTCTGCTTTCAGTAGTAAATGTGTTCTGCTTTCAGTAGTAAATGTGTTCTGCTTTCAGTGGTAAATGTGTTCTGCCTTCAGTGGTAAATGTGTTCTGCCTTCAGTGGTAAGTTGCATTGCTGAGGTGAGTGTACTTACAATGTTTTTCAAGAACAGACAACTTTAATAAGTAAAGAGCCAAAAATTGTAAATTATATATTTTTTACAAGTAAATTTTGTTTTGCAATGGAACCAATCAGCTCTATAGTAGTAAATCGAACTTGTCGCTTGTTTAATTTCCATGAAAATAGAAAAATTACAGAGTTAGAGTGTTGAGGCAGAAAGATTAACAGAGAATTGCATTAATTACAAATGATAAATGTTGCCGTGATAAAGTTATCAGCAGCTGTCAGCTGTGTGCGTGCGTGCGTGAGGAAATAGGTACTATTATAATGAAAGAATAACTATTCGTGCCCCATCCTGCAACGCAAATTGCATATTTAAAATATTTATTGTGATTTATACCCATGGATACTTTACAAAAGAAAAATTGTAATTTTCAGAGTGGACCATTCGTTTTGACCAGCCAGTCAATTGGGCTATGTGTTCCGGACACCTGTGACACAACAAGTATACAAGAACTTGTTTATACCGGTAAAACAGATTTGTAATTATCAATTTGGGAACAGAAATGACCCGCGTGGTGTGTGTGTGTGTGTGTGTGTGTGTGTGTGTGTGTGTGTGTGTGTGTGTGTGTGTATATGTGTGTGTATGTGTGTGTGTGTGTATGTGTGTGTGTATGTGTGTGTGTGTGTGTGTGTGTGTGTGTGTGTGTGTGTGTGTGTGTGTGTGTGTGTGTGTGATAATGAGACAAGGCATTGTCCGACCATGTCGGCTGTTTGTGTGATATAGTGTATAATGACAGAGGCTGCATTCGATATAGATGTGCTGATGATAGTGTATTTTAGATGTAACTATGATTGTAATATCTAATTACACAGACATCTGGTGTTTTTTTTAAAAAGATATTCGTAAATTTACTTCAGCAGTCGGCACGACTTCATGCAGGTTTTGTTGGAACTGTGCTAGGAGTGATGACTATATTGATTGCTAGGAGTAATGACTATATTGATTGCTAGGAGTGATGACTATATTGATTGCTAGGAGTGATGACTATATTGATTGCTAGGAGTGATGACTATATTGATTGCTAGGAGTGATGACTATATTGATTGCTAGGAGTAATGACTATATTGATTGCTAGGAGTAATGACTATATTGATTGCTAGGAGTGATGACTATATTGATTGCTAGGAGTAATGACTATATTGATTGCTAGGAGTAATGACTATATTGATTGCTAGGAGTAATGACTATATTGATTGCTAGGAGTAATGACTATATTGATTGCTAGGAGTGATGACTATATTGATTGCTAGGAGTGATGACTATATTGATTGCTAGGAGTGATGACTATATTGATTGCTAGGAGTAATGACTATATTGATTGCTAGGAGTAATGACTATATTGATTGCTAGGAGTGATGACTATATTGATTGCTAGGAGTGATGACTATATTGATTGCTAGGAGTGATGACTATATTGATTGCTA
Source organism: Sinotaia quadrata (assembly GCA_028829895.1). Taxonomy (NCBI): domain Eukaryota; kingdom Metazoa; phylum Mollusca; class Gastropoda; order Architaenioglossa; family Viviparidae; genus Sinotaia; species Sinotaia quadrata. The sequence continues at coordinate 95,240,339 of CM054180.1, forward strand.
GGAGTAATGACTATATTGATTGCTAGGAGTAATGACTATATTGATTGCTAGGAGTAATGACTATATTGATTGCTAGGAGTGATGACTATATTGATTGCTAGGAGTAATGACTATATTGATTGCTAGGAGTGATGACTATATTGATTGCTAGGAGTAATGACTATATTGATTGCTAGGTGTAATGACTATGTGTGTGTGTGTGTGTGTGTGTGCTAGATATAAAGACTAATATATATATGCTAGGGGATGACTATACTATATGCTAAATGACATGCTTTGCATGCCGTTCTCTGGTCCCCATTTTGTAGTGCTTAGCAAGTTTATAATCATAGCTTTATGTGTAGTAACAGAAAAATGCAAATAACCTTGATGAATGTAGTGGCATGCAAATTGTTATTAACTTGATGAATGTAGTGGTATGCAAATTGTTATGACCTTGATGAATGTAGTGGCATGCAAATTGTTATGACCTTGATGAATGTAGTGGCATGCAAATTGTTATGACCTTGATGAATGTAGTGGCGTGCTAATGAATGTATTGTAAGGGCATATTAATAGTTATGATCTTGATACGTGTAGTAGCATGCTATGACCTTGATATGATGATGTGGCTTGATAAGTGTAGTGGCATACTAATAGTCATGGCCTTGATGAATTTTAGACATGTTAATAGTTATGACCTTGATAAGTGTAGTGGCATTCTAATAGTCATGACCTTGATGAATATAATGCATTGTTAATAGTTATGGCCATAAAAATAAGTGGTATGGTAACAATCGTGACTTGATGAGGGTAATGGCTTTGCACGTTGTCGTGTATTCCCCCCCCCCCCCCCCCTTAGTGATCTTTCATGGTCTGGAGGATATGAAGCTGATAGTGAGGACTTAGTGAATGATACGACTGTATTTGCAGTGGATTAGTCCAGTGCAACATTCAGATTTTTTTCTTGAAGAACTTTTGCAGAACAACTTGTCCACAAAGTTCTCGACTGGAGAAGTCCTTTGTGTTAACAGCGACAGATCATTTGGAGTGGCAGCTATTTCTCTCATGTATGTATTGGAACTGTCAGTGTGATTTGTTACCTCCCCTGATTTAGTTTTAAACAGCGATGGTTTACTATATTTATTCATATGGCTCCTACAGACTGTTTAATACGACTGTTGTGTGAATTTTAAAATCATACCAATGAATTATGGCTCCTACAGACTGTTTAATACGACTGTTGTGTGAATTTTAAAATCATACCAATGAATTATGGCTCATACAGACTGTTTATTATATGACTGTTGTATGAAGTAGTCGCTTTACAATTTAAAAATATTAGAAATATGCAGAAACGATAAACAGCTACTTATTGGTTTCTTCAAACATAACAGTGTATCTATTATAATATACTTTTCTCAAACATAACAGTGGTGCATAGATGATTACACTTATTACAAACATAACAGTGGTGCATAGATGATTACACTTATTACAAACATAACAGTGCAAAGATTATTATACTTGTCCTTAAACATAAAATACAAATATAATTATACTTGTCCTCAAACATAACAATTCATAATTATACTTTTGTACAAGCCTATCAGCGCATATATTATTATTATTTTTAAATCAATGTGATGGTCAGAATGTGTATAAATGTTTGTTTTCAAGTACCTACATTATTAGATATAGGCCATGAAAACAAAATAAATACTTATTTCCTCAATTATTTTTCCTTATTATTTATTTAGTAAAATATAACTCACTCTCAGTGCGATTTTATTTACTCTCGTCTGTACAAGTTCGGTGTCTGTGTATAAATCAATCTTTTTCCTCTGTACAAGTTCAGTGTATGTGTATAAATCAATCTCTTTTTTCTGTATAAGTGCAGTATCTGTGTATATAAATCAATCTCTTTCTCTGTACAAGTTCAGTATCTGTGTATAAATCAATCTCTGTCCTCTGTATAACTTCAGTGTCTGTGTATAAATCAATCTTTTTCTCTGTACAAGTTCAGGTGTATAAATCAATCTCGTTCCTCTGTACAAGTTCAGTGTCCATGTATAAATCAATGATGTGGGTTCACTATGCGATACCACTATATGAATTAAGTTCACGTTTGTACAAATTTAAGTCTAAGGCTCAATATACGAGTTCATTTCATTCTCTGTACGAGTTGTCCAAGGCTCATTGTACGAGTAACTACATTCCTTGTACGAGTTGTCCAAGGCTCATTGTACGAGTAACTACATTCCTTGTACGAGTTGTCCAAGGCTCATTGTACGAGTAACTACATTCCTTGTACGAGTTGTCCAAGGCTCATTGTACGAGTAACTACATTCCTTGTACGAGTTGTCCAAGGCTCATTGTACGAGTAACTACATTCCTTGTACGAGTTTGTCCTAAAATTCACTTTCGAGTTAATCTCTTCGCTTTCACTCAGTCTTTTTAAAAATTTTATAATTATTTCGTTGTAGTCCATGGAATTTATGTTTTGGCTTTGACTTCTTGATTTTGATTGCTACAGAGCAGTTCTCTCAGTCTGGCTTTTCCTTCTTGTGGTTGCAACCATTTTCGACTGCTTGTATTGGGAAAAACTGTCTGAAGGACAACATATCTTTCAGCATTCACCACAATCAAACCCACAAGCACAGCACAAGCGTCTTAGCGTACAGCCCAGTCAGGATGAAGAGAGCGAAAGACTTCCACTGTCCCTTCATCCAGATGTGCTTCAGCCAAACCATTCAGCACAAAATCACGCGTCACTTACTACCTCATCGCCGTCGTCACAACCACTTCAGGCTCCAGTGCTGCCACGCCCAGAGACTGGTACTGCAAAGGTTTTCAGCGATAGCGTTGATCACTCAGTCTCCACGACCACCGTCGTGGAAAGCAGCATGGATTGGAGCATGGAAAACATCACGTTCTTCTCAATGGCCGAAGCGGAAGAAGAGTACCTTTCTTGCGGCAGTGAACCTCAACAAGGCCTCAGACGACCTTTCACCTTGTCCTGCTCCACGTCCATAGAATGGTCTTGTTTGGACAGTGGGGATCAATCTCCCGTCCCCAGCTCTCAGGAAAGCATTAGCCAGCTAGCCAAGCGTGGTAGGAGGCAACCCCCACCCCTCCAACATACACATATATATCAATGCATTCACACGCATAAAAATAAAATGTAGTTCTTACTTTTCTTTAGAAAAGAAATACATAGAGTTTAATGAGTGTTTGCAAGTCTGCATGTACTTTGTAGCAATTATGAATTTATGTGCGTCGATCGTTTTTCTCACTTGGCATTCTTCTTTAACTTTATAGCAAGATCAGTACTTATCAGTAAACGGTTGCATATTAATAAGTCATAAACCTTTAAACAGTCTTTGCTCATTTGTGCATAGTTTGAGCAAATGCTTGCATACAAAGAATTAACCCGACTTTGGGCACTCCTTATGGAGTTAGTTTTGAAAGTGTCTGAGTTAAAGTAAGCAGCTCGAGGCAAGAATATTCTAGATTGCTGACATAGTGTAAGCTGAGTGAGTAGTTTTCTATTGTCCAATGATTATGATTTATGATAATGAGACTAGCCAATGGGCTGAGATTAAGGAGTTACCTTGCTGTAGAAAATTCTGCTCTGTAATCACTTTTGTTGAAGTGAAAGGAAGAAGTCTGGCTTTGAAAGGCAGTTGTTAGCTTGATGGTGAGTTAAAACTGACTGATTAAGAGAGAATGGACTTGTGAATATTTTGCATTTTCGCTACTGATATGTTATACAGTGTAGAGATGTACTATGTGAGTTGACTTTTATTTCTACAAATGTTTAAACTAAGCTGCACACATGTAGTGTGCTAACACTTGATATGGTTTGATAATCTGTATTTATTTTACCATGTGTGTATCAGGCTAATAAATAATGTTGCAGGAAATTGTAAGTTGAGGATGGAATGTAAGATAGAATGGAGTTATATTGTGATGAACAGGAAACTTAGGTTTGCTCCTTAATTATATTTTACAGTGAGCAAGTGGCCTTTTGAGTTTCAAAGTTTGAGTTCTAAGTTTCAAGTTTTGAGTTTCAACTCCCAAGTTTCCAGTTACCCTTCACGTGTTCACCAATTAGAAACTTGAATGACTGGGAAGGCATGGGAATTTCTATTGCAGTGTGTAAGTGTAAGGAGTATTCTATACACTTTGATGTATATGCTGGATACATCAGGAGAATTCTTGTATACTGAGGTTGCCAGAATTGCTGTGGTCATGTTCTGCTTGAAGAAACTGACATGGTGAGGAGAGTGCTCAAGTTCGTCTGAGAATATAACAGTACTTTTCTGTGTTTTCCACACCTGTTAATGGGCATTGTTGCAAAAGCCAAGGAAATACTGTTGAATCAGTGCTTAATCTAGGTAATGTAAAATATTTAAATTACCTACCTCTAATAACTTCCTTTCTATTCTCTGATAAGACTAACCTGCAATTTATGTTGACTCTTGTTGAATTGCAATTATATTTTTCTTATATAGAGAGACTGTGTAACATAAAATTATCTGAATGAGAGTGACAAAATGCCACAAATTTCTTTTTTGATTATAAATAATTTTACACGAAAAAATAGAATTAAACTTTGGGGATGTTTTCTGTCAATTTCTAAGGAATTAAGATCAGTGTTCTGTATTTTTTCCTGGGTATTACATTTTTTAAAAAGATTTTCTCCTGCTGCACTTTTGATTTGATATTTTATTTATTTATGTTGTTTTTTTTTCCATTAAAGTAAACTTTTCCAGCAAGTGATTTTTGTCAAATACATTTTGAGATTTTTTATTTTTGTTTGTTTTGGAATTTTAAATTCATTTAAAAATTTAATTTAATTTCTTCTTTGAGACAGGAAACAATGCCTTGGTGATCCTACTACAGCTAGTCAAGTGTTTGTCTTTGTACACAAGTCTCCAGACTCTATGGGCCCCCCAGCAAACAGTGCCACAACTAGCTTGTCTGCATGGAGTGCGAGTGTTTGCTTGTGTTTGGACCATTGTCTTTCACACCTACCTATTCTTAATTCCTTTTGGAGGTAAATAAATGTTAGGTTTTTAAATTATTTAACTCATATTCTCAGGTAAAAGATTAGTAAACACACCCCATACCCCGACAAAAAAGAACGATTCTAAAAATAATGTTCTTAATTTAACTGTGTTTTAATACTTAATGGGTATTTCTAACTTTTAAGAAAATAAAACTTCATAACTTACTTGAAAAATATTTTGAAATAAAAATTAAATAATAGTATAAGAATAAAATCTATATACCATTAACAATCAAAGATAATAAAATAATACATTTATCAATGTTTTTCTAATATTTATAATTGAAGTCACACAAGGGAAAGAGTTTTACTATTTTCTTCATGTTCCTATTGTATGGTAATTAAAATTCATAAGGAATCTAAGTATGCCATAGTCAGTGTGCTTAGAAATTATCAAGCAGTTTTATGGTTTCTGTCTTGAAATACATGTAATTAGAAATTATCAAGCAGTTTTATGCTTTGTGTCTTGAAATACATGTAATAAGAAAACACACCTTGTATACATAGAATGCATTGGTTTAAAAATAATGATTAAATGAGAAGGATGGAATTCATTGATTTGTTTTGTCTGTTTCAAAATAGTAATGCTTGTGAAATTCTTAACATCACGGTTAAGAGGGCTCAGAAATAGGTAATTTTCTTATCTAATAATTTGCACTTTAGATTATTAGTTTTAATAAATACATTTTCATTCACTACAGATAATCTATTGGATTTTACAAAGGACATGAATAACAAGCTATCCTTCACTATGATTGTGAATGGCTCTTATGGAATTGAAACACTTTTTATTCTCAGGTATCATTTTAGTAACATTTTCTTGTATGAATGTAAGTATTTCTTTAATTCATCCAGTAGATTAAAAACCTTTCTTTGTTCTGTTTTTAAACAAGACAGATATATTTCTGTATTGTTTGTTTTTCAAAGTTATAACCATGTTTAAACTAATTTTACTGATTTATACATTTTATAAAATAATTTCCATAAAACACATTATTGTGAAGAACTAATTTGATAATATTGGTCCATTTAGATAACTAAGGCAATATCTATGGTAAATCTATTCAGAGTATCTATGGTAGTTATTACTATATATATATATATATATTTACTCACACAGCAAAATTTATGAAGATGGTAAATATCTGTTTAGCTTTAATTGACAATTTACCAAAACAATCTTAACTTATTTTTTCATAAAACAAACACTTCAAAGTGTGTTATCTCTTAGATGATAGATAAGAACAAATAATGACTACTGCATCCACAAGTAGTTACTGTGACAGGTTAAGAAAATGAAGAGTAGAACTGGTAATTCTTTAATAGTAACTTTTTGAGTTTCTATGTAATCCATACATTTACAATGGCACCTGTTGACTTAAATAATACAATTAATGGGTGCTGTCAGAGATGATATAAGATAATGTTACCCACAACTGGAGTTGTATTAGTTAATATTTCCATATCCCACAATGAAATAAATTATCTTTCTCTTATCATACAGTGGAGTATTGACTGGGTATCTGACATCTCGAAATTTTCAGGGGAATAACAGAAAAGCTAATTGGGTGCTTTTCATTTTTCGCCATTATTTAAGGTATGCAATTTGCTTAGTAAGTAATGTTACACATTACACACATATCTGAAATGAATAGAATATGTTGGACTACATCATACACTTAACAATAAATTGTTCACAAATTATCTAAACAGATTTTGCTTGTATACACTATATGGTTATACCATTTAAAAAATGGTCAAGAATCTATTATTTCTTTTTAATTCATAAGACTTGGTGTCATTTCTTTGTACATTGTATGACTATTTTGTTTCTGTTAGAGAACAGCCATAAGTCTTAGTGGCATTTCATTGTATGACTATTTTGTTTTTGTTATAGAACAGCCATAAGACTTGGTGTAATTTCATTGTACATTGCTCAACTAAACTGTTTCTAAGTTACGGACACTTATGTAAGAATTTCAATTAATGACTTTTTTATTTCCAAGTTAGGGATATATCTATAGGAGAAAGTGTAATTTTATTGCAGAACTATATTTCTTTCTTTTAGAGATAGTACAGCTATAAGTTAGTGTAATTTCTTTATACATTTATGCTGTGTCTACAGTGGACACATCTATAAAAGTTAGTGTCATTATTGTAGCAATTAGTCTCCTTAGCTTTGAGCTTAACAAAATTGATGACAATGTTGTCTTATGGTTGGTGTGGCATTGGAATCACTTTGTGAAAATTGTCTCATGTATATATTAAGTTCAACTGAAATAAATAATTATTGTTATTCAATCTTTTATGAACAATGTTTTGTAAATTTGATCACTTAGCTGTGGACTATCTATTCAGAAGGAAAGAAAAATTGCTCGTAACACAAACCACTTCTAATTGTTCAAGACAATATAAATGGCAAACCCTTGCTGCTTATATTTATTACAAGTCTAGGTATTGGTTCTCTGAAATAATATTATCTCCTTTCAACCTGTTCAAAGACAGTAATTGATAAATTCATTAGCTGATAAAGGAAGGGGGTATGTTACAGAAATAAAGAAGTGTACTTTAAAAAGATTTAAAGGGCAAACCTTCATCTATGGGTGGATTTTACTTGTTTGCAGACTCGTGCCAACCATGCTTGTGGTCATTGTGATATATGTGATTCTGTTTCCATATATGACACATGGCCCACTTCAGAGTGACCAAGTCATGGACCACCAAGACTGTATGAAATATGGGTGGCTGAATCTACTGTTGCTACAAAATTATGCCTCTGTGGGGGTATGTGGAAAAGTCTGCATTCAAAATATTAATAATTTAAAGAACAAGTGAAACAAAACTTGCATTATTTAAAGCCAGTCAAAAGGTATGTTTTGGTAAATAAATAGATGAATGGATGGATAGTTATTTACTGAGATGAATAGTGATTGGAAATATAGAGAGAGTAGGAGGCAATAGGTTTAAATAGTGTCTTACATGTAAATGTATGTACGTGTGTGTGTGAGTGAAGTGGAAATAATCTCTGTTGACTGTTTCAGTGTCTCCCTTGGACTTGGTACATTGCTGTGGACTGGCAGCTTTTCATTCTAACACCATTCATTCTGATTTTGTTGAACAAGTGTGTCTCCAGACATAGCAATATGCACATGACAAAGAAAAATTTAAGCACATTTCATTTACACACAAAACTTTGCATTTTATGTATATAGACTAATAGCAAAACTGTTATTATATTATTATAGTTTATGTATATAGACTAATAGTACAACTGTTATTACATTTTAATAGTGGTATTTTGTTAATTACAAAATTATATATTTGAAATTTTAGTCTTTGGAATATTAATTTGGATGGTCATTATAGAATAGAATCTAAAGATAATTAATGGTCTCTATACTATTTCTATTAATTTAATATTTCTCCCATAAAATACAAAAACTTAGGATAAAAAATCAATTTGAACATTAGGTATGTTATGATTATCAGTTGATAAGTTAAAGTTATAAATTACAATATCATTTCAAGATATATAACATTGTCTTTTCAGGCGAGCTAAAATGGGCTATGTCATAGGCTTTCATCTAGTATTGGCTTCATGCTTGACATGTGGCTTAGTTTCAGGTCTCAATGATCTTCCTGTCAACCCTAATGTCCTTTCACTAAATCAAACGTAAGTATACTAGTATTACTTTGTCTTGAAGAAGGTGTTTAAATTGTAAGTTATCTTGGGATTGATTTCTAACTCAACAGAAAAATAATAATGGTTCTTAGCCATATAGACATCAGAATATCTAAGAATATATTTCCAAATTTGTACATTTTATATTTAAAACCTATAAATTCTCAAAACTCTTTACTTTTACACTGGACATAAATTCTCAGTCATGTTTGTACATCTTTATACCTTAAAATAAATTCCCATAATTTCTTACTAGCTATTCACTCTGAATCTAAGCACACTTTACTGAGCACAATTATGCATATACTTACATCTAAATATAAAATCCCACTACCTCATACCAGGAAGTAACAAATTCATTTAAAGCAACCTGTCTGCTGGACGGGAATCACCTCTCTAAGGTGCTACGTGTCCTCATATAATTATAGTCTATTACATCAATGATCCAAATATTTCCACAAGAATTTTTCATGAAAATTCTAACAAGGACAAAATAGTAAGCATACACACACACACACACTCAAACAAACAAAAATAAATAATTTGTTTCCACTGTCGAATGAGGCATGTCTGGAGATTTATACACAACGCTGTTATAGAATTAATTATTATTTTTAAAATTCAATATCAAATCTAATAACAGCCCCACAGCCAACTCTACTCCTCCTATCACAGCTCCACAGCCTACCCTACTCCTCCTATCACAGCTCCACAGCCTACCCTACTCCTCCTATCACAGCTCCTCAGCCTACCCTACTCCTATCACAGCCCCATAACCTACCCTACTCTTCCTATCATAGCCCCACAGCCAACCCTACTCCTCCTATTACAGCCCCACAGCTACCCTACTCCTCCTATCACTATGCTAACTTCTCTTGATTTAATGGAATAATTATTCAACCTAATGAATAGTATCTCCTCCTCTTAATTAATTAATACTCATTCATCCAATATTTGGCTTACCCCCAGCCAATCTCAATTAATGGTCATTCAAAGAATTAATTAAAATATAGAGAAAGATAGCAATTCTTTAATAATAAGAATAAGATAATTACAAGTTACAATGAGTTAGAAGAAAATACTCAACATACACTTTTTTTTTGGTTCTATTCCCAATGTACAGTTTGCTTGGACTCCTTATCAACAATTCACGAAAGTTTGATCTCAATTTAAATTGTGGCAAAAAAAGTATAACCATGCAAAAAATATCATTGTCAGAATTATAATTATGCCTATTTTTCAATTTTCTTAAAATGTGTTTATGTAGTACAAAAAATGGTGTTCAAATACACACACACACACACATATTTAAAAATTACTAAAAATGGTGCTTACACACATACACTACAGATAATTCTAGGATTTTATGGAGGACATACATAACAAGCTCTGTGTGGCTGTTATGGAACTGAATAACAAGTGTGCAAGTATATGCTAAATACCTTAATCAAAAAGTTATGAAATTTTAATACACTATGAATGTCAACTTTATTGAAGGCCTTGTTGTTTTCATGTCTATTACAGAGTTTGTATATATCAACAACTATTCAACACATAAATGGTGCATCCCCAATAAACATGTAATACTTTATTTTAGCAGGACACATACATTTGCTTTCATGTTGCCAGGGTGATTGAAAAGTATACAAATCTCTACTACAAGAGACCTTATACTCATGCTGGCTCCTTTCTGGTGGCACTCTTGTTTGGCTTTTATCTTCAGTCCACGGAGTTTGTGGAGCGTCCTTCCAAGGTAGGCTGGTTTCAACAATAAACATCCTTTGCTCTCTTATACAGTTTATAAGAAACAAGCAGCTTTATAATTGAAATGCATTCTAAATAACCAGTTTTGAAAACAGAATGTGGTCTTTCCTCTCAACAAGCAAACACTTGATTGCAAGCATGTATCTACTGCTTGTGTTTAGTCACACTACTGTTAATTTATCATGTGTGTTCATTCATTAAATTATCATTTAGTATGTCATTTGTATTACATTAACTTGATATTTATGTGCTTTCACATTCATTAAATTGTCATTTATCATTCACATTACTTTTAATTGACAACTTACACTTTTGCATTCAAGAACTTAAAAAGAAATAGACACTGATATCATTGCTTTGACCTGGTATTTCAAGTAAAGCATGAAATTAGTTAATCATTATCAACATTCACTGTTATTTCTTTTACAAAATTTTTAATTACATTTAATCACCTGCTTTTCACAAATTTGTTTGCTATTGGCATCTGCCACCTGTGTCATTCACATTACATTTGAATGCAATCTGTTATCAGTGGTACCACTGATTTGATGAAAACCATTTTGCTGAGTATCATCATTCATATTTTCATTAATTCAGATTGTAGTGGTGACAGGCTCGACTGTTGCTGCTGCAGTGGCTGGTGCAGTTGTACTGGGGATAAAGGCTTTTCTTGGTGAAGTTACAGTTCCTTCCACAACAGAGGCAGCCCTGTACAATGCAGTAGGGCGCACAGGATGGTCACTAGCAGTCTGTTGGCTTATTTATATTTGTATGACAAATAGAAGTGGTGAGTTTTATGAAATACAGCATTAAGGTATAGCAGCAGTAAAGAACAACAAAAAATGAATTTCTTCAAGCTTTAAGTTAAAGATGTGTTTGACGGAATCATCTCTGAAGTATAAAATACATTTAAATTTAATTAAGAGGTCTTGTGAACAAATTTCCTAGCCTGATGGAATTAGATTTCAAGTCTTTGCCTAAGTGATCGTACATTTAAATTTTAATTACAGGACCTGTGAACAAGCTCCTGTCCTGGTCTGGATGGGTTCCACTGAGTCGTCTTGGCTACAGCCTGTACTTGACCCATCCAATTGTTGTCCTGTGTTATGTTACCAGTTTGGACCAGTTGCCCTATCTGAGTGGACATGTGAATGTGAGACATGTTTCACTTGACTTAATGTAATATCATATAGTAAATTTAAGAGAAAAAAATAAGAATTCAAATCATTGCTTTCTTGCGTAATATACATGTGTATAAAAATATTAAGTGATAATTATTTTTTAAATAATCAAACACCACCAACACCACACCAGTAAATTCAAGACTAGATTTTCTTCAGTTTTTCATACATTTCTGCTGCTTAAAAGTCACCATTTTCATAATTTATGATTAGGTATCAGTCAATTATTAGCTATTTGGTACTTCTATATTTATACAGCAAAAGATAAAGCGTTTGTTATTGCTGTTGCAGTTGACAGTATATCTTGGTGTGGCATTCATCAGTTTCATCACAGCTGCCTTTGTCTTCCTGATTTTTGAAAATCCATTTTCTGCTGTCCAGTTTTACTTCACAAAATGTCCAAACAAGCAATGACCATGCCCCAGACGTTATGTCCCATATCCTTAGAAAAGATTAAATTTTCTTTCTTTCAACACTGAGAAACTAATCTTGACACACTTTAGCATTATTGATTTCATTAAAGTGTGGTTTTAAGTTTATTTTTAGCAATTAATCTACAATTGAGGTATGACTTTGTAATAATAATTAAAGTCATTTAATAACAAAATCCAAAAACTTATTCTAAATTAATCCTTTTAAAAAAAAACACCTTCTCTTCTAAACAAACATACTAACATAACAAACTGAAAAAGAGTCATGCTTACTGCCTAATTACGTTTTCATTTCATGACCCTTGGAAAATATTTGCAATTCCAAGTTTAAAATTTCTGACCCTCTCTACCCATGTATCATAATGATAAGTGACCTATATTTTTCTCTTAACAGAGTTTCACCTGTAAATCCATCTCTTCTGGGACTATTGAGCTGTTTTGCAGGAATGACATTGACTTTTTCATAAACAAAATATACACTAATCCTAATATTAACCATAATCTTAACCTGCTCTTTTTTGGTTTATTGTTTTGTTTATTCCTCCAAACCACTGAAGTAACTTCAGTTAGCAATAAATTCAGTGTTCAAGGCTGAAGACATTTTGTGCATAAATCATGGCCTTTTAACAGTGACACACATTATTCATGTACATAGGTTTTTGGAAAGAGTTCCAAATGACACTTAGTTAATGTTGAATAATCTGCAGTAATAAAATCTTATCTACGTACTATCTATTTTCAGTCTTATGTTTAGTTTTATTTACTTATTTGGAGGGGGAGAATATACTGGCAGAACTCTAACCAAAGGTTACTTCCTCAAGGTACATAACTCTTGATCATCATAAGTGATCAGAAATAAGAAGATATTTAGAGAATAGGATTCATAAGTTTAATCATCAAATTTTCTTGTTAATAAAAAAGATATTTAGCATGAATTTTGGATTATTTGGCAAGTATTTAATTTGAATACATTCATATGTCTAATACTGGTATGCACTGTCTTTCAATTCTAACATTACTAAACTGTTTATTTATTAAGTATGCCTGCAGACTTTTTCTTTTTCCAAAATGGTGTTTGTTTTACAGGAATGTCAAATATATCCAACTTGTTGACAATTGAATCTTAAGCCCTTCATAATGTTGTATAATATACAAAAACGTTCTCTAATGTTTCAAGACACTCTCTAATATTACATCTAATGTATGAAAACACTTCTTCAATGTGTCATCTAATACATCAAGACAATCTTTAATACTGTATGTGGGTAATGTACACAGGCCTGATCTAATACATCTATGTACAAAACACTGATCTAATGTTGTCTATTGTACAAAGGCCTTTCTAATACTACATCTATATACAAAACACTGATATAATGTATTTTCAAAAGCCTATCTAATGCTACATCTATGTACACAGGACTGATCTAATGTTGTCTATTGTACAAAGGCCTATCTAATACTACATCTATGTACAAAACACTGATTTATTGTTGTCCATGTACAAAGGCATGATCTAATACTACATATATGTACAAAACACTGATCTAATGTTGTCTAATGTACAAACTATGATCTAATACTACATCTATGTACAAAACAGATTTATTGTTGTCCATGTACAAAGACATGATCTAATACTACAGCTATGTACAAAACACTGATCTAATGTACAAAGGCCTATCTAATACTAATCTAATGCTATGGTTGATAATATATATCTTAAGAATACATTAATTCTGTATCCAGTGGACAAAGATATATTCTAATGCTGTGTCCAGAGTACAAAGATACAGTCTAAGATCCGATGATGCATATTTTTTTGTTTTATCAGAAAAGAAAAGAATTTTACATGACATACAAGGGCATCATCTTAGAATATCAGAACCAGAATGAAAACAAGAAAATTAATGAGAAGTTTATGCTACTGCAGTTTTTTTAAAAGTCTTTATTTTTTATTTTATTCAAATTTTCTCTTGTATTCTTTGTTCTTTTAGTTTTACTTAAATGCATTTTCTTCAATCTGTGCTTTTTTCTTTACAACTGTCAAAATGTAAATGAATTAATTAAAATTACTATTTCTTCTGATGTAATTTAATACAAATATCTGTATTAATAATTAACTTTTCTACTGATTATTACTCAATATATAAATTGGTGATGTGGTTTACTGATGACATAATTTGGTTGATAAATACATGACATCTGCAGAAGACATGAAAAGAGTAGCTTCTTTGCAACTTAACATTGCACTAATCATCATTTATGTTATCTACGGAGACATCAGATCAGAAATTATAAAGATCAAAAGTTATAAACACAAATGGAAATTCAAGTAGACATTTAGTTTGGAACAAATCTTACATGCATATAAAATTTATTTCTCATTAGAGTAGCTTGCATTATATGAGTTGTGATGTGAATCAACTGTTTGATAATACAACTGAAAATATACCTTACATTTTATTGAACAAAACTAATAATGCTCCAATGTTAGTTTGAACCAAAATCTCAAGTGATAAGTTCCATTGAGAATATGAGGTGAGCACCAATAAGGGCCCTACAGCACAAAACAAAACTTTCCTCAAGAATTATGGTGAAAATAAACATTACATTGGGTTAGGCTAAAATAATTCTTGTTTCAGTTCCTATTTGAACTATAATCTAAAGACCTGCGATCACATATCAACCCTTATATTAACAAATGACACATATTTACAGATACTTTTTTAATGACTATATGTTTCTTAAACTTTTCTCTCTATGAACAAGTTCTGAGCACATCCCAAATGTTATCAATAGATTTGTCATAAAAATAAACATTTTACTGACTTTGACAAAAGTAATTAAAGCTTTTGTTTATAAGCAACAAAATCAAAAGTGCAAAGATCATGTGTTGATGAAAGCATAATGTAAAAAAAAAATTTTTTTAATTTGTTGTGATCTAAACATCATACATCAGAATTGTCTAAAATCAGCCTGGTTTCTTGTATGTAGTCTTTAATTCGGTGTATGTATTTATTCTATGTTGTATGTATTTAATTCAGTGTATGTATTTATTCTATGTTGTATGTAGTCTTTAATTCAGTGTATGTATTTATTCTATGTTGTATGTAGTCTTTAATCCAGTGTATGTATTTATTCTATGTTGTATGTAGTCTTTAATCCAGTGTATGTATTTATTCTAATGGTTGATTATGAGTGATTGACCAGTTAGGGAGTTCTTAATTACAGAAACACGTGAAAAGAAAATTAAGTCTATTAAAAGCACATTTTTTAAAAGTTTGTTCTTCAACAACATGATGTTTAAGGGAACAGCAGGAAATGTCAGGACAATTATTAGATAGTGACAGGCAAGCAATATAAAATGTGGCCCCTGCAGATGAAAAGTTTTACAGCAATTCCTGCGGGGCGTATAGATAGCGGCATCCTCATCATCATGATGACATTATTTTGTTTTAATGTATGAATGGTACAATATTTGGATAACATTTATATGGTGCATCATTTCCCTGGAACACAAATTACAGGCCATCTTACTGTCACAAACTCTGAGAGAGGAGACAAAAGAAGACAATGAAAATGGTGTGTTGCAACAGTGGAAGTTAATCAATATAAATTTTCAATATTTTTCTGATATGAAGAGACAGTGAAATTGGCAGTTCACAGTCCTGTATCTTTTTCTAAAAATATATGTCAAAAAGACGCGATTCCAAACATGTGTTTGTTCAAATAATTGCCTATGGTAAGACTTTGAACATATGAAGCTGTTAACTTGATTTAATAATGAGCATTACTTGAATGAATAATGTAGCATTACTTTAATGGTTGAAAAATGTAGCACACAGAACCACCCAACTCAAAATTTAAAAAAAACAACAACAACAGTATATACAATTTTAAATTACGCTTTTTATTTAGGCTAAATTGAACATGGGTAACTATTATTGAAGTTAATTTTTACACATGTTACTTTGAGGATTACACTCAATGAAGCAAAATGAAATATAAAAACATTCGGTAAACTGAAAAAAACATGTCAAGCTATTGCTCAGTTTTAGTTTCAACAAAATTAATCAGGTTACATGTACAGTTCCAAACTTTCCACTGCAAGATACAACACTGAACAAATAAAATTTTTTTGGCAAGTCAATGAATGTGGTGTGGGCAACAGAATATTACCTTGAGGCATTCCCCCCATACTGAATGCAGTTTTACTTAAAAGATATAAAACTTCAGCTATACTTCGTGATTTCCCAAGGATGACTTTGCACAGACACAAAAAAGAAAAAATACAGAGTTAAAAATCCTCAAACTTATGCATTCAGACTGAGGAACACTTGCTAAAATACATTTTTATACACATACAAATATAAGAGATTTTTATAGGTGATGGCAGTTAAATGTATGACTTTTTAATTTAGGATTTTGATCACTTAAAACAGTGAAATCAATCATCTGCCCTCAAAATAATGCTTCAATAGACTAATCTGTAGACCAGAAAAGTAATCTTACTATATTCACAGACTCAGGGAAAAGAATCATTAAGACAAAGAACTACATTTAACAAATATAATTTTCCTCTAACAAAAATGTACAATGTCAGGCTACAAATAAATGAGATTATAAAAATTAAATCCATACAAGTCTCCAATATTCATAAAACCATAAAAAATTAACAATTTACATAATTATTATTTTTTTAATTTATTTTTTAACTTAAAAAAAATATGTGATAGTTAATTCTTAATTTCTGATAAAAATTTATTTTTATTGTGGTACTATTATAATATGATTAAAATAGCATACACATCCATGAAAAATATGAAAACTTGTGAACAATTTACATACATTGTATATATTTATATATATATTCATTTTACATATCATTTATGTTATTTTTTTATGTTATTTGTTTTGGAGGGAAAGCAAAATATTGGTCAAATCCTATGAAATAACTTAAATAAAATTTTTAAAAAAACACTGGTCAAATCCTATAAAATATCTCCAATAAAATATCTTTAAGGATAGCATTTGTTATGAAATTTCAATCATGAAGTTTTCGAGTAATAGACAGTAATTTGTCTGTTAAAATAGTTGTAAAAAGTCTGTCTTGAATAAAGGACGGTAAATTTTTACTTTCCACTTATTAAACACACCACAAAAAAAACCAAAAAAAAACCAAAACAAATAATAATGGACACATAAGCCAATGTAAAGAGTCAAGAGTTTGAGTAAAATACAGAATTGCACATTGCTAACCACAGTCCATAAACTTTCTTTTTGTAAGTGGCTGTATGAGGCAAGTTAATGTCACAGATCAGCATTTTTATTTTTATTTTGCTAGTTGGTAAATTCTGCTAAAAAAAAAACACCCAAAGTCAAGTCCATTCTATTTAAAGAATTTAAATTAAACTAGTACACTAATAGATCCAAAAGCAAATGTCATTTTTATCTGATAACTATCATTTCATTATATTAAATGAAAAATGCAGTTAAATTTATATTTAATTTAACTAGTTAAAAATGGGCTCCTGTGTTTTGTTTTATTTTATCCTCAGGAAGACTTTAATGCTGACCAAACTATGCTTCTTTCTTAATGATGTTAATGCCCAATTTTAAAGAAAAAATACCTGATAGTCCTTAGATAAATCTAGTACAAATCCAATTACTAGCACCCTTACTTGACCACTGTACAATAAATACAATACACTTTATGTGCAAACAGCCATTAGTGAATAATTCTGTTGCTACAGTAATATCTCTAAACACTACTAGTTACCATGGATGAGATTAGCAAAGTTAAACTATATTTGCACAGTCTGTAAAAGTAACTAAGAGTCCTGAAATATTATACAATTCCTAAGATATAAATAATATTAGGACATACTGTACTAAGTGATTAATGGCTTCTTACATAAAGAGCATCTATTACTTAAACTCTACATGCAACTTTTCTGTGAGGCACTGCAACCCACAGTCAACCACTTCTGCTAAATTACCCAACTCAGAGCCCTAAAAATATTTCATCACAGAATTTAAATGCAATTTTCACAATCACATAACAGCAACATTGGTATATACAGTATTCAGCATTCAAACTTTGTACAAACATCTGATCCACATGTGACCTTAAACTCTACAATAATAATGTTGTTTTACAAAACAACCATCACAAGCATTCATCAACACATTTATAATTTATTTTTTTTCAGTTTAAAAGTACAAATGGAAAAGATTTGGGTAAAATAATATGTGAAAAAACAAAATCTTCCTACTGGTTACTCAAACTTTGTGTTGACAATGATAGAAATCTGAAGTTTGTTTCCATTGTGCCATTTTTTTTTTTTATTTATTGAGAGTTATTTTGAGAATCTAGTGAAAAATAGCAATAATGCAACACTCAACCTACGTTTTCCTTAATATGTAATGAATAAGGAGTGGGTTTAGGGGAATTTCTTAGTATATTTGTTCTAAGTAAAACTGATGATCTTAATTATGAAGACTGATCTTTATTTCAATACAAATAGGGGAGCCCAGAAACCATATGCACCTTGAAATTTCTACACAAATTTTATTAAAAACTTTTCTGTTAGAAAAAGAATTTTAACAGGAATAAAGTGCAGAGTTAACTGCCACTAAAGGTACAAGACACAAGACTGCTCTCTTATGGCAAACTAGCTTCAAGCAGCCTGACTAAGTTATCCTGGAATAAATATGCTGAAAGCATTTTGTAGTATATACAATTGAGAGAGAAAGTTTCGTGACACACCCTTGAACAAATTTACTAAATGCATTTTGTGGTATATGCACTTGAGAGAGAATGCTTTGTGACACATCCTGGAATATATCTGTTGAAAGCATTTTGAGGACATATGCACTTGTGTCAAATAAAGTGCATGACTGAACAAAGTTTGAGCCACACCTGAATTTTAACATTCTGTATAGAAAAATAAAAAGCTGCAGTTAATTAAATTCAACTATATTGATTACCGGAAAATCTTTTAACTAAAAATTATGTTTATTGTGAATTGATAAGATCAGACAGATGAGAATCAGCGATACTAGTATATATATATAAATAGAACCAGGGAAAAGGCATTATACAAAAACACAAATCATGAAAGAAAAGAAACAAAAAACTTGTAATCTGATGTGATATTTTCTTACTATGACAATTAATAAAAATCTAAAACAAGAATTAAGATACAATTACTATTCATCATTGCTCAAACTGTTGTACATCTCGAAACATTTGTACACCCTCATGATAGAGGGTAAAAATCCCAAACGTGTGGACATTATGCCAAAATATATCTTGCAAAATTTGGAAACAGAATTCAAGTGACTTCCTTGACTTTAAAGATTTTATAAATTTTCTTCTTTTTCTTTAATGTGGATTTTCATTTAAGATGAGAAATACCCCCACCCCAAACAACTCCATCTCCAAATCATAAAATGGATGCAGCCATATTTTCTAAAATTAAAAAGTACAAAGGAAAAATGCTTTAAGCATTGATGATTTCAAACAAAAACTCTGCTTGTAGGTAACACTCTGGACCTGAAGAGCGATTGTAAACAAACTAAGAAAGTGATATATTAAACATCTTACTTTACTAAAGTAACAATTCTTGTTTGAAAGGTGCCTAACCTTCTATGTTCATTGCGATCAGTGTCATCTTGATTTTTTTGAAATTTTAAAATGGTCATAAACCAATCTTAAAGTGGTCTTCAACCAGTATCACAGTGGTCAGATGCACTGTGCCTAGGCTAGTAGCAGGAGACTAGCTCTGGGCAGCATCCTGAAGTATTCCTATGCAAACACATACCTGTGTCATTCTCAGGTGTAAGAAGCTAAGAGTTCTGTCCCAGAAATGCACAAAGAATTTCACCAAATATGTGAGTCATTTTGTGGCATTTTGACAACGCCCACCCCACCACCAAGGCGCCTGTAGTTCATTCCACCAACAATCCGCCAGCAGTTGAGTTCGGGATCATATACTTCCACTGTCTTCAGATAAGTGGTGCCATCAAACCCCCCAATAGCCATTAGCTGCCCATTAACAACTGCTAATCCGACCTGCAAGAAAATCAATTACATAACTTGTATGTGCACATTAATCTTTTTTAAAACCTTACACACATTAACCAACGCATTGTTTCATTTTATATATTTTTCATGTACTAAATGGATTCTAATACCTAAGTATGTTAAATGCATCAACGAACAGTTAACTCTTACACATACCCCACTCCTTCGTGAGGTCATGGCAACAACAGGTTGCCAGGAATTTGTCTGTGGATTAAATCGTTCAGCACTGCTGAGCTCTGTGGTGTCATCACGGCCACCAACTGCATAGATCATGTTGTTAAATACTGCAACCCCAAGGTGCTTACGACGGGTTCCCATAGAAGCAACTGGAGTCCAACGATTGTTTCTTGGATCAAATCTTTCCACTAGAAGATAAAAATTATTTGTAATTTTAAAAGTGTACAGATGATCTTTCAGTAAAACAAATAACTTTAATTTGGTTTACACCAAGGTGCAAGAAATATGAATGAGTGTCCAGAAATCTTGATTAAACAGTATGATGGGACTTGTAAAAAATTTTGCTTTATATGTAATTGCATTTGGTGATAATTCTGTCTAATCTGTAATTGTATTTTATAATAGTTAATTTTAGTAATACTGCAACAGAAAAATATGTTTATAACACTGTAAAACCACTTCTAGTGATCAAATGCAGTAGAAAACCATCAGTCTTTTGTTTATTAGGGTCCTCTAAATTGAATTTGTTGCCTTTTAAGGTGAGACACTGGGACCACAGTCATTTTCAAGAGGACTCTCAAGCATCTTTTTTTTCCCCCCAGTGAAAACAATGTCTATATTGTTTATCAGTTTGTTTTGCTCTATATCTGTAAGGGTTGCATATACTGACATGCTTGTATTCGAGATTGTATGGGGAGTGGAGAATGTCAACAATACAGGACAGTAAAATGCAGACACCCCACTCACCCTTTCAAAGCAATAATAGACAAGTTATTATTTTTTGATGACTATGATTAACTTTATTGTACTATGAGTTCTCTTTAATGCAGTGAATATAATCGCAGATCTGCCTACCCACACCTCAGGAAACCAGAAGATCAATGATCCAAAACCAGAAGATTTTATGTGGAGTCTGGCATTTTAATAGAAATATCAATAATATAAAATAAATGCAATATAACAACAAATATTGTTAATATTTGTAAATAAACTTACCAATAACTTAATGATTTGTGAAAAGCATAACATTTGTGGGCTTTTAAAGTCATCTGCATTGTACTGCAAAGATGAATGAACACCAGAAACTGAAGTAAAATCCATAAATAGTGAGAACTCAGTGGTGCAGTAATATGACTTTCAAATGTTTCTTCATTTTTCAAAAGGCATGTTTATATAAACTGGTGGGAGAAAACAAGGGGATGGGATATTTCTTTAAAAATCAAGAACATCTTAAGTAATTCAAGTGTTTAGAGACAAATTCAAATGCTTTTGGAGGACAAAATATAATATACAATGCTTTTCAAGATGGCTTTCATTTTCCAAGAGCTTTCAAGTTTGCTGTGGACACCTGTATTTGGTGCATGTCATATTCAAGCCCCTAACCACAACTTAAGAAGGAAGAAGGGCAAATTATATATGTATCTGACATTGGTACTACAAGTGAAGAAAAGAAGATCATTCACATGTAGAAAAGTTCTAAACTATCTCCTTTTACATAATTTCAAACAAAAATCCCAAGTTTACAGTTTTAAATAAGTTCTTTTTACAGACGTGAGTGGTAATACAAAGTAGAAGATAGGTAGTGTCCATAAAATAATCAATGCCTTTGAATAATACTTAAGGAAACAACATTGCATTTAATAAAATATACATTTTCTCTTATCTTATTAGTTTACTTCCAGTAAAAGTTAAATATTTACTTAAAATATTTAACATATTTGCATTGTCTATTATTGATTTTTTTAAATAAAAGTATGTGAACATTTTATTTTAGCCAATAAAATTTTAATTTTTATAATACAATAAGCATTGTATACATTATAACAGGACTGCTTTTTAAAATATTTAAAATCTTTATTATGCCACTCATTAACATGAATTCAACACTAAAAGACATCCTAAAACAGTGGTATCTCTATCTATCTATCCCTTAGTCTTGTAGACCGTTAGGGCACCACTGATGACCTAACAATCAGTTTCCTCCATTCCATTCTGTTCTCTGCTAATCCTACTGTATTGCTCAGTTTCAGTCCTGTCTACTCTAAACAGTGATATATGAAAATCTAAACACTAAAACCTTAGGAAGAAGAAAAGGAAAGAAATTACTGGAAATAAATAATGATAGTGAAAGTCATGCAAACATCATCCATAACTGCACTCCATCTGAGGAAATAACAGTCACTTATTATAGAAGAGTATCATAGAAGTTGTATTTAAAACAATACACAGACACTTTCTGAACTCTGGCTTGTTAGTCTGTAAAACCATGCAATACTCCGCTAGTAAATTTGCCAGTTAAATATTCAGGACAAACTTCTATTGTGATAAACTCCTTTCAAGTTGTCTAACTTTTTATCAGGGGTATAACAAACTAAAAAAAATGTATTTCATTTTCCTCAGTTTTATATACCTGTATTCAGTGGACACGTTCCATCGCTTCCACCCACAGCATACAGGAATCCCTGTAACACTGCCACACCCACACCCAGCCGTCTAGTGCTCATGGATGCAACTTTCTGCCACTTATTGCTCTGAGGATCATACCTGAGATTGACAGAAATCAAGTAACAAAGCAGTGGGAAAGCCCTTTACAAGTAATGCAAATGATACAATTTTATTACTTCTTTTAAAGAAAAAAAGAATGCAGGCATCAATCAATTTAGGAACTTCAACGGTGGAAAAATTTTGAAAGTGAAATCTCAGAAACAGAAGGTTACATTCCCATTACTATTGTACATGTAGAACCTGACATGTTTCTGCTCTTGTTTTAACTGCAAACAGACTGATTAGGTCTCATTCCCCTGCCAGGAATGGGACAGGTTTGCAAATAGAAATAAAAAAAGTGTAACTTCTCAACTGACGTTATAATGTCCTGTATGCTTCATGCTGCAAGAAACAACCACATCAAACTAGCTGACCCAGGTAGTTATGGGAATTTATAATAAAGGCCACGTCCTCTTCCCAAAAGTATTCCATCATCCTTAATTTGAATTGCTGGTCACACCACCAAACCTTTCTATTAAAGGACCTTTTGAAATGGACTGGATCTATCTTTGAGTAATCATAGTACATAGTGTGTATGTGTGTTGAAATGGACAGGATCTACCTTTGAGTAATCATAGTCCATAGTATGTATGTGTGTTGGGAGCCAACAAACACAGGAAACTCCTTCATTACCTCTGCTAGCACACAAATGATCTGTCAGTGCTAACAATGGAGGCAACCAGTTTATCCTTAACCAATATGCTGTGTCCATTGCTATTTAGTAATGGCTGCAACAGCAATATATTGTGGTTTAAAAAAAAACAACCTGTCAGAAGGTAATGTCCTTGGCATTGTCTTTTGTAACAAATGACATTGCTTGACAAGCCAGAAATAATTAATGAAGCCCTACCAAGACATAAACTGCAGTTAACTTATCACTATTCTGTAACAAAACAGTCAAGTGCCTTAGGCAATCAATCTGAGCTAAAGCACTAAAGCAAAAACATCACATAAATTTTGACTGTCTATCATGTTCTCTCTCTAGTTAGGCTTATCACTACGTATTGAGCCCATACTAAAACTGGACTTGAGCAAACTTGGGATTGTTGACATGGAACATCAAAGGCATGACCCATACCTTCAAGGCAATCTTGAATGGTAAGTATACCACCTGTGATCTAACTTTATTATTTCCCAAATTACTCTGATAATTAAGATAATTTTTAATGTGCTATTGGAACAGCACATACTTGCATAAGAAAAATTTAGCTTCTGAAGAGAAAAACTGATTTAAAAAATACTAAACATATAAATAAAATTTTGTTCAGCATCATATAAATTGAGGGATATCTATATTGATATTATATTTCTGCTGCAGCAATAATTTATGATGTAAGAAAAGAAGAAAGGATACAATTTCAGATAAAACAAGAGAGAACATATGTAGATTCATATACAAGCTTATTCAAAAGAAGCAAAGAAACAAAAATTGGCTAATATTATCACTGACTTTATTTCCATTAATGCCTTCCCACAAACACTATGCTAAAGCAGTCATAACAAATTATCATTTTCTTCATATATCTTTAAAACTAATTACCGTTCTACATAGTTGAGACAGGAGACGCCATCTTGGCCACCAACAGCATATAAATAGTCACCTAAAACTGCCACACCCACACTTGTTCTACAAGAGCTGGTTGGTGCAACTTCACTGCTCCACTGGTTTGTGTGTGGGTCATACCTAAGAACACAGTTTCTTTATAAATACAGACAGGTGACACAAAGAATACAAATTTTATGTAAAAGTGGAAAACCCACTACATTTATTCTGTAATAGCTGGTGGGTGCAACTTTGTTGTTCCAATGATTTGTGTGGATCATACCAAGGAACATAATTTTATTTTTTAAAAGCAAGCAGATGACAGATTACCAGTTTTAGTCTTTAAGTTTAAATAACAAACATAATTAACCCGTTCGTCGTCTTCGGGACGATTTTGGCGCCTTAAAAAAAATTCTACACACGTCTTCGGGACGAAATGGGACGCCACGCTCGCAGGCGTGGCTAAAACGATCATGCTATTAAAAGAGATCCAACCGGAGTGAAAGAAATATGTGGTCTGCCTCAGCAACCACTGTGCTCTAAATTCTATCTTTAGATATTATAATTAGGAAGCTCATGTGACTGAATTCCCGCGGTTTGTAACACAACCCTGCAGCTTCCTGGAAAGTTTTTGGCAGACTTTAGGATTACGTAATCTATATAAATATGGCAAGCGCACATTTTCAGTTGGATTATTGTGAATTTGCTTCTACGGCAGGATCAGAGTGTGAGGAGAGTAGTTTTTCTTCAGAAGAAGAGGATATTGAACAAGAGGATATTCCACTTTTAGATGAAAGAGGTGACACCAATGCCACTGAATCTAGTAACGAAACCGGTCGCCCGCATGGCGACATTTTCAATGTATCGAGTGACGCACGCGAAGCCGCGAGCATGGAGATTCAAACATTTGCAGGCTGTAGTGGGGTAAAAATGCAGTTTCCAGAAAATGCTACAGTACTTGACATTTTTCAGGCATTTTTACCAGAGAATTTTGTACAAAAGATTGTCGAGTACACTAATATATATGCTTCTCAGCAACTTTTGCACGATAACCTTTGTGCTACAAGTCGTATCAAGAAATGGCACGATACACAGGTGTCTGAAATATATCAATTTTTGGCACTTATTTTTTTGATGGGAATATGTAGACTACCCACATTGAAACATTATTTTTGTAAAGATGAAGCCTATGGCCAACCTTTATTTCGTAAAGTAATGTCTGGCCGTAGATTTTATTTGTTACTAAATTGCCTACATTTTTGCGATAACGCTGTCTCCGATCCTACCGACCGTATCCACAAAATTCGATTGATTATTGATCATTTCAGACAAGTATTTTCATCCATTTATGTGCCTGGAGAAAATATTTGTGTGGATGAATCCCTGATGTTGTGGAAAGGTCGTTTAGGATTCAGGCAGTATATAAAATCTAAACGGGCTAGATTTGGAATCAAATCATACGAAATTTGTGAGAGTCTTACAGGGTATGTTTACGATTTCATTATGTACACGGGGAAAGACACTGAGTACACTTTTACTGATGGAAATCAGGGTGAGAAAGTTGTTCTAACTCTTTTAGAACCACTTCTAGGGAAATATTACAAGGTGTACACAGATCGCTTTTTCACTAGCCCCACCTTAGCACGCATTCTTTTGGCAAACAACACATACATATGTGGAACTGTCATGGGAAACAGAAAAGACATGCCAAAGAACTTTCCAGGCACTAAGCTCACTCCAGGACAAATTGCAATTGTCCATAATGATGGTGTTTCTTGTTTTGCATGGCAAGACAAGAAACAGATACTCATGCTAAGCACAATGCATCATGACAGTACAATAATAAATACAGGCAAAAATCATTACAAAACAAAAGAACCAATTCTGAAACCAGCTTGCATTTGTGATTACAACAAATATATGGGAGGGGTGGATTTGTGTGACAGTGTAACAACTGCATACCCTAGCATCAGAAAAACAATAAAGTGGTACAAGAAAGTTTTCTTTCACATTCTTGACATTGCACTGTACAATGCCTGTGTTGTTTACAAGAAACACACAGGTAAATCAATGACATTGCTAGATTTCAGAGATGCAGTATTGAAGCAAATACTAGAAAAATATCCTGAAGTCAATGTTTCTAAAGGTGGTCACGCTTCTGCTGACAGTTTGCCACCATCTAGACTGATGGGTAAACATTACATTACACTTTTTCCTCGTATTGATACAAGTAAACCAACACCGAGGAAAAGATGTCGCCTTTGTGCAGACCACAAAGTTGAGAAAAGGACACGTCACAAATTTCATTCAAAGCAGACTTTGTAAATTCTTTTTTTCTAATTCTTCTTTCCTGTTTATGTCTATTTTCTTCTTTGTATTATAAGAGCATTTTGAACATTTATTTTCATAATTTACAACATATATAAAACATATGAAATTCAGCAACATAATACTTTATATTTATTTTCATAATTTACAACATATATATATATAAAACATATGTAATTCAGCAACATAATACTTTATATTTATTTTCTTTTCATTTGTACAAAAATTTATTTGTAGCCTATATTTTCTTCTTTTACTCCTGATGAAATCGAATACATACTCAGTATTTTTTTATTTTTACCTGACAAGTTACCTGTGTATTCATTGTACAATACAGAATAGCAGAGTATACAAAATTTCTAAACTTTACTGATGTTGATTTCCATAATAAAATTTTCTGCATCTGCATTTCTGCTTCACTAAGTCTACATCTGCAATTTTATTATATATATATATAAATCAACTTACCTAGCAGTGCTACCTTCTTCATTTTCTGCATTGGAATTTGTGAAAAATTGGACATGTGTGCAACTAGTATTTGGTGTGTTATCTACATGTAGAATTTTCTTATATATAAATCATCTTACCTTTAGTTTACCAAGCAAGTGGCTGGCATTGTTTCCTTCTTCATTTGTGCCTTGGATTTTTGAAAAAAACATATTTGTGCTTTCTTCACTTCACTTCAGTAACCGTGACTGGTGTGTTATCTACATGTACAATTGTATTATATAAATCATCTTACCTTTACCAAGCAAGTGGCTGGCATTGTTTCCTTCTTCATTTGTGTCTTGGATTTTTGAAAAAGAATATTCTTGAAAATATGTGCAACCAGTATTCACGTCACTTCAATTTGTGCTTTACTAACTTTGACTGATATGTGTTATCTACATGTAACATTTTCTTGGGTACGGGAGGACACTATTTTCTTCTTTATTTTTCTGTTCCTGGACTTTAGAAAAAAAATATTGTTCAACTGGAAATGTGCGCAACTAGAATTTCTTCAATTGAACTTGTAAACTGTCATATAAATAAAAATTAGATCTATTTTTCTACATTTGGAAGCTGTCATCAGACACATCTCGGGCGCTGTAGTCACTGAGTAAAAGTACTTGGTGGTTGCATGCTTGATGCTCTGTGTTTTAGGACTGAAAGTGGAACTTTTTATGAATATCGACCCCCACAAAACACTGACTGACGGTGGGATTATGAATGAAACACCCCCACAACGATGATAAAAATCGCAAGTTCAACAAAAAGGTAAGAACATTTTTTATTATTTACTTATTTTTCAATTTTAAAATAACTTTTAAAGAAAGTTTAATAATTCTATAATATGTCTACAATAGTTTAAACTTAAAATTGTGAAAATCCATTATAAATCACACTCGCTTTTCATTTTTAAATACGGCTACCGAGAAAATTGTTGTTGGGCGGTAAATATGCGTGACAGAGAGCTGCCATGACGCGTTTTTCGTAGTGACGACGAACGGGTTAAAAGCAACTCTAAACTGTTAAGATAGCACTCCCCAAAACAAAAGAAAAAAAATCATATTTTTGTTCTAGGTCTCTAAATAATCCATTTAATCTGATGAAAGCATTTATGAAAGAAAATAAGATTGTACAGCTAACATACCGCTCTATACTATTAAGATAGGACTGTCCATCATGGCCCCCTACAGCATACAGTAGATCATTGAGTACTGCTACACCTACACCACACCGCCGCTTGCTCATAGGAGCAACTAGACGCCACTCATTGGTTTGGGGATCGTATTTCTCCACACTGGAAATGGCATCACCACTACACCAACCACCAACTAAATAAATAAATGAGAAAACTGCCAATGAAGTTAAAGCATTAAATGTATGTAATTTAAAAGGTTTTAAAATGATTCTAATTCTGAGTCAACAACACTTCAACGTACTGTTGGATAAATCACACTGTGACATTAAATATAGGTACAAAAGAAATCACTTAATTGTACCCTGTATAATTTGACATTAAATATGGGTACAAGAAAAATCACTTAATTGTACCCTGTCTATAATTTGACATTAAATATGGGTACAAGAAAAATCACTTAATGTACCCTGTCTATAATTTGACATTAAATATGGGTACAAGAAAAATCACTTAACCTTACCCTGTCTCTAATTTGACATTAAATATGGGTACAAGAAAAATCACTTAAGCATACCCTGTCTCTAATTTGACATTAAATATGGGTATGACCATGAGGAAATCACATAAATGCATCTCTTACTCTAATTTTATATTAAACACAGGTTTGAGAAAAATCACATAACTGCATCTCTTACTCTAATTTTACATTAAATATAGAGAGAAAATTAAATAACTGCATCTCTTACTCTAATTTTACGTTAAATATATAGAGAGAAAATAAAATAAATGCATCACTTACTCTAATTTTATATTTAATATAGAGAGAGAAAATAATGCATCGCTTAATCTAATTTTACATTAAAAATAGAGAGAGAAAATAAAATAACTGCATTGCTTACTCTAATTTTACATTAAACAGAGACAGAGCAGATATAATCTACTCAGTATGATGTCATATATTATTCCTATCATTCACTCATATCAATGTATTCAGTGACAATTTAAGTTATTTAGAAGGTTTAAGTTATATTATACATTTAACAAATAAAGATATAAAGATTATCTACTAGAATAATGCTTATAAGATTGTGTACTGCCTTATATCAGAAATTCTGCTATACTACACAAAACCCCTATACTTTAAATGTGACACACTAATGCAGATGTACTAGAATCCATGCTATACATCATGAATGCAGTCTCAAATAAGGACACATAAAGTCTCCTCTAGTTTCTCTAGACTGGGGTAGGGGTGGGGTAAAAACATACAGCCACTCAGTCCAATCCTTGATCTCAGAGAATCTGGGACTATTTTCCTCTCTGAGCAACTTTAAATTTATCTTTATATAAACAATTCATATTTACTATTCGTCTCTAGTGTATATCTAAGCTGACAAAACCTCTTTTATTATAATTTTAACTTTGACATTTCATAATTAAAGATTTTTACTTTTTACAGTGTATCAAAATTGAGCATTTAATGATTTATTCATCTTGCAAACTGATGACTAATTTGTATGTTCAAATGAAGATATTTCATAAACTACTTGATTTTTTCTCTTAGAATTTTGCAAGCAACCTTATATCATCTAATACTTTTATGTAAACACATTTGTTTTACTCTGAACCAAATTTGAAAATATGGTTGGGACTATCTATTTCAAAACATGAATAACTTGTACCAAGGGAAGTGTACAAACCACTAGGGCCTCTTAATCTCAAGAAAGTGATGAGAGAATCAAGTCCAATCATCCTTCTAGGATGTGAAAAGTTGTGGCAGGAGAACTGCATAAAGTATTAAGACCTCTTAATCTCAAAAGGATGAGATGACTATGTCATCCCATTTATGAAATGAATAGATGAACAATTTTAAAGTTGCAACTTTTTGCAAAAATACACTGAAAATATTTTCCTAAATATAGTGATTTAAAGTGCATTTTGCCTCTGAAAAAGTGATTAAGTAATTGCTAAGTGATTTAAGTGTTTGCTAAAATAAATGGTGATATTATTTTCTCAAATACAGTGTTTTTAAGTGTATTTTGTCTCTGAAAATGTGTATTCCTTTCAGTTTTCAATGATGACAAATTTTTCTCTCCAGTGATTTCATGGCATTCAAAACTTAATTTAATCAGATGGTTAAATAAAAGCCTTCATGCCACTGACTGTAATCAGTTTTAGATTTCTGATTTACAAGCAAAACTTATTAATAACACATCCATAAAGATGTATAAAAATAGACTCTAAAAATAAGAAAATCACCAAAATAAAAGAATAAAAAATATTGCCATGCTAATAAGATATAACAATAATGTTACAAGCATACTAATTTCAGTTCTATATAGTGTAACAAGATAAATGAAAAATTTAAAAAGCATGTAAACAATACAAAGTTATTTCTGTTCAGAAGTAATTTTGATCATAATTCTCAAAAGAAATAATTGTATTTTGAGACAATGTACCTTCCCCCTACTTTAATGAACAAGGTAATTAGAATTTTGTTTCTGTTAACTTTGCAGAGGACCACTGTTAAAAAGAATGAATGAGCTTGAATGAACTTACCTGCAAACAAAACCTCACCACACTTGATGGGTTTACGGGATCGAGTACGTGGCCCTTGCATAAGTGGTCTCTCTTGTGGCAGAAGAAGATAGTTTTTGGCTTCATCAACTAGATCTCGACATGCTTCATCGCTTTTTATAAGTAAATCTGCACCAACTGTGCCCACCAAAAACTTTGGACTCATCAGAGGCAAGCGTACATGTTGCAACACCTAAACATTAAGATTGACAATGAAATGTAAATGTTGCAACAGCTAAACATAAAATTGAAAAAGTGACCAATGAAATGTACATAACACCAAAAGATAAGAATGACAATGAAATGTACATGTTGCAACACCTAAACATAAAAGATGACAATGAAATGTACATACTGTAACACTTAAAGTTAAACAAAAATATGAAAATAAGTTACAGTGAAATGCACGTTACAACATCTAATTGTAAAAATAACTAAAACTGATAATTAAATATAAATAAATTAATATAAATTAATAAGAGATTTACTCTGTGATGGAGCAAATTTGCCTATCCCTATTTCTAAAACAGACCCAAGTGTTTCGGTTGTTTCGGTTTTGCACCAAGAGTTATCTTTTCTTGTTTAAATTACTGTTGTAAGAAAACTATTTTTCCAAATAATAAGATTACCATCATGACTAAAATTAATTCAGTAAATAATATAATATATTTAAATATGATCTGCAACTTCAAAATATGTATTACAAGGAAATAGCAATCAAACTTTCATGATAGAGTGACACACAGACTAACCTATTTTCAAACTACAGAAGTGATAGTGATGATAAGGACAAATTTAATAATTCTGCTTTAAAAAAGAGATATGTTTACAGATAAAATAATCACAGAGTAATCATTACTCAATGCTTACAAAAAGATCTTACTAATAAGAGGTTTCAATTATTCATATAAAATGTCAGAAAAATCAGTGGTAGCGTCAACAGGTGTTTCGCACATGTAAGTCATGACTGAAACAGAATGTGTACTATGGGGTGTTCATTTAGTGGAACTTGCAAGGGTCACTAATCGAGGACTATGGTGTATCATTACAGAGATATTGAAATTCAGCAGAAAATGATATTTTATTTTTAAAGACAATAAATTTCAAATGGACTCACCCTAGGTGATACACTTCAACTCTTGTCTAGAGAATGAGCCAAATAAAAGCAAGTGGGGAAGAAAAAAACTACTCAAAATACAATTTATAAAACTAATAACAGCTTACTGTTG
Organism: Sinotaia quadrata; assembly: GCA_028829895.1. Lineage (NCBI taxonomy): Eukaryota > Metazoa > Mollusca > Gastropoda > Architaenioglossa > Viviparidae > Sinotaia > Sinotaia quadrata. The sequence goes on from CM054180.1 coordinate 95,272,564, forward strand.
GAAGATGTGGTCGTCGCTCTTGAATATTATATTTAATCCACCCCATGACAGCTTGATAGACTTGTTCTTCATTGCGAACATTTAACTCATCACTGGAAATTATATCCACCAACTGATTGACTGGCAACAACATGAACTCTTCACTCTCCATGACCTATGTATCATTGAAGAATAGCATGCAAATCAACATCAACAATTTAAATAGTTTGCTCACCAAAGCTGTTACAATACTATTATTTGTAAAGTAGAATTATGTAATTAAGAAGACCTAGAACTGTGGAAGAAAAAAATTACAAAATAAATTACAATGTACAATAACAGTATTAACACACAATAATAGTTACACACATATAGTAGCATAAGCAATATGTACATTAACAATCAATTCTAAATATATAACACAAAAGATGACGGTTTACAAAAGTGATAATCTAACTTAGACTGTTTCTTAAAAAAAACAAACAGATAAAGAAATTTAAAAAATAAATAAGAGCATGGTGTTGTGAGATGTTTTTTAACTTAAGAACTTTCTTGGGAGATGTCATGATCTGTCTAGGAGTTATAATTATAAAGGAAGTTCTTTTCAGTTATACTTATAAGGAATATGGTTCAAAAGGGAACAAAGATTTCATGAAAATATATTTATAGATATGATTATGAGTGTCAAAAGAAAAATGCAAATGTTGAGATGGGATGCATATATGTGAGAGTTCAGACAAGTACACTGGGTTCAAGGCAGGCAATGAAATATAGTTGAGTAAGGAAATCATATGCTTGATTTTGTAATGAACAGGCAATCGATGTTGGGATTAGAGACTAAAAAATCAGCTTAGAAAGTGCACATTCATATATATTCTGTACAAAACTACAAAACAGATACCTCATTACCTGATTATCTATCAAAGTCAAAATTTTTGATGAACATTTGTCTGGTTTTTTCCACTTTAGAAATGTGTTAATAAATGACTATCCCCTAAAAATATTAAAATAATCATTGGCCAAAAATTAACCAAAACATCTTACTAGTCATTCTACATAAATAAAAAGATAAAATCATTAATTAACAAAAACAACAGAATTATTTTTTTTTAAAATTACAACAGAATTTGTTTATTAAGGAATTCTATTTGGTGAATTTCAGTTAAATTTTGAACAGATTCTAATCTGAAATATAACTATTATTTTACTTACAAGAAGCCAACTATTTATTTAAGATGTAAGCTTTAATTACAATAACTAGACAATATGAGTTAATAATACTACACAATATTTAAGGGGTTATCATAAATTTATGCAGATATGATTCTTATAAAACAACTTCACCCTACCTCCTGAAAATTATGCTGTGTAAACTTGTCTGCAATTCGTAGCAGATCTCGGCATGAATGAGTGTCGGCAAAAGCCCTTATTCCCAAACAGTTGGAAGGATCTAGCTGTCGCTTGAGAAACTCACAGCATACATCCTGAATCTCTGCTAAATGCAACAAGCATGCTGCAGGAAGCAAAGTTTGGACGTTACTTTCTTCTACCGTAACATTAGAAGTGTAACAAAAGTCTATCAAGAGTTCCATTGCATTTTCATCGATGTCTCGTATTGTTACTTCAGTTTGTCGACTTTCTGCCAGTTCTCCAGTGAACATAGCATGGAAATAGGGACTACAGGCTGAAAGGATGACACGATGGGCAAAGATTTTCTTCTGCCCTACAATGAGTACAACATCACAAAGCTCTCTGTGTTTGCGTAGGACATTGATGGCTTCCAGCGTGTGTCGAGGGTGCTTGTCTGATGTGTAACCCAGCCGGGCTGGTGAAGGAGGCCTTTCTATGGCATTTCCTGGTTCAAATCGATTCATCTTTGCTGCATTTAACTTTAAGGTCATCTATCACTATTCAGTTGTACCTGGTCATTATGACTGATGTTCTAAATTTCCTAGCATCTGCAACATAGCAAGTGTTAATAATTTACATTTTCTGATGCTTTTAACTTATGAAAACAATTTAAGCATATAAAACAGTTTTTAAAATATAATTAGTTATCAATGTTAATGTTACATTCCAAACATCTTCTATGTTTCTTTAAATATATCATTATCAGATTCAGAGAGAAATATAATGTCACATATTTTTATCTCTCAGAATAGCCTTCCTCTTATTATTCTTACCAAGCTCTACCCTACTACTAGTAGTAAGATATACAGCTCATCTCCAAATAACATAGAATGGGTTTATAGTTTAGACATGTTATTCTGTTAAATTTATTTTATTAATCACTAAGAGTAGTAAGACACTAGTAATCAGTAATCTGCCTTTGACTAAACACACACACTTACATCATGTTAGTTCTCCAAAGCAAATTTCCCACCGGTTATTGCAAAAACACTAGCTAACTTAAGATAATACAATAGCAAGTGTGAGGCAAGCATAAGGCCTTTTCATAAATTTTTTCAAATCCTTCTCTTTTAAAGTTTGTAACTAATTGCATGAATGATGAAATTCTTAATAATTTTGCTGTTCAAAACTGCTTTAATTCAAAAATAGGTAACTGTTATGTTTTACATCAATGGAGCCTTCCAAATCTAAGAATACTATTTAAGAATTTTTAAGTTTTAAACTGCAAAAAGAAGTTTATCTCAACGTATTCCTAGAATTTAAAAAACGAGTCTGGTTTCTACTATAGTATAAGCAGTGTATTTTAAGATCAACAATAGTACTAATAGTATAACATATTAAATTAGGTTAAAGATATAGCTGTATAAAGTACATGTATAAGCCCTATCATTCTATCCGCAAAGAAAATTAAATATAAATACTTTCATGTGCAATGTCAAATGTCAAATGTGTGCGAATGACTGAAACTGTGTGTCACTAACTGACTAAGTAAAATTTAAATAGCTGCATTACTGACAAACTGCAGGTAGTACAGGTGAAACAAAAATCACACATTATCTTAAGTTTCATACCTTTGTCAAGCGAATTATAAAATATGTGTATTTACATTTGAGTATTTTTTAAAAGAAACTTTGTATATGTGTTAAAGAAAGGAGAGGTTCGTTGCTAAACAAATTTTCAGGAGGAATATCGAGGAAGAGCTCTAAACACCACCACAGATTATGATGCACTTCCACTTCCGGTTGGTTATTTTAAAAAGTTGTACTATCCCAAAAATGGAGATAATTAATTGTTGAATTCTAGATTTTTATTGAAAGGAAATTGTCCTCCGTTTACATATGTGCTTTTTTTCAATTTATTATGCATTTCACATTTATAATTTAATGCAGTAGACACGTAGTTTGTGTATGTTTCATCCTTGCTTTTTGCCAACCAGACCGTAAATCGCATTGATCTGTGACGTTAATGTTTGTATTGTACCACCGTCACAAAATAGAAATATAACTGTTTTTTAGCCATCACTAAAGGTCCTATAGTGTGCAAATCTAGAAAGTATATGTATCTATACAATGGGAAATTTATTGACAAAACCGCAAGTATCATCTCTCCTGGTGTGCATTACATCACGTTTAATTGCTCTCCCTTGATGTTCAATTACTATTACTAGTATTAGTTTATTACAAAATAATAATTACTAGCTTTAAAAACGTGATACTACTACTAATTTTTTTTAAATCTCCTTTATTTCTTTATAAAATATGCACAAAACAGCTTTCAATTGTAGGGAAAAACAACCTTCTACGAAAGTTCTATTCTTCTACTTCTAAAAGAAAATAATAGAAATGCAAGTTAAAACCCTTTTCATAATGAATTTAATGACACAAGGACAGTATGTGTGTGTGTATGTGGGGGGAGTTGAATTTTTTTTGGTTGTATTGGTTAAACGATGCCATGTATAGCCGAGCGACTTTGCAATAGTATAAATAAGATGTCGAGTATCAAGTTATGTCATGTTTAGTTGGAGATGTTAATCACTGATGTAGGTTTCAATATTATTGCTCTCTAGTCATAAACATGCACACACACACACACACACACACACACACACACACACACACACACACACACACACACACACACACCTAATTATAATAGGAGGGTATACCTTTATTTGTAAAAGTATATTTTCTACATTATGAAGATGCTATTATGGTTGCACATATTAAACTAAACTCAGTAATAAATCAATGCAAAACTGTTGTTTGAAAAATGTTTTGTATAACATTAACATAAAAGTCTCGTTTATTTATTTATATATTTGTTAACATTTTTGTCAAGTAATTATGATGATATTGGTAGGAAGATAAGATTGAAATATTACAGTTTAATTCTATAAATAAAAAATATTATTGCTATTCAATTGATTGATTCCAAATTAAAGAAAAACGGCAAAACTGATCATAAAGTGTAATGTCATAATTTATCACTTAATACTTCTCGTTTCTTCATATTACACTACCCCACTGCATGCATGCCTCATGCTTTCATGAAATACAATTTGGAAACTCATATTAAATGAACAGTATTTTTTGATACATAAAAAAGCAAATATATATCTAAGCATTCATGACAAAATCACATAAATGGAACAGGATTTCCCCATTGCATATGTACTTGTAGACTCTCACAATGTGAAACACAGGAGCATTTAATTTGATGTCTGTACAGTTTAACTGTACAACTAAGAGTAAGAGATTGAAAACATGGAAATCTACGTCACTTAGATTATGAGTTACCATCTCGCTCTCAGGTTGACATCTTTGTGCAACTTCAAATTTGGTGTGCAAATAACATGACATTGCCTAAATATCAGGTCACAAATTGAAATTCATGTAAACAAACTTACAATAACAGGCATATCTCATGAAGATAAGTCTTCATATCATTATTGAACTATTAGTACAAGTGTGTAAACAAAGTTTTCATTGTTATGAAATCCAAGATTTCTTATATTCTAATTATTCTTAATAATTATTATTAGTTTTTTTATGTGTATAAAATATAAATGCTAAATTAAAATGTAGACATGCAGTAAATCAGCAAAAGTGTGATTTGTCCTGTCTGTACATATAAAGGACAAGCCGCAATCAAAGTGCACTGTTTTCCAGTAAAACTTATTGGAAAGTTGCCTTCATTTCCCCAATACATTGTGGTGCACCCCCTTCCCTTCACATATTTGAAAAATACTTACATCACTGATGAAATAATTGTATGTGGCATGCACTCTGAGATCTAATAAATATATCTTTCACTTTACTTAACTGAGCCAGGGATCACTTATACTTTCTACCTCCACTCCCCAGACATTCTTGTCACACTTCACTTGCTGACTTCATTGTGAAAGGATGCATCTGGCTTTCCATCCAATTGGATTACCAGGTTGGAAGGCAATGAAAAAATAAAACACCAGAGCAGCTGCCAACGCCACTCTCAAGCCCTTGTCAGGGCAGAAAGACAAACGATATCAAAGCTACAACAAAATAAGGAACACTGCCAGTGCCTCTCCCCAGCCATTGTCAGGGCAAGAGAAACCTGAGGAAGCAAGGCTTAAAAATATCATTGACTACACAATAAATAAAACAATGACACCAATGAGGTACCTCTAGACTACAAATTGAAGTTAGGAAACAAGGAACTTGATGTTTTCTCAGACATGTTGAAACACTGTACATTCACAGAAACTTTGACTACTTTTAGGTCCACTTCTGGCCTCAAGACTATGCCTGTATTACTAGATTGGTTACCACTCTGTTCATCCTCGACCAAGCTGATAGTCATCCAACCTCAGTCAGCAATGCTATAAATAGACCTCTGCAAGACATACAGCTTCTCTGGAATTATCTTTCCCAGTGGAGATGCATTGCAAGTCAATGATATTTGCATTTTAGAGTACAGACTTTAGTAGATTAACCTGTGCTCACTTAAAAATTAACTCTTACAACTTACATGGTATTTATTAAAGTATTATTTACATAGGCTGTGTTTGTCTGTTGTGCCAACATATCTCTAATCACTCTTGTTACATATTGAAATGTACCCTTTTATCAGACTCTCAGAATGAGAGCAAGCCATACACATATCTACCAGTCTGTCTCATGTGCAACCAAACATGCTAGTATGTGGTAGTTTTCTTGCCTAAGCAATCAGGTGCATAAGGGATGGATGTATGGTACATCTAGAGTCAGTTATCCATATATCAAACATTATTATAGGCTTGTTTAAAAAAGGCATGTAAATTAAGTTTCTATGCTATTATTGACTTGTTAAACAGACCTGTAAGAAAAAGCATCTTCATACTATTCTTCACTTGTAAATACAGTTTCATACAGTATAAGTCTTCATACTATTATTGATTTCTTAATACAGTTGCACAAGTCTCCATGCTGCTATTGATGTAATTAATATAAGTGTATGAGATAAGTTTCCATGCTGTTATTGACAATTACAGGTGTATAAGGCCAGTGTGTATTATGTCCTATAAATTTACTTTAAAAGTTGTTTCACTTGCTCATGAACATTCTTTACACTTTTCATACATGAACCTTGCTGATGCTGAAATAAATAAAGGAAGTAAGAATGTGTATTGATTTACAATTTATTCAACAACAAAAAAGAAAGAAATGAAGTGGCCCAGATTACTGGACTTTTAAAAAGTCTAAACATAAGACCATAATACGATTGAGTATGTTTATAGCTGTTCAATGCTGCATGCAAATATTACTAAGTACAAACAGTAGGATTACATGTCACATGACTGAGAATAATTTAATATCAATTCATGAATTAGAATAATACATTGTTTAAGAAAACAAAGACTGATAGTGATAATATGTACATGACAATAACAACCAAAAAATTAAAAAATATAAAATAACAAATAACCTAAGAGTCGGCATTTGAGGTTGAGTATTGATTTCCCAGATTTAATTTAGTACACAAGTAAGGCAGTGAAATTATATTTAAAAACCATCCAACAGACTCAATCAAGGTTTACATGAACATTGAATGCCATTTTGCATCAAAAATTGGTTGAATATTTTCTGGTGACATGGATAAAGAGTAAAAACTAAAATAAATAACAAAATGTGTCACATCCATATACAGCAATTGATAAAAATGTAAAAAAAAAAATGTAAATAAAAGAAATTTGATTAAAGCAGTGGAATGTTGCCATTTAACAAAATAGAGAATGAAAAATATTCTTTATTTTGTAAGAAAGTTAGTTAACAAATTTGATAATACAATTCAGGAATGTTTTTGGCTAAATTAAAGTATTTATTCAGGAATGCTTTTGGCTAAAATAATGAATTCATTATTTCCTAATGAAATACAAACTAATAGACTACAAAGTTAGAACGGACATGAATTAAATGATCAAATATAGTGGGTTTAGTTTGGTTTTTATTTATACTGCCTCATTTACATAAGTAGATGATTAAAATCTTCATGCAAAGAATACAATATATAATTTACATTAAACTAAAGTGAATTTTAGTAATATATTCAGTAACATTGCTCTGCATTCACTACTGAGTGGGGAGATTTTTAAAAAATATTTATTGATATGTATATTTAATTTATTCTCAGAATGAAGGGAAACTTTCAGTGGTAAAGCTGTACTGATTTAACCATTTAAAAAATGTTTTAATATAATACAATCATTGGTGCTTTATATGATGGGGGAAAAAATCACATTTTTATTAACAATGGATGGCACTTGTATTTGACGATAGAGTCAAACTCTTATTAATAGACCACCATGTGTATAGAGCATTTTAAAAAAATAATAAAATATATTTGATCTGTATAGCCTGAAATCACATTTAAACAAAGAAATGTATGTTTATCAATATAATTGCTAAAAGAAACAAAAATCTATAACATAAATCCAAGGTTAAGTAAGCAACAATACAGTAATCAATGACTTCTTAAGCAAATTTGTAGTGAGTCATTTAAAATGTTTTAGACGCTTGTGAAGAAAAAAAAAACCTTTAATTTTAGCTTTCATAATAATACAATTAAAAAATGTCTTACTGCTGTTTTTATTTACATTTTTGAACATGAAAATGTTTATTATGAAACACCATAATCGAATATGTTTAAAATATGGGTTTTATGACAAGTAAGGAGGCAGGTTAAGAGGGAGTCTTGAGGCAAGTAGGGTGTCATGAGTCATTAGGAACATTTGCTTCCATCATTTATTTTTATAATCAAATGTCCACATTCACACCAAATTGCAACAGTTTATATATATCCAAAGGTCTTGATATATCCACCCAAGGACTATAACTCATGCACACATAATTAATTAAATTGCTTGCATCTTTCAAATACTGCAAAAGTTGTTCAAAAGCTTCCTCTTCATATAAGCAATGCTGACAAATTTCAATCAAACGAAATTACACTCACAGTTGCATGTGCAAGCAATCATACAAGAATGTGTACACATATTTAAGGTACCTTTCTCCAATTCACTGATAAAACATTCACAAAGAATTTATTCAGTCAAATTTAAAATGTTTTTACGCTTTATTCTAATCTTTCTCAGTCCATCCCATCCACCCCAAGACATGCATGAAAGTCTGCCCCACTTAAACCATCCAACACTCACAATTAAAAGAGAGAAAAATGGAAAGAGAGATATGTAGCTTTCAGAGAAAGTTACTGAAAATGTTATTTAATTTATAATTTTTAAAAATATTTTTACTTGCATATTATTAGATGATCTTCATCATCAATAAAGAGAATATAAAATTGCTAATATATTTTCTAACTGATATGACATTTGAAATGTTTGTACCTGGGAGAGGCATCAATGTATGCTTTATAAAATTCACATAATCAATGAAACCATTATCTGCAAAATTAAATATAATCAGTCTTAAATCAAAATAACTGATATTAAAAAAATGATATAGTTTCAAATTTAAAATAAATATAATATAATGAAAACATTAATTTTGAATAAAACTTTTCTAGTCTCTCACCTCCTTTCATTTAACAAATTTTTCTTTTAGTTTGTCTCATTTAACTTGATACACTTTTCAGTTTTCTTGTCTATTACCACAAGTAATTTAACAATCTATTTTACCTGTGCCTTGATTCTGTTCTAAAAATCTACCTGTAGTAAAATTCTGTTCTGTAATCCTTACACAGTGTTTGATTTTATTTCCCTCTAAAAGATTAACTTCAAGTTCATGAAATGAAAGTTAAAGTTTATTTATTCAGTATTTGAATAGAAATGTATAACAGAAACAAAATGTTTTAAAGTGCACATTATTGCAATATTTATGGAACCAATAAAATATGTTAAAATAACATTAAATTTCAACCTCATCTGCTCATATAGAAAAAGAAAACAAAATACAATTTAAGATCTCATTAAAAAAATACAAAGACATTTATAAGATTTGACATGTATCATCATTCTCAATATATCAAAGTTTATACAAATAAAGCAAGAGGAAGTAACTGGAATAGATAAAGTAATTCAAAATATGATCAAGAAAAATACAATAATTTTGATTGTGACTTTACATTTAATTTTGTCTTTCTTCCTTTTAGAATAAAACTTTAAAGCAATAACTTCTTTGTAGTAGGTTAGTGGACTATGCATATTTTTGAATCATCCTTCTCTTTATTTACTTTTATGGCATTAAATATAACTCCTATAGATTTTGGGGTTAAATGCAGTTTACAAATTTTAAAAAAATGAAATTAAAGAGGAAAAAGAATATAACTTGCCCCCTCCCCTACAAAAAAAAAAAAAAAAAATAGAAAGAAAAAAACCTAATGACATCTCAAAATATCCACACCTGTTTATTATTTTGTTGTTTTAAAGTATAGTGGCTCTAACTGAAAAAAAGACAACCTAACAATGTCTTGATTTTTTTTAATAGAAACTACATTAGATAGATAATGTCTAAAAATAATTTGTTTCTAATATTGGAAATCTACCACTGTCAAAGCTATGACAGATGTTGACCCTTCACCCTAATATAGAAAGGCACTCAATCAATCAGTATGTCTATAATAGACAATTCTGATCTGATCTGTTGGAGAAGAATAACATTTGATAACTACCATCAATGTTGTTATGGGCTGTTCCACAGGTTGTTATGCATGGATTATCCCATGTCCTAACTTTGAAGATGGCAGTGTGCAATAACAAAATAAATATTTATCTTTAAAAACATTCTTAAACATGTTTTAAAAATAAAGTACATATTTGATACTCGTTTTTGTTACTGCTTATGGTGTGAAAAATAATACAGCTCACAAGTCATATCCATAACTTCTTAGCGATTATCCACAGGGAAAACAAGAAACTTATGTCTCTGGTGGGCAGATACCATTTGGTGAAGAACATCAACAGACGAGTTGTCTATATCAATGTCATTTATTTTCAGGATTTGGTCACCTGTGGATAGAATTCCTGACAGAAGTTTTTCCATACAACTGTCACCAAATCCTGAGACAAAAACACCTACAAGAAAAAACAAGTTAATACAGTAATCTCAAAACTGAATTCTCTAATCAAATAATGGGAAATAAATAGAATATAAAAAATGAAAAATTAAGAGTCATAAACATGAAAAAAAAAAGAAAGAGAATTTAAAAACAAAAACACATGAATATTATAAAGAGAGAAACTAATAGGTAACTCAATCTCTGTTTACAGAGTAAGCAAGGAGGGTTAAGGTCTATCACTTTTTCAGTCAAGGGAGATAATTCATGACTGCTGATCAGTCAACCAGTCAGCTCAACCTCTTTCAATTCACTGTTAAGAAAATGGAGTATACACATATGCATGCAACACACATCCACATATTCAAACTTCAGGCATGCACTTTGGGGCTATTCTCAAAAGTGAAAACTGCTTTAAAAAGTTCCATATTTCAGATAATGCCAACATTCATGAACAAGAGATGACCAATCTGAACATTATCCAAGAACAGAGGTTCCAGAAATATTTTAACACAGAAAGTGCATTATTATGCAAAGAGACTATTTACAGGTTATAGCAACAAGAAATATTGTCAGTAAAACACAATTATACAAGGGCGTGTGCTTGTATATGCATGTGTGTTTGCATGTGGTGTGTGTATACACCCATATTTAGGCCTTGAATAGTGATACTTAAGTCTTGCATAATAACAATGCCGCTAATTTCGTTACTTGGATCTTGCATCATGGCAATGCCCTAATCCCTGATACTCAGACCTAGCATCATGGCAATGCCCTAATCCTCTGATACTCAGACCTAGCATCACAACAATGCCTTAATCACCTGATACTCGGACCTAGCATCATGACAATGTCTGTACTCTTAATACACTTACTGTCCAGGATCATTTTTTCAAAAATGTTACTACCAAACACATATTCAATTGAGAGTGCCACCCACTTGTGTTTTGTACACCAAAACGGGCATGGCTCCAGTTTACTACCAAACACATATTCAATTTAGTATGCATCCACTTGTGTTTGTACACCAAAGTGGAGATTTTACTATCAAACACATATTCAGTGAGTTACTCACTTTAACTGTGTATGCCAAAGTGGATGTCACTCCATTTTTCTAAAAAACACCATACTCAAATTAGTGAACCATCCACTCTGATCTTGAGCATCAAGTCTGACCAAAAATTATTGTCTACTATTAAATGTAAAGTTGAAACTTTTTCTACTTTTAGATGCAGTACCTTATAAAAGTGTATACATTGAATCACTTTATTATTTAATTTTTTGTAAGTTATGTAAAGATAATGATTATGACAAATCAATATCATGTGCACTGTTTATAAAGGATGACATAGAAAGACTGTGATAGGTCAGTATATAGATGATATTTATAAACAATATAAAGATAAAGATTCTGACAAATTCAGATCTTAGGTTAACTTAGAAACATATGCAAAGAAAACAAGTTTGTGTCATGGGTCATGCTAATAAGATATATAAAAGAGAAAGATGGATAGACAAAGAGATTTAGACTTACACAAAACATAAAGAACAACAACCTTTGTGAGTAAAGACAAAATTACCTCATGAGTAAAGACAAAATTACCTTCATGAATAAACACAAATTTTTGATTATTTGAATGCTATGAAATTTGATAATCTCTTGCTAATGAAATAATTGTTTTATTGTTCTTGTTGGACAGTTTTGTTATTTGTCACTGTTATGGCACAAATATAACATTTTTAATACTCCAGACATACAAATAAAAATTATGTAATCTATAATCATGTTTCGATTTTTTTCTTGAGCAAGATTGTAGTTTATTTATGTTTGATACTGAAACATAACATTCTTCAAATTATTTCAGTTTGAAAAGAATGTACAAAAAACTCTCAATAGCAGTAACAAACTTAGAAAACATTGATCTCAATAAGACATTGAGATAAAGAAAACATTGGTCTCAATAAGATAAATGTAGTGAAAACACCTTCCAACAATTAATATTTAAAATACATTGCTCACAAAGAATTAAAAAAATAGTGATCTGATTCAATACAGGGCAAAAATCAAATTAACACAATTTCTCTGAGAGATGGAAGCTACACATACTGGTTAAAAGAGATAAAATAAGTGTACTAACTTAATACTGAATATACTTTCCCACCTTTTTGTCCTTCAAAGATACTTTGTGTGAAGTGGACCCCGAGTTCTCCATGCTCAGGTTGAATCAGTTCAACAAGCTGTGTGCCATCTGGGTTCAGTTGTAGCAGACGCCCAATGGGACGGATTCCACTCTCATCATGTGAAGAGTCTATAGTTAAATTTGTCAGGCTATCATTCTTCTTCTTCTTTTTGAGTTTGGGAAATGTGTGCCAACTTGATCCACTGTCAGTCTGATCCCTGACAAATGAAAAATGTAAATGGATCAATCAGAGCATTTTGTTGGTTTAGTAAAGTACCCAGTCATTTTTCTTGAATGAAGCATTTATTTTTTAAATTAAATTTTTGGTTAATTTAAGTTAAATATATATATTTCTGAAAATGGAATCTTATTCAAGTTAAATTCATAATGATTTTATGTTAACATGTTGATTTCTAATGTTGCTATTCAGTTTATACTACTTTCTATATTATTTATATCTCCATTTCTCCATTACTATAGTCAGATTACATATTCAATAAAGTTATCAACTAACAGATAGCATCAGCAACTGTTTTTCCCCACTGGCATCAGGTATGAAAAAATCATTGAAAACTAGCATTTGCCAGTTTAATGGAAGAGGTGTCAAAGATTTCAGATTTCGAGGTTTTAGCACTGCATATGATCAACATGTTGGCCTTTCTATCTTGAAAAGAAAAATATAAATATATTAAAATTTCAGGGATTTAGCACTTCATTAAATCAACATTTATTTTACGTTAGAAAAATTAAATGTTAAAATTTCAAGTTTTTAGAGATGCATTTAATCAACATTTGTGTCTTACTCTGTTTAAAATTAAAATGTAAATATGCTCAAAGGTTTTAGACTGCATTTGACCAACATAAGCATGCTGTTTCAGGTTGAAAACAAGAAATGGGTAAAAAGTGCTAACATTTTAAGGGTTTTAATACTATATTTGACTATGTTTTAAAAAAATATATAAATACATGTATGCTAAGATTTCCAGATTTTAGCACAGTATTTGATCAACATAAGAAAGCTGTTTCAGGCTAAAAACAAAAAATAGGTAAAATATCCTAAAATTACAAGGTTTTACACTGCATTTGACCAACATGAGCATGCTGTTTCAGGCTAAAACAAGAAATGGATAAAATGTGCTAAAATTACAAGGTTTAACACTGCATTTTGACCAACATAAGCAAACTGTTTCAGGCTAAAAACAAGAAATGGATAAAATGTGCTAAAATTACAAGATTTTAACATTACATTTGATCAGTATATATGCCTTTACAAGCATTAAAATGTCTATGTGTGCTAATATTGCACAAATATCTAGCATTGCATTTAACCAGAATGTGTGCCTCTTCGGGTTTGAAAAGAAAAATAAAAGTGCAAGATTTAATTCAAGTTATTAGGAATGTTTAAATGATATGAAAAGATAGTGGAAAATCCTCATTAAAAAAAAAGCAGAATTAAGTTTTTTTTGTTTTTAAACAGACTCTGTACAAGCATTTAATACTAAACTTTTCATATACAGTAGAGAAGCAGGTTGCGTGTTATTGCTTGCAAGTCAAGTATTAATTTCCTCAGAAATGATGGCATGCACAAATACCATACCAACAAAAATACCCAACATACTCAGACTGTTTTGGTAATTCCTCATTGAGATCATTTTCTTCCTTTAGAGACTTATCTCCCTTGTGCTTCTTCTTGTTCATAAAGAATTCTCGGAATTTTTTGAAGGAGAAGTGTTTCTTAGGCTTCTTGGATCCATCTTCCTGTCCAGAGGTTTTATCTTTCTTCTTTCCCTTTGTCTGCTTTTTGTGCTTGCTGTCCATTCCAGCTTCAAGACTGACAGCATTCCTCAGGGGTGTGTGGTGCTTGTTATCTTCAGTCTTTTCATAATCAGCAACTGTAAACAAAGAGGCTCTGGAAGAGCTTTTGTCACGAGCTGCTCGAAACTTTTCACTACTAACTCGGATGATGTTGCAATATTCATTGTATTTGTCTTGTCTGAAATGTGAAAAACAGAAATTGGGACTTAGAATTTTTTTAAACTTCAAACTAAAAGTAAAATAAAGGCTCACAATTGACTGAATTTATATTTGCATGTCTAGCTCTTTCCATCACACCTCTACAGCTATCACAATCTATCTCTATAGATGCCCATCTGTAGTTCTCTCCAGTATCTATCTCTCTGATTTCCATCTCTGGCTCTCTCCACAATCCATCTCTAACACTCTTCACTATCTGTTTCTAGCTCTCTTCATAATCCATCTCTAGTTCTCTCCCGAATCCATCTCTAAATCTCTCTATTTTAAGCTTTCTCCACTACACTAACAATCTCTAGCTCTCTCCACAATCCATTTCTAGATCTCTTCACAGCCTGTCTCTATAGCATTTTACACTACTCGTCTCTATCTCTTTCCACAATCTGTCTTTAGCTCTCTCCACAATCCATCTCTAGCTCTTCACAATCCATGTCTAGCTCTCTCCACAACCCATCTCTAGCTCACTCTACAATCCATCTCTAGTACTCTTCACTACCCATTCATAGATCTCATTATTAACCATCTGTAGCTTTTTCCCTACCCTTTTCTAGCTCTCTCCTTTACCCATCTCAAGTTTTTTTCCACTACCCATCTTAGCTCTCTTCACTACCCATTCATAAATCTCATCACTAATAATCTATAGCTTTTCCACTGACCATCTATTGCTCTATTCATTACCCACCTCTAGCTTTTTCCACTACCCAATTACACCTCTCTTCATTAACCATCTCTAGCTTTTTCCACTACCCAATTACACCTCTCTTCATTAACCATCTCTAGCTTTTTCCACTACCCAATTACACCTCTCTTCATTAACCATCTCTAGCTTTTTCCACTACCCAATTACACCTCTCTTCATTAACCATCTCAGCTTTTTCCACTACCCAATTACATCTCTCTTCATTAACCATCTATAGCTTTTTTCACTACCCATTTCTAGCTCTCTCTAAACAGTATTATGTGTATTTCAATCAGCACAAAAAATCCAGGTAACTGTCAGGCATTTAAAAAAAAAGTTTTTGATTAAACAAATAGCAATATTTTTTAACTGAATAACTATTGAAATAAGTTACAGATCTGGAAGAAAATAATAAATAAAAATTAGCAATGAAAATTCACACATAAAATTTTATCAATATTTTATTTATTAATTTTTCAATTGCAAAATCCTATGAGTACACTATCTTTACAACTATTTTGAAGTAAAAGCTCTCTATAGCAACAATAAAACATGGGTCAGTGTTTTGCTTTTCTGCAGGTCAGTTGGGCAGATGTATGAGTGTGGGTCAGTGGGCGGATGAGTGTAATTTTTACCATTTATCCACCTTCCAGATAAACATATCAAAGTACTATTTTTTTAATAGGTGGAAAGAAGGCAGACATTATATAAGAGATTCAACATGTATTTTTTAAAATATAAGTACTAGAGATTTTGAGGTTTAATCAGTGTTTCTTTTCCAACTAGAAGCTCAATCAATCTTAAACAACAATGTCCATAAAGAATTAAACAAAAACATTTAGATTAAATAACAGGTAATTTGAGTTTTAATCACCATAACAAGCAATGTTCCCTCTAACATTTTTCCTGTGTGAGCAGAACTTTTTCTTGGGTGTACAGAACTGGCAGTTGTTTGAACTTGCTACCAAAATTTGATGGAATTTTGCAACTGCTGCACAGCATTTTCTAATGAGCTGCATGCAACACAGCTGTGAACCTTAGCGGGAACATTGATAACAAATTAATTTGCCAAGAAAAAGTCTAACTTTTTACTGAATTTACGTGTAGTCAGGGGGCTCTCATAGTGATTCTCTTCCTCTTTGTTAACATCATCATCGATATTGCCTGCTGCTGTTTCCTCTTCAATCAAAATTGAGTTGTCTTCAAAAAAAACTGAATTATCTCCACCTGATTCCCCAGGTTCTGACTCTGAAGCAGCACTTTTGTTTTTGCCAATCTGGGTGTACATTTCGCCTTTCATCATTCCTTCATCCATAGGAGTGCAAGCATGTTGTATTGGAGAACTATTTATGCCTGAAACAAGACATTCAATATATTTTCTTTTAATTTTACTTTTTCTTAGTTTTCAAGCTAATGGTGACTATCATCATAAGAATAATTAAAATGTTGTTTGCTGTAAAATATTAGAACTTATTTTTAAAACAATAAAGTTTAATTTGGGGCTAACGTTAATGTTTTAGGCACTTTTCAACAATAAAATATGTTGGTATAATAGAAATAATAATGGATAAAATTATATCTAATGTGCTCAATTTGGGGGTATGCTTCAATGGGAGACAAATCACAGAACATTCTATAGGGTCAAACTTCTTTCAAGTAGCAAGCACGAAGTGCTTGGACTCCTATATAGATTCTCACAAAGAAATAATGGCCTATCTACACGTATTTTTCATCATTAATGTTCTGTTCTAGGCAGATTTTCTCTCCCATAAGACTTTCTAACAAAGTGTGATTTTAGCAGTCAATGAGTCATCAAACAGGAGAATTATGCAGTCATCTAACAGGAGAATTATGCAGTTATCTAACAGGAGAATTATGCAGTCAGCTAACAGGAGAATTATGCAGTCATCTAACAGGAGAATTATGCAGTCATCTAACAGGAGAATTATGCAGTCAGCTAACAGGAGAATTATGCAGTCATCTAACAGGAGAATTATGCAGTCATCTAACAGGAATATTATGCAGTCAGAAAACAGAATTCAGCATTTCATACAACAAGATAGTAACCATCAGAAGAGTTTCAAAATAACAAATTACAAAGTACAGTTCAGCTGTCTTGAATAGACTGATCATGTTCGATAAGACTCAGTTTTACTGCATTGTTTGCTTTGAATTTGTTAAAGGATTTAAGGAACTGCTGAATCAGCATTATTTATAAATCTTCTAAGTGTTGACTTTACCCCATGTCTACTGGCTAGACTCTGTTTTGACACTGGATTTTATATTAATGGAGTCTATTCTTCAGTGGATTTTTTTGTTAATGGTGTCTATTCTTAGTGGATTTTATGTTAATGGAGTCTATTCTTCATTGTATTTTATGTGAATGGAGTCTACTCTTCAGTGGATTTTATGTTAATGGAATCTATTCTTCAGTGTGATTTAATCTGATTGTAATGCTGTGTTTTAAGAAAGTGAAGAACTGATAACTACACACTGGGTTGGGTAATGGTGTAATAACAAATGCTAAAAGCAAACTAATTATTTCTTTCAAATCACAAACTTAATACATGTATTAAGTTGTAAAGGAACTAATGTATTAGCCAAACCTTAAAAAAATAAACCTTTGGCATCATGTAATAAATTCCCATTTTCTCCCTCTTATCACTCACACACACACACACACACACACATACACAAGTACTAAAAGACACACATTTAAAAATGCAGGTAAACTAACCAAATAAATATTAATAATATTGGCAATATCTATTCTTTGTAATTGTATTGTAAAAGACATACTTTACAGCAAAGGCTGCCATTCTGTATTAGTTCAGTTTAAATTCATCAGGAGAAATTGAAAATGGTAAAATAGTTAAGAAACAAAAAGAAGAAAACAGTTCAGAACAACTTCCAATATGCACCTGGGTACTGAGGAGAGACAAAAATGTAATTAAATATTTGTACAAACGTCCATCTTAACACAGTGGTAAATTGCTCAATAGTAAACACATATGCATATAAAAAATATTAATAAAATAAATTTAAAACAACACAACAATTCTGAAGATAACTAAATAAACAAACAGAAGTTACAACTATTTGTTACAACTAAGTATCAGTAATCTTCTGTAAAATAAATAAAACAAATAAAAATGTTTCTAAACATCTGTAAATTAACTATAATTTTGGGGGTATTTTTTTATACAAGCCATCTGTAAACATCTATAAACATCTTTCTTTCTTTCTTTCTTTTATATCTCCTTTCTCTCTAATTCTTTCTTTCTCTCTTTCACGAGAGTAAGAGTGTGCCTCTACCTATATATATATCTTATACTTTTGATTATGTTTGTACATCAGAGAGAGTGTGCATGTGTGTGTGAAAGAAAGAAAGAAATTTAGAAAGAAAAAATAGAAAGAAAGAAATTTAGCAAAAAAGAAAGAATAAAAGAAAGAAAGTAATTTAGAAAAAAGTAATTTAGAAAGAAAGAAAGAAAGAGAGAGAACAAGAAATTTAGAAAGAAAGAAAGAAAGAAACAAACAAACAAACAAACAAACAAACAAAGAAACTGAAAGAAACAAAGAAAGAAAGGGAATGGAGAAAAGTCAAAAAGACAGA
The DNA here is from genome assembly GCA_028829895.1 of Sinotaia quadrata. Lineage (NCBI taxonomy): Eukaryota > Metazoa > Mollusca > Gastropoda > Architaenioglossa > Viviparidae > Sinotaia > Sinotaia quadrata. The sequence continues at coordinate 95,291,486 of CM054180.1, forward strand.
GCAATAGACAGAGGAAAAAGAAGGAAGGAAAAAGACAGAGAAAGTGAAAGAAAGATAAGCCAAGTTTGAAAGAAAGAAGAAAGGCTAGTCACAACACTGCAAATCATTACACAGAATCATGTGAAAAGACTATGTGTATGGGTTTGTGTGTACATAATACAGTGGTAAGTGTCAATAATGAAGCAATGAACAAACCACTGGCTCTCCTTGCTTTTTCTTCTATCTCTAATTCTAATCTGTTGCCGCTGTTCAAAGAATCCTGGTCATTCTCAACTCCAGACACTGGTTCAGCAAGCAGTTTGTTCTGGTAATCCCTTTGCAAAAGTGGTCCAGTAGGTCCAGAATATCCAGCTAATGGTGGCACTTCCGTGTCATGGTTCTTTGGAAAATATGCCTCCGTCTCCAAGACCTGTTGTTTATCTCGCGTTCTTTCTACAACTTTCAAATGTACTGTAATATTCTCGTCTGCTGCTGTCACAGCTTTGTTTGCTAATGAATTTTCTCCCGGCGTTCTCCCTTTAATCTGTCCCTCGCTGGATTTGTCTCCCGTCCCGGATTTGACCTTGGCAAAGTTTGCTTGTGTGTTTACTTCATGAGACTCACGTCCTGGCTTGTTGTCTTTCTGAGCGCCCCCCCATTCCTTTTCTTTTCCCTCCTGTTCATGTACAGTCTGGTCTTTTTTAAAAGGGATTTCTTCCTGAACATGTTTTTCTTCACATATCCTGCCAGTTGGGTAGCTGACAGGGCTGCTTTGGTGGTCAGTATCTGGCAGTGCTGGTCCAGATGAAACCCTAGGCAGCTTTCCGCTCAAAAGACGCTTTGAACTTTGTTTTTCCATTTCAGCTTCTTCTTTTTCAAGGGCAGCATACAACTTGTTCACCTCTTCAAACGAGTTTGCATATTCAACACTGTCCACATCAAAGTCAATGCCCTTTTCACTACTGTTGCCTTGACTATTAGACATTGCACTCACTGTTTCTGATACAGGCCTCTGAGAAACTCCTTTAATTACTTTCATTTCAGAAGAACTGTTTTCCTCTCCATCTGGACTAAGATCAAATGTCGTAATGTTGAGATTTGTGTCTGGAATTGTTGGTGTATTTTTCATAGAACTAGGCCATTTGTTATCAGCATGACCCTCCTGAGAATGGAAGTCATCTATTTTAGAAGCTGCTTGCGGTGAAATGAATTCACCATATTTAGCAGCACCTGTCGGGAAATGCATCTTGGGATGTGTTGGATCTGTACTGCTGGTGGGAAACTTTCGTGGTAGTCGGACTGGTGGAACGTCATACCAGTCTTCTTCAGCTTGACCCTGCACCACTGACTCCATGTCTTTTTCAGTGGGCTTGCTGGGTTCGGGCTCAGATAACTCGTGAAAGATTATAGGTTCGTATAGTGATGTTTCTTCATCAACGCCTCTGCGACCCACGGATTTGATGTCAAAGTCATTGTCAGCTATGCGAAGGCAAGAATCGTGCAAAATGGTGACTGCATAATGCGTGTTGCCATTTTGGGCATTTAATCGACTATCTTGCACTTGGCTGGGTGAAAGGCCTATCAGTGTGCCCGTGTTAGAGTAACGTAGGCCACTCTTCTCTGTGACACCCAGTTCTGCACTGTCTAAGGTGAGCAATGGTAACAACTCAGTCGCCTGTTCACTTTTGTTTTTCCCTACTACACCTTCATGCTTATCTTCATTGTTCTGCTCAGCATTATCCATTTGACGCTGATACAAGCCTCCATGTAAAACTGGAGATGTCTTTGGTACAGTGCCGTCACCTTCACTGGTTCCTTGAATGTGGACAGTAAGTTCTGGAACATCTTTTTGTTGAAGGGATTTCTGCAAAGAGCTTCTGGGTTTAGGTTCGGGAATTTTCTCAGGTGTATATTCAAGTTCTTGCCTGTTACCTTCAATGCTCGTTTTTGTCACAGGACTTTTTCTGGGGCTAGGAACTACCTGAAGAGGACTTATTTTCTGGTTTGCCTTGGACTTCTGTTCTAATGCAGAAGTCTGCTTTGAATTAGACACGTTGTTATCAGACCACAATCCACCAGGTGCAGAACTGTTGTTGTCTTTGCCTGGCATTGTGGTCAACGTCTCAGTATGATGATGTAGGAATGATGTCATGTCATCAATGTTTCCAAAAGTATTTGTATTATTCATGTCTTGCAATGCAGATGGCTGCGCTTGCTGAGAGGATGTGAGCAGCAGCTGTGAGGTAGGAGGCCCAGAAATGTGTGGCTCTGTCATATTATATGAAGCAGTCGTAGCTTCGCTGGCTTCATGTATTGGGAGAGCCACTTTCTGGTTAATTTCTTGTTGGCAGTTAGGGTCAGAAGAGTTGTTAGTATTATTAAAAGTTTGCTGAAGTTTACTCTTATCCATTGCAGTGCTGGTGGAATGAACACCACTTTTTACAGCAATTTCTGTAGCACTTGCATTCCCTTCATTATCTCTCCTTTCTTTCTCCCTCTCATTTTCATTGTCACTGGCACTGGTGCGAAAACTACCATCACTCCCGCTACTGTCGCTGCTATCAGTGTCTGATGTCATAGCTTCATGGTTTTGGGTGTCACCGCCTGCAGTAGTCAGGTCATAGCTTTTTGATATTCGAGATGCAAGACTGGTTTTGTCCTTTTGGCTTCGTTTAGGTTTACTCCTCGGCACATACGAGTTTGTGCCAAACATGGCTGACATTTCAGGGTCTTGCTTAGCAATATTACCATCTGTCTGTGTCAAGTCATAACTGTCTGTTAGACGAGATGCGAACTTTGCCTTAATTCTATCTTTCAGTTTCACTTTTGAAGTATCAGGCATTTCAGATTCTGAGTGTGAGACATCAGAATCGGATGCACAATTTGTTTGCGCTAAAGTTGTGCCACTGTTTTTGGAAGAGTGTGATGTGAATTTCTTCTTTATCTTTTCCTTCAAATTATGCTTTGATTTGTGTCTGTACGAGTCTGAGTTTGATCCTGAAGAATCAGATAGATCCTGATCCTGAGGTGCAGTGTTCTCTTCGGTTGAGGTCACAAGGGATGTAAATTTAGACTTCATTCTGTCCGTCAAAGTCTGTTTAGATTTAGTTTTCGGTGTCTCAGTGTTTGAGTCAGAATCATTTGATAAGTCTGGATCCTTTAGTGAGTAATTATTCATTTCTGGAGAGGAAATGTCAGCATTCTTCGAAGTAAGTGATGTGAGTTTTGATTTTATTTTTGCTTTGAAATTCACCTTTGGTTTTTTCATCCCAGTGTCTGATTCTGAATCCGAAGCATCAGGCCAACGGTTTTCCATAGTCAAGTCGTAGCTTGCATTTGTGCCAGACTTTGGTTTTGGTTTAATTTTTACTTTGTGTTCTTTATTAGTCTTCATCTTATTCTTGGGTTCTTCAGAAAATTCATTTTCTCCCACAGATACTACTCCTGCCCCATCAACAGATTTGTGATTATGTGACAGACCTCTTACAGATGCAGTGACGGTGACTGGTTCAGAAATATGACATTCAACATTTGTTCTGAAAGTTGATGAAGAAAGCTTTTGATCAGGATTCTCACTCTGGAGTTCAGACATTCCTGAGCCGTCTATTGTCACCTTTGAAAATTCTGCTGCTCTCTCTTTGACATTAACACCTGCTGGGGGACTTTTCTCGGATAAAATCATTTCATATGTTTCATTAGAAGCTGCAGGAGGTTTGACATTCAAATCATGTGCAGAAACTTGTGGAATTTCAATGCTGAAAGGTTGCTGATTTCCTTTTTTGCTAAAAATCTGACCATCCATGTCTGTCTTCACGCTCTTTGAATTGTTCTTACCACTAACCATGAGCTTCACCTGTGAGGATTGCAAAGTGTCTTTGGAATATGGCTCTGAGACACTCTCATCTTTTCCAAAATAGTCACTTGTTTTGGGTGCTAACACATTTTGGCCCATGTCTACGTTATTTGCTGTTTCATTCTGCGAATGTGAGGACATTTTCTTCACGACCTCGTCCATGAAGTCTAGAGGTGCACAGGTATTTTGGTCAGGAAGAAATAATGTGGCGTTTGAATCTCTCGTTTGGTCTGGAAGAGAAGCAGCCATTGCTGGGTTTTCTCGAAATGTCTGAGTGGAGTCGTCTGCAGACTTTACTTTGATACCTTGCACAGGAATGGAAGAAATATCTACAGTTATGACGTGGTCCAGGTTCATGCTGGAAATACAGGTGTGCTGAGCATTTGGATCAATGGCAGCACAAAGGTCACTGGCGTTCTTGGACGAATATTCCTGTTTTGGATTATATTCCTGAACTCCATAATGAAATGTTGATACATTCATTTCTGAAATGTGGATATTTGTTTCTTTGTTGCTTACTAATGCTAGTGAACTGATGTGTGTGCTGTCACTTGAAAAACCAGAATTAACATCTCTTGCTGGAATACTTTGCGAAGTTGTATTGCAAATAAGATTCTCATCTGACTGAGGAGTTTGTCCATTTCTTTTAGCAGGTGTATTTTCAGTCATGTATTTGTCAGAAACATTTACAGCTGGTTGTTTGGTTGTCAGTTTACTCTCTTTCTGAGAATGTATCACGCCTGTTATTTCTACAGACATTGCATCTTTTGGGAATGGCTTTGTTTTGCGAGAGGTCATTTCAGGTTCATTTCCAGATCTTTCTTCAATGCTGTTTCCTTTAGCCGTTTCGTCATCTTTGCTTTGTTTCGTAGGAGGAGGTTTTGGTTTTGGAAAGCGCACAGGAGGAGAACTCGACACAAGGTGAATTTTTTCAGAATGTTTTTCAGTAGTACTGTGATCGCCATGACTGTTTTGATACATGTTTGCAGATAATCGCATCTTCGTAGGGGTGTCGGTTGGTATTTCCAAATTTTCACCAGACTGTTCTGTTGGGGAAATTTCATTGCCGGATGATGGAGACCTTTCTAGTAAGGCGACTGGAACAGCATTTTTCTTTATATCTTCACCCACACCTTGGTGAAGCTGATCATTTCTATTGCTCAGCGACAATGTTGCGTGCGATACCGATGTTTTTACTTCCTTAACCTCTGTGATATCTGCATTTGCAGAAGGATCCACTGGTTCTGAGGATTTTTTCTTGCTGGCGGTGCCAGGTGAGGTATGCACATGTGACTCATCTTTTCCTTCGAGAGCAGAAAAGAATTTGGAATAAATAGACTTGTCTTGCACTTTCCCTCCAGGTTTCCTGCTGGCTGCACCAATTGCGTGCGTTGCATATTTATCCATCTTGTACTGGTTTGGGTTCAGTGGACAATCCTCATCAAAACGGTGCTCTATAAGGCGGTCAATGTGCGATTCAGAATCATTTATACTGGATGATTCAGCAGACAGATCATTATCACTTCTTGCTGCGGTCAATGTCTCAGTGCAAGAGCTACAAGTCCCGACAGTCAGTGATACACTACTGGAATTATTGTTAGTAAAGTCGTGGTGTTCAGGAGCAATAAGTGATACACTACTGGAATTATTGTTAGTAAAGTCGTGGTGTTCGGGAGCAATAAGCTGATTGGAAGACCTGCTTTGGTATTCCTTGAAACACAAAATACACTGTTCATTCGCACAATCAATTATTTCTGTATTTACGTTGACACTCTCAAAGTCTGGCTGATTTCCACCCTCTGACGATTCAGCTAAAATGGAAGATGAAGAATGAAAAAGTTGGTTTCCAGAATGAAAAACTGACAGAAGATCAAAGTTAGTCTGTTGTTTAACAGGAACTCGCTTGTCTTGATGATCTAGAGTCTTGGAATCTAATATCGGACTGTCGGGGATTAATGCCTCGTCATGTAAAACTTCCCTTGGAATGTCTTTAATGTAAACTCGAAGATTTTCCACTTCAGAATCCGAAGTGGTTTGGCACAAAATATTATTATCACCACACCAACTGGTCTTGTGATTTGGCTTTACACTGACTAGATTACTCTCCTTTTCCAGACTACCAGCCCTGTATGGCACTAAGCACCGTTCTGGACTGGAAGATAATTCATTAAGGGCACTGGCAGGATTGTGAGAGTATGGGGGTGGGAAAGTTAGCACTATGTCTGAAAGACACACTTCGTCATTACCTTCCAGTTGTGAACTCTGCACAAGACTTGTCTCTGAACGGAAATCACAGAGAGCAAGCTCTTTGTCACTGTCCTCTGCTATAGCGGTAATTGGTTCATAAACAGAACTCTGTTCAGTTACACTGATTTCAATTGAATGGGTTGGATGGGATTCAAAATGCTTACTTGAAAACGTGTTAACTAATTCTCTGTGGGCAACTTGTGGGTCAGCCTTGTCCAGGTGCGTATGATCTGGTTTGCTTGCAAAGCCAGATACCTTGACCGAAGGTTTTACTGAATAAACTTCAGTGTCCACTGTGAATCTGTTTCCACACGTAAGGTTTATGTTTGTTTTCAGAACATACTGATCGTTTTCAACACACCTATTATCATGAGTAAATCTCCGCTTTGTCTCGACGTTTTTGGTGCTGCCTGAGAAGGAATCCTTTTTCTTAAATGTCACTGTACTTTTTATTTCCTGCGCAGGTGATTCGCTTCTGTCTTTCGACTTTAGCCAACCTTTTGAGCTTATTTCCCTTTGATCCGCAACTTGTGGTATTTCCTCTAGTCGCGGTACAAAAGGAGAAAGACGTCCATAAAGGGGAACACTTTGAGGTGGTTTGATGAGGTAGATTCGCTTTCTCTTGGGATGTGATAGTTCGGGGGGTGGAGCCTCCTTTTCACCTACTGAGTCAGCAACACCAGCAGGAACGCCTAGAGATGGATTCGTGTCATCGAAAAGATCGAGCTGGGTGGAGCTAGAGTGAAAAATGCGACGGAGCTTGGGCTGTTTGCTTGTCAAAGACGCCGGATTGGTTTCCCTGTGCACAGAGGGGGTGAAGCAAACACATTAGTAACAATATCTAATATTAACGTATGCATGTCAGAGAATAAATCGAACGGATAAATGAATAAACTCAACTTGGGCAACGGAACCCTCGTTAATATATACTGCTTACCTGTCGTTATCTGAGGATGAAGGATACTGAACACGATAAGCACTGTTTGGTCCGTAAATGTTTCTTTCAACAACAAAAGGATGTGTTCGATAAGTAAGTTGGTCGAAATGAGAAGTTTGTGGATGAGAGCTGAGGTGGTCGACGGACGATTTCTGAGGATGGACACTGAAGTGGTCGATAGAAGAAGACTGAGGACTGAAGGTGAGGTGGTCGAGTTTACTGCAGTCCTGGCGATATGTCAAAGATGTCTTTCCACCCAAGGGGGAGTACATATGCTTGATAACGGCACTGCAAGAAAGACGGAACAAGTGAAGCTGAGAAACACTGTACTCTACTAATGACAGTACTGCAAGAAAGACACGCTCACGCGAGTGACAGCATGGAGTACAGATCATGACAGCACTGCAGCAAAAGCCGAACACATTCAAATAAATGAGAGATTAATGAGCAGGGAGCAATACATAGAGTTGGTGAGAGTACTGCAAGAAAAAATACATTTTAGTATAACTGATTATCACTACATAACAAGGAGACAAATAAGTAAGGGATGACTGAACAAAGAATAGTACAAAGAGTGATGACAGCACTGCAAGGCATACAGACATTCAGTGAATGGAGGGTAAGCAAGGAAGAGTGCCCCTAGTGATGACAGCACTGCAGGACAGACATAGTAAATGGTGAGTGAGCAAGGAATAGCACATATAGCTGATGGTAGCACTGCAATACAGACAGACATAGTAAATGGTGAGTGAGCAAGGAATAGCACATATAGCTGATGGTAGCACTGCAATACAGACAGACATAGTACATGGCGAGTGAGCAAGGAAAAGCACATATAGCTGATGGTAGCACTGCAATACAGACAGACATAGTACATGGCGAGTGAGCAAGGAAAAGCACATATAGCTGATGGTAGCACTGCAATACAGACAGACAATAAATGGTGAGTGAGCAATGAAGTACATATAGTGATGGCAGCACTGAAAGACAGACAAACATCGTCAGTGAATGGTGAGTGAACAAAGAGCAGTACAGGTAGTGGATGACAGTATTGCAAGACAGACATAGTCTATGAATGGTGAGAGAACAAGAAAGAATACATATAGTTGAATTTTCAACTTTTAAAACGTCGCGATGGTTCCATCCTATTTATACCACTCATACGCCATATTAAACAAGTAATCGAGTGAGGCCGATTTGAAAGGCTTTGCTTAAAAAAAAAATGACCGAAAAATGAAGAAAAAATAATTTTACCAAACAAAGGAAACAAAAATGACAAGATAGCATGTCTTATTTCCCATTCCGTTCAGCAAAATACATGTGTGTGTATGGTGCAAAGTGGAAAATTTTACTTTTTAAAATTTATTTTGACTAAAGGGGCGTAAGATCATCATTGATGTTTATTATATGATGCGTTTATTATGCGCTTCGGATTATACACCAGTTACCCAAACTTATTAATAGCGACAGCACTGACCTCAGTTTAGGAGACTGACGTCATTCCTATGACGACTAAGACATTTTACGGTGAAGCCTTTCCTATGCACAATATCCATTTAGTGATGAAAAAATGAACTTTGCATTCTTTCAGAGGACACGTTACAGACAAGCTCAAAGAGCGCATAAATATACAAACTAAGACGGAAGATACAAATAATAAAAAGTTAGATAGATTGGCCAACAACAACAATAATAATATGCAAGAATAAGTTTAAAGAAGAAACAAATGTTCCTAGCTATGTAAAGCCTAAAAGCACTCTTCCCGTCTAACAAGCACACCAAAGCACAATCAGGCTTACTGATCATTTATTTGCAACACACACATATTTACTAAATGCATTTCTATTCCTCAGTATCGGCGAAGCCAGCTAATAATAGTAATAAAAATGTCTTTTACTGCAAATAGTGCTTGCAGTAAACATTTCTCTGTACTTGTACTGTGAGAGATGTCTGCAGGAGCAAAACTCAGCTACTCTTTTTAGGACTCATTAATTGGACTGAATGTGTTAGTCATTTATAAATAAAACATTTTAGGACTCGTTAATTGGACTGAATGTGTTAGTCATTTCTCAATAAAACATTTTAGGACTCGTTAATTGGACTGAATGTGTTAGTCATTTCTCAATAAAACATTTTAGGACTCGTGAACTGGACTGAATGTGTTAGTCATTTCTAAATAAAACTTTGTGCTACGTCATATCAGTCAATTATTTTATATGAATTGTTTTCCGATCCCTTCCAAACCCACGCTCGAGAAAACGCGCGCGCGTCCACGATGTTTTATTTTCATACAAGACTTCTGGCAGGATTTTAAAATGGGAATGGCAAAATGTATACGCGCCTTGGCACAACGGAAGCTGACCGCGAATTGTTTACAAAGACAAATACAGATACGGCATTGGTGATTTTGTTTCATTTAATAAATAATTTAGGAAGTGGGTTAAAATAAAATTATGTATATTTTATCAAACTGTTATATATAACTGTATGCCTTTGAAGATGTGTGTGTGGGTGGGTGGGTATATTTCTTAAAATCACACCAACACCCTCCCCGCCAGACGTCCAGAATGAAGAATGTCGCCCCAGGTTACTGTTCTTTCTGACGTTTGAAGCCTGAGCTCTGCCAGTTAATCAGGCGACTGTGTTCTATGACTAGTGTCAGAAGGCATATACGATTGAATTAATATATCTGTTCGAGATTTGTGGTAATGTATCATTGAGGTTTGCCTACGTTCAAATTTGTGGCGACCTTAGTGTGAATAAGCCTGCAGCTGGAGTCCTCAAACATACGTTCCTATTTCGGCATCGAACACGAGACTATCAGTTCACAGTGATATGCTAACCCTTTCAAGAAGAGTCCGGGTTGCGGTCATTATGTCATTTAGGATCGCTGTCAACATAATTCATCAGAGACGCACGTAATCCAGGGAAGACTACAGGAAATTTATTTATAGCAAGTAAAAATTGCAATTGTATTTGACTAAATAAAATTAGTACACATTCAAAACGGACTGCGAGTTATTCTTCTCTCTAACACCACACCCACATATACTATTATATACACACACTCCAACTCACCAGAAACACAATCACTACACTCATACACACACACTCTCACAATCGCTAAACACACTCACCACACTCATACACACTCTCACACATAATCACCACACACACACTGTCACACACATACACACACACACTCATACATACACTCTTTTGAAGACACCACAGAAAATGAAAACAGAGATTTGTAGCAATTAAAATGTACTTTAGGAGAATCATCACCAATGCTGTTTTTGTCGTTTCTACAGCCAATTTATTGTTCTGCTTGTGAAATATGGGATTACACCCAGACCAGAAAAAGACTAAATGTATTTACCTGTTGGCAGAAATTCAGGAATATTAATCTTGAACTTATTTAACTCACAGAGAAACAGATATTTATCTCTCTTACGCATTAATTCCTACTCTAGTTATGGCCAGTACTGGCTACGTATTTTAGCAATGAAAAGCACTCTTCTCCCTAAGTAGGAAATTGCTGTAGAAATAGACGTCCAAACAAAACTACTTGGGAAACAAAGTGTGGACCTGCAAAGAAACTAACTTGGACAGAAATTTTAGTGACGTGTGGACCTCCAAAGAAAATAAGACAGAAATTTTAGTGACGTGTGTACCTCCAAAGAAAATAAGACAGAAATTTTAGTGAGGTGTGGACCTCCATAGAAAATAACTTGGGTATCAAAGTTTAGACCTCCATAGAAAACAACTTGGGTAACAATATTTAGACCTCCCAAAAATAACTTGGGTAACAAAGTTTAGACCTCCAAAGAAACTAACTTGGATATCAAAGTTTAGTGTGACATGTGCTTTGTAATTTGGTTTTCGGTATTTTGTGGAGAAAATAAAGAGTGGGATACGCTGGATTGTTTATCAATGAATTTTTAAAAGGGCAGACTCTCTGGCATTAACGCTTTTCAGGAAGGATGTGATGATCCGTGTCTTTTAATGATAATAAGGCGCTGCACCATCTTAGACTGACGCAATTCTCCAAATGATGGATACGTGTTGCAGCACTTTTTAAACAAGATTGATGTGATGACGCTAGCAACACTTGCAACAGGAAGCTTGTACTAAAGTCATAATAATGCTAGCAACAGTTGCAACTAAAAACTTGTATATAAGTCATAATAATGCTGGCAACGCTCGCAACAAAAAGCTTGTACTAAAGTCATAATAATGCTATTAACACTCACAATATTACCGCTTAGACTAGAATCAGGTGACTGTGAAGCACTTACAAAAAGCTTAAACCAGAGACAGATGACACTCATTGAACATAGAGAACTGTTTACACTAGAGTCAGATCATGCTAACAGCACTTACAGAACAGCTTACACTGCAGTTAGATGGCGCTGGTTTTACTTAAATTAGAAAACTTACACTAGAGTTGGCGTTAGTATCACTTTACAACAGAACAACTTACACTAAAGTCTGATGACGATAGTGTCACTTAGAGTACAGCTTACACTAAAGCCAGATTAAACTGTTAGCATGTACACTAGATTCAGATGACGCTATAATTCTTTTAGAACAGTTTACATTAGAGTCAGAGAGCGCCAGCAGCATTCACAGAACAACATACACTAAAGTCAGATAACGCTAGTAGCACTTACAGAAAAACATACACTAAAGTCAGATAATCTAATAGCACTTGGGAACAACTTACACTAGACCACTTACATTAAAGTCAGATAACGCTAGTAGCACTTAGGAAACAATTTACACCAACGTCACGTGACGCTAGCAGTACTTAAAAACAACTTACACCAACGTCAGATGACGCTGGTGACATTTAGAGAACTTACACTAAAGTCACTTGACTCTAGTATCAGTTATAAAAAGAACTCACACTAAAGTCACTTGACTCTAGTATCAGTTATATAGTATCACACTTAAGTCAATTGACGCTAGTAACTATCGGAGAACAACTTACACTAAAGTCAGATAATGCTAGTGGTACCTAAAGAATAACTTACACCAAAATCAGATGAAGCAGCACTTTAAAGAATAGCTTACACTAGAGTAAGGTGATGATAGTAGCACTTAAAGAACAGATAACTCTAGTTAGATGATGCCAGTAGCAGTCACAATAGAATACTGTAGCTTATGCTAGAGTCATATGACGCGGGTAGAAATTGCAATAGAACGGCTTATATTTGGGTTAGATTGAGATTTTCTTCTATCAAATTTCGTCATTTCACTGAAAGCCTAAACTAGTGCCCTCGCTCTTTGAACATAGGGGAATCTGAAATTCATTTTGTATTTATATGCTTAACTCATATACTCACCCGAAAGAGATCTTGCTCCGGGGTACAGCAAATTATATATTCAGTAGGTCTGTTCAAATCCTAATATCAACTTTACCAAGAATATTGCCACTTTAGTCTATAAAGCATGAAATACGAAGGCTTATACAAGTTTCAAAAATAACTACTAAATCTCTTTAGTCTTATGCCAGTGTATTATTGTATGTACATTGATGACAAATCTTTTAAATTTTTAATATTTTATTATTGCTATTTCTTAATTACAATGTGGCAACATCCACAGTCACCCGGACCATACGCACAATGTCTCACACATGCCACTGAGCCCATGTTTATTTACAGGGATACACACATATACACACCCATGTTTATTTACAGGGATTCACCCACCCACCCCATGTTTATTTACAGGGACACACGCACATACACACCAATGTTTATTTACAGGGACTCACCCCCCCCCTGTTTATTTACAGGGACACACACATACACACCCATGTTTATTTACAGGGATTCACACACATATACACCCACGTTTATTTACAGGGATTCACACACATACACACCCATGTTTATTTACAGGGACTCAACTACATAAACACCCATGTTTATTTACAGGGACTCACATACATACACACCCATGTTTATTTACAGGGACTCACACATATACAAACACACGTTTATTTACAGGGACTCGCCCATATACACACCCATGTTTATTTACAGGGTCTCGCACACATACACACCCATGCTTATTTACAGGGACTCACACACATACACATGCAATTCGCGACAGTTTATAAAATATACGTAAAAGGCAAGATCCGCTGTACAATGGTGTATCATATGTAATCAATAAAATAACGGAAGCTGAAATGCATACAAATAGCTCAACATTCAATCGTCAATGCCCCGGGAATTCCAGAAATCTGTCTCTCGGGAAGTTTACTGATTTAATTAAAATGGATTGGCACGATATATTAACCCTTTATAATATAGGAGAAGCTAGTGAATCTAAAAGAAATGACAGCTCATTGGACAATCTTTCGGATAAACGTGAAATTCCAGAAATGAATACATAAAATAGACAGTATTTGTTTTAAAAGTACCGTTTCAATATTTAGAAATATTATACAAGCAGAACCGTTAGATTAGAACACATTTACTTTTTTCTAAGTAGACAGATATAGCAAAAGCCTTTAATTTATTTCATTTTTTTTACACACGCACACACACACACACACACACACACACACACACACACACACACACACACGCGCACAATTTCCCCCAACCTACAGTCATGGGTTACAAAAGTCAGTGAAGTGGGATGCCATCACGCACAAAGGCGACAGGTGATCAGTTTCCGTGTGCCTTACTTCAGTCAAAAAAATGATCACTCTACTTCCTCTTTCAAAAGCAATCACCGCCAATTACGCTCATTAGGGTCAGGAGTGACGTACGGCGCAGCGAGTGATACTCACCTGATTCCGCCAATCGCGCTCATTAGGGTCAGGTGTGACGTACGGTACAGAGAGTGATAGTCTCCTGATACCGCTCGCTAGGGTCAGGTGTGACGTACGGTACAGCGAGTGATACTCACCTGATACCGATTTTGTTCATCTTTATTTTGACAAACATACATATTTGATGATAATGAAGAGATTGATAATTAGAGAGATAAAGAGTCATAACAGATTGATAGGTAGAAATAGGCTGGCATAAAGGGAGATAATGTTCTACACCACCATAGTTTTGGCAAAACGACAGTTCATGTCCACAAGTTTCAGTTGGATTACAAGGAAAACTTCTTTTGTCACCATTTAGCGATGACGCCATATTCTTGTTCTTTTCTGTCACTACTTAGCAATGACGTCATAATTATTCTCGTTCTACATTTTTGTCACCACTTAGCAACGATATTCTCGTTCTACTTCTTTAGTCACCACTTAACGATGTCATATTCTCGTTCTACTTCTTCTGCCACCACTTAACGATGTCATATTCTCGTTCTACTTCTTTTGTCACTACTTACAACGACGTCAAATTCTCGTTCAACTTCTTTTATCACCACTTAACAACGACGTCACAGTCTCGTTCTACTTCTATTATCACCACTTAACAACGACGTCACAGTCTCGTTCTACTTCTTTTTTCACCACTTAAAAAAGACGTCACAGTCTCGTTCTACTTCTTTTATCACCACTTAACAACGACGTCACATTATATCGATCTACTTCTTTTATCACCACTTAACAACGACGTCACATTTTCGGTCCACTTCTTTTATCACCACTTAACATCGACGTCACATTTTCGGTCTACTTCTTTTATCACCACTTAACAACGACGTCACATTTTCGGTCTACTTCTTTTATCACCACTTAACAACGACGTCACATTTTCGGTCTCTTCTTTTATCACCACTTAACATCGACGTCACATTCTCGGTCTACGTTTATGTCACCAATTAACAACGACGTCACATTCTCGGTCTACTTCTTTTATCACCACTTAACAACGACGTCACATTCTCGGTCTCTTCTTTTATCACCACTTAACAACGACGTCACATTCTCGGTCTACGTTTATGTCACCAATTAACAACGACGTCACATTCTCGGTCTACGTTTATGTCACCAATTAACAACGACGTCACATTCTCGGTCTACGTTTATGTCACCAATTAACAACGATGTTGTATTCTCGTTCTACTACTTTTGACACAGTTTTCCAACGATCAGTTTCTGTCCATTTATCTGAAATGAACTTCCCTTCAACAAAAGTCAAAGACAATAAAAAGAAATATTTCAATAAACCACTAAAACATAGAAACGCAAAGATTGTAATTAAGCCACTTAAACACAGAAGCACAATGACGTCAATTTAAGCCGCCTAACCCCACCGAAATAACAACTATCGTCAATAAATTTAAGCCCGAAGACGTGTTTTCTTGTGAATTAATACGTTTATGACGTAAGAAAAAGTGTAGTTTGAACCACCGTGCCGACATTACAACAACAAAAACCTACTCTCTAATTAACAAATGCTTTCAGCTGCCAGAAGACACACTGAATGCACTATCTGAAATATTTTTTATTTGTTGAATAACCCAAATTTTTAGTGCCGATCGAGATTGTTAGAAAGTCAGTTCATTTGTGTAAGCCTACTCATTTGTGTTAATCTGTTATGTATTTCAAAGTCTGTTCAGTTGTGCAGGCATGTTCATTTATGTAAACCTGTTGTGTTTGACAGTCTGTTCTATATCTGTAAACGTTATGTGTTTGAAAGTCTGTTCGTATGTGTAAACATGTGTGTTTGAAAGCCTGGTCATTTGCGTAAGCCCGTTCATTTGTGAAGGCCTGCTGCTTTGTGTAAACATGTTCATTTGTGTGAACCTGCTGTGTGTTTAAAAGCCTGTTATTTGAAAACATGTTTACTTGCATAAAACTGTTCATCGGCAAAAGACTGTACAGTTGTGCAAGTCTGTCCAGTTGGGTGGGCCTACTCTTATGTAGAAACCTTGCATTTGTGCAAGTTTGTTCATTTGTGTAAGCTGGCTAATTTGTGTTTGTTTATTTTTTTATAAAACTGTTCATTATTTTGTATAAATCTGATCATTAGTATAAACCTGACGTACTTCTTTTAGCACCAGTGAGACGTGTTAATAATAATTAAAGGAGATTATATTCAGGTGGAATGATTTAAAGACGTGTTAACCATAAGTCAAGAGATTGTGTTCAGGTGGAATGATTAAAGACATAAAATAGCACTGTATAAATGAACATTATATAAATCTATGAATACGTATGTATTTTAAAAGATATATGAATCGCTGGTTTGGGAAAATGATATTGCATTCATGGAGTTTTAATGGAGATTATCCACGTGCAGTATTAAACGGCAATGAAGAAAGCTTTAGACCACGCCCAAGTCTTCTACATCCATATGCACGCACCGCACCAAAATGGACCAAATTTGTTAAAAAACGAGTAAAATGCGTATAAATACAAATATAAAAATGCCACTTAATCATACGCGAGCATTTAAAGTGCACGGACAGAAAGGCCAAGTTTACACTGAACAATTAAAGTGCACGGACAGAAAGGCCGAGTTTACACTGAGCGAGCATTTAAAGTGCACGGACAGAAAGGCCGAGTTTACACTGAGCGAGCATTTAAAGTGCACGGACAGAAAGGCCAAGTTTACACTGAGCGAGCATTTAAAGTGCACGGACAGAAAGGCCAAGTATTTTACACTGAACAATTAAAGTGCACGGACAGAAAGACCAAGTTTACACTGAACAATTTAAGTGCACGGACAGAAAGGCCAAGTTTACACCGAACGAAATAATGGTGTCGAATAATTTTCAAGGCGCGATTGCTTTTGTTACAGTCCATGGGCTAGTGCACTCTTCGCATTATCACCACATTATCCAATCTGTTAGGATGAGTGTTCTTTAAAATCATTTGAGAGTATAGGCTAGTTCCAATCCATTGGGCAAAGGAACATTTCCATAGTTAAGCAACAGTTTGATGGCGCGTACTAGTTACTCTCAGGAATGCATCTTAAACACGAAAAAGAACCAAATATACACACATCTTAAACACGAAAAAGAACCAAATATACACACAAACACTCAAAATATAATTACCGACAAAACAAAAAAGATTTGAAAGCAACAAAAGAATGTGGTTTTGAAAAAAAACCCTGCCAGTTTGGATCTCATACTAAACAGACGCTCATTTGCATGTAGATTTAATTAACTCTGAGAGATTATGGGTATAACGTGTTATCTAAAAATTAAACACGATTTTATTTCACTTATTAACTAAGTAATCAAATACCAAATTCAATTTATTCACTAGATATTAAGGGTCTTCATATCGGTTATTTATTAGTAATCAGGGATTCCATTCCAGTTTTATATTAAAATGGGTCTTCATTCCATTTACTTACAACAATTAGGATTTAGTTCCAATTATTTAAAAATTAAACAGGGTCTTCATTTCAATTACTTACAAGTATTAGTGACTCGTTCAAGTTATTTTAAAGTTAAACAGGTCTTCATTCCTTTTACTTACAACAATAAAAATAGGGTTTTGTTCATATTATTTTAAAATTAAATGGGGTCTTTATTCCTTATACTTACAACAACAAAAATAGGGTTTTGTTCATATTATTTTAAAATTAAACGGGGTCTTTATTCCTTATACTTACAACAACAAAAATAGGGTTTTGTTCATATTATTTTAAAATTAAACAGGGTCTTCATTCCTTATACTTACAACAACAAAAATAGGGTTTTGTTCATATTATTTTTAAATTAAACAGGGTCTTCATTCCTTATACTTACAACAACAAAAATAGGGTTTTGTTCATATTATTTTTAAATTAAACAGGGTCTTCATTCCCTATACTTACAACAACAAAAATAGGGTTTTGTTAATATTATTTTAAAATTAAACAGGGTCTTCATTCCTTATACTTACAACAACAAAAATAGGGTTTTGTTCATATTATTTAAAAATTAAACGAGGTCTTCATTCCTTTTACTTACAACAATTAGGATTTTTTTTTCATATTATTTAAAAATTAAACGGGGTTTCATTCTATTTACTTACAAAAATTAGGGTTTTGTTAAAATTATTTAAAAATTAAACGGGGTCTTCATTCCAATTATTTACAAGTTAATTAGGGATATCGTCCGGGTATTTAACTGTTAGACAGTGTCTTAATTGCAGGGATTTCTGAAATCAAAAGGTAAATGTTCCACGTGTGGTAAAAGAAGTCCACTTTCTTTGGACTTTGCCGCCAAAGTTCTCCCGTATTTGACGTTTAAAACAATGTACCTATATCAAAGAATATGGGTTCACATAGCGTTTTAGTTTCTTCATTATTTTCCTGTAACTAATAGCTTTTCAAAACACAACAAATATTACTTTGGTTTTTGCAATCTAACACGACAACTAGTGGATTACATACCATTTTGATTTCTTCACTTCCTGTTAACACCTATCTTTTCAAACCACACCGAATATTGGACAAAGTATACATACCATTTTGATTTCTTCACTTCCTGTTAACACCTATCTTTTCAAACCACACCGAATATTGGACAAAGTATACATACCATTTTGACTTCTTCAGTTCCTGCTAAATACCATATTTTCAATACACACCGAATATTGGAAAGTAAGAAAGTCAAACTAGCAAGCAAGCAAATGAATCTTCAACCAAGCACTTCAGAGCTAACGTCATGAGACACCTGAAGACGTTACTCGCTGATGACTGGTAAGGCAAACCTCTGTAAAAATCAACAACGTGTGAAGTGTTGATTGATGGACCGCTCTCTTAATTGCTTACCTGAAGGGGCTGGTGGACGGCTCTCTTAATTGCTTACCTGAAGGGGCTGATGGGTGAGTCAAAAGGCATTGAATTTAATGTTTTTGGTAGGCGTGACCCTCTGCGGGTGTGGTTGGTGTGCAATTTGGAGCCTGGAAACATTGTGTGGCTGTGATGAAATTTAATCCGACCTGCAAAAACAGCAACACGGATAACAGTTAATAATAATAAATAACAAAACAATGTAAATGAAATATACTTTACAGTTAGCATCGTCACTCCAACACAAGCAACACATTTTTAAATCGCACAGAAATGTTGCTCAATTTTAGAACCTTGTAACTCATTCACCTATATGTATTAAATTATACGAATCTTCCTTTGACTTATATAAGAAATCACCGACCATTCGTTTTCTTGCTTCCTGGTCATCATGTTCTGGTCTACCGCATCTCTCTCGTTTACATTTAGTGAATGGCCACTCGTTTTTTCATGTCATCATGTTCTAGACTACAGCAACTCTCTCCACTCGATTTTATGTTATGTTGTTCTAGACTACCGCAACTCTCTCGTTTAAGATCTCTCGCTCTCTTGTAGTCATGTTTTGAACCAAAAATACAAACTTATCACCATATTACTCCTTTAGTCTTAAAACAACAAAATCAAGAGTACTTTTCTTGGTGCATTTAACATTCTATACACAGCACACCAGCACTTCAGAGTCTTCGAAAAAAATGAAAGAGGCTATTCTTCAATCTTCAAGAAAAATGGAAATTCAAAGAGTCTTAATAAAAAAAGAGAGTAGAATGTTTAAGGAAACGTTATCCAAAATCAAACTACTTTACAGTACTTACGTGCATACTAACCTAAAGTGCGGCTGTACTCTCACAGTAACTTAAATATCAGTCACTGAGCAAAGCAAAAAAACAAGCGCTTGGAACAATAATTAAATCACAAGCGACACTGCACATAGTACAGTCATAGTCAAGCGACACTGCAATAGTACGGTCATAGTAGCACTAATCGCCTTTTTGGACAGCTAACGGGGACGACACGTGTTTGAAATTACGGAAGCCTGATCGCATCAGAGTAAATCCACTAGTGATCAATCGAACCTAGAATCTTGTTGGAAGTTGTTGGAGTGTGGGGAGAGGGTAGCCACAGACTGCATCGAGAAAACGAATATTCTTGGCTGAATAATTCAATGTCCAAGAGGATTCTGGTTGAAGGCGGATAACTAAGTTGGCTCACCAGCACTCCATTCCGGGTTTACATCTATGTAAGGAAAGTTAATTATACTTTGCCCGCGCAACAAGCGTTATTTGATAAATAAATAATTGAACTTTTTTTTTTCAAAGAAGAGCAAGTTCAAACAACAGGCCAGTGCTTGCGATAAATCTTCCTGTCCTTACTTGTCAAACACACACACACACACACACACACACACACACACACACACACACACACACACCACACCACACACACACAACATACACACACACACACACACACACACACAAACATATCACACACACATGCATAACTCACAAAACTTCAAATGAGGTCTTTAGTTTTTAATAACATTAGTGTCTTGTCAAGATCAATATTTTCAAACGATAATTTTTTTAAAATACAAGAAAGAAAGAAGAAGATCATTTAATTCAGTATTAACTACACCCTGTGACAGACTTTAAAATCAACGTAAATTTAGGGTGAACAGAGGTCGGGGCGGGGTACATTTAATTCAGTATTAACTACACCCTGTGACAGACTTTAAAATCAACGTAAATTCAGGGTGAACAGAGGGCGGGGCGGGGTACATTTAATTCAGTATTAACTACACCCTGTGACAGACTTTAAAATCAACGTAAATTCAGGGTGAACAGAGGGCGGGGCGGGGTACAAGAAAACAAAGAGAATTCCTTGCGCATCAGATTTTATTGACTTATTATTTCCGATGTTTTGGAATGCTCGCTATAGAGCCAATGTATCTGCTTTGTCACGATTTTCTAGTCACGTGACAAGCCTCACTCCGGCTACCATAGCAACAAAAGCCGATAAAAAACATCATCAAACACACAGAGCTATACACATCCCTTTAGTCAATGACATCGCATGTACTCATCATATATATCACTGGAAGAAAATTAGGTCAATGCTTTCCTGTACATGACATCATCAGTCAGTGTAAGAAATTTAGGTCATCGCGACCCGGGTTGATCGATCTGTACACACACACTGACAGACACGAAATAATTCTAGGCAGCTATACAGATAACCAACAGAAAGTGTTAAAAAGTATTAAAACGGGCAGAGAGTGCCCGGCAGTGACACACTTGATCAAGGATCAAGCTGTCGTTGTGCAAACAGTAGTGACGTCAGTAACTCAGCAAGAACCACAGATCTATGTGCTAGCTAGCATTTACGACTGGATGTATCTATCCAGGATTACTTTAAAAAAAAATCCTTCTATAGACATCTTTGGGAGCTCCAACGAGGGGGTGGGGTGTCATGTCAATTAATAATCAGTTGCAGAAATGAAGTGACCACTGCTGTTGACACTCTCGACGTGTATTGAAGAGTTTATATTATAAACTCCGGGCCGGATTAAATATGCCCTAAGCACAGCCCAATAATGGTGCCCCATCACACAAAAGAATGTAGATCATATATATTTATAATGATTATGAAAAACACTAAAATTCAAGCGGATAAAGGTTGGTAAAACAATTAAACATACTGATTTTTATATACTGAGATAAAATTGTCAGAAAGTTATCTCCCATGTCAGATGACGACGTGCGGCACAACTGATTACAAAAATGTACAAATAATACAAATTTGCCGCTCTTAGAATAAGCCTCTAAGCCCTTCCTACGAATCTGGAATTCCTTAAAATTCGATGGCTGCAGCTATGGTACCAGTACTCTGTGGTGCCCCCTTCCCTTGGTACTCTTAACATGTGCTTATATTGCTTAATCCAGCCCTGTTTAAACTCTTTGTTCCTTTGACAACGTATGGATGCTATGCTATTTTCATGCTTACGACATTGACGCAAAATGGTAAAGGGGAGTAAAAATAATGCATGGTATTGTGATGGATTACATACTGGGTATATATTTTTTAAAATATAAATTCTGGGGAGTTCTATGTTCTTATTCCATGTAAGCAGATAGAGTTACTTTACACTGCTGTTCAATGTATCGTTATTTCTCTTCTTAACTCATAAGTTAATGAGTATGCTTGGAGATTTGCGATCTCTTGGCTCATAACTTAATGAGCATGCTGGAGATTTGCTGCAGGATCCATACACAAAAGTAGGCATGCAGACACTGAATGAAGTTAACAGAAGAAATATTCATCAAAGCATGCACTTAATTCTTAAATAAATAAATATGTGATTGGAGTATCCGTGCTCAGTGAATGTGCACACTTTTCTCTCTGTGACAATATGAAACTGCAAGTGATGTAATTATTTCTTTATTAACTAATTTTTCTAATTAATTAAAGGTAACGGGGCAGGACTTAAGCTGAGAAGTGTCACGTTTTTCTGACAGCCCAACTCTGAAATCGGGTACCATCCAGCTCGGTATGGCTTGACAAAGCAGATAGGCGCGCTCTTTATATGAAGACAGGCTCACGTGCACAATGTGAAGGCAGGCCTATAGTATGAAGACAGGCCTATAAGTACAGTATGGAGACAGACCTAGGTGTACGTTTGTAAAAGACAGGCCTACATGCACAATGTAAAGACAGACCAACATGTTACAATATGAAGACATGTCTGGATGTAGGCCTACAGTACGAACCTAGATATACAGTGTGAAGACAGGCCTAAAAATACAGTTAAGAACAGACCTACTTGTACACTGTGAAGACAGACCTACAAATACAGTTAAGACGGGCCTACTTGTACAGTATGAAGACAGACCTACAAATACAGTTGACAGACCTATTTGTACAGTATGAAGACAGACCTAGATGTATGAAGACAGACCTAGACGTATGAAGATAGGCCTAGATGTATGAAGACAGGCCTACATGTGCAGTGTGACGATAGGCCTACAGTCAGTCTTCCCCGAGAGATCATCCTTCCTACCAAGACACTTGCGATGGCGAGATCCCAAGTAGTGGACATGCGTCAACTTTAAACAAAAGAATGCGTGATGCATCTGTGCTGCGGCCGAAACCCGTCTTGATTTATCGTACTAACCAAATATGAGACACGCTGATCTGGATAGATATCATTAGTTCTCGATATGCGGCATATTGATTAGGCAGCACCCGACCACCGAAGGATGAAGCCGTCAATTAATTTCAGGCGACGTGAAGTAATCGTTAAATCAGTGTCAGTCCCGCAAATAAATTCCTTGGCTGCAGAGACAGCGAACAAAATCAATCAAACTTAGTAAAAGCAACATGAGCGAAAAACTGGGAACGTGTCGTATCACAATTTGGCAAACCAACTTATCAGCTTATTTAATTTTTAAAAGCACAAAACTTAATTTGTATGCAAAAAGGGTCTTCAGTTTAGGTACGTGCACAGTGGGTTCAGTGGCACCAGAGTTCAAGTGTAATCTCTGGTGGGGGTCCAGATCCATGACTAACCAGTAAGGTTCGATCACTCTTGTCTACGCTGCGTACCTGCAGGGTTAGGTCATGCTACTTTGTTTCAAACAAAGAGAGTGAGTCCAATGTAGAACCGGACTCACGACCTTCTGACATAGCCCTAGTTAATGGGTGGTTGTCTTCCATGGGAAGACGGTCCCATCAGTCTGCACACACACAAAAATCCATTTGACAGTCTGCACACACTTAAAGTCAATCACACACTTAAAATCCATTTGACAGTATGCACACTCTTAAAATCTATTTGACAGTCTGCACACATTAAAATCCATTTGACAGTCTGCACACACTTAAAATCCATTTGACAGTCTGCACACACTTAAAATCCATTTGACAGTCTGCACACACTTAAAGTCCATCACACACATCCATTTGACAGTCTGCACACCTTAAAATCCATTTGACATTCTGCACACACTTAAAATCCATTTGACAGTATGCACCCACTTAAAATCCATTTGACAGTCTGTATACACTTAAAATCCATTTGATAGTCTGCACACACTTAAAGTCCATTTGACAGATGACTGTTGGGAAGATTTTTTGCCGCTGGCACAGGCAAAATTCTACTGCCAATTTATTTCATTTTGTCACTCACCCAACTTGCTGTACCCCCAATTACTGCTCACCTGCCTAACTGTACTCCCAACTACATGTATCTATCACAAGATTAAATAACCTCCAAATGTCACTTACCTGACATACTGTACTCCCATCTATCTATCATAAGACTGAGCATGCCTCCAAATGTTGCTCACCTGACTTACTGTACTCTCATCTATCTATCATAAGACTGAGCGTGCCTCCAAATGTTGCTCACCTGACATACTGTACTCCCAATTATCTATCACAAGAATAAGTACACCTCTAAAGTTCACCTCCCGACAAACTGTACTCTCAGTTATTTATCACAAGACTAAGTATACCTTTGACTGTATGTACTGTATGTAGTCCCAAATTATCTATTACAATAAAAAGTACACCTCTATATGTCATTTTCCAACAAATGGTACTCCCAACTATGTATCACAAGTTTATATATACCTCCAAATGTTGTTCACCTGAGAAACTTTACTCCTAAAATGAAGTGGTATTAAAATATCAGTCCCTCTAAAATTTGTTCCCCAAATTCAAGTTTCAAAAAGGCGTAACAATTTCAATCACCCTAAAATGTGCTCTCCCAGATAATTGTAAATGTTTCTCTCTCCTTACAAACTGTACCCCAAGAATGTAGTGACAAATGCTTTAAAAAATAAATAAAAGTAGGTTGCTGCGTTTTACTGTAAGATATATAGAGAAAAATTATTAACAAATCAAATAATAATAATCACAATAATTATATTGGCATCCTACATAATCTACTTTTAACTGCAGCTTTAAGTAAAAAGTTTGTATTCAAAAATCTGCTTTTTAAAATGAAAAATACAATACATTCTTAGGTTTCTGTGTTTCTCTGAACAAAAATTGTAGTGAATGTGAACATTCTGAATCAAAGAAATAAATGGCACTGTAACCAAAGATCAAATGCATATATTTCTTTCATGATTGACAAAATTTCTTCTGTTTCATGGAAGAACAGAAACAATTACAAGCTCAATTAAGTTCCTACTAACAGGGAAGGGAATTATAATAAATATGTGGTGGTGGTTATGATTACAAATTTAAAGTCACCACTGGAGCTTTCGTTGATTATTTCATCAAGAAGTTATCTGATCTTGTGTGCTCTAGTGGGACTTCCTCCTCCCCTCATGAATATTCAGGGAGGGCTGGAGGTGTGGTGCTGTTGTTGGTGTTATGTTTGGCACAGGTGGTTGCTTGGTGTTGACTCAGCTGTGGTTGGAATTTAAAAAAAATAATAACTCCCCACCCCCCCAATATTTTCCTTGAATGCAGATGATTTGGTCTTGTGGATGTTCTGGTGTGGATGTGTCATGGTTTTTGTCATGAGAGTGTGTGTATGCTTGTATCTGGTGACATGAAGTTGTCCCTTGAGAGTTTTGCTGAGAGTGGAGGTATGTGGCCACGTGGCCGGCTCAATTTTTTACTCCCTTATATACCTCAAAGCAGCATGTACAAGTGTTACCAGATGCATTTTTTTAAAATCCAAAATGAATGACAAACATTGTCTGTCAGCATCATGGTAAGGGCAATAACTCTACACCTTTCTAAAAATCCTTCTGCACCCGGATCTCCTCTTATAATACACTTATACTGACAGTATCATTTTACAGTTAGATTGAATGAGAACTATCAAGGAATAGTATTTTTCTTCACTATCAAATTCAGGGGCACATTTTTAGACAGTTCACAGACATTGCAACAAGCAGGAATTTCAGACATGTCAGAAACTTTGCTTTCAGTAGATATGTAAATCTGGAAGCTATAGAAGTGCAAACATCAAATATGCACACACTGCATCTTCCAACATTGGTTCCCAACCAATTCATCATTGAACTTGTCACCCCAACTTGGCAACAGAATTCAGTGGTCGCAGACTCCATGACTGTGTATCCACACTCACTAGTGTAAGGTCCCGGCAAATGGCTACATGCAACTTATAACACAGTACTGGAATAGTACTTGTAAACTGGTAACTTGTGATCATCACCTGATGACTTCAACTTCAGCTTTACTTCAACTTGTACTGAACTGCAAAAACTTGACTGGTTTGGAACACTGTAGAATAGACAAAATGCACCTGTCAGCTCTCTCTTAACAACATTTCTTAAATCTATTCTGTTGCTGTCTTTCTCATAACGTTAATGGATATCTTTACATTTAATTACAAATATCAAACAAAGATATACAATTGCCTCTTTAACTTAATAGGCTTAAAAGTTATAGAAATTGGTAAGACGATGTGAGAAATACAAAAATATTCTAACAAATATTCTAACAACAAGAGTTTCATTCCACATAATCTTATAACTATTCCAGACATACCTGCTTAGCTCTTTCACTGACCAAACCAGCAAAACTGGGACAATAGTAGTAATGTGTTTAAGTGCAGCAAGGTATTTATACTATTTGTCTGTCATGTTCAAGAAGGTTCCAGAACTTGGGTATTAGCTGTGACGTCAATAGTGTCAGCCCTCTGGCAAGATTAGTTATTTTAGTTCAACTCGAGTCACAGAATCTCGTGCACACAAAAGAGTTTAAGTCTTTTATGTTGATCAACAATAGCTTTGTTAGACACAGTCAATGGCATTTCCTATGATTCAAATATAGGTCAACTATGTGAGGGTTTTTTTTAATCCTAGTTATGCAATAGCATATCATGCCTGACAACAATTGGTCTATTGTTGAATGGTCAAGGTGTGCAGCAGGACATTCCTCAAATTCCAAATTTCATAATTGCCAGCCCTAGCACAGGCAGTTTTGTTCTCAATTTGTTTTAGGTATTGTTTTATTGACAACTCTATGTAACGATTAAAACAAATTTTGTTTGGGTTAGAATTAATATAAAAAATATTTAAGAAAATATATTTAATTAATTGTTTATGTTTATTTGCATTTTATTGTGCCACTTTGACTTATAATTTAATTAAACACAATTCAAATAGCGTTACAATTACATTTAACAAATATATGACTTTATAATAGAATTCAATTCAATTCAAATAGCGTTACAATTATACTTAACAAATACATGACTTTATAATAGAGTTCAATTCAATTCAAATAGCTTTACAATTACATTTAACAAATACATGACTTTATAATTTAGTTCAACTCAATTCAAATAGCTTTACAATTATATTTAACAAATATATGACTTTATAATTTAATTTAACTCAATTCAAATAGCTATACAAATTACATTTAACAAATATATGACTTTATAATAGAGTTCAATTTAATTCAAATAGCGTTACAATTATACTTAACAAATATATGACTTTATAATTTAGTTCAACTCAATTCAAATAGCTTTACAATAACAAAGAATATGTGCTTCACAACAAATGTGCATTGTAATTTTATCATCCTATGTGTACAATTAAAATGCTGCTAATGCCACATAATACCTGTCCAAAAAGAAATACATATTAGCTCATGCATACAGATAATCATCAATGAGAAATAAGAAATATCTAACATTCTAATTAATAGACATTTCAATTATTATTGTGAAGTCAACATATATCCTCACCAATCCTCATATCTTACTAGACCTTATTCTTGCAATCACTGATTGACCTTTCCCAGATTGCATGGTACAGTGTGAATGGTTGGATTTTAGATGGTGAATATCTATCTAGGTTTGACCAGTTTTGTGTTCATCATGAGTGGAGCTCAAATGCCCAAATATGGTTGTGGCATGTCTGGTTAACTTCACCCACATGAACAAGTCAATTCCCCCATCCTCTATGCATCAGCTAACAGTCCCTACTTAACCTACATTCCTCTATCTCAGAGGTGCACAAGATGGCCAAATTTCCAATTGATAGTGCGTGGAGGACCGCAAGTCAGAAAAAAAAAACAACACAAATAATGAAATAATGTGTTCTACATTCATAATAATGGCAACATCCTAAAGTCCTCCGGGGGCTGCACAGAGCCCTGTCTCAGGCCACAGTTTGTGCACCCCTGCTCTAGCTGCATGCAAGGTGTGAGACAGTCACCACAGTTGACTACATAGCTGACTGCACTACAGACTACTCTGACACAACATCAATATCAATAATAGAAGAATAGAAACAAACTATAAGGTAACATTTTTTAAAAAAGCAATGAACAGAATTTGCTCTCAGAGATGTAATCCACCACATACATGCATTAATATGTGTGGGAAACAGAAATTTACAATTGTCGAGTAATGTTGTAACCAGGTAATCTCTTTTATCTAAATCCTTTTGTGGGAAGTAGAAATATAATTCTAACAATGTTAAAAACAATATGACCAAACACAACAAAACAAACACCCAAAACTCCAACATTTCAAAAGAAATATACATAGCATGCACTACTAACCTGAACCTATTCAGGAGTGAAGTAAACACCGAAAACTCCAACATTTCAAAATAAATATACATAGCATGCACTACTAACCTGAACCTATCTAGGAGTGAAGTTAAAAATTGACACATAATAAGAACTAAGAATGATGCTGTTGGTAAGTTTAATCTGCTCTGATCTCTCATCATAAAATTAAATTGAAGATACTTTACTATTTTTGTCTAATCTTTATAATCTGGTAAAAATGATTTTTATTTATTTATATTATCCAAGACTTTGAAAGTCTGTGCAACAAAATTTGGAAAAATGGAAAGCATCGAGAATAAAGAGAGGGGTTTCTATGCAAAAATTCTTGACAAACCTTTGGCAGGTGGGTTTTGCACTAGCAAGTCACTAATGCTAAAAGGTTGGCCTCTTGTCAAATATTTGGGTCTTGATGTGCAGTGTTCTACATTGCTGGCATGCTTCTCATCCAAACTATTTCCATTGGTTAGGTCATTGTTCCTGTTGGAATTAACACCATCTTTTCTAACAGGCATCTTCAATCTTTGCACATTGGAATCAGAATGGCTGTCAAATTTGTGAATTCTATTTAATGACAAACATGTTGAGAAAGCTGAGTGACTTCCAGAAGATGACTGAAGTGCACGAAGTCTGTTGAAGACATGAGGATATTTGGCATGAATCCTGCTGAGGGAATCATTTGGACCTCCTGGATCAAAAGGTGTTATTCGTGTGGAATATTCAGGCAAAGGGAACACTGAGACAGGCTCCATAGTTGCATACACAGACTATGAATTTTTTTTATTACTTTTATGGCTATACCTGGAAACAAAATACTGTGCACATGTTATTAAAGATACAGTCAGCCACAATTTAGGCAAATATTTTTAAATTTCAAGAATAAAATCAATGGAGCTGTTGCTTCTATTAAAGATATTTTGCTGGTTTAAATTGTTCTAAACTATATTCTGATCTAGAAATTTATGACTGTACAATTTTATTTCAAATGTACAATTTTATCTCAAATATACTCTTTTATCTTAATTGTACAAACTGATTGATTCTAAGACAGGGAAACATTTTAAAGTTATATATATGCCTAAAGAACCACATTATGTCTACTGCTATTAATTGTTAATTATGAACTTTTAATTCTGCTGGTGAAGAGAAAGATGTAAACGTTTTAGGGATACTATTTTAGTATTACTAGAGTAGTATAAAAATTTTAATTTAATACTAATGTGATTCCAAATCTTAATTTCATATTAACTATTTCTGAAATTTAAAAAAAAATACTGAAGACATTGTAGCATCTAGGTGATGACTGCTAGAGAAATATAGTTCACATTATGCAAATATTTTCTTATAGAATTAAATTTATATGAATTACCATAACACTTTAACTTCAAATTTACAAGTGTTTTGTTTAAATTAATAAACTACTTACAAAAATACATGTAAAACAAAACAACAAAATGTTTACAGACACATCAATATATTGCTGAAGCATATGAAAATATATGGTATTATACTGTATGAATAATGACTCAGTTTTTAATTTGAGCCTGACTCTGGACTTCCAGGAAAATCACTTGATTAAGCTATTATATTCACAACTAAACAAAAATGAAAGTCCTATAAGCTGAATTATTTCTGACTATTTTTAATTTGTATTTTGCATTTGTTTTTGCATCCAGCAGTTGAAAACAGACTTGCAATGGACAACTAAGTTTGAGACACAGTATAAGACAACTTACTTTAACAATTTTTAAAAAAAATACTGCTGTAAATAAAATATGTCCTTTCAAATTGGGACATAATTTGGGCAGATGTTTTGCTTATGATGTTTATCGAATATTCACATAAAATAATAACAAGCAAAAACTGAACACACATACAAAAACACACACACGAACAAGACAAATAATTGTGGAATAAATAAATAAATTTACATTATATACAGGCCTACACCCCCGAAATGTCATTAAAAGGTAATGCATTTAACAAAAGTAGCAAACGTAATTAACAAGAAAACAGCTTACATTTATCAGCTCGATCATTATATATAATTATATTCAAATAATGTTAGTACAGACTGTACGTTGTATAGGGCCTACTAAAAAGCCTGCTTACAATTTAAATACCACTGTCGCGTCAAATAATCAATGCAGGTATAATTTTCAGGATTTTAAAAAGAACAAAAGCAATATATACAAGTATCAGAATCTGGATAATATATTTTAAAAAAATGTTTGCAGGATGAGTTGGAAATGTACCTTCAATGAAATGCTTATCTTGTGAATTTTTCCACCTGGGATGCACGCTCAGATTGTCACAAATGTACTTGCACTTTAACAGCGTGACCTAGAGCAGAAGCTTTGAGTAGTAACCTATGACGTCAAAATAATACGCGGTTTCTTATGACGTTTTATACTACTTCCTGCAACCCCCTGCATCAGCTGCACACATATAATATATATACACACACACACATACACACGCTCAACATCGACAATAATGACTGTTTTGTTTTAACTTCATGTTAAATCTAATGACGGTTTGATACCATAAATTGTTATTGCATTATTTTCAATTATTTACTAGAAGAGAAACGTGTTTGTGGTTTTTATTTCTCATCAGATTCAGCGAAGTACTAGACGCAGCAGCCATAAATACCTCAGGAACATTACGAACTTCGATGTAAAAATGTGCTACTGCCAGCCAGATTAATTAATAAAACAATACACTTTTATTGTTGATTGTGGCTGCACATGATCAAATGGAAAAACCAGCCATTTTCAATATTCAATAATCAATATTTATTCATTTGGGGATATTTTAGGGTAAGACAGTTTTTATTATTAATATACATTATAATTTATTGCCAACATATAGGCCTATTCTGATATTTTACCTCAGACTGACTTATTTAATCATCGTAAATCATTATTCAGGTCAGTATTATAATTATTTACTTAGGCGAAATTTTAAAAAAAATGGAAACAGGTTGAAGCTATTGTGATTTAAAAATGAGTGATTTTTTCATTAATACAGAGACTCTTCTCTCTCTTTCTTTTCAATCTGAGCAATCCCATAAACTTATTTAATATTTTAGAGACTCTCAATCATAGGTCAAAATTTGTGATGTCAAACTCTGGGAAATTTTAGGATTTAAAATTTGTATCTTGTACTTTTTTTGTAGGGAAGCCCCAAACCACAAACTTCATAAAACAAAATCTGAGACTAATACAGTAATACAAAACTAATAGTAATAATGAATGAAAAACTCTGTAGATTTACAAGATAGTATGATAATTGATATAATATATTCCGTGACTCATGCAAAGAAGAGAGAAATCAAATGTCTTTGATGTTTTATGTCTCTTACAGTCTTAGTCTTAATATATATTATAATTTATATATGACAAAAATCTGAAAAAGTACCAAATTAAATAAAACAATAATTCTAATTTAAAGGCTTCCTATAATAATAGAGTGATTTAAATAATTACTTTAATCAGAAGCTAATGAATTTATGAATAATGTTATTTTTTTCGTTTACTATACTAAGACAGTAATTGAGTAAGTTACTCATGACTGGCCTCAAATTATGGTGTAAACTTGAATTAGTGATTTTACTTTTAGTGTAAATATTTGTTTGGTGATACTTTATGTAATTCCTTATATCTAAAGGAGGTTTAATATATTGAATTTTATCCAAAGGAAAGTATTAAAATATAAATTCTTGATACATTCAATTTTAGGCTCTTCAAACTTTAATTTGTCAGATGTTACTTTTTATTTTTTTAATTCAGTATTACTAAATAAACAAGATGTACTGTATACTAATATTAAAACTATTAATCTCATCACATACATATTTTCTGAGGTAGTGATTAATAATGAAGTTTTAGTCGGATGTTTTGTTTTATGATCACTAGCGATAATAGTTAATACTGATGATATTAAAAATTATCAATCTCATTACATACTTTTTTACTGGAGCAGTGATTAAAGATGAAGTTTGCGGAACACCTTGGTGCTCATATCACTCCAGAATGGAGGAAACAGTACATCCAGTATGAGGTATAGTAGCTGTATTGTCTTTTCATTACAGTTAAATATGTTTGTTGTTTCATATATCCTTCGATATTAATATTTTTGAAATTACAAGAAATTAATTTAAGTAGTTATTAGTGTTAACTGTAACTATAGCAGATTGTTACATCCTTGTTTAGTTGTTATTTATGGTGGAATTTGGTAACATTACTTTATCTAAATCTAGATGTATGTGTAGTAAAATGGTAGAATTTGGTAACGTTACTTAATCTAGATGTATGTGAGGTAAAATGGTGGAATTTGGTAACATTACTTTATCTAAATCTAGATGTATGTGTAGTAAAATGGTGGAATTTGGTAACATTACTATATCTAAATCTAGATGTATGTGTAGTAAAATGGTGGAATTTGGTAACATTACTGTATCTAAATCTAGAGTATATGTATGTGTAGTAAAATGGTGGAATTTGGTAACATTACTGTATCTAAATCTAGAGTATATGTATGTGTAGTAAAATGGTGGAATTTGGTAACATTACTGTATCTAAATCTAGATGTATGTGTAGTAAAATGGTGGAATTTGGTAACATTACTTTATCTAAATCTAGATGTATGTGTAGTAAAATGGTGGAATTTGGTAACATTACTGTATCTAAATCTAGATGTATGTGTAGTAAAATGGTGGAATTTGGTAACATTACTGTATCTAAATCTAGATGTATGTGTAGTAAAATGATCATATAGTATTAACTATTATCTTACCAGAAACTAATAAAGCACATATATTCTAATTTAATAAGGGGCAATCCGTAGAAATTGATCATGATAGTGTGTTTTTGTTCTTGCCCTCCCACCCTTGACTTATAATATATAGTATAAGATTATTAGATGAAATTTATATTGCCTGTGATGTGGCTTGGAAAATGTTTAGAGAATTACTTGCAACATGATGCAAATTCAATCTAATCCAGTCTTCATTTAAGGATGATCTTGCTGAATTTTTCTCTTGAATTTATAACAGGCTAATAGTAAACCTAAAGAGCTATTTACTGACTTAATATCATATGTTATTCACAAAGGTAACTGATCCTGAAACATTTATTTGATGGATAGCCTACTGAAAATTTCTAAAGACTCAAGAAACAAGTTATTGTATCTGTGAACATAATGAGGCAATTTAAATTACTCATTTCATACATCACTCACTAAAAATAAAACATACAATAAAAACCAAACCTAACAATAACAGTTAACACAGTTTAATTTAAATCATTTTGTGGTTTTTTGGTGCTTCTTTTTAATAATATTTAATTTGTAAGTATTTCTCCCCCTCCCCCCCCCCCCATGCCACACACAAATCTTTATTAAATTAAAGTATTTTGATAAAAATTGCTTATTTAACTGGATGCAAGTTATGAACTTTTTCTTCCTCTTCAGACCATGAAAGAAATGTTATATGAGGCCCAGGAAGAGGCACCTTCTTCAGAAGGTAATTATTTTTAGTGTGTGTGTGTATGTGTGTGTGAGTGTTTATGTGTTGTGTATTGTGCATGCCTTGATGTGTGTAACATAATTATCATCTTTGACTCCCCCCCCCCCCAAAAAAAAAAAAAAAAAAAATAATAATAAAAAGAAATATGCACTTTCACTGATTCATATAAGTAGGTCACCAGATGCCTCAACCGTCTTTTATTATGTTGCTCAACAGTTTGCTTTGACATTGCTCGAGAATATTTACTATACAGTATACCTGAAAAAAAATATGTATCATGTTAACTTTCATAACTGATGAAGAGTTTGGGTTTTTTTTGAGAGAATGAGTACAATTCATCCAGGAATGGCATAGTTTTGAAGTAGAATATCCTTGATGGGAGTCATGACAGTAAGAAAGTCTTTTTCATTTTAGATAGCTTAACCTAGTAATGGAACATATTATGATGTGTTAGTATGTCACAGCGAGAAATCCAACCTAGCATTGGAACATGTTATGATGTGTGTTAGCATGTCACAGTGAGAAAGCCTTTTTTTCTTGTTACAGCTTTAACCTAGCAATGGAACACATGTTATGATGTGTGTTAGCATGTCACAGTGAGAAAGCCTTTTTTTCTTTGGTACAGCTTTAACCTAGCAATGGAACACATGTTATGATGTGTGTTAGCATGTCACAGTGAGAAAGCATTTTTTTGGGGTACAACTTAACCTAGCAATGGAACATGTTATGATGTGTTAGTATGTCACAGTGAGAAATCCAACCTAGCAATGGAACATGTTATGATTGAGTCAGCATGTTACAGCAAGATTGCCTTTTATTGGAACATATTGTCACATTGAGAAAGCCTTTTGGTTCCAAAAATAGATGAGCTTAGCATTGGAACTTATCACAGTGAGAGAGTTTTTTCTTCTGGGAATGATATCGCCTAATACACACACAGCATAAGAAATATAGCATCAATCAAGATTCACAAATATAATGTATAATGTAATCAAATTAGTGAACATCGAAATAATGGTTCTTACATAAAGTAAAATCTCCAATTTAAATCATAGATCAATAGCTAACATGTACGAAATATTTCTAAGTCCATTCTTTCTTTATCAGTCAGTAAACTGACTAACGATTGCTTTTATGACCGGACTGGAGTTAACACAAAATCAAAGTGATTAAAATATAGGACATTCTTCAACAAAATAACTTTTGGTCCGTCCCCATTGGATGAGAAAAACGACTCATCTACTTGGAACTGGTTTGGATTGCATCAGCAAGATCTAGCATATTCTTTACCTGAGTTGTTTACTCCAATTCTGGCACAG
Organism: Sinotaia quadrata; assembly: GCA_028829895.1. Lineage (NCBI taxonomy): Eukaryota > Metazoa > Mollusca > Gastropoda > Architaenioglossa > Viviparidae > Sinotaia > Sinotaia quadrata. Next base: position 95,326,638 of record CM054180.1, read on the forward strand.
TACCTGAAGGTCATGACACTTTGACATTTAACAATTTATATAACAATTAAGTTTAAGGATAGGCAAATTTACTCTGCCATGTAATCCATGTCCATTTTTGGAGAGTTTGATGTCATCTAACATCCTTTGATCATAAGTACAGTAAAATTAAGATGAAGTTAAGGAATCATAATAACTTTTCACTTTACCAAATTAGGCTACCTTACCACCAATATTAGTAATAAATTTTTTTTTTTAAATGGATGCTGACTTTAATTACAATTCTAATACTGGGATACACTATCATTATTATATATTAATTAGTTATTGGTACTGTAAGATATTTTATTTCATAATATTTTTTTTATAAATTATAAAATTTATGCTTGTTTTATTGACAAATTAACTTCACTTTTCCATATGCCTACTGAAGCATTGAGCCAAATGAAATGGGACCCAAGTCACTCATCAAAGAATTGTTGAATTAACATGCATGAACTTAAATAACATAGAGTTTGACTAACCTACATGATATTGTGATAATTTATTATAACAGGAATAGTTACCCTTCTGTCTGTTAAACTTTTGTTGATGCTTCTCAACATTTTAATTTTTATTATGCTGTTTATAAAAATATTATCTATGCCTTTAAATTTATTTTATAGGTAAATTCTGGAATCAAAATTGTTTGAATATTTAACTGGAGATGACTATTAAATAAAAAGTTTGAAGTCTCATAAACTGTGAGGAGGATGAACCACCAGCACCCAAATGATCACTTCCCCCACCAAAAGAAATAAAAGACTCCTTTCTCAAATAATAATAATAACTTTATCATATATAATAATAATAGTAAGAAGAACCTAGACAAAGAAAAAACAAGCACAATTTAAAAGCAAAAAACAAATGACCAGAAAAAATATTAAAAACATTATAGAATAAAATAAGATACATTGCAGAATTGATACATATTTTGGAAAATATAAAGTTAATGAATTAAAGAGGGGTAAAAGAAAGCAGCATTATTAGGGCAAATGTAAATAGATTCTTGCTGAAATACACCTAGATATTACTATGTGAATAATGTACGCAACATTATCAGAAAATATGACACAAACATAAAATTAGATAATTTTGCCATCATTCGAAAAGTTAATATTTATTATTTTTAAATTTCTATTTTATCTCTCATAATTGTTCTTTCCAGTTACTGATCAGAGCACCATACAGCGTTTCTTTGCAAGATTTGATGAAAAGTTCTTCCAATTCTGTGATAAAGAACTTGCCAAAATCAACACGTTTTTTCTAGGTAAATATGACTGTGGTCAGAACTATGTTTTAGATTGTAGATAAACAGTATCAGAGTCCTATAATAACAGAATTAAAATTTCTAAAAGTCGATACCTTATTCTGTTGATTTGGTGTGTTATTTTTTAATCAAATATTAATTTGTGGCAATTTTTAGAGTTTATATGTGAACAGAACAGACATTAACTACAATATCTACTTCAATTCAGAATTAAAATCTTGAGTTTTGCTGATCATTTATTTTTGTAATAAAGATTACAAAACGGTTATCTATCCTGTTTATCAAAACAGAAAAGTTGTCTGAAGCAAATCGCAAATATGCAAACCTGAAAGCAGAACTTCAGAGTTTTCTCAGTCAAGATCAGCGGCATCATTTATCTGCTGGAGGAGGTTTGCGTCGTCGACAAAGTATGTACAATATTTTTAAGGACAAGGATACCAAAGCTATTTCTAGCACGCGCAAGCTGCATGACCTCAAGTTGGCTTTTAGTGAATTTTACCTCAGCCTCATTCTTCTGCAGAACTACCAGACTCTCAACTTTACTGGCTTTCGCAAAATTCTCAAGAAACACGATAAAGTAAGTTAACAACTTTTACTGTGCAATTAATTCATTGATGTTATTTGTTTTTCTTTCCCAGAGTATTTTGATAACAAGCCTGCAAACATATTTAATCACTGATCTGCCTCCTTGTCTTTTGTGAGCTGCTACATGAAACCATCATTTGAAACTGTCAAGCACTAGAAAAGAAGAATCTTTGGGGTGGAGGTAGGGTGGGGAATGTTCTAATGCTGCTTTGTGTCAAGCTTTTTCATCTTACAATCTTACAAGTAATTATGAATACTTAGGAGTATGACACATACTGATTTAAGACCAGGGCTGAAGGAGTATATAAACCTTAGAGATAAGAAATCAAAATTATTTATTCAATGTGTTATATGTCCCTTTTTTGTGAGTAATCTGCCCTTTTGTATCTCTCTTGTTTCTCAATGTTTATGGGGACATAATTTGCTAGGGCTGGGTATTATATAGAATTTATGAAGGGTGTCTGCTTTCCTCATGTTTTGTGTGTTGCTACTGGTTCCATTCATTCCCATCATCATTCTGTTCCCTAGAGGATGTATATTTTCCTTATATTCTTTCCGTCCCCAATTTATGATAGTTTGTCTATTTTCGTTATATTTTTTTTGTCCCCATTTTATGATAGTTTGTCTTTTTCCTTATATTCTTTTTGTCCCCATTTTATGATAGTTTGTCTATTTTCCTTATATTCTTTTTGTCCCCATTTTATGATAGTTTGTCTTTTTCCTTATATTCTTTTTGTCCCCATTTTATGATAGTTTGTCTTTTTCCTTATATTCTTTCTGTTCCCATGTTATGGTAGAGTGTATATTTTCCTTATATTCTTTGTCCCATGTTAGGGTAAGGTGTATTTTGTCCTTACATTTGGATAGTTGATATCCTTTTCTCTTTTTTATCCTTTGTTGACCTGAGAGTGTTATGACTGCCTATTTTTGCTATAAAATTGTGGCCTTGCCAAAGAATAATTTGACTCTCACCCACTTGGGCATGGGTTAGCAATTGTTGCTACTCTTATCTTACTTGGTGGAAACTCATGACATTGTTATATTCACTCTGGGGAATTGTGTACAAACAGGCAATCACATATTGCAGGGAGACAACACCTGTTTCTCCAGAATTGCCTAAATTCTTTAATGTGCCAGTAGTAAAATCCCTAGACCAAATGATTTGGTACTGGAAATTAATTTATGCATTATCACATACATTTTTAACCAAATGATTTAATTTGGTCAGTTTATATTTTTAATATTTGTTTTATATATTTTTATATACCTGTTACACAACACAGTATTATAATTGTTTAAATGCATTACTTTTCACATATTAGGTGTAGTAAATGAAGAAATTACATGAATATCCCTTTCAATCTCTTGCATACTTTTATTAATTTTGTCAAGCTCAGACATGCCTACTTCATCAAGAATTGTTTTGAAGATAAAACTTAAATCACTTTTAAATATAAGTGTTCTGACAATGAATTAATGTTGATTTTTTTTTGTTTTTAATTCTCTCTGTAGCTGATGCAAACAAATCATGGTGCTGAATGGCGGGCTACACAAGTGGAGTCTGCTCCCTTTTATACCAACAAGGAAGTGGATCACCTGATCAAAGATGTAGAGGTAGAGAGACAATAAATTTCTTTTCTTTTCTTAATCAAAAAGAAAATTGTTTACAGTTGATACCTGCTGAGAAGGACACTCACGAGCAATCTTTTTTAATTCTTTAATATTTTTTTTAAAGAATTTTAGACTAACTATTTTGTTGTTTCCTATTATTCCTTCAGACAGTTAAGGGTCCATAGAGTTAGTTTAATCAAAGACTCTGTACAGTAAGACTGTTTATTCAGAAGTTTTCCTTCTTTTCAAAGTGGTGTGCACATCAGTTGCTGCTTCAGTTTGTTTGTACAATCTAATATGACTGCTAGACACTAGCAATTTCTAGTCCTAAAATGAATTATTTATTTTATTCTATTCTCATATGTTTGTCTACATAGCTGTTAGTTAGTCTTACCTGAATTTATCTGTTACCTATACTGTACTTTTGTCTCATATCATTACCTTCTCATTACAGTCTTCCTTTTATTTTATTTTGTTTTGTTTACATTTATGATATTATATAGCATCCCTAAGAAAAAAATTGAAGAGAGAAACATTTTACAAAAATGTAAAAATTATTTTACATAATGTAGTGTTGAGAAACTTCCTTCCTACCCAGATAGAAAGTTATGTGTGTGTGTGTTTGTACATGTATATATGAGAGAGAGAGAGATAAGAAGGAAGAATTTTGCCATATTGATAGCCTTTATGCCTGCCCCAGTTGGACTGTCCTCTCTCATCTCCTTGAAAGATGTAAAAAGAAAGAAAGAACCAGCTAATGCTATTTTGATGGCTCTGTACATGCCTGCTACTTGTTTGATTTAGTCTAGGCTATGTAACACTTGGTTATGAACTGCAGAAAGATGTCCAAAATATTCCAAATTTCCAAAACCAATACTTAGGTTCAAGTTTATATCGGTCCCTGATTAGTTCACTTGTCACCACTTTCTGCAAGGACACAGATCTATGTAAGCCATGTGGCCATGTATATTGAGTTATTTTACTGCATTGTGGGATAAGGACAAATATTTTATATTCTTTCACTTTTGTAATTTTAAACTATTTTTCTATGTTTGAGAGATAATTTCTTTTCTGTTTAACTTATTGTAAATGATTTTGTTAAATCCTTTCTACTTTCTCATAGAATTTTAATATTTCCAGTAACACTTTTATCAAACCAATGGTATTTTGTGTTTAGGTATTATTTGGTGAAGATATTTTCTCATAGAATTTTAATATTTTCGGTAACACTTTTATTGTCAGACCGATGGTATTTTCTATTTTGGTATTATTTGGTGAAGATATTTTCTAGCATTTGGGTATAATCTCTACACCTATCAGACAAATTTCAGTTTTCTCCCTTGTTGTAATTCTTTTATTTCTTCCTTGGCATACTCACTTGAGCAGTTAAAGACATTACAGAAGCACTTCTTGCTTTTGCTGTTCACATGCTTTGCTATGATTTTCATGTTTTGCATTTTGAGTGAAAGGACTGTTCTCTTTTGGAAGGATTGCAAAAGTCAGTTTTATTCCATAAAGTCTTTGATTTTACCTAATGATCCATATTAATGTGACAAAAGTCTTCCAAGACATTCTGAACCAATGCCAGGGAGAATCTGAGGAAGCATAGAACTTGAGACAGATGCTAGTATTTTTTTATTTACTATATTTCTCTCTTCTCATATGTTAGTCTGTTTCTTCTTGAAAAGTATTTTTCTGCTGAGATTTCTTGTGATTTTGTTTTTAAATGAGGATTTGCAATGTCATCTTTCATGCAACATTTTCTTTTATATGGTTTCATTTTGTTTGCCCTGTCATCTCTATTTACATTTTATTTTTTAAAAAAAAGAAAACTTCCCAAAAATGATTTTTGATTTATACTAATTGCTGCTTATTTGACAAATTTTTTGCTCTCAAGATAATGTTTTGTTCTACTGTATAATTTATACACTTGTGTTGTCACCTTTTTGTTTTGTACTGTGTACTGTGATCCAATGTTACACTCCCCTTTCTGTGTTATACTATATAAGTTTTGATCCAGTGTGACACCCCCCTTTTTGTGTTATACTATATGTTTTGATCCAGTGTTACACCCCCCTTTCTGTGTTATACTATTTGTTTTGATCCAGTGTTACACCCCCCTTTTTGTGTTGTATAATTTTTGTTCCCCTGCTACTGATCCATGTAGAGTGCTGTACTCTATTATGTACATTTTGTGTTGTATTACATAGTCATTTATCACATTTGTTTAGTACAGTCCAGATTAAATATATTTCTTTCTTTTTATTTTGTACTCCTCAATCTCTCTCTATATATACAACTGTTCATATTAAATTGGTCACTAACTGGCTTTTATTCATTTTTATTTTTTTAAAGCAAAGTGTCACATCAGAATTGGAGGGTGGAAATCGCTCAAAAGCCATGAAAAGGTTAAGAGTTCCACCTTTGGGTGATCAGGTATATGCATTTACATATTACTTATGATGCCATTTTGTCTGTATTATCCGTTGTTATGTTTTTGTTGTATTGTTTGTATTGCGTTTTTATGTCTGTTTACTGTGTGTTTTTGTGCATGTCTGTCTATATTGGTTTCAAATTAATATTTGTGAAAATGTACACATTGTTTGTATGTTTTGCTTAAATGACCCTTATTTTAATCAAGAGATATAATTTCAATTCTAAAATCACAATAAAAACTATAGTAATTTTCTTGTTGTATAATAATATGCAGCAATATTTATCACAATGTAATATTTTCTTGTCCCTTTATTGAGAAACTGTACAAGCAATGGATCACTTTCTAATGAACACTCCCACATACACACACTCACTCACTCAGTTAATTTCTGAACATAGTCATGACTTTAAATCTTTTGTGGAAATTGGTTTTGAACACTAGTATCTTAATTTAAATCTGACAAAATTAGCATAAAATATTCACATCACTTATACCCAAAAGTAAATTTAGACAGGAGAGTAATTTAGTATTTTTCAGGGTTTAATCTGAGAATATTGATACAAAAAATTCAAAACACTTTCAAGAAAGATTATAAGTTGCTGACAATATCAGGCCCACTAAAAGTTTTTGTCAGTCAATCAGTCACTTTCCTGGCCATATTAATTACTAAGAACACCTGATATGAGTATTTGATGTTAATCTTCTACATATAGTTATTGATTTAAATTAAAATGTCAGTATGTTTTTCCTGTTGTTGGAAAGACTTTTAAAAACAATTCCTACTCAGACAGTCAATTAACTCTGTTCTTTGTGATTTTATTAAATGTGTTGATTTTTTAGTCAGTATGTTTCTCCTGTTGTTGGAAAGACTTTTAAAAACAATTCCTACTGAGACAGTCAATTAACTCTGTTTTTTTTGATTTTATTAAATGTGTTGATTTTTTCTCATTAGGAACAATTTTGAATTTTTCTTTGATTGCATTAAACATATTGCTTTTTCCCCATAGAACAACACTGAGTGTTTTTTTGATTCCATTAAATATATTGATTTTTATCAATTAGTATCAGCCCTCGAGTTTCATTTGATTCTATTCAGTGTGTTGCTTTTTTCTATTAGGAACAACCCTGGACCAATTTTAAAACTGGATTTTGTCTTGGGATGTTCCTTGTGATGGTTATTGTCATAATTTTATCAGGTAAGTGGGTCAGCAGCTGTAGGTGTATATGTTTATTTTCATTTGTAATCATACAGAAGAGTTGGATTAAAAGGTTTTCATTGCTTACATAATTTTTTATTTTTAAGTAAATAAAAGTTTTGAGTTACACCTTATTTAGATTTGTCAGAAGGATTAGCTGTGACATTTTATTAACAATGTTTAAATGTATCATGGAGTTTATGTTTACCCATGTACCATTCAGAATACCACACTCTTGCTCTGTATTACACAATAGCAGTATGTGAAAACAACCAAAAAAAAAAAAAAAGAGAGTATGCTTGACAATGTATGTACTAGTTCTTGTATTGCACTTTTGACTAATTTGGCAGCTATTGAGTGAAGAGTGTTGCTTGAAATGGTTTTGCTCATCAATAGAGACTTCTCTGTCTGGAATGCTTGTAACATAAGTACTATCAGAAAAGTACTATTAAACACACTTCTGAATACAGTGCATTTTAACATCAAGCACATCTTAATCATCATTTCCTGTTTAAAACACTCAGCAACATATAGTGACATTGAAAAAAATAACACTGGGGGGGAAAAAAGGTAGAGTTCATCTAAGTCAGCGCTTCTTGATTGGGGGTGCAAGCAGCTGTTGCTGGGGATGTGATAATTCATCATGGAAGAGAAAGGAAAAAATTCTTACAAAATCTTGGTTTACTTTTAAACAAGGGGGTGCGAGATCGGCTTCATCAGTCTCAGGGGGTGCGGGGTGAAAAATGAATCGGGAAATGCTGATCTAAGAGAAATTAATATATTCAGCCTATTTACATTGTGCTTGTAATGCCACAGTTACTTGTCTTTGGTAACTAATTGTTAAAATGACCACTCTAGATTGAGTTTGTGCATTGGGTTTTGTTGATTTCAACTATTCTGATTTTCTTTGCTAGCATACTCTTGGTGGGTCCATTTGGTCTACATTCACTTTTTGTATTAAATTGACTCTTGAAATCTAAACAATGAATGTATTTTTCTGTTTATTAAAGATTAAAATACTTGGGAGGTAATTTTTGTTAATAACATTTTAAAAGAAAAGAACAATTATATACACTAAAGCTAAAATTATTTCCCTTTGCATTTTTACTGAAAACCTATAAAGAAACTTTATTTCATTTTAAAGTTGAAGCAGCAATATCGTTAAAATACTAAAAAGGGATCATTATAATTCAACAATGTTAAGTACTTTAAACTACTTGTATAACTTTTTTTAAAAGTTAAAACAGACAACATGATTCAACAATGTTAAGTGCTTGAAACTACTTGTATAACTATTTTTTAAAGTTAAAACAGACAACATGATTTATCATTGTTAAGTGCTTGAAACTTCCAATATATATTTTTTTATGGGTAGCTCAATGTCAGCAGGGCTTAGACAAACAAGGTTGACCCAGTTGATTATTTTAGTAGAATCTCTTCAAACCTATAATCACTACCTAGTTCAGGATTGTTAAGACAGCTTGATTGTAAAATGTTTAGAGATTTGAAAAAATCTGAAAGTAATAAAAATGTCTGAATTTATTTATTTTAATGTTATTTATATGAATTGGATCCCTGTTTAATGATCACGTCTTACTAATATAGCTATCAGTACTTATATACAGTACTAAATAACTAAATATTAATTCTTATACATGTAAATATAACAGTTCTTACTAATATCATAACTCTTTTAGACATATTCTAAGAAAACATCATTGTAAGTACACATTAATTTATCTTTATTCATATCTTAGATATTTTCTTCTCCTGTTTTAGTCAGTTTATGACTTGATTTGAGTTACACTTACTTTTCTTCTAAAATAGAGTTCTGTATTAACATAAAGAGAAAATTCCATGTATTTTTTACCTCAATTAAATGTACAGTTGTTAGATTTTAACTGTAAGGTTTTTACTATTATTATTATTCCATGTATTTTGTACATTTTTTAAATGTACAGTTATTTGACTTTAACAGTAAGAGTTTTACTAATCATTATTCCATGTATTTTGTCCTTATTAAATGTTAGGCTATAACTGTAAGGTTTTTACTCTTGTCATTATTCCATGCATTTTGTCCTTATTAAATGTTAGGCTATAACTATAAGGTTTTTACTCTTGTCATTATTCCACGTATTTTGTTTTGTATTAAGTGTACAGTATTTATACTATAACTATAAGGTTTTTACTCTTGTCATTATTCCACGTATTTTGTTTTGTATTAAGTGTACAGTATTTATACTACAACTGTAAGGTTTTTATTGTCATTATTCCATGTATTTTGTCCAGTATTAAATGTACAGTTGTTTCACTTCACCTGTAAGGTTTTTGCTTTTGCCATTATTCCATGTATTTTAAATGTACAGTAGATAGACCTCAGCTGAAACTGTAAGGATGATTTTTTCTATTGTACTATGTATTTTGCTCTGTATTCAGTGTACAGTTCTTAGATTGTAATTGTAAATTTTTTACTGTCAGTATTATCAGTATTTAGTCCAATATTAAATGTATGGTTGTTTGACTGTAAGTGTAAAGTTTTTACCATGTGATTATTGATAGATCTTGTTCAGTATTAAAAGTACAGTTATTAGTCTGTAAAGATTTTACCATGTCATTATTCCATATATCTTGTCCAATATTAAAAGTACAGTTAGTAGACTGTAAAGTTTTTACCATGTCATTATTTCATATAAATTATGTCCAATATTAAATGTACAATTGTTAGACTGTAACTTTAAGGTTTTTTATTCACAATCATATATTGAAACATTATCTTGATTAGCAAAATATTCTGTTTGTAAATTGTTATTATTCATTGTTGTGCCTTCACTTTTCTCATTATGAATTCATTATTCTGTTTATTTGAATTGGTGGTGGTATTCAATATTTATTATCCTTTATTTATTCTTTTACATTCTCTCATCACTAGAATTTGATCTTGCTTATTTTAGCTTCATCAGCAATTCTCTATCTTGTACTATTTCATTACCAGAATCTGGATTGTCTTCTGTACACATGCCTTATTATTATTTTTAGAATTTAGAAATGTCCAATTAATATCACACTATTGCTAGAATTCAGACATCTTTTTAGCTATAGATTACTACATCATTGCCGAAATGCTGACCTGGCCATTTAAGCTATAATATATACCACCTTGTTAAAAGAATTTTATCACAGAATTTTAACTTGTCCATTTTACTTACTTACATTTATGATGTGTTAATCTAGTTTAGCTGTCATAGTTATATTTACTATCATTTTGTAATTTAGAATTCCAAATTCTTGTACGCTTATATATGTATCAGTTACTGTTAGAGTCATTGCTTAACCTGTTCTGTTTGAGGAGTCCTTTAGAGGGAAGCAAGGGTTAGCTTTCAGGTTTAAACTAAATTTCCCTAATGGGGTCTTCTAATCTTGCAGTAGTAGGATTTACTAAACTTGTAGTAATGGTATCTACTACACTTGTACTAATAGGATCTACTACACTTGTACTAATAGGATCTACTACACTTGTACTAATAGGATCTACTACACTTGTTCTAATAGGATCTACTACACTTGTACTAATAGGATCTACTACACTTGTACTAATAGGATCTACTACACTTGTTCTAATAGGATCTACTACACTTGTACTAATAGGATCTACTACACTTGTACTAATAGGATCTACTACACTTGTTCTAATAGGATCTACTACACTTGTACTAATAGGATCTACTACACTTGTACTAATAGGATCTACTACACGTGTAATAATAGGATCAACTACACTTGTATTAATGGGATCTACTAAACTTCTACTAATCCAGGCCTGAGCAAATTATGGCCCACCACCTCTTTTTATTACAAGCTACTGATAGTAAATTAACAAAATAGCTATATGTGATGGAACAAAGTCACCCATGTATATATAAAGTATATAGTTATGATGCACCAACTTTAGTCAGCATGTTTTCTCTTAGTAAAATGTTAATAAATAATTAGTCCATCAAGGCTGCTTCTTCCCATTTTAGTCAGCATGTTTTCTCTTAGTAAAATGTTAAGTAAATAATTATTCAGACATTAGACATTAGTCTATCAAGGCTACTCCTAGTCCTACCCATTTTAGTCAGCATGTTTTCTTTTAGTAAAATGTTAAGTAAATAATTAGTCTGTCAACGCTACTTCTACCCTGCTGAGTATCAAGTGACATTTTCCTAAGATAATGCTGGCTTGTTTTCTCAAACATTGGTCTGCAAGAGTTATAAATCACCAGATTTGTATCATCCACATATGAAGTCAAGCAAGTGTCAGCAAGTGAATTTTGATTTTGACTGTCAGTTCACATCTGTGTAGATTTATTGGCATGGCAAAATTCCCTTTAGTTTAAATATCCAATTTGGTCCCTTCTAAGGTACTACATGTTCTATAAAGATGACGTAGCAAAACAGGCCAAACCACTCTCTCCCCTCCCCACTCCCAACAAAATATGCTTATGCAACAAAACACAGAACAGGAAGCAGCCTCAAAGACAAGCTTTGCTGTTGCTCATAAAATTGTCAAAAGCAATAAACCCTGTTTTGATGGAGAATTTATTAAAGAATATATTATTGAAGCTAGTGGAATCATATATCGTGAAATAAAACAATAATTTGAGAGTGTTTATCTTGGCGAACTGTAACACTACAAACTGAATGTATTGATGAAGATTTGAATAAGCAACTAATATTGGAATTGCAATCAATAACATGGTACTCACTTGCCCTTGATGAGAGTACAGATCAAAAAGATACTGCAAAGCATATACTCCTGACTTTGAAATTATTGAAGAATTTTTCAGTGGAGTCTTTGAATGACTAAACACCTGGATCTGAAATATTTGATAAAGTTGAGAATTGTCCAGTAAATATAAATTCCATTGGAAAAAATGGTAAGTGTTTACAACCAACAGAGCACAGCCTGAACAGTAAATTTAAATTAAGCCAGACTTATTAGAAGTGATCATTTTAAGAACCAATTATATCGAGATAAACATTTTCATATTAAATTTTGAGATTTTTTAAATTAAATATTGTACGATTAATAAATAGTTAAAAAATGAAATATATGAAAGGCACTTCTTTATTTATTTACACATATACCATACTCGTACATATAACTTTATATAAATATATAATTTTATGCCATAGGATAGTAATAAACATACAGCTTGAGTATGAGTCGGGAGTCAGATTGAAATTTCAGGAATCTGTCAAAAATTGTTTGGCCAACTCCACTACCCTGGTGCTGGCCATTGATAAGTGGCTAGCAGCCAGGACCAGCATGTCATTGAGCCAGGATTTGTATTTTGCATTGCTTGACAAGCCTATGTTGGAATGGGTATAATATGTGCTGACTTTTGATATGTGTTAGCAGCCACAATCAGTATTCCATGGAGTCAAGACTATGCTTCTCATCACTCCACAAGTCTATGCTGGAATGGGTGTAATATGTGCTAATTTTTTATTTGTGTTAGCAGCCATAATCAGTCTTTCAAGATTATACTTTTTAATGGCCATTTTGGATGCAATTTGAAGTTTGTATTGCATGTTCGTTTGCATTTGTCATAATTTTGCTATTTTAAGTTCTAAGTTAAAGTGTCTACTATATAGTGTTTTACATAATGTTCTTTTTTAAAAATTAAATTAAATTATCTCAGTTTTATTTATCACATGATGGTATATATGAAATATTTTTAAAAGTAGTGCAATTAAACTGATATACTAACAATGCATACTTGAACCTTTTGGGTTTTAATTTGTATTTTATTGACACAAAGTTTGCAGCACTGAAAATTGTAATAAAATGCAAAGAACTATTAAATTGTAAATTGTTCATGCTAAAAGACTCAAGGAAGCTATAAAAATTGAACTGATTAGATTACTCAGTTTGAGCATACCTTACCCACTTCTCTCCCTTTCACATTATCCTTCAGTTTTTATCTTCTTTACCTGTCTTTGTTTTCAGTCATTGTAAGGAAATTTGGACTATATGGTAAATATTTGCTGGTTGTAATAATATTTAGTAATTTGCTATTGTGTCGTATTGCATCATTTTTAGTTGTATTTATTTTATTTATGTAGTAGACTCTTGATTATCCATGATAAATTGGGGGAAAATAAACCTGGATAATGTGCATTTTGATTAACCCACCTTCCCGAAAAATGTACACACCTTTTTCAGATTTTATAATTATTCCCTAGATAATAACAATCTTTTATATTTCATGCTGAAGTTTTGTCAGTGTATAAAGTAATTGTATTCAGAAATAACAAAATAACATTTGCCTCTGCACTATCTCTTTCAATCACAGCCTTAGTCCTTAGTTACATGGTTGCTATTTTAACACCTACTTTTTTTATAGAATTTTTTTTTTTATCCCAATTAATCCAATCTCAGATAGTCAGGAGTCAGCGGTTCTTGTGGATGTATGCTTAACTGTTTGTTTTAAATGCACATTTTTAGGAAGTTTATTTTGTATTCTTTTACACACATTTGTTATTAATAATCAGAGCCTATATAATTTCAAATTGCATATATATATTACTTTATAGATGTTTTAGAGTTCTGTCTCTTGATTTTGCTGAAACATTAGAATTGTATTTTTCTTACAAGTATTTTCTTTATTTTGATTTTATAATTTATTTTCACATTCATAATGATCATACTGGTAATTCAATACCCCTTCTCTTTTACCTTTCTTTCTGCTTTGAGATGACAGGCTTGGTCTAGGTGTTTGTAAATTGAGTTTGTTTGTTAGCTTTTTCAGCATCTCTAAAATTCAAACACTAGTTTTAAATCAAGCAGAGTAGATGGTTGTACATTTAGTTGGAATGTTATAATTTTAAACCCATTGTTTATATTATTAAGAGTGTTTCTTTAACTTTACAATTAACTTTTGTGCTTGAAAGTAGTCCTCATTTAACTTTGCTCTCTTCATGTTTTGTCTTCTAAAATTAGTGATTGGGAGGTAGGAGGTTTGAGGTAATTCATTTCTCTTTTGTCAGGAGTATAGTGACAGGAGATTTAAGTAATTCATTCTCTTTTGTCAGGCATATAATTACTGTGACAGGAGACAAGATAGCTCATTTCTGTGTTGTCCAGCATGCTTACCATATATTATGGAAGTTAAATGTTATTTCACTTGTTGATTTATTTTTTTAGTTGCATATTGTAATTTTTGTTTTCTAAATCAGACTTGATCACAATCCCAACACTTCACCTCAGTTATATTATTGCAGAAGCACATTCCAAAATTCCTTAGGACTTGAAGTTATTAATTTGATTGTAGTTTTGCTTAGTACTATTATTTTTCAGTCAACAAAATTTAACAAATTAACACAAAATCTTTTGTAAACTAATGATACAGAATTTGTTGTCCTAGACATGTTTGAAATTTTATTTGATTCTACGTAACATTTTATTGTTTCTTTATTTCCAATATTCAGACATTTTCTTGACATTTTAGAAACAATTATAGCTGTCTAAACTTAATAGTGAATAAGAGATTATTATTTATTTGAAATTTGTATATTTGGTAAGCCCGTACATGTCATTGTATTATGAATTTTTGCTTTTGATAAGTTGCCTATATTAGACCTCCAGTCACTCACATTATACATTTGTCTAATGTAACAAGTGTTAATGAAGTCTTAAGTGAATTCAGCATTTGTCTAATGTAACAAAGTGTTAATGAAGTCTTAAGTGAATTTAGCATTTGTCTAATGTAACAAAGTGTTAATGAAGTCTTAAGTGAATTCAGCATTCATCAGTCAATCAGCAAAGTCCATTTATTAGTTTATTTTTTACAGAATTAGATTTCTGTTTAGTTGTGGAAAGAGCATTATAATGATCACAATAGACCTTCAAAGAATTTCCAAAACAGATTAAATTTAGGAAATGCACAACCCTTAAAGCAAGGGACTGTTGAGCAACAAGAAAAGACAACCCATTCAATAATGCAGAACTGTTGAGTGACAAGAGAAGAAATAACCTTTAAAATAAAGCAGAACTGTTGAGTGACAAGAGAGAACCCTTACAATAAAGCAGGCAACTGTTGAGAGAAGACATAACCCTTAAATAAAGCAGGAAACTGTTGAGTTACAAGAGAAGACATAACCCTTACAATAAAGCAGGAAACTGTTGAGTTACAAGAGAAGACATAACCCTTACAATAAAGCAGGAAACTGTTGAGTTACAAGAGAAGACATAACCCTTAAAATAAAGCAGGAAACTGTTGAGTTACAAGAAAAGACATAAGCCATATAATAAAGCAGAAACTATTGAGTGATAAGAGAACACAACCCATATAATAAGCAGAAATTGTTGAGTGATAAGAGAAGATAACCTGTATAATAAAGCAGGAAACTGTTTAGTGATTATAACCCTTTGCAATATCCTGCTTATAAGGATACAGTAAATGGTATTAGTTTAACATAGGAAGAGACTGGTGAGAAAAGTTTGCTTAAAGATGATCTTGGAATGAATTAGGCTTTGAATAATGAATTAGACTTAAATATGAATTTCTAAAACTCACTTAACAAACTGTACTCATAAAGATTTTTTCTAATGAATTAAATTCAGTATGCATGAGTCCTCTTTATAAATAGAAATAATATGAACATTAAATTAAATATATGTATGAAGGTTGCTTGAGTTTGTTTTTTAAAATCAGTATCACTAAATATATTTGTATTTTCCATGTGTATTAAACAAAGTATTTTACAATAAAGTTCTCTACACATGAACTTTCTTTGCATTAATCTCATGCTTTAGTTTCTAAATTTACAAAAAAAACATCACAGAATATAGCCAGCCTATTGCTAGTAGTTATTAATAATTTCTTTAATAATAGAAACATTTGGAAAAAATCTAGAAAATAAAAAATTGTTTACGTTAAAAAAATCTATGTATCAATTTTCAGTATTAATTGCATTTTTGTCATTATTTAATAACAGTGAATTATATTAATTGCTTTATTTCTCATATGTAACATGTAGCCAGACATAAATTAAATATAACTTTACAATAGTTTTTAAAAATGAAGTCAGCATTTTATTGTTTTGTATTAAATTAGCTGATATGTGCAATGTATTAAATTAGCTGATATGTGCAATGTATTCAATACTTTTAGCTCCTCTTCTGTCACATTTTGATGTCAGTCCACATCCCATCATGTAATTTTCATCCCTTTTTCAGCAAGCTTTATTGATCATTCTGAGGACTGGGTGGCAGCCCTGAGAATGTACCGTGGGATGTTCATCGTAATATTTTTCCTCTTTTTATTGGGAATTAATACCTATGGATGGCGATCATCAGGAGTTAATCATGTTTTGATTTTTGAAATTGATCCCAGGAACCACCTTTCTCATACTCAGCTTATGGAAGTAAGTGTTGATTTTCTGCACTGTTTATGATCATACATGGGCAGTGTTTTGTTTTTTTTGCAAGTTTTTGTATACATGTGTAATTTTGTATGTAAGTGTTGATTTTCTGCACTGTTTATGATTGCAAAGGGGCAGTGTTTTGTTTTGTGCAACTGTGTAAATAAGTCTGATTTTGTATACATGTGTAATCTTGTATATAAGTGTGTAATTTTGTATGTAAATGTGTTGAATATTGTGTAACTGTGTGAATTAGTGTGCAACTGTGGTGATATGGCATGCAGGTATATTTGTTTTAATAAACATTATTTTTTATATGCTCTAAGTTTGATTTTGTTTGCTTGTGTTTTTGTGTGCTTTCCTGTGATTTGGTATACTTGTTTGCATGATTTTGCATGTGTTTCTTTTTATCTGATTTTGTCTCCTACAAGTACACTATCTGAGTAATAAGTTGATTTTTGTTTGTTTATTATACTGATAAAAAATAAAATATCATTCTTAAGTAAATATTTTGAAAAGAAAGTGCACAGTAGTCAGGATATCAACATTATCACCTACACAGTAGTCATGATGTTAACATTATAACATACAATAGCCAGGATGACATTATCACACTCACACAATAGTCTGGATGCCAACTTTATCACACTCACACAATAGTCTGGATGCCAACTTTATCACACTCACGTCAGGATGTCATCTTTCTCTCTCTCTCTCTCTCTCTCTCTCTCACACACACACACACACACACACACACACACACACACACACACACACACACACACACACACACACACACACACACATGTGTCAGGATGCCAACATTATCACACACACAATTAGTCAGATGTCAATTTTATCACTCACTCACATGCACATACACACATGTCAAGATGCCAACATTATCACACACACACATGCACACGCAATATTTAGTATGCCAACTTTATCTCACACACACAATAGTCGGAATGCCAACTTTTTACTTTTTCACACACACACACACACACACACACACACACACACACACACACACAATGGTCAGGATGCCAACTTTATCACACACACAATAGTCAGATGCCAACATTATCACACACACATACACACACACACATACACACAGACTAGTCAAGATGCCAGCTTTATCACACAAGCACAGAATAGTCTTGATGTCAACTCTCTCTCTCTCTCTCTCTCTCTCTCTCTCTCTCACACACACACACTCATGTCAGGATGTCAAGTTTATCACTCACAAACACACACACACACACACACACACACACACACACACACACACACACACACACACACACTAGTCAGGATGTCAGCTTTTTCTCTCACACACAAACACACAAAATAAGTACACGTTAACTTAACAGTAAATACATCATGGTAGCATTGCAGATTACATGAAGAACAATGTGGTAACACTGCAGTCTACATGAAGCACAACTCATAGACATCTTCATATATTAAGTCAAATACAAGTTGTTTAAATACTGCTTACTTGACTCGATCACATCCCTGGAGGCAGTTTGATTATACAACTCATTTTTAGTACATTTTAATAATTTTTTTTTTTTAAAATAATTTCTTTGCAAATTCTTCTTCTTAAAATTTATTTTAGTGCAAATTCACTTTTTTAAACTTGTGACATTTATTAGAGCATAGATAGTGATATTTGTCAAAATACAGTATTCTCTTTGGTTGGTTCATAATTAATTGATATATATATATATAATTGGTTTTATTTTTCCTTAATTTCACAGGTAGCTTCATTCCTGGCAGTACTTTGGTCAGCAAGTGTTCTTAGCTATTTATATAGTGATTTGATTCGCCTTCCAGCTATGGCCATGCCTCTTGTAATGGCACTGTTGCTTCTTCTGCTTCTTATCAACCCCATCAAAGTCTTTTACTACCGTGCTCGCATGTGGCTGCTTCGTTTTCTGGTATGTCAAGAAAATGAAGACACATTTCACATTTATTAAATGGTTTCACTTAATTTGATCAAAACTTCACTTATTTGTTATAGGATGTCATGATCACTCACTGTAGAATTAGCATTTAATGAAAGTTAGGAAGCCAGCTGATTGACAAAATAAATAATATCCATTTGATTATCCATCCAAAACAGCTTTATTTGAGTTTCCATTAAGAGCAGTATATGCCTGCCTGACATTTTAGTCCAAGAATGAAGTATTGTAAATAAATGAAAATGGCAATAATAATAGTAGAGTGACGGGAGTAGACATGATCAGAGTTGTCTTGTTAAAGGTATCTTGCAGTAAGCCAGCAATTCTCAAAGGGTGTGTCATGAAATTTGCTTGGCTGTGCTGTGAGTGAAAACAACAAAAAGGATATTTTCATTAAAATGGGAAAATGAGAGGAAATGTAAAATAGGTATTAAATATTTTCAACAACTCTGTTTATTTATAGAAGAGGAAAAAATAAATTGTAAGACTGGAATGATTAAAATTAATGAATCAATAATTACATTTTATAATTAGGTGAGAAACAGGGCTTGTTTACTTTTGCACAATTGTTCAATACAGGGTCGAATCACAGACAAACACACATTTAGTTCTTGATCAAGAGAAAGAAGTCACTCCTGTTTCCTATTTTTAATGTTGACCAATGTAGAAAATCCCTGCTCGCACAAGTAGGTTGTCAAAAACTGTATTAGTGTAGATAGGGCATTTTCTGAACACTGAGAACTCTTTTTTTGCCAAATTCCAGAATTGAAGTAGTGTTGTTTCCCTAAATTTGAGCTGAAAAGTTTGATCAGCCTGAAGTTCTGCCAACTCTTCTGCTTCTTTTAACAATAGATGTTTTGTGCCTGTAGTAGTAATGGCAAAGAGATGGTGGACCCAATCATATTCATTCACAGTGGAAAGTATTGATGTACTTTATCCTCCAAAACCTACAGATGTTCTAAAGTCAAACAGGATCAGTATCAGCTGTGAGAGGAAACATTTCAAGATTATTGTTTTCAACTTTTGTCTTCCACATTTTAATTTTTCTCAAGAACCCATACAGCTTGTAAGTTGATGTAAATAGGTTTACCTTTTTCAACTTTTGCCTTCCATATTTTAATTTTTCTCAAGAACCCATGCAGCTTGTCACTTGATGTAAACAGGTTTTGTTTGTTCTCCTGCATACTCGCATTAAGGCTGTTTAAATGTCCAAAAATGGCAGCCAGGTATGCAGCTTTTGAACACTATATCTCTTCTTTAATCAGGGTGGCAAACTCAGGTTTCTCTGTAGCAAACAAGAGCTCCTGCTTCCTGGCACATGACTTTGAGAAGTTGGGATTAAATTGCTCTAGTTTTAATGTAGTTAACCATCGCAACTACTGAGTCCATTATGCTCCTTAGGGCTGCAGAAATTGTTTTAGCTACCAAAGCTTCTTCGATGTAAAAAACACTGAGTGGACCCTACATTAAGAAAATATTGCTTTAATCTTGAAATAAAACCTTCAATTTGACCATTCATTGCTGGCGCACCATCAGTACACACTGAAATACAATTAGCTTATTTTCTTCCAAAGTAGTGTCTAATCCAGTTGACGTCACAGGTAATTCCATGCAAGATAAGAACTGTTCAACAACAGAATTTCTGTCTAAAAATCTTATGTAGTCAGTAGTTGGCATTTTTGGTTTATGTCTGTCAACTAATCCAGTTGAAGTGAAAATACTTTTACCATCATGGCTACTTGTTTATGGGGGTCAGAGGACATGTCTTCCTTATGGCAAGAAATAGTATCATAGTATCATTCGACAAAGCTACATTTGATATCTCCCTCTTGGCAGCCTTTCCTAACACAGATTTAACTATTTCTTTACAAGCAGGTAAAAAAAAAGTTTCTATTAAAGTATGTGGTTGCATGTTCCTGGCAATTATTTCAGCCACATTAAAACTCGCTACTTGCACTTTTTGTTGTTGTTGATATATTTCCATTGACTTGTTTTACCTGAGAAGAGAGGAAATGACTGAAATAGGCTGTCTCTTTACCTATTAAATGACAGTTTTTAGTAGTTAAGTGTCTCTTCAGTTTACCTGAGAAGAGAGGAAATGACTGAAATAGGCTGTCTCTTTACCTAGTAAATGACAGTTTTTAGTAGTTAAGTGTCTCTTCAGTTTACCTGAGAAGAGAGGAAATGACTGAAATAGGCTGTCTCTTTACCTATTAAATGACAGTTTTTAGTAGTTAAGTGTCTCTTCAGTTTACCTGAGAAAAGAGGAAATGACTGAAATAGGCTGTCTCTTTACCTATTAAATGACAGTTTTTAGTAGTTAAGTGTCTCTTCAGTTTACCTGAGAAGAGAGGAAATGACTGAAATAGGCTGTCTCTTTACCTATTAAATGACAGTTTTTAGTAGTTAAGTGTCACTTCAGTTTGCTTGGAACCAGACTTTCATTGCTCATTTTTTTCTGCTATTTTCAAAACCAATGTACATAAATCCATAGCTTAAATAATAATTGTGATACTTGTGCACAACCCAGATGATGAATTAGTCTGGGAAGGTACCTTTATACTATTGCTTGGTCTGGGGTAATTGCTAGTTGTATTTTCACAATGAGCATCTTTACTTTGTCTGCTTAACCTTTCACATTTAACTAAAAACTTGTCAATATTAAATAAAAATTTAAATCATGGCCACAAAGTGTTAGGACTTAACAAACAACGAACTGCAGAGTAAACAAACTACCACTAGTCAGTAATGACTCATTGTTTTGAGTTCATCGTAACTGAATTTGCAATGAGTATTGACTGGTTTATATACCCTCCACTAGGGTTTGGTTGGGAGCATTCAAGACATTTCTTGAACTATGATTTGCTTAATCGACCTCAGTAGAAGTAATGCCTCTAGTGCATTGCTGCCACCTACTGTATGGATGTGCTATAATATCCCACATGGTGAAACAATGTACCATGAGCTAAGGTTTGAGAAAAACTGCAATAGGCAGATGACCTTGCCTTTGTTTTGCAGTAAAATGGAGTAGATTCTCCAGTCCTTGGTTTAAACCTAACTTATGAACTTTTAACTTGAATCTGTATTGGGTTTGTATATGACTCTGTTTATGTATTAAATATTTAAACTGTTGGTGTAGGTTATTAATATACTACTAATAATAGCTCCACAGCCTAGTGTACTCTGTTAATCACTATATTAATACTATATTAATCACTATATTAATAATATATTAATCACTATATTAATATTGGTTGCAATAACTATGTGATGTCTGGTGGAGAGGATGGTCACAATAAATGGTAATCAGTGTGAATGCACCCCTCTCCTTCCTGCATTAACTACAATAACAGGCAGAGTCCA
This sequence comes from Sinotaia quadrata, assembly GCA_028829895.1. Classification (NCBI taxonomy): domain Eukaryota; kingdom Metazoa; phylum Mollusca; class Gastropoda; order Architaenioglossa; family Viviparidae; genus Sinotaia; species Sinotaia quadrata. Next base: position 95,348,498 of record CM054180.1, read on the forward strand.
TATTCCAGGATTGGATCACAGAGTGACTATATATGATGTAATGGATTTATGGTAGACAGACACCTAACATTCCTGATTATTTAAAAGATAGAAGTTGTGAATAGAATAAGCTACTCTGTGGTTCAAGTGCCAAACTATTTACTAATGAATAAACATTAGCTTTAAGTGTGATTAAGATTGGTACTATAATTATGATACTATAATGTCAGTTTTCTACTAATCATCAAGTTGTGGACTTCTGGCATGCAACTTGGGAAATGGCAGTATATAATGAAATGTTAATCATTTCAGTGACATAAGCAAGGTTGCTGACTATCACTGTTGTTCAGTAGAGGTCAAGCCTCCCCTTCAGTCCACGTTTGATGGGCTGGATGTGGATACAGCATACACAATGGCCACAGTACCGATTCCTTGGTATAGCTGATTCTGTCTTTCCCTGTTGATCATATTCATCTTGCGAGCATTATTTCTTGTGCCACCATTTGAATAAAAAAGATTAGTTCTCTAGCCAGCATTTTTTCTTCTTTCACTATTTGAACAAAAAAGGATTAGTCATATTGCCAGCATTATTTTTTGTGCCACTATTTGAATTAAAAAAAGGATTAGTTATCTTGCCAGCATTAATTCTTGTGCCACTATTTGAATAAAAAAATTAGTCCTCTACCTACAGCAACAAAAAGCAAATATCTGTATACCATTAAGTAATGGCAACTTTATTATTCATGTGAGTAAATTAGAGAAAACAAATAAAACAGCATGTTAAATGATAATATAAATCATGGTTATCTTTGATCACATATGAGATAATAAGTATTTATTAAACAAAATAAGACTTTTTGCTAAAGGGAATTATTATATCACTTTATGAATGGCAAAACTCATATAGATAATCAAAGTTAAATCATGTAGTTTGTCCTCCCTGTTGTGTTATTTCAGGAATTAACTTTAATAATATAATTGTAATCAGAGTTTTTCTTCAGAACACCTAACCCTTACAAACTTCTTTCTTTTTTTTTTATTATATATTTGCACATCATAATGATGATTTATTTTGTGCATGTTTTTCAGTTTCGGATATTCTCTGCCCCATTTCACCATGTGGGCTTTGCAGATTTCTGGCTGGCTGACCAGCTTAACAGCCTGGTTACTGTAATGCTAGATTTTGAGTATCTCATCTGCTACTATGCCTTTGAAGTAGAATGGCTGGGATCTCAGAGTAAGTATTGCTGAATAGAGACAGCTTAGCTTTGATGTACATGTTTTCCTCTCTTAGAAATGGGATGTCTGTGAACTTAAATAAACGTTTTTTGATTAAAACAATTTCGATTTTCATTTGCTACATATTGTTACATTCTCATGGAACAGCTGTAGTCTCATAGTGGCTTTTATAAATCAAGACAGTTTTCATTTTATTTGTTACTCTGTTACATTAATTTTGAAATAGAATGGATGAGATCTAACAATAAGTGTTACATGGTCCATGCTTCTGAATGCTTATTAACTTTATTACTACCAGTGGCATGATGTTTTTAAAAATCAAACTGCTTTTATAATAGAAAACAAATGTGTAATACAAACGGTTTCTGTAAAATTTAGTTTTGGTAATAATATATATTTAGCATCCATTTAAATGATTTTTTAAAAACTAAATATTGTTATGAATCTGTTCTTGAATATTTTTAATTTATTGACTGTTTAACAAAGAAATCACATTTATCACTCATTGGTTTTGTGGTAATCATTTCAAGCTATTCAAGAGAATACAGTTATAGAATTTTTCTTTACTTGTAATCTGTAGTGATAGTTCATGCTACACAGTCTATTCATGTTTTATTTGGTAAGTTAGTCTGTAATTTAGAAGATATATTGACAGGCAAACATATTCTCATGCAGATTATAATGTTTGCCAAGTTGAGATGTTTGAGATAGAGCTAAATGAAGATAATTGAAAATCCAAATCTTGTCATTATGGTGATCTCATCATATTTATATCCTTAACATATCATCATCTTAATGTATTATCATTATGTGTCAACATAATTATCATCAACTTAAAGATATTTCCTACTATCCTCACAGCCATTTTCAGTATCTTTGTCATCATGATATATGGTGTCAGCATTTATATCTATTTCCATACATATATACACATCTTGTCAGTCTTATCATATCTCTCTTTTCCTCATGTCAGTCTTATCATATCTCTCTTTTCCTCATATCTGTCTTATCACATGTGCAGATGAACAAGTGTGCACCAAGAGCATTTATGGCATTCGAGCAATTGTGGCCTGCCTGCCTGCTTGGTTTCGGTTTGCTCAGTGCCTTCGTCGATATCGTGACACTAAGCTAGTCTTCCCCCATGTGGTGAATGCTGGCAAATATTCCACCACTTTCTTTGTTCAGTTGTTTGGTGCTTTATACAGCGTGCATGTTGGTAAGCACTTTCTTTGTTGAATTGTTTGGCACTTCTACAGTATAGATGTTGGTAAGCATTTTCATTGTTGAATTGTTTGGCACTTCTACAGCATAGATGTTGGTAAGCACTTTCTGTGACCATTTGTTTGTCATTTTGTTCATTTCTAGTAATCTGTTTCTCTTCATTTCTAGTAATCAGTTTTTTGGGGGTGAATCTGTTGAGGTGGAGGTAGTAAAGTGGTGCAGGTGTTCCTTACAGAAGAATAATAAAAATTCTCCATTCCATTAATCAGTGCACTATATAAAAAAAAAAAATTCAGGCAAGATTATTGACTATTTTATAAAAAATAATTATTGTCTTCTGTAGTGTTTTAGCATCTTTTGAAAATGAAAACTGTTCTTAATTGTGCGTATCACTTGCAAATATTACAATTTAAAAAAAATATTTTGTTGTTCACAGTAAAAGTGTTTTATATTGGCTTCTGGTAATACCTGGAGTCAATTGTTTAAAATCAAACTATTTTTCTTTGCAGAATTGTATGGTGAGGAGTTTCGACAAACAAGCGTGTTTTTCTATCTCTGGATAGTAGCATTTATTTTTAGCTCATGCTACACCTACACATGGGATATCAAAATGGACTGGGGTCTGTTTGACAAAAATGCAGGTGAAAATAGGTTTCTTCGAGAAGAGGTGGTCTATGCCTTCAAGGTGAATGTGACAAAATGTACATAATAGTAAATGTGGTAAAAACAAATATTATCAAGGTATTCCTTTCCTTTCCTTTCACTCTTTCTTTCTTTAATGGTTTTAATTCTTTTCTTTGATCAATTATTTTTTTATTATTTTATAATTAAAAATGTTAGAAACATTATTTATATAATTATCTTATATATAACTTTGTTTTCTTATGTATAACTTTTTTGTGTACAGATGGTGATTTTTTTGTTGTTGTTTTTTTCTAATCTACATTTGAATTAAAGAATGGCAGGATGTAAATCAAACTCTGTCTAAGCTTTATACCTTGCAAACTATCAGTCTTTGAGATTTTCAAGGTTTATTTATACCTCTTAGTTATTTAGTGTTTCTTTCCTTTGTTCCCTGTTAAAAGTTGTCTTCTGGACTTTTGATCATAAAGTATGCCTCCCACCCCCTTTGAAAGCAAAACAGGCTCCCCTTAAAAATAGTAATAACTTTAATAAAATATTTGTTTTAATCACATGCATTTTATAATGCAGTTTTGTGTGTGAGTACAAACTAGGTAATCCAGACTCGTGTTAATTCCTACTTTCAGTAAGCACAGTGGTCTGAAAAGTTTAATCTGTAATTTTAATGCATCATGCACAAATGTTGATGTGATGCGATATTGTATTTTGAACATATACTTACTTACATGATTGTAAGTACATTGTTGTTGGTGATCTTGGCTTGAAAATACTTTGAAATAAATGCATGTGAAACTATGTTAAGCTGAACATTTATGAGATGTTGAGTGGGTAAGAATGAGTTGAGAAACATAAAATTGACCAAAGCCAGACTTGCACCTTTATCTCACAGTCACTATGCTTCTCACATTAAAATAATTAGGAATTTTTCACGAATATTCATCAAAAGGGGAGCTGGCTGGCTGTAAGGTCTGCCTGATGGCCTTGCAGGTGGGTGATTGGAGTTCAAAACCCTACTGACTATAGTAGTTGAAATTTTTTCAGTCTTACACATTCACTCCCTGGTTGTATTGGGGGTGGGTGGTGAATGTGCATTCCTAATTGTTTCAAAACTTCCTTTTTGATGTCCCATAAGTATGCATTTGGTTGTATCGGGGTGGATGGGTGGTGGTGGTGGACAATGTGCATTGCTAATACTTTTTTGCTTGAAAACCCAGTAATCCAAAATTTCTCCTGTGTTAGTTAACTTTGACTGCACTATGGTAGAAAAATAAAGCACTTTATGATTAGAAAATTAAATTATTTTTTGTTGTTTGACTTTGTGTAGGCATATTACTACTTTGCAATAGTGGAGGATTTTATACTACGCTTTATCTGGGTTCTGAATGTGTCAGTGGGAGAAGCACAGCTTATCCATAAGGAGATTTTGGGGACTGCTCTAGCACTTCTTGAAGTGTTCAGGTAAACTTATTATTGCACTAATCAAGTTTGCATAAGGAGATTTTGGGGACTGCTCTAGCACTTCTTGAAGTGTTCAAGTAAACATATTGCACTAATTAAGATTTTGGGGACCGCTCTAGCACTTCTTGGTGTGTTCAGGTAAACTTATTATTGCACTAATCAAGTTTGCATAAGGAGATTTTGAGGACCGCTCTTGCACTTCTTGGTGTGTTCAGGTAAACTTATTATTGCACTAATCAAGTTTGCATAAGGAGATTTTGAGGACCGCTCTAGCACTTCTTGGTGTGTTTGGGTAAACTTATTATTGCACTAATCAAGTTTGCATAAGGAGATTTTGAGGACCGCTCTAGCACTTCTTGGTGTGTTCAGGTAAACATATTGCCTAGTCAAGTTTGCAAAATATTTTACTAATAAGGTTCATAAATGTACCATTAGTGGAAGTGCAATCTTTAATTCTGTGTTGAATTACTGTTTCTGAAAGGATCCCTTAGTAATAGTGAATTTGAGTGACCAAGAAGTCATTGAGTGCATCCTTGAAGTTAAGTCAGTAAAAGAAGATTTAGTAATTGAAATTATACCTAATATTTTACAGTTATATTGTTAGTGTATTACTAAACTGAGCAAATTAAACACCTTTACACTGTGAAATGCAGTCTTTGTCACTCAGCTGTACATTTTGCAGGCGGTTTGTGTGGAACTATTTCCGATTGGAGAATGAGCATCTGAATAACTGTGGTCAATTTCGAGCAGTACGAGACATTTCCATTGGACCAATCGATTCAAACTATGAACAGCAGCTTATTGACATTATGGATGAGGAAGATGGTGCTGAAAGTCATATGGCTGAAAGGCGCTTATTCCAAAAGTAAATCTTTAAAATAATCTGTTCACAAACTTGTGTATGCTTATTCAAAATTAAGTTTTACATTAGGCTTGTGTGTATTTATTCCAAAAGTAAGTTGTAGGACCGTTCACAAGTTTGTCTATGATTAATCTATAGATTAAGTTTTTAAATTAGACTATTGAAAAAGGTGTGTGTGCTGTTTCCATAGGTAAGTTTACACTGTTTTCGTGCTTGTTATTCTTATTTTAAAATATTTCTTTAACTTAGATTGTTGACAAGTTTTTGTGTATTAATTCCAAAAGTGAATCCTTAAATTGAACTGTTTATGTTCTGTGATTATTTGTTCAACACTAACTCTTTAAATTAGACTTTTTCCACGAAATCAACACACAAGCATACAAACAGTATCTATGTGTTACTACAGTCATACAAGCAAGGGTTGGAATATAGGGTCCCACACCTCCAAGGGGGAGATAAAGCACAAAGAGTTTAGTCAGTAGCTTTTCCTTAGAGGGCTCTCCCCTTAATATCATAGTAGGTGTGGTTAGATGCTCCATAAGGCCAGGTTTGTGCATTTTCCACTTTTTCTTGTGGTGTCAGCTTTTTCCAGTATTGGATTATTGTGTTTTTTTCTTTTCTCTCCTATCATCTTTTTATGTATCACTAGGAATAATTGCAAAATGTGTTGTTTTCTTACTGATACCTGAGCTGTCCAGTCTTTATTTGACCAGAGATAGCATAGGAAAGGGTGTGCAACTTACTCTTTGACCACTCTGCCTTTATGTTTTAGTTCATTATTCTTTAACAGTTTTTTAATACTGAACACAATTGAGTTTCAATGTATGCCTATTTAACCTTTAGAAAGTGTAGTACAATTTCAGAATAATTATGATTTCAGCAATAGTTAAAATGAAGGATATTATTAAATCAGAGTAGTTTGTTTTCATCATTCTTTACTGGTTAAAGTGCCATCACTTACAAATCCATGTGTCCAAAGTAATCAAGCCATATATATGTAACAAAGTAGATAGATTATGTATGTTTCACTTACAGTTTTACTACTATACAAACCAATCAAGCCATATATATGTAACAAAGTAGATAGATTATGTATGTTTCACTTACAGTTTTACTACTATACAAACCAATCAAGCCATATATATGTAACAAAGTAGATAGATTATGTATGTTTCACTTACAGTTTTACTACTACACAAACCAATCCCTCCCCACAAAATATCAATTTAAAATACAAAAAATAAAATAAACAATAATTTAAAAATACCAATTCATTAAATACTCAAGAGGTCAAGGATTTAAATCCACTGATTCTTTAATAATACAGTTATAGCATTACATTATTTAGAAAATGGCTGTCAGTGCCACATGAAGCAAATATCTTGTACAGTTCATTCATTATTCATCTAACCATATCAGTTTGTTGCATTAAGAAGACACGATTTACTGTTTCAGATCAAAGAAAGAATCTCGCTTGTGGGTGGATGAAGATGATGAGAAAAGTCCCTTGGTGAATGGAGGCAAGCGTGTAAAACGAGTCTAACACAAGCAGATGAAAGCAAAATCAGAAGAGTTCACAAGACAATCATCATGATTTTAGTCACAATTAGTTTGGAGAAGTTTCAGTCACAGTTATTGTGGAGATTGTTAGTTTCAGTCACAGTTATTGTGCAGATTGTTAGTTTCAGTCACAGATATTGTGGAGATTGTTAGTTTCAGTCACAGTTAGCTTGAAGAAGTTTCAGTCAAAGTTAACATATAGATTGTGTTTCAGTCACAAGCATCTCAGGTATACAGACATCTCAACAACTTGGCTGTAGAAACGCCCTAAGCAACTTGGGTGTACAAACACTTGTCACATCTACATTCCAACATTAACTTGTTGCTAATTTATTTGGACTGAAAACTAGTTGTTTATATACAATATTTCTTATAATTTATTTGTTTTGTCAGTAGTGCTTTAAAGTTTAACAATCTAGGGTCTTTAGTGTTTAAAAGCCCTTGACAGAGAGACTCAAACTTTGCACAGTGTTTACAGTGTTGACTGTAGAAATGATGTCCTGAAAGATATAAATGTACAGACGGTGGGCTGTTGTGCATGGATTGCCTTATAGAATGCTAGATTCCTGCCAAAGAGATCTTTGTTTGATGCAGAGGTACACAATTTGAATGTCTGCAAGTGCTAGAATGAATCTTGATTGGAATAAAATTAGATTAAATGGTGCGGAAGGACTGTTTTCTTACAGTTGACTCATTTTCAGTGTTATTCTGCATTTAAACTGGGTGCATTGTTAGATGTACAGAAGTGTTATAGCCGCTGACTTTTCAAATAATAGAGTGAGATGTTGTGTAGATAACCAAGTACATTTGTGAACTGAGCTGGTTTCCATTTTTAATGTGATTCAGATACCTCAGAACATGTTGAGAAGTGAACTAGCAGTAGTAGGCAGTTCTTCAAACATTCCAGTGTTCTTTCTTGCAGCCAAAACTCTTTTCATTGTGTTCTTGTTTTGGGCCATCTTGTCCATCAGGAAAAGTGATTTATTATGACAGTACTTAAACTCTTATGGCTTATTTTATTTTTGTTTATAAATTAATCAAGATTTTTAATACCATAAATAATATTCATGCATAATGTCTTCAAAATCTCAAATTGAAGAAGAAATCTGTTGCAGATAACTGATGTGGGATTTCCCTGGATATTTAATAAAAAAATTACACTCATTGTTGCAATAATATGCTTTTATCAAAAACCCCAACAAAAACAAAGCAGTCCCCTCTGTTACTGCATGTATTAATGTTGATTTTTCTCACTACTGACTTTTGTTTTCTCCTAATTATATTTATTAAAGATGGTTATTTGCAAATGATTACTAATAAGGGAGTATCCTTTTGGTATAATATATGCCTTAACTAACTTATGAACCTTTGATCTTTACATTTTATTATTACTTTATTTGAAATGATATCTGATCATAATAAGCTGCAAATTTCCAACAACAACAAAAAATGCTCATTTGAACAACTATGCCAGTAATTCATTTGGACTATACTATAATCTTTTACTTGATTTAGTTGATTATTGTTTCCAGAAGGGATGCTTAACAAATCGGAGTTGTCTTCTGCTTGTAAGACTTTTGTGCAGGAAGAAGAGAAGTGGTGGTTTAATAATGGGTTTAGCATTTTTACGGTTAAGTTCTATTATTTTTAAAACCATTAACACAGACACACTTGTAAAGATTTGTACATTTGAATTAAAACTAACTAGTTTTCTTAAACTGTCATTAGAAAAGTGATAATAATCAATTAAATGCTTTTTATTGACTCATCACTCGATTAGTATGTTGCTTTCAAAGAAATAAGAATTGTATAGTTCTTAGAACACTAGTCCATTATACATATAAATGACAATTTGTTTTATTATAAATGATTGTGTTGTTATCAGTTGGACTAGTCTGCTGGCATTGAACAACTTTAAGAGAGTCAGAATGATTATAGATTCCCTGTATATTTGCATTTATCCAAGGTTTTGATATTGTATTTATTCGTTTTTTATAGCCTGAAGAGAATTTTATACTTTGTAAATGTGTCTTTTAATTTTTGTTATTTAATACTTATAATATTAAAACACATGGAACAATATTTTGTAACATTAAATGCTATCTACAGACTTGACTTGCCATTTAAAATTTAATTTATAAGTGTGCAAATTGCATTTTTGCACATCTGTGCTTCAACATTTTACAATTAACATATTGTTAAGTTCACAGCTGCTGTGTTCATGAAAAACAATTAAACTGTAAGTGATTTCTGCTAACAATATGTTTATAAATAGACACTTTATCAGTTTATGTAGATTATTAGGCCAATGTTTCACCAACTAGGTCACAGCCTTCAGTCCAGGGGCCAAGAGATAATTTAATTTTCAGGAAATTTTTTTTTTTAATTTAGCATTTGAAATGCTTGTGCTTGTAATAATAAGCATTTGTTATTAACCATTTGTAACTGAAGTTATTGTTATTAAGTCATTGAAATTAAGTTATTGAAATTATGAATTTATTGAAATTTATCCAACCTATTTGGAAGTCATGGGATCAAAATGTTTGAGAATCGTTGCTGGAATACTGTAGAAAAGGTTTCTTTTTCACATCTTGACCACAGAATTGCAGGCGGAGGTTTTAAAAAAATCGTTTTAAAAATAAAATTTTGTATAGGATTTAAAACATTAATCATTTGGCTAAGGCACTAAATAATGCTGTTGCAGGAATATGATTACATTTAGGAATATGTGATGTGATTTAAAACATTAATCATTTGGCTAAGGCACTAAATAATGCTGTTGCAGGAATATGATTACATTTAGAAATATGTGATATGATTTTAAAAAATAAAATATGACTAAATAATGTATGTTTGTTGCTGTGAGTTGATATTATTGCTAGAGTGAACATGTAGACATTAATAGTTATATAATCCAATTGCTGCCACCCATTACTAGTACGACTACAGTCTATCTTTCTGCAATGAACTGTATCAGGCCAAAAATCCATGGTCTTGTGCACACTTGCAATCAATCTACATGTACTTTAATCATACCACAAACACTTAACCAGACTGCTGGACTGCCTAAAACTGATTTAACCCTGCCACAAACACCTAGCCAGATTATCAGTACTTTAGCCATGCCACAAACACTTAGCCACAGCATCCACACTAAATGTACTTTATCTCTGCCACACTTAGACCAGATTCCTGTACTTTAACCAGGCCACAAACACTTAGCCAGAATACATGCATTTTAACCATACCACAAACACTTAGCCAGACTACATGCACTTTAACCAGGCCACAAACACTTAGCCAGACTACATGCATTTTAACCATACCACAAACACTTAGGGACTACCTGTACTTTAACCATACCACAAACAGTCAGCCTAGCTGTATTTTAACCATACCACAAACACATAGGACTACCTGTACTTTAACCATGCCACAAACAGTCAGCCTAGCTATAATGTAACCATGCTACAAACACTTAGGATTACCTATACTTTAACCATACCAAAATTACTAATCAGACTACCTGTATTTTAACTATATCACACTTTACTAGACTTGTGTACTTTAATAACTATACCACAAACATTTAACCAGATCACACATACTTTAACTATGCCACAAACACTAAATATACCAGCCAGACTTCAGGTACTTTAACCATACCACAATTTTTTTAAAAATCACATTGTCAATGAAATTATTTACCTAGTTCTAAGTATAAACTGTGTGGATCAGATTAAATGAATGCAACAAGAATATTAATTCATTGTTACTAGATTGTAATAGATTCACAAACACACACAATATTTTTCCAAATTCAGTTCCAACTATCCTTGCATATAAGTGATACTTTAAAACCTAATTACAAAGTTATATGTGCCACTATTTAACTCGATCTTGACAATATGATAAATGTGCCACTATTTAACTCGATCTTGACAGTATGATATATGTGCCACTATTTAACTCGATCTTGACAGTATGATATATGTGCCACTATTTAACTCAATCTTGACAGAATGATATATGGGTGGGAATTTAACTGTAGATGTTAAAGTTGTGTGCCACATTAACTCTACTCACACAGACCATTCACAGTCTTTAGAATGTACAAACGAGTCTGAATAAACTGGTGACCTTCGACATGTAACAAAAGAATTGATTAAGACCACTGGCTACATTAGAGATTTTAAGACAAAAAAACTAAACAATGTTTACATACAATAGACCAGTGATTTTCAACCTTTTTCAACTCATAGCACACTGAACAAGGTACTAAAATTGTCAAGGTACACCATTAGTTTTTTTGAAGAGAGATTTTTTCATTTAAAAAAAAAATGAGTGTTAAGATTGTGTTTAAAAGTTCAATAGCTAAAATGGTAATCATCGTGCCATTTTTTAAAGTAATGTTAATGATGGGTTTTAACAGATTTATTTTTAAAATTTATGTTTTTTTCAATTTTCCCTAGCAGCACACCTTCAGACCCTTCACAACATGGCAACATGGCACTCTGGTTGAAAAATGCTTCAATAGGCACACATAGTTTGTGCAAATAATACAATAATAAATGTAATATATAAGAAAAGTTCACTGTGTTAAGCACAGAAGATCTCCAAATGTAAATAACTTGGGGTGCACAGGGGAAGATAATTCTAAATGGTTATAGTCTTGCAGAGAAAGTCTTCCCAGGCGAGGTGCTGAATGACAGATTACTGACTCGATAAATCTTATCCACTTTACTCAACAAGCTTTATCCACTGTACTCAACAAACATTATCCACTTATAATTTATTCAATAAACTTTATCCACTCCACTCAACAAACCTTATCCACTTATATTTTATTCAACAAACCTTATCCAATTATAATTTATTCAACAAACTTTATCCACTTCACTCAACAAACCTTATTCACTTATACTGTGCTCATCAAACCTTATCCACTTATATTTTATTCAACAAACCTTATCCATTTATATTTTATTCAACAAATCTCATTCACTTTATACTTTACTCAACAAACCTTATCCATTTATATTTTATTCAACAATTCTTATGCACTTTATACTTTACTCAACAAACCGTATCCATTTATATTTTATTCAACAATTCTTATGCACTTTATACTTTACTCAACAAACCATCCCATACATTCATTCCCCAATGCAGTTATCTACTTTCTTTGACATTTTATCTTCCACTAAGAGATTAATAAATAAAAGATTATGATAGAATAAGATTATTACAGCTAACATTTTTAGATATTAATTTGTATATATATATACACATAAATGTTGAAAATTTTACTACACATGTATTATGCATCTTGAGATTATAAATCTGCTGTGGATGTATAATATTTTACTTTTATATTAAGATTTGATATTTAGAAGTGGCACTTATAATTTTATTTATTTATATTTAGGTTTGCAAAGTTGACTCAGTGATAGATTGTTTGGAACATTATCTTCTGTTCATTTAAAAAATGGTTAAGGAAATTATATGAATGAAATAGTACCATGTACTATTAAGTGTAATCCTTAATTTGCAAACAAACAATATTTAATGTTATTAAAAAATATTTGAAGCAGTTGCTTTACAAAGTTACACTTATATTTGCTAAGCATTATTTATAAGCACCACATCATTGCATGTGCATTTGAGTGAGAGAGAGGAAAAGAATAATTTATTTCATGACCAACTGTTATTCTTTGCTAGAAATTATAGGCAAAGCAATTGCATTTATCATGATTCTTTGTTAAATCAGAATGATTTTTGTACCTTTATATTCTAGATTTTTTCTTAAAGTTATTTTTGCACTGTACTGCAGTAGTAAAACATATAAATCTAGCATTGTTATTATGTGGACAATAAAGTTTATCTCATAAATGTACAGCAAAAGTGTTTTAGTCTTTGGATGCATGAAAGCAAGCTGCAACATTCATCAAGACTTTCATTGGAATTGAGCTAAGACTTGCATCAAAGTTTGAGAGGAAAATATATTTATAAAAGTAACTGGATATGCTGATAATCTTCATTGTTTCCTCCACCATTTTATTTAAAAAGATTTTAAATCCCTGGAAATTTTTCTTGGGTTACATTCTCTGAAATTATTTTCAACATTTTTACCACATTTTTTTTTTTATTTATAGAGTTTTAAAATCCCTTTGAAATTTTTCTTGGTTTTGCATCTGGATTCATGTAGTTTGTTATATTGTTCCAAGAACACAAAGTGACTGCCTGTGCCAGTAGAATACTTATCCATGGCTGAGCGACACAAAGTGACTGTCCATGCCAGTAGACTACTTATCTATGGTGTAGGAAAACATGCTGTTAGCATTTAGATCTATTGTTACTGTGTATTTGTTAGTTTTTAGTTTGCTTATGATATAAATAGTTGGTATAAAGATCTTGAGTATTGTAAGTATATTTATGTATAGTGCTTTCTACTTAGAACTTCTGTAACATTTTATTGTCTCCTTTAGTAGCACTATTTGCCCTTGCCCAGATCAAATCAGATGTTTTCTATTGCTCAGACTGATCATGTGGGTAGAGAAAATGTTTATTGCTGGATTCCCTTATATTTGTATTTGACATTCCTCCTTAACTTTCAGTCTAAAAATTAATATGTGAATATACCCTTTAACTTCAGTGTGATTACAGTTTTTCAGTGCTGTTACAATGACTATGATTTAAATTTTAAGTGATTGGAAACCCTTATTGATGTATACTGAAACTGTGTTCTGCTGTTATTTAGTGACATTTTTTGGCAGCAAATATGGATTTCAGGTGCAAGAAAATATTTTCCAAGACTTTAGTAGACTATTTTTATAAGTATTTCCACAGTTAACATTTTATTGAATATATAGATGGCTAGTTAGGAGACATCTTGCTAGTTAAATGGTAATTTGTTACTAATCAGTTTTGATTCTAATTTGAATCTGAGCTTTTTAAGCGCCCTGGTTTTGTACATATTCAAAAATTTCCCGTTATAGTGTCAAAAATAAATAGGAACTATGCCATCCTTAATAGCTTTATTGTTTCCAGATTGTTAATCAAAAGACAATCACTGAAAGAAACAGATCCACATGTTTAGTTGTGATTATAATAAATAGTCTGAATTGATGATATGCTTGTGTTGATACCCACTGAACATGTTTTAATTATCCTCAGAGTTTGCAAACTTAAAGTGTATTTTACTTCAAAATATGTTTCAGTAGAGTGTAAAAGTGCAATTCAATAATACAACAATAGTCTAAATGTGAAATAGATTGGAGAGAAATTAAGCATGACTGTTGTTAATAGCATTCTGTCAATATTGGTTGTTGTTTTTTTAAATCAATAGATATCCATTACATGTATTTAATAAGACTCCCAATTACAATCACAAATATAAACCAATTTATATACCAGATGGGGGGAAAAAATCTCTTAAGCACTCCAACAGTGAGTAAATTAAATCTTTATTTTTTCTCACCTCTATCAAAATGCTAATCCTGACACCCACTACATCTAAACATGCACTGATAACTGAAACCAGAGTATGTCTGTCTTTAAATCTTGAGGAAAAACATGACTAATTCTGTTCAGAAATACATGTTCAGATGTATTTTTTTGGAAAGGCATTGAACATGCAATCTCTTTAAGGTCATAAATATGACACCATTTTGTGATGTGGATATTAAAAAACAAATCCAGATACAGTGTGAAGAAGTTTTAGAAGAATTTAGACATTTTTCTTCACTTTATTTTTTTCATCTTACTGAATTAATTTGATTAGTGATTTTTTTTGTGCTCAAAATAATTTATTTCTTCTTTTTGATGGTCATATTATTTTAGAATCTGGATGTCACAACTGTCTTTTCCAGAGCAGTTTCCTCTAATGGATGCCGCACCTCTGTGCAGTAATGTATGTAAAAAATAAAAATGTTAATAAAACTTGAGCTCAGAATGATTGGCATTAGATAAACAACTTGCACGTTACAAGACGCTAATGAGGAGCCAAAAACACAAAGTGATACTTCTAACAGCAAGTACAGTCCCCATAATAATTAAAAGTAATGTTATATGTGCTATAAAATTTAATTGACAAAATTGATTCTAGTTACATTTTAAAGAAGAAATAATGAATGAGTGTGTTACTGTTATGTATAAATGTATATACCTAAAAATCCCACACAAGTCCAATCAATAAAAAAGCAACATCTTTGCCTTGGACAATTTTATACAAAATGTTTAGGTTATAAATAAATAAGCTGAAATGACTCTGATATGGTAATTTGTTGTACACACTATAAGAAGCAATATTTAAATGATACAAGGTATATCAGAGGCAAAAGTTTTGGATAATTGAGTGAACTATACAATCGATATAACAGTTTGGTTAATCAGCTAATTAATATAATGGTTTGATTAGTCTACTAATAAATTTAACGATTTGTCTAATCTATAAAATTTAGAAAAAAACTAGTTTAGTCAATTATGCTATTAAGATTTTATGTTTATCCTGTATAAGCGAGATTTTATGAATAACAATTGCTTCTTTTACTTCGCACTTCGTTTTTAAGTATCGTTTACTTTGGTATGATTAAAAATAGACTTCTTTTAAAAGGTAAAGTAGTTTTACTAAACGTAAATATTTGAACCTAGCATTGTTGTTTTTTGTCAATTCATATGTGCAGTCGACCCTTCATATTATTTGAATGTTTTTTGTCTGTACCACGAAATGTAGCCTACATTTAACATTATTTGCTTTAAGTCAGAAAAAACACATAAGTTTGAAGTTTATAAAAAAAATATATATTTAGAAAAAAAAGATTTTTTTTTTTAATGCTAACTAAATGACCTGTGGGACTAGTGCAAAATATAAGATGCGTTTGCAAAAGTAAATCTGTTAGAGACATTTTCTACGATGTTCCGGTTTCACTACAATCGGTTAGGGCCTAATGAATAAAATCGTAGCTATAGATAGCATCAATAATTCAAGTTTTGGCGAGTAAACTTCCGGTGCACAAAGCTGAGGAGAGCTAAGATACTCTCAGCAAACATGAAAGAACTTCGTATGTAATTGAAATCACACTCAGCTTGCTGATTTTTTTTAGGCATTGTGTAATTTTTATAGTGTTTTACTGCACAGATTTTATTATTAATTTAACAATATTATGCGGGAATATTTGCATTGAGAAAATGTTGATAGTGTTGCTTTGATATAAATATTTTCGTTTTGATTTGGTACTACAAAGTTAGGTTCCCCTGTGTCCTACCTATTATAGTATTATGGTGCAGAGCAGAAAATCTATCAGCACTGCACTTATTTTTATATTTGTACGACGCATCAATATTGCATTTTTATTGTGCTGTTCTCCTAATTTATGATTTTATCGTAACTTCTAGTTCTAATCTAGTATTTTATTTTTCTGCAAGCAATCAGAGGTGTTCATTTCCCCTCCTTACTGCGTCATGACATATAAAGATATGTAGACCCTAAATAATTATAGACAGAAATACAAATAAAATAAAAAGTTAACTAGTGTTTATCAAAATATATAATGGTCATTTATGGTTTGTGTATGTGTGTGAAGAACCGCAAAAGCACACACAAGTAGAATGGTATTAGGCCTATCAATTAAGCATTATTAGTATAAAAAAAAAATAGTACTAGTAGTCCTAGATCAAACTTTAAAAAATAATCTGCTATCTAAACAATAATATTAACACTATTTGTTTTTAATATTTTTTTAGATATTACTGACTAGTGACTTAGTAATAGATATAATCTGCATTATAAATTTATTAAAGTTCACATGCTTGTACATTTTTTAATTGAGAACCATCTGCTACATTGAAATTTGAATCCAGCAATATTAAAACTGATTTTGATTTTAAGTGATAATGTACTTGTACTGATTTATTTTAAGAAGATTTAGTACATTTATTTTAAGAAGATTTTATCTACATTTTAAAATTTCAATAGTTGCTGTAAAATGTCATTTACTGATTTAGTAGTATGTTTAGTATGCTAAAATATTTCTGAAGTTTTCATTCATTAGAAAAATAGAAAGAGAAATGTAAATCTTATTATTCCTATGAAGAAAACAACACATAGCATTAGCAATATTATACTTTATATAATCATAGTTTTATAATTATAGTCATATTTTTAACATGTTTATAAATGTCTAAATTTATTGTTAATTTTTAAAGTTATTTAATTTTTTAATGTGTAAATACATATAATATTTAATAATTTATACAGAAAAAAACAAACCTTCAAGTTAAATAGTTTATAATTAAACACTAATCCATATTTCAACTTATATTTCTATTTTTTATTGCAACCACTTTGCTAATTTCTTTGTGTGATTACTTTTTCTATTATTTTAAAATTATTTTACTTCTTTTATTATAATATAAGTTATTAACCCATTAATCATAATTCTAATACACTGGTATTTATGTATACATGAATTTATATTTTCCTTATGTTTCCTTATGTTTAAGCTTTTAAGCTGTAGTATTATTAAATTTTATTTTACAAATATCTATTTATACTCATATTTTTGGTAGTTTCCTTGACTGAATAATTGAAATAATGTTAAATTTATACAAAATGGAAATCAGTGTCCCTTGAGATGTTCATTTTATATTTTGCAGCTTCGTTGATATATACTGATTTCAGAATTTTCCCCCTCTTGTTAGCAATTTATAAGTAGAGAAATGCCAAAATAAAGGAGCTGATTGTCAAATAAATCAACAAATACAGTCTTCAGTCATGGATAATTCTTGGCCACTAAATGTGCCAGATTCTCTAGAAGAAATCTGCATTCGCTTTTGTGTGAAAAATTTAGAAATTCTTGCTACAAATGAAACAGTCTTCAAGCACAAAATCAATGATAGTAATGATTTGGAAGAAGATGGATCAAGCATCGATTTCACATCATCTAGTAAGTACAAGATTCGTCCAGGTGTGTTTTTACACAAGGCTATCTGTGATCATCTTTTAGAAGTACTAATAGAGGAAGTGAGGATATTGACAGACAATTATCTGGCCATGTTTTCTAACAACCAGGCCACACAGCTGAGTCGGGTGGATTTGCGATACTCTCAGGTCTCAGCTGAAGGTTTGCGAATGCTCAGCAGTCACCCAATTATTGAACTTTCCATGCACTGTCAGTGGCAGTGTCTGCCACTAATATGCAACATGCAAAGCACTTTGCGTTGCCTTCGTCTGGACAAAATGACTTCAGTTGTAGATTCATACCATCACTTGGACCAGGATGATAGAGGTGATGGAGGATTCAGAGGCAGAGCTTTGGGCTACCGTTTTCTGGATGATATGCCAAACATGGATGACCCAGCTAGTGAGGATCACTACAGACTGTATTTGCCCAAATTGCGTAAGCTCATGCTTCAGGAACTGAACTTTGGAGGATCACCAAAGGCAGAGAAACTTGTTACCAACCTTTTGATGCCCTTGAAGCATCTCACACATTTGACACTTGCTACTTGCATAGTGAGGCTAGAAGAACTGGAGTGTCTTGGCTCTTTGACTGGACTAGTTTCCTTGAATCTTTCTAACATACAGATTTTTGACTTTCCAGCAGTGTTGCGTAATCTTTCAGGCCTCCAAAATTTACAGTGAGTATTACTGTCATTATATATTTAGTAATTTACTAGTGTTTTGTGCCCACCATTTTAATACTTATTTTGAATTGCTTCTTGGTATGAACTATAATTTGTTATCACCAATTGGTCTCCAGTGGTTTGTTTTTTTTTAAATAAAGCATTTCGATGTGATATATATATATATATATATATATATATTATAAAATATTTTTTAAGTTCTTGCTTGGTGTGCATGACATCAGAATTGCTCATATGGTGTACGCCTACTTTACATTTTTATTCCACTCTAGATACCCCATTGTACTGTAAAACTATTGTAATATGAACCCATTAATTCATTGTTTTGGGTAATTTGTTCCAAGACCTTGGGAGTTGAAATTTTCACCCAAGCTGTTAGTGTTATAAATGCTGCAAGTGCAAGTGATTTGGTTACTGGAAATCAGAAAAGTATTAAAACCCTAATCATGTACCCTAAAACCCTAAAAACCCTAAAAAAATATATACTTATCATACACTGATACAACAAAATCTTATTTTATTATAGAGAGCTTTCTGAAGTGATTTGATCATAGGCATGATTCAATGTCTTTAAAAAATGGTTGTAACTGTAAGACAAGAAATAATTTTTTTCTATACTATTGCCAGATTTGTTAAAATATGAATTCTTATATTTTCATTTCATTACCTACAACTACAGGTGCGAAACTGATCTTTGGTGATCTTTTCACTTTTTCTTCTTAATGCTATAATATAATTGCTAGGCAGCAAGTACAAGTTAATTGCATAAGTACAATTGACATTTTGAAGATTTTCTTGTTGAACTCTGTGCATTTGTCATATTGACTCCACAACCTGTATTAATTCCTGTCTGCCTACAGAGTGCAATTATATATATGACTTAAAAAAAGAAATCTTACAGCAGATTACAGTGACCTAGGAGTGTAACTAATTTAATATAAAAGTAAAAAACGGTGACTTCAGTGATATATACTAATTACACTTACAGCCAGTAGTTCCTCATTATTTTTCTGGTATAACTTGCATGGATTCAGACTGCCTTTATACATATTACTTTTACTAGAAAATATTTTCTTACACTGTTGCAGTAACTTAATATACATGATATGAATAAAACCTTTATGCTGCTAAAATAAAAAATTACTATCATTTGTGTCAAGTGCAGAAGTAGTACTATTAGCTTCTACTACTGCTAGTGCTATGTTACTATGTATTAATTACTACAACTACTTTGTTACATAATAAACCTTGCAGAAAATCTGCTATAAGCCTGTAACTTTATCATTATCACTTTTCCTAGTAAATTCTGTGTGTAGCAGACCACAGTGCCATGTATAGCACTAGCAGAGTAGTTATTAACTGCAGATTTCATTGCTGTGTGTAGCAGAGTAGTTATCAACTGCAGACTTCAGTACTCTGTGTAGCAAAGTAGTTATCAACTGCAGACTTCAGTACTCTGTGTAGTGTGTAGCAAAGTAGTTATCAACTGCAGAGTTCAGTACTCTGTGTAGCAAAGTAGTTATCAACTGCAGACTTCAGTACTCTGTGTAGTGTGTAGCAAAGTAGTTATCAACTGCAGACTTCAGTACTCTGTGTAGCAAAGTAGTTTCAATTGCAAACTTCAGTACTCTGTGTTGTGTGTAGCAAAGTAGTTTCAATTGCAAACTTCAGTACTCTGTGTTGTGTGTAGCAAAGTAGTTTCAATTGCTAACTTCAGTACTCTGTTTAGCAAAGTAGTTAACAATTGCAGACTTCAGTACTCTGTTAGCAAAGTAGTTAACTGCTGCAGACTACAGTAATATGTGTAACAGAGTAGTTAACAGCTGCAGACTACAGTAATGTGTGTAGCAGAGTAGTTAACAACTGCAGACTACAGTGCTGGGTAGTTAACAACTGCAGACTTCGGTGCTGCATGTAGCAGAGTAGTTAACTGTAGACTTCAGTACTACATGTAGCAGAGTAGTTAACTGTAGACTTCAGTACTACATGTAGCAGAGTAGTTAATTGTAGACTTCAGTACTACATGTAGCAGAGTAGTTAACTGTAGACTTCAGTACTACATGTAGCAGAGTAGTTAACAACAGCGGACGTCAATTGCATTAGTGTTCAAATGACCTAGACTTAGAACTTGGACAAGAGTGAGAATAAGTCTAGATAACCATCACGCTAGTAAATCTGGCAAAGTAACTCAGGAACTACAATGTGCATTGATTTGTATCTGTATTGGAAAGAGTTTTAAAGGCTGCAACTTGCATACCTTTCATTATATTTAATTGCTTGATTTATTTTTCTAATCCTCAATCAGTAAATAAATAACTGTGTTTTTTTTTTTAAATTAAATAAGTTTGATAAATAACATTATTTAAATTGCTAACTAATCTAGAATAAATTAACTGTTTAAAAAATATACTATAGTGATTTATTTGGTGGTGAACAATTATTTGCTTTGTGACTTGTACCTAAAGCTGCAGGATGCAGAAAGAGTGAGTATGGTACATAACAGTTAACACAATATAGTTATTAACATTCAGAGCTGCATTCACCCACCTCACAATACTTCATAGCAGGTTTTTATATAATTCTTACAAATAAAACAAAGACTATGTGAAATAGCTAGAAATACACAACATAACAACATTGATCCCAAATACAAGAAAAATATTTTCTTAATATTAATTATTAAGAAGAGTTTATTACAAGTAAAATCTGAGAAAAATATTATGAAGAGAAAATTTTAAGAAAATATTCCTACATTACAAAAGAATTAAAATATCTAAATAATAGAACTGGAAGAAAAGAAAACTACTTTTGTTTTGTTTTGTTTTTTTGGTCTTACTGCAACTATAAAGAGTGAGTAAACAGCACAATCTTTAGGCTGTAGAGACTGTTAGCAGAAGACGTTTCTCTCTGACAATATGCCCTGTCCCTCAAACGCTGTAACACATGAAAGAATTTATCTTGAAAAAATAATTAAACAGAATTAAAACTATCAAAGTATCATACTCATCTGATATACTTCCCTCTTTCATAAAAGTTTTAATTTTAAAAATATTCTATTACTTATTAGTGTTTGTGCATCTATTAAAAATGCCAAATGCTGCACAACCCTGATTATATTTATTGTGGATCATATATCATATTGTGGACTGTGTAACTATATGTATTGTGTAACATGGACTGTATAATTGTGTGTATTGTGGACTGTATAGTGTATCATTGTGTGTATTAAACTTTAAAGACTGTATTATTGTATGTGTTGTGGACTGTATCACTATCAAGTATCATTCATTCATTGTATATGTTTGTGGACTCAGATATGTTGTGGGCTACCTCACTGTATATATTGTGGACTATATCAAATGCATGTAGTGTTTCTAGACATCTGTGTGTAGACATTCATAATGATTCAGTTGACATTTCTATTGTATTTTTATATTAAGAATGCAGAAATACCCAATATTAACTTTATTGCCATTAAAATTCTAAAACTTAATAGTGAACAAAGGAATAATTTTATTAATAGACAACTAGCTACTACTATAGCAGTCCTTAGCAACATTTTGTGTCAGAGTTCTTTAGATTATATCAGTAAAAGCATTATTTAATAGGCTGTAATAAGTAATGTTAATAAATAAGGTTTTGTTCTTTGTTCATAAATTAATGTAGCTTTATAGAAAATATGATAAATCATTATAAAATCAATATATTAGTATTAATTCATTGAATGTTCACAACCTCTGGAAATGCAAAAGTTTAAGACAGATCTATTCTTTATATTAGAGTAGTTTCACTCCAGTTGTAATATTCATTTATGCTAGACTTCTTAATTTATAACAGTTATAAAGTAATTTTTATAGATAATGAAAAGCCAGTTGAATGAGTATGTGCTATGTATAAAACTTGTAATTTGTATTACTATTACTTACAATTATAATTTATGCTGCATATTCAATTATATTGCTAAATATGCTTAAATCTTATTCCTGTAATTGTAGTACTGATAATTAATAATAATACATTTTTCTATTTTTTTAAAATTCTCTTTAGACATTTAGACCTGTCCCAAGGAGATGAAGATATTATCCCAGTACTCTATCAGAACTCCAGTACATATCTTAAAGAGATTGTCGAAACATTCCCATCTCTTACCTCACTTGACATTTCTGGCACTAACCTAGCAGGATTTGAGCCACCAGAACTGGTATGCCATCGAATGGAAGCTCCTAAACGGTAAGTGATTGGTGTGTGTGTGTGTGTGTATTGCTAAAATTTATGTGCAGGCAGTTTTTACATTTGGCTCAAAATAATGTACAAATTGTAAAACCAGTTAACAGTAAATTAACACAACTTCATTGTGGTTATTATTTATTAAGAGTTGCACTTGAAATGTGTCAAGAAAACAACACCCTCATAAGAATGTAAAGAAAGAATATATAGAATATATTTGATTTCCTTCACCAACTATTCCCCTACCCTCCAATGAGTTCTCCCATTCTTTTTAATCTTAGTTGAAAAATAGACGCAGCAGAATTGCGATTTTGAGAGTTCCTATTTTGCAGAATCAACTAGCATTAAGGGCAAAAATTTGGTGACTTTTTTTTTTATAGTGATGTTAGAGACATTGATTAATACAGTTATTTGTTGATGTAACTTATATTTAAAACTAAAGATAATTTCTTCATTTAAGACACTATTGTATTATATTTAATGTGACTTAAAGCAATGCTTGGAAGAAAAAATAATTACACTTATAAGTGTTATATGTGTTTTTGCTAAAAATATAGCCTGGCAGTCATATGTCATGATCGAAGGTTTTCTTTTGGCACACAACTGCATATGACTCTTTGAAGTGGGAAGATTAGTGGGAGGGTTGTCTTACAGAGCCCAGGCTAATAGCACACCAAATACATACTTAGTGTGTGCATGCACCTAGAGTGTTCAATCCCCTCTCCTCCTCATTGGTGGTGTAACGTCATTGCTGTTGTTGTTGACACTGTCCCTGGTGTCTCTCGGGATACAAGAAGATGGGCGCTGGCAGGCAGGATAGATGGTCGAGCAGCTGGATCATGTCTGCAATGGGGGTGGTTAAAATATCCCCACTTCCGATACTGCTGCTTATAGTACTGCCATGGTTGTTGGTGGTGTTTTTTTGTTGTTGTAGTGGCTGCTGTTGTTGATGCTGTTGTTGTTGCTCTTGTTTTCTTATATGCTATAGTGGATGCTTTTTTTTTCACCCTGTTCTGTTTTTGTTGCCAGGCCTTCTGTTGCTATTGTCATTGTTGTTGCCATTGTCGGTGTTGCTCTTGGTGGCATCTCTGGCAAGGGTAAGAGATGGGGGAGTCTCAAGCACCCTTGTGTACTCATTGAGGGCAGCCTCAATCTCTGTTGTTTTATCTGTCTTCTTATTGCAGTCTTCACTTTGAATGAATTTTTCTTTCTTTTTTGTTGATTTCATCTGAGTGTTGGCAGTTTTAAAGTCTTTCTTCTTGTCATCTTTTTTGGTTGTAGTCGTTGTTTGTACTTTTTTTCCTCCTTGGAGATAGTTGTGCGTGGCTATTTTTTTCCCTCAGTCACTGTCATAGTTTGTGAAAAAACCTGTTTCTTTTCTTGGAGTCTGAGTTGAGATGACTTTAATTTTTGGTGGAATTTTCCACATGATGTTAGTATTAGATTCCATCTCTCTGGTTTGGGTTGTTGTTTGTGTTGTTTGTGTTGTTGAAAATGTTGTTTTTTTTGTAATTGATAGGTGGTCTACCACACAATCTTTATTATCCTCAAAGTCTTTTGCCTCCGTGTATTTGAAGTGTCTCCAGACTAGATCATTCTTGTTGCCTGAGTTTAAAAGTGTCTCAGGGCTAGATCATTTTTGTTGCCCAAGTTTAATAAGTATTTGAAGTGTCTCAGGGCTAGATCATTCTTGCCCGAGGTTAATAAGTATTTTGGGGGTGAAATGAGTTCGATCTCTTCAACCCCATCTTCACTTTATTTATAAAAATTCTCACATAATCTTCAATTTTGTAGTATTGCTCTTTCTCATCATCTTCTTCAACATCTTCTTCACCTAGCTTCTGCTTTACTTGCCCTGAAAATGGCAAAGGAGTGTCGAGAGCTGTTACTCTGGCATTCTTTTGTCCATTGTCATTTTTGATCCTGGTAGGCTGCTGGATTAAAAACCTGGAACAAAGGTAAGGTGAGTTCTTTCACTCTGAGAGAGCAAGCTGGAATCTTTTGTTTACAAATGTATAAATGTTGTACAAGTAGTTGCAGTTAATTAGTTAAAAATAGTTTAAAAGTTGTGCAATTATCACAGTTTCCCTATCGTTACTAAATGTCTGGTTTGAATAAACTCTTGTTTGGTGGAAATTAACTCTGATGGGAAAAGTTGTACAAATTATTTTAAAATCACAATTGTCCCATCATTACTTAAAGTGTGGTTTGAATTAACTCTGGTGGGAAAAGTTGTCCCATAAGTACTTCTTATCTGATTAGTGATTTGAATGAAACTCACATTTGGAGAAAAAAGGTGTACATTTATCATTTACCATTTTATCATTAGTAAATCACTAAATGTCTGGTTTGAATGGGAAAAGTTGTCAAATCAGTACAAAAAAATGTCTAGTTTGAATGAAACTCACATTTGGAGAAAAAAACTTTACAATTATCATAGTTGTCCCATCAAATGATCAGTTGTAAATGTGTTTGGTTTGAATGAACTCTGCTTGGTGGGAAAAGTTGTACCATCAGTACTAAATGTTTGGTTGAATGAACTCTGGTTGGTAGGAAAAGTTGTACCATCAGTACTAAATGTTTGTTTGAATGAACTCTGTTTGGTGGGAAAAGTTGTACCATCAGTACTAAATATTTGGTTGAATGAAACTCATATTCTGAGAAAAAAGCTGTACAGTTATTGTATTGTCCATTGATATTAAATGTAGTGTTTCACTTCAGTTTGCAGTTTGTAATACATTGTCCATATATGATGTTGCAGTTGTACCAGCAGTAGTTTATTGTATCATACTTTTTCAGTAGTGACAAAACACTTCAATTGTTAAATTTAGGCAGACATTTTTAATGTACATAAATTCATTCTGCTTATGAATGTTGGGCAGACACAAATTTCATCACTGACAGAACTGTTACCATCTGCTTTTGCTGAGAAAATAATTAAACTTCTTCATTTTTTCTGTCTTTGCAACCTAGAAAATATTAAAATAATTGTTGTTGACCTTAGTGAGGAAAGGTGATTTATACCAACATTTATTGGATTACATATTAGGAATGTGCATTCTTAATCAGTTTTATTTTGTCTTTCTTAGTATGGAGAATAAACATATCTCTTGACATTTGTTCTTTTGTGTTGTTGGCATTTAGCCAAGTAAACCTGCTTTAAATTTTCATTTCTTATTTCAACTATATTTATATATGTTGGTGATTTTTTTCATTTGTTTTCATCAGGAAGTATGCTTGTTTTAGCTGGTAGAGACTTGAATCATTCAGGGTCATTAAAAAAAAAAATAAAACTACTACTAAGAAGTACTATTAATAATATGGATATTTTTATTCATGCTTGTATCTAGTTTCTTGGTTCAATAATCCCAAGAATTTGTGTCACTCACAGAAATTCCATCAAACAGGGTAGGTCTTTTTTGAGCCCATGATGTTACAGTCTGTTGCACAAGATTCCTGCACCTAGACCTGTAAACTACCCAGCTTTCCAAGTCAGCACTAAATAGTACAAGATTTGCACACCTTGTATTTCTGGATATATAAATAGACAGAAACTCTCAAGCCCATTTACTGATTTAGTCAGAATATCAGAGTGTCATAGACAAGAAATTAATTCCTTTATATGGAATAAGTGATGTGCATTCTTTTTCACAGCTGGACTTAAGAATTAGTTTGCAGTGATGGCCTGACTGATAATAATTAATCATTGTTGACATCCCTATTCACAACGTACTTTGAAATAATGGAGGAAAAGTGAGTTTTTCCTGCCTGTACAGCAATCACTAACCAATTGTCTCCTGGAGAGAACCTGGACTATGACTGTACAGATATGTTCACTGTGTAATTGCATCACTTGTATCAGTAAAAATACAATACCAGTTTCTCTTTTCTTTTCATGCAGAGCGCAGGAACTTTTATCAAAGAAGCAAGTTCAGTGTTCCATCCCAGGCTTAGAAAACAGACATCTGGAATTCTTGGGGCTGTTGGGTTGTGCCTATGCTGCTTGTTCTCGCAACAATATCCCAGCCACTAGGGTTAGTTTTCATTTTGGTATGGGTCATAGATGAGCTTTAGACAAGGTTCATGTAGCTAGATTAGTTTTAGATGGGATTTATATAGCTAGATTTGACAGGGCTAGTCTAGTTGAGTTTTAGATAGGGCTTATGCAGCAAGATAAATTTTAATCGGGCTTACTTGAGTTTTAGTCAGAGTGTATGTAGCTAGTTGAGTCTTTGACAGGGATTATGTAGTTTGACTTGAGTCTTAGACAGGGTTTATGTAGCTAGACAAGTTTAAGACAGGAATTAATGTAGGAAGACAAGTTTTGGACAGGGATATGTCACAAATACACACACACACACACACACGTACACACACACACACACGCACACACACACACACACACACACACACACACACACACAATTCTATTCCAATTAAAACCAGCATATTTTACAGGTGACAGGTGATGCTAATCCTAGCCAGGTGGTACTTGCTGTTCAAGTGTACTTGGATAATCAGTTACTGCTCATCAAAGCACTCAATGACCTCTTCAACTTGTTCAGATTCTCTACAGTCCCTAATCACTGTATAGCACTTGAGGTGAGCACCATATGACAATACATTATATTTCATAATTTTTTTAACTTTTGAAGAACACTATATGCTAATACATTATATTTCATAAATTATAGCACTTATATTAGGTAGTCTCAACATTGCTGTTTTGCAGGAATAAGTAGCGTTTAGTGCACAAAATTCTGTGATATTTTATTACAATTATTTGTTGATGCAACTTGGATAAAATTAAGGATAATTTCTTTCTCTAATGTGCTGTTATATTTTATTAATGTGACTTAAAACATGTTTGAAAGAAAAATAACTACACTTACTACGTGTTGGGTGCAATTTTGCTAAAATGGGGTTTGCAGCCATATGTCAACGTGATTGAAAGATTTGCTTTCGTCCGAATTTCTTTTTTCATACAACCACATTTGACTGTTTCTTATATCAGTAAGAACAAAAAAATAAAGGTGCAACCCTAAGCTTTCTCTTGAGTCATTTTTATTAGCATAATAAAACTTTAAAACTCAAGCTTTGGTAGTCAATTAAAACCTTGGCTATTTTGAAATCGTTGCTCTTACCTCATTTGATTATATTTTCCCCCCCACTTTTAACCTGTGATGAGAAGGGCATCCATTCCTCTATGAAACTAATATTAAAAATATCTTGTAACTTTGGATGCAGTTAAGTGCAGACAATTTCTATTAGGTAACTGATGTTGTTGAGGTATTCAGGGTTTGTTATATTCAGTTACAAATCATTGTATTGTTAGTGGAAGTACAGTTCTGAATACTGATGTAATTGTTGTAAAACCTTCATAACTTTCTGTACATCCATATATGCAGTTTCTTTATCTAATCAACTTAATTATAATAATTAAAATATGCATATTAATTAACACACACTTAGCAATTAGATGCTAGAAAGATATTTGAATTGAATTATAAATTATATGATAGTAGATCCTCAACAAGCTAGAATTATAATCTTAAAATTATTGTAAACATATGTGTAATTATATATAAAGGAAACATATATAAAAAATAGAGTAAATTGCAAAGATATAAATTTCACCACAATTAATAATATGAAGTGATTTTTTAATAAATTATTATATAATAACTGTATGCATATATTTTTTAAAGTTGGCAAATAATGATTGTATCAGCTAGATAGAGCACAAATCCCTCTTTTCTTTTAATATGGTTCCAGAGATTTTACAGTTTGTGTATTAACATTTTTTCCCCTCTTTCTTTTGAATATGTTAAATTTGTTTGTTGATGTTTAAGACCTCATATATCCCTGGCTTTCAGATCAGTCTTTGGAAAAAATCAGGCTAAAACTCCTTGGCACTTTATTGTTTTAAGTACAGAAAAAATACATTTTAAACCTTTATTTGAATATTATGGTGTCTTGAATATGCATTGGTAAAAACTGTCCACAAGCAAACTTATCAGCTATGGTGGCAAAAATAAAGCTGTCTCATCAACCTGTGTACCTTGAAAATTTACTGGCAAAAATTAGTATTTCAACAATCTGTGTACCTTGACAGTGTGCTGGCAAAAATAGAATATCTCAACAGCCTATGTACCTTGAAAATGTTCTAGCAGAAATAGTGTCTCACCAACCTGTGTATCTTGTATCTCAACAACCTGTGTACTTGAAAATGTGCTGGCAAAAATAGTGCCTCAAAAGCCTTTGTACCTTGAAAATAAGCTTATGTACTTTTTTAATTTGCTGATTTAATGTTTATGATATGTATGTTTTTGTATGCAAACAATTTTAAAACTTTCATATCTTTAGTTTTAGGTGGTGTTAATTATTACCAATTTTTATACCATGAAATTTACCACTTTTTTCTGCCCACTATTTTAGTAGTATATGTTGTCATGAAATTTACCACTTTTTTCTGCCCACTATTTTAGTATAAGTAGTGTTGGAAGTGAATGATTTCATGGGTATCAGCTTTTATTTTAAAATAATTACTGCCTTTCAGGCCATTTTGGCTGCCATGAAGAACAACCCCACAGATAGCAGTGTTCAAATTGCTGGCAGGTAAGTTGACACTTGATGAAGTTAGTGCATATTTATTTGACTCCTGACAGTAAGTTGCACTTGCATATGACACCTGACAAAGTTAGTGCACATATTTCATTTACATTTGCTGCTGCCAAGAAATATTTCTTCATGTGCTTACACCTGTTCTTATGTATCACTGACATGTGTATTTATATAGTCTCCCTTCCTTCCTGTATTTGTATTATTTAGTAGTCACATCACTCTATAAAGTAAAATATCAGATTCACTTAAGAAGTAGTTATCGAACTTGTTGCTTTTGACATTCTTTTACAAGGAGTATTATTACTGTTTTTGTAATCAGACTTGTGTGTGACTATAGTTTTGCCACAACACCTATGGCACAATCCTCTCCTTTGCTAAGGTTACATACACATATCTATAGATCCATTGTGGCAAAATAAAATTATTCTGTAATTTTGACATGAAACTTATTCATTTTAAAGATGTCTTAATGTCAGAAACAGTTGTGAAATATAGTAAATACAAGCATGCTGCCATAAAGTATATCTGCCTCACACTAACCACATTGACATTATCCCTGAGATCGACAGTCATGTTCATATTGCAGACACTGCCTACCCCAAATCTCACTTCAAATATTATTATTGCTCATTACATGAACATTTTTGTTGCACACAGATCAGTGTATCTGCACAATGGGAGAAAATGTTTGTTTTTAACATGACAGATAAGAGTGAATGGGACTATTGCTTGTTCTTGAGTAGTCTGTCAATTTCTCTGTCGCATTTATCTCTAAAAGAGAGATAATTTCTTGCAATGATGTATCAGCCATTGATGCTACCTTAGGCGAGTACTAGTTCTGCTATCAGAGGAGGGTGGTTTTTTTTTTAGCAAGATTAAAAAGATTAAAAAAAACACTTTTATAGATAATATCAGTATTAATTCATCTGATGCTATTACTTCCCTTGCTGTTGCTATTACTGCCCTTTTGCTGATGCTATTACTTCCCTCCACCCACACCCCTCAAATATTGTTCCTTTATTGGTCCCTCTGGAATGAAAAGAAGACTGTGATATCTCCCTGTTTTAGGGCTCCGATCGATCAGTCAATTTCGCAAGAATCATCATCAGTGTTAATTCTTGTAAAAGATCGCACACGCAGCGCAGTCTCGCGATCATGCACTAATATAGTTGAACTTAAAGAAAAATATAAAACATCCCCTGCCAAATACTCCAGTACTGGCAGTTGATCGTTGTCGTTGAAATCCAAAGTCACTGCGTTAGTTTAGTAAACGTACTTTTAATTCTTTCAAACTTTACAATTTTCACGTGGTTCAACATTTTTTTATTCTGTAGTTAATTCATTCATTTCGTTTCTGACAGTAAGTGATTTACATAAGTATCAGAGTCTCACTTTTGTCAATAGTCATTGTGCTATTTCAGGGTGTAGCTTATTATGACGTTGATCAACTGGTTTATACTGCGTAATGTCGCTGCTGGTCAGGATGCATAAACATGTACCGTTGTGGGTAGGGAATGGGGATAGGACTGACCAGATCACAGTGGGCCAACTTCAAAGAGAAATCGCGAGAATTGTTGCGACTCATGCCCATGAGAATCGATCAGTAAAACTGACGGCGATCGGAGCCCTACCCTGTTTAGGGTGAGACTACCTATGGTTGATCATGTCAATTGACCCTTATCAGTTATGATAACAATCAAATCATTCACTATCTCTGCACCATGAAACAATTTATTATTGCAGATCAAGGTGGTTAGCAAGGTGGTCAGCAAGGTACATTTAAAATAGGACCAAGCCCTACCACACATATCCAAGGTATTGTCAATGTCAGTGGTCACTTCCTTAACATTGTACCTCATGATGGAATCTTTCTGCCCCTTTGGAATACAAAGACCATGTACCTCCAGACTGAATTTAGATGTGCATGATCATTGAGTTGAAGGGGTGTAAGAAGGGAGTCCTTTTGCTACTTCTATTAACATACCATGCTCGGTGTCATGCAAAAATGTTTATGATTATACAGTGGGTTTTCACTAAAGTACTACTCTGACTGGTGCGTATTAGGCAAGCTTCTCTCTTTCATATACCCTCACTCTCCAACCCCTTTTCTTGCTAGGGCTGAGAATAAATACTGTGCTTTCACTTCCAAGAGGCAAAAATATATACTGGTGTATGATTGGGGAAAATATTACTTGTGTGATTATTGTTTTTTAATATTTTGTTTCAGTGCCTCTTTGTTTTACATTGCCAAGGGAGATCAAAAACGATGCATTACTTATAAGCACAAGAGGTAAACTGCATGCATTAATATTTTCTGTTGATCGATTTGTAACTTTATTGTGCAGATATGTGCAGAAATAAATTTAATTGATGAAAATAGCATTAGAGATCTCATTTATGATATATATATATATATGGTCATTATTGAAATATTTCTTAGTATGCTTGCATTTGTGTGTGTGAGAGTGAGAGAGAGAACAGGATAAGACCTGGTTATGTTACTTGTGATCTGAAAATTAATTTTGCATGTTTTATTTCAGAGCTATGATCACCTTGCTTCTGAAAGCCATGCATGAACACCATACAGAACAGACAGTAAGAATTCCCAAAGAAAGATTATGTTCTCTATAAGAGAACTTACCATGTATAACTGTACATTTTGGTGCTAGTCACTGGATAGATAAATTAAACGTTAATTTAGTTTGGTATGCTATTTATTTTTAAATATTTTCATTATTTTCACTTTGGCAAAAGTATCCCTTGGCTGAGGAGATAAAGGACATGGTTTGTGTGGTACATGAGTTGATTTGTACATAAAAGTAGCTTTGTAACTTGATGTGTACTTGATATAGCTTTGTAACTTAGTTTTATAACTTTATGTGATTTGATGTTATAGCTTTAAGGCATGATGTATACATGTTTGACAGGTATTTGACATAGCTTACAAACACAGGGTATTTGATATTTGATGCATACAAGGAATATTGTCATAACTTGCTTGTGCTTAATGTGCTTAAGACATGATACATGACTTTGTGTGCCATGCACATACTTATAGTTATACCTGAAGAGCTTTATGACTCAATATCTGGTACCTGACAATGCTAGAAGTAGGCTTAAAACATGATAGTTGATATATATGACCCAATATATGCGGAAAACACTTTACTAAACAGTTATATTAATGAAACATAGGAATAGTTTTAACAGTGGGTGATGATTTTTGAGACAGAAAACATGAGAATAGATGATGACATAACAATTAAAGAGACTAAATATTCTTTAAGATGCATGATAATTATAATTAGAAGAATTCATATCAGTTTTTTTACTGTGGTCTTCTAACTTGTGTAAGGTTTCTGGAGTAGAGATGGCAAAAGGAATATGAGATATATGTACAGACTTCTTGAAGTAGAGATGACAAAAGTAATAGGATATATATGTACAGACTTCTCTATGAAATAGAGATGACAAAAGTAATAGGAGATATATGTACAGACTTCTCTATGAAGTGGAGATGACAAAAGTAATAGGAGATATATGTACAGACTTCTTTATGAAATAGAGATGACAAAAGTAATGGGAGATATATGTACAGACTTCTCTGTGAAATACAGATGACAAAAGTAATAGGAGATATATGTACAGACTTCTCTATGAGATAGAGATGACAAAAGTAATAGGAGATAGTTTGTACTATGTGTGGGGGATGTGCAGATTTCTTTATTTACTCATTTAGATTTAATTATTACTGATGTTTCATTGTTTCAGATGATGAGAAATGCATGCCTCACTTTGTGTCATTTAAATCTTCCATATGATGTGGTAAGATATATTTTGTCTTTATAAACATGCTCACATTTTTGGATTCTTTTAGCCATTTATTTTTAAGGCAGATCTCAAAATATTTACATGGAAATTCTCATGGGCATATATCACTAATGATTTTTAGTTTATAACTTTCAGCTGCACATATTTCTTTCTTCATGCATCAGAAGTGATATAATCATTTTAATTCATTTAATAAAAATTAAGTTTCATTTTAGTGCTTAATGGATGAATCCATTGAATTTGCTTACACAATTTTCCAGGCTGCGGATTGCTTTTGGTGTTTTAATCATTCATGCTAAACGTATTTCAGCACTTCGTAAAATAGCAGTATACCCATGCTAAATGTATTTCAGCACATTGTAAAATAGCAATATATCAATACTAAGCATATTTCAGCATGTTGTAAAATAGCAAAATATCTAACCAAGCATATTTCAGTACACTGTTAAATAGCAATATTTGCATTGACATTTTAAAAAATATTGTGACAGATGTTTTGCTATGAGCGGCTGGTGAAAGAATTGCTGGACATGCTGAAATTTGACTTTCGTGATGAATTTATTCATCGGCTTGGCATATTTCTGCTCAACTGCCTTGCATGCCAAGTAGATGGCAAGGAGAAGGAAATGGTTGGCAACATGGGAGCTGTGAATGTGAGTGCAGATGTCAATTACAAACTTAGTTTAATCATATTGTTTATTTAATGGTTTAGTGTAATTTAACTGAAAACTTGTTTAATTCTAAATAATATTAATTGTGTTTTTATTATTGTAAACAGTTTTGAACTAAAAAGCTTCATGCCATTTTAAATAGTCATTAGATTTTTCTGACATAATTGAACTTTGGTAAAACTGGTTTCTTAATAAAGTGGTTGTTAAATTTGACATGATCTTAATAATGTGGTTGTTAAATTTGACACGATCTTAAAAATGTGGTTGCTAAATTTGACATGATCTTAATAAATTACTTGTATATACATTACAGTTTCTAACAAGATTATTAATTTTTTGTTGTTGATTTCATGGACAGAGTTGTTTTTGTTTTCTGTGCTTGCTGTTGTAGTTTGGTTATGGTAACATATATCTTGACTCCTTGCAGACCATGTTGAGCATTATTGACCGCAAATTAATGGGAGAGGAATGTGATGACGTTTTGGAGGTTGCATGGAGCACTCTGTGGAATGTGACAGGTAAGTAGGTCATTGCACACAGTACTCATTGTTTAAAAATTATTTCCAGGATGATATATTGATAAATACTATGAACTTAGTATGAAAATAAGATTGCTAGCACTGATCTGCTCTGCGGAAAGTAACAGGTAAGAAGGTCATTGCACACAGTACTCATTGTTTAAAAATTATTTCCAGGATGATACAGTGATAAATACCATTGTTGCCCTTGTCTTGACAAGTTTAGCAGTCGTCCGATAGGAATGTGATGGACTTTGATGAAGATATATATGCTTAAGTACCACATTAGGATGTCCCAGACTTTAGGCAGCACAGAAAAGACTTGTGATGCTGGTATCTTCTTTGCTATAGACCTGTTTGTAATTAGCTTGCAGCTAAAGATGTGTGGCTTTAGCTTTTGAATGTCCTAAAGTTCTCAGTGACTGATAAAACTGGTATTCATTTGACTATAGAATTGTTTGTAATTAGCTTGCAGCTAAAGATATGTGGCTTTAGCTTTTGAATATCCTAAAGTTCTCAGTGACTGATGAGATCCCCATGTTTTCACACAAATCAGTCAACAGCAGACATGTTTGCATCCAGTTCACTGTCATTCATTTACCAATACTTTTTGTAGTTTTAAAAATAAAATGTTCTAGTACACCAAACATTAAAATCTCTATTATTTTCTTGGAAAGAGTCTTTTTTTTAAAATTTAAATTTCAAATTAACATGCATAGTTGTTTGCAGTTTTCAAAAATTGTCTTTAATAATTCTCTTTAGAACTTTGTCCTAAGTAATTTCAAGAATGTATGGTAGAATGGAAGAATTTTTTAATTCATACTCCCGACATTGACAGAAGTTTCAGAACTATTTGCCCTCCATGTTAGTGTATCCAATGAACTCTTTCATCTTGAATATCAATGTTATGGTGTGCATTGGCTGATACAAATCTCCATTGTATTATTGATGTAAAGTTCTAATATTTTGAGTTTTAATATTAGGTCTGATGAAAGATTATTTTCATTTGATTTTCACTTGTTTTGTAAGGTTAGTGATTTATGTAAATATATACTTTAATGGGTGACCAGCTATGTTAGACAATAAGCATTGTATCTTAAATACACATGATTATAAGCTTGTTTTTGCAAGATTTTCAGTGCTATTGTTACGCACACACCCATAAGCTCTTTTGATATCGAGGCCATTCAGGTACTCTCCTTATAGTGAAGGTGAGAATTATGACACAACATAACATCATCTTGACTTAAAGGCTCAAAGTGCATGATCTGGTTTCCTGTACATTCAGTCTTGAAATCACTCACCTCTTGGTTATGGAGTAGTCAAGCATCCAAATTCATTAGCACAGAAAAAATACAATTAAAAATGTTTTACAAAGTTCATTCAGAAACTTTTAGAAGTCCCATTGCTCATTGTTCACCCACTTCATGGCACTATTATTCACCACACATGACACTGCTCAGTGTTCACCCATTACACATTGCAATACTCACTGTTCACCCATTACACATGACACTGCTCAATGTCACACATTACACATTGCAATACTCAGTGTTCACCCATTACACATTGCAATACTCAGTGTTCACCCATTTACACATGACAATGCTCAGTGTTCATCCATTTTCACATGACAATGCTCAGTATTCAAACATTACACCTCACTGTTCACCCATTACACACAGAACTGCTCAGTGTTCACTCATTACACGTGGCACTGATCAGAATTCACCCATTACACATGGCAATACAGATTGTTCACCACTACATGGCACTTCTTATTGTTCACCCACTACACATGGCACTGTTCAGTGTTCACCCATTACACATAGTGCAGTTCACTGTCCACCCATCACACATGGCACTGCTCACCGTTCACCCATTACCTATGGCACTCCTCACTGTTCACTCATTATAAATGGTCATGCTCAGTATTCATCCATTACATGGCACCCTGCTCACCCATTACATTACACTGCTCATTTTCACCCATTACATGTCAATGATCTCTTTTTGCCCATTATATGGCACTGCTCACTGTTCATCCATTATGCAGCACTTCTCCCTCTGGCAGCACTGCTCATTATTCTCAGTACAATAAAAATTAGTTTAATAGTCACTCATATGTATTGGGTTTCTTCATATGTATTTCTATATTGTTAAAAGTTCATTCAGAATCATATACAAGATCTGATGCATGTATGGTCACAATTGTTCGCTCCTCTTTTGTGAAGGTCAGTTTCCAGTTGTTACTGTAGTGACTAGTTGAAAATATAATCCATTTATAGACTGTATTGTGCTTCTTTAAAATTCTTTTAAAATGATATATTTAAAAAAGTACTCTTACATATATAGGTTCGTGCACCATAAAATTGTTCTTTCAACCATCATGAAGAAATTGTCTGATTATTGTTTTTCCAATATAGATATCATTACACTATTTGCAGTAATTGAGATATACTGTTTTGACTTTGTATATATTTTTTTTAATGTTTATAAATTCTTAGGTACAATGTAGTTCTCTCACACCAAAATTTGGCTGCCAATGCTTTTATTGTAGTGGCTAATTAGATTTGTGAACATGTATACTGTATTAGATAGACTGTTTTTCATCCAATCAACAGATTTACTAGTGTCACACATATTCTGTATTTGCAAAATAACTGGAAGTTTATTTATCCAAGATAAAGTTTATTGTAATTTTATTCTTCTTGTCAATCAGACACATGCATTTAGCACATATTAACTTTCTGTTTACAGATGAAACTCCATCCAATTGTGAGAAGTTCATGGAACAGCATGGTATGCAGCTCTTTGTGCGGTGTCTGCAGGTACACACTAATCTCTTATCTTACAGTGAAATAGTTGGGCATGGTGTCTGCAGGTACACTAATATCTGACACAGTGAAATAGTCAGTACAGTATCTATAGATACACACTAATGTCTTATTTGACACAGTGAAATAGTCAGGTACAGTGTCTGCATGTATGCACTAATCTTTTATCTGACACAATGAAATATTCAGGCATGGTGTCTGCAAGTACACACTGTTCTCTTAGTCCAGATGTCATTGGTCACAGTGTCTGAGAATCTTTTATCTGTACACAGTTTAATAGACATGCATCGATGTGTTTGTGGAGTGTCTCTTGATACACTCTAATCTCTTAGTCTGGACACAGTTAAGCAGTTAGGTACAGTGTCTGTTGGTACAGTCCCTTTTGTGCATCATCTGATGGTACACTCTAATCTCTTAGTCTGGACACATTTAAGCAGTCGGATACAGTCCCTTTTGTGCAGTGTCTGTTGGTACGCTCTAATCTCTTAGTCTGGACACAGTTAAGCAGTCAGGTACAGTGTCTATTGGTACACCCTAACTGGACACAGTTAAGCAGTCAGGTACAGTCCCTTTTGTGCAGTGTCTGTTGGTACACCCTAACCTCTGGACAGTTAAATAGTCAGGCACACTTGATTATTCTCTATCCAATTAAGCAGTCTGATAGAGCCATTGCACCAGTAAACCATTATTCTGTGTTCAGATAAATTTCTTTTCTGGACTTAAAATTTATAATAAATGAGTCTTGATTAAAGCTATTTTGGATTTAGAATTTGTAATGAATGAGTCTTGTTTATAGTATTCTACATAAAATTTCTGAATGAATCTTGATTATAACCACTCTCATCATTGTTCCTTTTCAACCAATGATTCAACTGTCTGTTACACTGAAAAGGTTCCGATGAAATGTGTGTGTTGAATGTGTCTTATATATATATTTTACATTCTGAATCCTTTTGATTTATTTAAAAGCATCTCATTTATTATTATATATCAAATAATTTTTGTCAAAAGAGAGAATGAAAGCAGAATGAATTCACTTCAGAAGTATGTGACTTATATATATATATATTTGTAATTTGTATGTGTGTGTGTGAGTGATAAAAAGATAAGAGGGAGTCACTGGTAGATGATCATTTTCAGTAAACACCTTTATTTTTGTACTAAAAGAAATATTAAAGTGAAAGAAAGAAACAATCTTTTTAGTTATTTATTTCTATTTAAAAATATTATAATTTGCTATGCAGAAATTCAAAGATAAGCCAGAATTGCTGCGAAACATGATGGGACTTATGGTAAGGGCACGATGTGTTTTTTTTTTTTAATTTTCGTTTTCATTTACAATGATTTATTACATTACTACTAGTAAAATATAAATTCAATTATGTTTAGCTATCTTATAACTTTTTTCAGCTCCAGCATTCAGATCATTTTGGGGTAGAACCTTTATCATTCAAATCATGTTGGGGTAGAACCTTTATCATTCCAGTCATGTTGGGGTAGAACCTTAATCATTCAAATCATGTTGGGGTAGAACCTTTATCATTCATGTTAGGGTAGAACCTTTATCATTCATGTTGGGGTAGAACCTTTATCATTCAAATCATGTTGGGGTAGAACCTTAATCATTCAAATCATGTTGGGGAACCTTTATCATTCAAGTCATGTTGGGTTAGAACCTTTATCATTCAAATCATGTTGGGGTAGAACCTTTATCATTCAAATCATGTTGGGGTAGAACCTTTATCATTCAAATCATGTTGAAGTAAAACAAACATTATTCAGATTGGTGTAAAAAATATTTTTTTTTTTTAATCACATTGGGGTAAAACAAATGTTTATCATTTAAATCATGTTGGAGTAAGAAAATGTTTATCATTCAGATTATGGTAGGGTAAAACTGATGTTTATTATTCAGATCATTTTAGGGTAAAACAAATGTTTATCAGATTAAACTTATGCTTTCTTCAGGGCAACATTGCAGAAGTGGATTATTTACGAACTAACCTGATGCAAGAAGAGTATGTTAAAGTATTCAGGTAAATTTTTGCAGAATTTGTGGTATGCAACAAGAGATAAAGAGGTTTTTTATATGCATAAATTTGTTTTTTGATAACACTTTGGTTTGTGTATAATAACACTTTGGTTTGTGCACATCATATTTCTTTGGGACAATTTTCACTTCATACAGATATTTTTAATAGATGTATTTTATATGTGTAAAAATAGTTTTTTTTAAAAATGTCTTTTCTTCTCATGGTTTGTGATCAGTTAGAACTGCCATTTTCTAGAAACCTGTTTTCGTTGCTTAGTACATTCCTGAAATTTATATGCATTTGTGCTCTTTGTAATTGAGTGCCTTGTATTAAAAGAAAATCCACAAGATTAATCTCTCATTTATTTACAGTGAGCTCCTTGACTCAAAGAGTGATGGTATAGAGGTGAGCTACAATGCTTGCGGTGTTCTATCTCACCTGTGTTTTGATGGTGCAGACAGTTGGAAAATAAGTAGTCCTTCACGGTTAGAGGTTCTGAACAGAATGGAAAGTGCCATTAATCGGTGGCCTTTGAATTCCAAGCGCAACATAAACTACAGGTTCATTAAATGTTTTTACAGTAATAATAATTATAACAATAAGTACGGCCAAGTGTTAGAAATTACTATATCCATATTTATGCCCAAATCCATTTTGATTGATTGATCAATTTCTGTTTAACCTCTGGCAGACTAAATTCTGTTTGTAGTACTACAATGAGCAGCATATAACAACTTTGAAACCGATGTAACTTTGTAAATATATAAATTACTACATAAAATTGACATTTGTTAGAAAATTGGATAATAGATCTGTGCTTATAATTTTAATTGATGCATATTTTAAAGATTATATGTTTATGTTAAAATGTGAGAAAGAGTTTAGGTTAATTGTATGTGCCTATGTCTTGCCATGCAAATAATAATTTCCTCTTGACTAAACTTGTCATAAAACCAGTGTAATCAGAGCACTTTAGCACTTCGAAATATTTCATAGAAACATTGAATTGAAAGTCGCTAGTAATTCTCAATCCACCTATCCTTGTATATTAGGAGTCATTCCTTGTATCTCAAAGATCTCATGAACTCCAGATCTGTGCAAGACACTTAATGAGATATCCTTTCTCAATGAATTTTGTCCTCCTGAGTGACAAGTGTGCTGTTTCTTTATAACAAGATATCTGTGTTTTTAATCCACTTTCCGTGTGCCCATTTTTAAAGATTCTTCTAAGTGTTGGGACACATACGTTTTTGTATCATTGAAAAAGTATTTTATTTTAATGTAAAATAATTTTTGCTGAATGCTTTCCAAATTAAATGCCCCTTCATTGTATTTGTTGGAGTACAGAGAAAATAAAAATATAAGAGAACTGCGGCTGAAAAGAAATTATGAAATGGCTATTCAGATATAGTTCATTTCTCTTTAGAAAGTCTTGTGTCACTTGTTAGGTAGAGCAAGAGTAACATAACTTCATTTCTCTTTAGAAAGTCTTGTGTCTTCGTTTGTTAGGTAGAGCAAGAGTAACATAACTTCATTTCTCTTTAGAAAGTCTTGTGTCACTTGTTAGGTAGAGCAAGAGTAACATAACTTCATTTCTTTTTAGAAAGTCTTGTCTTCGTTTGTTAGGTATAGCAAGAGTAACATAACATCAAGAGTAGGCCTCATGTAAGTTAACCCTTATATTGTGAATACTGAGAGTAATCATTTTACTTAAAAGATAATGAATTTAAACCTATCTAAAACATTTTACTCTATTTTAGGTCTTTTGAGCCAATTCTAAAGCTGGTCGCTCACTTTGAGACTCCACAGGTTCAACACTGGGCTGTATGGGCCTTATGCAACCTAACGGCCGTCTCACGTATGTGACTGTACTCAGAATTATGTCTGTTTTTCTCTCTTGTGACTGCACTCAGAATTATGTGACTTGTTATTCT
Source organism: Sinotaia quadrata (assembly GCA_028829895.1). Lineage (NCBI taxonomy): Eukaryota > Metazoa > Mollusca > Gastropoda > Architaenioglossa > Viviparidae > Sinotaia > Sinotaia quadrata. Next base: position 95,389,780 of record CM054180.1, read on the forward strand.
CTCTTATGACTGCACTCAGAATTATGTGACTTGTTATTCTCTCTTATGACTGCACTCAGAATTATGTCTTTCTCTCTTGTGACTGCACTCAGAATTATGTCTGTTTTTCTCTCTTGTGACTGCACTCAGAATTATGTCTGTTTTTCTCTCTTGTGACTGCACTCAGAATTATGTCTGTTTTTCTCTCTTGCGACTGCACTCAGAATTATGTCTTTTTTTCTCTCTTGTGATTGTACTCAGCATTGTGTGACTATTTTTCTCTCTTGCGACTGCATTGGGTTACAATGGCTTTTTTAAAAAATTGTTTTTCTATCATGTATTTTTGACTTTTCTCTTAATATATCATGACAGTCTTATCTTGCCATTTGATTTATATGATGCTGTTGAGTTTCACATATTATACATGTCAACTTGTGTCATTCATTTGTAAGAACTATTGTGTTTACCAGTACAGTAAAATATGTTTTGTTGTCTGGTATACCCCCCCATTCATGCATTATGCACGAAGAATTTTTATTTCAAAGGCATAATTGAATATGGAATATAGCACATGAAGTTAAGAATATGTGATAAGTTGTGATTTCAGAATTTCACTGATTAATCACATTTGTGACAGTACACTCAGCAAAGGTTTTTGATTGGCAGTTAAATTCTATTCTTTTCTTTAGCTGAAAAATACTGCAAGCTGCTTGAAAAGGAAGGGGGAAGAATAGCTTTACAGAATGTCTTGATAGATTCCCGCCCCTACAAACGCATCCGAGATCTTGTAGATCGCATACTCCGTCAGCTTGACAACCCCTTGAACAATGCCTCGGACAATGAGGGCGATGAATATGTTGTGGAGGTACAAGAAGGAGAGGATTCAGAAGATGAGGATGAAGATGAAGAATTGGAGGAAATAGAGAGGATGGAGGAGGACGAGCACATGGGAGAAGAGTTAGAGGAAGATGGGATGGCTCCCAATGCAGTGTTCTTTTAGTGTTATAATTCATTATATTTCTTGCAGGGTCTAGGGAAGACAATTATGTTCACTGTCAGCAGCAGAAGTGCACAGATTATTTCCCTTATCTTCTGTCTGTTAAAGCTTTAAAAAAAAAATATTTATTTTGTTTCTGTTTAGTTTTTTGTTAAATGTTAACATTTTATAAGTTGTGGAAAAACTTACTCAGAATTGCAAGCTGCAGGAAACAAAACTTGCTGTACTTACTGCTGAAGCAGTTTAGTGTGAATTACATGCAAAAAAAAAAAAAAAAGAGAAAAGAATTCCTGTGCATATCTTTTGGTTGAGAACTGTTTCCCCTGCCCTCCACATTTATTATTCCAAAATATGCTGAGATCTGATATGTTTCTTAGTAGATGCTAAGTTGCTTTTTATAATGGTATACATTTTTGTTTATGCAGTCACTGGGATAAATGATTGAAAGAAAAATCATGACATTCAATAAAAAAAATACTGTTGTTCATTTACATCTTAAAATTGTAGAAATATACTAAGAGGTCTTGCTTTTATGTACTTATGGATTTCATTTTCCACTTGAAATAATCTGCTTGATAATTTGCATATAAGGATATTGGAGTGTATTCGTGGATTTCAGGGAGAGTGTAAATATTCAGATTTCATACAGCATTGTGAATGAAACTTGATGCAGAAACTAAAACTTTAAAGACCAACTGCAGAATCAAATCTGTCATTTGAAACGCTGTTTTATGCTAATGCCTTTTTATTGTGTAAGTCATTTAATTAATATGAAATTAATTAATTAATTTATTTAAACTACTCTAAATACTTTTTACCAAATTTTAAATTAAAAGTGATTTCACATATCATAGTGGTATCACCATTGAAATGATCAGAAGTATGTGAGTTTCTTGATTTATTAAATTATTGCTCTTTCAGGTCAGGTGTAAAAACTGATTTTATTTGCTGAGTAAATTGTACTCTTAGAATTGTATTTTAGATATGCTGTTTTTCTTGGAATGTAGAATAAGTAGTAATTTTATTGTCTCATTACTCTTTAAGTTGTTGTATTTTGGGTATGTTGTATTTTTCTTGGAATGTAGAATAAGAAGTAATTTTATTGCCTCATTAGTCTTTAAGTTGTATTTTGAGTATGTTGTATTTCTCTTGGAAGGTAACTGATTTTATTGGTTGAGTAAACAGTTCTCATTTGAGTTGTTGTATTTTAGGTATGTGTTCTCTTAGAAGCATTGGATGCAAACTGTAACACCAGGAGAGAAATCTCTCCATTGATTGTTTTTATTCCAACTGTATTTTGATTCTGATGTTACTTTAGTTACAAGAATGCCACTGGATCAATTTATCTGTATTAGATTCTGATGTTACTTTAGTTACAAGAGTGCCACAGTGGATCAATTTATCTGTATTAGATTCTGATGTTACTTTAGTTACAAGAGTGCCACAGTGGATCAATTTATCTGTATTAGATTCTGATGTTACTTTAGTTACAAGAGTGCCACAGTGGATCAATTTATTAATCTAGCTATATCCACATGAAATGTTTTCTGGAGATAGAGGGAATACGATTGAAAACTTAAAAATCTGTGCATGTACTTTGTGAACATTGCTTGGGATGATAATTTTCAGTTCACTTCACATTGTCTCATCAGCAGAGAGTTGTGGTCCCAGGATGACCCACTTTTATGATCATGAATAAGTTACAGATGTGAGCTACTTAGATTTTTCACATTACTTTTATCAGATTGCTTGCATTCATCAGCATTTAGCTAAAGTTAACTTTATTTAGTGCTTCATTTCCAGTTTACATTAAATTTGTAGTTACTAGGCTGTGTCGTTTAATATCTAACCAGAATGTTTGGTCTTGAAAGTGTGAGATACTCATTAGAATAAGTGCAAGAGCAGTGCTATACTTGATATTCACATCAATTGATGTTATAGCTATTGTGACATGTTTGCTATCTCTCTTGTGACATGAGTTATCTCTCTTTTGTGACATGTTCCCTCTCTATTGTGACATTTTGGTCTCTATTGTCACATGAGTTTTTCTCTCTCTATTGTCACATGAGTTTTTCTCTCTGTATTGTCACATGAGTTTTTCTCTCTGTATTGTTACGAGTTTTTCCTCTCTCTATTGTTACATGAGTTTCTCTCTCTGTATTGTCACATGAGTTTTTCTCTCTCTATTGTCACATGAGTTTTTCTCTCTCTATTGTCACATGAGTTTTTCTCTCTCTATTGTCACATGCAGTTCTCTCTCTATTGTCACTTAGTTTTTTTTAATTTATCTAATTTTTTATTTTATCTGGAATGAAGGAAGTATAATTTCTTTTTCAGAAATTGAGGAGGTTTACTTTCTTCATCAGGAATTGAAAAAGTTTGATTTTATGGCCATGTTAATTATTACATTTGTCCTTCAAAGCATGCCTTTAATTTATACTTTTTTTAAATACTGTCAGCATGGAAAACAAATTCACATGGGTACATTTCAAAAGCAGTGTCAAATCTCAGAAGTCATAACTCATTACAAATTTTTTAAAAGTATAAAAGTAGTTATATATAATGTTCTGTTTTTTTTAAGAATAAAAAGGGAAAATTCCAGTGTGCAAAACAATAGCACTTGAAACATTTTTCAAGAAAAAACTTTCACCTAGGTAATGTTAAAGAACAAGCTTATTTGGTAAGTCTCTCTCATTGTAAACTTCCACCTATACAAAGTCTAACATAGTGAGTTCTACTCATACAAAGTTAACAGTTTAAACTTTCACCCATACAAAGTCTGACATAGTGAGTTCTACTCATAAAAAGTTTAACAGTTTAAACTTCATCTATATACAAAGTCTAACATAGTGAGTTCTACTCATACAAAGTCTAACAGTAGAAAGTTCCACCCATACAAAATTGACATAGTATAAAGTTACACCCATACACAGTCTGACAGCTCCACCCATATAAAGTTTGACATAGTGTAAAATTCCACCTAACTGAATCTGACAGTTTAAATTTCCACTCATAACAAGTGTAAAGTTTCACCCATACAAAATTTGACAGCTTACATAGTGTAAAATTGTACCTATAAGGAATCAAACATAAATTTCACCTATACAGAATCTAAGATAGTGTAAAGTTCCACTCATACAAAGTCTGACAAGTGCCTAGTTCCACTCATATAAAATTTGATATAGTGTAAAACTTCAGCTGTATGCAAAGTACTGAATATTTTTTTAAACCATGCTCACAAGTACTAGATTTTCCAGGCTATAGTTTTGTACCAGTGAGTAAATATATCTTTTAGGCTAGTTTTGCTTTTATACCATACCAGTGAATAACTAGATCATCTAGACTACAGTTATAGATCTTCTAGACATCAGTTTTGCTTTCATACCATACCCGTGAGTAACTAGATATTTCTCCTGTAGTCTGTAGTTTTATTTTTTATTATTAAGTCTTGAATATGGCCTATTCTAGCAGCTTGCTTGTCTGATGAATTTGCTATTGAATCCCCTTCCTTAGGACCTATCAATGTATTTGTGAAAAATAGAGCCAGTACAAGTAAGACTGAATGATGGGGTAGATTTTCCATCAGATTTTTACAGTGGAAGAATACGTGCAATCTTTGAATTTGTTGTGTGTTTGCAATTTTAGCATAGATTGCACACTCTTATAAGAAAATATGTGCAGTTCAACAAAGTTTCCTTTTATTGAGTTAGTACATTCATTTGAAAACAATAATAATACTATAATATCAGTGAAGGTCTCTCAATTCATACAGCAAACATGGCTGCAGTAGTAATGCTGTAAAGCCATTGAAAACCATCATACATCAAATATGGCTGCAGTAGTAATGCTGTAAAGCCATTGAAAACCATCATACAGCAAACATGGCTGCAGTAGTAATGCTGTATGGTTTTAAGTGTTATATAGTAAAAACAGGACTGTTTTAATTGTTATATTCATATAGTACAAAACATGATTGTTTAATTCATATTGCACAACTGTGGCAATAGGTCTGGACTACTGGGGAACTGGTAACATGCATTATTCGTTGTTAGCTTTTTCTATCTCATTATGCAACACATTTTTTACTGTGATTTGTGGTGGTTTGCAGTCTGTCATGTCCACACAGTAATTTACTTTTTTGCACACCATTACTCATGGCTGTTTTCTAACAGAATGTTTATGCATGCACATAAAGTCTTGTTGTCACTGTACCATATTTATGTATCATTTTTTTGCTTTCAATTTTAAAGAACATTATTTGCTTCCCCATCACTTGCTGACAAGCAGGACTTCATGATGTATGATCTCATGGTGTCCCATTTATGATTTACTGATCTTTATATTTTGATGACATTGACCCACTTTATATTTAGTCACATGCTAGCCTGCATTAAATAATATCAGTGGTGGCCCACTTAATGTGTAATCATTCACTGCCTACTTCATGTAATATATTCACTCTGTGTGTGGTCAAATGTTTGCTTACATTATGTATGATCATATTGTGGCCCACTTCATGTAAAATTATTTATGATACAGATAATATGTTGACATGCATTCATGTGTGATTATATGTTGGTCTGCATTTTGTATGATTACATGGTGACCCACTTCATGTATGATCATTATTTGTGATACAGATGTGTTGACACACCTAAATGTATGATCACATACTGGTGTACTTTATATGTGACTGTTACACCATAGAGTAAATTTACTGTAGTTTTGCATATAAGTAAATCATGGTGAAATGTATTTAGCTATATTTCAGTGGGGATGGGGCCCTGCATAACAGCTATCAGTGGACTCAAACTGATATTATTTCTTTTAATTCAGCATGTTCTGTGTGGGTTTTCAGGGAAGTATGAAATTGCCGTGATCACTCCAGGGTTGTTTAGGGGAGATTATTATGTTAGATAATTGTTGTGTTATGTTTTGAACTGTATATAATTACTTGTCAATGATATATCCTTTGTTAAGTATATATACCTGCAAGGTGTGGTGCCCAAAATTTATAACCCAGAAAAGATTTCAGTTATTTAACTGTTAAAACTGTTATTTCTAACAATGTTTTGTAGCATAGGATTGTATCATAGTAATGCTGTCGTTTGTAACATTAAAGAGAAATGCCTATGAAGACATGCATTCTTGAGTTGAAGACTACAATGTCAGGGAGATTTCCTAACTGACACACCCTCTTCTTGAGATTTTTGAACTTAGTGATTCAGTTGTGAATGAAGCTCTTTGGATATGAAATGCTGATACAAATTTACATTATTATGATTATAGTTATTGTATTATCATAGAACTTCTTAGTGGTTTAGAGCTGTCCTGTGTAGTACAATGCTGGTTGTTGTAGTATATGACAATTGTTTGGTGTGGAATACGATTATCATTTGCAACACAAAGTTATCCTTTGTTGAACAGTATAGACCTCTATAGAATAGGAATTTTTTGTGTAAAGGAAACTAGCACTAGTGAGTGCCACTAGTTAGGTTGGAAGGAGACAAGAACACTAGTGAATGCCACTTGTTAGGTTGGAAGGAGACAAGAACACTAGTGAGTGCCACTTGTTAGGGTGGAAGGAGACAAGAACACTAGTGAGTGCCACTTGTTAGGTTGGAAGGAGACGAGAACACTAGTGAGTGCCACTTGTTAGGTTGGAAGGAGACGAGAACACTAGTGAATGCCACTTGTTAGGTTGGAAGGAGACGAGAACACTAGTGAGTGCCACTTGTTAGGTTGGAAGGAGACGAGAACACTAGTGAGTGCCACTTGTTAGGTTGGAAGGAGACGAGAACACTAGTGAATGCCACTTGTTAGGTTGGAAGGAGGATGGAGCACTACTGAGTGCCTCTTGTTGGAAGGAGACAATAACACTAGTGAGTGCCACTTGTTCATCATGAGGGAGGCATAGGTGCCACTAGTTAGTCAAGGAGTGAGACAAAGGAACGTTATTGCATGCCACTAGTTAGTCTGGATTGTCGAAGGTTAAAAATGTAAATGGAGGTAATGGACCTGTTATAGAGTGCAGTCTAATATGGAAACATTAGGTTAAAAATGTAATGGAGGTAATGGACCTGTTATAGAGTGCAGTCTAATATGGAAACATTAGGTTAAAAATGTAATGGAGGTAATGGACCTGTTATTAGAGTGCAGTCTAATATGGAAACATTAGGTTAAAAATGTAAATGGAAGTAATGGACCTGTTATAGAGTGCAGTCTAATATGGAAACATTAGGTTAAAAATGTAATGGAGGTAATGGACCTGTTATTAGAGTGCAGTCTAATATGGAAACATTAAGTTAAAAATGTAAATGGAGGTAATGGACCTGTTATTAGAGTGCAGTCTAATATGGAAACATTAGGTTAAAAAGAAATCAAAGTACCCACTACTATATTTGTGTGTGTGTTTTGCTAGCATTGTATCATCTCCAATGCCTGCAAAACTGTTCATTGATTAGACATTCTGTTTATGGGTTGGCCTTGGAGGGACATGGTTCCCCTCCCTGTATTCTGATCACATCAGCTGGACCACTCACTATTGAAAACCCTCCAAAGGGGTGTGCAGGCAATTAGAATGAAGTATAATGTGGATTTGATGAAGATTCAGTAAATAGAGGTGCCAGTCCTATAATTAAATGAGAAATTATTAAATACATACTATATACATTGCATACAGTTTATTTTCAAATTGTTTAAATTTTTAATTCTGCATATCAGTATTACATACCTGTATAAACAGTGCTAGCATTTCGCCATTCACTTTGTGTAGCTATTGACTGCTAAGAAATAATGTGTGTGCAAGTATATTTCTAAGTTCAAATTATCCTGATATTCAAATTACTGAAATCCAAATAAATTTGATTCTGCTATAGATAAAAGCAAAAACATTACAATATTATTTTCATGTTGTTTAATAAGGCACAACTTGCTGTAATAGTAAACAACATTGCAGTTTCAGAATTTGCATTACTTTTTGTTTTTGTTTTTGTGTGTAATAAAATACACAGTAAGAGTTCTGTCCCCATAACATTTTGTTGTCTTAATAGAGTTTATTGGTGAGTGTACTAATAAAGTAAAGTCTTCCCTTAAATAAGCTACATATGTAATCTACTTAAAATTTTTATTTAAACACATTCCCGCATTAATTACTAACACTTATGCAATAATTTTAATTATCAATATAAATTGTACCTTTGGGCTTGTTTAATTTCTTCTTGCACATTATTACCTCGCCATTTGTCAGACTTATTTATTGTTAACAATGTTAACATTATTGTGTGATGTGTTATGCAGGAGGTATTTAAAGCATACCTGCCCCAATTGACATTTGATTGTGAAATGGTACTTTTGGGCTTTTGGTGACTTGATTGTATATTTGTTCTTGTTGTGACATGTTATGTCATGAAATTGATTATCTTCTTGAGGAGTTCATTTGTTAATCCTATTTGCAGAGTTTTGCAACTCGTTTTACTAGTCCATTTTCATAACTTTGTCCTTTGTTCTTTCAAGCATGGGCTTCATCATAATTGCAGTGAACTTTTATACTTAATAAATAATCTTTATATCCCTTTTGTTTATATAGCATTCCTTCATCCTCCTCCATCTGTTATATTGTAATGGATCTGTTATATTGTAATGGATCTGTTATATTGTAATGGATTTGTTATATTGTAATGGATTTGTTATATTGTAATGGATTTGTTATATTGTAATGGATCTGTTATATTGTAATGGATCTGTTATATTGTAATGGATCTGTTATATTGTAATGGATTTGTTATATTATAATAGATTTGTTATATTGTTCTTACTGTAGTAAATTCATCTGACTTTGTTTGTGAAATGACAAAAGAAGGAAAATCAAACCTAATCACGTTTTGAAGATTATTATGGCCTATAGATGGATCTTCTGCTTATTATTAAAAACATTGTTTTTAAAAAGAAAAATTCTACAAGAATCACTTTTATACCTAGTGCATTATCAGTATTGTCCTTAGCTAGCAGTTGCATGGCAGGTGATAATAAAATTTGTTTGATCCATACATGTGCTTGATTATTTGTTATTGTTGATAAGTTGGTTTATTTGTATGTGACAGATTACTTGATAACCCAGTAACAGTTAATAATAGTCAGGAAGATTAAGTTTGGTATTAGGTTTGATATCAGCGCAGTGTACATCCTCAATTTAAAGCCCTCATTCTCTTTCATGTTTGATCAAGTATTTTTCACTCCACTTAACATCGACCATTATCAGATTTCAAGAGCTGTAATTACAAATACATTTTAGAAAAATACCTATTTCAATTCTTATTTTTACTGTAATTCGGGCTAAAACTATAATTTCATTTTCCCCTACAACTATTTGAAAAGAAAGTGCTATATTTTTGTGATGCTGAATAAGGTTCCTGTTCTACCATCATCATCGTCATAGCAAAATCTGTGGATTCTGTCAGAAACCTGTTGACTTAAAACAGGTCATTTAGCTGGATTTAAATTTCATGTCTGTAATCCTTAAATGGTTATTATTGCGTCCAAATATTTTTTCATAAAATGTTTTTTTTTAAAATTATGATTTCAATAAAACCTAGTTCTATTGTAAATGAAAGGTAAATGCACTTTGTGAATTAAAATAAATTTTCCTTTATGGACTTTATCAAACACAAGGTTTTGGGTGTCTTCATAAACACATAAGCTTGTACATCAAATGAGTGAGAAGAGATGTGAAGAAAATCATGGTTGGCAGCTTGTCACGATGAAAGTGTAAGAGATAATGAATCACCAGAAGCATCTCAAATCTATTATGAAAAAAACGATTAGCTGCTTATATTAATTCCAGTGAGATAAAATAGAAAGTGAAAGCAACTCAGAAGGATTCATTTCAATGCATTGACAACACAGGTTGTAAGTCTACAGGCAGACAATAGATTTATCTAGCATCAATCACAATTAACCTTTCTGATTGAACTATAATATTTAAATGCATTGACAACACAGGTTGTAAGTCTAGAGGCAGACAAATAGATTTATCTAGCATCAATCACAATTAACCTTTCTGATTGAACTATAATATTTGAATGCTTAACAAATAGATTTATTACCTTAAATATAGATCTAGGAAGTTTAGCTTACCAAATAACTGCTAACTTTTGCTATGTAAACATTTTTTTTATTAAGTAATGTTTGGATTTTTAGTTTGGTCATATTTCTACTTGTTCATTATTTGATATAATGCATACATTGAAATTTTTTCAATACAAATAAATACTGATAATAAAATTACAATTAATAAAAATATTTAAATAAAGCAACTAATGCACACAAATTATATATTTTTTTAATGAAATAATGGTGAAAATAATAAAATTTATAATATAAAAATTATAATCAATAAATATGATGTACAACTTTACAAAAAGTATTGCAATGTCATTAAATTTACATATAACATAATAATTATACACATCTTTTCGGTCATTTTGGAAAAAAATTGATTGGTTTCAGTCCTAATTTGCTATCAATAAATGCAAATTATGCTAAAGTTTCTTGTTATAATCTCTCAAGATAATAAAACTTCATTTGGCTTTTGTCTGGCTTTAAAGTTCAATAGAAATAATAATATACATATAAAATTCAATATGAGTAGAGTTTATATTTAGTAAAACTCACAGCTGAAGAGTGCAAATCAGTAATAGGACTCACAGCACTTTTACCCCCACTGCTCACAAGTAGGACTCACAGCATCTTTACCCCACTGCTCACAAGTAGGATCCAGCTCATCTACCCCACTGCTCACAAGTAGGACCCAGCTTATCTACCCCCACTGCTCACAAGTAGGACCCAGCTCATCTACCCCTACTGCTCACAAGTAGGACTCACAGCACTTTTACCCCCACTGCTCACAAGTAGGACCCAGCTTATCTACCCCCACTTCTCACAAAGAGGACTCACAGCTCATCTATCCCCACTGCTCACAAGTAGGGTCCAACTCATCTACCCCACTGCTCACAAGTAGGACCCAACTCCTCTATCCCCACTGCTCATAAGTAGGGTCCAACTCATCTACCCCACTGCTCACAAGTAGGACCCAGCTCATCTACCCCCACTGCTCATAAGTAGAGCCCAACTCATCTACCCCCACTGCTCACAAGTAGGACCCAACTCCTCTATCCCCACTGCTCACAAAGAGGACTCACAGCTCATCTATCCCCACTGCTCACAAGGATTCAAAGCTCATCTACCCCCATTGCTCGCTGCTCTTCTTTCGCTGCATGTTAATATAAGTACGCTCCAACTCACAATTTGACTGTATATATGTTGATTAGCTAGGACAATGTGACATACATTTCTAAATTATCTGGAACACTAGGCACTATTATTTTAAATACTAGATGAAGTGTGTTTGTGTATAGGCCATATAAATAGCTACATTTTAGATGAAGTATGACTATAGGCAAAAGATGTTTGGAGATTTACAGTTGAAAGAAATGTAAATTATATTGCTGTGTAGCAATTCTTGGCCCTAGTACAGTTACAGTTAAAAGATTGTGAATCAGACGAACACTCAAGTGTGTTGCAGTTCTTGGCCCAAGTACAGTTACAGTTAAAAGATTGTGAATCAGACGAACACTCAAGTGTGTTGCAGTTCTTGGCCCAAGTACAGTTACAGTTAAAAGATTGTGAATCAGACGAACACTCAAGTGTGTTGCAGTTCTTGGCCCAAGTCCAGAAAAGAAATTGTCGCTAACTGCCTGTCGAAGACTTGGGCTGTCTGATGATGGGAGGAGTTTGCTCCAAAGACAGTCCAATTGCAAAGTGACCGATATTTTGCCAGACTGATAAAGTGGGGGTGAATGATTCCCATTTGACGTCCCATCACCCCCTCTTTAATGCCGGATGCCATAAAGGTAATCAGTTACTGGGGAGAAAAATAGAACCTGCCCTCAGATGACCTTGTGTAAACCAGAAGTTAAACAAACTATATAACGAAGTGTACAATGACATGCTTGCGTTTGTAATCTAATGTTAAAGCCAACAATGAAATGACTATTTGTAATCTAATGTTAAAGACAACAATGAAATGACTATTTGTAATCTAATGTTAAAGACAACAATGAAATGACTATTTGTAATCTAATGTTAAAGACAACAATGAAATGACTATTTGTAATCTAATGTTAAAGACAGCAATGAAATGACTATTTGTAATCTAATGTTAAAGACAACAATGAAATGACTATTTGTAATCTAATGTTAAAGACAACAATGAAATGACTATTTGTAATCTAATGTTAAAGACAACAATGAAATGACTATTTGTAATCAATGCTAATGACTAAACAATGATATATAGTAACAGAACGATAATGACTATACAATGATATGTTGTAACAGAATGCTAAAGACTAAACATTGATATGACTATTATGTAAATTAATGTTAATGACTAAGCAATGATAATACTAAGGACTAATTAAAATATGTTGGGTTTTTTCTCTGATCATACTGAATATTGATAAAAGTATCTGCACGCATTGAAATGAGGCGATGGCCTACCCAAACAGTACTATTTGCCATTGTAAGAAATGTCTTAAATACTCGAAATTCCCTCTAGCCATTAGGACACGAGGTCATTCGTCACTCCTTTTAAAATAGAAACTAAAAGACTTTTGTGAAATCAATGAATGAAAACAATGAATGTTGAAAGTGGATGTAAATCAATAAAATGAAATCAATGAATGTTGAAAGTGGATGTAAATCGATAAAATGAAATCAATGAATGTTGAAAGTAGATGTAAAGAAATAAAATGAAATCAATCAAACCTTTCGTTGCATACGGGTGCTGTTACAGTTTTTTGCAGAACTTCCGTGCTTCTTTACTGGATAAAAGTCTGCAATCTTATATAGCAGGGGTGCACAAACTGCGGCCTGAGACAGGGCTCTATGCGACCCCTGGAGGACTTTTAGATATTACCCTTATTACGAATGTAAAGCACATTATTTTATTATTTGTGTTGTATTTTTTCTGCTGAGCCATCCATGTGGCGGCCCTCCACGCACTATCAATTGGAAATTTGTCCCCCCCCCCCCCCCGAGGCCTAAACAGTTTGTGCACCCCTGTTATATAGAGTAATTTCCTACTTCGTTATTGGATAACAGTTTGCAATCTTATGCATAGTGTTGATTTTTATTTCGGGATAAAAGTCTACAATCTTATATGGACTGTTGATTTTCGAAACTGGATAAAAGTCTGCAATCTTATATAGTGTGTTGATTTTCGTTACTGGATAACAGTCTGCAATCTTATACAGAGTATTGATTTTTGATTATGTTGACATTACAAAATCAATTAATTTATATGTAGTACTATCCTACTCCATGATTTCTAAAAGTATGTCCTGGTTAATTAAGCACTGCAAGTGAAACAGTACACTGTATGTCCTGGTTAATTAAGCACTGCAAGTGAAACAGTACACTGTATGTCCTGGTTAATTAAGCACTGCAAGTGAAACAGTACACTGTATGTCCTGGTTAATTAAGCACTGCAAGTGAAACAGTACACTGTATAATCCATAGTCATACAAAGTGAGAGTTGACCTGGGTAATCTAGCACACTGTATAATCCATAGTCATACAAAGTGAGAGGTGACCTGGGTAATCTAGCACAAACCGCAGACTAAAGTCGAGATAGTTGTGAATAAATTTGTGCTGTGTGTATTTGTATTCAGAAACGTCTAGCATATTACGACCAGTATAATCATGCTCATGCATATACACAGACACACTCACACAGATACACGCAAAGATTTACACACACAAACACTCACATACACACTCGCAAAGATAACACACGTATTCGAGGCACGCTCAGTTCATGAGAGTTTGTAGTTGTTTCTTGTTTGTGACGTGTGTTGAAATGTATTGACGTGTGTTCATGTGTGTTGAAGTGTGCTGACGTGTGTTGAAATGTGTTGAAATGTATTGATGTGTGTTGAAGTGTGTTGACTAAAACATGATAAAATATCTTCTAAAATAAATTGCACGTACACTTAAGTATCTCTTTTAGTGTCGCATTACAGAAAACTTGTTAAAAATAAAATAGAACAGGTTCGTTATATGTTTTTGAAAAGAATCCATGCTTATCTTTTATTCTCTGTCGTTTAGTATTCACTAAATATTTACTATTTTTCTAAGAATTTTATTTTTTCCCCTCAGAAGAAATATTTTCTTGTTTAGTTTTTCTAATGAATTTTACAAGACATAAGTTACAAACATACACTTCTCAAAATGCTACAAACATGCACTTATAAAAATGCTACATAACCTGCCTGCTAACCCACCTCCCTCACATACACAACCACAGGACATACAATCCGAACAGTCTACATAATCATAATTTACAACATGTTACAAAAACATATTTCTTAATATGTTGCAGACACAATCCTAACAGCCTGCAAAAACAAAACTCCTAACAGTATGCAAAGACACACTCCCGACAGTCTGGAATGACACAAACCATCAGTCTACAAATTCACAATTTTTAACATGCTGCAAGGATCACTTCCTAGAAATCTACAGACACATTTCCTAATATGCTACAAAGACACATTTCCCCAGTATGTTATAAAAAGCATTCTCCAACCAGTTTCCAGTGTTTGAAACACTCCATCCCCTCAGACAAGAACCACTCTCACACAGACTACACACTCCCAGATATTTGGCAAACTAGTTACATGTATAATTAATGTATCTTATTTTAGTTTCTTGTATACTACTATTCAAGTTTTCTGTTTTCTATTTCAGTTGTCTGATTCCTAAATGACTTTCTTTTTTCACCCAGTAACGAAGAAGGGACTGACTTGATCTGTGCCAAGAGTGTAGCACAGTTATAATTATAATTTTATTTTATATTTAAAAATGTTTAACCATTTGAAAATACAATTAACCTCAAAATTATTTCTATTTTTTAAAACTGTTAACAGACAGTACTGGAACTAACATTGCGATTTCTTCAGAGGATAGGGGAATTAATTCTTGTCATGTTAAAAATATAATCAACATTTCATTCCTTTCCAAAGATGCTTAAACCGATCTAGTTGAAACTCCCATGTGGTTGCCAGTGGATACATCAAAGACTTTTTTCACGAGACTTGTGTTGGAAACAATACACTGGCATAGCCACGTAGAATCGACTTTTCTCGTCCACCACGCCCTTCAGCATCACGTGACAAGAATATTCCAGGCTTTGTTATGTGTATGTGCATGTGTGTGTGTGTGTGTGTGTGTGTGTGTGTGTGTGTGTGTAATAGGCAGTAAGCAGCTGATCACTTTGAGACTGGTAGCTTCAACTGGCCTTACGCCATGGCTCGGAGCCAAACATGCCAAGTTTCAAAAACTAAACATCCGAATCAGCAATTTGATGCAAATTGCGGATACAGACTTTGTTGATGTCCTGATGAGACGCCATTAACAAGAAAATGATAGTCCTTCGATCCTTTAAGAATTTGATGCGGATACAGACTTTGTTGATGTCTTGATGAGACGCCATTAACAAGAAAATGATAGCCCTTCAATCTTTTATGAATTGGAATAATGTCTATTAATAAAATATATATATTTCATACTTTGCTTTTGACTACAGTTTATTTAAGTGAGTAACTCATTTTTAGTAATTCTCTTCCATCTGTTTAGTAACTGTATGTCCACAGTTTTTTGCAATTAACTTTACTGTTAACTTTAACAATATTATATTCAGTCAGTTTTGATGATTACATTTTGTCAGTTTAATGATCACACTTTGTCATTTTAATAATGACATTTTCTCATTTTAATGACCACATTTTGTTAGTTTATTGATCACATTTTGTCAGTTTAATGATCACATTTTGTCAGTTTATTGATCACATTTTGTTAGTTTAATGATCACATTTTTTCATTTTCAGAAGCTCCACAACAAAAGTCGTAGTGCCTTGTAGATTCAAATTTAATAAGTGATTGGTTTGCACAATCAGTTTCATCAAATGTGTGCTGTCAGATTAGTAAGTTTACAATCCTAGTTTTATAAGTATATAGGGCCTAGTGTCAATGTTATTAGTAAGTTTGCAATCCTAGTTTAATAAGTGTAGGGCCTAGTGTCAATTTTATTAGTAAGTTTACAATCCTAGTTTTATAAGTGTAGGGCCTAGTGTCAATTTTATTAACTCTCTGGCGTCATGATTCATAGTTATATCCCGTTAGTTTTAATAAGTATTTATTGATACACTTACTAATTCAAATAAATGTTTTTTGTACACTACACTTTAATGGCTGACTATCGTCAGTGTAAGTGACTTTGAAGTGCCAAGTTTTGTTACCTTATAATCTTTGTTCATTCAGTTTTAATAGCTGTCAGATTGATTGACTTTTAATGCCATTTTTAGTGAAGTGCAACGGCCCTTTGACTTCTTTCCTACTGGTCAGCTTTAAACACTCTTGTCAGTTTTAGATACTGTGTACTGGTCAGTTTTAGACACTTGTCAGTTATATACACCCTTATCCTCAGTTTTAGATCATGTGTATCAATCAGTTTTTAGACACTCTTGTCGTCAGTTTTAGATACTGTAGTAATTGGTTTTAGACACTTGTCAATTATAAAAACTGTGTACCAGTCAGTTTTTAGACACTCTTGTCATTTTTAGATACTGTAGTAATTGGTTTTAGACACTTGTCAATTATAAATACTGTGTACCAATCAGTTTTAGACACTCTTGTCGTCAGTGTCTGAGTCAGAGTAGCTAAAATCTAGTAATCCGATCTGCAGAAAAAGAAAATTCATACAACTATTATTTTAAACTTTTTAAAGAAAAGAAAACAGGTGAGAATGAGGTAAAATATTTTTTTTAAAACTTTTGTATTTTGTATTGTTTTTATTGAAACCCTCATTTTTACCAGGACCCCTTATTACTTGTCTGCCAGTATATTAATATTCATCGTTAACACTGTAATAAGCAGGCCTTAATACACAGTAATAAATACCCCCCCCCCCCTTGGCATTGTCTCGCCATAAGCGTGCCGTGGCAAATACCACTGAGGCTTTTCGGGGTGCGTTAAGTAAAATTTATTTTGCAATTGCATTGTAAATTTGAGATGATGTCATTGTCTTTCTCTCTCCTCCCCCTTATCTAATAATCATAATTAATAGAAATTCAGAATACGAGATTCTATAGAACTACATATGAAAGGAATTTCAGTCTTTTAAATGTATAAATTTCGTATCGACCTAAACAAGACTAAACGTTTTATGCTATTTGTTTTCGGTTGTCGGCTGCTCTTTTTCAGTATGAAAGTTCTTTACGGCTGTCGGCTGTTCTTTTACAATATACAAGTTCTTTTCGGTTGCCGGCTGTTCTCTTTCAGTAAGCGAGTACTTTACGGCTGCCGGCTGTTCTTTTTCAAAATGCATGTTCTTTACGGCTGCCGGCTGTTCTTTTACAATATACAAGTTCTTTACGGCTGCCGGCTGTTCTTTTACAATATACAAGTTCTTTACGGCTGCTGGCTGCTTGTTTTCATTGTCTGTACGGCTACTTGCTGTCATTTTTTTCTAAGGCTTCTTGCATGTTCTTTTTCATTATCTCTAATTTTTATTTTCTCTAAGAACTTGCTGTTCTTTTTCATTATCTCTAATTTTTATTTTCTCTAAGAACTTGCTGTTCTTTTACATTATCTCTAATTTTTATTTTCTCTAAGAACTTGCTGTTCTTTTTCATTATCTCTAATTTTTATTTTCTCTAAGAACTTGCTGTTCTTTTTCATTATCTCTTATTTTCTCTAAGAACTTGCTGTTCTTTTTCATTATCTCCACGACTTCTTACTCTTCTGTTTTATTATCTCTAAGACAGCGTATTGTTCTTGCTCTGGGTTTACTTTTCTGGGGTATGTCTGCATCAGATCTCGATCCTTCCCAATTTAAAAGTTGTAGCGGAAGTTGCCTTCTTCAGATGGTCTAACCTCAACTGTCAACTCCGAATCTGAAATCTGACGAACGTTATTCTTAGAGTACAGGAGAGAGATGATCTCTTGGCACAAAGCAACAAGACATTTGGTAACAAGACATTGGGCAACAAGACATTTGGCAACAAGACATTTGGTAACAAGACATTTGGCAACAAGACATTTGGTAACAAGACATTGGGTAACAAGACATTTGGCAACAAGACATTTGATAACAAGACATTGGGTAACAAGACATTTGGTAACAAGACATGGGTAACAAGAATTTGGTAACAAGACATTTGATAACAAGACATTTGGTAACAAGACATTTGGTTACAAGACACACACAAAAGAAAGCACGTGCACACGCACACACATACGCACGCAAGCACACATATAAATGCAGCCATATACGCTTTTTAAAAATAGTTTTATAAAAGAGAAGACAAGGGTGTACCTGACAAAATATAACCTTACCCCGCCCCCTAAGTCAATGGAACACAAAAATCAAACATTAAAGAAAAAATATCCACCACCATCACCAACATATAAATGAAGATTACTTACTATTCAATGTTCGTATTTCATTGTGATGCTTACTTGTTGACAGTGCATTTACATTAAAAATTATAAATTTATCTCCTGAGATTATAGCATTTATTTTGTACCAATACTACATTTGTTTTGTACGTATGACTATAATACTTTTTGTAACTATTGTAAATAATATTATAACATTTGAGTGGCAGAGTAAATTTGCTTATCCCTATTTATAACTTAATAGCTATGTCTTTTTTGCTAACGTCAACATGACCCGACCTTGGGTACTGTTTATAATAGTACTTTTATAAGTGTCAGAGTTGGGTATTGTTTATAATAGTACTTTTATAAGTGTCAGAGTTGGAGTAAACAACTCAGGCAAAGAATATGCTAAAATTTGCTAATGTAATCTAAACCGATCTTATGTGGATGAGTAGTTTTTATTATCAAATGGTTAAGATTTATAAAAAGAAAGACCAGCCAATGGGCTGAGACCAATGTTTACCTGTTAAAAAAATATTTTTTAATAACTTTGAATTTGGAATGGCTAAAAGTCTGGTCATGAAAGGCGGCCATTAGCTTAATGTGAGTTAACAGATTGATTGTGAGAGAATGGACTTAGAAATATTTTGTGCATTTTGCTATTTATATATTATACTTGCATTTCATATAGAGATTATTATGTAAGTAGACTATTACTTCTAAAATTGTGAATTAAGACCAATGCAGATGGACCGAAAGTTATTTTGTTAAAGAAAGTCTATATTGTAATCAATTTGAATTTGACGAAACTCGAATCCGGTCATAAAGGCGATCGTTAGTTTACGGTAAACTGACTGATAAAGAAAGAGTGGACTTAGAAATATTTCATACATCTTTGCTATTGATCTATGATTTGAACTGGGGAACGCTTTATATAATTGAACCATTATTTCTATGTTCACTAATTTGATTACGTTGTACATTATACTTGTGAATTTTGAATGATGCTATATTTCTAATGCTGTGTATGTATCAGTTAATAAAATGGTTACAGGATTTGTAAATTGAAAATGTTTGTGAGAGAGAAAGGAGCTATAGAATTGAAACATGCCTGAAATTTGAGCGTTGCTTCAATTTGACTTTTGCAGAGAAAAGTGTGCCGTTTTTTGCTTCAGGCTACAGTGACTACTGGACTCTACCTGATCATGTTGCTGAATGCATCCAGTGTTATCTTCGAACTTATCAGTAAAGTGTTGCTGTAAGTTTATTCCTGTGAATTCGGTTTGAGAGCCAATAAAGCGAAAATGGTGGCTTGCATTTGGTGTCAAGAATTCACAAAGATTATTTTGAACATTCCTCGTGGTGTGCTTAGTAGCAGACATGAAAATTTTCTTGATAGCACAAGGGAAATTCGAGACGATTCTCCATGGTGTGCTTAGTAGCAGACATGAAAATTTTCTTGATAGCACAAGGGAAATTCCAGACGATTCTCCATCGTGTGCTTGGAGAGCACATTGAAGATTCTCATTACTTGTCTAACATGCCTAGAAGGGCTACGTGAGGCCGTCGTCTGAATAAGAAAGGCAGTGACTTATTGCTAACCATGTCCTTGTAAACATGTACTAGTCATAGTGGCCGTCTTTGAAAGAGTTATGTACATTGACTTTAATAATTCTCTAAAACTCCACGTTCATGTCTATGATAAATTATGCCTATGAATTTGATTTATATATATGGTAATTTGACTGTTGATGTCTATGATAGGATAAATTGAACGATTGTCTAGCATTAATCATTGTTGTGAAGTGATGTAAATTTCAATGCTCTTTTGATTGTATTTCTTATCTGTATTATACTTGATTGTTGATTTAATACATTTATTGACCTTTTTACACACATTGATAACCATATGTTAGAGAGATAGAGGGTGGATGTGGTCTCGCTAAATATAGATTAAAAAACGGATTTATCTTCTCCAATTGGTAAGACGCTTTCCACCTACTGAAATATTATGTGACGGTAAATGTTTGTCTTTAATGTTTTGGAAGAGAGAAAACATTTACAGCGCCCGCATATCCGCCAAATGAGAGAGAAGAGTGGTGTCTTCTGGAGAATTATTAATAACATAAATTAAGATTCTCATCATGTGTGATTAGTTATGGATGATCAATTAATTAATAATAATGATAACCAATAACTAGTGTGGTGATAGTGTCATACCGTATTTGTGTTATGAATGCAAAGACAAGAAAACAACAATCAGTGTGTGTGACGTATAGTTAGTTAACAACAATCAGTGTGTGTGACGTATAGTTAGTTAACAACAATTGTTCACATTTCCCACAGTCGCATTCGGTTATTGGAACTTAACATGGCTCTTCCTTTGGGACTTCTCTGTTACCGTTGAAATTGTTGTTTGAGAGGCTCATGTCATCGATATTTTAAATGTGCTGAGTCAGTCAAAATTGGCTGCCAGCATCAACTTAGAAAAAGTAACCCATTTTATTTTAAGTTTATTCTGTATTATTTATTTTAATCAATCAGGACCCAAACCGGGTCCTTTGGGCGTTGAACATTCCTGCAATATTCATACACAACTCTCTTAAATAATCCCCCCACCCACCTTGAAGTGGTTGGGAGGAGAGTGGTGGGGATAAGAATTACAAGCTGATATACGCATCTGCAGTTTTGAGACCATTTTTGAAAACCAAAACTCGGGTAATTTAGGTATGAAAATTGACTTGTAGTCGGCCGATTTTTGCTAGATAGTCGTGTGTGCGCCTGTTATACTATAGAAGATATGAATTTCTCTGTCGTCTTCAGCTCATTAATATCTATTGGGTAGGAATCGAACCCCAGTTCTAAGCGATATTTAGTCATAAATGCGTACCCGAGTTCACAACGCCTTTCATAGAAATAATACTGCACTCTCTCTCTCTCTCTCTCTCTCTCTCTCTCTCTCTCTCTCTCTCTCTCTCTCTCTCTCTCTTTTTTACTCTCAATCTGATAAATTCACTCTTTCTCCTACTCTCTCCCTCATTCTCACTTTCTCACCGCACCCTCACTCTCTCTCTCCAACTCAGTCTCACCCTCACTCTCCCATTTTCTCTCCAACACTTTAATTCACTGATACATACTCCCTCTCAAACACACGCCCACTAACACTAGCACACAGATACAGTTCAATACACAAGCATACATACATATGCACGCGCGTACTCTCTACTTTACAGAAGGCTGTTACGTATGCAGTATGTGTCTGTAAGTGCGTACTCTCTAATGTTACGTATGCAGTGTGTCTTTTCAGGCTTCATAGTTTTTTCTATTCATTTCCTGTCTCTTGAGCGCATGGTCTCCAAGGGCCTTAATTCAGGTCGGTCCGGTTAATGTTTCATTCTAATTTTCTTGCAGCGAAGACTGTACAGTAAGAAAACACATGTCTTTTCATTTTTAATCGGTTATTCTTTTTCTTTTTATTTACTTAAAAAGTTAGTCAATAACTCCCATCCATTCCATTCGACATGTATGTGTTTGTAAGTGCGTGCTCTCGGGGCTTTTTTCTCTCTGGAAGTGACTTTCGCAGTGAAACTTGCATTTATCAGTCTGTACGTCTGTACTTGTAGGGTTTAATTTGTCTAGTTACGTTGACCACTGTACTTGTAGGGTTTAAGTTGTATAGTTACATTATTATCTTTTTTCTTGAATTTGTAAGGCATTTTATTATCTATTTATTAAAATTGTATAAATATTCTATTATCTATTTTGTTTTACTTTGTATATGTTTACCTATTATTATTGTTTATAGTAAGTATTCAAACTGTTATTGAAATTCAAAGGTGTTTAAATTGTTGTTTCTGAAAGACAAGGGGAACAAGTTGACAGGATTGTGCAGTACTAGAAAATGGAAGAGAATTTAATTAATTAGTTTGAAAATTGTCAGTTGGTGAGGGTGACTTGAGTCCATGTGTACTAGGGGCCAGGAAAACAAATAACACAACAATAGTACATTTGGATAGCTAGGCCAGAAACAAATAACACAATAATAGTGCGTTTGGATAGCTAGGCCAGGAAAACAAATAAGACAATAATAGCACTGTGGTGGAGTAAATTTGCCTATCCCTATTTCTAGACTTAATGGTTTTTTCCCCTTGGATGGGATCTTTACGTTATTTATTTGTGGGTGTGATGTATGTGGAAAAGTTAATGTGGAGAATAAGCTACCGTCATGTATATAAATATTTTTCATTCCTATCCCCATGCACACAGGAGGTGGTGTTCTTTTTTACATTTTCTCTGTGCCTCACCAGTGACACCCCTATCACCCCTCCACGCCAGGGCTTTCCCAAGTCCTAGGACTGGCCACCTAAAGTAATCATTGGGAGGTCCACCGAAATTCCAAGCTAACCAATTAAAAAAAAGTTAGAACGAACAACTAAATTCCAAACTAACTAATTAAAATAAAAGCAAAGTTACAACAAACACAAACTTAAGCCTAAAAATCCCCAAACTTATAAAAATAATTGTTAGAAATAAAATAAATATCAAATAGTCCAGTAGAAATCAGGGAGAGAAAATAATTCCAACAACTACCACCAAGCCTGGAAAGCGAAAAGCACTTCCTTCCGGTAGCATGAGTCAAAATTAAAACAAGAAACTACGGTCGACTTACCTCCACTACCATCGCCCTCCCAAACTTTCTATCAACTACGCTCCATTCTGTACATCTACATAAGAAAGCAGCGAAATCCTTGTGATAGCCGGAAACTGCCATCATCTTTAGTAAAGAATAAGAGTTTGGACACACCAGTCAGTCACCAGTCAGTCACCAGGCGTGCATTCGGAATGTCACACCTGAGAGAGTTCTTAAACACTAGTCAGTCATCAGAGTGCATTTTGGGATCTCACACCTGAGAGAGTTCTGAAACACTAGTCAGTCATCAGAGTGCATTTTGGGATGTCACGCCTGACAGAACTTGGACAAACCAGTCAGTCATCAGGATGCATTTCGAGAAGTCACGCTTGAGAGAGTTTGGACACACTATCTCATTATAATGATTAATGTGTACATTATGGTGTTATACTTAATGGAGTTTGATCACCATTTCACTATAGTTACCAGGGTTTATACCAAAGTTTCTAGCCTGATGGAGTTTGGACTCACTAGTTCACTATGGTTATTGATGGAGTGTGGACTCACTAGTTCACTATGGTTATTGATGGAGTGTGGACTCACTAGTTTACTATGGTTATTGATGGAATTTAGATTCACTTGTTCACTATATCTTGAGATATGTCAAAGTCTCGACACAATAGTGTAAGTAGAAAAATAATTTCCTTAGCAGAATAGTGTCCATAACAATAGCATTACACAACAAAAATGTAAGTAGAACAATAGTATCCTTATAAGAATAGTGTCCATATAACGATAGCATTACACAACAAAAATGTAAGTAGAACAATGGCGACCATAGATGTTCATAGACCAATATCATCTATAGGACAAAAGTGAGGTGTCCGCGCAACAGTAGGGTCCATAAATTGATTGTGTCCGCAAAACAATAGTGTCCAGAGAACATTGGTGTCGAACAGAGTGTATGCATATAAAGCTATTTCATATAAATTTTTGCCATTGAGGACAATTTTGCTTATGCGAGCGTCTTAGAAACGCAGACATGGCGGAAAGAGAGAAGCGAACTGAAATATTTAGTCGCCTTATAGACTGTTTAAATACTAATTGATAAGAAGGTGGTTGTTTTTCTAAAATTTTGTAGACAGTAATGCGGTTAAAACCGAGTCTCAAGAGAAAATAATGTACGATACAGAACGCCATATATTTATTACAGAAAACTTTGTTAGAATGAAATTAGCAAAATAGTTTCTTCATGCTTTTATGTAGTTGACAGACATTCAAACATTTTAAAGGCATCTCTCACAATTAAAGCTTTCGTTGACAGACAGTGAAACATTTTTAGGGAATCTCTCTGAATTAAGCTTTGTTGACAACGTTTGTACAGCCTCAGGAGAATATTTATGCTTGCTTATTTTAACTCAGAATTAATTTAGTGCCTCCGTATTCTGTTTTCATTTCCCTGAGAAATCAATAATTTGGATATAAGATTAATGAAAAAGCAACACAAGGACTGAACAACAACGGCACTTCAAAAAAATAACAGCTCACAATGATCTCACGTTCTGACGCCTCACTTGACCTAAAAAGGCGAAAATATTCCTCGGGCTGAAAACAGCCAATCGCAATCACCATTTAAATTAATTGAACCAGTTGGTGGCGCTTTTACAACTGGAGTACAAACATTTGTTGCCGTTCATCATGTCTGACTTACTGTTATCAGTGCTTCACACTACACAGACTGAAAAATTTCAGAAGTTTGCTCTCCTAAAAATGTTTTCGATAATTTGAAAATAATGGAGAAGGGCAGGAAGTCGAGTAGAGATAATCAATGCCGTCATCTAACGCCTCGTCCAAGTCGTTCGTACTTTTCTTGCAGACAACGAAGGTAAATAATAGTTTCATGGGACTGAAAAGCCTTTTACGACGGGGAAAAGAATGACTTATTTTTCGCAATACCATTTCATCATAAAAATAAATATTAATACTTTGATCTTAGTAGTCCTACTTTTATTCAAATAGGTGAAAACAAATGACACAAGAGATGTATTGTAATGTGTATTTGTGTGTGTGTGTGTGCGTGTGTGTGTGTGTGTGTGTGTCTGTCTGTGTGTGTGTGTATGCGCGCGCACTGTGTGCTGTGAGTTGTGTGTGTACAACTTTGAATGTTTGTGTGTGAATATAGAACTTTTAATGTTAGTGGGATGACGAGAGAGAAATGGAGTCTTTGGCAAGTTCCACACACGGGATGACGAGAGAGAAATGGAGTCTTTGGCAAGTTCACACACACGCACGCCCGTTCAAATCACATGCCCACAGTGAGGCTGACGTGTGAAGTGATCTCCACAAAACTAGGCCGTCCTGACTCTTGGGCAACTTTTGATATGGGTTAGATATTCAAACAATTTTCGTTGAACAGAGCTTGTGCTGCTACTATAATGACGACCATTATCATCGTGTGTCTGGAATAGCAGCCACCTCTCACTCAACTGATACAACTTCAAATACACACACACACACACACACACACACACACACACACACACACACACACACACACACACACACTCTTTGAGGAATGAGGAATATACTGAAAGGTCTACAATTATACAAGATAGATAGGTAGACAGACAGACAGACAGACAGATAGATAGATAGATAGATAGATAGATAGATAGATAGATAGATAGATAGATAGATAGATAGATAGATAGATAGATAGATAGAAACAGACACACTCAAGCAGATAGAGAGAGATATAGACAGGCAGTCAGACAGAGAGACAGACAGACAGACACCCAAGCAGATAGCTAGAATGCAATCCAACATTGGTAAGAGTCAGAAATAATCGTGTTGGTGGCAACACTGATGATCACTCCTTCTCTATGTCCGTACTGTCCAACGTCCTTTAAATCCCTGTGAGGTAAACAAGGCTTAGCTGACCGCTAGTTAACTGCTAGTTAGCTGACCGCTAATTAACTGCTAGTTAGCTAACTGCTATTTAGCTGGCTGCTAGTTAACTGACCGTTAGTTAATTGGCCGCTAGTTAACTGTTAATTAGCTGACCGTTAGTCAACTCTCTGCGCATTTACAATACTTGTTTACTTCGCTCTGTCTGTATTGTAAATAACAGACCAGAGATAACAGAAATTTACAATACTTGTTTACTTCGCTCTGTCTGTATTGTAAATAACAGACCAGAGATAACAGAAATTTACCATACTTGTTTACTTCGCTCTGTCTGTATTGTAAATAACAGACCAGAGATAACAGAAATTTACCATACTTGTTTATTCGCTCTGTCTGTATTGTAAATAACAGACCAGAGATAACAGAAATTTACCATACTTGTTTACTTCGCTCTGTCTGTATTGTAAATAACAGACCAGAGATAACAGAAATTTACCATACTTGTTTATTCGCTCTGTCTGTATTGTAAATAACAGACCAGAGATAACAGAAATTATAGAACCTTCTTTACCCCTCCAACCCATCCACCCCTGGCTTGTTTAGATCCAGGTTAGCGATGATTCTAACATGATGTATTGTTGATAACAGCCTTGTTAAAATGAAGTGTATTGTTCTCTTTTATCATATCTGATATCATATCACTCACCCAGTGAGTGTTGTATTGTTGATACAGCCTTGTTAAAATGAAGTGCATTGTTCTTTTTTATCATATCTGATGATATATAAACCCAGTGACTGTTGTATTATTGATACAGCCTTGTTAAAATGAAGTGCATTGTTCTCTTTTATCATATCTGATATCATATCACTCACCCAGTGAGTGTTGTATACACTTTATATTCTTTTGATTTTTTAATTTTATACTATTTTTCTGAGATTTTAGAAAGTTTTCCAGTTCTATGAACTTTTTAAAAGCAACTGTCTCTAAGTTATTTTGTATATATCTGTTCTATTCTCTTGTGCATTTTCACAAGATTATTTTTGTTTGTCTGCATAGTCAGACATATTTTATTATTACTTCTATTTGAAGTACAGCTGTATAAATAAATGACAGTATCTCTTGTTCCTATTATCTTTTACAGTAATTCTTGTTTATTTAAGGTGATATCTAATTGTTATATATTAACTCTTGTTTATTTAAGGTGATATATTTTTATTCAGTAACTCTGTTTACTTACGGTGATATATAAATGTGTGACTGTAATTCTTATTTCTATATGATGATATATGAATGTTTTACAGTAGCTCTTGTTTATTAAGATGGTTTTCAACTGTTGTTTGACTGATTAAAAAAATGATTTATTTACTCTAAGACTTATTTACTCTAAGACCGTTTGCCAGTTTGACTATACACATCTTTGATCACACTGTGTACTTTTATTTTGAGCCAACATTATGAAACGTCACAGTTGTTAGCTTATGCTTTATTTATTATGATTGTATTGGGTCAGTCACAGAGTTATATGTGAATATGAGAGTATGCAAGTCTGCTGTACAAAGTGTCAACAGACTGAAACAATCTTTACGACTAATGCTCACAGAGAGAAGAGTATACCACTTAAAGA
This sequence comes from Sinotaia quadrata, assembly GCA_028829895.1. Lineage (NCBI taxonomy): Eukaryota > Metazoa > Mollusca > Gastropoda > Architaenioglossa > Viviparidae > Sinotaia > Sinotaia quadrata. The sequence continues at coordinate 95,417,420 of CM054180.1, forward strand.
GGAAATATACACGATAGAATAGTATACAACTTAAAGTGGCAATATACATGAATTTATATGATAGTAGATCACTCCATTTAAAGTGAGAATGTACATGATAGATGAGTATAAATTAAAGTGGCAATATACATGTTAGATGAGTATACTATCTAATGGTGGATACTATTTAAAGTGGGAATGTATATGAGAAAATAGTATAATAATAATAATAATTTCCTGTTACTAAATCTTTACATATCTTTACCATCTTTAGTTATGAGGGCAAAAGAAGTGATTAAATAAAAAGTTTCCTTTTCGCTGGCATTATCAGAGCCAGTCCTTCCGTAATCTCGTTTAAGTGACAAGGCCCTGAGTATTCGCTCGACGTTGTGGTTCGTCAAGCCTGTTTGACTGCTGTCTCAAACCGACGTCAAGTTTTCCATCTGGCCTGAGTGGGTAGGCCGCCGGACGGGCTCGACTAGCCTGGAGACAAATGGGGACCGGGTTTGCTTGAAAAAACAATTCGAAACAAATTGTTAGGCACTTGTTGACGTGGTTGTGCGTGGGTGTATTTGTATGCAGAAGTATTTAAAAGCAGGTTTAAATATCTGTTTAATGATTGCAATTATAATTATCTGAAACATGATACCATTACAGTCTGGCATTAACACTCCATGAAGTAACCCGAGCATGCGCCAAAACAGTGTCTTTAACACTCCAAGTAGTAAACTGAGCATGCACCATAACAGTGTCTTTAACACTCCAAGCAGTAACCCGAGCATGCATTGAAACAGTGTCTTTATTAACACTCCAAGCAGTAACCCGAGCATACACTCCAAACAGTCTCTAGTTTGACGCGTAGCACTGTTCAAGGTTATCTCCCCGTCTTCTCTTGTATATGTAACCTGAGGTACACGTGACAGTCACTCGTATAGTATTAGATTGGATATGTCATCACACCTATGATGCAGCATTTCAATGACACCCAACAGGTATTACCCTGATATAGTACTGAGCTCTAGCGCACATATACACACATGTATTCACACTTATAACAATAAGATGACATCAAGACACTCCCTCATCTATAGACTTGAGATGACATAGACTAATTGTTACGCATACAGAACTGAGATAACAGCCTTCCATCATAAATACAGTACTGACTTGACATCTCATAGTACAAAGATAACATAATCAGACCATCATACATAGAGCACTGATTTGACAGCACATAGCATAGAGATGACAAAATTAGTCCATCATACACAGAGCACAGACTTGACAACACATAGCATAGAGATGACAAAATCAATCCATCATACATAGAGCACAGATATAATCAAGCTATTCCACATTCAGCAGTGAGATTACATATAGCGCTCTGAGATGATGCAATTACGTCATCATACGAGCACTGCGATGACATTAACAGACTATAGTGAACCATGTTGCATGTTGGATCTGACACCACAACTAGTTTTGTCCGGCAAACTAGTGTACCTCCTACTAGTTTCTCGTTCATCAGTTTCATCGAGTAATTAGTTTTTGTTTGTATTGGCTTACACAGTGTGATATTACTGAATAAACTATGAGGCTGTGTGAAAATCAATTAACATATGTAGGTCTTTGTCTTTTGAATTATTTTATCTCGGTCTTTGTATTATTCTGCTGATCATGTATATCGTTATTCCACAAGTAGATGGCTCCTCTTTCAAAGTGAAATGACGTCATGGACTGCAAGTTCAGCTGCTTAGAAGACATTATAGCTATATAACGTATAGTTATATATATTGATCTGTCCATCTCTCTTTCTCTCTCTCTCTCTCTCTATATATATATATCTCACATGAGCCAATTTGTTGAGGTGTATAAAGTAGAGAATGCTGAATGCATATATGCAGTTATCTTGTACTTAACCACCTTAATATTGCTTCGTCGCTGCAACATCAGCGTGTTAATTGCTGCAACGTCGGTATGTTTATTGCTGCAATCTCGGTGTATTAATTGCTGCAACATCAGCGTGTTAATTGCTGCAACTTCGGTATGTTTATTGCTGCAATCTCGGTGTGTTAATTGCAGCAACTTCGGTGTGTGGTTGCTGCATCTTCGGTGTGTTTCTTACTACAACCATATGGTTTATTGCTGCACGTTTAGTGACCTTACTGCAAAATTCAGTGTGTGTTTACTTGTTACAACTTTTGTGTGTTTACTGCTGTTACAACCTTTGTGTGTTTACCTGTTACAACCTTTGTGTGTTTACCTGTTACAACCTTTGTGTGTTTACTGCTGTTACAACCTTTGTGTGTTTACTTGTTACAACCTTTGTGTGTTTACCTGTTACAACCTTTGTGTGTTTACTTGTTACAACCTTTGTGTGTTTACTGCTGTAGCAAAAGTATTTTTATTGTTGGAACGTGAACGTTTGCTATTTGCAAAAATGCTGTTTGCTGCATCTTTGGTGTGGTGACTTCTTTTGTTACCTAGTGAAGTCCAAAGCTCTCCCAATCAAGCCCAGAGCTCTCCCAGTCAAGTCCAAAGTTCTCCCAGACAAGTCCAAAACTCTCTGAGTCAAGTCCGTATGCTCCCAGTCAATTCCAAAGCACTCCCAGTCAGGTCCGTATGCTCCCAGTCAATTCCAAAGCACTCCCAGTCAAGTCTAAAGCTCTCCCAGTCAAGTCCAAATCTCTCCTGTCAAGTCCCTAAGTTCCTAGTCAACTACTGTGATTTGTTCTCCAGCGCAAAGTCTATTGTTCTCCCATTCAGTGTTATTCCAATCAAGTTCATTGGTCTCCCTGTCACGTTCATTGGTTTCCCTGTCAAGTTCAATGGTTTCCCTGTCAAGTTCACTGGTTTCCCTGTCAAGTTCACTGGTTTCCCTGTCAAGTTCAAGACCTTCCCAGTCAAGTTCAATGGTTTCCCTGTCATGTTCAACGGCTTCCCAGTCAGGTTCTATGGTTTCCATATCAAGTTCAATGGCTTTACAGTAAAATTCAGTTTTCTGTCAATGTACTCCCAGTGAAGTCAATGTTCCTTCTGTAAGTCCAATTTTCCCGTCACGTCTCCTGCTCAAGGCTTGTAATCTTCCAGCCGAGACCTTTGCTTCCTCCTGTAATATCTGTGTAAAATGATTGCAGGATACTTTGACATAGCATCAATATTTCAGGCGAATAACCGTATAGCGACTCCATGTTGTCTCCGGGGGTATCTAGAAATTAAACCCCTTCCTCTCTCCACGCGAACGCCCGAGCCAAGATATCCAAATGGACAATCAAATTAATTCTTTCTTGGCAAAAGTTCAGGACTTTTTTCCTCTGTGAATTGAGTGGCACACTGTACTGATCAACTTCAATTCGACGAAAGATGTTAGGAACAACATGTAACTATAGCTGTTACGCGTTAATTCTTTGACTCTACACATCTTTGATCACATGTAACTATAGCTGTTACGCGTTAACTCTTTGACTATACACATCTTTGATCACATGTAACTATAGCTGTTATGCGTTAACTCTTTGACTATACACATCTTTGATCACATGTAACTATAGCTGTTATGCGTTAACTCTTTGACTATACACATCTTTGATCACATGTAACTATAGCTGTTACGCGTTAATTCTTTGACTATACACATCTTTGATCACATGTAACTATAGCTGTTACGCGTTAACTCTTTGACTATACACATCTTTGATCACATGTAACTATAGCTGTTATGCGTTAACTCTTTGACTATACACATCTTTGATCACATGTTTACATTGAATAAACACTATTTAGTACATGGATCACACATTTGCGTTGAATAAACACTATTTAGTACATGGATAAAGACATAAATGTATGTTTCGCATTTTATTGTTGTATTAACGTATTTATGTTATGACGTATTCTTGTATTAACGTATTTATGTTATGATGTATTCCAATTTTATTGTTATATTAACGTATTTGTGTTATGACGTATTCTTGTATTAACGTATTTATGTTATGAGGTATTCCAGTTTATTGTTGTATTAACATATTTATGTTATGAGGTATTCCAGTTTTGCGGTAAATAGACAAGAGTACGGAATAAAATAAAATCATCGGATATGAAAAATCAACACAGAGTGCTTAAAGATGCATACACGCTGGTAGTGTATATAGATGTAAATCTTAAGTGTCGGCACATGTGTGTGTGTGTGTGTGTGTGTGTGTGTGTGTGTGTGTGTGTGTGTGTGTGTGTGTGTGTGTGTGTTTGTGTTGGTGTTTGTGTGTGAAAGACTTAGAAACATTGAGAAATTTGCTCTATTACATGCTGTAAGATTTAACACATGTAATACACTCGATGCAAGGGAGATAAAGATGTACAACAGTAGTTATTATAAATGCTCCTGCACACATAAGACACAAATACACAGACAAATAAACGGACACAGAATCACGGACATGAAAGAAACGTTACGCTTTTGTTTGATACAGGAAACACACTTAATGATAATAATAACAAAATTGTTGACGAAAATGATGATAACATTAATATATACACACATACACCAACCAGATGAAAAGTGCCCACATTTAAACAAGCTTCTCTGTCAGTCAAACTGGTTCTCACTGTCTGAAAGCTGTTAATGAACCAAACGTTACAACACGCAATTATGTCACGCAATGTTTGCAAACTGATTACGTGGGTAGCTGCAAAGCCAAAGCCAAATTATTTATTAAAATAATTATCTATCTATCTATCTATCTATCTATCCATCCATCCATCCATCTATCTATCTCTATCCATCCGTCCGTCCGTCCGTCCATCCATCCATCCATCCATCTATCTATCTAATGAATCTATCTATCTATCTGCCTGCCTGTCTGACTATCTATTAGTGTGACTTTTAAACTCTATGCAATAGAGCAGAGCTAGCTACCAGCAGCGAAAATAAATGCAAGTCCCATGTGCAACCATACAACGCGTAGACGGTCGTGTGCATAATGAAATCATTGTACAACAGAGTAACCACAGTGACCAACTGAGCAACTATCATTTGTATATGCATGCATCTTCTCTTTGTGTATCTTAGCAACCGACATTTACATCTCACAAGCTAGACAGGTATCTGGAACACAGCACATCTTTAATTGTTACAGCAACCAATCAGGTCGGGATTCGCGTACATGAGTTGTCTTCACACTCATTGCCAAAGTGACGCTTGCCAGTTAGCTCTAATGTCACATTGCCCACTCAGCTCTAATGTCACACTGCCCACTCAGCTCTAATGTCACACTGCCCACTCAGCTCTAATGTCACACTCATAACAATGTACGACCTCCATTGATTTAAAAGGTCACATTCCTCTCAGAGTGGTCACGCCACCTGGCCGCCGGCAGAGGTAGCTCAGTGGGAGGACTGGTCCAACCTGAATGAGGAAGTATATCAAGAAGCTGCCATCTAACTGCCCCTCCCCCTTCTTCAGCGGAAATAGTATTGACGACACAATTGTGCGTTGTTTGGATGAGAATGTAAATTATTGTGACGACGTTGTTTATTACTTTTCTGTGTATGTTGCTTTGCTATAGCACTAGACAAATTAGTCCATTTTGCAAGTTTTAATAATTGACATGGTTAGTGTATGTTGCTTTGCTATAGCACTAGACAAATTAATCCATTTTGCAAGTTTTAATAATTGACATGGTTAGTGTATGTTGTTTTGTTATAGCACTAGACAAATTAATCCATTTTGCAAGTTTTAATAATTGACATGGTTAGTGTATGTTGCTTTGCTATAGCACTAGACAAATTAATCAATTTTGCAAGTTTTAATAATTGACATGGTTAGTGTATGTTGTTTTGCTATAGCACTAGACAAATTAATCCATTTTGCAAGTTTTAATAATTGACATGGTTAGTGTATGTTGTTTTGCTATAGCACTAGACAAATTAATCCATTTTGCAAGTTTTAATAATTGACATGGTTAGTATTTTAGGAATAGCGACTACAGTCGCGATAGTAGTAGTAACTATAGTCTATGTAAAATAGTGGTAGTGGCAACACCAATAGTAGTAGTAACTATAGTCTATGTAGAATAGTGGTAGTGGCAGCACCAATAGTGGTAGTAACTATAGTCTGTAGAATAGTGGTAGTGGCAGCACCAATAGTAGTAGTAACTATAGTCTATGTGGAATAGTGGTAGTGGCAGCACCAATAGTAATAGTAGTGGTAGGACCAGTAGGACTAACACCAATAGTAGTAGTGGTGGTAAGAGCAGTAGTAATAGAAGCATTAACAATAGTGGTAGGAGCAGTAGTAGAAGTGGTAGGAGATGTAACTAAAGCAAAATGAATCCACACACAAAATAATAGTAGATAACAAACAGCTGTAATGGGAAAGAGAAATGATAAATAAAAACAATTTGCAAATGTACAGGTAGAACACAACAATGACACTGCTATTTTTCTTCGGAAAAGTTGTCTTGAAAAATTACTTTAGCCTCCTCGTGGCTCAGCTAAAACGGCAGCTTATTCCAACTAGAAAGAACCTGATAAGGAAAGAAACTTTGATCACGTGACTTATACTTTGTTTCAGAATTTTGTAATTTGAGTGTGATTATAAGGAAAGAAACATTGATCACGTGACTTATACTTTGTTTCAGAATGTTGTAATTGAGTGTGATTATAAGGAAAGAAACTTTGATCACGTGACTTATACTTTGTTTCAGAATTTCGTAATTGAGTGTGATTATAAGGAAAGAAACTTTGATCACGTGACTTATACTTTGTTTCAGAATGTTGTAATTGAATGTGATTATAAGGAAAGAAAATTTTATCACGTGACTTATACTTTTGTTTCAGAATGTTGTAATTGAATGTGATTATAAGGAAAGAAACTTTGATCACGTGACTTATACTTTTGTTTCAGAATGTTGTAATTGAGTGTGATTATATAAGCGCAAGCTTGTAGTAGGAGTGTACACACATGAGGGATAAGACAGGTACTTAAGGCTGGAACCAGGCATTGAAGTGTGACCGAGAGAAGAGATATAGCTGTTGTATTTTACGGTGGACAGAGAGCCAGTGAAGACTGCAGATAGCCTGTGAAAACTGTGGATATATAGCCAGTGAAGACTGTGGACAGCCAGCCAGTGAAGACCGTGGACAGATAGCCAGTGAAGACTGTGGATAGATAGCCAGTGAAGACTGTGGATAGACAGCCAGTGAAGACTGTGGACAGATAGCCAGTGAAGACTGAACAGATCGCCAGTGAAGATGTGGACAGATAGCCAGTGAAGACTGTGGATAGATAGCCAGTGAAGACTGTGGATAGATAGCCAGTGAAGACTGTGGAGAAATAAAGTAACATGATCGGTTTTTGAAGTTCTAATAAAAATCCTAGTTACAGTTTTATTTGAATGTTTTAAAGTTTCTTCACAAACACAGGGTAGACCCGAGACAAGAGCGTTGTCGAGAGAGTACTAGTGCACACATTCACTCAAGTGTGACTGTAACAGTGAGAAACTTGTGAATAGTAGTAGTAGTAGTGCGTTAAGAGTAGTAGGTTAGTAGTAGTGCGTTAAGAGTAGTAGGTTAGTAGTAGTGCGTTAAGAGTAGTAGGTTAGTAGTAGTGCGTTAAGAGTATTAGGTTAGTAGTAGTGCTTTAAGTGTAGTAGGTTAGTAGTAGTGCGTTAAGAGTAGTAGGTTAGTAGTAGTGCGTTAAGAGTAGTAGGTTAGTAGTAGTGCTTTAAGTGTAGTAGGTTAGTAGTAGTGCTTTAAGTGTAGTAGGTTAGTAGTAGTGGTGGTGATAGTTGCAAGAGGCAGTACGGTAACATAAAATTACAGATTTTCCCAAACTAACATAACAGCATGGATACGCATTTTTTATTTGAAGACTTAAAGTCTAAGTGTGTATATTTTTTTATTTGAAGACTTAAAGTCTAAGTGTGTATATTTTTTTATTTGAAGACTTAAAGTCTAAGCGTGTATATTTCGTGAAGAATTGATTTTGGAAAATGAATCTAACCGACATTTGACATGCACACAGACTCGAAGTGTGAGTGATATTGATTACATGTACATTATTATTTACCATTCCTTCTAGTGGTCAGACCAGTGTAACAATCCATGTATATTATTATTTACCATTCCTTCTAGTGGTCAGACCAGTGTAACAATCCATGTATATTATTATTTACCATTCCTTCTAGTGGTCAGACCAGTGTAACAATCCATGTGTATTATTATTTACCATTCCTTCTAGTGGTCAGACCAGTGTAATAATCCATGTGTATTATTATTCGTCATTCCTATTAGAGATACAGACCAGTGATGCAACAGTACGCTAACAAATTTAATCTAATCTACTGAGAGAAACTCATGCACTAATTTATTAGTAAATACTACGTGTAATCACTGAGAGAAACTCATGCACTAATTTATTAGTAAATACTACGTGTATCACTGAGAGAAACTCATGCACTGGATTTAGTAGTAAATACTACGTGTAATCCTTGTTGGAGTCCAGCCCGCGAACAATCTCTACAATTGTCTAAAGTCGTACAAACTCACGCATAAGATTTATATTTCAGTACGGCGTATACGAACACATTCCGTATAGATGTCAAAGTCATGCGCCGACATCCGCATTTCAGTATACATCTAAACGTCACCCAAATTCGTATAATTAAGGCCTTTATTTTAGTAAGCAAGCATATTCTCTGATTGCCTAAACGTCACCCAAATTCGTATAATTAAGGCCTTTATTTTAGTAAGCAAGCATATTCTCTGATTGCCTAAACGTCAGCATAACTAGTGCACTTTCTGAAATATTAACTTTTTTACTGCTCTGCTTTGTCACTTGCACTTAAAAGTGTCACTCTTCGGTAGTTTGCTGATGGCACTTCTACAGTCAGTTCAAGAAGAGAGTGAGAGAAAAGTTAGGAGGAAGGTGGAAAAGTAGACTGCAACAGAACGAGAAAGAGGAGGAAAAAGAAAAGAGACTAGAAAAGAGAGAGAGAGAGAAAGACTAGAAAGGAGAGAGCGAGAGAGAGAGAGAAAGACTAGAAAGGAGAGAGCGAGAGAGAGAGAAAGACTAGAAAGAAGAGAGCGAGCGAGAGAGAGAAAGTGTGAGCGTGGAAGAAGTATTCAAATAATCCAATTCTCCCAATTTCCACTAGCTCAGTATCGACATTTTCAAGCGCTCGATGGACCCATGCAACTCATGCAACACATGCATTAAAAAAAAATTCGAATAATATATTTAAAATAAAAAAGTGAGAAGTTTACTCAGAGTAGGTGAATATTCCAACTGTTTATGATCAGCGATAAACTTGTCCTAGGTGTTTACAGAGTGTACTCCCAACATCTCACGAGTTTATGATTTGTTGTGAGGTGTTCTTACAAGTACATTGTTTATGATTTGTTGTGAGTTGTTCTCACAAGTACATTATTTATGATTTGTTGTGAGTTGTTCTTACAAGTACATTGTTTATGATTTGTTGTGAGTTGTTCTTACAAGTACATTGTTTATGATTTGTTGTGAGTTGTTCTTACAAGTACATTGTTTAAAAACTATTCCAGAATGCAGTGGTGTGATATCACATCGCTAAAATCAGTTTTCTGTCTAAAATAATATGTATCATGTCCGCCATTCAAATAATGTGTCCATGTCTTCAAGACACCACACACGCGCACACATACAGACACACAAACATACGCCTTATATACACACACCCTCTACACACATTACACATACACTACACATATACAAACACATACCTTATACGCACACCCCTTTACAAACATTACATATTTACTACACACACACACACAAACACACACACGCACGCACGCACGCACGCACGCAATAGAAATGTCACATACTTACCAAATGAATTAGTGTTTAGCTACAGTAGGCTGTATAATAGTGACAGTGTTTTAAGTTAATTAACTTAATTTCACTTGCAACAAGCTTTATCTCGTAGCTGACTAGGAGATTTCTTCTTGAATTTAATTTAAAGTAGTAAAATTAAATCATCTTACTCTGAAAAAAATTTGTATTAGAAAATACGTCTTAAGGAACACATTTATGTTTTACATTATCTAACAAGTATCTATCTATCTATCTATCTATCTATCTATCTATCTATCTATCTATCTATCTATCTATCTATCTATCTATCTATCTATCTATCTATCTATCTATCTATCTATCTATCTATCTATCTATCTATCTATCTATCTATTCCCTCATATTTTCTTCTCCATCTAATTTAAAACCATTTATCAGTTAATTATAAGAAATCATGTCCAAGGAATAAACCCTTTATATTTGTTCACCATCTTTCACAACAAATCGTGAAATGTTTGTTGCCTCTGTTGTTACGATTCCTCGATACAGACATAAGAAATATGTAAATGACAAGAAATCGAGTTGTTCTTGTTGTCTTTACAAAACACGTCAATTGTTCTCATTGATTCCCTTTCTCTGCCTAAACTTCTCTCCATCAGCGCCCAGAAAATTGACACAACACAGACTTAGGGTCTGCGTGGACGGTAGGGGCAAGATGGATAGATACCCATGCAGCCAGCCATGTCCAGCCCACCACCACCACTGCCCGTCATAAATTCTCGGGAAGTCCCTGGAGATGTACAATGAAGTGGAACAGTACAGCCAGTTTCCTGCAGTGCAGAGCACCGCATAGTACCAGAGACCACGGAACACTATTTGACACCACAGAACACTATTTGACACCACAGAACACTATTTGACACCACAGAACACTATTTGACACCACAGAACACTATTTGACACCACAGAACACTATTTGACACCACAGAACACTATTTGACACCACGGAACACTATTTGACACCACGGAGCACTATTTGACACCACGGAACACTATTTGACACCACGGAACACTATTTGACACCACAGAACACTATTTGACACCACAGAACACTATTTGACACCACGGAACACTATTTGACACCACAGAACACTATTTGACACCACAGAACACTATTTGACACCACAGAACACTGTTTGACACCACAGAACACTATTTGACACCACAGAACACTATTTGACACCACGGAACACTATTTGACACCACGGAACACTATTTGACACCACAGAACGAAAGACAGGAGTGCAGAACATAGCAAGCACCACAGAACAACAATGCGTTTGTTAGTATGTTGTTGCGAGGTACACGCAGGCTAAGACTTGTGACAGTAAACGTCGCTTAATCAGCAAAAGTTTGACATATAGTAAATTTGCTCAGTCACCATAATGCTGTTAATATATTTGTCAGTCACCAACAGTCCGATAGTACATTTCTCAGTCACCATAATGCTGTTAATATATTTGTCAGTCACAGACAGTCCGATAGTACATTTCTCAGTCACCATAATGCTGTTATTATATTTGTCAGTCACAGACAGTCTGATTGTACATTTCTCAGTCACCATAATGCTGTTAATATATTTGTCAGTCACAGACAGTCTGATTGTACATTTCTCAGTCACCATAATGCTGTTAATATATTTGCCAGTCACCAACACTCTGATAGTACATTTCTCAGTCACTCACATAATGGCTTAAGTGGCCTTCACCCACCTCCTCTAAAAATAGACTAAATGCAAACCTACCTTCTAGAAAGATTGACCCTTATCTCTGGGCTGGAAATATACTTGAATGTTCCAGACACTCACTCTAAGCTAACCAATTAGAGCATCACTCAATTGCAAACATACTAGAAACTCACCTAATATTTCATCAGTCAAATGCAGCTGACCATTATTTTGGCTCCAGGCCTTAATAAGTTAGAATCTTACTACTAACCCATATTGCTGGTTATCAACTTAGCAGGAAATCATCCTCTGTATATATTATATATTGTTATATTTCACTTATAGTATTAAAATGTATGATGACCATGTAAGGAAGTATTCTGTCAGAGAACACCTGAGGAGGATTTTTTAGCCCACGTTTATTTTCCTGGTAGATTGGCACCTTTTCTGAAACATTGATTTGATGAGCAGTGAGCTGTGAAACAATGCCAGAATGCAACCACTTTATCTTGGATGTTGACTTTGACAAGTATTGAATGATGAAGCAACACCAAAGCAGAATGACCCACAGGCCAAAGACCAGTTCAACGGACCACATACAGATCTGCTATAACATTCATGGGAACCCTAGACGTCACGTCTGGCAATCCTAAGTTATAAAGTCAACAACCGAACAGCCTCAGTCAAGATTCAATCAAATCCAATCGAACTTTAAAGTACTTTTAGAGTTCACTCAGAAACATTCAATGTTCCTTTATAAACTCTATATAGTTTACTCATTTGATTGAACCAAATAACTACTACAATGCCAAAGGACTCAAAACAAATATTCTTTTACGGCACCATGTGGTCACAATAATGAATTATAAACACTTATAAACTCTGATTGTAACTGCTGAACTATTTGCTATATGTAACCATTGTGTTTATGCTATTTCTTGTTGAATACATTTATTGTTGATACATAGACCACTCGTGTTGGCATGACTTACTTACAAGTTATATGTTGTAGTCTGTCACCTGTATTTACTTACTATCCTGGCTGTGTGTATCAGGGGGCTCAAACTATGTTCTAAAACTGTCACTCTTTTATTTTACATTATTCATCATTCATCTTTCTAACACGTGAGGTGAGCAAGAAAGTATGTTTAAGGAATTAGTCTAAGGTTAAGGGTGGCAAGGGGTGTTGGAAAATTAACATCTTGCCCATCTCCCAGCAAAACATCACAATCGCCATAATGTTTTAATATATTTGTCAGTCACGGACAGTCTGATAGTACATTTCTCAGTCACCATAATGTTTTAATATATTTGTCAGTCACGGACAGTCTGATAGTACATTTCTCAGTCACCATACTGTTTTAATATATTTGTCAGTCACGGACAGTCTGATAGTACATTTCTCAGTCACCATAATGTTGTTCACATATTTACAGTCACCAACAGTTTGCTAGTACTAGTAGTACATTTACTCAGTCACCATAATGTTGTTCACATATTTACAGTCACCAACAGTTTGCTAGTACTAGTAGTACATTTCTCAGTCACCATAATGTTGTTCACATATTTACAGTCACCAACAGTTTGCTAGTACTACTAGTACATTTACTCAGTCACCATTTGTTATTCATATATCTGATTAGTAAGTAACATGCATTTAATTCATTATGATGTTAGTCTCGAAATCCTTGTAATTGTTGGTCAGTCGCCATCAAGATTTGAACAATCTGTCAGCAACCGACAGTTTGATAATACATTTGTTCAACTACCATCTTCTTGCATTTTTAGTCAGTCATCTTCTTTTTGCTATGTTAAGTCAGTCATCATTTTGCTATGTTAAGTCAGTCATCATCTTGCTATGTTAAGTCAGTCATCTTCTTCTTGCTATGTTAAGTCAGTCATCATCTTGCAATGTTAAGTCAATCATCATCTTGCTATGTTAAGTCAGTCATCAACTTGCTATGTTAAGCCAGTCATCATCTTCTATGTTAAGTCAATCATCATCTTGCTATGTAAGGTCAGTCATCATCTTCTATGCTAAGTCAGTCATCATCTTGCTATGTTCAGTCAGTCATCATCTTTTATGCTAAGTCAGTCATCATCTTGCTATGTTAAGTCAGTCATCATCTTCTTGCATTCTTGGTCAGTCAAGTATATCGAAATAATACGTAATTCTTAATGGCTGCTTGGTTGAGCACTTTAAAAGAAGCATCTAGTGTGTGCCCTGCACTGCATCAAAATACCTCCCTTCACATTCTCGACAAGTCTCTGAAGTAACCAAGCACCATTGCCTTGGAGACGCCAAGCCCTCAGCATATGGACTTGGGCACAAAACTGCAGGTTTTCCACATCTTTAACGAGCATTCCAATTTTGTCATTTTCTTCTCGTAGATTCGGTTGTGATGAATAGAAATAATCTTTAGCATTGCATGGGTATTCATTTGTGGTAACTGGTCAGCTGTGTGTGTGTGTGTGTGTGTGTGAGAGAGAGAGAGTGAGTGTGTGTGGGTATGTGTGTGCGTGCGTGCGTATGTGTGTGTGTGTATGTGTTTAGATTAGAGACTGATGTGGCATGAATTGGACATGTCAATATGTCTGTGCCAATTGCAGGCAGTGACCAATATGCCTTTTTGTCTGACTAGCTTTTCTTATGCTTTGAAGTAAAATGTTGGAATTCATCCACATTTTGTTATTTGACAATGCTGCGTTTTAACCCCAGTCACACCATTGCGTTCACGAGTGTCTGTCTATATGTATGTGCGTGTGTATATGTAAGTGCGCGTGTATAAGTAAGTGCGCGTGTATATGTAAGTGCGCGTGTATATGTATGCATATCTGTGTGAGGATGGAGTGACGAAAAGACAGAGATGCGAATATATATATGTTAATGCGGGAATGGTGACTGACATGTTTATATGTGTGTTCGTGTGTGTAATATGTGTACGTGAGTATTAAATGTATAAATAAGCCCAGCCGGTATGGTTGTCCGTCTAATTATGATTAATGGTACAGTGACGTCAACATTCATTCTCTTTCAGGGCATATAATGAACAAATCTAGCTAAAATGTTCATTGTTGTACAAGCAAAGAATTCATACTTTAATAATATTTGCACAACATTCGATTTAGCTCAACAACTATTTGTATGATTGTTCAGTTATATACAATCATGATTGTTCAGTTATATACAATTATGATTGTTCAGTTATATACAATCATGATTGTTCAGTTATATACAATCATGATTGTTCAGTTATATACAATCATGATTGTTCAGTTATATACAATCATGATTGTTCAGTTATATACAATCATGAATTTTTCATAATTTCAACAACAGCAAACGCACACTGCATTATCACTTTTATCTTACAACACATTTGTCTATTATTATTATACCATATCCAACACATTGAAAGAGTCACAACTTCTGATTGTAATCAGATTTTCATACATCTGTCCATTCTTATCCGTGTACACGTTGTATCACATCCTCACTTTGTAAGTGTACATATTGTGTCACATCCTCACTTTGTAAGTGTACATGTTGTGTCACATCCTCACTTTGTAAGTGTACGTGTGTCATATCCTCACTTTGTAAGTGCACATCCTCACTTATCCGTGTACATGTATGTGACACATTCTCACTTATTCGTGTACGTGTGTGTAAATTCAAACGATTGGTATGCTAATGACGTCATAGTCGTCAACTTTGTGCGTGTTTTGGTCATCTCGCATCCAATAATACCAATGATATATGTTTGTCAGATTTAGTCTAATCAGTGTGCATAATATATATAATATTCACTCTTAACTGTGTTCATATCATACTGTATTCAGTATTAATTGATTGCATATCACATTCATTTTTATTAGCATGTATGTTGCATTATATTCAGTCTTATAAATTTGTATGTCTTATCCCATTCAGCTTATTACTATACATATCATATTCAGTCTTATTAGTGTTCATGTTGTTATCAGTGTGCATGTTATATCACTTCTTATCTATGTACATGTATCATATTCAGTCATATCAGTGTGCATGTCATGACTAATCCAGTATGGCTGTACTTATGTATGGTTCTATCCAATACAACTGTATTTATGTGTGGCTCTAATCCAGTATGGCTGTACTTATGTATGGTTCTATCCAATACAACTGTATTTATGTGTGGCTCTAATCCAGCACCATTGTGCTTAAATGGTTCTATTCCTGTACGACTACAAATATGTATACTCTAATCTAGTATGACTCTTTCATGTCTGACTCTAGTATGACTCTTTCATGTCTGACTCTAGTATGACTATATTTATGTATGGCTTCAGTGCTGTAGGGATGTCTCCGATCCAGTGTTTATATTTAAGTAAGTCTTTATTCCAACATGTCTGCATTTATGTATGGTTCTAATCCAGCGAGAGTGTATTTATGAATAGCTCTAATCTAATAGGACTATTAATTTTAGGTCTAAATCTGCATGGCTGTAGTAAATTATAGATATTATTACAAATAGCTATAATTATGCAAGACTGTAAATATAAATGATTAATTATGCAAGACTGTAAACATAAATGATTAATTATGCAAGGCTTTAAACATAAATAATTAATTATGCACGACCATAAACATATAATGATGTTATTATATATGACTGTAAAGAGTTCGGTTTAAATTACATGATTATCATTATGTATCCCTATTATGTATGTGTTGGTAAAATCAGCTACAGTAGTATTTGTCACAATCAAATATAATATTCGACGGGGAAATTAACAAAGTTTGTAAATATATCGCCTACACTAAAGGTCCTTTCATTCTTGAGTTGTTCTACGTATGTGAATAATAATTATATTAAACAAATAATAATAATAATAAAATATCAATATTAATAATACTAACAGCAGCGCTCCTCAGAAGCGCCCACAACATTTGTAAAACCTTGGATCTCCCAGAATATTGGTAACATTTTGAAACCTTGGTTCACAACCGACAGTCAACAGAAAGTCGTGAAAAAAGGAATAATAATATTGTGAAAGGTTAAGTGTATGTATAAACGCAAGAGAGAGACAGAGATAGAGGCAGACAGTGAGGAAAAAATAGATAAAGAGATTGCTGAAGGAATCATTCAAAACGCATGATATTCTTTAATTGATTTAAAAAAACAAACAGGGGTAATTTATTTGGATGAATATTATAAATGAGTTGGGTCATTAAAATTACCGAGAAAATCTATCTGAATTAATAACTCTGTAAAGGTTAGCCATTAAACATGTGTCTATTTATGCGTGTGCGTGTGTGCATGTGTATGAGAGAGTAAGAAGGAAAGAGCCATAAGCAACCAGTGTGAGGGGGAAAAAAAAAGAACAGGTTATGTCACTACATTCTCGCCTAGCCAGCAAGACTCCCTCATTCATTCTGTCGAGCCTGCAGAACCGCTAGCGACGACCAATCAGGTCGCGAGTCAGACGCCCATCTTCCGAATATATTATGAGAGCCCGGCTTGACCAAGGCACCATTCGCCTTCAAAGACTTGCGCCTGACGCGAAGTCTGCCACAAAGAGAAAGCAGCCGAAGGAGAGAGAAGTTTTTTTTACAGCCAGTGGTTTTTCAAATTGAGACCACTGCACGCCAGTAACATTGCATGATTTGAACACACTTCTCGCTTGGAGACCACTGCACGATACATACAGTAACTCAATCGATAGACTCGTGTTTGTATTCACAGTTCAAAGTGTAGACATTGATTGCTCTCCACGTGAACAGTGACTAAGGTAGAGCAATCTCGTACAAAGAGCTGTAACTTTCGATTGGGTTGTTTTCCTAGAGAAAACGAAAGCCACGAGATCGCCTCGTCAAATCTATATCCGACCGACGACATAGTTGGGTTCGTTAGCCAAACTGCCGGCGTGAAGTCGACAAAGAGCTGCGAAGCGCGCATCAGCGTTTTCCAAGAAGCAGACGACGCATCCTCCGGACTTCAGGTCCTCTTGCCTTCTCGCCCTGAAATCGTTTTGCGCAGAAGTCAGACTCACCACCAGCTCATAACAGCACCAGCTCACCCAGTCCCTCTCAGACCACGACCCGTTTCGTCACCACAGCTGCCCACGCTATCCTTTTTCGCACCCACCGCAGAACATCCACCCGTAACCATGACGACACAGAGCACCATCAGGGAAAGTAGAACCGTAATTTCGTCCTCCTCATCGTCCGGCGGTCGGACAGAGGGCTCCACCAGCATTCTTGGCGGTGGTGTTGGTGGTGGTGTTGGTAGCGACTCTGACTTCTACTACAAGTCCAACATCTCTCCTCGCAATGTCAGCGTCCACCGGGCATCAACGAACCTGGGCGGAGGGCTGATAGGTGGAGCTGGCTCCAGCTATAAGCGAACAGTGGAGATCTCTTCCGGTCACATCCCAAGTTACACCGCCATGTCCTCTGGCAGGGTCAGTGATGTCAAGAGCACGCGCGAGCGCGAGAAGAGGGACATGCAGGACCTAAACGAGAGGTTCGCCAACTACATCGAGAAGGTCCGCTTCCTGGAGGCACAGAACCGGAAGTTGGGTCAGGAACTAGAAGATCTGAAGGGCAAGTGGGGCAAAGAGACCAGCGCCATCAAGCAGATGTACGAGACTGAGTTGACGGAAGCCAGGGGGGTCATTGACGAGACAAACAAGGAGAAGTCCAAGATAGAGGTCCGCATGCAGAGCCTGCAGGACCAGGTGAACGACCTTCTCAGGCAGTGAGTAGACCATTACGTCATCGCTTTTCCGTTCTTTACATCACCGTGTTTCCGTTCTTTACGTTATCTCAATTTTCGTTCTGGACGAACAGAAAATATTAAAACAATTTTTAAGAAAAGAATAAATGGAAGTCTACGATTTGAGATCGCAAGATTGTAACCACAAAGTTCCACACACACACATCATGTAATTATTTAATTAGCAATTGCTTTTATTGTTTAGAGAAAAGGTAAGAAATGGTTGTACCTTTCACTACGAAAGTTTTGAAAATCGTATGGCCTATTTATCTCTCATAGATTTCAGATTCCATAGCAAACTGACATAGATACGTTTTGCCCTTTCTTCCGAAAGAAAATACAAAGTCGAGTGATGAGAGGGTGGGTGGATGGATTCGTAAGAAAACACTTAAAAAGAAATGAGTGAGTGAAGGAGGGAAAGAGAGGGGCGGTCGTGAACAGAGCAGCAAGGTGTCGGCAAAGGTCACCGTGATACTGGAGTCTGTGTCAACATCGCGCTTGTATTTGTATTGTGTCAGTAGAGCGACTGAGATATTTTTAGATTATACGTCACGAGGATGATATTTAGCCTCAAATAAGTCAAAACATTTTGTACATGGGTTTGGTTTGGGGTTTCAAGTCATTGTCTTAGTATTTGCATCTTTTCTGTATTCGTATTTCTGTATTCTGTATTGGCAGTTTACAAATAAAGACAAATATATCATTATTTTTTTTAATCTCCAACTGTTAAAATATAGTGTCGATAGTATTGCGGTCGAATTTATTCCCTTTTCATTGCTAGACTCTTCGAATACGGAAGTAATTTTCTGGAGAGAATATTGCCTTTCTTTTTTCTTTTTAAAAATATTTTTAATACCTACACGTGTACTATATTAATTATAGCACAATCGGCATTTCACACGTAAACGGTGTTAATTTCCCTCTCATATCCTTCCCTTGTAGAGAATCATTGGGGAGATGCACCATGAATTTATGACGCTGTCAATGAATCGTACATTTACTGACTTTCGGCAATGGACGTTAGTTGTCAATGCCCATTAGTTGTCAATGCCTATTATTTTATGCTCAACTGTCATAAAAACACATCTTTATCAACCTTTCTCTCTTTCGATCAAATAAAATGTATAGCCATTAAAAGTTGTTGAAGAGACTATTTTAATAGGGAAATGAGGAATACTACGGTGGATAAACTGAGTCTGAACAAGCTCTCCAGTTTGATAAAGGACTATAGAGAGAGTGGTAACGTTGTTGGTTGAAAATCTGCTTGGTTAGTAGCAGACGTACACGTAGCTATTCTTTGCTGGCTTTTTTTTTATCACATCTGTGTGACGTAAGCAGTTTTATACCAGGTAGGAGCTGTTATAGATCGACTACGATTATTAAACAACACATAAACAGTATAAAAGAAAAGTGTTCGAAGAAAAGTGCTCGATATTAAATAACACGTAGTCGATATTAAACAACACATAAACAGTATAAAAGAAAAGTGCTCGATATTAAATAACACGTAGTCGATATTAAACAAAACATAAACAGTATAAAAGAAAAGTGCTCGATATTTAACAACACGTACATCAAGCACGAATTCTTTTATATCAAGTTGTTTATATGTATCAAGCACGTGCTGTTTTATATCGAGTAGTATTGATTTATATCAAGTACATTTTGTTTTTTAAATCGACTATGTGTTGATGTATAAAAGAAATTAAATCTCATGTAAACGTGTTTATTTACAAAAGCTATTATCATTGTTAGATTAACGTCACATTAATGATTGTTCAATGCTTCAAAATATTGGTTCCAGGCACAAGTGGTTGCTTAACAACAGATTCGATGAACATACTAACAAAACATTTAAACAAAAGCATAGCACATTGTCTTGTTACCTGTATTAGAATTTCATTAGTATATATTTCAAGATCTGTAATATATAACGTGTGTAACTATTTATAACTTTAGCAACATTTACTTTTGCTGTCCGCATTATTAATCAGTACAAATTTCTTTGCACAACAGTCTAATGAAAACTTAGTTCTCGAGTAGAGAGTGGTACAAAACACTCTCCACTGCAAACGATGTCTTTCGTAAGAACAGTCAAGCATTCACTTCGCGAAAAATTTGTATTGCAAACAAGAGTTTGTGCAAATCACTAAATGGAATCACACAGCATAGCTACATCTTTCAGGTCACATGACTCACGCAAGTGAGCGTTTAACAGAATAGGTGGCCAACAATCCTGCACACAATCCGTCAAGTTTAACCACTAATAATCCGTTTGGTCTCCAACAATACATGATCTCTCAGATTTACAACTATTACAAGAACCGTCAGGTTTATAACTGTAAATGTTCTGTGATGATCACAACTATTACAAGATCCGTCAGGTTTATAACTGTAAATGTTCTGTGAGGATCACAACTATTACAAGATTCGTCAGGTTTACAAGTATACATGATCCGTCAAAGTCGCAAGTTTGCTTTTTGATATGAGGAATGAAAGTTTGGTAATGTAGTATAAGAAATCCCCCCCTCCCACTTCTCCACATGCAAACACCCAACACTCGTTCCAATTTAAGTCCATCGTCAGGATCATCGTCATAGTCAAAACTTCAAATAGCGTTCCTGGCTTGATCAGGATCATCGTCATAGTCAAAACTTCAAATAGCGTTCCTGGCTTGATCAGGATCATCGTCATAGTCAGCAACTTCAAATAGCGTTCCTGGCTTGATCAGGATCATCGGTAGCTTGTAATCGATTTAGACCCATACATCAGCAAGTTAAGTGGAAACCATTTAAGTCTCGCGGAAATCTCAACTGTCTGGGAAGGTATTCATTATTAGACACTGACCGAAATTCGGAGGAAACGGTGTGTTGCTCACTTAAGAACAGAAGTGGACAGCATAGCATTAAGAGTGTTGAAGAATGTTCTTATAAAAACACAAGCTTCAAGCATTTCCGAGCACACTGATATCGTCAGCCTGCGTGATTGTTTGGTACGAACAGAAATCAGCGCACTGTGTAAGGAGTTCTGAAGATTACAACGGCCAGTGAAGTTATACGTTGTATAATGAAGACAAATTAAAACTGGAACTTGGGTTTTCTGGGACTCCAGTTTAAGGAGGAAGATGGAGTTGGTGTTAGTGATGAAAATGCTCACTTCTTTATTTTAGGTCACCAGTGAATTCTGAGTGGAAGTCTGAGGTGAACAGCTTGATTTTTGTGTCTGACACCCCACTAAGTTTGAGGGGTAGGGGAAATTGGAGGAAAACTTGCCTCTGGGTGCAATAAGTTCCAAGGATACAAGGAATGGGGTCAAACTTTTTGCTCTAGGTGTTTCGATATCTTAGTATATCTTGGGTCAAAAGTCATGATCCTATTTCTATGATCTATGCTTATAGTAGCTCTGCTGCAAACTGCGTTGTCTTCGAACATATCGAAATTTAAATTAAACATAAATTTCTAGGCTGATACAAGTGAGGGGAGATGTGAGGGCAAATTGTCCCAGTCTGTCTCTTCATTGCGAACGTGTCCAAATCACAATGCGTGGCAATGAACAAATCATCGGCATTGTTGTTTGCTTTTGTACATTCTGTTCATTTCCATGTGGGCCTTTAAATCGAAATTTCTGTTCATTTCCAGGTGCACCATTAGATCGAAATTTCTGTTGTTTTCCATGTGCACCTTTAAATCGAAATTTCTGTTACATTTCTCTATGGGCCTTTAAATAGAATTTTTTTTTTTTTTTTTTTTTTTTTTTTTTTTTAGGGCCTTTAAATCAAAATTAAGTTTTTTTTCATTTCGCTGAGGAACTTTAAATCGAAATTTCTGTTCACTTCTCTATGCCCTTTAAGTCGAAACTTCTGTTTATTTCTCTTTGGGCCTTTATATCGATATTTCTGTTCATTTTTGTGGGCCTTTAAATCGATATATCTGTTTATTTCTCTGTGGGCCTTTAAATCGAAATTTCTGTTTATTACTCTGTAGATCTTTAAACCGAAATTTCTGTTCATTTCTCTTTGGGCCTTTAAATAGAAATTTCTGTTCATTTCTCAGTGTACCTTTAGATCGATATTTCTGTTCATTTTTTGTGGGCCATTAAATCGAATTATCTGTTCATTTCTCCTTTTAAATAGAAATTTTTGTTCATTACCCTATGGGCCTTTAAATCGAAATTTCTGCTTATTTCTTTGTGGGCCTTTAAAATAAAATTTCTGTTCATTTCTCGGTGGACCATTTTATCGAGATTTTTTGTTCATTACTATGTGGGCCTTTAAATCGAAATTTTCCTTTCGTTTCTCTATATGCCTTTAAATCGAAATTTACAATCACTTTTCTCTGTGGGCTTTCAAAGTGGAAATGACTTATTGTATTCGCCTTGCTAAACTTTTTATTTCGAAAATCCACACTACATACTCGTGGTCCCTTTATCATGACTGCTTCTACTTCTGTCAGCTGTTGCTAGAGATTTCATGTGAAACATCTGTGAATATGAGAAAATATTAAAATATGAAGTGGTTATAATAATTTTCTGCAACCCAGCACCCTCCACATTGCCGGCTATTGACTGTCGAGTTTTTTCTTACCTTGTATATGGACTATTGCGTACAGAGCCCGGCTATCGAATATATTACCATGTGTATAGATTATTGAGTATATGGTACTGTTTATGGACTAATGAGTGTATAGCCCGGTACTAAAGATTATAGAGTGCATGACCCAAAATATGGACTACTGAGTATAATGGCCTGGACTATGGACTATTGAGTGCGTACCCTGGTAATAGAAACGTGTGTTATTGGCACATTAAGTCGTACAGAGCTGTGCAGTCAGTGACCTACCGAAAATGATGCTTTCTGCCAGGCGGCGGCTGCCTGGTTCTTGATTCCATAAAGCAGTTTTGATCAGGGCTTAGTTTGATTTGACCATCGATCTGTCTGGAATGCCTGTTTCATTTGCTAATGCCAGCATTTTCTCGATCGATATTAGTCTCCCAAAACTTAAAGTTACTTATAAAATATAAAATAAAATAAAAATTAATAAGACTTTTACACTTAACATGGTGCCTAACAGAGAGTGGTGTCAAGATTATTTTTCTGGTACACATGCCTGCATTCCTAATCTTTTATTTATTATTTTTAATTTGGTGGTGGTGGTGGGGTTGAAGGTGAAGATGATTATACTACAAGCATAAGTTTGAAATGTAAAAATGACAAAAATATTTTAAAAACTTCAGTATGACAGTACACTCCTACCTGTAAAGCGATCAAAAGCCAAATATCAAGTTGGCCAGCAATCACCAAACCATTAAAACTACTAACCAACCAATCAAAAGCCAATAAACCGACCGATCAGCCAATCAAAAGCCATTAAACCGACCGAATCAGAACTATTAAACCGACAAATCAGCCAATCAAATACCATTAAGACGACCAATCTGCCAATCGAAAAACCATTAAACCAACCAACCAAATAATAAGTCACGGAACCAGTCAGCCAGCTAAAGAACCACATACCCCAAATCAAATGACCAATACAACACGAGTGCCTACTTAATGCTTAAAACTTATTTAATAATAACCCCCGGATAAATTCCAAACACTTTAACAGACAATGGTCTGATCAAAGCAACCCAACATTTCGCTAGCCAAAATGACGATGTGACTAAAGACTGGTTTCATTTTAATTCCAATTATGAATGCGATTTTTTTCAGTTTGTCATGTTGGGGAGCCACAACATAAAGTGCTTACTGACTTTATTTATGCTTGATTCTCTTTTCCTTTGAGAGACTTTTCAGTTTGTCCTGTTCGCGGTCAGCGTGATAGCAGAATATATGTTGGTGACTTCATTTATCCTTGATTCTCTTTTCCTATGGGAGATTTTTCTGGAGTTAGCTTCCTTTCTCTCCAAAATTTGCGTAGGGTCTTTTGTCTTAGGAGTTGTCGGTCCTGGACAGTTCCGAAGGGACTTGGTTCATCTCTCTACATTGTGGGGTGACGCGTTGTAACATACGACACGCACTTCCTGCAGGAAAGCTCGGTGTTCATTACAATTCTCGTTGTCTATGGGGACTTCCTGTCCATCGCGTTAGAGATAACATGTCATTACACATTCCAGTTCTGTCCGATGAAAATTGCCATATTGCAAAAAATTGTTTTTGTCTTGATTTTTTTAAAAAACCTGAATAGAAAACACTCCGACAATTTACGTTGGAGAGAAAAGCCGCCTGAAAAGAAAACGAAAATAGATCTGAGAATTATTCTCCCCCATCCCCACCCCAATTCCCTTTGGGTTCAGAAATTGATAGCTAGATTGTGTTCTTGCAGAATTAATGTTAGATACCAATGAACAGTCAGAGGTAGATCTATAGTTTATAATGAGACATTAATGATAGACACCGATGATCAATACAGTTTATAATGAGACATTAATATTAGACACCGATGAACAGTCAAAGATAGTTCTCTGGTTTATAAACGAGACATTATTATCAAATACCGATGAACAAACAGTCAGAGGTAGATCTATGGATTATAATGAGATATTATTATAATTATTAATGAGGGATATGGACTTTTCTAGTTTGACACCTTGGCAGTTTTATTCACACCATGACTACAGTGAGTTAGAGCTGCTTGTCATCACTAACATTAGTTTTGATGTACGCCAATTTAATTAAGCTTTTCTTTGGGAGATTTACCAAGAGCCTTAATCCATTTGAACTGAAACATCGTATACAGCTACTTTAGACCATATATATTATACATCAAAGGCATCATAATATTTAGCTATTATTTATAGTTTTAATTAAAGGCATCATAATATTTAGCTATTCTTTATAGTTTTAATTAAAGGCATCACTAATAGTTATCTGCTCTTTGGAATTATTAAAGGCATCATCGATATTTAACTGAACTTTAAAGTTTTAAATTAAAGGTATAGTGTATTTATAAACTAAATATATAAATGACATTGTTGTATAAGAGACATCGTTGCACCTTTAAGGCACCTTGGGAGACTCATTAACATAAAGTCGATCCTTTCATTTTGCACCTTACAGACATCTACAAAACATCAGAGCTTCTAGTTTTAGCCTCATAAAGGTGATTTGAGAATACACTCTGATTTAGGAAAATAAAATAATCTGAGACAGGTCTGCACACAAAAAAATGATGCCTGATGTTCTTTACGTAACTGTATGATGTAAAAAAAAAAGTCTACAGAACTGTAAGAAGTTAATCCACAGAACTGTCTTAAATAAGTCTACAGAACCATCTGATTTAAATCTACGGAACAGTCTTATATATATCTACAGAACTGTCTGATATAAATGTACAGAACTATTGATTATAAGTCTACAGAACTGTCGATTATAAATCTACAGAACAGTCTGAAATAAATCTACAAAAATGTATGATTTAAATGTACAGAACTGCCGATTATAAATCTACAGAACTGTCCGATATAAATCTACAGAACTGTCTGATATAAATCTACATAACTGTCTGATATAAGTTTACAGAATCGTCTGATATAAATCTACAGAACTGTCTGATATAAGTCTACAGAACTGTTTGATAAAAATCTAAAGAACTGTCGACTATAAGTCTACAGAAGTGTCTGATATAAATCTACAGAAGTGTTTGATATAAGTCAATAGAACTGTCTGATATAAATCTACATAACTGTCTGATATAAGTCTACAGAAGTGTCTGATATAAATCTACATAACTGTCTGATATAAGTCTACAGAACTGTCTGATATAAGTCTACAGAACTGTCTGATAAGTCTACAGAAGTGTCTGATATACGTCTACATAACTGTCTGATATAAGTCTACATAACTGTTTGATATACGTCTACATAACTGTCTGATATACGTCTACATAACTGTCTGATATAAGTCTACAGAACTGTTTGATATAAGTCTACATAACTGTCTGATATAAGTCTACATAACTGTTTGATATACGTCTACATAACTGTCTGATATAAGTCTACATAACTGTCTGATATAAGTCTACAGAATCGTCTGATATAAGTCTATATAACTGTCTGATATAAGTCTACAGAATCGTCTGCAGCAAGTCTACGGGAAAAGTTGCAATCGATTGAAAACAAATATTCTCCCTGTTTCTTTTATGCTGGGTATTTTTTTTTTTTTTTTGTATAACGGAACAAGAGCAGACAAAAATCATTCTAATTGCAAAGCGAACATGATCGTCCAATCGTAGCTAACGACACTGGTGAACTTTGGGTCTCCAATTTCGTAATGTATGCAGTCTGGTCAACTAGTTTGTATTCAATGTTTATCTAATTCTACTTGAATTTGTCATTAACTCGAATTCTAATTACAGTTAACGGATCAACTAGTTCTGCTACTAGAAAACTGATAATCTACCTCCATTTATGTGCTGACCCAGTTCTACTTAAGTGTCGACACGAACTCATCAAAAGCTCCTAATGCTAAAAATGGTGAAAACGAGAAAATAATTTATTACCGTTGTATGGACTTATAGTTTCTCCGCCAACCTGGAATTGGCGGAGAATGAAACTTCATCATAGGTTTGCAGATTATGGCTGTAATTATGGGATATCGTGGCACTCGGAGAAGATTTTTCTAAGACCATCACACCGCGTGTAGATTTCAAGTTACATGTTTTGACTGTTTATGAGATGGGACGCAATTCTTCCGCCCAATAACAAGACACTGCTTATCACACCGCAGACATTCCTTTCCCAGAATGAGAGTAATTATCATGTCGCTTGCAGCATTAGGTCAGAATAATTATACAAAGTTTTTCAGTTCCTAGGCAATATTTTGTTTCCTCGGAATAGAGTTTATCAGACCGCATGCAGTGTGTTTTTGCGCGACATAAATACATTTTATCAGACCGCATGCAGTGTGTTTTTGCGCGACATAAATACATTTTATCAGACCGCATGCAGTGTGTTTTTGCGCGACATAAATACATTTTATCAGACCGCATGCAGTGTGTTTTTGCGCGACATAAATACATTTTATCAGACCGCATGCAGTGTGTTTTTGCGCGACATAAATACATTTTATCAGACCGCATGCAGTGTGTTTTTGCGCGACATAAATACATTTTATCAGACCGCATGCAGTGTGTTTTTGCGCGACATAAATACATTTTATCAGACCGCATGCAGTGTGTTTTTGCGCGACATAATTACATTTTATCAGACCGCATGCAGTGTGTTTTTGCGCGACATAAATACATTTTATCAGACCGCATGCAGTGTGTTTTTGCGCGACATAATTACATTTTATCAGACCGCATGCAGTGTGTTTTTGCGCGACATAATTACATTTTATCAGACCGCATGCAGTGTGTTTTTGCGCGACATAATTACATTTTATCAGACCGCATGCAGTGTGTTTTTTGCGCGACATAAATACATTTTATCAGACCGCATGCAGTGTGTTTTTGCGCGACATAAATACATTTTATCAGACCGCATGCAGTGTGTTTTTGCGCGACATAAATACATTTTATCAGACCGCATGCAGTGTGTTTTTGCGCGACATAAATACATTTTATCAGACCGCATGCAGTGTGTTTTTGCGCGACATAATTACATTTTATCAGATCGCGTGCAATTTGTTTTTGAAAAGCATAATTAGAGTTTATCAGATAGCATGCAATATGTTTTAGCACATTATAATTAAAGTTTAACAGATGCATGCAACATGATTTTAGCACATTATAATTGACATTTCAAACAGTTTTCTTGTAATTAATGGAAATATTTATTGTTTACCCTCCCTCCCCCAATCCCCATAAATGCTGAACATTATGCAATTTTTTATTTCATTACTTTTATATTATTATTTAGACAAAACTGTAGCTGATTTTTGCTTTCGGCTTTTATCAGTAACTTTATTGTTATTCATAACTTTGCACAGAGAAACAAAATACGAAAGAAGAAAAAATAGTGTATGTCTTATGTTGCTAAGTTCTGTTTTAGTCATGAATATGCTTCGATTTTAAAATAACGACGGACAGACATTTTAATTTTTAAAAAATTAAATGGAGTATTGATTTGATTCCCTTTGCACGCTAATTTCATTGCTATTTTAAATGAAAGTGGTGATATAATCTAAATATAAGAAAAATCAACTAAAGCATGTTACTGATTAATGGGGTTTCTTTGGTGATTCTGCGACACGCATGACTGTATGTTGCAATGTCCGCTCAATGTTGGCCGCAAGTCATAGTACAGATAGGCCGGTAATTGATCTGCACAGAGCTACTACCATAGTCACTGACCATACAGTAGTGTGGTAATGACCACTGGACAGTCTGGCTATGTAAGTTATCACAGGCCCAAACAGAGAGCGATATTGTCAACAAAGCAGTTTAATTCGGTATAGACCGGCGTTTGCTTATTTCTTCTGTATTCGTGTCGAGTATGATAAATGCTATCCATGGGATGTAACTCTTCCAAGCTTATTTCGTGATACATAATTATATATATATACAAAGTTTACTTAGGTTTTTTTTCCTTCTGTTGATTGCTAGTTAATTCGTCTCCCCATTCAAATGAAATATATTTTTAAAAAACATAATAAATTATCATCTGCATTTATGTTAGGTCAGAGAATTAATTATAATGCTCTCTCTCTCTCTGCGGTTTGGTATGACTGGCGTCGCCTCAGATATGAAGTTAACTCATCCAGTTGTGTAGCCATGTTTTTAGAAGAGTGTGAAGTTTGATGACTGATCTCTGATTGTAGCAATGTTTGCAGGAGAGAGTTAAGGAGGTTTGGTGACTGATCTCTGATTGTAGCAATGTTTGTAGTAGAGAGTTAAGGAGGTTTGGTGACTGATCTCTGATTGTAGCAATGTTTGTAGTAGAGAGTTAAGGAGGTTTGGTGACTGATCTCTGTAGCAAAGTTTGTAGTAGAGAGTTAAGGAGAGTTAAGGAAGTTTGGTGACTGATCTCTGTAGCAATGTTTGTAGTAGAGAGTTAAGGAGGGTTAAGGAAGTTTGGTGACTGATCTCTGTAGCAATGTTTGTAGTAGAGAGTTAAGGAAGTTTGGTGACTGATTTCTATAGCAATGTTTGTAGTAGAGAGTTAAGGAGGTTTGGTGACCGATCTCTGTAGCAAAGTTTCTGGAGCCATGAATACACAGGAAATATACAGCAAGAAAGAGTTTGTCAAAATGAGTGACTAGTAATAGTATATTTATTTTCCCATTTCCAAAGTTACAAGTACAAACAACAAGAAAAGTTAACAAGCCCTTAAAGAAAAATAAAACAAGTATTTCTGATTGTTTATTTAACCGGTTTAAGAAGCACAAAAATGACTAAGTGGTACTGTCCGCGATGGTAGAGAATTTTTATGCAAATGAGAAACAAATCAGTCACTGTGTTTTTCTTTGAATGATGCTAGCTTCACGAAAAATATGCTGATAGCCACATGTGTGCATTATTAAGACCGTGTGGATCAAGTCATATCGTGACGTCATCTATAGATGTACACTTCTTAGCGCTCAATAACCAATAAAAATGCGTCGGCTTTGTATACTATACGGCATTCACACAAAACTTTAAGTCTACAAAGACTGAAAGATTGTGTTCAATACATTTTAGTTTCAGTGGTAGTCCCTAGACTGCCAAACACTCGACGAGTATTTAGCCTGGACATACTCGTATTTTCTGTTTCTTTTTCTTTTTTTTTTCAACAATGTTAAATTAGCAACTCTGATGAAACAATCACGAAATTCTTTTATGTATTCGACAAGAACTCTTGATGCACCAAAGCGACTGCTTGGCGTCCAATAAAGCAGAAATAGTCATGTGACATGTCAAACAAACGACAGGTTGTGTAACATTCTTAAAGTTCGTTACGTTTCACAGCCCACGATCTGCATTTTTTTTTTTCACACTGTCAAATGTAAATGGAATCGTTAACGTGTGCAGTCTGCAGCAATCGAGAAATCTGTAGCACGTGTAGCCAGTGGATGTTTCGTGCGTGTGTAGCACGTGTAGCCAATGGATGTTTCGTGTGTGTGTAGCACGTGTAGCCAATGGATGTTTCGTGTGTGTAGCACGTGATACTTGTTTCATCCGATGGACTGGAAAGTCAGGTCACCAACCGAATGAGGAAGCGAGTATGAATCCACTCCGAACTGGAATCGAACGACGGATTGAGAGAAATATTGTTGACTTCCTGAGAGAGATATTGTTGACTTCCTGAGGGAAATTCTATTGATTTCCTGAGAGAAATATTATTTACTTCCTGAGGGAAATTCTATTGATTTCCTGAGGGAGATTGTATTGATTTCCTGAGGGAGATTGTATTGATTTCCTGAGGAAGATACTATTGATTTGAATGAGGAAACATTCGCTGAAAGGAGTTTGCGATTTCCTGAGTTTCAAGTGAGACTGAAACTCCTTGGGAATGTTGCACTTAGAATTATCTTTCCGTTGCTTGATGTGCGCAGATGCCAGTTCTTGCAGACACTTCATTATTGGAGGGGGAGGGGGAGAAAGCGTGTTAAATATAAACAATGAATTTGTGTATTTGCATAAATAAATGCGTTTGTATACTGACAATACCGTTAGTTATTTTTTCTCTCCGAACGTCGTTTAACGTTGTAATCTTTGTAAAACTCACGACGGTTACCTTAGCAACGAAGACAGCTGTTGTCAAGCAAGTAGCGGTAGGATGCCGGCAGTAAATTTGCCGTGGTGACGTCAGCAGCTGCGACCAAAAGTTATCGATGACTAAGTTTAAGGATGATGTCATTATGACTCAACGTTTACAGATGCTGCCGGCTACTCGCTTGAGTCCTTGGGCACTACCGATTGCTATATAGAAAAATGTCGCCCATCTTACCTATCTGATTAGATTTCTTTCTTATCTTGACAGCTGTTAACATTGCTTTCTCACATAACAGTCTTTCAGGTCGAAGAGACAAATTGTCACGTGACCAAGTGCGTAAGGTGACGAGAACGTCAATATGTCTGAGGAGTCAGGCCCAGTCAAAGTTAGACATTTGGCCAGTCTGTGTCATTGCTTCACATTGGGGACAGTTTTCATCAACGTAAAATACACAATCGATGATTGGTAGTGCATTCTATACTTCAGACGAATTCTCTGAGAGACAGATTTGAAATATCTGAGATATTTTTTGTTATTGCATATTACAAAACATTTTTTTTTTTAAATCAGATAGAGTGATGTTTTGTACACATGCACATTTAAGATAAAGGCGTTAAAAATGTACAAAGCAAGATTTTTAAAAAGAAGAAAGAAATACCCCGTCATAAATATAACCTAAGTACATACAAATAAAACATATTAAAACTATTAAAATGTATTTAAAATATGAACACATTAAATATCAACATAATCACATTAAAGAAACACACATTTAAGCAATTCAGGCATTTTAAGTAAGAACCACACTTAAGATCCTATTGTCAGATCTGTTGACAAATTACTGACTTATGCGAGAGAGTATTTATCTAATCTGAACCTCTTGGACTATAACACTATTTAAAAAACTTTCGGGTTGGAGTGGGGGATGGGAGGTCGTCTTCGGTTATACTTCGTTTTCAATAGCTTTCTTGTTTCGTCAGAGTTGTTGAAAGAAGTTAAGATTTTTTTTTTATCAGAACTATTGAAACAGTGCTGTCTTCTGTTATATTTTGTCTAAAGTGAATTTATTGTTTTAATGGAGTTGCTTAGGCAACTGGGAGTTTCTTTCTTTATCAGAGATGTTGAAGCATTGCTGTCTTTTGTTACGCTTTGTCTACAACCAGTTTAATATTTTGTCAGAGCTGTTGAAACACCCGTATCTTTTTCTCTACTTCAGCGAGTTGTCAGAGCTGTTGAAACACCCGTATCTTCTTCTCTACTACAGCGAGTTGTCAGAGCTGTTGAAACACCCGTATCTTCTTCTCTACTTCAGCGAGTTGTCAGAGCTGTTGAAACACCCGTATCTTCTTCTCTACTTCAGCGAGTTGTCAGAGCTGTTGAAACACCCGTATCTTCTTCTCTACTTCAGCGAGTTGTCAGAGCTGTGAAACTATGTTGACTTTTGCGAAATATTTAGGCCTATAGTATAACGATTTGATTCTGTTGTACGCGTGCTGAAGTACGCTACGCTTGTGGAAGGAATTTGTTGTTTAGTTATAAATGTTGAAACAGGCTATGCTTCTTTAACGACTTTATTGTTTTCTCAAATCTCTTGAAACATTCATTCTTTTTGCAATAGTTCTACAGCGAGTAAAACCTGTTCACTTCTGTTACATATTAGCAAGTAGTTTATTGTTTTTGCCAGAAATTGTTGAAACACGCTAGACTTGTACAACGAGAAGTCCGCGATGTCAGATGAAAAGCGAAATTGTTGAGCTATGGCAAAAGATTATTTTGTTCCCATTAAGCTTGCTATTGTGACTTTACTCGCAATGCCCTACCCTAAGCTGTTGTATTTCAGGTGACATACCAGTGTTCACACCTGTGAACCGGTACAACAAGTTTTTCTCTTCCCTCGTTCCCGTACACCCACACGATTTTCAATCTATCCCATTCCACCCACCCACCAGCACCCTATTTCTTTACTTTCTGTTTTGTTTTCAAAAATAACGTTAGAGTAGGACAATAGACAAACACAAACTTTTCTTATGTCACAGTTTTAACAGTCAGCTGATACTTAACAGGCCTTTCTAATTACCATTTTTTTATTAGGAAAAATTGTTTTGCAATTGACAGAATAGTCGATAGTAGGCATTTTATTTGCATGCGTGATGTCAGTATTATCAGTCCTCGTGCAGACTTAATTATTTGTCTGTCTCTTAGTCTTGTCGACTGTTGGGGCACCACTGATGATCTGACAACCAGTTTCCTCCATTCCATTATGTTCTCTGTTAATTTTACCGTATTGCCCAGTTTAGACTTAATTAATATATGCAAATATTGCCAATTTTTAATGTCAGATAGTTTTTCTGCCAAGACGCTAAACAATTCTATTGTTCGCGGTTTCTGTTATTATTGTATGAAACTCTTATCAGCGTTTTCTCACTGCTCATTAATTCAATTGCACTTAAAACGCCTGCACAGTCCTGAATACACACGGCAGAGACAGAGACCGAATAGCGAATGATGTGTTGTCGTCATGGCCGAGTTAACTGCCATACGTCAACGCGGTCGCTCACCTGGTCAGAAAAGCAATGTTAAATATCCGTTGTAAGTGTAACTATTCAATAATATATAGCATCGATGTATCGACCAGTACGGGCTGAAGGTTTGTTGAACGCAGAGCGGGTCGACCGCAGACAGTTGGGAGGTCAATAAATATATTTCTTTCCTATTTTTTTTTTCTCTCTCTTTCGAGTTCGCACTGCTTGTGCTCAGTACAGGCAGCCAGGCAAGGCGGGCGTAGTTTTGAGGCATAAGGCTGGTCGGGGCGAACGACAGGCAACGAACGAGCTGACAGGTCGTCGTGTTGCAGCGATAACCGGGACAGAGTAGGTCTCGGCTTTTCTGTGTCGCAGTCAGTAGATTTGTTGTACACCGGAGGCCGACGGATTCACCCTCCCCTTCGAAAGGACTTAATAGTGGAGTCTGCATTGTTATTTATTGAACAGGACATCATCCGTTTATCGTATTTTTCTGAGGTTGTTGGTGTACTGGTGGGGGGGCGAACAGACTAGCGACGGGATAAATAAAGCGACCGATCGAAAGTGAGCGAGATTTTATGTTTCGGAAACTTGGAAGCCGACCTTCGGAGGAATGTATATATAAAGCTACCGACAGTGAATTTACTGGAAGTTACGCATGAAAGATTAACCTACATTTAGGTTGTTAGCGAAAGTAAGTGACCATTACACTTCTTTGCCCAGAGCGCTTCAAGGTGCGTGCATAGTGGTATTAAAAGGAAGTCAGAAATAAAATTGTACAGCCTCTTAAAGTTTATGTTCTCTATCGTCAGAAGTGTATAACGTAAACCGAGTGAAGGCGTCAAGTTTAGCGGATAAAAACAAAATAGTCGGAACGTATTTAAGCACCCAGTTCCTTTTTCTTCTTACTTCCTACAGTCTGTAGAACATATTTGTTGAAGACTCTTCATACAGTCTGTAGAACATATTTGTTGAAGACTCTTCCTACAGTCTGTAGAACATATTTGTCGAAGGCTACTTCTTCCCCGCAAAGTTGAAAAATGTCGCAAAGCGTTCGGACAACGACTTCTACTTTCGATAACATCCCCGTCGGCACGTCTGTCACGGAGAAGCGCACTGTCATCACGTCATCATCATCAAGCGTCAATGATGAACCCAGCGACTTCTACTACAAGTCCAGCATCACTCCTCGGTCCACCAACATCTACCGCAGCAGCACGTTGGGTATCCCTGCCGTGTCGCCGGGTGGGCGCTTGTCCAGGACCGTGGAGGTTTCCAGCGGCTTCTCCACCCCGAACTTACTCAATTTCAGCAGTAATAGCGTCACCGGGTTCAAGAACAACCGCGAGCGCGAGAAGAAAGACATGCAAGACCTAAACGAGAGGTTCGCCAACTACATCGAGAAGGTCCGCTTCCTAGAGGCGCAGAACCGGAAGTTGGCCTCGGAGCTGGACGAGCTGCGCAGCAAATGGGGGAAGGAGACAAACGCTGTCAAGCTGATGTATGAGACCGAGTTGGACGAGGCGCGCAAGGTCATCGACGAGACGAACAAGGAAAGGTCACGCCTGCAGGTCAGGATAGGACAGTTGGAGGAGCAGTTGGAGGATTACCAGAGACAGTGAGTGTTGTTGTGTTTGTCGACGTTCATATCACTTGTTAAAGTGGCCATTATGCTGGCTGTGCGTTAGAATTCTTTAGTTTAATAGGGGTCTAGTGGCTACAACAGAGTCTGTGCTGCACTAAAGTAAATCACAAAACCACTCATGTTTACCTCATGTAGGATTATAACTGTTTGTGCTGGATTGAGTTACGTCACGAGTAATATTGCTATAATCTACCATATGTACTGTTAGATCTTTGCCATCAACACTTATTCTAATACTAAACATCCATACTACTTGTATAGAATGTGGCTGATGTGATACTCTTCTTAGATGAACGATCATTTCGTATTCTTTAAAAAAAAAAAATCAATATTCTTATGGGCTTGGAAGTGCAAGTACGACTTGTTAGCTTGGGGTTTATTTTTAACCAGCATTTCAAACCGTCTTACTGATTATACGCTTATGTGAGTTTGCATCTTAATGTCAGTCTTCAGTGGACATGATTGTTTCTTAATGTCAGTCTTCACTGGACATGATTGTTTCTTAATGTCAGTCTTCAGTGGACATGATTGTTTCTTAATGTCAGTCTTCACTGGACATGATTGTTTCTTAATGTCAGTCTTCAGTGGACATGATTGTTTCTTAATGTCAGTCTTCAGTGGACATGATTGTTTCTTAATGTCAGTCTTCAGTGGACATGATTGTTTCTTAATGTCAGTCTTCAGTGGACATGATTGTTTCTTAATGTCAGTCTTCACTGGACATGATTGTTTCTTAATGTCAGTGGACAAGATTGTTTCTTTCCATTTGTATGCCTACTAATTATACAAAGGTTGGTACTCTTACCCTAATCTATTGTATCTTTCTTCACGTCCCTATGCACTATTCTGTACAAATATAGAACCACCTTCGACAAAAATAATTGCATCTTACTTCACATACTTGAACACACACTATAAAGTAAAAGTAGAAGAAAGTCGTCAGTAGTTAACTGATCTCACTTCACAACCTTAGTTAGGTATGATGAAAGTGTTGGCATTCGTAGAAATGGCATGATGCATTTGACTACGCGTGAGTATATGTTCGTCAAAATTGTGATATTTATTTATAATTATCTATTGTTGTAGCTGTATTGTACTTTTTGAGACATTTTCTTCCCACCCATTCACCCGCACCCTTTTGTCATAACTCGCCATACCGACCTGTGACCAATCGTAAAAGTACGCTAAAACTCAAGTCATATATATACATGTAGTATAAAAAGTCATTGCAGTACAAATAATGTGTTGTTCGGATGAATAAACTAAGCGCACTTAGAGCATTATGCAGAAAATGAGCAGACTGAGAAAAAAATGCATCCTGCCGTGAATAAAATAAGACATATGATAACCAGTCGATAAAATAAGACACATGATAACCAGTGGAATAAATAAGACACACGATAAACAGAGAATAAAACAAGACACCTGGTAACCAGTCGATAAAATAAGACACATGATAACCAAATCATAAAACAAGACATATTTTAACCAATTAATAAAATAGGACAGTAATCATTGAATGAAAAGAGACACACAGTGAATAAAATTAAATTTGATAACAAGATATTTCAAAGAAACAACTGTTATCAACATACTGAAAATTTGTATAACATTTGAAAATGTTCTCTTGGCTTTCATTTACCATTTCTTGCGTTAAAATGCCTGTTTATATATGTTTAAAATAATAGTACACGTTATCTTAAAAATATTTGCTACCAGTGTTTACAAGCAGTGCTAGTACCAATTGCATTCATTAAACAGTATAGTAATATAATATACATTAGTA
The DNA here is from genome assembly GCA_028829895.1 of Sinotaia quadrata. Lineage (NCBI taxonomy): Eukaryota > Metazoa > Mollusca > Gastropoda > Architaenioglossa > Viviparidae > Sinotaia > Sinotaia quadrata. The sequence continues at coordinate 95,454,295 of CM054180.1, forward strand.
GTGTGCAGAACTATTCTACATAAAATATTTTATTGACACATGAATATTACCTAACCCACGTATCTTGTTGTTGGCTTTGATGGAAGTAGTAATTAAAACTTGGCATTGTTGATTGGTTGGTCGCACACAAGTCATAAAAACAGAAATAGTGTCCTGATATCTAGATTCGTAGCCCCACGACACAACATACTACTTTTCCAATCACACATCATTGTGTGACATACTTTAATGGAACCCCCATCCACCCCCGCCCCCTAGGTACAACTTTTGTTGCATGCTAAGAGGTAGTTAAATGTGGTGTAGCATAAATAATTAAAAACAGCAGGTGTCGCGTATTAAATGTCTTGGACAATCGATATGAAAAGATCATAATGTCTCAATATGACGTCAGATTTTGGCTCTAGTGTACCATATGTAAGTGTCGCTAGTCACTTGTAAGATCTGAAGGATATATGTATGCATGGTAAAGGCGTTTATAGTGTCCTTTATGAAGTTTAAATTATAGCCCTTTGGAAGACATGTTTTCCTTTAACATATGTCTGTGTCAGGTTTAACTCATTTAAAATATCTGTTTGCAAGATATATCCCAATTAAAAGTATAAAGATATATTCCAATTTAAAATATGTTGTGTGTAAGACATGTTCCGATTTAAAATATTTGTGTAAGACATGCCTCATTTTATAATATGTCTGTGTGTAAGACATGCCTCATTTTATAATATGTCTGTGTGTAAGACATGCCTCATTTTATAATATGTCTGTGTGTAAGACATGCCTCATTTTATAATATGTCTGTGTGTAAGACATGCCTCATTTTATACTATGTCTGTGTGTAAGACATGCCTCATTTTATACTATGTCTGTGTGTAAGACATGCCTCATTTTATAATATGTCTGTGTGTAAGACATGCCTCATTTTATAATATGTCTGTGTGTAAGACATGCCTCATTTTATACTATGTCTGTGTGTAAGACATGCCTCATTTTATACTATGTCTGTGTGTAAGACATGCCTCATTTTATAATATGTCTGTAAGACATGCCTCATTTTATAATATGTCTGTGTGTAAGACGTATATCAGTTTATACTATGTCTGTATGTACGATGTGTCTCAATTTATAGTATTTGTAAGAAGTATTCCAGTTGAGAATGTGTTTGTGTGTGAGACATGGATCAGTTTATACGTCTCTGTGTATCAGTTTTAAAATGTCTCTGTATATAAATGTCTCCATGAACCTGATAAATGACGTGTTTTGTGGAGACAGTCGCGCGACTATCGTTTCTGAACACTGAATGAGATGAGGTGTGTGTGTGTGTGTGTGTGTGTGTGTGTGTGTGTGTGTGTGTGTGTGTGTGTGTGTGTGTGTGTGTGTGTGTGTGTGTGTGTGCATGTGTGGGAACAGGCTGGTTGGTACAAGTGAGTGAGAGCGAGTTTGTAGGGGAGAGATTGGACACACGTGTTTACTAATTAGACTAATTGATATTGACCGACGTCAGAAGAAACGTTTAGTTTAGCATGTCCTGTAACATTTTGTCAAACAAGCAGTGTGCAACAATTAGTAGTCCTTTTGTGCCATCAATCTGTGTAAGTGTTTTTCATCTGTACAACTTTATAATACCGTGATAGAAGATACAATCTTTTCTTGTGTGTATGTGTGTTTAACTATTCGTTGTTCACACGTGACGGGTTGCGAATACAAAACTTGTGACTTGAGTAGCCCTATTCTTCCCACTTTTTATTTATATAAAAAAAAGAACTGGTAAGGCAAAAGAAACATTCCGATTGTGCTTAGCAAGTAACTCGACCTTGACATTTGCACAAGTTGAAGATAAATATAGTCAGCGTTGGGCCAACACTTTGTCTTCAGTCCTTAATCACCATTGATTCATACAGTCTACAAGGCAGACGACGACTGTCATTTAATTAGTCATAGACGAAGACTTGTAATCAATCACTTGACAAAATTCTCCGAACAAGAAAAGGTGTAGTCTTATGCTAAAATCAGAGCTCCCATTTTTCTTTTGAATTTTCAATTCGCTTGTTTTGCCAGTATCCGCTTTGTACAACCGCCCAGTTTGGGGACACCCCTGTTTACATACGAGGGAACGTTGGAAGTGACGTTTAACAGATATCGATCAATCAAACCTCCATATCGTACAGCTAAGAATAAAGCGAATGTGATCAGGGGAAGGAACTAAACTACTAACGCGCGCACAAAATAATGCCCAGGTACAGTTTAGTGCCCGCAAGAGGCACACCCACATTGAAGTCAGTCGACTGGCTTTTCCACTCCACTACTTGAATTTCAGCAAATGACAATCTCACCGATCAGTCAAGTCTTTGATGTCAGTGTTGTCACTTATACTACAAAGTTTCGTTTTCTTCTGAATTTCAGTTACACCTGTCTTACTGGCCGGGCTGGATAAACTCTTGTTTTTAAAATAAACAAATAGTTACCTAGCTTAATTCTTTCTGAAGTGTATAGTAAAGCCCACGTTGCTGTGTTGTGAGCAATATCAACGCCCATGTTGCAGGTGTAAGCAATGTTAACGCCCATGTTGTAGGTGTTGTGAGCAATATCAACACCCATTTGCAGGTAATGAGTTCAGGTTCAAGGCGCCTTCAGATAATAGAGCTGTAAAGAGCCACGTGGCTGCATGCTTTGCACGCTTTATAACACCAAGAGTATGTTTCTGTAACAGAAATGAAATTTATGACAGATTTACATGATTTTGTTATAAAAATCATAATAATTGTTTAGCACAGATTTGTACAGTGGGTCACATATGCTGTTGTTTCTAAATCGAAGCTGTATAAACTTATGAGCCAAATACATCATTAATATAGCTGTATAAACTTATGAGCCAAATACGTCATTAATATAGCTGTATAAACTTATGAGCCAAATACATCATTAATATAGCTGTATAAACTTATGAGCCAAATACATCATTAATATAGCTGCATAAACTTATGAGCCAAATACTTCATTAATATAGCTGTATAAACTTATGAGCCAAATACTTCATTAATATAGCTGCTAGTCCATTGATTTGGCTTCCTTCACAATCCTTTATTTACGAACTCTACTACCTTTTATAGAGTAAAAAGTTACATGAGCCATATGATTGTTTGATACAGTTCTTGTGTATTAGCCATAAGATTGCTTGATACAGTTCTCTTGTATTAGCCATATGATTGCTTGATACAGTTCTTGTGTATTAGCCATAAGATTGCTTGATACAATTCTATTGTAATAGCCATATGATTGCTTGATACAGTTCTTGTGTATTAGCCATAAGATTGCTTGATACAATTCTATTGTAATAGCCATATGATTGCTTGATACAATTCTATTGTAATAGCCATATAATTGCTTGATACAGTTCTTGTGTATTAGCCATAAGATTGCTTGATACAGTTCTCTTGTATTAGCCATATGATTGCTTGATAGAGTTCTCTTGTATTAGCCATATGACTATTTCAGCAGTATAATGCTTTACACATTTCTGTTGCCTGTTGTATACTGTTCTTTTATAGTAACCGCTTGAGTGTTGTTATATTCACATAAACAATTCAAATTCAATCTTTTCATCAATTTGAATATTAAAACTATAATACTTCAATCTTGCATCGATAATGTGATCGAGAGTAGCGTCCCCTGATCGACACAATTACAATAGCAACATTCACGTTCAAGACGGAAATAGGTGTCGCTCTCCAGGTCTGTATGCTACTCACATAATTATGTTCTGCTTGCAGTTAATATTAGAAAGAATCACGACAGCTTTCTAAATGTAAACATAGCTTTTGTGGGTTTGGGGTGAGGGGGTTGTTGTATGTGGAAAAGGAATGGGGAGAGAGAGGGAGTGTCAAATTATTAAATCAACAATCGTTCATTCACATTTATTAGGAAGTGAACCCGACGCAAAGAATGCCCAGTAGAAAGCCATGACGCTTTCTATACTGTAACTCAGCTCTATTGCACATTCGGTATTGAAGGGCTAACTATACTTGGAACATTTACCATTATTGCTCGCGTTTTGGTGATTGTTTTGACGATTGTTTTAATGATTGTTTTGATGATTTTTTTTTTTTTGACGTTACAACCAGATTGGGCGAAAGTCCGGGCACACAGGTCCCGGAATCCTTTTGTTAGTGCCCGTCCCTTGTAGACTCTTCTAGGAAGCTCTTCTTTTTGGTTACCCCAAACTGCCTGTACGTCTGTCTATGAATTGTTCTTCACAGAAATGACTATTATACATTAAGGCCTGTACGTCTGTCTATGAATTGTTCTTCACAGAAATGACTATTATACATATATGTTTGATTTCCGGAACATTATTCGACTTGCACGATATCGCGTATATATCGCGTAAATGACAACTATACTTCTATATCGCAATGCATTACTTTAAACATAGATTATAGAACATATCTTACACATCTAGATCTATCTTACACACTATATCGCGTATATATCGCGTAAATGACAACTATACTTCTATATCGCAATGCATTACTTTAAACTATAGAACATATCTTACACATCTAGATCTATCTTACACACTATATCGCGTATATATCGCGAAAATGACAACTATACTTCTATATCGCAATGCATTGCCTTTATAACTATATATCGCATATCTCACACAAAATATCAGTATTGATACCACTATATAGCTTATCTTTGTACCAGTATAACATAACAGAATACTTATTTCGCGTATATAACACGCCTGTATATAGCGTATCTTACATGCCTATATCACAGAGAAGATAAGAGAGAAAAAAATAATTTCTGCAATTTAAAAATACTTTATAATGTTTTCATGGTTATGTTGTTGTATTTGTTTGTGGATGTTTTGAAAATTTAGTTGGTAGTAAAACCATCTCGCACATATACAAATGATGGCAATGTGCGGGAGGAAACTCATAAACTGCAAGAAGGCGTGGTTATTTATTTCTCTCTTTCCATCTTAAAACTCAATTTGGAGCTACAAGCGCAGACGTTTTTCGGAATGGCTTGTTCGCCCGCAAATACTTGTCTGGAACAAGTCCGTGTGCCTCTTTGCCTGCCGGCGAGCAGAGTCCATCTACTCGACTGTCCCCGAGACCCGAGTAGATGACATTCCATTAGCGAATGATAGAAATAGGAAAACACCTTCAGAGTCGTTCTTACCGCAGTTGTGCCTGCCACCAGCTTCATCTCCCCTTAGTTCCCCCCCCCCCCCCAACACACACACCCTATCTGCATTGTTTTTTCCTTAACGTAGGGGGGCGCTTCCTGCTTTCGCGCTGGGTGAAGGGATGTGTGTGTGTGTGTGTGTGTGTGTGATTGTTTTTCCATTTTAACGAAGAGGTTTTATACTTTCATCTTGAAAGAGCCAGTCATTGTGTCTCTTGATATTTATTTATTTTTTTTTTTAACGCGGGCAGATCTGCTGAGTTAAACCGAGTGGATTGCATTGGAAAAGTTTATATATGCTTGTGCTTGTGCGTGTGTAGTGAGGTAAAAATATCAAGTACGTAGTACGATTTAAAAAAAAGTTATAATTCATACATTTCAAAGTTGCATCAATATATCGATGACCTTGAAGTGAGTCCGAGCAGCATATATCGAATTCAAATATTAATTTTAAAAATTGTCAGGAATAATTTCGGTCATGCTATGTGATCTTGTAAGGTAGGGTAGAATGGAGGAGTGTGAACGTGCATCCCCCTTAGAGTTTACTCTTCTGAACACTATGTATTTATTTCCCAGTTAAAGGAAGTAAACTGTAAGTATATTTATTATATCTTGTTGATAGATAGCAAATGTTTGCATTTTAATTTTAATTGATAGTTTAAAGTGTATGAATATTTAAGTGACAAAGGCATTCGTGCAAATATTACTGGACCCAACTATAATTCTTCGTCATTTTTCATTCTTCCACGTATTGTTATCTATCTATCTATTTATCTGTCAGTCTGTCTGTCTGTCTCTCTCTCTATCTATCTATCTATCTATCTATCTCATAGTATATTATTAGTTATATTAGGTTCTCTCACTTCTGTTCGTTTTCTCCGCACTTATCAATTAAGTGGCGGAAACACCACACTACCCGATAATCTAATCACAGGCAAAAACTTTTTAAAAAATACTGTACAGTGTTAAAAATTCCAGTACTTCGGGTGCTTAAACGCACATCCGCTTATCTAGGCACAGGCACGAACTACAAACGTACCTAAAAGGAAAAGAAGCAGCTGTAATGCGATGTTAAAAAATCAGGCTTTCGGGTGCTGAACAACCACCAACCCACCCACCCCCGTTTTCCTCAAGAGAGACTGGTAAAAATATTACTGTCGCTTACCGCGTGGTCATGTGTACAGACAATTTGAAGATTTAATTTCTGCTCGTTGTCATTGTTAAGTATATGCATTCTTCAAGGTCCAGATCTACACGTTTGTAGATTTTAAAAAATAAAAATATCCGCACTGAACTGTGACGTCAGTCAGTGGCAATTTGTTTTATTGTTTGTGGTTCTCACTTGATCTTAACGGCACATCTTGAATTATTGTTTATTTTTTAAACCCTGCGTTTAAAGTAGGCCTATATATTATTTAATAAGATAGATATTTTGCTAACTGGATGGGTACACAGATACATAAGAAGATGGATAAATAGGTAGAAAAACGAGCCAACAGCTTCGTGTCACTGTACAGGTGTGAAGGGAAAGCCAACAGTTTCGTGTTACTGTACAGGTGTGAAGCGAAAGCCGACAGTTTCGTGTCACTGTAGAGGTGTGAAGGGAAAGCCAACAGTTTCGTGTCACTGTACAGATGTGAAGGGAAAGCCAACAGTTTCGTGTCACTGTTCAGGTGTGAAGGGAAAGCCAACAGTTTCGTGTCACTGTACAGGTGTGAAGGGAAACAGAGAACGTCAGCAGGCAACTTTGGCTTAAAACTTTTCTCAGAACGGAATTTATTCGTTACAGTTGGCTGGTTGTCACTTGCGCTGAACTTAATACATTATCCAAATAACCATCTGCTTCACACGAATCAATAGATTATAGTGAAACATTGATAGCCTGTCTTGTTTGCATAATGATCAGCGTCAAACCTCAAATTTCTAAACCCCTGTGACCTTTCCCCTTCCCCCATCGCATCAAAGAAGTAATTAAATATAGAAAAATGTTAATTAAATGATAGGCATTATAACAGGAAGAACGGTTAATCTTCTAGAGGGAAGGAACAAAACTTAATAATTTATATATTTCTAGAGGGAAGAAACAAAATTTGGTGATTTATATATTTCTATAGGGAAGGAACAAAACTTAATAATTTATATATTTCTAATAATTGATATATTTCTAGAGGGAAGGAACAAAATTAACAATTTACATAGTTATAGACGAAATGATCAAAATTTAACAATTTTTTAGAGGGAAGGATCAAAATTTAACAATTTATGTATTTCTAACAAAATTTAATAATTTATATATTTCTGGAGATAAGGAACAAAATTTAATAATTTATATATTTCTAGAGGGAAAAATAAAATTTAATAATTTATATATTTCTAGAGGGAAGAAACAAAATTTAATGATTTATATATTTCTGGAGATAAGGAAAAAATTAATAATTTATATATTTCTAGAAGGAAGGAACAAAATTTAATGATTTATGTATTTCTAACAAACTTTAATAATTTATATATTTCTAGAGGGAAAAATAAAATTTAATAATTTATATATTTCTAGAAGGAAGAAACAAAATGTATTAATTTATATACTTCTAGAGATAAGGAACAGAATTTAATAATTTGTATATTTCTAGAGTGAAGGAACAAAATTTAATGATTTATATATTTCTACAGGGAAGGAACAAAATTTAATAATTTATATATTTCTAGAGGGAAGGAACAAAATTTAATAATTTATATATTTCTAGAAGGAAGGAACAAAATTTAATAATTTACATATAGTCCTAGAGGAAAGGAACACAATTTAACAATTTATATATTTCTAAAGGGGAGATACAAAATTTATTAATTTATATATTTCTGGAGATAATGAACAAAATTTAATAATTTATATATTTCTAGAGGGAAGGAACAAAATTTAATAATTTATATATTTCTTGAGGGAACAAAATTTAATAATTTATATATTTCTTGAGGGAACAAAATTTAATAATTTATATATTTCTTGAGGGAACAAAATTTAATGATTTATATATTTATCTGCGTCTCGATTCTGGTGTTTGTTTCGGCCACCGTAGATTTTCTTATGCGTTATTCTTGTTTTCTTTCCGTAGTCATTCCTTACACTTGAGATCTTGTCCTTTTTTCCATAGTCATTCCTTACACTTGACACTTGAGATCTTGTCAATTTTACAGTTAAAATTTGAGATATTGTATGTTTTTTGTAGTTATTCTTCACAATTAATTCTTGAGATCTTGTATTTTTTGTGTAGTCATTCTTTATTATTAACACTTGAGATCTTGTATTTCTTCTGTAGTCATTCTTTACAATTAACAATTGAGATCTTGTATTTTTTTCTGTAGCTGTTGTATTAATTATTAATCTGTAGGCAAGATTTCTACTCTAACTGTTGTATTAATTAATTATTAATCTGTAGGCAAAAGAGTTCTACTATAACTGATGTATTCATTATTTATCCTTAGCCAAGGGTTCTGCTATATTTTGTTGTGTATATTTAGTAGGGGTATCGGTAACATTGGCTGATAGTTGTGTGTGTGTGTGTGTGTGTGTGTGTGTGTGTGTGTGTGTGAGTGTACAATAAAGAGGTCAGGCATTATAATGGATGGTGCTTTTAAAGTAAGTCTAAGTATTGTGTCTAACTCTTAGACTGGAATCTGAATGCCATTGAAAGCATACAGCACTGGTGGCAATTTGGCACTGAAGAGACTTGCTTGACACGATGACACCCATACCGAATAAATCATGCCTCAGGTGACATGGCATGCTGTGACTTCCTTTCAGCACGGACCTTTTTAGCTGCTCCTTAGCAAGCACTCTAGCGACGGAACTAGTTTGCCTACCTCAGCACATTACTACAGTTTTAACTGGTCGATTTAGTCTGTTGCACAAGTACCTCAACTCTCCCCACTCCCACCCCTCAACCGGGATATCAAACTTGTGACGATTGATGGTTGGTAAGGGTCTAAAAACTCTAAATAAAGACCAGAGTGCGTTGTGGCTTGTTTTGGTTTAATGAAGACGATTGATGGTTGGTAAGGGTCTAAAAACTCTAAATAAAGACCAGAATGCATTGTGGCTTGTTTTGGTTTAATGAAGACGTATTAATGGGCTTCAGTATATGCATTTAATTTTATGATTCTTTGTTAACGATAAACATAAACCTTAATAAATATGGTAAAAATGCATCATTGATTTGTATTTTTCAATTTGTAATTACGCTCTGTATATTTCATACATATTGTTCAGGTTAAATAAACAAAACAAAGACAATAAAATGGGGTAAAACTGAGATGCAGCTAGGGAAAAAACAGAGTAAACAGTTTTGCACAAGAAACCGGCCAACAACATTTTCTGAGATAGTGCTGACTCGGGCAAGCATCTTGGGACAGTTAGCATGTTGTACTTGTCTGTCTTCTGACGTCATCACTAAGGAAACTGAAATTGAGTAAAATACACACACACACACACACACACACACACACACACACACACACACACACAATGGCGAGTACGATTACAGTAAACCGCATCACCTCCCTTAGTGGATATATCAGTCACAGTATTTGGTCACGTCTGAAAAAATGCTGACAGTTTAGATTTGGTAGTGGATTGTTGTCTGCTCTGCATCAGTGAAATAAAATCAATAAAATCTTCTGATTTAGACAGTCTTAGTCTTGGTAGTGGATTGCTGTCAGTTCTACATTAGTGAAATAAAATCTTCTGATAGTTTTAGTCTTGGTAATGGATTGCTGTCATTTCTACATTAGTGAAATAAAATCTTCTAACAGATAGTTTTAGTCTTGGTAATGGATTGCTGTCATTTCTACCATAGTAAAATAAAATCTTCTGATAGTCTTGGTAATGGATTGCTTTCAGTTCTACCTTAGTGAAATAAAATCTTCTGAGGGTTTTAGTCTTGGTATTGGATTGCTGTCAGTTCTACATTAGTGAAATAAAATTTTTAGATAGTTTTAGTCTTGGTATTGGATTGCTGTCAGTTCTACATTAGTGAAATAAAATTTTTAGATAGTTTTAGTCTTGGTAATGAATGAATTGCTCTCACTTCTACATTAGTGAAATAAAAACTGCTGACAAACAGTTTTAGTCTTTGCACTGGATAGTTGTCTGTTACACATTAGTGAAATAAATAAACTTTCGTTTGCGATCGTGAAAATAAACTATTGACACAAGAATACAAGCCCACCCTGTTTTCAGCCATCTTCAGGGTATTCCCCCCAACCCCACTGACTATAGTGTTGACTATGAGCTTTTTCTTCTCTAATACAAGCACTTTTCTCAGGGAAACTCGCTACCAAGGATTTGACCGACTACCCTAGTTAGACAGTTCATTTGTGTCTACTCATAAATATAATGCTTGGATATTTATAAAACTGAATATTAGGGCCATCTTTTCAAAGGTCGTTTGTATAGCATGTCTGTATTTTAGAATTGAAAATGTACCGTCACCCGCGTTTACAAGGGCCGTTATTTCTTTCGGCAGTTCTGTATTTCGAAACGTTCTGTTTAACTTATGGAGGCAACTGTTCACAATTGTTTCGTGTATAATACTTGTATTATACGACTGAAAAAGATTTACCACACACAACTATAAGGTCTGTCATTTTTTTTTTGAGGGGGAAAATCTTTAGGCATAATACGTGTACATGTACTTGATGACAAAAAAATAAAATTGTTACATTTAAATGTAGACCTATTGGACGTGTACTTGATGACAAAAAATAAAATTGTTACATTTAAATGTAGGCCTATTGGAAGTGTACTTGATGACAAAAAAAAAATAAAATTGTTTTGAAAAATGATTATTTAGATTTAATTTTAATGTCATATGAATTTGAAATAACAGAGTAAGTCAAACTATTCCTTATCTTGAAAAGTTGGGTTAAGTCATAGATGAAACAAGCAGCATAAAAGGATAGCATTAATTTTATATTACAAATCTAATTTATTTGCAAGGAAGAAACTTTTAAAAATAACGTGTGCAACAGCAAACAGTTTTGTGAATAGTTTTGCGTAAGTAAATTCTTGAGGTGTAAACAGTTTTGTGAATAGTTTTGCGTAAATTAAATTCTTGAGGTGTAAACAGTTTCTTAAATAGTTTTGCGTAAGTAAATTGTTGAGGTGTAAACATTTTCGTGAATAGCCTTGCATAAGTAAATTGTTGAGGTTTGTAAAAACTCTGTCTACACAGAGTCTTTTCATTCTTGCTTATGCAAAGCGACCTGTGCAGTGAATTGTCACAGATGAGTGCACACTTGGCTAAGACTGGAATTCCTTTCATCTCTTTAACACAAACAAGCACACACAAATAATACACACACTTATGTAAAACTTACACACATGTACATCCCACACGCATACAACATAATTACAGTGCTTTTCCCACACCCACGCATCATGTTAACACTGGCATACTGACTCCCACGTTTATCGTCAACCCACCCAGTAGTACTGACCGCAATTCACCCGAAACACCTCCATTGGAATTTCCTGCCAATATAGTCGTCGAGGGATTTTTGTTAGCGTTCGCAATCACTTTTCAGTCAGTAGTTTACTACTTGTACACCATACTTTGACACCCACTTCAGCGTTTCTTGTTCCCTGCACGAGTGATTTATTTCATTATCCGAACTTGGACACTTCCACTACGAGTCAGGGTTTTTCGGGTCAGGCTTATAAAAATCTGTTTTACTTCTTAGTCGCTGGTCTCGAGGCCTACTAGCTAAGAAAGAAAATGAAATAAATCAAACAAGCAAACAAAAAAGTGAATAGATATTTTGATTGTCCTTGGTGTAGTGAGTATTCTGTCGCCTTTGATACAGGTGTGCCTACAACGCCTACAACTTTCACTCCACTTTACTACAGAGCATGCCTTTCGTGCTGTTTATTGCGCTGTGTCCCTAATTGCGAGCAGTTCATTTGTGTAAAATTAAAATTCATATATATACACATGTTGTGGTCAAAGACCGTACGTTTGTTTGTATGTATATACTAGCGCATTAACTATGTCTTTGGATACTCAGATGGATTCGAACATAAACCGAAATTCGACATGCTAAGTGTTTCGTGTGTGTGTGTGTGTGTGTGTTTGTGTATTAGAGTTTAGGGAATTTCCCCATCCGACACACACACACACACACACACACACACACACACACACACACACACACACGCGCACACACACACAGAGTACCTCCAGTCCTCTAAACTTTCGTCCCTGTAATTACTCTTATTTATCTCCCCTGACATTATCTCTTCTGTGCTTCATTAGCTTTCTATCCACGTCATGTAATTTGCATTCAAGTCTGTTCTGGTCTTGATTGTAGGCAATCGATCCTGAATGCCATGAAAACTCATCACGCGTTCATCTCTCGGAAACTGTCTAATCTCCCTTTTTGTTCGACTTAGCCACTCTCGTAAATTTCATTGTCATCGGGTACATTAACACACATCGCGCCATCGTGTACACCACCTTTTAGCACATTACACTTGGTGAGTTGGCTAGACGAGTGGGTGGAGGTAAGCTTAGTTTACTTTGCGTTATCTCAACTTCACCCACGTAAAGTGGTCACATGTGAGAGCCCTTGGCGAGAGGAGAGCTCCAACCATGATACGAAGTCTTAAAAGCTTGCGCTGACATTGCGCACTTGAATTTTATTACGGGCCCTTGTTGTGAGTCGAAGGTCAAGGTTTAACGTGTTGGCCCTGGTTGTGAGTCGCAGGTCAAGGTTTAACGTGTTGGCCCTTGTTGTGAGTCGAAGGTCAAGGCGTAACGTGTTGGCGAATCGAAGGTCACCGCGTGTTTGGGGGCTTGGTGTAGATTTTTTTTTTAGTAGAAATGAATAAACTACCAGGATATTCTGAGTGCATGTTGTGTTACACCATATTATCATGATGCCACAACTCTGAGTTGCTGCAGCTGTCTTTCTTACTTGCAGTGTCTGATACAGGAAATATCATTAAGTCCTTGACGTCACAAAGTTAATATAATTTTGTGTGTGTAGTCTATGCGTGCGTGCGTGTACTCGTGGAAACAAAACAATTTAGATTTTAGACAGTTGTGAAAGAAAGGTTACGGTTGAATAGTATTTAGTCACGCTCCTCTGCCTGAACGATCCTTCATATACCGGCAGTCTATCGATTTTTAGAAAATTCTTTGTACACCAGGCTGACGCCAATCGGCTACAACAGCAAATATTTTAATTTATTTTTGTTGTAGGCGGGTCTTTTGTATATGTATGAGTTTTGTTGTACATTTGACAGTGGTATGGGATTGTACAGTGGGCTGTGTTTTTAAAAAAAATATTGGCGCATTGCTCCATTGTGTGACGTTTATGGTCATTGAAAGTTGTAGTCGTTATAGATTGTGGTCATTAAAGGCTGTAGTTTTTAAAGGTTTTAGATTTCATCGTAATTGTGAGATGAACACTTTATGGAAGTTGCAATTCTTTCTGCATGTTGTATATGGTGTGTGCGTGTTTTCCTCTATGGTAGTCGTTATATAATTGCACTTTGTATTTTATGTGTGCGTGTTTTCCTGTAAGGTAGTCGTTATATAATTGCACTTTGTATTTTATGTGTGCGTGTTTTCCTCTATGGTAGTCGTTATAAATTGCACTTTGTATTTTATGTGTGCGTGTTTTCCTATAAGGTACTCGTTTCTGTAACTGCACTTTCATTACAGCTTGCATGTTGTATGCGCCATTAAGAATCTAGCTTTAATTCTAGATGTAGGACCACACTTTCCTTAATTCCCTTTCTTGTCTTCTTTATTCCTTCCATATGCATATGCTGTGTCCTTAATTCCTTTCCTTCTATATCGCTTCCACATGTTGTTTCCCACTATTGTTATGCATAATGAGTATTCCAGTATAAATGCAGCTAATAGTTAGTTGTATGTTGTGTGCTCTTTTACGACTGTTATTTCCTGCAAAATAGTCGTATGTTATATGCTCCTTTACGACTGATATTTCCTACTAGTTAGTTGTATGTTGAATACTCCGTTATAAATCTTGATGGCTTGTATTTCTTCTTTGAGCAAGAAAATGGCCGACCCCTGATCAAGAGTCAAATAACACGGAATTTCACCTGGACACAGAGCGTTTAACACGTCATCTGGCTAAAAGTCGGGCGATTTTTCTTATTAATAATTATATTTAGGCTGTGTTTCTTTCTTATTTGTTCGTGCATGGAGGGGCGCTTTTGTGGGATGGGAAGTATTCCACCACCACTACGGACGCTGTCAACAGTGGCTGACTTCTTTCTCTGTGTGCATCATGTACCTCCTAGTTTTGTCCATGAAGAGTGGCTGACTTCTTTCTCTGTGTGCATCATGTACCTCCTAGTTTTGTCCATGAAGAGTGGCTGACTTCTTTCTCTGTATGCATCATGTACCTCCTAGTTTTGTCCATGAAGAGTGGCTGACTTCTTTCTCTGTGTGCATCATGTACCTCCTAGTTTTGTCCATGAAGAGTTGATGACTTCTTTCTCTGTGTGCATCATGTACCTCCTAGTTTTGTCCATGAAGAGTTGATGACTTCTTTCTCTGTGTGCATCATGTACCTCCTAGTTTTGTCCATGAAGAGTTGATGACGACGCGAGATATAGATTCTATTGCAGGTATTTAGTGCTGTTATACAAACAAATAGGCTTGCGGTTGCAATTGCGTCGTTAGTGCCACTGAAAGGGTTAACGCTGAGGAATTCAGTATTATTATATACATATAAAGGCTCGTGGACTGCCATTGTTTCAAGGTTACTTCCAAAACGATTGACAATGTTTATCTCCTGGGAAGTTAGGCACTCCTAGGAACATAATTTTGTTGCGTGTGGAAGACTGGCATTTTATATTTTGTTATTTTTTTTTTTTGTTTGGCAGCGTTTGATTCAGGGAACGGCTCCAGTACACTTTGACTGCTGTATTTGCGCAAGGCAAACGTTAGCTGATGTTTGTGGTGTAAATTCTTTGAAAACTTGACATGCATGCACTTTGTTGTTGATGAGTGCAGTGACGTGCGCACAGGACATCTAGCACACTCTTCTCTGGAATAATAGCCATTGTCGTAATGATAATGCAGCATAGACTTAACTAATACCAATATCAGGACATCTAGCACACTCTTCTCTGGAATAACAGCCATTGTCGTAATGATAATGCAGCATAGACTTAACTAATACCAATATCAGGACATCTAGCACACTCTTCTCTGGAATAACAGCCATTGTCGTAATGTTAATGCAGCATAGACTTAACTAATACCAATATCAGGACATCTAGCACACTCTTCTCTGGAATAACAGCCATTGTCGTAATGTTAATGCAGCATAGACTTAACTAATACCAATATCAGGACATCTAGCACACTCTTCTCTGGAATAATAGCCATTGTCGTAATGATAATGCAGCATAGACTTAACTAATACCAATATCAGGACATCTAGCACACTCTTCTCTGGAATAATAGCCATTGTCGTAATGATAATGCAGCATAGACTTAACTAATACCAATATCAGGAGTCATAATGGCACTATCGACATCATTATAATCATATCTATCTATCTATCTATCTATCTATCTATCTATCTATCTATCTATCTATCTATCTATCTATCTATCTATCTATTTATCTATCTATCTATCTATCTATCTGTCTGTCTGTCTGTCTGTCTGTCAGCCTATCTATCTATCTATCTGTTCATCTGCTTGCCTGCTGAACTGTCTATTCATTCATCCATCCATCCATCCATCCACCTAACTATCTATCTCTCTATCTATCGTCATAACTAATACGGCAACAATCGTTATAATAATAACCAGTACAGTATTCACTAATAGCAACACCAATCGCTACAAAGTCATGACTACCACACATGTTAACAAAGTCAGCACTATAAGTCTTTTTTAACAAAACTAACACTACCAGTCTTCATAGCCAGACAATCGTCTACACAAAGTCAACACTACTGGTCTTTACTGAGTTAACACCCTACCAGTCTTCACACAGTCAACACAATTAACACTCAGTCTTCACACAGTCAACACTCAGTCTTTTTAACAAAGTCAGTATTGTCAGTTCGTTCTAACAATCTTAATACTATCAGTATTTATAACAAAGTCAATGCTATCTGTCGTAACTAAGTCAACAATAAAATGTTTACAAAGTCAACAACAGTGCTTGCAGTCAGAAAGAACAGTTTTCTGTAAAACATTAGAAAATATCAGTTCCATTTTCTAGAATTTCGTACTTGCTCTTTAAAATACATTGTTTTGATTAATAATGTTAAAATATTATTATGTTTAAATAATTGTTATATCAAAATATTGCTCTTTATAACACATTGCTTTGATTTATAATGTTAAAATATTATTATGTTTAAATAATTGTTATATCAAAATACTGCTGTTGTGAAAATGATATTAAGTATAGCATAATTTATAATGTTAAAATATTATTATGTTTAAATAATTGTTATATCAAAATATTGCTGTTGTGAAAATGATATTAAGTATAGCATAATTTATAATGTTAAAATATTATTATGTTTAAATAATTGTTATATCAAAATATTGCTGTGGTGAAAATGATATTAAGTATAGCATGATGCATGACAAGGAAATCACAGGGGAGTTGATCGCCGGCAGAGTTGTGCTGGGACTTAGATCTGAATAATTTATCTTATAGTGAGTCCTCGGATCCATTTAGGCAGTTTGTTTTATAGCTAACCAAATAGATATTTCCCGGCACTTGCAGTTTGCTTACAGACACATTTAGGCAGTTTGTTTTATAGCTAACCAAATAGATATTTCCCGGCACTTGCAGTTTGCTTACAGACACATTTAGGCAGTTTGTTTTATAGCTAACCAAATAGATATTTCCCGGCACTTGCAGTTTGCTTACAGACACATTCAGACAGTTTTTCTTGCAGTTTGCCTTACAGACACATTCAGACAGTTTTTCTTGCAGTTTGCCTTACAGACACATTCAGACAGTTTTTCTTGCAGTTTGCTTTATCATTGAATTTTGACAGTTTATGTTCCAATTTATCGTTAACTGATGCATTTGGGCAGATTTTCTTTAACGGTTTGCTATCTTGATATTTAGATTTTTTATCTTAAACAGTTTTGCCTACTGGTGTTTTGAAATATCTATTTGAACACAATATTTTATCTTGAGTAATTTCTTTTAAAATATATTTGAACACTTGAAGCTTTAAAGATATGTTTAACACTTCGTACAATTAGCCTTCAGGATTCATTTGAACTCTTTATTGGAACCGTTTTCTCTACATACCGCCTTGAACAGTTTACAAAAAAAAGATGCACGTAAGCACTTAATCTTGAACATTTCGTTATAAAAATATATATGAACACTTTAAAGTTTGGTATAAAGTTATATATGAACACTTTATCATCATGAACACTGTGTGTACAGGAACACAAACACTTTATTCTAAAATGGGTCGGATCTAAACTAGTAACATCCATAATAAGAAGGGTTTTGCTCAATGAGAGATTTTCAGTGTCCTTGGCTTTCGTAATGATAAACCAATATTTAACGCTTCCAAGAATACACCATTGCTTTTAACAACTACACACCTACCTTTAAAACTAACTCGAAATGCAAATACCTTTATCTGGTGACCTACACCCCGAAAGTAAACTCACGCGACCAGCAAGCAGAGGTTTGAAATCTACAACTTAAGCCAGGTCATCATTTGTAGCCAAAGTTGTCGGTTGTACTTTTTTTTACGGCCCTTTTTACTGGCTACAGGAATAGACTTCAAAGTAAGGAAAACAAAAGGAGAAAAAGTGACAATGGGGACAGGCTTTCAAAATTAAAAAAGCAAAGAAAAGACGACAATGAAAAATAAAACTCATACAAACGAACAGCAGTCTTCTAGGCAGTGTGTTATATTTGTTTAAAATCTGTATCATTTCACTCTAATAATTAATTAACTCAAACAAAGCTGTGGTTGTGCTGCTTTCAAAATCTGGCCATTGACTTTGGGCTTGCACACAGCGTGGTGTCTGTGGCAGCCCACTGCGTTTATAAATTTCAAATCCTGGACTATATCTAAGGTCATTGCACTGCTGGTTGTTCTGACACACAAGATCCATTTGGTCCCTAACATTGTGTCCATTCTGCTGAGTATGATCACTTACATTATTGTCATCATTTATAATTAGTGTGATCTCCTATAATCTCTGTGGTCAGTTTTATTCAGTTGGAGCAGTCATAACCAGTGTACATTATTGTCATCATTTATAATTAGTGTGATCTCCTATAATCTCTGTGGTCAGTTTTATTCAGTTGGAGCAGTCACAACCAGTGTACATTATTGTCATCATTTATAATTAGTGTGATCTCCTATAATCTCTGTGGTCAGTTTTATTCAGTTGGAGCAGTCATAACCAATGTACATTATTGTCATCATTTATAATTAGTGTGATCTCCTATAATCTCTGTGGTCAGTTTTATTCAGTTGGAGCAGTCATAACCAATGTACATTATTGTCATCATTTATAATTAGTGTGATCTCCTATAATCTCTGTGGTCAGTTTTATTCAGTTGGAGCAGTCACAACCAGTGTACATTATTGTCATCATTTATAATTAGTGTGATCTCCTATAATCTCTGTGGTCAGTTTTATTCAGTTGGAGCAGTCACAACCAGTGTACATTATTGTCATCATTTATAATTAGTGTGATCTCCTATAATCTCTGTGGTCAGTTTTATTCAGTTGGAGCAGTCATAACCAATGTACATTATTGTCATCATTTATAATTAGTGTGATCTCCTATAATCTCTGTGGTCAGTTTTATTCAGTTGGAGCAGTCATAACCAATGTACATTATTGTCATCATTTATAATTAGTGTGATCTCCTATAATCTCTGTGGTCAGTTTTATTCATTTGGAGCAGTCACAACCAGTGTACATTATTGTCATCATTTATAATTAGTGTGATCTCCTATAATCTCTGTGGTCAGTTTTATTCAGTTGGAGCAGTCACAACCAGTGTACATTATTGTCATCATTTATAATTAGTGTGATCTCCTATAATCTCTGTGGTCAGTTTTATTCAGTTGGAGCAGTCATAACCAGTGTAATTCTTTCTAAATGCCGTGATCGGTTATAACCAGTTGATTAATTTTAAGTCAATTATAATTAATCAGCTTTAATATTTTTGTGATAGACTATGATGAATGTGATCAGCTATAATCTTATTGATCAGTTATAACCACTGTGGTAAGATATAATCTTATTGATCAGTTATAACCACTGTGGTAAGATATAATCTTATTGATCAGTTATAACCACTGTGATCAGCTATAATCTTATTGATCAGTTATAACCACTGTGGTAAGATATAATCTTCGTTATGAGTTATAACCAGTGAGAGCATTCATCAGCAATTACAATCAGTGTTATTGTTCATAATCAATGTAATATACAATCAATGTCAGCAGTTAATATCGCTCTGTAAACCTGGCTGTATGAAAGTGTGTGCAGTTAATATCGCTCTGTAAACCTGGTTGTATGAAAGTGTGTGCAGTTAATATCGCTCTGTAAACCTGGCTGTATGAAAGTGTGTGCAGTTAATATCGCTCTGTAAACCTGGCTGTATGAAAGTGTGTGCAGTTAATATCGCTCTGTAAACCTGGCTGTATGAAAGTGTGTGCAGTTAATATCGCTCTGTAAACCTGGCTGTATGAAAGTGCTGCAGATTGGAATTGTCGAACATAATTAGCTGTTGGCCAAAGCACGTGATTTGAGCCCCTATGTAGTCTTGATCCGCCATTAGAGCTCTCTGACCGTGAGAAGAGCGGAAAACGTGACAGATGGCGCATCGTGCAACAATCCCACCTAGCAACATTAACGTTTAGCACATCTCTTGTCGTCTTCATTTCGGCAGAGAATTCTCCCGTTTCTGACAGTTCTCCAGTAATGCCACACAACTACCAGTGAAGATGACGGGAACTGTTGTCCAATGGGAATTATTGTCTTGGCGTTCATTGCTAAGCAGAGAATTAGCATGGCAACTGGCACTGATGTAAAAGCCAAGTGATTTGTCACGCTAGGACTTAGCATTCTGGGAATATTAGATAAATCAACAGTAACAGATCAAAATTAAGCGGGAAAAAAACTGGTTCGTGAAAGGACTGATTGGAGCCAGTGACGTCACAACTCACTATTGAAGACTTCCTAAGGAATAATTTATGAACGCACTATTCTTTGATGAGCAAAGTGCTTCGTTTTCTCTCCAGCGATTGTATTTCTCTAGAAATATTATGTGTCCTCTTCTTTTTATAGCTGCCATTTTCTCTTGTTGTTCAGTCAAAGCACATCACGTGGAGTGTTCTAGAATCTTCATGTATGCTACTCAAGCACACCACAAGAAATGTTCAAAAAGACTTCATGAATTCTTGAGACCAAACTCAAACTTCAGTTTCCATCATATTGGCTCTTGTAAACAGAATTTACAGCAATCATCTTACAGCAGTGCGTTTACTGATAAGTTTAATGACAAAGCTGGATACACACCAATAGTATAGTTCAGTAGTCACTGCAGCCTGAAGCAGATATAAGGTTATAGAACAAAAAGAAAAGGTGCACTCCTTTCTGCAAAAGTCAAATTAAGGCAGCGCTAAAATTCAGGTATATTTTTTCTCTAAAGTCCTTTCTTTCTTACACACATTCTCAACTTATAAATCCTGCAATAATATTCATCAGCCTCATACACATACAACATAAGAAATACACCATTGATCAAACCACAAGTAAAATGTACAACGTAATCAGATTAGTGTACATAAAAATAATGGTTCAATTACATAAGCATTCTCCAATTCAAATCGAAGATCTCCAATAGCAAACATGTATGAAATATTTCTAAGTCCATTCTTTCTTTATCAGTCAGTTCAATTACCATAAGCTAACGATTGCCTTTAAGACCATACTCGAGTTATGTCAAAGTCAAACTGATTAGAATATAGAACTTCTTCAACAAAGTAACTTTTGTTCCATCCCCATTAGATGAAGTTGTTATGAACAAGTGTGAGACTATTAGTCAGGAAAAAAGAACTCATCCATTTGGAACTGGTTTGGATTGCATCAGCAAGTTCTAGCATATACTCCACGTGAGTTGTTTACTCCAACTCTGGCACTTACAAAAATATCATCATAAGAAGTGCCCAAGTTCGGGTCACGTTAACATTGGTAATAAATATTTAAGTATTAGATTTAGAAATAGGGATAGGCAAATTTAGTTCACCACAGTAACATGTGTGTGCTTCACTCTTAATGAATGGTATTTCCTTGTCAAGTGTATTAGGTTAGCAGGAGTATTACGTCATCAAGTGTCTATAACTTTATCATTTGTAAAGTATTGAGTAAAAAGTAGTATGATGTCATCCTTACGTTTAAGTATTCAGAAAAATCAGTATGACATCATCCATATGTTTATAAAGTATTAAAAAAAAAAGCATTATGACATCATCCTTATGTTTTAAAGTATTCAGAGAAAGCATATGACGTTACCCTTATGCTTTTATAAAGTATTCAGAAAAATCAACATGTCACCTGTATGTTTATAAAGTATTCAGAAAAAAGCAGTTTTACGTCACTTTATATTTATATAGTATTCAGAAAAAGCAGTTTGAAGTTATCTTTATTTATAAAGTATTCAGAAAAGCAGTATGACGTCACCTTTATGCTTATAAAGTATTTTGAAAAAGCAATGTGACCTTTTAATGTGACGAAAACCTTACACATCAAGGTCGTTGAAGGAGTTAATGCTAGAAGTGGCATCTGAAATGTCAAGCCGTGTGACATTCTGAAACTGCTCTCTGCCGCAGGCATTTTGGCATTTAAATAACACACATACACACACACGCACACACACACGCATAAATGCTCATTCATATTCACTGTCAATGCAGGTACGCACAATGCACGTCTTTAGTCGATCCAAATCCGCACATGCATTTGTCGCAAGCATGAGTCGAGTAGTCTGTGGTAGCCGTCATGTCAGATTAAATTATTATAACATCGCAGAGGGTAGGAAACTAGCAAGGTCATCATAATTATATATCGATTCTGTCTGCTCAGATTGTCTCCCTTCTCAATATTCCTGTACACGAGCATGCAAAACCTTGTTTTTAAAGAGCATACACGATACATTTTTAACGCGTATTTTTATTTATTTGTCTACGATGGGATAAATTTGTTTCGTCTCTAAATAAATAAAACATCGCTTTCTGTTTATTTTTCCATTGCTCAGTTGATTTGTTTGGTTGAATCCCCTTGGTAGTTGATAGAAATTTTGGAATGTAGATACGGTCTGTCAGTTTCTTACTAAACAAACTTCGCACTTGTTTCCCCGAAGGGAAGGAAAACAATAATGCTAACATGAAATATTCCTTTTTGGGGAAAGGGAGGGAAGTGAGAAAGAAGGCGAAAGTCGAGTACCCTTACACTTTACAGGACAACCCGAGGCATGTTATCTGCCTTTACTGGATGTCATGCTGTTTCACTTTCAGTCAAAGTTGAATGGATTTGTAGTCGTTAAAGTTAATATACGTCATTGTAATGTAATGATATACTGCAGCATGAATTCGCAAGCTCTTCAGGTTAATTGCCTTTCACTTTTAATAACATTTAATAATTATAAGTGAAGTGCAATTTGCCTTTTGCCTTTATTAGTTTGTTTCTAAATTTATTTATTTATGTGTTGTTTTGTTGCTGCGTTGTGGAGGGGAGGGGGGGGGGAAGGACTACAGTTTCTTGACTATGAGGCTACATACAGTAAACATTATATTTAAGAATGACAAAAGAAAATCCCACATTGCTCTGTTAATGAAATTGTTTGATGTTTGAAAAGTAATGGATTTCTTAACACACAATCATTCTCTTGTCTATAAACATAGCAGTGACTTATCTTAAGATAAAATTGTTTCTTTTTCTTTTCTTTTATCCTTCTAAATGGCGCAGTTGTGCTAGATTAGTAACAGAGATGTGGGCTCTGAAAATGTATTCTTTATGTATCTGTTATAAAATTGAGTGAGTTACCTAGCATTATACTTCTAACTTATGACATTCAGTTTACTATTACTATGAACAGCTCTGGACTTCTAACTTATGACATTTAGTTTACTATTACTATGAACAGCTCTGGACTTCTAACTTATGACATTTAGTTTACTATTACTATGAACAGCTCTGGACAGATGATAATTTTAGTTTTATGTCGATATATTTTTTTATGTTGTTCTGGTAAGTTCGGCTCTGTCACTTCTTCTGACTAAGTGTGGCGAAAGAATCCCTTACTCACACTTTCCGCAATCAACTCCTCTTAGTCTTTTGTGGACACAGTTATTTTGGTAATTTTGTCGAGGTAATCCAATCGATTTTCAGTTTTGCGTACGTCTTGTGAAGCAGACATTTTATATGAAACCCTCTTGGCAATCAGCGTCTCGGTGTACTGAAATATTATTATACTTTGTGGTGTAGACTTTCGGATTCATGATCAGAGACTTCGAAATATTATTGTATTCTATGGTGTAGACTTTTATGCACTTAACCAGAGACTTCGAAATATGATTGTATTCTATGGTGTAGACTTCTATGCACTTAACCAGAGACTTCGATATATGATTGTATTCTATGGTGTAGACTTCTATGCACTTAACCAGAGACTTCGATTATACTTTACGGTGCAAGGTCCTATGCACATGATCGCAGTCTTAAAAAGAAAAAAAAATGAAGATGATACTGTTTGGTACAGACTCCTGTGTATATAATCACTCTCATCAAAATATGATTTTACTTTATGGTGCAAACTCCTATGTACATGTTCACTGAGACAAGCGATTTATACTAAACAACAGGCTATCTATGTCTCTTTGTATTCACTGTTTCCTAATGTAAAATTACTGTCATCTACTAATAATATTTGTTTAAATGTAAAATTACTGTCATCTACTAATAACATTTGTTTAAATGTAAAATTACTGTCATCTGCTAATAACATTTGTTTAAATGTAAAATTACTGTCATCTACTAATAACATTTGTTTAAATGTAAAATTACTGTCATCTACTAATAACATTTGTTTAAATGTAAAATTACTGTCATCTACTAATAACATCTGTTTAAATACAAGCAGAATTAAATGTATTCACTGTTTGTAAATGTAAAATTACTATCATATACTAATAACATTTGTTTAAATACAAGCAGAATTAAATGTATTCACTGTTTGTAAATGTAAAATTACTATCATATACTAATAACATTTGTTTAAATACAAGTAGAGTTAAATGCTCAAAAAAGACAAAACCCAAATGAATGAGTAAATAAATGAATTTAGAACTTAAAATGAATGTGAAATAACTGTCATGGATCCTAAAAATGACAAGCACATGCTTAAAAAAAATATGCATAACCATAATTCAGTTTTCAGATCGATATAGACGTCCGTTTATGAGGTAGCTTAAGTGAATCAATATTATCTCACACAGGAAGTCCAACACAAACACATTATTGGTCGCAAATACACAGCTGGAACATCTGTTTGCTGAAATAATTTGCTATGCCGCATATTGTTGCGAAATTATTTCTCTATATTTCCCCCAAAATTTATGTATCTTGTCCAATCATTTATATCTCGTTTCTTTACCTTCTCTTTTTGCACATCAAAAGTTTCGAAGCCAGTTTCTTTAGGCCGATAATGCATGGCATTTTTTTCTACTTTTGCAAAACGTAAACAAATTTTGTTAAAATAATATTGTCTTTACCGATATTGGTAGTCAATACGTGCCTCCTTCTGCGGAGAAATTGGCAGCACGCCCAGATCATTCAGAGAGAAAATGAGGAAATGTACACACTGAGCACAGCGTGTACTGGAGTGGGGGAGAGCCAAACGTAAATTGATTGCATATCAAATCGTCCTTGTCCTGACATTAATTACTAAAATTAAGGTGTTGTCTGCCAGGCATGTTGAATTGTATTTCACAACTGTTTAAATTTGAAAGTTTTAAAACAAGTTTATTTCCTTGTCGCTGAGTCCCCCCCCTCCTCTCTGCACGGTGAACTTGACCATTTTATTGCGTCCGTCATACGAGTTACCATTTGACTGTTTTATAGCCCAGAAAATATGATTTACCATTTGACTGTTTTATAGCCCAGAAAATATGATTTACCATTTGACTGTTTTATAGCCCAGAAAATACGAGTTACCATTTGATTGTTTTATAGCCCAGAAAATATGATTTACCATTTGACTGTTTTATAGCCCAGAAAATATGATTTACCATTTGACTGTTTTATAGCCCAGAAAATACGATTTACCATTTGACTGTTTTATAGCCCAGAAAATACGATTTACCATTTGACTGTTTTATAGCCCAGAAAATACGATTTACCATTTGACTGTTTTATAGCCCAGAAAATACGATTTACCATTTGACTGTTTTATAGCCCAGAAAAGACTATTTACTAATCGATTGTTTTATAGCCCAGAAAATATGATTTACCAATGACTGTTTTGTAACCCAGGACATAGTACTGTTTAGTAACCCAGGACATAGCTTACCATTCGACTGTTTAGTAACCCAGGACATAGCTTACCATTCGACTGTTTAGTAACCCAGGACATAATTTACCATTCGACTGTTTAGTAACCCAGGACATAATTTACCATTCGAATGCTTAGTTCCCATGAAACTTTATCTTCTGACTATTTTGACCACTTGACAAATTAATTGCTTGAATTCTTTGTACCAGAAGACGTGTTTTACTATATGACAGTTTTATGCCACTTGCACTGTGTTATTGACTGTTGACCTGTGGCATACTTTATCACTCGAGTGTTATTAACTGTTGACCTGTGGTATACTTCATCACTCGAGTGTTATTAACTGTTGACCTGTGGTATACTTTATCACTCGAGTGTTATTTAACTGTTTGCCATTCGAGTGTTTTGTACATGACAGATTTTATAATGTAGCTAATGTTTTCCCCAAAACACGAATTAAACTTTGTGCTACTTACTAAATTGCCTGTATTTGTGTTTTAGAATATAATATTGATTCAGCGTTTGGGTATTTATTATATAATATTGATTTAGTGTTTATGTATTTGTAACATAATACTGAGTCAGTGTTTGTGTATTTATAATATAACGTCTATTCAGCAGTTGACTGCCATGACTGACGACTGGCAAAGCTGGATTGTTAACCTATCCATCAGTACATAGACCTCTGTCTTAATGAACATTCATCTGTCTCCCATCAGTCAAAGAATCAATTAATGTTATGCTAAATCCACCATGAAATCCAGATCTGTATGCCCTTAAGGAAAAGCCGAACTCTCGCAGCTGATGAACGAGATAATGTTCCAGGAACCATCTTATATGTTGAAAGCTTTTTCTCCCCTTAATCATTCCTTACAAAGTATATTTACCCTGGCCCGGCTTTCCTGTTATTATTCCATTGCCATCTACCACTGTATAACAGGACTTTGTTACTGCAGACTTTAGATCGCCTCGACATTTAATTACTTTCGTTCTTCCGGCTGAGTCCAGTGGCGGACATTGGCCCGACGAGGTCTGGATTTGATTGTCTCCCCGCAAGTGAGTTTGCGCGGTCTGAGTGAAAGTATCAAAGGAACTTATACTGTCCGGACTACTTCACTTTACTTTGAGTGTCGTGTGTGTGTGTGTGTGTGGGGGGGGGGGTTAGTCTTGTACACGACTTATCTGCCTTTCCTCAGTCTGGGGAATGCATCTCTTTTGCATTATTTTCGATTCTGTTGTAACTTTTCTTGTTTGCTTTATTTTCTGTGTGGACGTATCCATTACGTCATTCATACTTTATTATGTACACTTTTTTTTGTTGTGTGAACATATCCATCAATACATACTTGATTTATTACATTTACTGATTGGAAATATCTATCATCAATATATGCCTATTTTATTGCACATATTTCGTGGACCTATCCATTACTGTCTATGTGGGTTTTTATATTGTACTTACTGAGTGGAAATATCCATCATCACTATATGCCTGTTTTTCTTGCAGTTGCTTACACATCACTAAATGCCTGCTTTTGTTGCACTATTGAGTGGACCTATTAATCAATATACATTAATATAATTACACATACTGAGTGGAACTATCCGTCAATCAGTACATGCCTCTTTTTACTTGTAATTACTGAGTGGACCTAGCCATCAATACATGCCTGTTTTTACTTGCAATTGCTGAGTGGACCTAGCCATCAATACATGCCTGTTTTTTCTTGCAATTACTGAGTGGACCTAGCCATCAATACATGCCTGTT
Organism: Sinotaia quadrata; assembly: GCA_028829895.1. Taxonomy (NCBI): domain Eukaryota; kingdom Metazoa; phylum Mollusca; class Gastropoda; order Architaenioglossa; family Viviparidae; genus Sinotaia; species Sinotaia quadrata. Next base: position 95,481,869 of record CM054180.1, read on the forward strand.
TTTTCTTGCATTTATTGAGTGGACTTTAGCCACCAGCATAGTCTGCTTCTCTTGAGTGCATACTACTCTCTCTATATCTATAGTACTGTAAATATACTACTCTATAGTACTGTATACATACTATTCCTGTATGTATATCTACTGTAAACATACTTATTCCTGTATGCATTTTTACCTTTGGGAATATCTATCACAGTCTGCATGTTGCTTTTGAATGCCTGTTCTCTGTAAGGACGCTTTCACTGTATTTTCTGTGTGGATTCTTCACTGTAGGAATGCTATTCCTGATTAATCTTTTTGTATACATGTCTGTCTCACTACAAACACTCTTCTGTATGAATATATTCCTCATTGCATATATGCTTCTTCTGTGTGGACTTATCTCTCACTGTATGCAGACTTCTTTTGTGTGGACTTATTTTTCACTGTATGCAGACTTCTTCTATTAGGACATATTTCTCATTGTATACATACTTCTGTATGGACTTACCACTCACTGTAAACATATTCTGTATGGACTTATCACTCACTGTAAACATATTTTGTATGGACTTACCACTCACTGTAAACATATTTTGTATGGACTTACTACTCACAGTAAACATATTTTGTATGGACTTACTACTCACAGTAAACATATTTTGTATGGACTTACCACTCACTGTATACATACTTCTTCTGTATTTTCTTTGTTTTGCATGTTACAATGTATTTTCCTGTCTACTTACGCTATGAATAAAAGATCAAATAATTGTCTGTATTGAAAAACGGTTTGGTAAAGCACGTGTTATAGATTAGAAATCTGTTCTTGGAGAAAACATACTCCAGTTTTATTCCCAATGCTCGCAACGTGCGCGTAACGGAATACACTGCACTTGGCTGACTCCAACGATCCAAGTTTAACACCATTAATACACTAATAGCGCACTAATGCTATAAACATATTTAATTGTTTATATTCAATAAACTTTCATAAAATGTACACAATTAAGTGATAATTAGTTAATCTCATTAATTGAGATGGACAATCTTTAATTAACATTAAGACAACATTAATTAAAGGATTCGTCTGCATCCTGTTCTTTCAGATTGGACGAGGCGAAAAAATGGCGCGCCCAGGATCGGGAAACAATCAACAAGCTGAACCAGCAGGTGTCGGACCTGGAAGCCGAGATCCGCATGCTGCGACGTACCAACGACTCCATGGATACGGAGCGCCAGCGAGACAAACAGACTATCACCAGGCTCAACGAGGAACTGGAGAAACTGCGCATCGTGAGTTATGGCCCTTATCTCAGTACTCTCTATCCATAGACCGCGTACCATTTACTGTCCTTGGAGTTGTAGCCCTTATCTCAGTACACTCTATCCATAGACCGCGTGCCATTTACTGTCCTTGGAGTTGTAGCCCTTAGCTCTGTACACTGGCCATACACCGCGTGCCATTTACTGTCCTTGGAGTTGTGGCCCTTAGCTCTGTACACTCTAGCTATAGACCGCGTACCATTTACTTTCCTTGGAATTTCCTTATCTAGCGGAAGTATTCCGAGTATTCATAGCAGGTTTATACTTCCGCTTGCTCAGCAGTCACGTGAAAATTCATTGTACCTTCCCAACAAGCGGAAACTTTGGAGTCAGTCAATATATATGATGGCGTTCTGACGTCTACAATCACACGGAACGGTATTCTTACATCACCGACAGAAGATCGCTTACATCATCGATAGTTGATGGCTTGCCAAAGCGACTGTTGATGGAATTTTGAATGTGACAGAGCATTCATGCATTAGTAATGCAAATACTCCGAGCCTTCACAGGAGGCCTGAAGGTTAGGTCGTGTAGATGTGTGAAGCTCCCCAAAGGGAATCTTTTTAATATCTAGATCAGTTATTTTCTTCTCTGCATTATTAAAACTCATTTCGCAATTGTTTCTCCCTGGCTTTCACGTGAACACAGCGTAATTAGTACGAAAGTTGCAAAACAGAAGAAACTGAAAAAGTCTTATAGCTTGGTTGTGCCAGCTCTATCTGTTCACTTTTGTTCCAGCATAATTTTGCTGAGATACTTGTTCTAGCTTGTATCCTTTGAAGTACTTGTTCCAACAATAATGTGCTAAAGTACTTGTTTCAAAATGTATATGCTTAATTACTTGTTCCAACATATTTCTGCTTAAGTATTTATTCCTACATGCCTCTGTTGAAGTACTTGTTCCAACAAATTTCTGCTGAAGTACTTATTCCTACATGCCTCTGTTGAAGTACTTGTTCCAACATATTTCTGCTGAAGTACTTATTTCTACATGCATCTGTTGAAGTACTTGTTCCAACATATTTCTGCTTAAGTACTTGTTCCAACAAATATTTGCCATCCTAGAGCAAGGTTTTTCAACTGGAGTTATATGGAACTCTAGGGTTCCTCGAGAGTTCACTAGGGGTTCCTCAAGAGACTGTGATTGAAAAATAAAGCATCGTTGATAAGTAAGATAAATATCAGATAAAAGCTAGAAAAGCTAAACTATGATGGATGTAAGATAAAGTAAAATAAATGTAAGGTAAGATAAGCTATGATGGATATAAAATAAGGTAAGATAAATATAAGGTGAACCATAAGCTGTGATAGATATAAGATAAGATAAGCTAAATGTAAGGTAAGAAAAGATAAATGTAAGGTAAGAAAAGATAAATGTAAGGTAGGATAAGATAAATGTAAGGTAGGATAAGATAAATGTAAGGTAAAATAAATGTAAGGTTATTAAGATAAATGTAGGGTAAAATAAGATAAGATAAATGTAAGGTAAGATCAGATAAATGTAAGGTAGGATAAGATAAACGTAAGGTAAGAAAAGATACATGTAAGGTAGGATAAGATAAATGTAAGGTAGGATAAGATAAATGTAAGGTAAGATCAGATAAAAGTAAGGTAAGATAATAGAAATGTTCGATAAGTGTAAGGTAAGATGAGATAAATGTAAGGTAAGATAAATGTAAGGTGAGATAAATATAAGGCAATATAGATAATAAATAAGAAAAAGACGAGAAAATGTGACGTGCGATGACGTAGTATTAGATGATAAAATAATAATTGAATGAATGCAAAAATAAACAAACCGTATTGACTACACTTGAGAAATCACACCAAGTTAATGGATGTAGAATAGGACATTGTACACACAAGAGAGCGGCAAGACGAGTCAATGTGTAGTTATATATAATGACAATTAACAAGACGAGTCAATGTGTGGTTATATATAATGACAATTAACAAGACGAGTCAATGTGTGGTTATATATAATGACAATTAACAAGACGAGTCAATGTGTGGTTATATATAATGACAATTAACAAGACGAGTCAATGTGTGGTTATATATAATGACAATTAACAAGACGAGTCAATGTGTGGTTATATATAATGACAATTAACAAGACGAGTCAATGTGTGGTTATATATAATGACAATTAACAAGACGAGTCTATGTGTGGTTATATATAATGACAATTAACAAGAACGAGTAAGCAGTTGTACTAATACTGTATGGCGAGAGTTAGCTTTATAAAGGATAATAATGGGACTGTGATCTTACGAGTAAGTAGTTAGGTATACTATAATATAGCGAGAGTTAGCTTTACAAAGGATAATAATGGGACTGTGATCTTACGAGTAAGTAGTTAGTTATACTATAATATAGCGAGAGTTAGCTTTACAAAGGATAATAATGGGACTGTGATCTTACGAGTAAGTAGTTGTACTAATACTGTATGGCGAGAGTCAGCTTTATAAAGGATAATAATGGGACTGTGATCTTAGAGGGCGCCAGTGTGTGCAGGCGGCGAAAATGAACTAAGTTTGAATACTAAATGGAACTTCACTCCATCAGATCAAAGCGAAACGAACACCTCATTTCTTGTCTAGTCATGCGTGAGATCAATAAATGACCGCATCAAATATCGCATCGCACTTGATCCTAATGATTTCTCTGTTCGCTGAACCGCTTGCAAGGAATGACTCCACCTGTTACTATGTATTGATAAGTACCACGTTAGCAATGACGGCTCTGTTACTATGTATTGATAAGTACCACGTTAGCAATGACGGCCTTGTAAACAGGTATCAGTGCAAATCTAGTGTGTTGAATTAAACTCGAGTTTCATCAAGTCTTGAATACCACAAACTGTTATCTTACATTCAAACGTTTATTATTATTATCATCATCATTTTATCCTTATATATACTTATATGTATGTGTGTGTGTGTGTGTGTGTGTGTGTGTGTGTGTGTGCGTGCGTGTATGATGTATGTGAGTGTGTGCTTGGGTGTACGTACATTTATCCACATAGTCCCACGTTCCTTCTTCTTTGCCTTATCCACATGGTTTTACAGGCACATATAATCTGTATTAAGATGTATTTAGTATTCACTTGCATTCGTATTCAGAGGTCAACCGTATTCAAGTGTATTCTGCATTAAGAGGCATCCAACATTCACGTGTATTCTGCATTAAGAGGCATCCAACATTCAAGTGTATTCTGCATTAAGAGGCATCCAACATTCACGTGTATTCTGCATTAAGAGGCATCCAACATTCAAGTGTATTCTGCATTAAGAGGCATCCAACATTCACGTGTATTCTGCATTAAGAGGCATCCAACATTCAAGTGTATTCTGCATTAAGAGGCATCCAACATTCACGTGTATTCTGCATTAAGAGGCATCCAACATTCAAGTGTATTCTGCATTAAGAGGCATCCAACATTCACGTGTATTCTGCATTAAGAGGCATCCAACATTCAAGTGTATTCTGCATTAAGAGGCATCCAACATTTCTATGTACCTTTACCCTGCATTAAGAGATGTCTATTATTCCAATGCTTCCCTCTTTAAGATGTACCCTGCATTAAGAGATGTCTATTATTCCAATGCTTCCCTCTTTAAGATGTATCCTGCGTGCGCGTGTACTTGCAGCCTAAATTAACGGACTGCAGTATTTGCATATATCCTAACTGGTGATACAATTGTATTCTATATTTTCGTGTGCCAAGGACTATCACCAAGTTTCTATATTTTGCTTATTTCACTTTCAGGACCTGAGCAATGAGACAATCCAAAGACTTGATGCCGAGAATCGCGCCCAGACCCTGGCTGAAGAACTGGAGTTCTTGAAGAGCGTTCACGAACAGGTGAGATTGTGTGTAAACAATTGATGTCATAGGACTGTCACCCAATCATACCTGTTATATAGGATTCTAAGATCGGCCTTGCTTATACCAGTTTTCTTATACATAGATGTTCTGACGGCAAACTGTTTTCTGGAAGTCCACGTGAAGTTAGTCAAAGTACTGATGCCAGAGGTCAACTAATGATTTCCTTGATCTCATTCTACAGGAGTTGAAAGAATTGGCAGCTCTGGCATACCGCGACACGACTGCGGAGAATCGCGAGTTCTGGAAGAACGAGCTCTCGCAGGCCATCCATGACATCCAGATGGAGTATGACTCCAAGATGGACGCAATTCGAGGCGAAATGGAGACCTTCTACAACTTGAAGGTACTTCTAAAGGGAATCAACTCGCGCTTGTAGCCTGTATTTTTAATAAACTTTGATCAAAGAGTTTATGTTTACAGCGGAACACCAGTATTTTATTTTCTGTGAACATTGAATTTAAACTGTACTCACAGATCAGTTAAATATATATGGCTGCCTTTATAAACAGACCTCTTTCTATGAGCATTATATTTACACTGTACCCACACAACGGTTAAGTACATAATGACTGCTTTTATACATAGAATTCTTTCTTTGAACCTGTAATTTAAAGAGTACCCACAGATCACTTAAGTATATAATGGCTGCTTTTAAATATATGATTGTCATAAAATCTTTTCATCCAAGCAAACTGTTTTTAGTCAGTGTCTTTGTATGCATTGGACGATTTGATCGTTGAACATTTGCCAGATAGTACATTTACTGTAAATGACTTGAGCACACTATTGTATATACTCTTTAAAATAAAGCCCTAGACTTAGAAAAGAACAGTCTTTTATTCTTTTGGATGATAATAATCACGAACTTTCCCAAATCCAGGTACAAGAGTTCCGCACTGGCGCCACGAAGCAGAACATGGAAGTGACGCATGCGCGAGAAGAGACGAAGAAGTTCCAGAAGATAATGAACGATGCGAAGATCAGAATAGCCGATCTAGAAGCAAGGGTATGTACTCTGAATCTGTTGGTCGTCTGTCATTTTTATTGAATTTGACTGGAATTATTTTTGCCTCTCAATTGTTTTTGTCCATCACTGTACATGACTTTCACGTTGGTTTACCAAGCCGTTCGAAAACTATTTCATCATGTCATTGTGTCTTTCGCTCATTAAACTATTTCATCTTGTCATTGTGTCTTTCGCTCATTAAACTATTTCATCATGTCATTGTGTCTTTCGCTCATTAAACTATTTCATCTTGTCATTGTGCATATTTCTTTCGCTCATTAAACTATTTCATCATGTCATTGTGCATATTTCTTTCGCTCATTAAACTATTTAATCTTGTCATTGTGCATATTTCTTTCGCTCATTAAACTATTTCATCTTGTCATTGTGCATATTTCTTTCGCTCATTAAACTATTTCATCTTGTCATTGTGCATATTTCTTTCGCTCATTAAACTATTTCATCTTGTCATTGTGCATATTTCTTTCGCTCATTATGCTGTTTAATGGGATTGTTTTTAACAGTAAGAATTTTTCCAAAACGCTTTCCTGAGTTTTTGATTAAGCATTTTTTAAAATAAATTTTACAGAAGTTTACTATTTGTTTTACTGATCCATTTTCTGGATAGGATACAGTGTTTTTTTCCAAACGTACGTGGGATGGTGGTGGTGGAATTTGTTACATTAAATGAATGATAAGCCATTAGTATTTCCTGAAGGAAAAACAATCCAATTAGACTTTCCTAGATTAAAAACCACTAGAGTTTCCAAGATAAAAAAAGCTTCTAAAATTTCACTTGAAAGGGGTGGGGGAAGTGTCGCTAAAATTTCCTGTGGAAGGGAATCCATTAGAAGAAAAATCTCTCGGTTTCCAAGGGGAATAGCCAGTATACTTGCTGTACTTTCTAGATAGGGTTGATCCTCTAGTTTCTTGAGGGAAAAGTCACCAGGGTCTGCTGAAGGAAAAACTCACCAGAGTTTCTTGTGGGAAAAGTCGCTAGTTTCCTGAGGGAAAAGTCACCAGTTTCCTGAGGAATAAAGTCACCAGAGTTTCCTGAGGTAAAAAGTCACCAGAGTTTCCTGAGGGAAAAAGTCACTAGAGTATCCTGAGGAGAAAATGTCTCCAGAGTTTCCTGAGAGAAAATTCACCAGAGTTTCGTAACTGAAGAGCACCCAGTCCGATGAAAGAAGAGTAAAGTTTTTTTTGAAAAACTACAACTTATAGCTGCCAGCTACGGACTTACAGCCTTGCAGTCAAATATTGGTTTTCTTCTCATTTTCCGGCAGGTGGCACTCCTCTGTGTCCATTCGACTTCTACTTCTTCTTCTTAGTATTATTATTTGTTGTTGTTGTTACTGCTGTTGTCGTTGTTGACTGTCGGTTGTGAACCAAGGTCTTGGAATCTAACCAAGATTCTGGGAGATCCAATGTAATTTTTATTATTATTAAATACCTGTATTTCATTGATGATGCTGGCTGTCCATTTCCAAACATACACGTAGTTGTCTGCCCCTTGACAGAACGCTCAACTGGAGAAGCAGTATCAGGACTTGCTGCGAGAACTGGAGCAGAAGGACCATGACCACACGCTGGAGGTCAACGCCCTCAAGGAAGAGATGAACAAGCTGCGTGCAGAGATGGAAGGCATGCTGGTAGAGCTGCAGGTAAAAGAAAACAGACCATTCTCTTGTCCTTAAAATCATGAAAATGTCGCTAAAGTTTGAGGTCATTGTCAAGCACTTTCACCATAGCATAAAGTTATGTCATGTGTCTGTTTTATACTATATGTTATGTAGGCCTGTACTACACATTATGTTGTGTCCTGTCGTGTGCCTGTTTTGTACTATACGTTATGTAGGCCTGTACTACACATTATGTTGTGTCCTGTCGTGTGCCTGTTTTGTACTATACGTTATGTAGGCTTGTACTACACATTATGTTGTGTCCTGTCGTGTGTCTGTTTTGTACTAATTGTTGTGTACCTTTGCATTATACATTATATTGTGTCGTGTATCTATTTTGTACAAAATATTGTGTACGTTCCTAATACACATTTTGTACCTTATGCAGCATTTTGTTGTACTACATGTTATGTGCATTTATCCTAATTGTTGTGTACGTTTGTACTAATTGTTGTGTACGTTTGTACTAATTGTTGTGTACGTTTGTATTAATTGTGGTGTACATTTATATTATATGTTCTGCATACTTGTACTAATTTGTTGTATGTTTGTACTACATTTTGTGCGTACGTTTCTGATACGTGTTATATATTTGCTTATCACATTGAATGCTTTTGTACTACGTGTTTTCATATTTCTTTGCATGGCTGCCTGACAACTCTGGTGACCGCAAACTATTTTGTTTGTTTGCTCTGTGTTGTGTAGACATTGATGGATGCAAAGTTGTCCCTGGAGCTGGAGATTGCCGCCTACCGGAAACTCTTGGAGTGCGAGGAGAGCAGGTCAGGAAATGGCACTCCCGTTGGTCTGGCCGCTTACTTGTCCGCCACAGGCCAAGGGAAATAACTCTTTAGTGTCTGATAACTGTAATCTGAGAGGAATCTTGGTCTGTAGAATTTCTCACGTAGTCTGTGCACAGATATAGACAAAGAGTTTTATTGTCTTTAAGACCGACAAATCCTGACTGCTTAGAGTTTGTAAAGTTGGTAGATACCAACCATTGTATTCCATGTATTCAGTTTTTTTCGTTTTATCATAGTATCCCGTATACATTGACATGCTTCCAGTCAAAACAGCAAGAGTTCTTTCCCGTTCTCCCTTTGTGTTTAAATGTTATTTATTAAACCACTAAAATTTCTTAAACCTTCAACTTGGCAGTTCATTATCGATGAACGCGAAGTCTTGTATGGCCCTCATGTACTGTTTGACTACAAACGTTACGTCGCACCAGCCCTCGAACAGTGACGTCTCGTTCAAAAATCAGCATTAAGTTTTGCTTAACTGGGTAAGATGTGTCTAGTGCAATTCCTTATAAAGTTTTTCCCTTTGGGTAACATAATCCATATAACATTTTTGCTGATCGGGTAAGACACGACCAATACAAAAACACCCATTAAAACTTGCAGGTTAGACATTTATAGTGCAAAAAATATCCCATTAAAACTTGCAGATCAGACATTTCTAGTGCAACAAATATCAGTATCTTCTGCGTAATCAGGTAGGACATGTCTAGTACAAAAGTCCATATTAAGTCCTTGATGATCGGGTAGGACATGTCCAGTACAAAAGTCCATATTAAGTCCTTGATATACGGTAGGACATTTCTAGTACAAAAGTCCATATTAAGTCCTTGATATAGAGTAGGACATGTCTAGTACAAAAGTCCATATTAAGTCCTTGATAATCGGGTAGGACATAGTACAAAAGTCTATATTAAGTCCTTGATATAGGGTAGGACATGTCTAGTACAAAAGTCCATATTAAGTCCTTGATGATCGGGTAAGACATGTAAAAATTTTAGTGTAAAAATAAGTATTACATCTTGCTCATCAGATTCTAAATGTCTAGTCCAAGTATTATTTTCAAGCCTTGCCTATCAGATTAAATAACCTAGTGCAGATATTAGTTTCAAATCTTGCTCATCATTTCAAGTGCAAATATCAGTTTTACGTCTTGATGATCAGGTAGAATATGTCTAATGCAAATATCAGTTTTACGTCTTGCTGATGAACTTGTGCAGAGCATAATACGTTCTTGCCGACCAGGTAAGACACGAAATAGTACAATTCTTATTATGCTTGATTATGAAATTTAGAGTTTTACTTACAGTGCATGCATACAAGATCTTGAGGACCAGGTTTCTACAGTACAAACACACAAGGAGTTAGGGACCAGGTCTCTACAGTACAAACATACATAGACTTAGGGACCAGGTTTCTACAGTACTAACACACAAGGAATTAGGGACCAGGTTTCAACAGTACAAACACACATAGACTTAGGGACCAGGTTTCTACAGTACTAACACACAAGGAATTAGGGACCAGGTTTCTACAGTACTAACACACAAGGAATTAGGGACCAGGTTTCAACAGTACAAACACACATAGACTTAGGGACCAGGTTTCTACAGTACAAACACACATAGACTTAGGGACCAGGTTTCTACAGTACAAACACACATAGACTTAAGGGACCAGGTTTCTACAGTACAAACACACATAGACTTAGGGACCAGGTTTCTACAGTACTAACACACAAGGACTTAGGACCAGGTTTCCGGTGTTTACAAAGACCACTATGGGTTGGGCTGCCAGATTACAGTGGCCTATTGCAACCGACATAAACACTTATTTTCAGATCTAGGTCAAGCAATGTGGTATTTGCTTGCTTTGCACATGCAAAGCAATTGTAGTTTTTATGAAAACCACATAATATTATATCGAATCTTACTACTGATAATTATCAGTATTATAATTAGAATTAGAATTTCAAATTATTTTAAGCATAGTTTACAAAAAATCGACTCTGAAGTGTTTCCTACTTTAACCCTTTCAAAGGAAAATTGGATCACAAGAAAGAGTCAGATTGACCATTAGAATGTAGTCGTCTAATGGCAAATAAAGCCTTGTCCAGTGGCATCTCATGGCCAGGTTATTTTAGGAACAAATCACGTCCGCTCTTGTCATATGCAACACCCATATCTACGTCTCATCAGTGAGACTAAACAAAATCATATACACAGTTACAAGAAGCAGACATAGTAGATTGTCTAGACAGGTGTCGTATTCAAAGTAACATTAAATAAGCTTTACGGCCGACGTAGCCATCACTGAGATTGTTGTATTAACTCGAACTCTTTACTAGTTTGTTTTACATGCATTCTAGTGCTATGTATATACGTTCACAAAATGTGCTAGTCTCTTTGGATTTCTTTCTCCGTTGTTTAAAAAAAATAAATAATACTTCCTTTAATTCGGTGGGGTTTATACTAATGTTCTTTCAAGATGGTTGCAATGATTGTTAGGGATAAATCACAAATGAAACATACAGTATTGAGAGAATTTATCACAAAAGATATGACAGAGAACGTCCAGTTGTGTTCTTAATGTTAAATGTGTAAAATGTCAGTGCACTTTTCTTTCTAAATTAACTTTAGATACAGTTGACGTCAAGAAAGATTGTTGAGAGACTAAATATACTTAACTTTTAAAGTGAAAAATTCATTGGACAAATACATTTATTGGAAGAGTAAAAATACTTGACTTTTTAATGAAACGTTCCTTCGACAGATACATATGCCTAAAGAACATTTAATTTTAACTTTCATATTGTGAAGATATTTTTTTTAAAAAAACATTATCAATGTAACCTTTTTGGCGGGAACAATTAGAACAATATGGCGGATTGTATCTGCAGAACTGTTGGAGGCGGTCGTCTGCTGTGGTCAACTTACTCACCAGAACCTGTTTCCAAACCGGAGAAAGTTAACACAACACCTATCACCAAACCAACATGTCTCCGAACGGACAAGCCGGCTGACGATATCCCCGTTGTGCAGGTGACGAAATCAAAAGTTGCAGAAGAAAAGATTCAAAAGGAATCAGTGTCAGACAACAGGCTGCAAATAGATTTGATGGAAAGAAGTGATAAAGAGAATACAGAGTCTTTGCTTCAGGACACAGAAAACATTCATTGTGACCCAGAAGATGGCGCGACCGGGGCGGGTACAGAAGCAGTTGTTGAAAGTTCCGAGCAAAACCTAGCGTTAACCGAAAAAGGCAATGTCACCGATGACACTAAAATTGAGACTGAAGAGATGGAAAGAGCAGAAGGAGAAGAGAAGAAACAAGAGGAATTTGAAGGAGAGACAAAGGTAGAAACAGAAAGTGGCTCTCAAGGCTCTGAGACGAACGCAATGGAAGACACAGAAAAGCTAGTGCATGATACCAGCACCAATGAAGGCACGCCGGAAGAAATGGAAGAAATTGTAGAAGAAGCAGTAGCAATGGAACTGTCGGCAACACTAGAAAGTACGAACGTGACAGACACCACTGCAGAAGATCAAGAAGTCGCACGCGGACCAGACAGCCAGAATACGGAAGCCGACGATAAGGGAAAAGATGAAAATAATAAAGACAGGGTAGAGGAATCAGAGAGCAGAAAGAGCGAGAAGGAAGAAGAGTCTCAAGAAATGGAGACAGAAAAAGTAGAATACTCTTCAGAAGATAAAGTGGACATCATGAAAGGGAGTGAAATCATAGTGAAAGAGGAAGAAAAAATCGAATACCAGAACGAGGTTACAGACGACAGAATAGAAACAGAGGAAGACAAGACTGATTTTGAAGTGGAAGCTGACGTGGTGGTAAACGAGAATGAGAAAGCTGAAAGTCAGACTGACTGCACAGTAGAAATAGAGGGAAAAGACACAATATACGAAAAGAAAGATGAAATATTTGAAAAAGTCAAAGAGGAAACAGAGGGAGAAAATGAGAAAGTAAAAGAGAAGGTAGAAGAAGATGAAAGAGAGAACAAAAGGTTGGAGGAAAAATATGAAACAGAGAAAGAGAAAACTGAGAAAGAAATCAAAATTGACAAAGAGAAAGCAGAGGAAGAGGTTGAAACTGATAAAGAGAAAACAGAGGAAGAAGTTGAAACTGATAAAGAGAAAACAAAGGAAGAAGTTGAGACTGATGAAGAGAAAACAAAGGAAGAAGATGAAACTGATAAAGAGAAAACAGAGGAAGAAGTTGAAACTGATAAAGAGAAAACAGAGGAAGAGGTTGAAAATGACAAAGATAAAACAGAAGAAGTTGAAACTGATAAAGATAAAACAGAAGAAGAAGCTGAAATTGACAAAGAGAAAACAGAGAAAGAAACTGAAACTGATAAAGCGAAAACAGAGGATGAAGTTGAAATTAACGAAAAGGAAACAGAAGAAGAAGTTGCAATTGATAAAGAGAAAATAGAGGAAGAAGGTGAAATTGACAAAGAGAAAACAGAGGAAGAAGTTGCAACTGATAAAGAGAAAACAGAGGAAGAGGCCGAAATTGATAAAGAGAAAATAGAGGAAGAAGGTGAAATTGACAAAGAGAAAACAGAGGAAGAAGTTGCAACTGATAAAGAGAAAACAGAGGAAGAGGCCGAAATTGATAAAGAGAAAACAGAGGAAGAAACTGAAATTGACAAAGAGGAAACAAATGAAGCTGAAAGTGATAAAGAAAGAACAGAAATTGAAATTGTCAAAGAGAAAACAGAAGAAGTTGAAACTGACAAAGAGAAAACAGAGGAAGAAGCTGAAATTGACAAAGAGAAAACAGAGAAAGAAGTTGAAACTGATAAAGAGAAAACAGAGAAAGAAGAAACTGATAAAGAGAAAACAGAGGAAGAAGTTGAAACTGATAAAGAGAAAACAGAGGAAGATGAAACTGATAAAGAGAAAACAGAGGAAGAAGAAACTGATAAAGAGAAAACAGAGGAAGAAGCTGAAATTGACAAAGAGGCAACACAAGTAGTTAAAGGTGATAAAGAAACAACAGAAATTGAAATTGACAAAGAGAAAACAGAAGAAGAAGTTGAAATTGACAAAGTGAAAACAGAAGAAGTTGAAATTGACAAGGAGAAAACAAAAGAAGAAGTTGAAATTGACAAGGAGAAATCAGAGGAAGAAGTTGACATCGAGAAAGAGAAATCGGAAGAAGTTGAAACTAATAAAGATAAAGCAGAGGAAGAAGGTGAAGTTGACAAAGTTAAAACAGAGGAAGAAGAAATTGACAAAGAGAAAACAGAGGAAGAAGTTGACATTGAGAAAGAGAAATCGGAAGAAGTTGAAACAGAGAAAGAAGTTGAAAAAGATAAAACAGAGGAAGAAGTCGAAGTTGACAAAGAGAAAACAGAGGAAGAAGTTGACATTGAGAAAGAGAAATCGGAAGAAGTTGAAACTAATAAAGATAAAACAGAGGAAGAAGTCGAAGTTGAAAAAGATAAAACGGAGGAACAAGAAGATGAAGTTGACAAAGAGAAAACAGAGGTACACGCTGAAGCTGACGAAAAGGAAACAGAGGAAGAAGTTGAAATTAACAAAGAGAAAACAGAGGAAGAAGAAGTTGACATTGAAAAAGAGAAAACAGATGAAAAAGATGAAACAGATACAGAAAAAACAGAAGAAGAAGATGATAAGAGTAAGGGGAGAGTGAAAAAAGATGAAGAAAGTACAGAGAGAATAGAGGAAGGAGCTGAAAAAAACAAGCAGAAAGTAGAGGAAGGAGAGGAAGATGACAAAGACAAAACAGAAGAAAGAGATGACACTGAGAAAGATAACGCAGAGGAGGAAATTGTGAAAGACAAAGATGAGGTACTGGAGGAAAATGAAACATTCATAGAAAAAGTAGAAGATTATGACAATGAGAGACAGATAAAAGAGGAAACAGAGCAGGATGAAAAAGACAAAGCGACAGCTTCGGAAGAGAAAGATGATAAAAACAAGGAGACAGAACTGGACGAGGAAGAAAAGGAGAAATTAGAGGAAGAAAGCGAAAAAAACAAAGCGAACACGGAGACAGTTGAAAATGATGACAAAGATGGGGACGAAAAAAAAATAAGGCCTGAGATTTCCTCTAGCAACGCACAAGAAACTGTGAGTGCAACAGACGACGAGAGCACTATACAAAGCGAAAGTAACAAATTCGATAACAGAAACCATGTTAGTGATGTGAAACGTATTGGGAACTCTGAAGGTGCAACATACGAAAAAAACAACGAACACGTCAAGAGTAAGGGAGATAACCGATTGGAAGAAGAAATTCAAGAAGAAAGTAAAGCCAAGAACAACACAGTATTTAAAACTATCGAACAAACTTTAGAAGATTCGATCGATAATTTAAAGATGAATAAAAATTACATTGAACCGGATAATAAGGAAACAAACGGAACCCCTGCGAAAGAGTTAAACAATATCGACAAATAAACAGTTTTCCTGTTTCAACAGGGACCGACGACGACAAGCAAACCGAGACTATCGTAAAGGTTAGCGGAATTAAAGAGGAAGAACAAATATATCAAGGGAAAAGAAAACAGACGACATTTTGGAGGAAAAAATGCAACAGCCACTGTCTAGTGGTTTCATCTCTCTCCTTAATCCTATGATGTCACATATCTATGACGCCTCACTTCAGTGACGTCACATTGAAGTTCAGACATAGATCCCTCTGTAAAGCATGGATGCAGTTGTTGTTTTTATTATTTTAGTTATTTTAATTATTTTTTAGCCTGCAGTTGATATTTATTATTTTGTTTCAGATCGTGTTTCACACATATTTTTTTCATATCGATTTTTTTCCTATCACAGCATGATGAAAATATCTTTTGATGTCGTTTCGTATTGTTCTTTTGGTTGAGTTAGCTGTATGGCTACCACCTCACCAGCATCGTTAATTCATAACATTTTACCAAACATTACACGCATGCGTGCAGAGATCGAGTTGAGCCGACTCTTACTTCACATGTGTTTGATACAAATGGGAAAGAGATCACATGGAGTGATGGTACGTCACTTTTAAAATCATTCATTCTCATCTCTTCCTTACCACGCAAATCTCGTGACGTTGCACGGAATTCCTTACCTGGTTATCCCCCTTTCTCTGGTGGCTGACAGATCTTTCACGATTTGTTTATTATATTTGCATTTTTTTGTTTCAGTTGCTTGGCATTTTCAGTTCATTTATTTGTTTTATGTTTAGCTTTTTGTTGTTGTTTCTTTTAATTTTAATACTTTTGTTTTGTTTTATTTGTGTTCATGCCGGAATCTTAACATTTTTTCCCTCAGAGTTGGGTTGCGGTCAGTTGTAGAGCAGACGCTGGGAGTGCGCAGCAGCGGAAGTGCGCGCCTAGCTGACATTATTAACGTCTCTTCTTCTCAAGTGGGAGAATTCGAAGGAGGGGGTGCGTAATTTCAACTAAGAAAAAATAGAGAAAGAGACCTTTATTCCGAAATTTCTGTGTTTCTCACGATGTGTTTGTATGTAGAGGCTTCTTTTGCACCCGCCGCAGAAGTGTTATTAGGAAAATCAGTCGACGCTTTTTGAATTAATGCTAATAGTTAAGACTCACCTATTTTTTTAAAGTAGAGAAACTTTGTTTTGGTTTATACGTGAAAACATTTTTGTTGTTGTGTAACGAAAACTCCCCTTGTACATGAAAGTTGTAGTAGAAGTTTAAATGTAAAGACAAATTGCTTCAAGGAAAATAATCGTCTATCTCCAAAATCTTAATGCTGAAAATTTAAATTTTGTGGATATTAAACAGAAAGCATGTCTAGCTGTATTAAAATCATAAATCCTTATATAATTGATAATAATAACATTATAGTAAAAGTATATAATTATATTTTAGAAGGCTAGGAAACAAACAATAGATGAAATTCATGAGTAATTCATGACAGATAACAAGATGAAAAGATTCGATGTTAAAGAAACGAAATGGAGATGCAAAAGAAGACATACATTTACAAATTCATTAACTGTATGGCGGAATTTATGCACGGAAATAAATCTCTTCAGCATGCAATTATAATGGACTCTTACTAACATTCTTTCCGGCAATTGCTTTATTAAGTAGCTTTGTAGACGTTTATGTAACTCACTAGATAACTTTTATCCACTTTATTAACTTATTAACATATCACTTCCTCCATCTTGCTAACGTAGACTTCTTTTTCTTATCATTTAGACATACTCTATCGATTTGTCTATATGATGCAGACATGTACATTATTGATTCGTCATATAGACAGACATGTACACTATTGATTCGTCATATAGACAGACATGTACACTATTGATTCGTCATATAGACAGACATGTACACTATTGATTCGTCATATAGACAGACATGTACACTATTGTGTCATTCGATAGTTACTCATTATTTTGTCGTGCAGATACTTGCTGTTTTGTCATATAGACAGACACTCATTATTTTGTCATGGACAACTGACATTTTATTATAAGAGCAACTGTTGGCGAGCATTTAGAGTACACGTTTGAGTAGAGCTTGTAATTTGTTGAAGTTGCATAAGTTATTGTAGTGTAACAGTGACTAATTCCAGTCTGTAAAGCCCATGGCTACACGTTTCAGTATAACTTGGAACTTGTTGAAGTTGCATAGGTCATTGAGTGTAACAGTGAATAATTCCAGTCTGCAAAGCCCATGGCTACACGTTTCAGTATAACTTGGAACTTGTTGAAGTTGCATAAGTCATTGAGTGTAACAGTGAATAATTCCAGTCTGTAAAGCCCATGGCTACACGTTTCAGTATAACTTGGAACTTGTTGAAGTTGCATAGGTCATTGAGTGTAACAGTGAATTCCAGTCTGTAAAGGATCGTGAAGGAAGAATGCACCGACTACGACGCAGTAAGATATTTTGAACTATACGCTTGTTATGAATAGTTACAACTTTTCCTAATGCTAAAAGTCTGATGGCAACGAATATGTTTCGACCCTGTTATTGAAATTATGATCACACAGACACAGACATCATTATATTATCCTGTATTCTAGAAACAGGCGCATTATTATCATGCTGACGCAGACGACTTTATTATCATGCTGGCACAGACGACTTTATTATCATGCTGACACAAGACGCCAATATTATCATGATGAGACAGACACCGTTATTGTCATGATGAGATAGACGCCATTATTTTAAATGTAGACGTCATTGATGTGTAAGTGTGTGGTATTTTCGTTTTCCTTCCTTTCAAAAAAGCTTTAATTGTTCGGTCTTAATTCAATACACATCGAGTGTCAATAAACTACTGTCACTTCGCATCCATCTAATTCTCCCCACCCACCCCCGCCTGCATTCTTCCACCACCCAACGTTTGCATTTCTAACTCCAAAGATGGTCATCTTTGGTTCAATAATCCTGAACACAATCTGAAGCTTGATTTAGATTGTACACTGTTTTAGACATTTTCTAACTGAACAAAAGCTAAATTTACTTTACACAGCCATAAAATTAAATATATTTCTCAAGACCATAAAATTGTAAACTAAATGTATTTTACACGATCATAAAATTGAAAACTAAATGATTTCACATGGCCATAAAATTGAAAACTAAATGTATTTCACACGATCATAACACGGAAAGCAACATGTATTTCACACAACCAAAAGACCATTTTTTTTTTTACACGACCATTGAAAACAACAAACGCAATTTTCTCGATCATAAGAAAACGTAAATATAATTCCCACTATCATAAAGAACAAATGTGCTGCGAGTGGCTGAACAATGACTAAATTATTTCACACAGTCTTTCAAACTCAACCTGTACCTCCAACCCCAAACATCAAAACCTTTCTTTTCAATAATTAAAAAATAATAATCTTTTTTATTTGTGATTTATTCACCTGTTTTGGAGATAGAGAATCTTTGACTCTATTGTCTAGGGGAGCTAGTGAATATTTGGTTTATGATAGATTGAAATGTGGATGCTTTGGGCGTGATTTTGGAGCTAGTGAATATTTGGTTTATGATAGATTGAATTGTGAATGTTTTGGCGTGATTTTGGAGCTAGTGAATCCCCCAGCAACATAGAAACACGCGAAAATATTTCTTGACTGTAAGCGTGTGAGAAATTGATTTCCTATTGAGGATTTTTAATAGATTTTAACATCAGTAGCACACATAGAAACTGATTTTCTATTGAGGATTTTTACTAGATTTTAACATCAGTAGCACACCTAGGAAGATGTTTATATTCCTGTGCAATTGTGGTGTGTGAGCGCGCGTATATATGTGAATGAGTGTACACGTGTTTAGCCATCGTATATGAGGCATATTTGATCACACACGCGCGCGCGCGCCACACAGAATGCACATTATTATTATTATTACTACCCGTTTTATCGACTAAACCCACAGTTTTCAACTTTTCTTCTTCTTGTGTACGTAGCATTACACCTTTTTGTTGTTTAATATTATTGTTTTCTACTGCTATGCAAAATCTTGTTAGAAATCAACTCCATCTCAAGACTAGTAAATTGTGGCAATGACCCACTTCCAATTACTGTCGGCCCCAAGGGCTGGTTATTACATTTACTATGCACACAGGTATCACCCTCAGATACTGGTGTGAATTACGGGTGAAGTTGAATTGTTAACCTTGTGTACCCCGCTTTTAAGAATGATTGCCTGATTGCCAGGGGAAAAGATACTTTTGGAATACGATTCCTTTTGCAATAATTTATACACACTACCTCTGGAACGCTATACGTATCACGATATTATTATTATTGGAACAAAAATGGCGGAATTGTACTTGATCAAATGTTTGCTTTTTATTAATTACTGCAAAAATGTAGTTCTTATTTACACATAAAATCAAGAATCTGATTGCAAATACTGATTTTCGATTTAAAATAATATATGTCTTAATAACAATAAAGACAAATAAGTTGACATCTTATATTACTTTTTTTTTTTTTAGTAACCATTTCCGTGAATACTTTGGTAAATATATTTTACATAGTTATAAAACGCAAGGAATTTTTGTAAATTTGAAACGAATAATTCAACATGAGATGACTCCATTTTGCTATTGTATATAAATTTACGCAAGGTGAATCATTTAAAATTGTTACGCAAGGTGAATCATCTAAAAGTATTACGCAAACTAAATGTGATTCACGTTGAAACATTGGGAATCTTCTGTTGTATGATAAGTAGCACATACCAATGTCAGTCAGTGTACACTAAAGCGTCCAATAGCTAACTGTCAGCGGAAGAAATGTTCATGTCATTTTAATAAATTAGCAAGTTGCAGGCGTAATTTGATTGGATAGTTAACAAATTAATACAGATGGACTTTTTAAAATTTATCTTAGTTCAGAACAGAAAAAAACTCATCTTGCGACCTGTTGCTAGCAAAACAAAATGTATAGATTTGAATTATACGTAGGTAACAAGCTTTGTCTTGTTGAATAGATAGTAAATATATAAAAATAACTGGTTGTTTGCTTGTTAATAAATAAATAAATACTATCAGAAAATAAAAGTGTGTTATAGAATAGTTGAAAAGAAGAAACCGTTTATGTTTATACTTTTCCACTAAAACTCAGACTGTAAATAATGATTGTTCTCATACTGATTACACTTATTCTCATACTGATTACACTTATTCTCATATTGATTACACTTGTTTTCATATTGATTACACTTATTCTCATATTGATTACACTTATTATCATATTGATTACACTTATTCTCATATTGATTACATTTCATGAACACATTAATAATACTTTCGCGACAATCATCATCCTTGCAAATCTTTAATAAATTTTTACTTTCACATAATGCACTTTACAACTAGCAGTGAAGGAAATTAATTGTAACGCACATATTCATTACATTCTAATCTGTACAGACTGTTGATTCGGGTTACATAAGTTAATGAAAAAATGCGAAAGCGACACAAAAAACAAACAAACCACTACTGAGTATTACATGAATGCTTTTAAATTGTCTGAAATGACCTCTTAGAAGCAAATAATAAATGCAAAATGCAGTTTTATCTTTTGACTAAATGTTTTCATAAGCAAAAGAGTTAGGATTTATTTTTGTAACCATTCAATACCAATTGGATAAGATATTATAGTTTGCATCCTAATGATGCTAATATAATTTAACAGTAAAACACAAAATTTATTCTACTTCAGATTTTCTGACATTGTTACTCGACATGTCCTAACTCATTAATGGTTAGCGATCTCTAGGACCTTCAATATTATCCGGAGTCCCAAAATGCTCAATATAATAATATACTCTACCAAGTACGATTCCATTTATCAACTTGAACCGATACGTGTGCTTTTTGCCGCTTCTGTGATACAAATCTTTTAAATCTATTTACATACATCACGTTAAGCTTTCAATGTTTTCCCATCAAGTCTTTCATGACAAGTTGTTAGTTACAGACCTTGACCTTGCTATATTTACACTACGCTGTGTTTGTGATCAAGGTGAAGGCCCCAACAATTTCTCACGTTTTCTGCTGTGCTTGTGATAAACCACCATTAGCCATGTTCTGTGCTTGCGCTGAGTGTGAAAGCTAAAAATGTCATGTTTGTTTTAATCAAAGCACTTCTTTTAAAGATCTACAATCAAGTCTTCTACGTCTTTCAACGAATGTTTTATTCTGTTTATTAATATCATTATTTATTTTTGGTCATTTGGAAGTGGAGATGGGGTGATGAACTTTGTACTGTCTACGCGTTTTACTTCCGCACATTTTTTACAACCCCTTTGCTTGTTTCTCGAGCTAATAAAACATAAATAAATGCTTTGTTGTTTCTCTGATAGGCTTCTGTTTTTCTTTACAGTTTAAGTGGTGCTGGGTGCTTTTCTGTATGTCTCATTCTGTTTGTATTAAGTCATTGACAAGTCATACTTAATAATAAGTGTTGATGAGTTTCTCTCTCTCTCTTTTTTTTTAAACAATTTAAATGGTGTTGGGTGTGCTTTCTGTAAATCTTATTTTGTTTGTAAGTGTTCGATGAGTTTCTCTTTTCTTCACAATTTAAGTGGTGTTGAGTGTTTTCTGTAAGTCTCATTTTGTCTGTGTTATATAATTTACCGCTTATCGTACTTGTTGTACTATTAAGTCTTGGGATTGTTTCCCTTTTCTTTACAATTTAAGTGGTGTTGGGTATTCATGTTTGTCTCATTTTATCTAAGTCGTTTACTGCTTGTCCTACTCGTTTACTGCCTGTCCTACCAATGAATATTAATTTCTGTTTGGTTGACTTAGTTTGTGGCCGGTTTACTGTTTACTTGGTTTAATTAATTTATTTTACTTTTATTATTTATCACTTTTATTTTACGTCTGATTGTCTTTCAGATTGAGGTTGTGCTAGCAGTATTTTGTTTGGTTTTTTTGTTTTTATCAAGCCAGTGTAAAACAAATAATAAATGTAATGTAATAAACTCGACAACCAACCCAACGAACAAATATTTTAACAGATGTATTCGCGCGCGCGCGCGCGTACACACACACACACACACAAAGATATTCATTCATACACACAAATAACCTAATAGCAATACACGTGTACAGAGTTAGCACATACTTTTGCTTAGCACATAGTGTTACACACGAACACACAAATACCTGCCGACATAGGTAGGCAGATAGATAGATAGATAGATAGATAGACAGACAGACAGATAGATAGGTAGATAGATAGATAGATAAATAGATAGATAGACAGACAGATAGATAGATAGATAGATAGACAGACAGACAGACAAATAGATGGATAGACAAGATTGATAAGACAAAATTTAACAACAGAAAGATCGACAAGCCAGAATTGTAAGCTAGTAAAATAAATACCATAAATACTGACACACAAAACCAAACACATGCACGCCCATCTTAAATTTGTATAATTATTTTTTTAACTCCTGTATTATCTATGTTTTTGTATTCTATGTTAATTATTAATATAATAATGTGAAGTGAACTGCAAAAGAGCGTTGGAAGAGGTTGGGGATATCGCACTTTGGTCAAATCATCTTTAGAATTTTAAATACAGGTTGTAATCAATCGTACGCTGTGTTATCGCCCTCATCGACAAGTGTATCGAGTTATCAATTAAGGGTAGACGTTAGTTATAATTAATTAAACATCAGTGCGCGATGACAATAAAGTTTAGACAAATATTTCTGAGATAATTTGATTCGTCGAAGTTGTGGAAATTTAAAGAATATTACCACTTACAGTGCACAGTCTCCCAGAGAAAGAAATTATTGGAAAACATTATATAATTTATAACGTACTTTTTATAACGTTTACTCAGTATTCCTAGTTGTTGTATCATTAACGCTTTCTCTCTCTCTATTTATAAACATTTTTTTAAAATCAGACATTTGAAAGTATGAACATAAATCTTTTTGTAATTTATTTTCCTATAGCTTTTTCTTTTCTGGCAACTAATACTTCTTCTGTCCTAGCTACTAGTACATTCTCTAAACCGCCCCTAACGCTGCAATTCTATCTTTCCTCAAATCTTTTCACTAGTTGACTAGTACATTCTCTAAACCGCCCCTAACGCTGCAATTCTATCTTTCCTCAAATCTTTTCACTAGTTGACTAGTACATTCTCTAAACCGCCCCTAATGCTGCAATTCTATCTTTCCTCAAATCTTTTCACTGATAATTATAAAAGTTTCATTCTTTACTCTAACTAACTGATATACAAGTGCTTATACATATGAATAAATAAGTTAACACTAGTCTCTTGATTCCGGTGGGAAAATAACACTGATGAAGTAGTCTTTGATAACCGTGGCTTCTAGAATCTCAGCTGTCGATGAAAATGATGAGGGGAGAGGTATCCGCCAAAACGACCTACCAACGTACTGCAAACGGCCCAGTAGCTATCGCGGAAACGCACCCTGAGGGCAAATTCATTGTCTTGGAAAATAATCCCAGCAGTGGCGTTCGAAAGGTAAGACTTGAAAGGCCATATATACTACTTTAAACACTTCGTAAACAAACATTTCATCCACAATTTATCATTTGAGATTTGTTTTCATGGATTGTTTGCATCCTTGAAAGAATTAACTTTAATATTATAGGTTGCTTTTCTAATTAGAAAAACTTCATGAATAATTTAATTAAAATTAAAGAAAATAAACATTTTGCTGATCTGCTGTATGTGACTTCAGTAGACGAATACGTTGCAATTAATGAATTATAATGCCTGTAAACATTGCAAGATTAATATCATCACCAGGATGCATTGCTCATGCTAATTAACCAAATTAATGTAATCAGTATTTATTGCGTATAACCCTAATTAGCCAAATTAAGATAATCAGTATTACTTCTTCATTACCACATAACATAATCCATATTAATTCGTCATGTCCACACCCTCTTGTCTTGAACGCGCCCTCAGGATGTGAACATGCAGAACTGGAGGCTGGAACGCACCATTGACAACAAACGCAAGCTCGTGTTCAAATTCCCATTGAACGCTGTCGTCAAACTAGGAAAAACCTTGAAGGTATGTCACACTCTGTTCTGGCCAGGATCAACATCTCAAGTGTAATTTGCTTGACTGAAGACAGCAGGTCTGGCTCAAGACTCGTAGGTTCTCAATTCCTGATTAGTTAATGGAAAACGACATTTCCCTGATGGACACATGTCATTGGTGCCTATTTGAATATAACTCGCTACATTAGGAATGTGCAGATGTTATAAGGAAAAGTTTAAAATGTGCAATAATTTACGCATAGTTTCAATAAATGTTCGAACGAGGGGGAAGGTAATTTGTTGTAGGTATATTTACGGGGGGGGGGGGGGAAATATCAGACTAGAATTACTAGAAAGCGCTGGAATATAACTTTCAGGTTTGTTTAATCCTAATATCTAAAGTAACGAGAGTTATAGTCGATGGCTTTAAATTTCTTTAATAAGAGGGTTTTTTATGTTTACCTCTACCCACATATTGATAAACATAATTATGACATCATCTCCTAATATATTTCTTTCAGGATAACTGAATAGTCCATGTACAAAATATTTATAATATCCTAAATAAATCAAATAAATGTCCGAATCAAAAGAAAATACAACAGAAGAGTAGATTAGTAAAAACTGATGAGAGAAATTTAATATACTTTAATAATGATGACTTGAAAGTTAAAATCCTTCTAAATAGAAATTTAATACACTTTCATAATGACTTGAAGGTTAAAATGCTTATAAATAGAAATTTAATGCACTTTCATAATGATGACTTGAAGGTTTAAATGCTTATAAATAGAAATTTAATACACTTTAATATTGATGACTTGACAGGGCACTTATCTGCAAATCATCACTTTGCATTAATAACGCAAAACACAATCGCGATTACAACCAACGTAAAGATTTGGAAATTCTCTTTTTAAATATTTATTTTTTTTAAAACGAAAGCTGCTGTGTAAAGTGAAAACACGAAGCATGTACAATTATGATGCCAGAATAAATTTCAAACATTCGTTTGCAAGGCAGAATTTACTTGACACAACAACAAACATAGACAGCTACTTACTGCTTGATTCTCCTCACACACAGATCTGGGCCAACAGCTTCAGTGCAGAACGAGGCGCCGGTGACCTTGTTTTCACAGAGGAAGAATCCTGGGGCACTGGGTCACAGGTCACAACCACGCTTTACAACGACAAGAACGAGGCAAGTGGCAGATAACTATAGTAATAGTTGGTTGGTTAGCGGCCATTGATTGGTTAGACTACTTTTCTTCTTAAAAGAAGAGTTAGCTGAAGCACACATCCTCTTCTATATTATTTTTTAAAATTCAGATATTGTTACGCTGCGGTTTCAAAGGGAAACAAGGATATTATTCCGTAAGGGTTAAAGATGTATTAGTAAGTTACTGCATTCCTACTTTCATGGAATTCAGTTGGCACAACATTCGTACTGTCATGACACGTGCGAGGTGAATATCAACTGCAGCTTTGTTTCTCCCCCACCCCGACCCACTGAGTCATTCGGAAATGCAAACCGAGTGGAGAAGTTGCACATTTCAGTGCATGTAAGAAATACACTTCTTGCCCTAGAAGAGTGATCAAAATGGCCACTTTCCATCCCTGTATTCCTTTTCTTGTCTAATGAATTTCGCTATACGTTTGTGTTGAAATAGATTGTAAAAACCCATTGTTTTGTGTTATATTTCTTGTCTAATGAATTTCGCTATACGTTTGTGTTGAAATAGATTGTTAAACCCCATTGTTTTGTTTTATATTTCTTTCATTTTATGTAATGACTATATATTGCTGGTTATTTTCCAGGAGAAGGCCAGCCACATTCAAAAGACACTCTACTCGTAAGCAGCATGTTGTCGACTCTTGTCATCTTTCGTCATCGCATTGATAGACTACACTGTTGTCCATGACATGTCCGGATAGTTCATGTTTTAAGAGCGAGTTTATGCATATTTTTGCTGTATATACAGTTTTGCAAGGGGAGTAGGATGAGGGGGAGGGGGGTCAATCAAATGAGACCATAGTGTTGCTTTGATCCATAAATATATTTATTCTACCGTATATTCGGAGCATTGCCTGTGTTCACTTAAGTACCATCGCACGTTTGTCACTGCAGATTAAGATTGAAGATTCATCCACTGTTACTGTGTCTTTCGTTTCAGCTGATACAACGGTCTGAAAAATGTTCCATCACCGGACCTGTGTAGTTTGGGACATAATTGAATAGAGTTCAGTTTGGCGTGTTAAGAGCATAGCGTTTCGATCTTCGGTGTAGTCAATTTGTACATATATTTTTTTACAAGTCTAAATATCTTACTGAATGCTGATTCCGCTTATTTGTGTTACTTGCCATCAATACTTTACCTAGACTTATGTATTTATTATATATACAATATATTATTTTTAATTGTACAACGATATCATCTATTGTTGTCTTTCAGCAACCCTGGCTCTTTTATCTACATTCAGTTTCGGTTGCAGCGGGTTCTGAAGTCCCCAAAACAGCTTTCGAATGTGAAACCCCAAGCTTTAACCGCACAGGGTATCGATTCTCAGATTGTAGATACAAGAATCAGGGGTTGTGTGAGAAGACACTCTTTTCAGTTTGGTGCTATATGTAGCCATAGAAATGCGTACGCCTTTGCTGTAACCGAACGTATTTGTAGATAAAACAGACGCGTCTGCGCTGGTTTCCAAGGAGAGCCCAGGCTACATTTACAAGGTGTCTGAAACACGGCAGTTCGCTTGGCTGAAGACACGGTAGTTTTGTTAAGTGCTCGCCATGAAATCCAGCACAGACGCTTCTTAATGCTGCTGCAGAAGGTTGTGAGATATCGGATCTCATGTGAAATTCCCTTTCGAGTTGCTGTTTTCTACTTTTCTTTTATTCGAATGCTTTACTTTATACACTGCTTTCTTCTCAAGAGTCGTAACACATGTAACGCATCAAGAACCCGGCACTGCGTGTATTGATTTAGAGGTTAGTGATGACACTGATATTTACATATACATTGTTTTATACCGATTTCACATGTGAACAAAGGAAAGAATATAGGATTAAAAATTAAAATTTTGATATATGAATAAACGAGTTAGCGAAATTTTGATGGATTTGATCCAATCACTGCCAAATATCTAAACACAAATACAGAATTAGAATTAGTATGCTAGAGTTGTTTCTGTAGAATGTTAATCTCTTACAGTTTTAAGCATATGAGTGTGTGCAGTTAGTGCATTTTATTTGTTTGGGTATTTAAATGTTTTCTTTTCTAACGAGGCAGCAACTTATCGATTATTGATCGATATTCCTCGTGCAATTTCGCTTGATGTCAACATTCCATTCGATATTTTCTCACACATTTTTCTCTGCTGTTTTGCCCCGAGAGAAATTTAATTCAGACAGTTATGTTGTAGGTGAGAAATGACTATTTTTACAGCTATCGGTTTTAGCGAACGAATATGTGATGAAAATCAGAGCCGTTGTGTAGGATCAATATTTCTTACACTTATTTGTGTACAATTTGTTCCATTAGCCATGCTGGAGGAAAAATAAACGGTTTTTAGACAAAGTGAATTAATTTTCTTTTTTCTGCTCTTTATATATATATGTATGTGTGTCTGTTAGTGCATCCTAATGTTTAAAAATTTGTGAGTGTGATATTCCACCACATCAACAACACCAAGACTATTCAGTTGACAAATACATTTTTAAAAAGTTTAGTTCTCACACACACAACCACACAACTTTCACACCTTTCTTTCACTCTATCTTTCCAACCCACCCACATTTTATTAAACATATTTGCACGATAACATACATAAACATATGAAGAAGAAATAATGGAATATTTCGGATTATTCAAGATAACTTTAATGGCCCTATATACCATAAGTACCTCTTGAGTTCTAAGATAACTTTAATGGCCCTGTGTACGGTAAGTACCTCTGAGTTCTAAGAAAACTTTAATGGTCCTGTATACGATAAGTACCTCTTGAGTTCTAAGATAACTTTAATGGCCCTGTATACGATAAGTACCTCTGAGTTCTAAGAAAAGAAATGTGTAGCTAAATAAATTGAACGCACTGAAGTCAATGCAATAATAATAATACGGAATTACTCAACACTGTAAAGAAAAAGATTATTTCAACACTGTAAAGAAAAAGATTATTTCAACACTGTAAAGGAAAAAGATTATTTCAACACTGTAAAGGAAAAAAGATTATTTCAACACTGTAAAGAAAAAGATTATTTCAACACTGTAAAGAAAAAGATTATTTCAACATTGTAAAGGAAAAAGATTATTTCAACACAATTAAGATAAAGGCCACTCCAAACTTGTATAGCTCTCCCGTTTGTTTACATTGCTCTACAACATGGATTAAACTGATAGTTTGATACTTGATATTATCACAAGAGCAGTTGATATTTGTTACTATCAAAAGAACAGTTGACACTTGTTACTATCAAAAGAAAAGTTGACACTTGTTACTATCAAAAGAACAGTTGACACTTGTTAATATCAAAAGAACAGTTGACATTTGTTACTATCAAAAGAACAGTTGACACTTGTTAATATCAAAAGAACAGTTGAACACTTGTTATTATCAAAAGAACAGTTGATGCATGTTATTATCAAAAGAACAGTTGAACACTTGTTATTGTCAAAAGAACAGTTGAACACTTGTTATTATCAAAAGAACGGTTGAACACTTGTTATTATCAAAAGAACAGTTGATGCTTGTTGAAAAGAAAATATGTCACTCTTTCAATGGGGTCACCTGGAAACACTGGCATGGAAGGCAATGCTGTTTAAAATTTTATATTGGCATAAACTGAAGTTACAATTTACAAATGAAACTCTAAATAAACAATATTTATTATCATAAACCAATTCTCTTTTCAGATCATCTGCTATTGAATCATGTCCTTTTAATGGAGACCGTGCCTTTAATAACTGTAACAAAGACCTCTATAAATAAACATGCCCTATAGACCAGACGATTTCTGTTGACATGAACAAATAATGGCTTAACATCTTTTATAGTGACAAGCTTTAAAATAAATCAGGACACCAGAATTTGGGTGGGTCAATCATGATAAAAATAATTGGACTCAAATTATGATACAAGGAATGAGGCTCAATCACCATAAAAAGAATTAGGCTGAAAACCACGATAAAAATAATTAGGCTTAAATCGTGACACAAGGAATTAGGCTCATAATAATGCTTGGTGGGTATCAAACAGTCATAAATTATAAATGCATAAAACATAACCATGGACCACGTACTGTTACACAACAAATATTTAAAAATATAATGCTAATAAACACTAATACTACTCATACTAAAATATTTATTAAAATACACATTCACAGCCACACACTTAAATCAAATCACAGACGCTGTACATAGTCGTACACTCGTGAAAATAAATTATAAACACACACTACTCAGCATTCAATGTGTAACGCGTTATGATAACGAACACATACTACTCAGCATCCAATGTGTAACGCGTTATGATAACGAACACTTTCTCGCTCGCAAGGAACGCTGCTTCATTTCTTAAGAAAAATGTTTTCTACGGAAGACAGTGGGGCTTCAATCCAAAGAAACAAGAGGGTTGCTGCCATGTAGCTGATAACTGTGTTGCCGATGAATGAGAAAGTCTGTAAGAAAAACAAACTACAATTAATAAAAACGCATTTAATCAGAATTAATAATTATCATAGCTGGCGATATAAGATAAATGTGTCAAGAGTAAAAATGCTGAAGAAAATGTGATACTATTTAATTTTGTATTTTGTCTCGCTTTCAAAGGAAACGTCATGCTGAAAGTGACTTAGCCAAGAAACATTTGGCAGGAAAACGATGAGATTTAAGTACGGTTACTTCATGAACTTCATGTGGGATTATGTGAATTAATGGAACAAATTCATAAACTCACAGAGAAAGAAGTTAAATAAAATATAATATGAAAATGATTCAGAAAGAGAACTGTAGAGAAATAATAATATATAACGAATAAAATATTACTCAAAATTTTGCTTAACGAACAATTAATTAATGAAATACAATGACATGTCCACCAATCAATCAATGCAGCGAATTCACAAATTTATCAGAGAGAGAGACTGTGTGTACCAGAATGATACACACACTGTACCTAGAGAGACTGTGTGTACCAGAATGATACACACACTGTACCTACCAATTAGATAGAACGAAACACACCAACTGTATCAACCAGTCAGACAGTGACATACTCTATCAGAGAGAGACACGCTTCTTGTATGTATCAGTCAGAGTGAGAGAGACAGCGACACACTCACACATTGTATCTACCGATCACACAAAGCTACACACTCACATACATGTAGTATCTATCGATCAGAGTGAGCTACATACTCACATAATGGATCTAACAGAGAGAGAGCTACACTCACGTAATGATCTATCAATCAGAGAAGGCGACACATTGACATACTTGTAGTAAGTTCCAATCAGAGAGAATGACACACTCACATACTTATGATATCTACCAATCGGATAAAGCAATACAGCTATATACATATGATATCTACCAATCATAGAAAGCAACACTCACAATGCTGAAGCGAGAGTAAAAGAAGGGTACTCGCAACGTCAAGTAGTATATGAGCGTGATTACGGGGTGGATGAGATACACACAGTACGTCAAACGGCTCAGGGAAAACCACCCCTTCCAAGACAAGAAACTGTTTACCAACCCTGCAAGGCAACAAAATGAAATTAAATAGAATACTGATACACAACCAGACACACACACGATATCGTGTCAGTAAAGACACAAAACTTTTAAATGGACTCTGGCCTACTAAAATATTACATCTAGTGAGTAGATTTGCCTTCGCTTGTCCTTACCCCCATTTTCAGTGCAGCACGCAAATATGACCCAAGCCACACCAAGGCCCCATACCACGTGACTCATAGATAGGTAAAACGAATTTACAGACTGGTTGACGTCGCTGCCATTAACAACGCCCAGAGTTCCATATACAACAGCAAGGCAACAGCTCATCGTAGTGATCCAGATTACAGTGTTTAGAATCTGAAAGGGTACAAGTTAGCTTCTCATTAAAAAAATTCTTTGTTATTAAAACAGTGATGTTGATGATAGTTTGAACATTTCTTACATAGTTTTATATTTACGAAGAAATGCTTACATCGATCGCTATTCGTTTATAAAAACTGCCAAAAATGCGACCTTGAGCACGAAGGTCAAAGATACAAATTTCCCTTCAAATACATCCGGGTCACGTTTGTTCTAAGTCTGCTTTTGAGTATTCATTTATTTGTGTTTCTTTTTGTTATTATAAATATTTGTTACACATAGTGTAAATTTTGCGTTTGTTTTTTTATTGTTTTATGAATATATATATATATATTTTTGTGTGTGTAAGTAAAAATAATCTCTATAAAGCCCTTGTGTTTTATGTGCAAATATTGTAAAGTGTTTGGGCTGTTGTGAAGGTAAATGCTTTGTTGAGGTTTTGCCCATCTAATTTCTATTGAATTGATAACTTAATTATGTTGCTATGACGAGAAAGTTTTGTCCTTGAAAACATGAATAAAACCAAAAGACACCTCTAATCGACCTTGCAGAGAGTTGAGGGGGTGGGGAGACAGGGCAGACTGTAGAGATTAATGGTATTTGAATTCAAGGCTGAAATAATATTGATACACAGCATACTTCACATATACATATACACATGAGAAATTGTTATGAAATGAATTTCAAACTTGCCAACATTCAATACAGGACATAATACAATTATGAGTGAACTATGTAACACGCCCTTGAGCATGCGATGGTTATAGAAATAAATACATATAATAATGACGTATAAATTATGCGTGAACTATGTAACACACCCCTGAACATGCAATGATAATAGAAATAAATACATATAATGCGTTTCAAAAGGAAAATTCAATACAAGCACAATTTTACCTTGTTAATGTGTACCCTTCCATGGGTGTAGTGCAGAAAATTGCCAACTAGAATTCCGATGAAGTACGGAGCAGCTCGACAGTAGGGCTTGATGTAATACTGCAAATAGGCAGCGCTTGTTAACCTGTTAGACAAAACAGCCACTTACTGACTTTATATGTTACTGTATGTAGCGATCGTTGGCCTGTTAGACAAAACAGCCAGTTACTGACTTTATATGTTACTGTATGTAGCGATCGTTGGCCTGTTAGACAAAACAGCCAGTTACTGACTTTATATGTTACTATATACAACGTCTGTTAGCCTGTTAGACAAAACAGCCACTTACTGACTTTATATGTTACTATATACAACGTCTGTTAGCCTGTTCAGACAAAACAGCCAGTTACTGACTTTATATGTTACTATATACAACGTCTGTTAGCCTGTTCAGACAAAACAGCCAGTTACTGACTTTATATGTTACTATATACAACGTCTGTTAGCCTGTTCAGACAAAACAGCCAGTTACTGACTTTATATGTTACTGTATGTAGCGAACGTTAGCTTGTTCAGACAAAACAGCCAGTTACTGACTTTATATGTTACTGTATGTAGCGAACGTTAGCTTGTTCAGACAAAACAGCCAGTTACTGACTTTATATGTTACTGTATGTAGCGAACGTTAGCTTGTTCAGACAAAACAGCCAGTTACTGACTTTATATGTTACTGTATGTAGCGATCGTTGGCCTGTTAGACAAAACAGCCACTTACTGACTTTATATGTTACTGTATGTAGCGATCGTTGGCCTGTTAGACAAAACAGCCAGTTACTGACTTTATATGTTACTATATACAACGTCTGTTAGCCTGTTCAGACAAAACAGCCAGTTACTGACTTTATATGTTACTATATACAACGTCTGTTAGCCTGTTCAGACAAAACAACCAGTTACTGACTTTATATGTTACTGTATGTAGCGAACGTTAGCTTGTTCAGACAAAACCACAAGTTACTACTGTACATACTATTGTAAGTTTACAGTGTCCATTAGCCTGTTCAAAACCAAATTCAGTTGATGACTTCACATAACACTGTAGCTACGTACCATCAGTTCAAACCCAAATTCAGTTGATGACTTCACATAACACTATAGCTACGTACCATCAGTTCAAATCCAAATTCAGTTGATGACTTCACATAACACTATAGCTACGTACCATCAGTTCAAATCCAAATTCAGTTGATGACTTCACATAACACTATAGCTACGTACCATCAGTTCAAACCCAAATTCCGTTGATGACTTCACATAACACTATAGCTACGTACCATCAGTTCCGAACAAACTATCGAACGACGACTTCACATTAGAGACTTATTGCAAATTTGCTCCTGTCAAAAGTATCAAATGACGATGTTACATAAAACGCCCGTCAAACTGTTACTGTCAAAAGTATCAAATGACGATGTTACATAAAACGCCCGTCAAACTGTTACTGTCAAAAGTATCAAATGACGATGTTACATAAAACGCCCGTCAAACTGTTACTGTCAAAAGTATCAAATGACGATGTTACATAAAACGCCCGTCAAACTGTTACTGTCAAAAGTATCAAATGACGATGTTACATAAAACGCCCGTCAAACTGTTACTGAACAACAAATCCAGTGACGATTTCACATCATAAATGCAAAACTTGCAGCGGAATTCTCCCTGTTTGAAAGTTATCAAATGATGGCTTCATTCAGTACTGCCAATATCAGCGTCTGTGAAACTGTTTTGACAAAATATGTCAAATGTTCAAAATATACCAGGCGTACTCTGAATATGCGGAGACTGTGAAATTGTTTTGACAAAACATGTCAACTAATCACAAAAAACATACCAGGCGTACTCTGAATATGCGCAACTGTTTTTATTTAGGCCAAAAATGGCAACGTTTGACATTTCGCAGAAAATTTACTGTCGCTGAACTTGCTATATCCAAAAACGTCAACAGACATTTCACCCAGTAGAAATTTAAACGAAGAAAAGTAAAAGGTTAATAAAAAATAATTTAAGTTCTTCATCAGCCAAAGTTTAATAAGATAATGTAGAAAAAATAAATTAATCTAAGAAACAGATCGAAGGAAGGACAATGAAGTAAACAAACATTCCAATAAACTCAAGTATCAGTTAAAAGTTACAAAAAAGCGAAGTGTTTAGAAGTTTCTAGCTAACCAAGCATAACCTAAAGCGTAGATAATTTATTGAATAAATGTACCTAATTAACCCAAAAGTAAATTTTAAAAAAGAAAATGGAAATTAACATGATTCTTCTTATCACACACATGTCAGATGAAGCAAAAGATACGGGTAGACAAGGAACAGCAAATAGTTAACCCAAGCATAAATTCAAGATTAAATAAATGGTCTGGTTATCACACGCATGTCAGATGAAGCACAAGATACGGGTAGACAAAGAACAGCAAATAATTAACCCAAGCATAAATTCAAGATTAAATAAATGGTCTGGTTAAAAGTTCCTAAAGAAACATTGAAGGACGAAAGTTTAATTGAATATAATGTTTTGCTTAACCAGACATACGTAAAATGTAAAATGAAAGTAATTTATATAAGTTCCTAATTAAATATTAAAAGGTCGAAAGATTAATTGAAAATCAGTTCTTGCTTAAACCAGGCATAAGTGAAAGTGTATACAAATGAATTTAATAGATGTTCCGAATTCAACAGCTAAATGATTGAAATTAACTCTAGCGTGTGTTAACGGTATACAAATTAACTGAAATCAAGTTTTAATTAACCCCATCTGGTGTCAAAGGTATAAAATGAATTGAAAAAATGTTCTTATCTACACCAGACATATATTTTCGCCGGACAGAAAATGAATTGAATATGTGTATAAATACCTCATTCACATATTTTCGCCAGACAGAAAATGAATTGAATACGTGTATAATAAATACCTCATTCACATATTTTCGCCGGACAGAAAATGAATTGAACACGTGTATAAATACCTCGTTCACATATTAAAGCCTGGTAGAAAAGGAATTGAACAGATGTGTCTAAATACTCAAAAGAACTGAATGAGTTTCTAAATATCCAAAGCATATTTAAAACCCAGTAGATTTTTTTCTAAATACCCCAGAAATACAACAACAAAAAAGCCGGGTGCAAAAAAAAAAAAAGAAAACTTAACAGATGTATCAATATACCCTAGTATGTATTAAAGTGGACAGAAAGTGGCAGGCGATATATTTTACTCAATACTCCAAGCACAAGAAAAAAAAGAATGAAAAGGAAATGATTACAAATTACTAAATACCCCAATAATATATTAAATCTGGGTAGAAAAAGGAACTGAAAACACGCTTCTAAATGCCCCAGTTTATATTAAAGTCTGGGTAGAGAGTGAATTCAATACGTTTCTAAATACCCGAAGCGTAATTTAAAGTTTTGTAGAAAAGAAAAGAATGTGTTTTTAACTACCTGAAACACATAAACTCAGGTTAAAAATGTGAATTGGAAACATGTTTCTAAATACGCTCAGCATATATTAAAGCCGGATAGAAAAGTGTGTGTGGTGTGTGTGTGTGTGTGTGTGTGTGTGTGTGTGTGTGTGTGTGTGTGTGTGTGTGTGTGTGTGTGTGTGTGTTTCGCAAGCATTGTTTCATCTATTAGATGTTATCAATGTATGGGATAACCCTGGAGGGACTTGGTTCCCCTCTCTGTAATCTGAGGTTCTGACCACACAGGGTAGACAGCTCAATATCGAAGCTATCCAAAGGGGAGAGTACCAGTTATTTTCGCTCTCGGGAAAATCTACTTTCTGAAAAGGGATTTCGGTACAAGTTCCTAATTAACCCAAGCACATATTAAAGCCAGGAACAAAACTTAAAACAAAAAAAGTTCTAAATGACTCAAGCACATATTAAAGCAGGCATAATACAAGTTCCTAATTAACCCAAGCTCATATTAAAGCCAGGTAGGAAAAATTAAAAGAATACAAGTGCCTAATTAACCCAAGCGTATATTAATGACAAAAAAAATGAATGGAAATCACTTCTTAAATTTCCAAAGCATATATAAAGGTCTGGTAAAAAAGGAAATTGAGTTCCTACTCCAGTTTTACTGAAGGTCCCAAAGAAAGGTTTTGGTGAGCAGAAATGATTCCTGTCAAGATTAATGCAGTTACCACTGCCAGACAACACAGAAAATGACCTAGAATTGGAAAGCTGAAAGAAGAAATGATATTTGTTTAAAAATAGAAGTACAACTACCGTTATTTATAAAAAGGAATAATACAGTCTGGATTATCTCAGGTTAATATTAAAGCAGATTAAGAAATGAAATCATGAATCAATTGCTAATCTCTCCCTTTTTTCTAAACTCTGTCTGTCCGTCCATCCAAATGAATGAGGGACAATGAAAACTATATTATTACTATTGCTAATCATCATCATCATCATCATCATCAAAGGCCTAATAATAAAGTAAATTTATAACTAATTCATTTATCAATTAATAAATATTTTGCAATGAGGCTGAAGGATGGTATCTGCAGTAATGGACTTTGTATTAGTAAAGTTTAGGATATTATTTGCAGTATGTCTTTGAATCAGTCAATTTGAGGATATTATTTGCAGTAATGGTCTTTGGATCAGTCAGGTTGAGGATATTATTTGCAGTATGTCTTTGAATCAGTCAAGTTGAGGATATTATTTGCAGTAATGGTCTTTGATTCAGTCAAGTTGAGGATATTATTTGCAGTAATGGTCTTTGATTCAGTCAAGTTGAGGATATTTGCTGCAGTAATGGTCTTTGGATCAATCAAGTTCAGGATATTATTTGCAGTGTCTTTGAATCAGTCAATTTGAGGATATTATTTGCAGTAATGGTCTTTGGATCAGTCAGTCTGAAACCTAAAATCCCTCACAATAACTTCTCATTAGAAATTAGCAATTTTGGTCGTACGGATAGTACAACAATTTAAATGATGAAGTACACAAATACAATTTCACTTACTAATACAGGGCGAAAATAAAAACTGGTGACAAAATAAAATATTGCATATCATTAGCCAGGTACCAGGACCACTGCAAGCACTGAAACAAAATGCAAAACACCACATGTAGCAAGAAAATTGTTGTACATATTTTGTTAAAATTAGTTTCTTTGTTTTAAGAGTGCAAGCTAATTAATATACATGTATTTTGTTCCTGTGATAACAATGTGCAGACTAAGTACAAGTTAATTATTATTCATTACGACATAATTATTAATATGCTGGGTATGAGATAAGTTTGTGGTTTCACCATCCTGTCTGTATGAACAAAGTTGTTGATGTAAAGCAGGTTGCTCCACCAGTTTGTCCGGCACTCGTCTCCGAGACCTTGCTCCGGCCACAAGGGACCGTCTCCAAAATGTGGTGACAAAGTGGTGATGATAGCGATTAAGAGCATATACAAGGGAGTTAATCTGTGATTAAAAGCAATGTTGTATCAGTCTCTTTTAATTATTATTAATTTTGTTTTGTTTCACATTTATTTCAAAGGCAAAGCAACAATTATAAACGATACCGTTAACTAATACTAAAATAACTGTTGCTGAATGCAACACATTATTTACTAGGAAGCAGTTTGGGTTTTAATTTACTGTACTGATACTACGCTAACCACGACTGTACTGTGTTATTAGAGGGGAGTTTGCTATGTTAATCATTACTACACTATTATTAGAAAGGAACATTATCACATTGTCAAAATCTAGTCAAACAATATCACACCGTCAAAATCTAGTCAAACAATATCACATTGTCAAAATCGAGTCAAACAATATCACATCGTCAAAATCTAGTCAAACAATATCACATTGTCAAAATCTAGTCAAACAATATCACACCGTCAAAATCGAGTCAAACAATGTCACGCCGTCAATTTATATAACACTAATTGCCAAAACTGAATCAAATTAATGATATGACACTTAACGATCCAAACGAGTCAAATGAAATGACACTTACCGCCAAAACCTATGGAAGTAAAACTTGAAGATGTTCAAATTGGAATGGTGATCTTGCATATAGTTAAGTGAGTGGTATGACACTAGCAGGCCGCTGAAATAAGTCCAGAAATACATTGTCACTCTTTCAGTGGTCATCTTCTTTATAGTTTAGTGAAGCGAGACACATGAACAAACTCAGTGACTGAGAACATTTTAGTATGCCACTAACATAAAACCAATGGTTTTATCATTATTCTTTCAGTGGCGATCTTTCATATAGTTTAGTGAAGCAAGAAACATGAACAAACTCAGTGACTGAGAACATTTTAGTATGCCACTAACATAAAACCAATGGTTTTATCATTATTCTTTCAGTGGCGATCTTTCATATAGTTTAGTGAAGCAAGACACATGAACAAACTCAGTGACTGAGAACATTTTAGTATGCCACTAACATAAAAGCAATGGTTTTATCATTATTCTTTCAGTGGCGATCTTTCATATAGTTTAATGAAATGTGACACGTAAGAAAAATCCGCTAGCAATAGCAATAGCGTCCTATTGTACCCAATAAATAAAACCAATATTTATATAATTATTCTTTCAGAAGCTATTATGTCTGGCAGTATATCTCTGGCATTTCTGGCAAGGATATCAAGATCAGTGGCATTTCTAGCAAGAGATCGTGATCTGGCATTTCTGGCAAGGACACCGAGATCTATGGCATTTCTGGCAAGGAGACCGAGATCTATGGCATTTCTGGCAAGGAGACCGAGATCTATGGTAGGGAAATCACTGTGGACTAAACTTGGTGATAAAGATTAGTGGTCGAATGTGATCAAAGGTTACTGATCGAATATTAGTGATCAAAGATAGCAAAGGCTGACGATTAGAGGCTAGAGTTTGAATGCTGTTGATCAAAGGTTGCTGATCGAATATTAGTGATCAAAGATAGCAAAGGCTGACGATTAGAGGCTAGAGTTTGAATGCTGTTGATCAAAGGTTGCTGATCGAATATTAGTGATCAAAGATAGCAAAGGCTGACGATTAGAGGCTAGAGTTTGAATGCTGTTGATCAAAGGTTGCTGATCGAATATTAGTGATCAAAGATAGCAAAGGCTGATGATTAGAGGCTAGAGGTCGAATGCTGGTGATTAAAGGCTGGGACTGAATGTCGGTGATCAAAGTCTGGTGATCGAATGCTGGCGATCAGTGGTGGGAAAACAAAGGCTGCTGATTCTAGACTGGTGATCGAATGCTGCTTATGAAAAGCTGGTGATTGAATGCTGTTGCTGATTCTAGATTGGTGATCGAATGCTGCTGGTGAAAAGCTGGTGATCGAATGCTGGTGGTCATGTTCGGTGATAATTTATGACAAAGACTACAAATATTCGCTGTCGGTGAACACTGATCAAGCATAAACTACCTTTCCTCACCAGTGACCTTGATCAAACACCTTTGATTACCAAGCTCGCTCTTACTCGCATCAGTGCCAGAAGAGTCAATGGTTCGGACCTCGATATCAGGTCAAGGAAGATTGAATCATTCATTACCTTACAGCAAAGTATAAGTTGCACAAAACCATGAAACCACAACCACTACCTGATAAGAGACCGAGTGTAAAGAATTAAACTACCTGAAGAGAAAAAATGAGTCCCCAGCTAAAGCTCCATTAAATACTGGCTGAAACTCCCACAGTTTGCGGAAAGTACTCCAAGCAGATATTAGGTTAGTAGCTGCAAAATAAATTTTCTTGTTAGGCATATCAATGTAAAATTTATCTAGACAAAAAACATTTAGAATTTTGAAATACAAAAATGATTCCACGTATATTTTGTACATTAAAAGAGTAAAGAGAGACGTTATGAATATGGTATTTTTCATTGCCACACACCCCTCCAACCACAAGTGCGTATTATGAATGTCTCGAGTGAGTGATCTAACCACTGCCTGAAAGAGAATGCCCATAGGTTAATAAACATAAATCATAACTTTGTAAAAGTTTTTTGCTATTGTTTTGAAGGCGAATGCGGCCTTGTCTTGTCCCATCCTGTTCTGTGTCCTATTTTTGTATTGTGCCGTTTTGTATTGTCTACACCATACACACCACCATTTCTACTCACATTCTTGCAAACAAACACGTCAGCAAAGTGTATCCTTGCATAGAGAATAAGGAATAAAAGGCCAGACAAACATCTATGGTGTATTTGTATGTGGATATTGTGACAACATCAACACAAGTCCAATGTTGTTGCTATGTCATCTTCCACCTCTCCTTTCCCCAGATAGAGGAGGGGGTTGTGACATAGATCTATACTGTTTTGTTTTCTTCTTTTTTAATAATAAATATCTTGGTACTTTTCTGTTTGATTTATTTTTTATGGCTTCAAGTAATTAATTATCAATTAGATCTGTTTCAAAGGTCACTTTTCTGAACAGCTGTAAAACGTTTTTGAGATTCATTATTGCCCCTCTACGAAAGAAGATAATGTTTTGTTTTGTTTTTAAGTTAATGTCATTGTAGATTAGAACTGATAGCCATACTTAATGTGAAAAGTACCACATTTAGGTTAAATACCATACTTATGTTTAAAAAAAACACAGTCAGGTTAAATAGCAAAATTATGGTAAAAATACCACATTCAGGTTAAATACTATACTTATGTAAAAGTACCAAATTCGGTTAAATACCATGCTTCAGTAATTTTATTTCTGTAATTTTATATCAGTAATTGCACAGTACATCTAGTCTCAAAACTCAATGGAGAGTTAACTCTAACTGCTATATCTATTCTCCATGTAGTGCGTGTTATATCACCTTGCCTTTTGTAAATTATGCATATAGCTGCTAAATTAGAAAATAAGTTGGCCTAAGGCTATTTCTGAAGCACTTTATACAATAAGCTTGTTAAATAAGAATAACATTTTTTTTTTACTCCTGCATTATGTTGAATTTTAATTTTATAAGAGGGAAACCCCATGTCCTTATATATTGGCGTATATGTTGTCCGTGTGTGTGTGTGCGCGCGCGCTTTCGCCAGACAAACATTAGTCATTTTTACCTGCTAATGCACTTTTGTGGTAAAAGTTTACTTGTTTAATTTTTCGTGTGTGGCAGGTATGAGGCGAAAAAAGAAAGAAACAAATGCCGTATAATCAACAAATATAAAACGAATTTAAAAATGGTAAATCTACTTGACTAGCTTACAGGGGACATAAGCAGCGTAAAAGTTCGTGTGTCCCAGCATCACCCAGAGCATGCTGATCACGCGCAGACCATGAAGGCAGCGTAGCTCTTTCGGGCAACTGCTGTGACCTTGTCCTTGATCGTTAGTTGAGGTCAACAGACGTTTCAAACTGGTTCTTAGAGAAAAACTCAAAACCACCATTGTCAGACGCGCTAAAGAAAGTAAGAAACAAAATACAAAAAATATTGTAAATATATAAATGCTAATACAAAAAAAAAAAAGAAATATAAAGTGTTCCCCCTTCCTTCCCATTGACATCAAGGCCGATTTCACAGATACTTTTGTAGACCTACGTTTCCAGATTACACGAACTCTTCCGAGTCTGGAGCTAATCTTATCTAATTATCTAAGCTAATTACCGATCACCCACTTGCATTGGTTGGAATTATCTTTGCTTGCATTTTTAACCAGCAGACATGAGAACAAAATAAAAACGACTTTTCTTTCATACACAACAAGAAGAAAGGAACCAAAACAAAAAAATTACATTGTCCTGCATCTTTGGCAGTGATCGGCCGCTTGAGCAGTGCTGTGCTTTCGCCGACCGTTGTCGCTGTGTTGCGCAGTGGTAACTCTGACAGATCTGATGGACCTGTCGGGGTGGGCGTGTCCGGTTTCGTGAGAAAGAACTTGTCGACAACAGTCGCGCAGCAAATCATGGCGGTGAGAAGTGACAGCAGAGTCCTGAGACAAAACTAAGTCATTAAATCTTGCAAGCTTTGAAACGCAAATACATAATGAGGCGAATTAATGGTTGTACCCCGAATCAATATTTAGTTCAGTGAAAATTTTCATGTGGAAATTATGGACGATAATATGGGAGAAATCAAGAAGACACGCACCAGTAATTCTCTATGGGCGATTGGTTAATATACTGCATACTAGTGAAAAGTTACAACAGACTGACAACAAAATGCCTGTTTATACGAATGTTTATCCAGAATACTGTATACACTTGAAAAGTTAGAACAGACTGATAACAAAAGGCTTATTTATATGGTTCAGAATACTGTATACACTTGAAAAGTTACAACAGACTGATAACAAAATGCTTATTTATATAGTTCAGAATACTGTATACACTTGAAAAGTTGAACAGCTTGATAACAAAATGTTTATTTATATGGTTCAGAATACTGTATTCACTTGAAAAGTTACAACAGACTGATAACAAAAGGCTTATTTATATGGTTCAGAATACTGTATACACTTGAAAAGTTACAACAGACTGATAACAAAATGCTTATTTATATGGTTCAGAATACTGTATACACTTGAAAAGTTACAACAGACTGATAACAAAATGCTTATTTATATGGTTCAGAATACTGTATACACTTGAAAAGTTAGAACAGACTGATAACAAAAGTTACAACAGACTGATAACAAAAGTTACAACGTACTGATAACAAAAGGCTTATTTATATGGTTCAGAATACCGAAGACGTTTGGTGAGATGTTATATGTGGTTATGAATTGACTGTTCAATTTTGCTTTCTTCATTAACGATTTCATTAATTACTAATTAAAATAATTTTAATTGTTCTTGGTTTCCGAATAACCACTCTTGTCCGCTGCGATTCTGAAATGTGTACTGTGGGACTGAATATTTAACAAACTGATAAATATTTACGTAATTAGCGAATAATACAGCCATGTTTGTCAACATCGATCCTGGTCATGTCTGGTTAAGGTTAAAAAAATCTTAAAACTAAATAAAAAAATCTTCTTAAAACTAAATAAAAAAATCTTCTTAAAACTAAATAAAAAAATCTTCTTAAAACTAAATAAAAAAATCTTCTTAAAACTAAATACAAATCATTCAGATGATACGATACCCGCAAGAGCAAATCTAATGGTAGTCCAGGATACGAAAGTCATTTTGAGTGATGTGAATCATCGGCAAACCTTGTTACAAGAATGGATTTCACTAAGAGGATTCGTGCACAATGGTTTTTTTCTTAAAGAGTTCGTCCTGAAAGTGTTTTCTCGAATTACGTTTTACTTATCATACAAGAGTAGTGGCCTCTTAAACTGGACAGAATAGTACTTTTCATCAAACTGAAAATAAGTACGTATGCTGATCAATCCGTCAGCCCCCACCTGTAATCATAAACGACCTACACTGTTTTACACAAACATGCACACACACACACACACACACACACACACACACACACACACACACACACACATATCAGCCAGTGTCCACTCACATCACAGCAATGCCTCCCGAGCTCCAGGGTCTGTCCCGGCGTTGGCAGTGGACTTGATTTATACTTTGGATCTTCAGGTCGCCGAGTTGTAGACCTGCTACACCTGCAGTGTGCAAGATAAGATACATAAAAGTGAAAATAATCTGCGATCAATAAACAGCCGACTATGACAAGCAAACAACAACTAAATCTATAACAACTCCTCGAGGCCAATTAATAACACCTAACATCTTGTACCAAAGAAAACAACCTATAACAAACAACTTCCTGTGACCAATCAACAACAGCCTGTAGCCAACAAACAGCATCATATAACAAACTAACAACTCCCTGTGACTAATCAACAACAGCCTGTAGCCAACAAACAGCATCATATAACAAACTAACAACTCCCTGACACTAATCAACAACAGTCTTCATATCAATTAATAACCTAAGACCAACAAACTACTATCTTTCGCAAACTTTATGATCGTAAACAATCAAGAATGTTTTCATAAAGCAAGAGGGCCTGTAGAACTTTATTGTACTTCTCGTAAAGAATCAAGAATGTTTTCATAATGCAAGAGGGCCTGTAGAACTTTATTGTACACCTCGTAAAGAATCAAGAATGTTTTCATAAAGCAAGAGGGCTTGTAGAAATTAATTGTACACCTCGTAAAGAATCAAGAACGTTTTCGTAAAGCAAGAGGCCTGTAGAACTTTATTGTACTTCTCGTAAAGACTCAAGAACGTTCTCGTAAAGAAAAGGAGGGCTTGTAGAACTTAACTGTACTTCTCGTAAACAACAAGAATGTTCTCATAAAATAAGATGGCTTGTAGAACTTTA
Organism: Sinotaia quadrata; assembly: GCA_028829895.1. Lineage (NCBI taxonomy): Eukaryota > Metazoa > Mollusca > Gastropoda > Architaenioglossa > Viviparidae > Sinotaia > Sinotaia quadrata. The sequence continues at coordinate 95,526,383 of CM054180.1, forward strand.
TTGTACTTTTCATAAAGAATTAACAACGTTTCATAATTCTAGAGGGTTTGTAGAACTTTATTGTACTTTTCATAAAGAATTAACAACGTTTCATAATTCTAGAGGGTTTGTAGAACTTTATTGTACTTTTCATAAAGAATTAACAACGTTTCATAATTCTAGAGGGTTTGTAGAACTTTATTGTACTTTTCATAAAGAATTAACAACGTTTCATAATTCTAGAGGGTTTGTAGAACTTTATTGTACTTTTCATAAAGAATTAACAGTTTCATAATGCTAGAGGGTTTGTAGAACTTTATTGTACTTTTCATAAAGAATTAACAGTTTCATAATGCTAGAGGGTTTGTAGAACTTTATTGTACTTTTCATAAAGAATTAACAACGTTTCATAATGCTAGAGGGTTTGTAGAACTTTATTGTACCTTCTAGTGAAGAATCAAGAACGTTCTCATAAAACAAGATGGCTTCTAGAACTTTATTGTACTTTTCGTAATCAAGAATGTTCTCGCAAAGCAAGAGGGTTTGCAGAACTTTATTGTACCTTCTCGTAAAAAAGGGCTTGTAGAACATTACTGTACCTTCTCGTAAAGAATCAGGAACGTTCTACTAAAGAATTGTGACCGTTCACACAGAACAAGAGGGACCAAGGAACTTTACCCATCATTCTCGTAAACAATCATGAACATTTTTATTAAGCAAAAGGGATTAAGGAACATTAATGGTCATTCTCGTAAACAATCATGAACATTCTTATTCAGCTAAAGGGATTGAGGAACTTTACTGGTCATTCTCGTAAACAATCATGAACTTTTTCGTTAAATAAAAGGGATTGAGGAACTTTACTACACCTTCTAATAGAGAATCATGAACGTCAGTTTCAGAACATCCTTCCGGAAAACAAACGCCCAGTATTGCTGGTATCTGATCTATCTGAAAATAATTATAAGACAGAAATTGATCTAATGCAATTCAAGTACAAAATGCAAATTCCGTTTTGAAAAATTTGTGCAGCTGAAATGTTTAATTTAAATGCGTATCTAAAGAAATGGCATGATATATAGTAAGGTAAATTATGCTGTTGCTACAAAAAATTGCTTCTATAGCTTTATTACAACTACTGATATTACTCCTTCTACCACTATTAAGTTATTTTACTTGTCTACAATTGTTGCTTTAAAGGTTGTTGACAGAGTACCGACAGCACAATTTTCTTTGCAGTCCTAAGCCATACGTCATGCACTTTTATGGCCTCACAAATTCATTTAATCACGTCACACAAGCAAACGTTTCTGATTGGGTAATTTTATGATATCACAAATTCATTTAGTGGCGGCGGGACGCTGTACTTTGTAGTCACCTCACACAAGTGAATTTTTCTGATTGGTTAATTTTAGTATACCACAAATTCATTTAGTGATGGGACGTTGTACTTTGTAGTCACGACACAAAAGCAAACTTTTCTGATTGGTTAATTTTATGACATCACAAATTCATTTAGTGGCGATCGAACTTTTTTAATTATAATTTCCATCCATCCATCCTTCCTTCCATCCATCCATCCATCCATCCATTCATCTATCTATCTATTTATTTATCTATCTATCTATCTATCTATCTATCTATCTATCTATCTATCTATCTATCTATCTATCTATCTATCTATCTATCTATCTATCTATCTATCTATCTATCTATCTATCTATCTATCTATCTATCTATCTATCTATCTATCTATCTATCTATCTATCTATCTATCTATCTATCTATCTATCTATCTATCTATCTATCTATCTATCTATCTATCTATCTATCTATCTATCTATCTATCTATCTATCTATCTATCTATCCCTTAGTCGACCGTTGGGGCACCACTGATGACCTGACAACCAGTTTCCTCAATTCCATTCTGTTCTCTGCTAATCTTACTGTATTGTTCAGCTTCATTCCTGTCCACTCTGAGATGCTATCCTCCCATCTTTTCCTCTGTCTTCCTCTCCTTTCCCCTCCTTGCACAGTAACTTGCATGATTGTCTTGGCAAGCCCTGTTGATCGTGTGACATGCCTACACCATTTCATTTTGCGTTTTTTCACAAAGGCCAATAGCTCTTATAGGGCCCAATTTCTTGCCTAATTCTGTTTCCCATTTCCTCATTCGTGACATGATCTCTATACGAAATGCCAAGCAACCTTCGAAAGTATCTCATTTCAGTAGCTTGTATTTTCCTTTCAAGATCAACTGTCAGGGTCCATGACTCACAGGAATATACAAACACAGATACAACCAAGGAGTGCTTCAGTCTGATCTTTGAGCTAACTGAGATGTTTCTGTCTTTCCAAACAGTCTTCAGCATTGTCATTGCTGTTATTGTCAGACAATCCTGGACAATATTTCTGGTTTTGATACCTCGTCTGTCACAATGACTCCTAAGTACTTGAATTTATTAACTATTTCCAGTTTCTGATCACCAATCATGATGTCATTGCCAATGCCACTGGTATTGTTGGTCATCAATTTGACCTTCTCTGCACTCATTTCCATACCAAAAGCAGTAGCTGTCCTGTCCAGTTTTTCCACCAATCGAGCTAGCTCCTCCTCATTTCCTGCAAGGCCATCGATGCTTGGGTGGCATATAAGACTTATCGTACGATAGTTCTGACATTGCTGCAAATTGCCCTTTTAGGGGAGCATTATTATGAGTGAGTGAATCCATGTTTTTGGCCATTCCCCTGTTTGCCAGATCTTATTACAAATTGTTAGTAGGGCACTTATCGTGGCTTCTCCCCCTTCTTGGACTAATTCTGCAGGTATTCACTAAGTCATGGTCACTTTCAATGTTTGCTCCTGGAAGCTTCTTGTCTTGGCAATGTTTACACTGGTATGGAAACGCCTCTTCACCATAATATACATGTAATCAATCTGGTTTATGGTGTTCTCTATTCGGCCTATACCACGTCCATCTTTTGGATGCTTTGTGTGGACCAAACGTGCTCATAAGCTTCAGATCATTAGAGCTGGCAAATTCCAGGAGCCTTAATCCTCTGTCATTATAATTTAAATTTATTATATCATAAACTGATATGATATGAAATCAACCCAGCAATATAACATAAAGTAATAATTACTATTGAACTGTGAATAACAAATAAAACAGCTCACAAAATGGCACTAGTAAAAACGTCCTTGACCTCGCTGAATGAAACAAAACAGTTTGTTGCGTTTTATTTGCCATTTCTTTTCAACCCAAACTGCAATCAAACATTTAGGTAAATGTTCACCATCATTAATTATATTTATCACTGTCTTTTTCTGACATTTTTCAATGATTGGTTGGTTGCTTAGTTGTATGTTTGATTAGAGTCTACTTTTGTTCGTTTTAAACATTTAAAAATGTTCATGTGTTTATCTTGCAACCCTTTCCAATATCTATTTCTTTTATGTACGATTGAGATTTATTGCTTTGTGTATATATAGAAATTTTATTACCCTGTGTGCATATGTAGAGATTTAAGGCCTTGTAGGCATTGTGTGAGAGATATTGTCTTATGTGCCTTTGTGGAGATTTATCGCCTTGTGTGCATGTGGTGAGATTATAACCTTGTGTGCATGTGGACATTTAATGTCTTATGTGTACGTGTGAGATATAGTTTGCCTCGCGTGTGTGGAGGTTTAATGCCTTATGAGCATGTGTGGGGATTTAATGCCTTATGAGCATGTGTGGGGATTTAATGCCTTATGAGCACGTGTGGGGATTTAATGCCTTATGAGCACGTGTGGAAATTTAATGTCTTGTCTGCTTGTGTGAGATAGGTTGCCGAGTGTATATGTGTGGAGATTACTACCTTATAATTTAATGCTTTATTTGCAAGTTTTGAGATTTATTGTCTTGTGTGCATGTGTGATTTATTGCCTCCTTGCATATATGATTTATTACATTTTATGAAAGTGTGGGGATTTATTGCTAATATGCCTGTGTAAAGATTTATTACCACAAGTGCAAGTGTGGAGAATTATTGCCTTAAATAAACATGTAGACATTTATTACCACACATACATGTGCGGAGATTTTATCGTGTCAGATAAGCTATTGTGAAGTTCAACACTCATTTATAAAGCTATTAATATTACGTTATGATATAGAGTGCAAACATTTTCTCTTCAATTCAGTGTAATCGTGCATAATAATAACATTTAAGACAATGACCTTTTCCAGAGTCAAGACAGACAGGCAATATTGCCCTAGCCAAGCTGAGGTAGAATCATTTGGCATGGAGTAGATGGGCGGGGCTTGAACAGCTAAACACCGCTCGTAAGATCCGAACCAGTTGAGACGAAGCTGAAGTACTCCTGGTCCAGGTTTTCCAAAGGAATGTACCACTGAGTGGGAATAAAATAATCAGGTCATCAATATATTACAAAACGTGTATTTCATAAAGAATCAGGTCATCAAGTGATTACGAAACATGTATTTCATAAAGAATCAGGTCATCAAGTGATTACGAAACATGTATTTCATAAGAATTAGGTCATCGAGCGATTGCAAAATGTGTATTTCATAAGAAAGGCCCTGTCAGAGCAGCATCATTGCCATATGATTCTCTAGAGAAATGTCGAGAGAAGATTAAGCTCTCAGGATCGTATAGTTTCTAGATCTTCCAGCAAAGCTATTGAGTTTCACTGGAAGGATAGTACATATATCTTGATTAATAAACAGGAATGGACTGATAGCAGCCAATTGGTGGTACCTCTGAGCTATCAAGTGAAGAAATCTTGTCTGATAGAGAAACTCAATTAATGGGTGAATTAATGAAAAAGATTAATCAACTATTGAGAGTAAAGCAATTTAAAACTACTCCTTACCACCCAATGTGTAATGGTTTAGTTGAAAATCTGAATGATACATTTACCAAGGTCTTGAGAAAACTATGATGAAAAAACCATGCGATTGGTATATGTACTTGCCAGCACTTTTGTTTGCATTGCATGAAGTACCACAAGATTCGACCCAATTTTCACCCTTTGAACTTCTTTTATGGTATGACTGTTAGGGACAGAGAGCTGGCTAGCAGAAATCTGTAAAAAGCACTTATCTACTTGTGATCGAACTTGTGAACCATATTGATACATCATGTCAGATAGCGACTAAGGATGTACACAAAGGTAAACTAGACAAGCATGTCTGTATAACTATGAAATAAAAGTCTGTACAAGAGTGTTGTTACCTCTAAACCAGAACAAGTTCAATGTATCATGGCAAGAACCCTATGAAGTTGTTGAGAAATTGAGTGGGAGCAATTTCCAAGTTCAGATAGGATCTAAAACATATCATTTTCATGCTAATCTGATGAAAGCATATAAAGAACGCCTGGACATGGTCTCTACTATTGTAATTTAGAGGATGACGTTACCTCTGTACCCGATGCTGAATCTGTACCACACCCGGGTTTAACAGATGTTGAAACTGTTAAAGATGTTATTTTAACTATCAGACTCTGAAACTCAACAATTATGGAGCATGATGAAAGAAACTAGTGATGTTTTTACTGATAAAAAAGGAAAAATGAGTCTGTGTGAATTTACGGTTGCACTTCGGGATCATGCTAAACGGGATGCTGTAAAAAAGGAAATCGACTCTATGTTACTCTTAGGTATGATTGAGAAGGCGGAGTCCTCATATAGCTCTCCAAGTGTCCTAGTAAAAAAGGATGGCACACACCAATTTCCTGTGGACTACAGATAGCTGAACAAGTTGTTTCTTCTGCTGAATCAGAGCACCCCTTTTCACTCGCTCAGTGGAGCAAAATATTTTTCTAAATTAGATATACTGTGGAAGTCATCAAAGACAATGTAGGGGCTGATTATATTTTTATTTGTCCAGTGCTATAGAAATGGAAGTGTAAGGATCCAGTACATAAGTCTCTGTAAATGCTGTGAAATCTTTATACAAATATTTTGTATCTTCTCTAAGGTAGAGCAGTAGAAATGGAAGTGTAAGGGTCCAGTACATAAGTCTCTGTAAATGCTGTGAAATCTTTATACAAATATTTTGTATCTTTTCTAAGGTAGAGAGGAAGGAATAATCTTACCGAGAGTTCATTTATATGATGCTAACATGACTGTGTATGTTGTATTTTCCTATCACATGGAGAAAAGAAATAATGATAATGATTTTTGCATATGACTGCGTTTGTATTTAAATGTTGAGTAAGAGTCAGAACTTTTACGGCGCCCGTATATATATGCCAAGTGAGGGAGACGAGTGGTGTCTGCTGGAGGATCATTAATAAAATAAAATTAAGATTTTCAACACTTGTAATTAGTTTTGAATAATTAATTATTTAATAATAATCAAATCCATTAACTAAGTGGCGTTGGTGGCACAAATAGTAATTACATTTAGCAACACCCATTTTTAAGCGAAGACTCATAAACAAAAGAAATAAAGGGACAAAAGGTTTAAAATAAAAATAAAGCACTCTGTAACCAAGGTTATAAATGAGTACATGGAAAGAGAGAATATATATAAGTTTTAGTAACACACAGTAATATATGTTCAATCAATGACATTTAACAACAACAAATAAAAGAAAGATGATAAATCAAGTAATACTTCAAGAAAAAGCTATTAATGTTATATTCATAGTAAAAAGAAAAATTGGAAAAGAGGGAAGGTCTTTGAAAAACTCTTCAGATAGGAAGGACAATGTGTGAAATGAATATAACATTTCTCAGTATTAACCAGATTTAGTCAAAATAACTTTAGCTAAAGCCCTGATATTATAATCTGATATGTTACCGGATGTAGTTTTGATTGAAAAAGTTTTAAATACTAACATAATTTATACTGCATTAGTGATCTTAAATTTTAAAGAAAACACGGAAAAACATACTATTAATAACAAATTTGCACTTCAGTAGTTAAAATATTGGACAGAAGCATTGATCTCTATTGAGTATTAAACTTTGCTAGAGAATTATTGTATTATTATTATTACCAGAATGCTGTGTTGGAAAGAAGTTTTGATCTATATTAGACTTTGCTAGAGAATTATTGTACTTTTATTACCAAAATGCTGTGTACTAGCGGCGAGTACAAACGAAATAATATGTCATTCAACATTTGTATAACTATTCCTTGAAATAGTGACAGTGAAAATGACTGGTTTCTTGAAATAGTGAGAGTGAAAATGACCTGGATGATTGAAACAGTGACAGTAAAAATGACTGGTTTCTTGAAATAGTGAGAGTAAAAATGACCTGGATGATTGAAACAGTGACAGTAAAAATGACTGGTTTCTTGAAATAGTGAGAGTGAAAATGACCTGGTTGCTTGAAATAGAGTGAAAATGACCTGGTTAATTGAAATAGAGTGAAAATGACCTGGTTGCTTGAAATAGAGTGAAAATAACCTGGTTGCTTGAAATAGAGTGAAAATGATCTGGTTCGTGTTTGGAGGAAAAGAGGGAACCGTCATGCTAGGAGGAGGAATATTCCTGTATCATATTCCGCCCTTGTATAGCAGTTCAAATCGCCAAAACTCTAATACCTGTCTTTTATATTCCACTAAAGACAGTTTGTGAGTAGTGAAGGGTTACATCGATTTGAGTCTTGCAATAAAATATCTCTGATATAGGCATTATCATAATTATGCACTTAAACGTAAAGTGTTTAATTTTTGGAAAAAAAACATCGCCATTACCTTCAATCTCGCTCTCTTCCCTCCATCTGTATGTTTGTCTGACTATTTATCTGTATGTTAGAGTATGTTGTATATGCAGAAGCAGGTGAACAACACTTACTATTTGTACAACTACAACTTCAGGCAACTCAGGACCATACATACTCACATGCTAGGGAATTAGTTTCATTTCTGACAGTACTACTTGTATACACTTCTTTGATTTAAAACAAACAAACAAACTATATCAAAACACGCAAACAATCAACAATTATAAATAGACCATTTACTATAAAGAAAATTAAGAAATGTAAAATAGACTGATAGAAGAGAATGAAAAATTGTTAATTAGAACTTACTTTGTAGAGCCCAGTCCTTACGGTCAAGGAACGCTACCTGTAACTGATCCATTCGATTTCGGCATAGCTCTGAAATCTCAATTGTCTTAAAATTACTAGTTAAAGATCTCTTTGACGAAACGGTGTCGGTATGGTTGTCGACGAAGATAGGAATACGCAATGTGGAATGCAAGTCCAAAGTTTTGTTATTTCCACAAGAAGCCGAGGTAGAACCAGCCAAATAGGAATTGAAAATGCATTGTCTTTCTCCAGACAATGGGTACCCACCGTTTGGGTAACTTGCGAAAGCTCCTTGCGTCTGCTGGAAAATGTCTTGGAGTTGTTGCTGCGAGTGCAGGCGAAGAGCGTTCGCAAGCATCTGTGGAACAACATTAGCAGAATCGACTCTGGCTGATTGGTAACCAGGAAAAATGTCTGAGGTCATCGTGACATTGTGCGCAGTCTGAACCCATGACATCACGAACGGTAACTCTGTTACCCATAACAAGAGAAGGCTAGGAATCGTCAGCGAGAAAAGATCAAACTTCATTGTACTGTATCACAATTAATCTTTAGGTCGTCTTTTGAGTTTGATGATCTGAAATCGCTGAGGTCGAAGAGATGAATGTATTTCTTCGATTTTCAGCTAAAAAAATGTTCGATAAAGTTCTTTATTTTGGGTCAACATTTAAAACTATGTAATAAATTTTAATACAGTATAGTACTTTTGAGTGGCCTAACTGTAGAAAGCCCTTTAAAAAAAAAAATGAAATAGTTGAAGTGCAATTGAATTAAGTAACTTACGGCAAGCTACAATTGAAATTTGCGTCAGCTAAAACACGGTTTAAATCCACTGAAGCTGTGTTTATTTTTTTTCATTTCTCAAAGTGTTTGTTAGTTGAAAATCATATAAGTTACAATGACATCCATTCCATTCTTTTAACTAAACCAGGGGTCTCAAACATGCGGCCCGCGTGACGATATTTTGTGGCCCCCACTTGATATCAAAGTTTAGTGATAGTGCGGCCCGCACGTTTTTCTCACGCAGCTTGGGAGTTTTATAGTTTTTGTCACTTGTGGGCTACCATACCTCAGGATCGTGACAGTAACGATGTGTTGCCAAACTCGGCGACTTTCTTTCCCAAGCCTGTTACATATTGCTACCGTTTAGCAAAGTTCAAAAGCATCCAGATCTAGCAAGCTAATTCTATATAGATTATAGACCCTACAGGTCTACCCACAGATGAGTTGTTCGGAAAAAACAGCATTTTCATGTCGAAAAAGCAGGTGAAGTGTTTAGCAAAGAAGAAAAATAGTAGACTGAAAGAACAGAAAAGGAAGAACAGAAAAATAACCAAGGTAAGTTGGCTTAGCAAGGGACAGTTCTTGAAGAGGTTTTATGAGTTGAGAGCTGAAGTGAAAACCTTCATGGAGAAGGATGGGATGGCTGTTCCTGTACTAAGTGATCCCAAATGGCTCATGGACTTAGCTTTTCTTGTTGACATCATAGAAGAGCTGAATGTACTGAACATGAAATTACAAGGCCAGGGGCAGCTTGTCAGCATTTGACAATGTCAGAGCATTTTCCACAAAACTTGTGTTATGGAAAGCCCAGCTTTTTCAGACAAACCTCTGCCATTTCCCAGCTTGTAAGGCACTCATGGATTGTGCCACACCATTCAGTGGTGAGAAATATGTTGATGCCATTGTAAAGCTGCATGAAGAATTTGATCACAGGTTTGCAGAATTCAAGAAACACAGAACCACCTTTCAAATATTTGCTGACCCCTTCTCCTTCGATGTGGAAGATTCCCCTTCTGTGCTTCAAATGGAGCTAATTGACATACATTGTAATTCTGAACTCAAAGCCAAGTTCAGGGAGGTGAGTGGAAAAGCAGAAAAGCTTGGGCAGTTTTTAAGAGAATTGCCCCTTACCTTCCCTGAGCTTTCCAGGATGTTCAAGCGGACCAAGTGCCTTTTGGGGAGCACCTATCTGTGTGTAAAGCTCCTCTCCACCATGAACTTTAATAAGTCAAAATTTAGGTCCAAACTTACTGAGGGTCTCAGTGGCTTCCTCCCTGAAGCCAAATGTGTCTGAGCTATGTAAGAGGAAGCGTTGCCAGGTCTCTGGCTGCAGGGAATAATGATGCGGCCCAGCTTCACCCAGACTCTACTTCCAGCGGCCCCCAGGTAAAATGAGTTTGAGACCCCTGAACTAAACAGATTCAGTTAAAGTGATTTCAATTGTTTCAGATGGAATAAGTTGTAAAAGTTTAACTGTGAATCAGATGAAGCATATTAACTCTACGCCATTTGCAACAAACAATTTTTAATATTGAACTACTTCAGTTAAAGTTTACTTGAACTAAACAGTTGCAACAAATTGTTCTTTAATTGTGAGCAAGTTCTTTGTACTCAAATTACGTCCCTTGCAGCAAAGAAATTAAATGGTTGAATGCAATTAATCTCTGTCACTTGCAGCTGTTTCAGGAAAAAAGTAAAGTGACTGTTTTGAAATTATATTCAGTTATAGCAAGTGTACTTGTGAATCAAAAACAGCTAAAACACGTTTAAATCTCGTCAGTTAACTGTGAGTCAGTTTCCGCTCATAAAATCCACATCAGTTAGTGCAAACATTTTTTTAAAACCCACAATCAGATAAAAATCTTGATTATTTCGGTAATTAAAAACATATACCCTACCAGTCTGACAAGACACTAAATGCACAAAGTATGCTGACCTTAAAACATGAATAAGTCATGTGTTGAAGCGAATTTATTAACTGACCATATCACACTACGTAATAGACAGAGAGAATCACACTGTATACATTAGTTAAAAAAAAGACCAGTTTAAAATTTAGATCGATCTAATTACATAAACAACACCAGAAAGAATAACACTACACATATTAGACGATATAATCCCACTGAATACACCAGACCGACCAAATCACCAAACACATTAGACGATATAATCCCACTGTATACACCAGACCGACCAAATCACCAAACACATTAGACGATATAATCCCACTGTATACACCAGACCGACCAAATCACCAAACACATTAGACCAATATAATCAGACTGTATAATTTGGCCTGATCAAATCACCTGAACACGAGACCAACACAGACTGCACACACATGACTGAACAAATCACTTGAATACATTAGGCTGATATAGTCACACTGTACCACATTTGACCAACCAAATCACCTAAACACAATAGACCGATATGATCTCACTTGTATACACAATGACCAGTCAAGTAACACTAATATGCATTAGACCTACCTAATCAAATTGTATTCGATCTAATCACACTGTATACACATCAGACAGGACAAGTTACACTAATATACATTACACCTATCTAATCAAAATGTACACATCAAACCGGTCAAATTACACTAATATGCATTAGACTTATATAATCAAAATATACACATCAGACTGCTTAAATTACTCTAAGTCTAATATACATTAGATCTATCTAATCACAATGTACACATAAGACCAGTCAAATTGCACTGTATACATGTCAGACCAGTCTAATGACACTATTATAAATTAGACCTATCTAATCACAATGTACACATCAGACTGGTCAAATTACAGTATTATAAATTAGACCTATCTAATCACAATGTACACATCAGACTGGTCAAATTACACTATTATAAATTAGACCTATCTAATCACAATGTACACATCAGACTGGTCAAATTACACTATTATATATTAGACCTATCTAATCACAATGTACACATCAGACTGGTCAAATTACACTGACTACACATCAGACCAGTCTAATTACACTAATACACATTAAAACTACCTAATAAAAAGGTACACATAAGACTGGACTAATTACACTAATACACATTATACCTAATAACAATGTACACATCAGACCGGTCTAATCACAGTGTAGGCTGCTATCAGACTGGTTCATTTGCAATGATACATTTACTTCAACATAATCACAATAAACCAACTTAATCAACTATATGCATTACATCAAAATAAAGACTGTAAACATACCAACTGAGGAATATCAGTGCCACACTCAAATTGCTAAAGACATAGATGATTCAAACCTGTATTTTGTGAAATAATTATCCTAGATATGTTTCCTCTTTTGTAATCGATCTTTGTTGTCAATAGATGGCCTTTTTCAATTGGCCTTTTTCAATAACAAGGAATCACTTATGGCAAGAAAACTGTTTGAGAATACTGCACGACTTGTTCACAGTGACACTCCTGGACAGTCACATAGAAAAAATATTTATCTTGAATAAGGAAGTACTGAAAAATGAAAATGCAAAGTAGAAAGTCACAAGGTAGGGTAGAGTCACACAGCGATCTCAACCAGAATCTGTGAGTGACTTGCCACGACACCTTGGGCTAAAAGCAAATTTTATTACTTTTCTTTCTTTTTTTCTTGTTTTTCTTTTAGTAATTTTATTCTTTTATCATTTTCATTGTTTTAGAAAGGAATTTACCTGCTTAATGTTGCATTCATTCAATTTGTTTATTCTTATTTTAAAAAGTGTTGGAATTCATCCCCTTTACAACAGCCTATGTTTGGGGTTATTTTTTTTATCCCTCTGAGGATGTCATCCAATAACTTGTCCTGTAAGCAATATTATTTTTATCAAAGTCTACAATATTCGATGAGCTGTTTATTAAGTTTATGAGTTTTAAATTTTAATCCATTCTGCAAACACCTCAATATGACTATATCAGTCTCTGGAGTAAATGTAACAATAATACAAGGGCAGATGATTTTTATCTGACAAAAGATAGCAATGAGCACTATATCAGTCTCTGGAGTAAATGTAACAATAATACAAGGGCAGATGATTTTTATCTGACAAATGATAGCAATGAGCACTGTATCAGTCTCTGGATTAAATGTAACAGTAATACATGGGCAGATGATTTTTATCTGACAAATGATAGCAATGAGCACTGTATCACTTGTGGATTTTTCAGACCATTTTTCTCACTTCGCTTTTTTCTCATATTTATTCTGCAATCTAGACTCAAGCAATTTGACTGAAATCCTAGGGCTTCTTTATAATTTTTCGAATTAAAAGTGCTAATGATAAAGACTTGTAGAGATGTGTGTATAAATGTTTGAAATAAAATATTGCTTCTACCAAATAATTGAATTTAAATTGGAGACAGTAGACTGGACTAGAGTTAAAATGGCTTTGAATCGCCTCAGGTAATGCAAATGAGTCATATATTAGAAAAATTAATGTCAGGTGATGATACTTTACATTTTGCAACAAAAGAAACATGATGATTGAGCTTATATGTGTGAGGGTGAAAATGAGTGCCTATCCATTCATCTGTTTACCTATTTCTTTCTCTTTCCACTAACTGCCCAGCAGTTTTTTCATCAATCTTATAGTTAATCAATCTATACATCAATCTGTACACCTACATATTATTTACTTCTTTCTCTATTCAACCTTTTTTCTCTGTCCATCCATCTTTCCTTGCCTCCATCCATCCATCCATCCATCCATCCATCCATCTATCTATCTATCTATCTATCTAAGATAAATTCATGGTGATTTTAACTTAGGACAAAACTATACATTTCTGGACTTGCATTTATAAAAATAAATTAATCAATGTAGTAAAATATTATATTTGTACATATACAATGATGGTCCTTTTAGAAATAGCAACATATAAATAATTTTCTATATTTACCTGTGGTTAATGTGTGTGCAAATGTGTGTGCAAGTGTATGAGCAATCATATTTTATTTGATTAGTGTGTGCAAGTGTATGTGTTGTGTGGCAGATATGTACATTGCAGTATTCACTGACAATAACTCAAATCACTCTGTTGTTATCATTTAAACTGTTCTATTGTAGTCCTTCATACTAAATAAAGTCAAGAGGTAAAATAATAAACCACAAAAAGTAGATTTAACATTGTATTCTATCATACTAAATAATATCAGGAGGTAAAATAACAGATTACAAAATAAATTTAACATTGTACTCATCATAATTCATACAAGAAAATGTCAAAAGGTAAAATAATAGACTGAAAAATAGATTTAACATTGTACTCTATCATACTAGACAATATCAAGAGGTAAAATGACAGATTACAAAATAAATTTAACATTGTACTCATCATAATTCATACTAGATAATGTCAAGAGGTAAAATAATAGACTGAAAAATAGATTTAACATTGTACTCTATCATACTAAAGTATGTCAAGAGGTAAAATAATACTTTAATTGACTGAAAAATAGATTTAACATTGTACTCTATCATACTAAATTATGTCAAGAGGTAAAATAATACTTTAATAGACTGAAAAATACATTTAACATTGTACTCTATCATACTAAATTATGTCAAGAGGTAAAATAATAGACCAAAAATAGATTTAACATTGTACTCTATCATACTAAATTATGTCAAGATGTAAAATAATAGACTGAAAAATAGATTTAACATTGTACTCTATCATACTAAATTATGTCAAGAGGTACAATAATTAAAGACCAAAAATAGATTTAACATTGTACTCTATCATACTAAATTATGTCAAGAGGTAAAATAATAGACTACAAAAATAAATTTAAAGCTAAAAGATACAAGAATAGACTGTGTTAACATGCTCCTTTTCAAAGTTCTGTATGAGAAATAAATATTCAGTATTATATAGTCATTGGAATAAGAGAAACAATGCATTTTCTATTATCTTTAATAACCAATAAATTTAAGATTTTGAGGCTACCTAGATTTTTCACAATAAAACTACAGTGTTGGTACAGTTATTTATTGAAACTAATGTCCAACTATTTAATTAGAAGTGGTGCATAATGAGACATCTGGAATGGGAAATCTAATCAAAACATGAGTAAAATTTGTTTGTACTTAAACATGTATTCTGTGAAAGAATCCTTGCAAACAAACAAAAATCTGTATTTTAAATAAAATATTGCTACCAACTACATACACCAATTAAGATTAGAGCAAACTATAAATAAACCTTGTATTTTAAAATAAAATGTTTGTTACTAACACCAATTAAGATTAAAGAGAAATGTAAGTAAATCTTATATTTTAAAACAAAATGTCTGTCACTAACTTCATATTTTCAATAATTGCTGGTTTTGCATAGACTTGATTTGAACAATGAAATATTTTCGTAATTTTAAAATATAAGATTAATATTAGGTAGGCCTACCTATCTGTGCTAGGCACAGGCACCGAACTCTTCAGATTATTATTATCAGTAGCCTATTAAACATCAAAGCTGTACCAATCAATTGTATACAGTGACTTCATTTACACAACTTGAACAATATTATTACAATAATAGACGTAAACTATGTATAGCAGTTCAAAGATATCACGACTCTTCAACGTCCGTTTTTCAGTTTTTATATTAGTTTTAAAAAAACATTTTCTAGCATTAAAAGTGAATGAAAATTAACTAGGAATATACAGGCATAGCCTATATAAAAACACATGCATAAATCAAATGCTTTGGAAACATTTGAATAATTATTTGCTGCTGAGCATGGTTATACAGCCATACACATTAAATCAGTGGTTCAAATATAATATAGAATTGCACATAAAGCGGGTTGCTTTGCTTTGATCAATCTTTAAAAAAGTGGAAACAAATACGTGTACAATGTATCAAAACAAAAATTCATGGTAGGACCGACTAAAACGTCTCCATTATTTTAGTTTTCAGAAATATTTTGTGTACAACCCCCCCCCCCTCCAAGGCTTAATAATTGTAGATATATGTAATTTCGAACTGATTCACTAAATTGTTAGAAATTAAGACTATGCATTCATTATTATTAAAATGCTAAATACGTAAAGACTTATGGAAATACATGTAGTTCCTTTCGGTTTTAACCAAAATATAAGGCAGGTAACTCTGATGTTTAGTTTGTCAAGTTACATTACTCTAATATAATTATGTACGTTGATGCCGTCCCTTACTCAGGCCTTTAAAAAAAAAAAAAAACCATTCAGCAGATTTATCCAAGTAAGTGATTCATTTATACGGAATTAATGTTATATATTTGTTTAATTAATGAGTATTGTTTTTGATTTATATAAAATCATTAAAGGTATATAATGGATTTACGCAGTTTAGAGGTGTTAGATTGAATTTGAGTTTTAAAACTGATTTCGTCCTCAAACATCGGTCAAATTTTTTAATTTTTAATCTGGGAGTGAGACTATGAATAAGCACATGATTTTGTAGTATTTTTATTTTTGTCAAAATTAATTTGATTATTTCGTGGTAAAAGTTTTAAGCGCTTTTACAGCATATATTTGACAAATATAGATCAGTTTATTTCTCTGCCAGTGTCTATTTTGTATGGTGGAATTATTTCATGCGGCCACAGTAAATGGGTAACTAATAACAGATTCAACAACATGGATGATGTAGGCTACGAGTTCCGGTCTTAGAAGGAATATTCATTTCTGTAGAAGGAATATTCATTTCTGCTGTTACAAACAGCAAAACTTAAGAAGGGGATCTTTATAAACCGAAATATTTTATGATTGGCGTATTCTTTTGGCTTGATTATTCCTGCCTAAAAATTAGGCAGAAAGAAGAAAGAAAGTTTCCTACTGCATTATTTACACTACAGGTAATTCTATACATTTGGCGTGAGTTGATAAGCATTGCTTATGCTGCCGATTTTAGTTTTTTTTAGATTTGACACTTTCAATTTCATTACTGAATTTACATTACAAAGAAGCAACAACTTTTGTTTTGAAACAGTACAGATTAATTACCATTTTCTTTAATATTAAACAATGATGGGAAATTAATTAGTATTTTAATTTTAATAAGGCCTAAGTTTAGTATCATAAAGTGAACCAAGATTAGCCTAAGCAATACAGTATTCAAGTTGAATACATCACATGTATAAATACAATACACAGTGTATGTATTAATATAATGCACAAACATATGTCCTCAGGTGAATGTAACGGTTGGTTCCAACATATATTTAGGTCTAGTTAGATTAGTGTAATATTACTGAAAAGAACTGAATCATCGTGTTATCATATTCTTGTTTTTTATATAAAGAATTTGAATTTGATGTTCATATATTTCATATTTATAACAAATTATATAGCATTACATAATTTGCAATATTCTAATACATATTAAACTGTGATAATGCTAAGTGTATGTAAATATTTTAATATATACATACAAATACTTGTAAACTAAGAATAAGATGAAATGACCAATATTAACATTTTGTCTCAAACAGATTGCATTTAATTTAAGGATATCTAAATTTTTAAATACTCATAGATTGGGTATAAATATGCAGATTAACTGTGTAGAGTAGATCATTAATAAAGTGAAACTGAAAAGTGAAAGCATTGTTAGTGATATTATTTAATTAGTTACTCTTAAAGTCTTATACTAATAAAAAGTTATAAGTATAAGACATTGCTTGCTTGACAGGAATGATTGTTTTTTTACTTTTAATTGATACTGTAACAGTGTAAGTGTAACAGCAATAGCCAAAAGTTGTTTGATCATGTTTATAATTTATGATTTTATACTATAAAGCAACATTTCTGTAAAAGAAATTGTAAGAGTAACACTGTAAAATTAAAAAAAAAAAGACTGATTTTAATCATAAATATTGAACTTATTTAATATACATCACATATTAAGAGACTTTCTTAAATGGTAAATATTGACTATTTAAATAATTTTATATATATATAGTGCACAATACTTATGTGCATCACTTCTTGACCTGAGCACCATTTTTTAAAGTCTCGTTTGTAAAACAATTATTAATATTATTTCAAACAGTCCTGATTAATATTATATTGCTTTCTTTGAATTGTCACTAAATAGCCTATTTGAGTGTTTCCATAAATTGAGAGTGACTAGTGAGCTGTGATTGAAGAATTAAAAAAGTGATAAGTGCAGATGAAACATGAGCATGAACATCCATCAGCAGATTGGCCATACATAAATATTAAATAGGAAGTGGAAAACATTGTAGGTTTTTGTTTGGACTGAGTGAGTCTTTTAAAGATTTTATTTATTTGACAAAAATCTGCGCATAATTTGTAAATTGTATAATGTATTGCATGCTTATAATATATTGAAACTTAAGTCATTAAAATCAGAGTTTGCATTGTTTCACTTCACTCTTCAGTAATAAAATTGTATAGTAAAGTTTGCTGGTCAATTAGAATTTCATCTCAGGTACTTCAATTTAAATTAATGTTTTAAAAAATTATATAAATGAAAATTAATTTTAATAACAAGAAAAAGGTTAATGTATTTGGTTGACTTGATTTGAATCTGTTCTCTGACCTTTGATTCTAGTAAGCAGCTGATTCTGTTAACAAGTGATCACAGTATATGGTGTTTGCTCTAGATGTAGCATTTCTGTAGATTTAAACTTGACTGAAGAGTTTTTTCCATTTTTATTTGTTTCTTCATTATTATTATTATTATATATTTCAGTACATCTGTTCTATTGGTCTGTCAATTCAACAAAATTTATTATATCATTTACCAAAACATACTTTCACAAATAAATTAAAATTTTAAAGAAAATTTAGAATGTTATTCTTGATTAGCATCACTTCTTGCTTTTTAACCTGACATTTTACCTACAACATTGAATATTATAAGAAATCTTCAAATTCTTTGAACTTTTGAAGCAAAGGTAGGCAGGGGTGGGAGAAATTGGAATGAAAAAGGTATCTAACTTTATAATATAATTACATAAAATCCCTCATAACCCTACTATTCTTTTCTAACAATATAATTGCATATAATTCCTCCTCTTTTGATAAAATAATATAATTATACATAAAATCCTAATCCTACACTTTTTGATAACATAATATAATTACATACCTAAAATCCTGAATCTTACACTTTTGTAAGAATATAATTACATAACATATCTCCTAATCCTACTCTTTTGTAACAATACAATTATATAAAATCCCACCTAATCCTACTTGGTAGCACAAAATAATTAAATACATAAAATCCCTCCCAATCCATCTCTTAATATTTATTGGAAGTTATAATATGCAGGATTAATCAATGTATACTGTTGGTTTAAAACTTGACTGTCCCTGCCTCTCAAGCAATCTGCTTATAATATATATTGCAGGGCTTTTAAAGTGAACTTATTATTTTTTAAATAATAAACTAGAATAGTTAATGATCGCTAAAATGTTTTGCAGACAGTGAGACGGCTACTAAAAATAAAATCTTACATGGCTGCTTATTAATCTTAAGGTTACATTTGAAAGTTACATATTAACTTTTGATACCCATACTTCATTGTACTTAGTAACTTAGTCTTACATGTATATATATGTGTGCTATTTTTTTTAACAGCTGTAAATAATAATAGGTACCAACTTTTATGTTTTACAGTTGAGTCTCACTACACTAACACAAACTCATTCTGACTCTGGAATGTTTAGAATTAGTGAAATTTAGGATTAATTTTTAAATGAGTTTCATGAAGATACACAGCCGGGGATCAGATATTCCCAGATGCTGTCTAGACAAGGTCAGAACAAATTACTGTATTTATTGCTGATTTTTCCATCTTAATTAACTATATGCTTCAGAATACTGTCACCATTTTGTGATTCGTAAAATATCCACAAAACAAATGCACAGTTTGTTAAATGCTAAGTTGGAAAAAAATATACTCAACTGTTCTAAAAGCAGTGAAAAGTGTGACCATAGAAGTCTTAGAAGATTTTGTGAGAAAAGTAATCATTATTGACATGAAAAGAATTGTTTAAAACTGAACAATTTCTTGACCCTTGTAATTAGTTGTAGTACTTTACTACTTGTGATGAATCTCTCAACAATAAAAATTTTCATATGATTTTTTTTAAAACATCTTTTTCAGATTAACCAAATTTGGGATTAATAAAGGTTTTACTCAATATTAATTTTGTATGATTACAATATCTAAGAAACATAAAATGTTGTTAAACAGAATTTAGTCATTGAAACTGCTTGTTAATAATAAATAGTTAAATTAAAATCTCTAATTGGACTATAATTAATGATTAGTTGCAAATACTATCTACTTTTATAGAGAGGCTAGTGTCTTACTCTTACGTAGTAACAGGAACTGGTCAGAGAAAGTTCTACTTCTAGTCATTTTTAATTTCAGTATATATAAATTATAATATTTTTATCACTATAGTGATACAATACAGATAATAATTATTCTGTAATTTTTGAGAATATTTAAAAATAAAATTACTCTTGTAAATGTAAGTTATAACATTTAATCATTAATTAGCTACTTAATTCATTAATTAAATTTTCATTTTTTCAGGTCAGTGGAACAATTTTGAAAGAAACTAAATACGAGACAATGCTAGCTTAACCAACAGCCATGGAGAAAAATGCAGGAGGAGCAAAGCCTAAGACCGGAACTGGTGCACCCAACAGTCAGTTAACACAAGGTAGCTACCATTCAGCTGAGACAGGCAGACAGTACCAAGAGTCAAGCAGTCAGAATACCTCTGACAATAGACGGAACTATGAGAACGGTACTGTTCAAGGAAATAGATCCCCCCAGTCTCCTGTAAGAGATCGCAGTAACAACAACACAAGTGATGAAACCAATACTGGTGGAGACAATGAGCATGCCTCCGGTCACAGAAGTAGCTTGCCAAATTCTGTTGCCAGAAACCGTCCCTTGGTCAGTCAGATGCGCAATACTTCTCGTCGGACTACAGCTGGGGAACACAGTCCTTCCATTAGAACTTACCCAGGTATCAGTGGCCATTTGCAAAACACACAGCGAACTCACCAGCGACCATCCCTGCGTCCACGTCTTGGAAACCCCAGCAGGCTTTCAGAAGCATCTAGAAGAAGTGATGCCGTAAAGACCTCTTCGTTTCCTACAGATAGCAGCAGCAATTCGCGGAGATCAAACATGATGGATGTAGGGGACAATAGCAACACTCTTTCAACATTTGCATTGAGGCCTGGTATTCAGGAGACAGGAACTGGCAACTCTATTTCTGGAGAGCAGCTTTCATCTCAAACTAGTGCAGACCGTCCCATGAGTGTTTCAAGGGATGCACTGTTTGCACATCGACTTTTGCAAGAAGAAATGGATGACTTGATACGTACTGATGAAGAACTTGCCAGGGAACTTCATGAGGAGCTAAATGTTTTTCCAGACAATCCATTCCAGTTTGACAGCAGGGACTATGAAGAGGTAATATATGTACTGTTTTGTAAGATCTTTCTTTTCTTTCTGCTCATTATACATTTATTAGGTAAGCCCACTCGCTATATGGCAACTGGAGACGTCATACATTGGCTGATTTCCCTTTTTCAAAACTGTCTTGGTAATTAGAAGAAAGAAATGGGTGAAAATTGTTTTAATAAATAAAAGAATCTTCAAATGTTAAATATGAGGTTTGTTTGTGCATTTCAATGAAGTATTTATTACATGTTGATCGATAAACTTTCAGCCAGTAAAGTGTACTGAAGTGCCCGTGATGAAATTTGAACATGACTGACATCCGGCCTTGTTTTGGGGGTATGCCCACATAACGTGTCACAGAATTTCCGGGATTCAACCAATAAAAAAGAAAACTTATATCAACGGAAAGCTAAGATAATGACCTTTAAGTTTAACACAAGCACCGTTTCGTATCAATTGATTGAATTTTTACTATGTGAAATTAGAGTCCAAATTATGTGTTATGTTCAACACATTATAAACTTGGAACCCATTTTCATATATTAACCTTCTTTATATTGTTGAAAAGGTCTTTTTTGCCCTTTAAAATGGTATATAATATAAACCGGAAATCTTTATCCCAGAAGAGTGCTTGGTGATGAACACAGGAGACCCCAATATTTTGAATCACACACACGCCGAAGGTGAAGAGATCGGTAACGGAGATTGACATCTTGGATAAGACGTGTTTTAAAATTGATCAACTAGACAATAGTTTGTGTAAATTTTAACAAAAATTATTAAATTTCATCAAAATATTGCTAGAGTAAAATAAACATTCATTAATTTAGGCTACGATCTGTTAGAAAGTTTTATTTTGATCACTATAATGCAGAGTTAGTCTTTGTATTCATGTAACATTAAACAATTTGCCATGAAAATTTTTTTTCTAAATTCTAGTTTGCCTCCATCTTCATTATTTAGTGTCACATTTACTGATTTAGTAGCTCACTTAATCTAAGCATAATTCTTTCTAAGCATGTTTCTTTAGGCCTTGACACTAGAGATTCTTAATTCAACCTTTTTCTTGTGTATAGCCTATAGGCATTCTACTCCTTCAGATGTGATTTTCTTTACTATCTGCATATTTTTTGACAAATGTAGGAAATGAGGGGTGCCCCTCTATTAGTCTCCAATAAAGGAAAACTTTATTAGTTGAGTAGTTTAGTAGTAGTTACCCCAGTTGATTCACCCATGACATGCTCATGACTTTTCTCTCACTGATGCACTTTTCTGTATTTAGAACATTTCATCAATTTGTCACTCAACCTGCTGGACTTGGCATAAACTATAAAACAGCTCAAGTATTTTACAAACACTTTTTGTGTTTTCATTTTGATTTCCAACTTAAAGATTCTATCTCTAACGTTAGTTTACAATGCAGGTAAATCTTAGGGAACTAGTAAGTTTAGATTTTTTGACACTCTCTACTCCAACAATCTTTCAGCCATTGAGATGAGAAGATATCTAAGACTGTACTCTGGACAACATTTATTAACTATATAACTTTCGGTTTTTTTAGGCACCACTACCAGTGACTTTTATGATGTCAAAGACAATAAACACTGTCCTTTTGGCATTTCATCTGTGATTATTTTATCACTGTTCACTGGATTTTCTTAAGGTTTTCTTGGGACCCTCCTCAACTCCAATAACTGTCAGCACTGAAGAAATAGTTAGGCAGGATGGTAATTTATCTATCTGAGATGTTGAAAACAGAAAGCAATCTACATACATGTATTACAATCATTGTTCATCTAGAGCTCCTAATACTGTAATACTAATAGTAATAGTAAGTAATAGTACCATTCATTAAATGTTTTTTGCTCAGACCTGTTAAGATGTGATCATCTCAGACAATTCCATGAGTTTGCAGATGATATCTTCAGCATCAGAATGTCATTTATTACTCTTTGTTAGAAATTTGAGATATTTTTAAAAGGCAATTATCAGAGCATTTGACTAAAGTATTAGTATTATATTTGATTTCACCATTGTTTAGGAGAGGTGTTACTTTATGTATTAGACATCTCCTAACAGGTTTTTTCTGCTGCTGTAGTTATTTGCAGTTAATCTTGAATTAACCTTGATGCATCTTCTTATTTTCTTTGTATGACTGCACAACTAACTAATACTTCATTCTTAATTTTTTATTTCTTTTTCTCCCCTGTCCCCTTCTCAACTGGTTTGGAAAGTTCTGTAGAAATTGACAGATCAGCAATATAAATTTTTATATAATTACAGTTTCTTGTTTTTTCTTAGTTGAAGAAATGGTACTCAAGTCAACTAAACAGAGATATTAGTACTCATTGTCATGCAAGTGATTGCATGGTGATGTCTGAAATTATTTTGTTGATTGGTTTGGTATATATCAATCTCATACTTATAAAATACAACCAACTTTTAAATTTTGCAAGAATCAAATATCTATTTAATAACGGCAGTTTTTATGTATCACTATCAGCCGTATATTTTCTACCATATTTTAAATTTAATCAAGGATCAAACATCTGTTTGTAAACTTTATCTTAATTCAGCTATTGTCTGTGAAAGTTACAAATCTATGTGTGCTGAAAAAATATCATACCATATATTTTATAACATAAGCTAGATTCCCCACTGATTCTGAAGCGAATATGCATATGCATCATTGTTCAACCAAGCATACACCATTTCTAATGAAAGTTTGAAACTCAATAAGCACCACTCTGCTAGTGCTAGTGCAAAATCCATATAACATAAGAGTCAGAAGCCAGTATGATTATGAAGAATAATAATACATTGAACTTTTTAAAACAACATTTTGTATCCCTTTTATCCTGAAAAAAGTGAAATGGTCAGTTTTTAGCTGGAGAGGGTATTTTATAAATACAATTACAGAGAGGATCATATGAATATTTTTGCTGGGAACAAAGACCAGAAGGGAGTATTGTTCATTTGTTGTAATTGGGCAAGTAAGGATTTCCAGTATCCACATGGATCT
The DNA here is from genome assembly GCA_028829895.1 of Sinotaia quadrata. NCBI lineage: Eukaryota > Metazoa > Mollusca > Gastropoda > Architaenioglossa > Viviparidae > Sinotaia > Sinotaia quadrata. Next base: position 95,550,701 of record CM054180.1, read on the forward strand.
AGTTTCAAAATTTTCCATTTTCCTCTTTATTAAACATTTGCTGGTTACAACTTTTTCCCTTTGACTTAAAAAAGTTATAAAAGTTATAGTTTGACTTTGCCTGTGTAGGATAATCCCATCGGTATCAAACTATCATGATAATGAACATTTATAGGAAAATCTTTCTTTGAAAAAGTACATTTTATTTATACCAAGACAATATATATTCCTTGCTATAAATAAAATCTTAAATAAAACAAACAAATCAACCCAACTTCTTACATTTTATTTTTTAAATCTAACTATTCTAAGCCAGCTGTCCTAATTTCCAGCAGTTGTTTTTTTTAATAATTAGTTATTTGTGGGGTTTTTTTTAAGTTTTACAAAGAATGGGGTAACTTTCACTCTTTTCTTTCCTATTGTAGGAGTCAACAGAAACTGATATACCTCCACATGCAGTTCGACCCAGGGGACGTCACTACTCTTTTCTCCCATTTGGACCTACGGAACTTCATCATCGAACAGGTCGTGGTTGGGGTGGCATGAGAACATTCATGGGACTGCCAGGAGGGCAGTCAGGGGGCAGAGCATTGCCCGATAGATTTCGCAACAATTTGGGTAATTTGAGAGGTAGAGGTTCAGGCCAGTCTTCACCAGATGCAGGTACCAATATATTCATGCTTTTTTCTTTTTTCTTTTTCTTGTTTTTACTTAACTGTGACTGTTGATGCCATTGTAGCAAAAGTAAGATATATATTTTTTGTGCTTTCATTGTTTATTTGATATACTGACAGATTAACTACAATCAAACAGATTTCAATACATTCATGTGCTCAACATGTATAAGAAAATACAAAACATATTTTACTATTTTTTTTTAATGAAAATGTTTATAATATAATATTTATTCTGCTTGTTTTTGTATCCCCCCAAGACCTACCTCAGGGTGAATTTGATCCTGAAGAGAGGCTGCTGGAGGGTGGACATCCAGAAGACTTTCTAAGCATCATGGTGTGACTATTACTATTAGTATAGTATGACTGTGTGTGCTGACTATTATTGTTACTATTATAGTATGACTGTGTGTGCTGACTATTATTGTTAGTATAGTATGACTGAGTGTGCTGACTATTACTGAAAGTATAGTATAGTATGTGTGCTGACTATTATTGTTAGTATAGTATGACTGTATGTGCTATTACTATTATTAGTATTAGTATAGTATGACTGTGTGTGCTGACTATTAGTAATATTACTGTTAGTATAGATGGATGTGTGTGCTGACCATTACTGTTAATATAGCATGGATATGTGTGTTGACCATTACTTTTAGTATAGCATGGATGTGTGTGCTGACCATTACTGTTAATATAGCATGGATGTGTGTGCTGACCATTACTGCTAGTATAGCATGGATGTGTGTGCTGACCATTACTGCTAGTATAGCATGGATGTGTGTGCTGTTACTATTGGTATAGTATGGCTGTGTGCCAACTATTGCTAAAAGTATTAGTTTAGCATGGTTGTGTACGTTGACTATTACTATTACTTTTTATTAGTATAGTATATATGTGTGTGCTGACTATTGCTATTAGTATAGCATGGCTGTGCCTGTTGTCTATATTACTGTTAGCTGTGTGCTGCTGACTATTAGTATGGTATGGCTGTGCTCCTGTCTATTACTACTAGTATAGCTGTGTGCTGTTTACTATTAGTATAATATGGCTGCATGCTGACTATTACTAATAGTATAGTATGTCTGTGTGCTGTTTACTATAGTATAATATGGCTGTGTGTTGCTTACTATTAGTATAGTATGGCTGTGTACTGCTAACTTAGTATAGTATGGTTGTGTGCTGTTGACTATTGCTATTAGTATAGCATAGCTGTGTGCACTTACTGTTACTATTAGTAATAGTATAGTAATACATGTACTGTGTTGTATTAGTACAGTATGGCTGACTATTACTTTTAGTATAGTGTTACTATTGCTGACTATTACTATAGACTGGCTATTTGTAACTGATGATTACTACATGTATTAGTATAGCATAGCTACCTGCTGCTGACTATTATTATTAGTATAGTGTGGCTGTGTGGTGCTGACTCTTAGTATAGTATGAGTGTATTAGTTTTAGTATTACCAACTACCTGTATCATTATTGTGTTGTGTGTGTTGATGACTATAACTATTAGTGTGGGTAGTTGTTGCTGATTATAGTATAGTGTGGTTGGTGTTATATAACATAGTACAGTTATGTTGTTACTATTATAATTATCAGTTTAATGTTATTACTGTTATGATTATTTTATTAGTATAGTGTGGTTGTATGTTGCTGATTACTACTATTGGTATAGTGCAAGTGTGTGTTGCTGATGATTGGTATTAGTTTAGTATGGCTATTTGTTACTGACTATTACAGTTAGTGTAGTATGGTTGTATGTTACTGACTATTAATCGTGTGGCTTTGTATTGTTCTTAGTTTTAGTATAGTGTGACTATGTTTGTTGAAACTGTTGCTATTAGAATAGTTTTTTGCTGACTATTACTAGTAGTACGGTGTGGCTGATTGTTGTCAACTATTAGTATAGTATACCTATGCATTGCTGACTTAGTAAAGTGTGTCTGTGTGTTACTGACAATTAGTATAGTAAAGGTGTATGTTGCTAACTATTAGTATAGTGTAGGTGTATGTTGCTTACTGTTAGTGTAGTGTAGGTGTATGATGCCAATTAGTTTAATGTAGGTGTGAGTTAATGACAATTAGTATAGTATAGGTGTATGTTGCCAACTATTAGTATTGTGTAGATGTGTGTTCCTGACTGAGTGGTAGTATAACTATAAGTGTATTTGTGTGTGTTGCCAATTTTTGGTTTGGTGTGGCTCTATGTTGCTATTATTATAATTATTAGTCTAGCATGGTTGTGTGTTGATTATTACTGTTAGTGTAGCTGTGTTGCTGACCTTTATTATTAATGTAGTATATGGCTGTGTGTTGCTGACTATTATTATTAGTGTTGTACAACTCTGTTGCTAATTGTTACTATTGTATAGTACAGTGGTGTTGCTGATTATTCAGATACCCTACTGTTTGAGATTAAATCTAATATGGAATAGCTACATTTATTAGAAAATCCTTCTTAAACTAAGACTTTGATGATTAATATATAAATATTTGCATGATTTCAATACAGTAATTAACTGTTATATTATTTCAAAGAATTGAGAAAAACATACTATCAAAGGTAATTGTATCTCAAAATGAATGCACATGAAGTTACATGACTTAGAGACTGAAGACTTGCATGCATAACTGAGTTAAATGGGTTACAAACTGGAGACTTGAGTGCATATTTGAGTTAAATGGGTTACAAACTGAAGATTTGCATGCATATCTGAGTTAAATGGGTTAGGGGCTGAAGACTTGCATGCATAACTGAGTTAAATGGGTTATAAACTGAAGACTTGCATGCATTACTGAGTTAAATGGGTTACAAACTGAAGACTTGCATGCATATCCAAGTTAAATGAGTTACGGACTGAAGACTTGTGTGCGTGTAAGAGAATTCTAAATATCCTTATGATGAGTGAATATTACATTGAACTTATTTACAATTTATAAACAACAGTCTAGCCATCATAAAAGTCTAATAAAAATTTATTAATTCAAATAGAATTATGTTTTTTAATCTCTTGAAAAAGTTGAATAGTGTAGCATATTTAGCTTTGTACTTGCTTCAGCAGTGATATTTTGTTATACAATGCAGATAGTTTTAGGTTGTCAAGTGTTTTGTGATGTACAAGATACTTTGTTATACATTGCATATAGTTTTATTGGATGTACAACTTTAGAGCTGTCAAAGTTACATTGAAATGATTTATGAATGAATTGTTCAAAATTAAATTTTATTTTATTTTTTTTAATGCACTATTAAAATATATTAATTTACAGAACCTTATACAAAAATACATTGTAATAATATTTGCACATTTAATATATAATATTATTTTTTCTATAATTCACCTAAACATCATTGTGAGCCACTTAATGAGATCAGAAATTTTACAGTGCAAATGCTAAGTCACTATAAAATAAAATGGCTTTTCCTGAAAAATGCATGTACTAAAAACACTAACATATATTGTGTAGCAAACCTATCTTAATTCTATTAAATACAAAATCAGCTCCTCTATTCATGCTAATTATAGTTTTATACTGCTTCAGCCATTCCATCTTGCTGTGACAAAGACTGCATAATATGAAATTTATTTAGAATTAAAATAGAGTGATTGAAAATGCTTTTGCTAGTTTTAAATAACTAACTGAACCCAAATGTATAGTAATAAAACATTGTTTTCAGTGACACAATCAAAAAAATGTACACATACCTGTAGACCAAGTATGATATTGTCATTATAATCCATTTCCACACAATCAAAATCAATTGTAGACCAAATATGGTATTTTCATTATAATCCTTTTTCCTCACAATCATAAACAATACATGCACCTGTAGATCATGTATGATATTTTCATTATAATCCATTTCCACACAATCAAAATCTTATGAATAAAATATGTGCACTGATGAAAGCCTTGTAAATAAAACGTACAGATAAATTTTGTTACACTATGATTCTAATTCACTGATACTTGAACATAGAAAGTCAAATTCTGTCCTAAGTTTGCATCTGCATAGAATTGTGCTTAAGAGAATGAATCTACTAATTCTTCTAAAACTTCCTCAATTCTTTGCTTTTTTAGAAGAGGGATATTCCAGAAACCACTGTACATTTCTTGTGCCTAAACAGTATCCACTAATCACACAAATATTACTCTTGAATCAAAATCTGATACCATGTTGTATGAAGTAAAGTGAGAAAAAAATATGATGAAGCAGTGATGGAAATTTCACAACTTTCAAAGTTATTATCCATTCCAACTGCATGACTTTAAAAACATTGAGATCTGATTGCTCCCTTAGGTGTGAAAAATAGTGCATATGTAGGCTGTTCCATCCAACCTCAAGTCAGTCATTTTCTGTAAAATCATTCAAAGCAGAACTGATCTTGTGAAAGTCACATATGAAGACAAAGTATCTTGTACATTTTCCAAGTATGAAGAAAATTGTATGTGACTTTGATTTTAACTCTTCACTACATTCAAAGACCCCAGGAGCAGTTTGAAAAGATATTTCATCTGTTCATCATCATTGACTCTGTGATTGCTTTATTTGGGAATTCTTGTACTTGCCAGCTAGAGGTAACGAGAATGGTTACATCGATTGCAAATCTCATTCAAGTAAGAAGAGAAGAGTAACTGGAGATTTTGGACCCCCCCAAAAAATTAAATTGTTCTCAAATAACCACAACAGATGATACTATTTGGAAATCCTTAGTGTACACAATAAAATCTTAATTTGATTTAATTTATCTATGTGAGCTGTTTTTAACAATTAACATAATAAAGTCAAAATACAGATCATGATGATTGTTTTACAAATAGGAATATCATTTTACTTTTTCAACTACTAAAAACTGGCTAATGAAACAGTGCGAAAAATCATATTGATTTATTACACTAAAAGCACTTGAATTAAAAATACTTTTTCTCTATTCAGTTCTGGTGAGTTCTTAGGAATATTCATAATAAGAGGAAAACTGCCTGCTTATGATATCTATTTTGTGAAAGCTGCTCAATTCATCTTCCAGATAGATTCAAAAACAGCGAATTCAAATAGTAATACATGTAGTAAAAGAGTAATCTGCTTGAATGGTATAGACACATTTATTATGTATTACTAAATATGATGGTTTGAATATTATTTAATTTCCAGTATAAAAATAAGCTATGAAAATTTGGTGGCACCTGCCAAACATTTCTGAAAATTTGAATGTGATCTTGGCCACAAAGAGGTTGGTGGAACAACTGCCTTAGGAATAATTTCATAGAGGATATAGACCATTCAGGAACATAATACATATTTGCAATAGGCTGAAGTACAAGAAAACATGTTTATAAATTATTAATCTTGTAAAATCAGACCATTAAGGAATGTTATTCTTGTGTGAAGCTAGACTGAAATACATGAGTCATTCAGGGACAGAATACGTATTTGTAATTAGGCTGAAGTGCAAGAGACACTTTTTGTAAATTACTAATCTTATAAAATCAGACCATTTAAGAATGTTATTCTTGTGTGAAAACAGACTGAAATATATGAGAGACATTTCACAGATGATTATTGAAACAGGCCAATCAGACACTGAAGATGGATCCATGCTTAACACAAACACTGCATTACATATCCTTCTATAAAATAATAATAAATATATTTTTTTGTGCTGATCCTCCAGAAGAGTTCTGAACATTTACATGCAGTTGTTTGCTAAAGCTCAGCATTCGTGGTCTAGGGAGTGAGAGGAATAATGGAGAAAAATCCCTTTGATCATGGGTGGTTTGAATCCAAGACTTAGATATTAGTCTAGTGTACCTCTCAGCTTCCTGACAGTAGCATATTCCTCCATTCCTATTGAAACACTTTTTGTAAAACATCAAAAAGGTATATATTACTATACTTGAGTATTTAAAGACCAAGTGTATCACAAGTCTTGCATGGGAGTCACTGAAAATAGCTCAAAATAATTACCTTTTATCCAAAATCAGACACATGAAGCTAATCAAAACATTTTAAAATAAGTATTGTGTCATTTTTTTTTCCAACACATGAATTTAAAGAAAACATTTTCCCTTTTTTTCCCAAACACTATTCTAAAGCAGGGGTCGGCAAACATTTCGGACTACTAGGCCATTTCAGGAGTTCAAGGTGCACTAGGCCAGAAGAAACAAGGTGTCCAAGGAAAGGTTGTTTTATTCATAAATAGTGTACAATCAATGGGAAAAATGATGGAAACAAACTGCTAATCATATTAAACTACATAATAAAACTATAACCCCTTTAAAAAATAGCAACTAAAGTACTTAACTAAATCAATAATACAGTATTAAATTTATTGTAAACTTACCGATTTCACTTAGGAATTTGCCTAGGGAAGCACACTCGATACACATTAGAAGCCTTTGTTGTAAGAATGAGTGATTTAGAAAGCTCGCATTTGATTGGATTGTGTTTGTCCCACAGGTCATGAATACTCTTGCTTAAGTTTGCTTTAAAACTCATTTAAAAAATATATACAAGAAAAAAACACACCAAACTTGTGCGGGAACTCGATGTCAGTAATATGACATGAAATAAAATTGCTTCACGTCACAGTATATGTGTGCATGACACATGCCTTGACCCTGGTGAGAGTTGAATGAAACTGAGACCAGAGAGTGAACTTGTTTACTACACAACATTTATCAATCCTTCCTGGTCAGGCACTTCTGTTTCATACAAGCGCCTGGCATCAGTTCTAAAAATAAACATGGGCCACAGCTTGAGCTGCAACCAGCATTAATGAAGGGGAACAAATCTGCAACAATTCAATTAGGCTGGATCCAATAATAAATAACTGGGAGGGGGGGGGCGTTAGGCCAGACTGGAATACCAGCTAGGCTGTATCTGGCCTAAAGGCCGGATTTTGCCGATCCCTGATCTAAAGAAAACATTGCCTAATTATTTTTAAACACGTATGAATTTAAAGAAAATATTTTCTCACTATTTTCAAACATGAATGTAAACAAAACATTGCTATTTTCAAACACTCTTGAATTTAAATAAAACATTGTCTCATTATTTTCAGAACACATGAATTTAAAGAAAACAGTAGCATATTCTTTGCTCAAAACACATGAACTTAAAATTTATCATTTTCTTTACAACACATGAATTTAAAGAAAACATTGTCTCATTATTTTAAAAAAATAAATTTAATTAAAATACTTGACTCATTTTTTTTCATATACACATGAATTTAAAGAAAAAAACATTGTTTCACTATTTTCAAACACATGAATTTAAAGAAACTTCATCTTATTCTTTTAAAACACACGAATTTAAAGAAATTTTGTCTCACTTTTTATTTTAACATGAATTTAAAGAAACATTTTCTCATTTTTTCACAATGTGGTTGCAGCAAGACCCATCTCTGATGTTGTTGATGTTACTTCTGAGAACACCTGACTCTTTCAATGAAGGAGGAGTTGATTTGGAAGACTATGATGTAAGTCCTGTCAGGAATGTTTTTAAAAGTTTTTGGCTTTAGGTCAATGATCTTTTAATAAGTAAACTTTGATGTATATGAATTTATGTTAAAGACTTCATTTTCTTTTTCCTTTTTAATTGGTAAGATGGCTGCAAGAATACTTGTTTACTTGATTTAATAATAAGGGAATATTTTTCTTTATAACATGAGATATTAACTACTAACTAGTTACATTTTTAGAATTTAAAAAATATAGATTGTGTGATAAGTAATTGTGCTTAATGTTTCAGTGAAGATAATTTGAATATAAAGCACTGAAATATATTCTTGGTAGAAACAAATATATTAATAGCACTTTTTTCATAGATCACCCTTTATCCATACATTTTAATATGTTTTATCACAAAAATTAATATTTACTGAATTCACATGTATATGTATGGGGTGGGTGGGTGGCAGTATATTTGAAATTATTTAGATACTTTCACATCTCATGAGATTTACATCTTCTTTTGTGATTGCATATAAACAAAGACATAAAGTTGTTACTATTTTTAGGCAGTAAAATTAAGATGGAGTACTTTTTGGAGAAGTATTAGGTGACTCCAGAAATTAATATAGTGAATTTTTGGATTTTATTATAGAAGGATATGTGTAAACTTGCTGGTTGTTAAACATGTACACATACTCTTATTATTTGATCTAAGTTTTTTACATTTCTTGGTTCTGAAATGCTATGTGCACTTATCATTCTTCTGGCAACATGAGTTTGAGCATCATTTATACTTGTGTTGTACCAAATAACTTCTTGATTTTACTTACTTAAGTCCTCCAATTCCACGTGCACCTTGGACCCATCAGTAAAGTATGTTCTGTACAGTACAATTGTTTGAATACTTTTGAGTAATCTTATTAATATGAATGAAGTATTTTGTAAAAGAAAATTTTGCCCAAATTATTTTTTATCTAGTAAACAACATTCTGTCATGAATATTTATCTAGTGATATTTATCAATTTAGCAAAGGGAGCAAAGTTTAAATTTCTGAGGGAGACTGTTTTGTTACAAAATTAGTCCTACCCACCCAATAAATAAATATTATTCATTATTGTTTAATTAATGCTGAACACATAAGTTTGTAAATGAGGCAAAAGTGCATCAGTAGAGAAATTCAGCTATTTAGCTTGACATTTTGTAGTTACAATAAAATGTTTTTTAAATTTAAATGTCATAAGAAAACATGTTAAATGTTATAATAATCCAGCATTCTCTTATATGTTAGTAATAAGTAAAAGAGAGAATGTGTCATTCCTAATATTTGGAAGTGCTTCCCATATTTTGATAAAATTTTAATTTATCTATCTGTCTATTCAAACTAGGCATATCTAAGTACTTTCACCATCCTTTATTCATTTCTGTTCAAGCAGCCTAAAGTATGAACATTCAATTTAATATAATCACAAGTATTCATATGGAAAACATTTATAGATTCTTAACATTTGTTATGAATCTTGTCTTCAAACATTTGATGATTTACTGTATTTAAGAAAATGTCTGCTCTAATTTTCTAAATATTTATGCAATCCAGGGTCTTTGGGAACTTGCAGAACGTTTAGGAGAAGTGCGTCGACGTGGTATTACGGATGATGACATCAATCGCATACCAACCCATGATTTTAGATTTGAACCAGAGGGTTCAAATGAAGATGAAGAGGCTGGAGCTGTAGCCTCAGATGGAAGTGGAAGCCAGTGTCAGATATGTTTGGTGAATTTTGAAAATGGTGACAGCCTACGTTCCATTCCCTGCAGGCACGACTTTCACAGAGATTGCATTGATGAATGGCTCAAGGTAGGAAGGGTTTTAATTTTTCCTGTCACAAAAGACATACATTTTGATTGCTGCTAGTCTGCATATCTTTCTTGATAAATTTATGGTTGATGGTGAGTAAAGGCTTAATTACTTGGTCTGTGAGCTTATTGGGAAATTTTTTATTCTGCATTTGTTAAATCATAGATCACTTGCAGTGTTACGTGGTCTGTGAGCTTATTGACAAATTTCTTTAATATTTATACAGATCACCTGCAGTTTGTCTAATAGTTACATATTGTTGCACTGACTTTTGATTTGTATTAATTGTTCTTAAAGTTAAATTGTCACTACCCTTAAAATGATGATTGACGATCTAACATTAATACTAAACTGGATCACTTTTTCTCTCATTCTTCTTGTAAAACAAGTGGCCAGCTTGCATAGCAACAAAATTAAATAAATAAAAACAAATACCCATACTGAAATTGTTATTATTTTAACTGAGACTGTGTGAAGACCATAACAGAAAACATTTATTGAATAAGAGTGTGATAATCTAGATATTCATATCTTCAATTTACAAGACTAACTCAGTGTTCTGTTTGACTTTTCAAAATAGGAAGTGGATGTTTTTCTATGCAAATCATCCCTTAACAGTCCTAGAAATGTTATGTTGTTGCATATAACATTGAGTTTGTTTTTATTTAAATGTTCGCTAGAGCTTTACTAGAGAAGATTTTTTTAAAAAATAGTTCTCTTTTATTTGTCATTGTTTGACATTTTAAAAAGTTTTAGCAGTTGAACTGTCATATTTGTATTAGTGTGCATTTTCACATCTATCTTTTCAAACCTAGTGAAGATAGTAGCACTTTGAATAATTCTGTTTTTTCTAAACTTGGGATCAAAGATAATGGACTTTTTTGGTGAAAATGTTTGGTGGTAGAGGTATTCATAACAGCAGTAGTTTATAAAAGGAAGTTTTATGTGTAAAGAGTAGTCTTGCACTTCATTATATCTCTCTCATCTATTCATCTTTGTATTATTTATAAATGTTGCAAATGGAAGTTTTATGTGTAAAGAGCAGTCTTTTATCTTACTCTGTCTCTTTTGCTAGTAATAATTGTTTTATTTATAAAATATTGCTAAGAAAGTTTTACATGTTCAGAATAGGCTTTTGGTTATTTCTCATATCTAGTAATGTTTGTTTTATTTATACATAAAATAGAGATGTTAAACTTTCTTTTGATGTCTTTCTTGGATTTGTAAACAAAATCTGAGCTGTGCCATGTGTGTAAGGAATCATTTTACTTATGTTTAGTTTTGAGCATTTGGCTGGTTGTCTGAAATGTAGATGAAATGAAAGAGGGAAAAATTTCTGATTTGTTGGAAATATAGATGAATTGAAAGAGGAAAAATAGTTATGAACCCATCACGTGGTCATATTTTATGTATGATAGCTCAAATGTTGTTTGACAGTTAGATGAATTTTAGTAGAAAAAATGAAAAATGTTTTTTTGTTTAATTTTTATGTTTTAATAGTATTGTTGAAATCTTTTTTCTGCTTTCATTTTTGAAACTCTGGCTAGATTGAGTTTTGCAAAATCTTGAGCTTAGAGATTAATGGCCTTCTACTGGCTAAGCTCGATATGTATACATAGGTATTCTTTTAATTTTTTAGTTTAAATTTAATTGTGGAAAATGTCTAATGCAATTTTAAGCAAATTTTTATGCATTCATCATGAGAACATCTCAGATTCAAAATATATTCTCAAGGAAATTTGTAATATATCAAAATACCAGATGCACCAGTGAAATATATATCACTCACTCTCACACACACACACACACACACACACACACACACACACACACACACACACACACACACACACACACACACACACACTTTTAATCTGATTCATCTAATGTGTAAGGATGTTTACAGTTTCTTGATTAGTGCATTCTTAAGTTCTAAATAGAACATCATATTCGAAGTTAAAAACAGCATTAAAGTAAAGCCCAAATAAAATACTTTGAAGTTGAAATATAGCACTTGAATTTACAAATCATTAATAGTACTGTTATGTACAAAAATATCGCTTCACTTCAACACAAGCACACCATTGTATTAAAGTTAATAAATTGTGTTGTGGACCATATTAAAGTTATTAAAGCCTTTTTTATTATTGTATCTGTCTATCTCTGCATGTGTAATGCATAAATATGAAGATGCATTTTGTTGATAACATTTTAAATAATTTTTCTTTTAATTTAATTTCAGAGAAATGCCACTTGTCCAATATGCAGACATGATATCAAGCCAAGCTAAAGCTGGTCACCGTCCTTCTCTATTTATTCGGATTCCCATCCTTAAAAGATGAAAATAAAATATTTTTCCAGTTATGTTAATTTCTGTGGGATAGTTAAGGTGATATAATATTATATGTAATTTTTTATGGACTTCATCATATCTGTGATTTGTTTAAGACTAGTTTTTATCTGTGATTTTCACCAGCACATTACTGACACCATTGCTTAGCCATTATTGTAGTTTAATTTTAACAACAAAATACAGATATAGGAGATATAAAATAAAACTACAAAAATAAATGTACAAATGATAAAAACAACAGAAAAGAAATAGTAGGACAACATTGATTCTTAACCTAGTCATGTAGTTTTGGTTAATGTACCTGTGGGATATTTCATATTCCCAGTATGATACATTGATGATTCTGTGGTAAATCTTTGAATTGCAGATTTTGTTTTTGACATGCCTGTATTACTGTAATACAATCTTCCGTTTCCTCTTAAGTTGCTTAACTAGACTTAGGCAGTCAGATTGGATTTGTTTATGGTAAATAGATTTTGTTCCATTTTCAGACACCATTTTTGTTTCACTTTATAAAAAAAATCCTCCAGTCAGAAAACATTTGTTAAAATGTGGAGGTGGGGAATGACAGATGGAATTAGTTGTCTGTCCATAATTAAGTAAATGGTTCATGCCACTCATAAATATGAGAAACAGCTACACAGATTTTGTTTGATCTTAAAGAGGTGTTGGCTGCTCAGATGTTAAAATGGAACCAGTCAATGAGACCTCCTGTCTACAGGAGTATATTCTTTTATAGCAAGAGGACAGTAACTGTTTACAAAATGAAAACGTTTAAAGAGTTAATCCTGCAGCAGTTGAAGTATCCTTTATCCTTTCTGTGAAACTGAATATTTGCCAGTCCTTATTGTTTTTGTGTGGTACAATGGATATTTTAAGAATTTGTTTTAGATTAATTTAAGAAACAAAGTTTGCTAATTATACATATATTTAAAAGTAAAAGTTTATGCTTGTTGGAATATTTAGTGAACATTTTTAGTGTAAGTACACACTTTCTTATAAATTATAACCAATTAATAATATTCTGGAATATTTTGTGCATGTGTGTGTGTGTGTGTGTAAATAGATATGAAGACAATTTCATTTGATTATTATTTCTGTTTAGCAATTTACATGCTCACAGCACCTGTGTAATGTTTTTTACTCCCTATTATGTGTGTTCTAACATTTACTAGCATTTACGAGTTCAGATAAAAGTCTGCTTGTTGACATTTTATTGATCATCTCCAAGAATCTGATTTTCATATGTTGCGAGCTTATATATTTTATTCAGCAACTTGCATCAAAATAATAATAAAAAGAAAGAATCTAACACCCAGCCTGTGTTAACTTGGCTTTGGAATTATATAGGTACATAATTGTTATAAGAAAGTTACACATTTTATTATTTCCTGACTAGGATCACTCTCCGACATTTATTAACGATTGGTTTAGCATTCAGTCAGATCACTTGGTGATCTCTTCATAATAAAATAAGTTCACTGTACGATAAGAATGCATTTTATGATTGGTTTACAATTGCAACTAAAAACAGTGTATTATTGAGTTAACATTACGATATATATCAATATACAATGGGATTTCTAGAACCAATGAATATCATAAAGTAGGGGTCTACTATAATGATGTGTATTTTTAATAGGGCATAACTTCAAATACCATTCAGAAAGTATTTTACAATCCAGTCACTTAAATTCAACATTCCCTTCCTAGAGGACTGCTGGGCAATTTTAACTTCTTAGGCTGAAAGCAAACCAAGTACTTTGGCTCAATCATTTTTACTGTCTGTCATTGCTTCTGTTGTGTCTGTGTGTTATGTAGAAATGCAGCCCTCTCTCTATATCTCTCTGTCTGTCTTCTCTGTCTATCTTTCTCTCTCTCTGTCTCGTGCGTCTGTGTGTTATGTAGAAATGCAAACCCTCTCTCTCTATCTCTCTGTCTGTCTTCTCTGTTTATCTCTCTCTCTCTCTGTCTCGTGCGTCTGTGTGTTATGTAGAAATGCAGACCCTCTCTCTCTATCTCTATCTCTCTCATGCACACATATATGAGCATGGGCACACTTATGCACATTACACACAGAACACAAATTATATACACGTTTCTCTCCCGTTTTGTCAAACTAAATGTTGTATTATGTATATATGTGTATTTCTGTTTCTATTTCTGTGCCCTTTGCAACATCCACATTATTATATATTGATCTCATAGGGCAGTAAATATGAACGCTTGTAGAAGTGAACAAAATCAGTAAAATACCTTTGATCTCACAGGGCAGTATTTATGAACAGCTCTAGTAGTGAACAATAATTGCTCTAGTAGTGAACAAAATTGGTAAAACATCTTTGATCTCATAGAGTTTTAAAATGTAGAAGTATGAAATCATAAGGTCACTCTGTATTGTTGTACACATAATTTTCTTTGCCAAAATTCGTTGTGCCTCTTATATTTTACTTGGCTTCGTTATTTGTCAAGCATTAAAAAATTCTCTTCTGATTCTTTTGGCATACATTCTCCATTTGTTCTTTTGTTGTTTGGAAATGTGTGATCGATAACATATTTTTATTTATGAAAAAACCACTTTATAGTTTTGAAATATATGTATGTGCATTATGAGAGCATCTTTGCTCTTTATCTGGTATCTAGCATATTGGTAATTTTGTGCTTTATTTAATGTTTAATAATAATATGCATATGTGGAAAAAGATTATCACAAAATGAATAGTACATTGCACGATTCTGCAAAACTGCTTTCTTTAGTAGCTATGTATTTACATATTGATGTTTTACTTGTAAGAAGTGCTATTCATTGATGTGAATTTGTTCTTTTGTTTTTGACTGAAAGCATCATAGTGTAAGAAAATGTTATTCTTTTAATTGACATTTCTTACCCTCAAAAGATTAGCAGTGATATATTTTATGTTATAGACCTTTAACATGTATTTTACTAAATTAATAATGTAGGTTCTCTCATTTGCTACTTCTGGTGAGATTGTTAATAGATACATGAGGCTAAAATCTACTTGTATCAACCAAGTTATATATTTTCTTGAAGTAGATTATTTTATTTACATATCTTTTCCTATCTTGTTCTGTTAATTGTTTATTCATTTATACTTATTTATGTAGGCTTGAGTGATTACCTTTTTTGTTATTTTATTACACTCCATGTGTATTGTATTAAGTAAATATTTGATTCATCAAATCCCGGTTATGATTTTTTCACTAAAACTTTGAAAAGAAAGGCATAAAATTGTTTTGCCCTAGTTTTTAATGAACATAACAAAACTTTAAAAAGTGTATGAAGCTGTCTTAATATTCTCAAGTTAATGCTAATATTTGCACTGGCCTGAAACCTGTTTTTGTGTGCTTTTAGCTTTCTTATGAAAGCAAGGGAGATAAAAAAAAAACAACAAAAAACTGCACAGTGGAAAGTACAAAAAAATTGCTGATTACTATTATAATTGTTTCAGTGGATGGCCTCAGTTCAGAAGTCTAGGTAAAGGGTTTATGTGATATCGTACCTATGTAATAAAACAAAATAAATCTGTGGCTGCATTTTGCTTTTGCTATAATTTATTTGGTAAGTGAAGCTGTAGCTAATTTGATGAAACTGGTCATTCAGAAATCAGCATATAGTTGATTACAACATTTATTTTTTAAGTAATAGAGTTTTCAGAATACTAATTTTGATAAAACTACACAAAATCAGACATCTACACTTAGATGAGGAGTTAACTGTGTCTTGAGTTCAAACTGTAATTTATTATTGTTGAATTGTATTTAAATTTTAAAAATGCATTCAGATTTTTCTTCAGGAAAAAGCATGTTTCTTCAGCACCCTCACATCTATAAATATCTCTTATGCTATAGTATAAATATGTCATTTGCAAATCCAGTCTTTGTTTCAAATTAAATGTGCCAGTCCTATTAGGTGATGAATTCACACCAGAGTGATATAACTGGCTGTGTAAACATTTATATCTTCTATCATAAATGTTCATCCTTATTTTAATGTTCCTTGAAGCATTTTTGAATGATTGTCAGATACTGTAATTTCCAGTTTGGTTTACGATCTTTATATATGTACTCCATTTCTGACAATTAGTGAATACAGTGAATAAAGAATATCTTCTTAATTTTGAACTTGTCAGAAATTATATGTGTTGTAATTAAGAAGAAAAGTGTTGAAAATACTGATATTGATGCTTGTTTAACTTTATTTTATATTATTTATTAACTACTATACATAAACAGTATATTATCTCAGGTTCAGCTGGATTCAAAATTTATTTAGCAAAATCAATAATGCTTGATTGGGTAACTAAGAAATAATTCGCTGTTTGAAACTCTTGCTTTAGCTAGTATTAGTATTAGGCCACATTGATTAACAGATTTCAATGAATTATTTTCAATATTGATAACTGAATGCATTTACAATATTAGTAATCCTAAATTCATTTACAATGTTGATCAATGCCAAATGTGTTCCTGATAGTAATCTTGAAATCATTTACAGTATTGGTAACTCTAGAATGCATTCACAGTATTAGTTATCCTAAGTTCATTCATAACATTAATAATTTTAAATTTATTCACAAAATTGGTAAATCTGTATGCACTTAAAATATTAGTAATCCTAAATTCATTCACCATAATAGTAAATATAAATGCATTCACAATATTTGTAATCTTAAATACATTTGTAATATTAATATATCTTTATTCATTAATAATATTACTAATCCTAAATTTATTTACAATATTGGTATGACTAAATGCATTCAAGATAATAGTAATCCTAAATTCACAATATCATTGCTCCTCAATGCATTCACAATATAAGTAATCCTAAATTTATTCACAATATTAATACTCTTAAATTCATTCACAATATTAGTAATCCTATTTCATTTACAATGTTAGAGTGGCAGAGTAAATTTACCTATCTGTATTTCTAGACTTAATTGTTATATAAATTGTTAAAGTGACTTGACCTTGGGTACTTCTTATGATTGCATTTTTGTAAATATCAGAATTGGAGAAACAGCTCGAGAATATGCTAGAAATTGCTGATGCAATCCAAACCACTTCCAACTGGATGAGTAGTTTTTATTATCCAATGGTTAAGATTTATGAGAACAAGACCAGCCAGTGGGCTGAGATCAAAAGTTTACCTGCTTTAGAGAATTCTGTTATCTACTTTCTTGTGTTATCTGAATCTACGGGTTCACTGATTGTAAACTTCTATGCCTAGAGAGATGCAGGAATTGTCTGCCATAGTGTGTTTAAGTGTAAAAGAATACAGTACACTCCTTTGATGTATTGTGACAAATATACTGACTACATGAACAATTTCTGGTATAAGGAAGTACTAGAATTGCTTAAATTGTTATTCTGCTTGTGGGAGCTGGCATGGCTGGGAGAAAATGCCTAGATTGTCTTCAAGAGAATAGCAGCACGCCAGTGTTTTCAACATGTATGGAGAAAAGCAGGTGGCATAATGACATGGACAATAAACTTGTGACATTGTTGCAAAAGCAAGTGAAAGACTGTAAAATCTTTATCGCTTAGTGTTATTGTGCATAGTCCATTAATACAGTGGCTAGACAATGTTACTGTACCAAGTCTTTTGTACAGAGGCCAGTCAGTGTTACTGTACCAAGTCCTTAAATACAGTAGCCAATCACTGAAACTGTACCAAGTCCTTAAATACAGTGGCCAATCAGTGTTATGTGCTACATTAATACAGTGGCTAGTCAGTGTTACTGTACCAAGTCTTTTATACAGAGGCCAGTCAGTGTTACTGTACCAAGTCCTTAAATACAGTGGCCAATCACTGAAACTGTACCAAGTCCTTAAATACAGTAGCCAATCAGTGTTATTGTGCATAATCCATTAATGCAGTGGCTAGTCAGTGTTACTGTACCAAGTCCTTAAAGACAGTGGCCAATCACTAAAACTGTGCCAAGTCCTTAAATACAGTGGCTAGTCAGCTTATTATGCCAAGTACTTAAATACAGTTGTCAATCAGTGGCTATACAAAGTGCTTTGTTTCTCTGATACGATGCAGGTCATAGACAAAAATAACTTTAGTTTTATCTAGAATATAATATTTTTATTGATATTTTTACACATTGCATTGCGGATAAATGCTACATGTAAAATTGTGTAAGTGTTTGTTTCAATGAAAGCAAGATTTCCAATATTCACAAACATCAAAGCTGTTGGCTTTTGCGACAAGAAGGAAGTTTTTTCCAGATAGACTGGACGTTTCTGGGATTTGTGCCAAGACTCTGGATAAATTATACCCATTAACTGTTCTGCAGACACATTTCGAACTCAAATCCTTCCGACATGTAGAAGCAAGATGTGGTCTCTGTTTGCATACTCGTAAATGTACTTTCCGTTGCAAGCTTGTTTTCTAATGGAAAGCTTGGAGTGACGTGTGATTATTCTGCCCGATCAGGTACGTTGTGTTGACGTCAAACTTGCAAATGTGAATTATTGTTGAATTGATGCTTTCTCTGAATAAGTGTGTTCTTTTACGATTTATTGATATATATGATCTTTACAAAATAATTTATTATCTCTCTATAGGTTAAATCTCTACTGTATAAAGTGCAGTCTCTAAATACATAGGATCTCTAAATAAGTATTATATCTAATAAGATATGTGATCTTTAAATAAATACATTCTCTCCATAAGAACAGTCTATAAATAAGTGTTTATCTCAGTTCTAAATACATATAGTATCAAAACATTTCTGGTCTAAACAGATCAGTTCTCTAACTAGGTACAATCCTTGAATGAGTTTTTATCTCCCAGTAAAGTCAATAAGCGTGTCTCTAAACATTTCTGATCTCTAAACAGATCAGTTCTCTAACTAGGTACAATCCTTGAATGAGTTTTTATCTCACAGTGAGCTCAATAAGCGTGTCTCTAAACATTTCTGATCTCTAAACAGATCAGTTCTCTAACTAGGTACAATCCTTGAATGAGTTTTTATCTCACAGTGAGCTCAATAAGCGTGTCTCTAAACATTTCTGATCTCTAAACAGATCAGTTCTCTAACTAGGTACAATCCTGAGTAAGTGTTTATCTCACAGTGAGCTCAATAAGCGTGTCTCTAAAAATCTGTGGGGAAAATAGAATGCACTCTCAAAATAAATTTAACTCTCAATTAGGGCAGTCAATTTTTTCTAAAATGCTTGAACGGGTACCCGGATACCCGCTTGAAAATTAGCATAATCTCCTCGCAACTGATAATCTCTACACAAAGCTACTTAACCATTAGGCATTTGCTCTTTCACACATAGTGACCTACTATTAATTATGATCTTTATATGTACAACACAAACTTTAATTTTAATATGTTCAATCATTACATAAACTAAACTAATAAAATGTCAACAACAATAACGTATTTAAAAATAGGGGCATCAAGTTCAATCGCCTTTCGCCGACAGAATTTCATCGCACAGATTGCATTTCACCTGTTACTATCCAATCGCTTGGGCGTGAAGACGATATCTTACCCATATTAAAAATATTACAATGTTATTATTTAATTTATTAACGTTAAAATACTGACAAGTTTACTAAAGTCTTATTAACATGCTACACGTGTTAACGAACACAGGAAACGGTGCGAGCTACGGTGACCAATGTCGTCCATAATTAGATCTAGGTACAGCTACCAATGTCGTCCATAATTAGACCTAGGTACAGCTATCAATATCGTCCATAATTAGACCTAGGTACAGCTATCAATGTCGTCCATAATTAGATCTAGGTACAGCTATCAATGTCGTCCATAATTAGACCTAGATACAGCTATCAATGTCGTCCATAATTAGACCTAGGTACAGCTATCAATGTCGTCCATAATTAGACCTAGGTACAGCTATCAATGTCGTCCATAATTAGATCTAGGTACAGCTATCAATGTCGTCCATAATTAGACCTAGGTACAGCTATCAATGTCGTCCATAATTAGACCTAGGTACAGCGGCTGCCACGGCCGGCGCGATTTAGCATGCCGCCATCTACGAACGGGATGCGAATCTGACCGGAAAGGGGGGGGGGGGAGTGTGCTAAATCGAGACAACCTCGTGTCAGTTCTCTCATCTATCGCGTGATTGGCTTGCCTCCGTCGGTTACCCTTGCACCCCACTCTACATTACCCATTTCTAGGCCACGTACCCGGCCCACAATTTTACTACCCGGGTATTAGCACGGCAACGGGTACCCGTTGACACCACTACTCTCAATAGGTCTCTCTAGATTCATGGGATACTTTCAATAAGATCAAATCTAAATAAAAGCTAAAGCGAATGTGATGTGTAAATAGGTGTAATCTCTGACCCTATCGTGAACCCCGTAATGTAGGTTAGTTGCACTAGTTGGTTTGACTATAAATAACTTCAAACTTGCACACGTTATTTCGATTTTGTGGCTTAAATGATATAATTAAAGACAAATGCGTCACAGTTGCATCAGTACACTACGTCATTTTTGGTACTTTCACTTATACTCAAGTGCAAATTAAAGAGTTGTGACTGCATACTCATCTCAATCAGTGACGTAGCAATTGATTTTGCAGGTTGTGCAATGCACAAGGGTCCGGCGGTTGGGATGGGGGGGGGGGGCTGGCAACGAGCGGTCTATTTTTATTTTCTAATCATTGTTTCATTTGGCTACCTGATTTACGCTGTATGCAACAGGGTTTTTTCCCCGTTTGAAATCGACCGAAGCTCTGCACGAGAGCTCCCAAAGAACTTGCTTTGCTACTAGTTAAAACTAATGCCCTGGTAAAATTTATTGTTCTCATAATGATATTTATTCGCGTATGCATGCATATATTTATTGATAACGCGTGCAAATAACATAAATTATTTGCATAAAAACAATGGAGCCTTATTTTAAATACGCTTGTTATGTAAACATCTGTTTTTCTTGTAGAGTTTCTAACGCTGCTCTCTTCATTACTCATGTAAGTGTGTATGCGTGTGCGTATGTATATGTGTATGTGTGTCATTTTGTCTCCTTTACGCTAGCAAGTACGCCTATGTAAACTGCATGACTATTGCTAAGTGTATGTACCACAGTATGCGTGTAATTTTGTCTCCTTTACGCTAGCAAGTACGCCTATGTAAACTGCATGACTATTGCTAAGTGTATGTACCACAGTATGTGTCAATGAGTATGTGCTGGAAGATTATAGGCTAATAGATTCCGATTTTGTCATTCATTCATTTACACTTTCTTTTCTCACTTTTCTGGACGTCACTGCTAGCAAGTAAATCAGCTACAGTTACTATACTGATAACAGAAATGTATACTGCTAGCAAGTAAATCAGCTACAGTTACTATACTGATAACAGAAGCGTAAATTGCTAGAACAAGAACCTTCGTTCCTGCATTATTATCAACAGAGTCGTGAGTAACGGGCAACATTTCAAAGACGCACTCGTAATAACCAATCAGACGTGTGTAAAACTATTGGCACAAGTACAGAAAAGTGTTTTGTATGCCTTTTCATGATATTATTCACAGAAAGCTTTATCAACTCTCATTATTAAACGCACGCATGATATTATTCACAGAAAGCTTTATCAACTCTCATTATTAAATGCACGCATAGCTTGAATCGATGTCGGGTATTTCAGGCATTTAGGCATAGTTATTTTTTTATTGTTATTGAATATTTCAGGCATTTAGGCATAGTTATTTTTTTATTGTTATTGAATATTTCAGGCATTTAGGCATAGTTATTTTTTTATTGTTATTGAATATTTCAGGCATTTAGGCATAGTTATTTTTTTATTGTTATTGAATATTTCAGGCATTTAGGCATAGTTATTTTTTTATTGTTATTGAATATTTCAGGCATTTAGGCATAGTTATTTTTTTATTGTTATTGAATATTTCAGGCATTTAGGCATAGTTATTTTTTTATTGTTATTGAATATTTCAGGCATTTAGGCATAGTTATTTTTTTTATTGTTATTGAATATTTCAGGCATTTAGGCATAGTTATTTTTTTATTGTTATTGAATATTTCAGGCATTTAGGCATAGTTATTTTTTTTATTGTTATTGAATATTTCAGGCATTTAGGCATAGTTATTTTTTTTATTGTTATTGAATATTTCAGGCATTTAGGCATAGTTATTTTTTTTATTGTTATTGAATAATCATGTTGTAGACAAAATTCAAGTTCTAAACTTGTAGCGCTGTGAATTGACCCAACAGACATAAGTACACACACACAAACACACACACCACACACACAAGCACAAACACGCAATGTGCACGCGTATATATAATTATACACTTCTCTCAATACTCTGACATCAGTTAAAATGTCAAGATCTTGTAAACTTCATAAATACAATCATAAGGAGTACCCAAGGTCTCTGACAATTCAACAACTTATACAACAATTAAATTTTAAAATAGGAGAAGCAAATTTACTCCGCCGCAGTAGGCTTATTGTAATAATTTCATTGTATTTGTAAACATTTTTTCTTAACTGTGTATGCTTATTGTAATAATTTCATTGTATTTGTAAACTTTTTAAAAAAAATAAAAGTGTATGCTTATCATAATAATTTCATTGTATTTGTAAACTTTTAAAAAAAAATTAAAAGTGTATGCTTATCATAATAATGTCATTGTGTTTGTAAACGTTTTTTTCTCAACTGTGTATGCTTATCGTAACAATTTCATTGTGTTTCAGATGTGTTCATTTTTCTTTTCTGAGAAAATGACCAAAAACCAGAAAGGAGCGAAACCAGTAGCAGATCAATTCAAACCATATTTTGATGATGATGACCCTGTCTGTATCTCAACATTTTATTTTAATTAGACTGATACTTTATGTATTTCGACATTATATGTTTTAATTAGAGACTCTTTGCAAATATCTCGACTTTGTTTTCTTTTATTACACTCTCGGTGTGTGTATTTCGACAATATTTTAAGTTAGACTGACTGTGTGTGTATCTCGACATTACATGTTTTATTAGACTGAACCCAAGTGTATCTAGACATTATGTATTGTAATTAGTCTTACGCGTGTATATCTTGACATTATATGCTTTAATTAGATTAATATCCCGATATTATATGTTTTGAAAAGAGATTCTGATGAGCGAACTAGTGATTTTACAAATGCCAACGGATAGAAAAACATCTTTGGCTGTGCTGAAAAATTATAAACAAAATAAAGCAATATTTACGTTTGACGCAATAAACTTACACTTGGTTAATAAAACCTTTTCAAAGATGGCCGCTGCAAATATGACGTATTAAACTTTCGCGCGGTTTGCAACAAATCACTGCCTTTCTTATTTAGACAACGGTCCCATGTACTCCTTCTAGGCACATCAGACAACTGTTCCAGAATCTTCGTTGCACCCTCTAAGCACACTTTAGAGAATCATCCTGAATTTCCTTTGAGTTATCAACAATCTTCATGAATACTCGAGACCAAACTCAAGCCGACATTTTCACCGAATTGACTCTCAAATAGAATTGACATAAAACAACGTACAGCAACACATTGCAGATAAGTTCGATGATAACACTGGACGCACACACCACTGTGATCAGGTAGAGTACAGTAACATATTAGTTCTAAGTTCGATAACAACGCTGGATGTACACACCAGTGTGATCGGGTAGAGTACAGTAACATATTAGTTCTAAGTTCGATAACAACGCTGGATGTACACACCAGTGTGATCAGTTAGAGTACATTAACATATTAGTTCTAAGTTCGATAACAACGCTGGATGTACACACCAGTGTGATCAGGTAGAGTACAGTAACATATTAGTTCTAAGTTCGATGATAACACTGGACGCACACACCAATATGATCAGGTAGAGTACAGTAATCACTATAGGCTGAAACAAAAATGGTGCATTCTTCTCTGCAAAAGTCAAATTAAGGCAGCGCTAAATTTCAGGCATATTTAATCTCTAAACTCCTTTCTCTCTTGCACAAATTCTCAACTTATAAGTCCTGCAACAATTTCGTTAACCCAATAAACACACAGCATAAGAAATAGCATAAGAAATATAGCATCAATCAAAATTCACAAGTATAATGTACAATGTAATCAAATTAGTAAACATAGAAATAATGGTTCAATTACATAAAGCATTGTCCAATTCAAATCTCACATCAATAATAAATATAAAATATTTCTAAGTCCATTATTTCTTTATCATCAGTTAACTTACCATAAGCTAATGATAACCTTTATGGCCAGAATCGAGTTTCGTCAAATTCAAAGTTATTAGAATATAGGACTTTTTTCAACAAATTATCTTATGGTCCATCCCTATGGATGAATTTGTTATGAACAAGTATGAGACTAGAAAAACTACTCATCCAGTCGGAACTGGTTTAGATTACATCAGCAAGTTTTTAGTACATTCTCCACCTGAGTTGTCTACTTCAAAAACATCATCATAAGAGTGTCCAAGGTCGGGTCACGTTAACAATGGCAACAAAGATATAATTATTAAGTATAGAAATAGGGATAGGCAACTGGTTTAGATTACATCAGCAAGTTTTTAGTACATTCTCCACCTGAGTTGTCTACTTCAAAAACATCATCATAAGAGTGTCCAAGGTCGGGTCACGTTAACAATGGCAACAAAGATATAATTATTAAGTATAGAAATAGGGATAGGCAAAGTTACTCCGCCACGTAACGGTCTTGCAAAAACGTATTGGTTTGAATAATAAAATTACATCTTTATATTAAAAGTATATCGAAGTTGACCCTGTACAAAGAGTGATGTCAGATAATCATGGCTTGACCTTGTACATAGAGTGATGTCAGATAATCGTGGGTTGACTTTGTACATAGAGTGATGTCAGATAATCATGGGTTGACTTTGTACATAGAGTGATGTCAGATAATCGTGGGTTGACTTTGTACATAGAGTGATGTCAGATAATCGTGGGTTGACTTTGTACATAGAGTGATGTCAGATAATCGTGGGTTGACTTTGTACATAGAGTGATGTCAGATAATCATGAGTTGACTTTGTACATAGAGTGATGTCAGATAATCGTGGGTTGACCCTGTACAAAGAGTGATGTCAGATAATCATGGGTTGACTTTGTACATAGAGTGATGTCAGATAATCGTGGGTTGACTTTGTACATAGAGTGATGTCATAAAATATTGAGTGCTTGAAAGGTGCATAAAATTAGTTTCCATAATTAATGAAAAATGTGTTTGCATTTGTGTAGATCTCTCTTTGTTTTGTTTACCTTTAAAGATGTATTTTGTGTTTACATCTTACTCAAATACTGTGAGAAGTGAACTTCATGAAACTTATTGCTATGTATGACTAATACATTGTCACATTATACAGTCAATAATTGTGTTATTTTAAAATTAATATTGAATTTGTTGCTTGATAACTATGAGCAGTAGATATTTTATAAGCATGTATACAGATATCATACCCTAATTACATTATCGTACATCATATTCTAATGCACATTATATATTTTAAATGGATTTTATGTTAATATTTTGGATAGCAGATTAATAATTCTTATAAATCTTGATCAGATAGAATGACATTTTCTGTAATTGTGTAGATCGTCGCAGTATATCAAAACGAAGAAAAAATTTTAAATGTCTTTATCTTATTTCTTTATTTGATATGGATTGGGATTTGGCATACCAATAGGTTTTTATATTATATTCTATTCTCTACTCCTATGACGTCTTATTTTGTACAATTATTTATTAAGTATTACTTAATATGAAAGAATAAACAACAAAAAATTAGTAAAATGTATATCGTGATTGTATTTGTCTCCCCTTGCGCTTCCTAGAATTATGATTTGAACATGGCCATCCTATCAAATAACCATAGCAAGTTCCTTGACGTTCTCAGAGACAAAGTGGACCCACTAGCAATCAGGATGGGAAAGGTGAACCTGTTTTCATGTCTCTTTGTACAATTTGTGTTTTCGGTCAGGATGGGTAAAGTATACCTGTCTTTGTATAGTGTGTGTTTACAATCATATGGACAAAGTGAACCTGTCACTGTCTGTCTTCTTTGTATAGTGTGTGTTTACAATCATATGGACAAAGTGAACCTGTCACTGTCTGTCTTTGTATAGTGTGTGTTTACAATCATATGGACAAAGTGAACCTGTCACTGTCTGCGTGCATAGTTCGTGATCCTCAATACAAGCTGTGTTTTAATTATTTAATTGTATTATTGTTACAGTGTTTTTCTTCTCAGAGTTAGGGAACAAACACAAAAGAATGGAATTATGTTTTACTTGCAAAGTGAATTCCAAAGTTTACATTTGGGAAAATAAATTATTATATCTACATAATGTTGGTAGTCAGTTTTCTTTTTCCTGTAAGCAAATGATTCATGACTATAAATACATAACCCACCTGATATGTGTGCTAAAACATTCTAAAACGACTAAATATACAAAGTTTTGCTTGTACAAAGAACCATGTTATTCGTGTCGAAACACCTGTTAACATGAATAAACATATCAAACTTTGCTTGCATACACAAAAGCACTTTTTAACATTAATAAACATATCAAACTTTGCTTGCATACACAAAAGCACTTTTTAACATGAATAAACATATCAAACTTTGCTTGCATATACAGAAGCGTATGTCCATTCTCCATGCAGCAGCCACACTGCAAGACGTAAGCATACTCGCTCTGCTGCTGTCCAGGGTCAGACAACCCTATGAAGTGGATCCCCGAGATAAGGTAACTTTTAAAAATTTGAAATTAGCTGCTGTAATAGTTTGTTAAGAGTATTATATATCGCTCACGAGGCTAGTGTACAAATGAGCAAGACACTGAGAAAAATTAAATCCAATGTTTTATTTCGTTGGCAATCAAGAGAAAGTAATTAGCCAGTAATTGTGCGAAATATCACGAGCCAAATTCAGGCTTGAACGGTATCGTTGCTTGAGCTTTTAAATTATTAAGCTTGAACCAGATCCATTATTTTAGTCAATGTCAACATACCATTATCTATTTACTAATATCTTGTGAAAGCTACATCACTCAGAAGTAATACTGAAATAACATGATAAAATATCAAACTAATTGTTCAATCTCCCACAATGCTACAAATGAGACTGAACTTCTGTAGGGTGGTACACGCCGTCATAAAAGTCAAATGTCCATTTGAAGTCTGGCATAATACAGCCGTCATAAAAGTCAAATGTCCATTTGAAGTCTGGCATTATACAGCCGTGCGACTTTCGTCAGCCTCAGATGCCACTAACTGGAACTTAAGAGATCTGTTCAGACACTTTTCTGGTTAATGCATATTATTGGTAAACGTTCGAGGTTCGATTACAATCAGGGTGACCGTAGCTAAGTGCAGAGTACATGATGGCAAAGCCACACGAGTATATGATTTCCAAAAATCAACATACGACAGTTATTGAGTTCAGAGGTAGTATCAATAATAACACCAGTCCTAGTCTGACGCGTTAGACAGTGTTTCTAGATTGTAGTATCAAAAGTTTCTCATAGGACTGCGAAGGAAATGAGACTGGCAATTATTAGTCTTAGTACAAACATAATGTCGACAATGAATAGATCTAATCATGATACCATTCAGTAATTAATTTTGACCTGCTTCCGGCAGTAGATTTTGCGTTGATCATTGGTAACACAGTCATTAAGTTGTAGAGAGGACACGTAATGAATGCTTGTAGGCAATATTTCACTGTTTGGCGCGAAGGTAAAGAAATACACTTATATATGCAGTCACATAGAAATATAGTTTTTTTACTGTACAACAGTTGATGCAGACGACATGACAGTGACACTACCAATTTTACTGCTAACTACAACTGTTATATCTATTAGTATGGCTACTATTGTAACTATTCTTATGATTTAAATTACTACTACTGTTACTACTTCTATACAACAACTATTTCTGCTACTGCTACTATTATTGCTGTTATTATTGTAACTAATTTCTATTACTCTAGCCACCTCCAGTATTATTAATGCTACTTTTATTATAATTGCATTATCACTACTATAATTGCAACTATACTCGTGGCTTGTATTAATACTACTACTCTTACTTCTACATCAATACTATTATTAAAACATTAATATGAGCTATTCTTAATTGCCTTACACTGACTTATTTTTCGTGAAAATTTTAACGAAATTGTAAAATGTAAACAATAATTTTATGCTTAAGGTTTAATTGAAGAGTGTTATAATCATTGGATATAGAAAAAATCGTTGTTTAATGTTTAATTGAAGTGTATCATACCTCATTGGATATTGAAGTGTGTCATAACCCATTGGATATAGAAAGAAGAGTTGTAAGGGAGACCATTCTTTAAATCACAGTCTCAACTTGTCTGGGGGGAAATAATTTAATATGTGTTCCCTCTCTTACAAGTTATACAGTAGACCCCTAGTAAGGATCTTAATACTAAACACTTCAAATTAATTCCGTTGTCAACCAATCTAACTTAGACCTTGAAAAACAAAATGAGATTCATCTCTTATTTGTTAAAACATGCACTTTACAAAACGCCATACAATGCGAAAATTTGGAGTCTAAATCACTTATTGTCATCTCAGAATTTATGCCACATATTTTAATTTGAAAATCTGGATTGTTCGGATAAGTTATTATGATTATTTTGTCAATTAAAACGTTTAGTAAGTTGAAAGAATACGAAATATTGTTAGAGATTATTGCAAGGATAATTGCTTGCTTGACTGCTTACCGACCTACTTCATTTACAAGCTTCATGATCGCCTTGCCTGACTACTTCACGAATTATATCGTCACGTGATTTTTATTCTCCAGTCAGTTGCCATTCTTTCTCTCTGTCAGTTACCCGTATGAACATTTGTCGTGACACCACGAATTAACAAAAGAAATCAATCTGATCGTGGGTGTCAAATACTTATGTCACATCTCAAGCAGTAGATAAATAAACAGAACCACATGTTATTGAACAGGAAGGACAAACGCCTCTTCACTATGCGGTTATCGAGAAACGTGACATAATTGTTGATTGGCTGCTTTTTGCGGGAGCTGACCCAGGCATTCTGGACAAGGTAAATAGAGGACATTTGTTTAGTGTTACACAAGTATCATCGAATTTGAGACGAAAATATTCTATATTGTTCAACATTAGTTTCTTTTTGATTTTACTTTTAGAGAAAGTTAATTCAGAGAAAGATTTTCAAGGATGACGGAATTTAAGGATAATGCTGTAATATTAGAAAACAAGATTCAAATTGAACGCTATTGTTGTATCAGTTATAAGTACATTTTAAATACGAACCAATAAGGATAATGCTGTAATATTAGAAAACAAGATTCAAATTGAACGCTATTGTTGTATCAGTTATAAATACATTTTAAATACGAGCCAATAAGGATAATGCTGTAATATTAGAAAACAAGATTCAAATTGAACGCTATTGTTGTATCAGTTATAAATACATTTTAAATACGAGCCAATAAGGATAATGCTGTAATATTAGAAAACAAGATTCAAATTGAACGCTATTGTTGTATCAGTTATAAGTACATTTTAAATACGAACAAATAGCTATTTTCCCCCAAAGCCACTTAAGCGTGTGTCAGCGTGTGTGATGTAATATGTGCATTATTAATTACTTGCACGAGGTACCAGGAACTAAAAAAGCACTTTTGCTAGAGTAGAGTAGACAGACGTAGACAGTTCCCTTAAGGCTTAAGACATAAGTGTGTCACAAATGGAAACGTCGTGTGATATCACAGTTGTCAGATTATGACATAGATGTGTCACAACTTGGACAATCATATCCTACCACAGTTGTCATATTAAGACATAGATGGGCCACATGTAGAAATTCGGATCCTACCGGAGTTTCATATTGAGAAATAGGTGTGTCCACCTTGGACAATGATATCCTATCACTGTTGTCATATTAAGACACAGGTTCGTCACAACTTGGACAATGATATCCTATCACTGTTGTCATATTAAGACACAGGTTCGTCACAACTTGGACAATCATATCCTATCACTGTTGTCATATTAAGACACAGGTTCGTCACAACTTGGACAATGATATCCTATCACTGTTGTCATATTAAGACACAGGTTCGTCACAACTTGGACAATCATATCCTATCTCATAGCAAGAAGAAATCTGTGGTCGCAAAAATATAATTTGTCAATTGTGTTGTGGCACGTTTTCTTCCAACTATCTATATAGAATAATGTTTTCAATATATAGCTTTTCCTTTTTCATTTCATATCTATATAGAATAATGTTTTCAATATATAGCTTTTCCTTTTTCATTTCATATCTATATAGATTATAGAATAATGTTTTCAATATATAGCTTTTCCTTTTTCATTTCATATCTATATAGAATAATGTTTTCAATATATAGCTTTCCCCTTTTCATTTCATATTTATATAGAATAATGTTTTCAATATATAGCTTTCCCTTTTTCATTTCATATCTATATAGAATAATGTTTTCAATATATAGCTTTTCCTTTTTCATTTCATATCTATTATAGAATAATGTTTTCAATATGTAGCTTTTCCTTTTTCATTTCATATCTATATAGAATAATTTTTTCAATATATAGCTTTTCCTTTTTCATTTCATATCTCATATGTATTGCTTAAGTTCACTGAGTGATATTAAATACTTTTCTGGATTCATCTCTTTCAGAGATCTATAATCCCAGAAAATCTTGACAAGAGTCATCAACTGAAACATTTGTTTGAAGAACATAGGACCGTCGTGTACGTGTAATCCAATGGAAATGTTTAAATTATTTATGACATTTTATACTAGTGCAAAGTGTCTTCAAGTGACTTTATTTATGACATTTTATACTAGTGCAAAGTGTCTTCAAGTGACTTTATTTATGACATTTTATACTAGTGCAAAGTGTCTTCAAGTGACTTTATTTATGACATTTTATACTAGTGCAAAGTGTCTTCAAGTGACTTTATTTATGACATTTTATACTAGTGCAAAATGTCTTCAAGTGACTTTATTTATGACATTTTATACTAGTGCAAAGTGTCCTCGAGTTACTTTATTTATGACATTTTGTACTAGTGCAAAGTGTCCTCGAGTTACTTTATTTATGACACATTCTACATGCGAGTAAATTACTATCATAAGCTACGTTATTTATGACACATTCTACATGCGAGTAGAGTGTAGCATATATTTTGAAGTAATTAAGTTATTAGTGATACTTTATATTCAGCATTAAAAGCTGAAGGCTATTTTATTTTAATATTTTAATTTAGAATGTACAGTATCATCTTATTTTATTTAGACAGACTATTATAAACCTAGGTCGAAATATTTTACCGTATTAATATTGAACTCACAAAAGTATATCTGTAAAACTTTGTAAATTCATTTTAAGTCTTTTCATTAAACTTTGAAGATTCTTTTTAAGTCCTTTATTCCTCAGTAAAGAACATGTTTGGTTAGAGAACCCACATTCACGCAATTTTGTCCTCACCACCATTATAACAAACCTTAACACACTCCTTACAATCTGAAACAAGAAACACTAATCAAAAAGAATTTCACTCGACTTCACTTTACATGTTTATGTGACGTCAACGATTAGAAGGGTTCATAGTGCTAAGTGACGTCATAGTCTAAGACAGTCTTGATGTTGAACGTATACGTTCGTACTGCTGACACCGTTTTCAACCTTCAGTCCTAGCGTCATGAAGCACGTGATAGGCGCGTGGGAAGTGACACTTCCGGACGCCGGGTGTGAATTCGTCGTACTACAGGACCAAAGACCCCAACCGGTTCTCCCTCCAGTGCTCATGGTCCGACGGCTCACGAAGCAATCGAACAGAATGGAGACCAATCAGTTTGAAGACACAACCTACGAGTTCGATGAAATCTGCTTTGAGATGTACGAGTATCGCTGTGTAAGTCCGTGTGAAATTTCTTGCTACCTCAATTTAAAAGGGCGAACTTTCATCCCTGACAAAGAGACCTTGGTGTTGAAGGTGAAGGACGACGATGGAAGCATCAGGGTTACGGACAAGATGGAGGTCGACACCGCTAAGGTAACTTGTCAACGTGCAGTAGGGGATCGCAAAGGGTAATGTTTCCTTAAATGTTTCGACCTGTCTCGCCCCTTCAAGACGAATGGAAAAAATGAAGAGCTTTACGTAAAGAAAGTTTAGTATTTAGACAAACACTAAATTCATATTTTCTAAATACATGATTATGTACTGCAAACTGTTCCATTTAAAGGAAATAAACTAATTATGCAAACCTCAATGGCAAATTTAGCAATATAGCATATTACAATCGTCAACAATATATGTATGTATATGTGTTTGCCTGTATGACTCATTGGTCACGTGTTTACAAGCAAACATTCCATTTCATAGCAACTTGTGGCAAACAAACAAATATTCCAAAAATATTAATGTAATGTACAATTTTGATTTTGTCTTTGTATTGCAAACAAACATCCTCGGGATTCTTACAAGGGTCAGCAAAAGTGCGCTAGTTTTATGGCTTGAGTGCTGAAAAAAATCTCAAGAATTTACTGGAAAAGGCAGCAATAATGCGCTAGTGTTTTGTCGCAGATGCAAGCTTCCTGCAAAGTGCAGCTCTCTGAACGCTGCAAGTTTGCTCTGGTGAGCAGGACGCGGCGACAAGTGTCCATCTTCCAGGTGGGCAAAGAAACTGCGTCAATCACTATTGATGCCGTACCAGGACTGAAACTGGACATTCCAGAGAACGCGTTTGACAGTCAACAGGAAATTGCAATCAAGGTGTCTTTTTGTTGTAGATTCTTGTTAATGGAGATGTTATGGTAGAGTCGGTTAAAATGATCCGTGAGTCGAATAGTATTTAAAACATCAGTTGACTGAGTAATGAAATCAAATTTAATAAAACATCAGTTGACTGAGTAATGAAATCAAATTTAATAAAACATCAATTCTTCCTGATCATTGAATCGATCTGTAATTAAATGACACTGGTGGAGATATCGAGTTATTTTTCTAAACATCAATTTCATGTGCGCATTTAAACAAAATTCGTACTTACTGCTCCACTATTATATTACTTCTTGTACTGATTTAGTGCTTCTTAAAACTTACTAATGCACTTCTAGGTCACAGTACGTCTTAAAACTTACTAATGCACTTCTAGGTCACATTACTTCTTAATAACTACTAATGCACTAATAGGTCACTGTATTTTTTAGTATTTACTAATGCACATCTAGGTCACTGTACTTCCTGATACTTACCAATGCACTAATAGGTCACTGTATTTCTTAGTATTTACTAATGCACTTCTAGGTCACTGTACTTGTTAATACTTACTAAAGCACTACTACATTTCTGTACTTCATGATCCTTACTACTATTTAGAACTTACTACTGCCACTGTCACTGTACTTCTTAGTATTTACTACTGCACTACTAGGTCACTGTATTTCTTATTACTTACTACTGTCTGACGATGTATTATCCGAGAGTGTTAATATACGAACGTAATAATCATCAGTGTAATTGCATTGTTCTGAAATTATATAATCATCAACATTGAGACATTATTCCCTGTACTTTGTACACTCAAACAGTATAATTATTAAAAATAGTCTACAATTATCTATTTTCAAATCCTTATTTTAAAATATATGTACAAATATTAAAAATCATCTACAACTATTACACTAGGCAACAACAAATTTGCTGTCTAAGATTTTTTGACGAATTTATGACAGTTTTATTGTGCTGGATCCAAAAATGACATCGGTTTTGTTCAATCAGGTCAACTTTTTTCATCTATTTTTTTATCAACGTTTTGATCTATTGCGACATTATTTTTGTTGTTTTTTTTACATCTATTTATATGATGCAAAATTCTTTCTTATTTCTTTAAATAAACAAACTATAATTTGTTTTACATAATTATGAAGAGGTTACATAAGCTAATTTTGAATAATTGATATAAATGATATGTTCCTTCTTTAGGAAATGAAATGGAATCGGCCAGAAGACATTGCCAAAATAAACCCGATGTATTTTACTACATCTGCGGCGAATACACCATTGTTCTAGGTATTATACAGCGTGCTTAACATGCTTATTTTGGTATAAAACTTGGTGATCAGGATAAAGTTTGGGCGCCACACATGGTATGCAAGAAATTCACCGAGAATCTGCGTCATTGGACCAAGGGTAAGAAGAGTTGTCTGAAGTTTGGAATTCCTATGGTTTGGAGGGAACCGACAAACCATTTCACTGACTGCTACTTCTGCGTTATTGATGTGACATTAACAGAAAAAAACGGAGCAGCCTTAAGTATCCTGATCTTGAATCAGCACATCGTCCAGTAACTCATTGTGATGAAATTCCAGTACCTGTCCCTGGAGAACTTACCGACATTAGTGAAGAAGATTTCTCTAGTGTTGAAGAATATGAAGATGAAGAATTAGTGGTTCTTGATGATGATGCTCCAAATCCTTTTTTGAAAAGGAGCTAAATGATCTTGATAGTGATCTCAGTTTGTCAAAGTCATCTGCTGAACTGTTGGCATCCATATTGAGGGAATAAAACGTCCTTTCTGACAGTGTTCGCATCACCTTCTACCGCAACAGACATCAAGAATATCTCAGTATTTTTCTCTACAGAGAAGGACCTGGTGTACTGTACAGATTTGCGCAGCTTCTGCACAAGCTTGGAGTGCCACAGTATAAACCTGAAGATTGGAAATTGTTCATTGACAGCAGCAAGCGATCACTGAAATGTGTTCTGCTACACAATGGTAACCAGTTTGCCTCTGTACTTCTAGCTCACTCGACTACACTGAAGGAGAAGTACGAAGCGGGGAAGTATGTGCTGGAGAAAAATTCGTTATGATCAGCATGGATGGTTACTTTGTGTTGACCTGTTGATGGTAAACTTTTTGTTGGGACAACAGTCTGGATTCACCAAGTACCCGTGCTTTCTGTGCATGTAGGATAGTAGGGACAAAGCACAGCATTACACAAAGCAGGATTGACCGGTTTTGGGAGGAATTGGTACCTTGCAAAGCAAAGAACCTCATAAACAACCCTCTGGTGGACAGAGACAAGATCCTTTTCCCACCGCTGCACATTAAGCTTGGCTTAATCAAACAGTTCACCAAAGCTCTGGACAAGGATGGTGGCTGTTTCGCTTACCTGTGCCATGCTTTTCCAGGTTTGACCATTGAGAAGTTGAAAGCTGGCATTTTTGATGGTCCACAACTCCGTAAACTAATCAGAGATCCAGAGTTTGAAAACTCAATGAATGAAGTGGAACTGGAAGCGTGGAAGGCTTTTGTTCTGGTCGTGAAAAACTTGGCAACAATAAGGCCAGGAACTATGCAGAACTTGTTGCCAATATGCTGACTGCTTTCAAAAATCTTGGATGCAACATGAGCATCAAAATGCATTACTTATTCTCACATATGGATCGGTTTCCTGAAAATCTGGGATCAATGAGC
The DNA here is from genome assembly GCA_028829895.1 of Sinotaia quadrata. Taxonomy (NCBI): domain Eukaryota; kingdom Metazoa; phylum Mollusca; class Gastropoda; order Architaenioglossa; family Viviparidae; genus Sinotaia; species Sinotaia quadrata. Next base: position 95,586,596 of record CM054180.1, read on the forward strand.
GACGAGCAAGGGGAGAAATTTCATCAGGATATGAAAGAGATGGAAACCAGGTATCAGGGATGCTGGGATGCAGTCAAGATGGCTGATTACTGTTGGACTCTAAAGAGAGATATTCCTACTGCTGAGCATTCTAGAAGTTCGAAGAGACGGAAGTTCATGCCATGAATTTTGAACAATGATGACCTAATATTGAATTTATATGTACTTACCGTTATCAATGTTTACTATTCAATGTACACTAATCAACGTTTGTAACATTTAATAAATGAATTGTGTTAGAAACGATATTTTAAAATTTAAATTAATTTTTTTAATTTAAAAACCTATTTTGGAAGAGAAATATTAACAAAACCTGCCTAATATTGTTACAAAAATGTAATCGATTTAGCAATAAGATCGGATTTTAAAAAATCGAATTAGATCAAAAACTTGACCTGAATAAAAAAAAAAACGGATGTTATTTTCAAATTTAGCAGTGCAAAATTGTTCTAAATCAGTTGAAAAATCTTAGAAAATTTATTTTTTTTGTGACGCAGTGTTATCTATCGTCAAGTTCTCATTTTAATATATATATATGTGTGTGTGTGTGTGTGTGTGTGTGTGTGTGTGTGTGTGTGTGTGTGTTTGTGTATATCTATGTTTATGTATGTATGAATGTATGTTTATATATGCATGTTTTGTGTATTTGTCCATATATATATGTGTGTGTGTGTGTGTGTGTGTGTGTGTGTGTGTGTGTGTGTGTGTGTGTGTGTGTGTGTGTGTGTGTGTGTGTGTGTGTGTGTGTGTGTGTGTGTGTGTGCGTGCGTGTGTGTGTGTGTGTGTAAGTGTCCTATATACTGTAATTGTATTTGCACTTGTCCAATATGTTATGTGCATATGTCTCTATATGTTTGTATATGTCTGTAAATGTATGTGTGTGTGTGTCTATTATATGCTTACGTGCGCCTATATACAGGTTGTCTGTAGAAATGTGTGTATATATATATACACAGTGTGTCTACTGATGTGTACGTGTGTTTGGTCTCGATACGTTTCACTTCACTGGATCACAGTCGTTAACGATGCTGTCGCGTCTTTGCTGTGCTTCAGGTAGAAGACGTTCCCCACAAGATCCCCGAGACTAAAGAATACTTCACTAGTGAAGTCTGGAACTTTATCAAAGACGAGGAAAGCCAAGATAATAAAGAGCAGAAGACTATTTTACGGAGAGTGGATGAACTCAGAAATGGGGAAAATGAAGAAATTGGAAATGCCTATTTTCCAATAAAAAATCTCTCATCCTTCATTTCTTTAAAAAGCTCAGGCCAGCAAAAACTGCAGAAGGCCATTGACATCAACATACCGCTGACCATCTTGAACCGAGAGAACACGGTAGTGAATCTTAAGAGAGCGTCCACAGTTGTTGCTTCCACAGGTAAAATTATATAGACGTATCACCAATTTATACAGGAATATCACCAACGTTGTGTAGACGTATCACCAAAGTTATATAGATATATCATCAAACATATGTAGATATATCACCAAAGTTATATAGACGTATCAATAAAGTTATACAGACGTATTACCACACACACACACATATATATATATAGAGACATATCACCAAAGTTATACAGACATATCACCAAATGCATATAACCGTATCATCAAAATTATACAGGCATATCACCAAAATTATGTAGATGTATTCCAAAGTTATGAAGGTATATCACCAGAGTTAGATATATCACCATTGTTATGTAGGCATATGACCAAAGTTATATAGATATATCAACAGGCATATATATAGGCATATCCCAACAGGCATATATATAGACGTTTCACCAAAGTTATACAGGATATCATCAAAGTTATATAGGCATATCGCAAAAGTTTATACAGCCATATCTCCAAAGTTATGCAGGCATATCATCAATGTTACTTAGGCATTCCACCAAAGCTATACAGCATACCACCGAACTTATATAGACGTATCACCAAAGTCCAATCACCAAATTTATATAGACATATTACCAAAGTTACACATGCATACCACCAAAGTCATGTAGACATAACAGTAAACGTATTTAGACTTATTACCAAAGTTATACAGGCGTATCACCAAAATTTTATAGATGTATCAGTAAAGTTATGCAGTATTCCGGATTACAGTAAGTAAGTGCATTTGTTTTCTTGAAATCATCATTAGCAAAAAAATGCTTCTTTTCCAGTTTGTTTGAGAATCTTGTTTTTTGACAGGAATGGGATGACATTAGTTTACAGGTAGTCGATAATCTCTTTCCTTTTTAATTTTATTGTATACAGCCGGGATTGTGCGCCATAGCATATGCTAATTATTTTCTTTCTTGCTAGAGGGGATTGGATGTCATTCATCTAAACCACATCTACATCAATGGAGGAATGTTCAACAAAAGTGTTGTACCACCATTCTTATTGTAACTGATACTTTTCCACACCTAACAGTACCACCATTCTTATTGTAACTGATACTTTTCCACACTTAGCTGTACTACCATTCTTATTGTAACTGATACTTTTCCACACTTAGCTGTACCACCATTCTGATTGTAACTGATACTTTTCCACACTTAGCTGTACCACCATTCTTATTGTAACTGATACTTTTCCACACTTAGGTGTTAACATACATCCAGTAATGAACATCTTTCCAACTCATTTCATTTATTTCATCAATGCACTGAAAAGACTTATTATCCTCATTAACTAATGTCAGAAAAGCCCTCCAAACAGCCAGAAAACGACCCCGTGACTTGTGACGCTGA